>CM039626.1:32810671-34212853 GCA_022457165.1 Juglans mandshurica
AGAAGTAGCCTAAAAATATGTCTTGAATGTGTATTTCATTTTTTTATTTTTATTTTTCTTTTGTCATGTATTTTTTTAATCATCATAAACATTTTAAAAAAAATAAAAAATTCACAAAATTATTAAAAAAACACTTCTTCAATCACTAGATAAAAAAAATTAAAAAAAAAAAAAAAAAGGCAAACGTCCCTTGGACGTTACCTACTGCTAGTATATATATATATATATATTTATAACTAGCTAGCTAGCTTGACCAGTGCTTCCAAAGGAAGGAAGCCAGTAGTTCTCATATTGCGTGCGCTTGCATCAACAATTAATTACATCAATATCGGTGACAAAATTAACACACAAATTTGACAAATTACCGATCATTAATATTTCTATACGGTACAAGGTTTGATAGAAGAATTTGAAACGTAAAAGCTTCTATAACAGATGAGGAGTTTAGAAATATTTTTATGCAAGTGCTTAACAGAATTGGACTTGAGGAGATTGTTTTATTTGTAGAAATAGCAAGGTCTATATGGATTAGAAGAAATAAGCTTATATTTGAAAATATTTTCTTACATCCATCAATTTTGTATAACATATCTTTAATAACACATGAAGACTTCATCTAAGCTCATACTCAGATCAGAGGTTCAAGCAATACCCGAAACCAGCAGGCTGGTATACAATGGCAACCTCCTCCAACAGATTGGTTAAATCTGAATTGAGATGTGGCAATTAGGAAAATAGGCCAGAAGATAGGTGTTGGAGTAGTGTTAAGAGACCATGAAGGAGATGTTTTGGCAACTCTTATGCAACCAGTAACTTTTTGTGTGCAGCCTAGTATAACAGGGGCAAGGGGTTTGGTCATTGCAGCAGGTTGGTGTAAAAATTTAGATTTGCAAAATGTGATTTTTGAAGGAGACTCGATGTAGGTTGTAAATGCAGTAAAGAAGAGAAGTGATCAATTTAGTATTCTGAATTGCATGGTGAGAGATACAAAATTGATCTTTGCTAATACAATGTGGAATATTAAACATACTAAGAGGGATGGAAACAAAGTGGCACGTCTATTGGCTCAACAGACAACTTTACTATGCAATAGAGTTATTCATCTTGACAATGTAATACCAAGTATTATGCCTCTTGTAATGGCTGATAGCCATAGCACAGTTTGATGAAATGAAATGAAGGTTTTATTCAAAAAGAAAAAAGAAAAAAAAAAGAAGAATTTGAAACGTAAATTACTTTGAACAGTGATGATTGGCTAGACTTGGAAAAATCTTACAAGTTGCAAATTATCCCATGCAGTAAGAAAAAGACAGCTAGCGCGCAGTGCTCATGGTTTCTCAAAATTCAATGACCCATAAATAAGGAGGACTATATATTTATGTAAAAGGCAGTCATAATCTAATTGGAATCCAAAAGTAAACCGAATCCCATGCATGCATATCCAGTCTAGTATTTCCTCGATCTCCTAATTTATTTTTGACATCAATGGTACTAATATTCATCGACTTTTACCAGGAATTATCATGACTTTGTAATTTAAGGTTTTGTTTGATTTTACAGATGATATGAGATGAGTTAAATTAAGATTAAAATTAAAAATTAAATAAAATATTATTAGAATCTATTTTTTTAATATTATTTTTGTTTTAAGATTTGAAAAAATTAGATTATTTATTTTATTTTTTATAAAAATTTAAAAAAATTATAATGATCATTAGATAAAATAAGATAAGATGCGTTAAAAAAAATTATAAAAATAAACGAGGGTTAGAGTCTTTAATTTGAACCACTGTCATGATTTTGAAAGTCAGTTTTACTTTGTTGGAGCAACATGCAGTAGTACAAATCGAAGAATGTTCGGAATTCTCTGCTTAAGGCTACGTTTACGACATGATTTGCTGGACAACCACATGAACATACATCTTGTTGTTTGCTGGACAACCACATGATTTGCTGTTACTAGCTGGAGCTAGCTAGCTAGGTTATATTATCATCTTAGGGTCTGTTTGTAAATACAATTATTTTATATTATATTATAATAAAATGTTATATTAAGATTTATAAGATTTATTTTTTTTATAATTTATATGATATATCAAAATTCAAATATTATATTAAAAATTATAAGATTAATTTATGTTATATCATAATCAAATGTTATATTAAGAGTTATAAAATTAATTTTATGTTATATCAAATATTATATTAATTTTATGTTGTAAGATTAATAGATATGAATAATAAGATTTTAAAATTTTATTTTATATTAATTAACAATTCAACATATAATATATATAATATAATATAAAAAATTATATAAAAATATTTTTTATATAGTACAAAAAATTAAAAATAATATATATGCATATATATATAGGTCCAATTTGAATCGAATAGGTGTTCTAAAAATCAAAATTGAAGCCGGATGGAACCCACCTGTTCACCAGCTTTTAATTTCTTAGGAAGGCTGTGCATCTATATATAGCAACGTGCTGTAATCCGGATTCGTCCTCGGCAGTTCAACGAAAATTCTCGACATTTAAAACGCGTACTCCGAATAATTTTAAAACAAAATCATACTTTATTGGCCGTCATATAAACGTGATCAATAATTTCATGATTATGATCTTGTCCAAATTTTTCTTAAATTTTAGTTAAAAATTATCATTCTTTTCAAAACATCTCACATCTCATTTTTTATTATTATTCTATTATATTAAAATAACTTCTCTCTATTCTTTCTTTATTATTTTCTTCTCTCACTTTCATTTATATATTTTTTATATTCTATTAAAATATAAGTTTAGAATACAATAATATAAAGAATGATTTAAGATATTGCTACATGAGTTGCTAGCAATCCTAAAATCAAATCTTATTTTAGGGAATGGGATGTAGCTCCCATTTTTTCATTTTTAATGTACTTTTCCTAAAATTTGGCTAATAATTGGTTATAGAGAATGGGTTGCTAGTAGGGGTGTAACCGGTCCGGTCCGGTCCGGTTTTGGATAAAATCTAGGACCGAACCGGTATGTACCGGTTTTGTATTTTTCAAAACCGATTACGCACCGGTTACCCTCCTAAACCGGTACTTCCGGTTTTACCGGTTTCCTGTCCGGTCCGGTCCGGTTTTTCGATTTTTTTAAAATGTAAGTTTCACAATTTGTCATCATAAATTTGTTTATAAAAAAAAAAAACTAATTTAAAAAATATTGTTTTATACTTTTATTATAAGTTATATATTAGTATTAGTTATAAACTATATATTTAATATTAGTACTAGTTATAAACTTTTAGTGATTTAGTATTAACATTTTATGTAATAATTTATAAATTATAATAAGAAATTATTTCATATATAAATATATATAATTATATATAAAACTTTCACATAAAAAATTATAATTATACATAATATAAAAACTTATATATATTAATATATATATAATAATTTGTATAAAACTTATATATACAATAATATATATATATATATATATTTTTTATCAACCGGTCCGGTCCGGTTCGGTCCGGTCCGAAAAATCTTAAAACCGGAACCGGACCGGAACCGGCCGGTTTTCACATTCTAAGAACCGGTCCCGGACCGGACCGGTTCAAAACCGGTAAAACCGGTCCGGTCCGGTCCGGTTCGGACCGATTTTCCGGTTTACCGGTTTCAACTTACACCCCTAGTTGCTAGTGCTCTAAAGGGCATCCACGTCGGGATGAGAAATATTTTCCTAAATTTTAGCTAAAAGTCATTTTTATCTAAATCTTTTCTTAAATTTTACTCATATTTCTAAAACTTCCGACATCTTACTCCCTATTCTTTCTTTATTATGTTAAAATAATATTTTTCTAATATTTTTTCTTTATTATTTTGTTCTCTCACTTCCTTTTATATTCTTTCTTTATATTTTATTTGTACACATCCTAAAATCACTTACCATAAGAAATCAGATGTAACTAATTTTTCTTTCATTTTCATATTTTTTCCTATAATTTAACTAAGTACAATTATGAGGAAGCGGATGCTAGTGCTCTAAGAGCATTGGTATCGACTTTATCAAAAGGTTAGCCAAATATGAAATATGATGAATTTCATCAAAATAGTGTTGCATTAGATTAGCCAAAGAGATAAGTGAGAAGTTTTGAGCTACAGTAAATAGATGGATTTCTTCAAATTTGAAAGGTTACTATTCACCCATCAAATCTATTTTTTATTCACTTTTAATCTCCAAAGATTTTTTTTATTCATGTTTTATCTCCAACTGTCTTGTAATAATAATGTAAGAATCAAATTAAATTATTAATTAACATATGATTAGTGTAATTGTAAAATATAAAAAAATATATTTTTATTAAAAAAATAATATTATATTATTATTTTGATGAATTCAGTAACTAATTTAATATAGGAGTATGGATAAAGAGATTTCGCATTTATAAAAATTATGTACTTTTTATCAAATTTTAAATATAATTTTGATATATAATACGAATGCCTTTAGTCAGGGAAATTCTATGTTTGACTGATTCAACAAGTTATTCACCACTTGGTACGGACATAAGCAGGAGACATAATTCTTTCGACACAAGCGCGTGGAAGTTTACCAGCAACCCCAAAGTCTCTCTCTCTCTCTCTCTCCCGACTTTCTTATTTTTCACGGTTAAGCTCTCTCTCCTTTTTTGCAATATTCTTGCCTAACTTTCATCAATTAAGCCTCACCAACGTCGAAGATGAGATGTTGAAACCACAATATATAAGGAACTAGATTATCCTTCGGCATCTCCTAACACAGTTGTCCCTGTGTGTGCGTGGGCGCGCGCGTGAGAGATACAGAACAAAGAGAGAAACCAGGAGTAATGGACGATTTGCCACCTGGATTTCGGTTCTACCCAACGGAGGAAGAATTGGTTTCATTCTATTTGCACAACAAGCTAGAAGGGATCAGGGAGGATTTGAACCGAGTTATGGACAGGGTTATACCAGTTTTGGATATATATGAGTCCAACCCATGGGATCTCCCACGTAAATATCTTCTAATTCTTTGATTATAAATATATATGTCTCGTTCTTGGCTGTTCATTTTATTTCTTCTTCTTTTTCTTTTTAATTTCCGAATCAAATTTCTATATGTTGTACAAATAGTCGGAGTTAGTTCTTGCCAGTTTGAGGCCACTTTCAATTCAATGCTTTGATCGCGCGATCGGCCTCTATAATTACGTACACATGAGTACACACTAGGGAAGTTTCCAGCAGTATTTGTTTTTAACTTTTATAAGCATTATAGCTAGCAGCTTTGAATAATATCTCAAATATTTCAGTACACCGTTAAGATCTCCTTTTCCGTTGACCTGGCCGGATACATGTAATATAGATGGTCTCTATATTGCAGGTAATTTGAACGTCTCTGGATGATTATAGATTAAGATCAGAATATATAAAAATGCAGAAAACTTTAGAATCTTAGATAGAACAAACATTCTTAGCTAGCCCTAAATGTACGTAGCGATCAGATTCTTATTCCTTATAAATTTCTGCACCACGAGTAGGAATTCTTTCTTTCTTATAACCTCGTACGTATCTTGGAGCTTAATTAACCTTTTTGTTTGAATTGTTTTGTTTTGTTTTTTTTTTTTTTTTTAATCTTGGATGAATACTATAAGCTTTTGCTTCCAAGATTTCTTCTAATCTCTCTTTTACGGGATAATCAGAGTTTTCGGGAGACCTGTGCTATGGAGACCCTGAGCAGTGGTTTTTCTTCATTCCCAGACAAGAGAGTGAAGCCCGCGGGGGAAGACCAAGGCGACTCACTACAATAGGGTACTGGAAAGCTACGGGGTCTCCTAATTATGTCTACTCTTCCAAAAATCGCATTATTGGAGTAAAAAGGACCATGGTTTTCTACCATGGAAGAGCTCCAAATGGAAGAAAATCCGAGTGGAAGATGAACGAATATAAAGCCATCGAAGGAGAAGCGTCCGCATCCACTGGTGTAGTTCCTACGGTGCGTATAAACTGAATATCTGTCAATATATATTCACAAAAGTCTTTGCTTAATTTTTTTTGTAGGGCTAGTTATAAATTAATTAGAATAATAATGCATGTTTTGCATCCTGATTAATGCAGGGTTTAATGATTTCTGATCTGAGTATATATATTCATGTTGATATATATCTTGATGAAGATGATCGATAAAGAACCATGTCATGATAATTAATCAACGACATATCATGTGTACGTCGAAGTTTACAAGTATAAGCTAATGTAATCCAATTACATATGCAATGGTGGGTCGGTCTATACGTTTCAGCTTAATTAGTTTGGTTTGGATCGGCCTGTTATGAAACCCTAGTATTTATAATTAATGATCTGGAAATTAGACAAGCCTTAATCTCTTATATATGCAATATATATAAGGTGAGTATGCTAGCTAGCTTTGAATATCAAGAGTACTACTAGGCCTGATTATGCTCATGATGATCATATGATTGGTTGGATATATATGATCTTTATGTTTCTTTTTTTTTCAATAATTATTATTATTATTGTGTATACGTTTCCACAGTTACGACAAGAATTTAGTTTGTGTCGAGTCTACAAGAAAACAAAATGCTTGAGGGCATTTGATAGACGGCCATCTGGATCAGTAGTAATAGGCCGCGGTGAGCCAGCAGCACAGCAAATTCATCATGGCGATGATCAGGCAGTACCAAGATCATCTGGTCTGAACCTTCCATTTACTGATCAGAGAACAACCTCACCGGAGAGTTTATCCTCAGGAGACCATGGCCAACCTGGCCGGGAAGGTAAGAACGTCAAGGGAATGGCTGTTGATGATGATCAGAGCTTGTGGGATTGGGATCAGCAATTGAATAATTGGTTCCCGCCCGATGGGATGGAATAGATCATCATGATCGCGAGTAAATGGAGAGGATTTTCTTATGAATATTTATGCATGGCGTACTGTCCAAATTACATAGATATGACTTTACTAATGTTAGTAGAATACCATTACTATTAATAATTATGTTAGTAGAACACCATCAAAGTCATGCTTAACCCGCGCAAAGAAAGTATATGCTACTTTTAATTAGTACTACTGTATTTTTGGTTTCCTCCTGCATGTATTAATGCAATTCTCCTTACTTTATTGCCGGAGACATATATTAATATATAAACTTCATGAGTTATCAATTTAGGGAATGTACAAATATTTTTTTAGCAAATGCACGATCGATGCTTGTTAATTGTTGTTCAGTACTTCGCCGCTTGATTATCTAAAATATTCAAGTTGGACTATATATAATATAGTACAGGAGATCATATCATGCATGTGCATGTACGTACGTGTATATATATATATATGTTCAAGTCATGCATGCTTTCGATTTTACGATCAATAACGTTTCAACAATATCAGTATACATTTATAACTTGAAAAAGCCTTTCATCAAATTAGGTTTTTATCTGATTTTTATAAAAAAAAAAAAAATGGAGTTTCTGTAATATTACCCGATCAGATATTGCTTAATTGGAAATGTGTGATTTATTGGATATTAATAAATATATATATATATATATATATATATATTATGTCTATATATTGATACTCGATCAAATTCGTATATATATATAATTATATCCGATCACACATATTAATTAAATGTGCAAAACACACACACACACACTTATATGAACAATAGCAATAGAACAATGAAAGAATAAGTAATAATATAATATATATAGCATAATTTGGAGGAAACAAAAACATGAGTAACAATTAGATATATGGATGGTCGACGACTCGACTTATATTATATATTATGGCGGGGGTACAAAAGAGTCGTGTTACAAAGGGAAATTGGTAATAATTATACGAGTAATGTAGTTACATATAAGTCTTGAATATATATCTTTTATAAAAATATGAGTCTTATTAAGAAAAATGAGTTTTTCACACCTTTTTATAATAGGATCAACTTTTTTATAAAAAACTTATGCGAGGTTTGTACATTTAGAATTGATATATATTATTTCTCTAATTATAAATGAATTTTTACGTACCTGCAAGTCGTTTTCTTCACATGACATAGATTTTTAATATGATATAATTTTAAGGTATACAAATTTTACACTCTTTTTAAAAAAATAGATTTTATTATTAAAAAATTTATTTTTTTATTATAAATTTCATACTTTTTTTTTCCCAAAAAAATTTGCGAGATTTATGGGTAGTCTCCCTCCAACAAATCCATCACAGTCACAGCAATTAATGGTTTTAGGTAAGTAATTTCCTGCCAACTCTACTAAAGTGGAAAGCAATTAATATAGCATTATATATATATATATATATATATATATATATATATAATTATATAGTATTTCTATTAATTATAAAGATAAATGCTATTATCCGTCCCACTTATACTGTTTATTTTACCTTATTGATGAGGTAATGCTACGTGACTTATTAAAAAAATAAAAAATTAGAAAAAAATTTAAAATTTAAATTTAAATTTATTTCTAATGTTTGTAGACATTATTTAATTTTAAATATATATATATATATATATATATATATTTAATTTTCTTAATAAAGTACGTGGACGAAGGAAGAGTCTGGGCAGTATCTGATCTCCAAAAAATCCATCAGTCATAGCTGCTAACTGTATAGCAATGGTTTTAGGTAGGTAATTTCCTTCCAACTCTACTAAAGTGGAAAGCAACTAATATAGCATACTTTTGTTTCTTTACATTGGACATGACATGACATGTATATGTGATCATGTATGCACTACTATCATGATGTTAAGTGGCTTATTAAAAAAATAAAAAAATACATATATAAAAAGGATAGAAAAAACTTCCAATTTCAGTCTTATTCTTTTTATATTTTTGAAAACCAATTTGTTTTGAATATATATATTTTTTAATTCTCTTAGTAAGCCATGTGGCATGCACCAAGTGGTGGTGCCATATCAATGGAATGATTTAATTAGCAAGAAGAACACTCTTTATAGTGTTAACATGGTATGATTTAATTTGTTAGAAATTTAAATTTTAAACTGTTTTTGCAAATCAACTTTTGCCATATCAACAACATAGAGTCCACACACACACACACACACACACACACATATATATATATATATGTATGTTGAATAGTATATATCGATAAGTACTTAATTTAGCTACTAATTCAGCATATCTTTGTGCATGTATATTTCTTAATTAATGTGTGTTTATTGTTATTTTCCACGATCGATAAGCATACCATACGTAATCACTAATCATGATAACAAATTAATTAAGCCGATCAATGACTAAAGCTGTTATCCACGCTGATCTCTTTAAATATTGATTAAATGTTGCGAGTCTGATCAAATAATTACTACTGATAATTGGTAGATTGGGATTTGACTCACCATAATTATATAATTGCAAAACAAAAAAAATAAAAAAATAAATTGTCAGCTCGTTTCCATGCACTGAGTACTGTTTAGGATATGATTTTGATCAATAAGTTGCAATCGCATTATTTGCAGAGACTTTGAAAGACAAAAAGACAAAAAATTTAAGCAGCTTTGAATTTCACAGGAGAAAAATATTTCACAGGATATGATTTTCAATTTGCATGCTTTGAATTCACAGCTATATATATATATATATGTAATATATCAACATTAACGTTGACAGATCGCCCGATCGATCGAAGAACAACCTTACAATCTTTACGGAACTTTGAAAAATTAAAGAGAACCTCACCGGCCATGCATGCATTTCAAAGAAGTTGTTGTCCACACGATGACTCATGCATGAGACAATAATACTCTTGGCGTGCGCACTGCATGATGCATGTCGTCGGAGATGTACGTTGGCTGGTCGATCACCTCGTGGTTGAAATTTGAATAACTTCCATGAGTCATGTGGTACGTACGTAGGGCCGATTCAAAAAATAATTAATAACTATTATTCAAATTCAAATAAAATTATTAAGTACTTCATAAATTTTACTTCCAAATACAAAAAACAAGTATACTTACCTAAAAAATAATATATATATATATATATATATATATCTCCACAAATTTAAAAACTTGAAGATATAAGTTTAAAAAATAAAAAATTCGATTGCTAA
Source organism: Juglans mandshurica (assembly GCA_022457165.1). Classification (NCBI taxonomy): domain Eukaryota; kingdom Viridiplantae; phylum Streptophyta; class Magnoliopsida; order Fagales; family Juglandaceae; genus Juglans; species Juglans mandshurica. The sequence goes on from CM039626.1 coordinate 32,820,814, forward strand.
ATTATGACTTTATAAATATCTATATGCGTTCATATATATTTCTTTTATAAAATCCAAAAGTACTCATTCATTTTTAACAAAAATCAATTTTTAAATCAACGTTTGCATATTCTCTCCTAAGTTTCTTCAATCAATAAATCAATCTTTCATCTAATGAAGAATACATGAACACAAATATACATTGGGATTTCTTATTTTATTTGAATTAAAAATTTTAATATGATCAATTATCACGTTTGATAAAAAGGTTTGTTATAAATCGAAGGAATATGAAATCAAATTGCATCTATAATGTATTTTTTTATAATTATAAACAACAAAGTGTATAATATAAACATATACATACACATATGCAAGCATAGTACGTCTTCTTCATATAGATCTAAATATCCCCCAAAGTCAAAGTTTTGGTTTTGCCAATAATTCTCAAGCCAATCCGTAGAGCATATAATTTAAATCGCTTAAATGATAAGATTTGATATATAATATCTAAATTTTAAAATTTATCTTAAAAAAATTATAATATATAAATATTTTTACTAGATATATTCTGTTCTGTATACGGATTTGAAAATAAAATTTTTATATTACAAATCATGGACGGAGCCTTCGGTATACTTTGAGTCGAAGCTGATAATAGTGCTTGATATCCGTTAAGTTCCATATTATTTTCGCGTGAGGCCTTATTTCGCAACAGTTCCGGCGGGAACGAACTAAGCCCATTACAACCGGGCCAGAACTCACCGGGCCTAGCCCACTAAGAGAATCAGTGAAATTAAATTAGAAACAAAAATATTTAAACTTCATCAAGGAAAAAGCAAAACGAAACGATATGGCACCGCTACACATTTCGCCGCTAAATCATTTCCTTTCTCTGTTGCTTAGGGTTTCTGCCTGAGGTTTTTCTGTCTTTCTCCTATGCTTCGAAACTATCTCTAAGCGCGGCCCTTAAGATCGCCTTCCACACTAAACAATGGAAGCGTTTCGAGTCATAGCTGCGCAAAATCAATTCATACGGTTCTCTCTAGGGTTTCCTTTTGAGTCCTCTTCTCCCACCTGGAATGGGTTGTCCGTGAGGCGTTTCTCTTTGCCATCGGATCTGTCACTTCCTCATTTTTCTTTGGAGCCTTGCGGTGGATAGCCTCCGTGCTGTTTCATTCGCGGGGGTTTCAGATTATTTATTGGGATTTCAGCTCCTTTGGTACTTTTTCTAGTGTCTCACCCTAAGGCGGGGAACAGTTTTTATTTCTTTCAATATTCTTATTAACTGTTGCAGTGTTACCAATCCCTTTGATTTAAGAAAACAGAGATAGGATGGGTTTTCAAGAATGATGATTCAATTAGATGTGTGAAAGGAGAATTCCTTGATGAACTCAATTTTTTGAGGCATATTTAATTGTCTGACTTGTTGTCAGTTTGATCCTTAAAACTTAGCTCCTCGTTATTTTTTATGTTGTTTTTTGGCGGTTATTTTTTCTTGTTTTTATATGTTTGGGTTTTGTATGCGATCTAAATTAGCAAATTGAGGTTCGGAATTTGAATGCTTTCGTTTTTGAGATTTGAGTCATGGTATGCATGATTTTGAGTCATAGTAAAAAAAGTTTTGTGGGTTTTGCGGTTCAGTCGTCCCTGTGATCTTTTTGAAGTATCTACAATTCAGTGAATTTGTCCATTTGAATGAACCCGATGGAGAAAGATTTATTCGATTACTTTTTATTACAAAGAACACAGATGATGTGTATTTGTTCTTGGTAGTGTGAGACAACCTTGGTGGATAAATTTTTAGAAAATGGTCTTGATAGCTGGGTGTTCAGTCTGTCTGTCTTCGTGTATCTCTACGAAAATTAGAGTGAAAAAAACTCCTGTATTAGGTACAGTGAGTATATGGGACATTTCGTGTATCTATAATTTTTCAATAAAAAGAAAGAAAACCGTGTCAACTTGCAGGATAAGTCACTACTTTTGAATGTTATTTTTTTTACTGTTTCTGCCAAATAATTGCTATTCATGATTTCTCTTGCCGAGTTAGTATTGCTTTTTGACTCATTTTGTTCTATTTTCATGTTGGCTTTTAATTTGCGCGCTTTTTATTTTCAGAGCAGATTTTTTTTTTGCCGGCACTTTCTATACTTTGTTGTGTTTTGGATAGATTATGGTTTCGATTTAATTTTAAATTGTTGGGACTATCCTCTGTTTGTTTTGGCACAACTTACAATAACCTTGTTTCAGCCCGGAAGAATTGAAACGCAAAAGAGGAGATAGGCTGGAGCCTGCAGAATGAACTGGTCCCAAACAATCTTAAAGATACAAATTCATGCTTTTGTAAAAATGATGCCCCAATTTCATTTAGCACGTCCATGTATGAGACCAAAATATGCACCAATTTACACGCACCGGAAGCGACCGAATGCTGCAGAGTGCAAACATCTTTTATCAGCAGGCAAGAACCAAGGCAAAAGTCTGAAAATATCAAGCGTCCAAGTGACTTGGAGAATGTTGACTACCCATTCCCCAAGTATCTATTGAGCAGGCTACCCTTTCCTCCATCTCACGGGTGACTCAGCAGCAAAACTCCAACACGACAGCCGATCTTATAGAAGACTCTGGGATCAAACATCTTTTAATATTCTGAATGTATTGTAATGCTCTGAACGTGTTGTAGTGCTCTGGGTAATATTCTTTTTAGCAAACTCTGTACATTGTTCCCTCTGCTGCAACGCACATCAGGTGCTCGAGAATATGTCCATAGGAAGTCTGTTAGAATCTTTCTTTTATGCATAAATACATCATTTGTATATCCTTACTGTAATGAGAATCAGAAAACTTCTCTCTCAAAACTCTTATCAGTATCAAAACTCAAAAGCCAACCAAGAAGAATGGAAGAAGGATATCTTAAAAATATAAGCGGATGCCGAAGTTCTTCTACGTTCTTGGTCCAAAATCTGCAGATAACATTAGAAAATATCTATATATACACAATATTAATATGATAATTTTTTGAAACATAGACCCCGTCCACCTAAAATTCTGAGATCTTAGTAAAAATAAAAAATAAAAATAAAAATCTGAGATCAAGATGCTCATTAGAACAAGAAAACCTCTTCTTTTCCACCAAAAGCAAAAACTCTGGCCGTAACACCTTCGCACTGGTATACCGAAAGCTAAAGAATCAATCCAAAAAACCAGTTTTTCGCCAGATAGCATTTCTGACCTGTCGCAGATCCCTTCCCTTTAGAGTCCTCCCAACCCCTTCGAGAACCGAAAACGTCGTCTTCGGGGACACACCCGAGCCCCTGGCGACGATCTCGTGAGGCGGCAACATCTCGGCCTCGTCTCCGTCACCGACGTCCACGTCTTCAAGCTGTTCCTTCCTCCTCTTCGCCATGGCCTGAGACAGCACTGGTACCTTCATCGGTGCCGACTGGTGGTTGTTTCGGAGGTGGTGGAAGTTCCTTCCCTGTATCGGCTCACAGTACTCCCTCTCCGGCGGTCTCGGGATCAACGGAATCGCTTTCGAAGACGAAGATGACGCGGTCGAGGGCTTGCGGCACAGCACCGGTCCGTCGTGGAGGGTCCGGAAGCTCAGATGATCGGCTTCGGGTAGCACAGAGAGGATTCCGGATCCCGTCTGTTGATGAAAATTCAACCGTCGATGGTGATTGTGGTTGCTATTGGAGTGAATCGGTTCTGTGAAGTCAGCGGTCCAGAAGATCTCGGCTTCATTGAGCTCGTCTTCGCCACCACCGGAGGATGCTGCACTTGAGGATAGTGTCGAGGAGAAAAGGCCGAGGAATCGGTCGGAGGACGTTGATCGGATGTGACGGTAACCCGTGGACTCCATTTAGATTGCGCCTCACAGAGTCACCGAATAACGGAAATAGAAACAGTGGGGGTAGGAGTGGGGAACTGAGGTGGTGGAGAGTCGAGAATTATGGTAGTGGGTGGAATGGAGGAAAAAATATATGAATAAATATAAATAGAAGTCCTTATTGAGAGAATATCTATTTTGTATATATGATGTGACATCATTTAGATTACACATCTCTCCAAGTGAATATTAAAAATAATTAATTAGAAGCATTCACACAGTGAGTGTAAAATATACACTGCTATAATAGCTTCTCTCTCGTATACTCAAAATATATATATATATATAAACAAAAACAAAGGGATGGCTAATTTTGAGAGCAATGCTACACAACTTCTCAACTTTCTCATACTATTTTTTAAAAATTTTAATATTTTTTTTAAAAAAATTTTTAAGTTTATTCTTTTTAAACTAATTCAATTCTTTTATTTAATATTCATATATTAAATTTTTTATAAAAGAATAAAAAATAAAAAAAATATAGTGTATGAAAGTTGTGTGAATAGTAAGAAATTGCGTAGATTTTTTCAATTTTGTAGCCGCTAATGCATCTTTAAAATTTAAAAAAATATAGATAAAATCATTTGCATTAGCTTCGTTAAAATGCTACAATAATTTTAAGTACATTTTTAAATTTAAATATGTATAGTTCATCATAAAAAATAATATTGTATTATAAAAACTAAAACCGATTTCTTTTCTGCATAAACGGTGTACAATTATATTATAATTTGTTCTTTAAATAATAACCCAATTTATAAAAAAAATAATGGAATTAAATTTGTATAAAGTTAATATTATAGGGTTATAACTACAATAATTTTTATTTATTATAATAATATAATATAATATTATTAGCTAAAAAATCCGACGGTTCCATCTAATTCCAGACCAACAAAAAAAAAGTTATCGATGATATTTAGGATGCCTTCTATTTAATCTTATATTAGTAATCGTTAGACTTTCTTTAAATAATGTAATTACAAAATATGAAAATAAAAATAAAAATATTATTATTAAAAAAATATTATATTATTATTTTGATAAATTCAATGGTTAGTTTAATATGAGATTATGTATAAAGAGATTTTAGAATTATGAAAAATATTTATTTTTATCAAATTTTAGAAATAATTATGATAAAGTCCATCTAATGGACGTGCGACCCATGTGTCGTATTCGTATCTGACGTGGCCGATGCAATACTGCTTCAATAGTTCGTCAATGGGTCTCAGATACAAATAAAGAAATGGGAAATACTTATCTGCTCGTGGGAAAAATTGATGGACCCATACGTTTATATGCGTATGGATGTGCTGGTATATGTTTGTTTCGAGATCATCGTCATCCGAATACGATATTATAAGAAAACTACGCGACTAAATAACATATTATATTGAAGAAGGTGTTACTTTACATCAAAATTAAAAATTGAATTTTTAACAACAAACGAAAAAATATATTTTAAATCTAAATTTATTGGTCCCCTGTCTTCTTATTATCCCAAAGTGATTATTCTAAGGTATGGATGACGATTCTGAAGCCTAAGGAAGTTATTCATGAAGAAAAATGTTATTCTGTTCACTTAATTTGTCTCATCATTTTGACACTTTATATATTTTAATTTTTTTTTTTTTACTTAAAAATTAAAAAAAGTAACTATTAGTATATTGATATTTTATTATATATTTAAAAAATATTTTTAAATAATAAAAATATGAATAAAAAAATTAAAAAAAAAATAAAAGGATAATTCTAATCTAACGGTAAGTTGCAGTAGGCTACTCTGAACGGCAGAGTAGCACCGCTCTATTCGGGAAAGGATAGTGTGTCATTGTTTTCGGAGTTGTACCTTCCTTTTATTTGATCATTGACATTAATTTGGTCTCCTCTTGGATGCTAAAATGTCTTGATCATTTATCAACAGTTCTTGCTGGAACTAGCCTCCCAAATCGAATTCTATCAGAGAGTTATTGTAGATAACCACTCAAATAACGCCTAAGCTGCCGCTGCGTGGTGCTGGTACAGTGGTGTGTGTGCCATATGACATCAGTTGTTGCTGCTTGTTGATTTTGTCGGAAGGTGCTAGTTGGATCTGTTGCCTGGTGGCTGGTGCTAATTATTGACAGTCTCTGCTCAGTGTCGCTGCCTTGCTGCAATGTGTTGTCAATTGGTGATGCTGCTTCTGGCTGTTTCTTTGCCTTTGCTATTTTCACGAGACTCCCCGTGGTCGTTGGTTCCTACTGCTTAATGCAATTTGTTGCTGCCATAGTTTTTATTCGTTCTGCCTGTTGGCATAAATACCCCCATCGGTCTTAGAGCACTCATCAATTGTTTATAATATTTTCATTTTATAATATTTTTTTACTTAATTTATAGTTTGGTTTAGTTTATAAATTTAGATTATTTTAAAATAGAACATAATTATATGACATTGTATATAGAGAGATATTGTAAATATCAAAAGATATGAGAATATCATTAGTAGTTAGAGAAAGTATTTGAAATGAATAAAAATAATTAAAAAATATAATATTTAAATGATATGAAAAAAAATAGATAAATTGATGTATGATATATTCTATAAGTCAGTATGTAAAATAAAATAAGTAATTTGATGATGTATTTTAAATAGAGAAAATATATTTGCAACCATGAATTGTACAACCGTCGCGTAATTGTTTTGAAAAAAGTGAATACAATATGGGACCCACATGAAAAAAAATTAATTTTTTAATAATGGACTCTACTTATTTTCAAAACGATTACGCGTCAGTTATATAATTCACAATTGTATATAAAATTATTCTTTTAAATGATAGGATGAAAAATTCATTGAGATAACTCTTATAGACGGAAAGACAAACATGTCATATGCATGTTGATCTTCATCTGAGGGTGCCAACTAGTGGTAGAATTCTCTATATATCTTTACAGAGCCGCTTTGGACCAGCCGTGTTGTAGTTAGTGGAAAAATAGCACACTAGTAAAAATGTGACACATCTGCTTCTGCAAGTTGTTTATAATAGAAAAAGAACAGATGATTATTTCACATCTCCTTCCCCTTCCCCTCCCCATTTAGAACTATCAAAACTTATTTTTGTCAGGTGCTTTGCTTCAGTTTTTTCAATTGAAGACATTACCCTCCATGGGTTACTTTTAAACTAGTAGTCATGAACTATTAAATTACTAGACCTGGAATTTACTTCACTCTCGGTTTCATTCTAGAACAGACCCAATACCGTGATATTGCAAAACAATAACCATAAAGTAATAGCAAAAAATTGATAAAAATCTGGACTAGAGTAGTTTCAATCATAAGAATGATAGGTAATGAGCAGCGGTTGAGATGCTCGTCTGATAGGTAATGTGCAGTGGCCGAAGGGCCTTTGAGACGTTTTTACAAACAGTTGGTATTCATAGAGTTGATGAGTTATCAATCCATATGTCAAGATAATTTCCATAGCCCAAATTACAGTCATTTCGAAATGAGATATAACTCCAATACAAGAACTCAAATACAAGTCCAAATGAAGTTCTATTAAGACCAAAAATTAAGTTCTGTCAAAATACCAATTTTCTTTGAATGCGATGTCAAGGTTGTTGTTGAGAGGCAGTTGCGTCGGTTCTCTATAGTCGGGAATGAGTGGGGTGCCGTCGAATTTGGGTTGGGATGGAGTGGGTGCCATCACGTTTGGGTTGGAAAGGAGTGGATGTGGTCGAGTGATGGGTTCAAATATAAAGAAGAGAAGAAAGATGAAGAAAAGGGGAATGAGGATTTGGATGGGCTGTTTGGGTGTAGTGGGATGCATGGTAATGGTGGTAAGAAGCTGACGTGTCGCATTCTGATTGGTGGGCTGATTTTATGAGATACACAGGTGGACTGTTGCCCAGGTTTTCCCATATCTTTAATTTAATATGAAGTTTTCAATTTTTCACTGTGGGTTGAGTTTATTTGAAGTTTTAAAAAAAACAACTTTGTATCTTAAATTCATCATATTTAATTATATTAACTTATGTGATGCTGATATAATTAAGGATGAAAAAAACAAAGTATGAAGACAATTTTTATTTTTATTTTATTTTATTTTATAGTTTTAGCACAAAAAGAAAATATGTTTCTTAAATAAAAGATATGTAATTTCATACTCCATCAATTGAGTGCACGCCGAGCAACGCAGTCGTATTGGCAAAGACACCAGGTGTCCACCTAGACAAGCATTCGTTTCCCTCGTGTCAACTTTGCGGGCCAATTATCTGATCTGGCGAGCTGCGGACCGGCGCATCATAGCCGAAAAAAAAAGAAGTCCAGACTCCAGAGTCCTCGCTAAGGTCGCAACATGCCCTTGCCCTTTTGACCCTTCCGGTTGAAAGTTCGGTGGCTGTGGTTCGTATACCTCATTTCTTCTTCATCAATTCTCACTTCTCGAGTAGGACATGATTGCCACGGTAAATTACGAATCTGCCACCTCCTTCACTCTCCTCTATCGAATTTATCTACCTCCATTTTCACAGTTTCCTATATATATTCGTTTGTTTGTTTTGAAAAATAATTTTTTGGAAAATTAATGGAGCAGCAGAGGAGTGTATCGGGGTCTTCTCAGAGCCCTAGATCTCCGTCTTCGCAACCGTATCTTTCAGTCTCAGTGACTGATCCTGTGAAATTGGGCAATGGTGTCCAAGCTTATATCTCCTACCGAGTTATCACCAAGGTAGTTTCTCAAATTTGAGCTATTTTTTTTTTCCCGTAAAAAAAACTTTTCCAATTAGGTTAGGGTTCACTTAATGATAGTTAATTTGTGTGTATAAGGCTTACTAGTTTCGAGAGCTATCTGTGCTTTCTTGTTTGTTCATGTTAATCTCGAATCTACGATAATTAAAGAGGTATTAGCTGATCGGTATTTTCTTGGTTTATCATATCATTGCGTGGAAGATGATATCTTGTGTTTGTAAAAAAAGGGAAATAAAATACGGAGACAACGACAAAGTTGCCATATGCTGGATTTTATTGATGTAAGAACGATAACATTCAATTGCCAAAGAACAATAATCAATTGATGCACACTTTTGGAGGTTGACACTGGGCATACGAAGTGCCGTATTGGATGAAGGTTTCTGATTGGGGATTTACTTGTCCAGACTTGGGACTTCATTTAATGGGGCCAGCTCCATTACACTGATGCAAGGGGAATTGCTTTAACGAGATTATGAGGATCATCATGTACATTAGATCATCGAGATATAATTTCCATCCTGTTGATTTAACCATTTCCTTCTGAGTTTAACATGTGGCTTTGAACATTGTGATGATGTAAAGTGAATAAGTTTTGCCATGTTACAATTTGAATGTTGGAATATTTATTTTTTTTCGCAGACAAATTTACCTGAATACCAAGGCCCAGAGAAGATTGTTATTCGACGTTACAGTGATTTTGTTTGGTTACGTGATCGTCTTTTTGAGAAGTACAAAGGCATTTTTATCCCTCCTCTTCCGGAGAAAAGTGCTGTAGGTAACAAGCTAACCATCATGTTTTTCCTCTAACACTTCGTCAACCTTTAAGGGTAGGAAAATGTCGTGATGATAATTACTTTTCAGGGTGTAAAAGATTTGTTCATATCCCTCAAGTTACCCTGTTGTAGATACTTTGGCTTCTGGTTACCATTACCAGTCAAGAATTGAGGCAATGCCTTGGCAGTTAGACCTCCACATTGCAATTTCTGCTTTTTTTGTTTTTGTTTTTGTTGTTGGGTGGGGTAATTTAACTAAGAGAAAAAACAGCCAAGATAAAATAAATGAAAATTCTTGTCCTTACCATTGTCTTCCTAACATGACAGGTGCTATACTGACTAAAATATTTGCTTTCTGTGTGTATTGCTCCCTGTTTTGAGCAGTAGACTTTGTTTTTCTTCGTTGCCCCAAAGGAAGCAAGGAGAGGTCAAAAGGAAATTTTACCAACCCTCGTCATTACTTAACTAAAGGGAAACTCATTAGGTACACATGAATGACGTGCGCTTCCATCCTATCATAAAGTGTCGTGTCATTAAAATTGATTATATAAGCACTATTTTAATGACATGATATCATGTGATACAATGGGAGTACCATGTGTCCAAACTTTGGGACTAGTTAATGATTACTTGTAATTAAATGGCTATACCACCACCTATGGGCCCTACCTTTTCTTTTTGTTGTTTTAGATTTTTTTAAATAGATGAAAAGTTCTTTTTGGGAGCTGGCATGGATGGTAAAATACATATGAATGCTATGTATCCCATTTGAGGTTGAGAATTGACCCTGCAATTTGTTGGTGGAAGAGGACTATTCTGATTCTTGCATTTCAGGCTTATGTTTTGCTCACCAGGTTGTTTGAGATCTGTTATGGCATGTGAATGGCTAAACTGTATCTTGCATTCAACTAATGTTTAAGAAAGTATGCTTCTTAGTTAGCATTCAAATTATCTTATGCTATGAAATGTTGTTTGAACTTAAATTATCTTTAGATCAGTATTCTTTGCTAATGAGCTTCATGTGCCAATGGGCTCCCTTAACATGTATAGCATGCCTAAAGGCAGCTTTAGCTTATATGTCTGTTGAAAGTGCAGTAACCTGCATTGATGCTATATGTGCTCACTTGGCTTTTTAAATTTTTTTTTTTTAAATCATCATAAATACCCTTGACTTGAGGTAAAAGATGTTTCATTATGATTGTTTGTGAAGCATTGTGAAGTTTAATTGGGACTAACATCAGTTTTCTTATGGCAGAGAAGTTTCGTTTCAGTGCTGAGTTCATTGAGATGAGGCGTCAAGCTTTAGATATATTTGTTAATCGTATAGCTTCGCATCATGAGCTCCAGCAAAGTGAGGATCTGAGAACCTTCTTGCAGGCAGATGAAGAGGTGATGTTTGTGAGTCTGATGCTTTGAGTTTTAGGGCATGTTTGGATGCTTGGAGTATCTCAGAATTTTGTGAGTAGTAGTGAAATGGTTCGAGTGAAGATGTTTTATTGGGTTTTGAGAAAGGAGAGAGAAAAAAGTTGAATAAAAATATTATAAAATTACAAATTTGTTTGAATATTATTTTTTAATATTATTTTTGTTCTGAAGTTTTTAAAATTTGTATTGATTTTTGTGTTTTGTTTTGAAGTTTGTAAAAGTTGTATTGATTTTTGTGTTTGAATAATGATTATGTAATGATTAGATGAAAAGGTTGAAAATTTGTAATTGAAAAGTGTTTTACGTTTGAGTGATTTTTGGGTATGAAATTATGAGAAATTTTGAGAATTCTTATGTTTGCCAAACATCCCCTTACAGTTCCATCCTTTACTATCCTATGAATTATAACACACTTTATAAAGAGATATTAATAATTACTTTTTATGAGCATGGCTGCACAACCTTTTTTTGAAGGAATCCAAGAACATCAATACTTGTTAGTACTTTTGTGCTGACATCACCTTTTTTATCAGCATGGGCCTTTTCTGGAAATCTTTTTTAGGAAGATTTTGCATACTCATTGAGGATAGTAGCCTAATTATTTATTGAGAATTCTTATGTTTGCCAAACATCCCCTTACAGTTCCATCCTTTACTATCCTATGAATTATAACACACTTTATAAAGAGATATTAATAATTACTTTTTATGAGCATGGCTGCACAACCTTTTTTTGAAGGAATCCAAGAACATCAATACTTGTTAGTACTTTTGTGCTGACATCACCTTTTTATCAGCATGGGCCTTTTCTGGAAATCTTTTTTAGGAAGATTTTGCATACTCATTGAGGATAGTAGCCTAATTATTTATTGAGTTTTGCTACTCATTATTCCCACACACCACACTTATTTTATTTTTTTAATGTTTTTTTGGTTTTATTATTCTTAAACTAATTGAGTTCTTCTATTCATCATCCATACACCACACATTTCATAAGAAATAAAAAATAAAAAATTATGTGTGGTGTGATAATGATGAGTAGAATTTTTCTTATTTATTGGAAGCTTTTGATGCTTGCACTGTTCCTCAACATTGCTTGTAATTCCTACTCATGTTTCCTTATTTGCTGCTAATATTTTTTTTTTTTTTGTTTTGCCTCTTGTTCAGACAATGGAGAGGTTAAGGTCACAAGAGACTGGTATTTTTAAGAAAAAGCCAACTGATTTTATGCAAATCTTCAAGGTTAGATAGATTCTCCTTGGTATGAAAATGATTTGTAGAATTCAGCACTAACGCACATGTTTTCACAATGTATGACGCATTTGCAAACACTTCGACTAATGTTTCTTCTTGATTTTTAAGGCTAAAACTTCTAATGCCAGTAGTGGAAAGCTGTAGAAATTGTCGTGAACTATGTCTGAGGCATAATGCGCGACATGAAATTTTTCCATTTCTGTTTTTCTTTTATCTGGAGAACAGTTGTCATGATCTGGTTTCTCAAACTTTCGGATTTTGAATACATGATATAAAAATCATTGAATTCCTGGAAAATAGGTCTATGCTTTGAACCCGATATTGCATCCACCCTCTTCGTAGTTCTTTAGGTGTGTAGTTGCTTACGAGTTTTATTGACAGAGTAATGGTCGGTTGAAAGTCCTTAGGTCTTGGTACTATCTGCATAAATTTTATATGATAGTTATAAAAAAAATGATAGTTGAAATCATGAAATGCAAGCACAAGAGGTCGCCTTTTCTTCCTCTGTATAAATGTTTATCTTCAATGCCTCCAGTATTAAATGAGCTACCTGAAAGTGTGTGATACTTTGAAAGATGATCGGATCTAGCAATAACTTGTCTGGCTGACTATCTGACAGGATGTACAATCTAAAGTGAGCGATGTTGTTCTTGGGAAGGAAAAGCCAGTGGAAGAGTCAAATCCTGAATATGAGAAGCTGAAGCACTACATTTTTGAGCTTGAGAATCACTTAGCTGAAGCTCAGAAGCATGCATATCGTCTTGTAAAGAGGCACAGAGGTAACAAGGATTTTAAAGGCTCTTTATGATTTTTTATATGCTTTACCTGTTGATATTATTCTTTCTTTCAGGTTTTTCACTTCCTTCAGTCTCATTTTAGAGTGGACTTACAAAAATGACATTTGTTGTTTACATTTGTTTCTTCAGAGCTGGGGCAATCTTTGTCAGACTTTGGGAAGGCAGTGAAACTCCTTGGTGCTTGTGAAGGAAATTCTCTGGGGAAGGCATTTTCTGAGCTTGGGACAAAATCAGAGACATTATCAGTTAAGCTGCAAAAGGAGGTAGGTTTCAATTGAAAACTTGTCATTCTTCCTTTAGTGAAATGTCTGTGTGTAGTTTGAGCGTTTAAAAGCTCACAACGTAATAAAGCATATTTCCTTTTATTAATTTGCAGGCGCACCAGTTATTGATGAACTTTGAAGAACCCTTGAAAGATTATGTTCGCGCTGTGCAATCTATTAAGGTAGATTTAGCATGTCATTAAGGATATTTTGAGGACTGTATAATCTATTTAGATTGGTTGAAACACTGATAGCAAGTGATTATATGGGAAAAATTAATATCATGAGGGGATCACTTGAAGATTGTTATTTCCTTTTCATCTTTTTATCCCATTGGTTATCCCTCCATCTATCCACTTTGTTCTGTTTCTTGAAACAGGCAACTATAGCAGAGAGGGCCAATGCCTTTAGGCGACAATGTGAACTGGCTGAAACAACAAAGTTGAAAGAGATAAATCTGTATGGTTTTGTCGATAATTTTGTTTTATTTGTTGTTTATGTAACTCTATATGAGGGGGCTTTTGATAAGTTGCATTTTTATCTACAGTAACAAACTCACACTAATGCGTTCTGATAAGGTGGGGGAGGCAGAGATTGAGTATCAGGAGGCAAGTCGGCTTACATGATTATTCTTTCTTTTAGGTCTTTTGCAGGATTTCTTGTATTTGATTCAACTGGTTTGGTAATGCAGTTGAAGGTAGAAAGCGAGGAAGCAACGAGAATGTTTGAGATGATTGTACGACTGATGAACGAAGAGATTGTGCGCTTTCAGGAACAAAAAACTTTAGATATGGGGATTGCTTTTCACGAATTTGCAAAAGGACAGGCACGTCTGGCAAATGGTATTGCAAATGCTTGGCGAAGTCTTATTCCTAAGCTTGAAGCCTGTTCCTCCTCTTGATAAAAGAATTCTAAAAGTAGAGCATAGTCAATATCCAAGGTGATGATTGCTAGGAAACAGACCAAGGTACTCGTTCCCTTGGGTTGTTTCTCACGGATGAGAGGGCCAGCTCTTACTGTGGAAAAACTTCACCTTTCGGCTGATTCCGCTCTTCTGGTATTGCACGAGATTGTGTTGGTTCTTTTTTCTTTTTCTTTTTATTTTTTTTTTCCCCTTAAAAAGAAATGTACAAATTCAATCTAAGTAGAAAAGCAGGTCAATCTTCTGAACGTCGATTACATGGAAAAACTTTCCAGTTTTTTGTGTTTCTTTCACTTCAGAGCAATTTTTGCGTTTAGAGATATGCCCATATGTGGAAGAACTTTTTGGGTAAATTTTGGACCTGGCTCTTAAAAAAATGATAGAAGAAAGAGAAAATAAAGATGATTCGGGAGGCGGGGCGGGCGTTCCATTTTACTTGTAGGTCAGGGAGACGTATTCTCTGCGTCGTTGATTTACAAGGTTGCCCCATATATGGGCATTTTCATTGGAGTCATCAAATGAATGCTAATTAAGTTTAAATTTTGACTAGATTTTTTCAAAATTAGCTGACATTGAACTAGCCAAACCGGTTCAACTCAACCTGTAAATGAAAAAGTAAAGTCTGTTTATCAACCATAAGATTTTTTAAACTCCCTATATTCAGGTCCGTACCTTCTCTTCAAAATATATTTTTCTTTTTCTGCTTGCCATGGTTTGTGGACGGTTCGGATCTGCACGAGTATGAGATTTTCTTGGCTCTGATCTTGATAATTAATATGCTTCTTTAAGGTTGATAACTTGTGTAGAATTTATAATAATCGTATAAAAAGGGAGTAGTGGAAGCTTGTGATTTGCGTCGTGCTGATTTTGAGACCATTGTATTTTTTTTTGGAGCTACAGAGGCATTAAAATGGCATGTACCATGATATATGAAGTCTATTTGTAAAATATTATAAAATTTTTGTTTTTGTAAAATATTATTAAAATATATAATATTATATTATTATTTTAATTTTAAGATAGTTATTCTAATGTGAATTATTAATACTATAGCCAAAATTTGAAGTTGTAACTAAATTTTAGACTCAACAATGTCTAGGTGATTCCGAATGCTCTTAACATCCATATATTTGCGTCAAAAGTTTTCGGAAAAGTGGAAAATTGTGTAATTTTTTCGATTTTTTTTTAAGCATAAGATGATTTTCAAAAGTAATCCCGGTTTTCATGTTCTCTGCAGTACAATGTTTGAGGGAGTTGAGTGCAGTCACGAAAAGGTTTCCTGTGGCGAACTTTCGAAATATAGCGTCGAAGTCTTTCGTCGCAATAATAAGCCTCCGTTGAGATATTACTGACGTGGCATGAAGTTAATTTGAATCGAATAATAATTTAACCAGATAATAATAATAGAAAGCTGTTCCCCACCTCACAACGCTTCGCTCAGCTTCTTATCCAATCCAACGTCCAAATGCCCCATCTTATCCCACGCCCCCCTCCCCCTTCCCCCAACCCCGTTCTTTCCGCCATTTCACTCAATTTCACTACTTCTCTACACACTTGCTCTGTAATTTCTCTCCTGCTCTCTCTCTCTCTCTCTGAGAAGCCATGCCCTACGCTGCGAGGCTACTGCCCCTTCACTTACGTGTCAATTGGCACGTGCAGCTCTCCTCTCCTTCCCCTATTGCGGTTTCCCGTTCACCGTTACTCGCTGCCGGTTGGATCAAAGACCACAACCACCGCTTTCCCTATAAGCTCTGCCAACTCTCCTGCCGACGGAGTCTTACGTCAGTGCCCAAGTCTTCGCCGGAAAGTGACGGCATTGTGCCTGCCGACGATGCCGAAGACGGTATCTCCTTGGGTACTTTGAAACTGCCTTCTAATACTGATCTTCAGCGATTCGAGACCTTGCTCTTCCAAGTACATTCACACCCTCACTGACTCAGTTTTTTTCCTCTACGATTGTCTTTAGACATCGACCTCTTAATTTGTTTACTTTAAACGAATATATTAAGGATTTGTATTCATATTTATTTATTAAATTTTCCTCCATACAGTGGGCCAACAGTCTTTGCCAAGGAGCTAATCTGCCACTTCCCGTACCTTTGAAGGTAGGTTGCATGTACATGACTTTTCATTTCATCGCGCACACGCGCAAACAACACACATTAATTAGGTCGGCCTACATGCTTCAGCATCAAGCAATAGACCCTTGGCCAATGCACATGATCATGTGCGTCTGAGAATCTGCATCAACAAAATTGCTGGTATTTTGCTTTGGAGCAGTGTGGAAGGTGGGGTTGGTGTATTAATTTAGTGGTGAATTGTGGGTACGAAGAGGCTCTTCGGAAGAGCAGGTGAAACCCAATCAAAATTCATTTGATATAAAGTCTTAAACTTCATGATCAGTTCATTAGAAAAAACTTTATCATGTTTCTGTTTGATATCCGGTCCCTTCATCATACAAGCCAAAAGAAAAATCATCTCATTATAAAGTCTGGTAATTAACTTAATTTGGAGCAACCCAAGTTGGACCGGGACGACATGCATGTAAACATGTATTACCAATAAAGACTTCTAAAACATCACGTTTTTCTAACTGTAGTAATTTTCTTGTTCCCAAGGTTGTTCACACTTGAATGACCTATTTAAGAAGTCTAGCCGTATATGCAAGTTTGTGCTGGTTGAATTACTCTCGAATCAATCTGGAATGAACGGAATAATCTGCATCCCAATATTGCAGGTAGACAAAGTACCTGGTGGAACCAGACTGGGTTTTATTTCAATCGGCGATGGAAAGACCGAGGTGCTTGTGTACATAGATTGCTTGGTTTATCCGGCAACTGCTAATGATACAGGTCCAATTTTCCGAGCAATAAGAAATGGACCCTTAAAGGATCAGTCACCCCCTGGTGAGCCCAGAATAATGAGAAGTCTTCTACAAGCCCTACAAAAGTCAGTTGAGATCGCCAGAGTGTGAATGAAGTTCCAGATTTAACCAAAAGTAGTATAGATTCTATTCAATTATTTGAATGCATCCATGCATACTTTGTACTCTGGGATATCCTGGTCCTCGGTCGCAGGTCTGTGCTTGCTGACCGATGGATCAACCTGGGTTAGATATATATAGTCTAAACTTGATACTTTAGCCTATGTTTGTTCGTTCGCAAGTCTCGTGTATAAAACTATGAAGTAAGATTGGCTACGAGCCTGAGATTTTATCCATATGTGATCCATCTTGAGATTTTAATGGCGAGTCTTCTAGTGACTCCAAAGACTTCTTTTCTCGCTCACAGGCATGAAGTTAAGCAAGCCTGCTTTTAAATATTGAGTTGTTGTGGAGGGTTCAGGGCATATTCGGATCGACGTGCTGATTGGAGAAGAGTCGTATAGCAAGTATTTTTTCCTTACATTCTATCTCATATCACGTCAGCTCAGCTGCAGCCTGCCGGACGAGGCAACATTGCAACCAAGTGATAAGGGAATTAGGAAGCACACTGATTAAGCCCTGGAGTGGGGTGAATATTGATCCATATGAAGAATACGGAGGATTTGGCAGTTAAATAATTTGACTTCAGATATTTTATTAAGTTTTGAAAAATAAGAAAATAAAAGTTAAATAAAAATATTTTAAAATTAAAAAACTGTTTGAATATAAATTTTATTTTAAAGTTTAAAATTGTTGTATTGATTTTTATGTTTAATTTTGAAATTGATAATAGTTGTAATGATTAGATAGTAATTATATGAAAAAGTTAATGATTTAAAATTAAAAAATATTTATATTTTAGAAATATTTAAAAAAAATTGTGAAAATTTTTGAAAATTAATATCTCATAATCTCCTTACCTTATAAACGTTTCTACTTTGTACTATTGCTCTAATTATTGAAGTACATGCATGTACAATCTATGAAAAAAAAATACCGTTTTTTTAACCATCATTTTTATATTATTTTTTAATTTAATATCAAATAATTAAAAAGTTATTTTTCATCTTTTATATTTTTCTAATACATTCAACCGAAGATTTTGGAAGATGACGATAAATGATTTTTTTTTAAATTTTATTTTTTATGACAGGTATTCCGTAGGGCCTAGACTCTAGAATCTAGATGCTATGTCATTATTTATTTCTAGATTCCAACTTAAACCTCGTCAGTTCCAAGCTCCAACAAAACACTCCGTCTCTTTCTGCACTTGTCACATGAGCGAAGGATAGCTGCAAATTGCAATGTCTACTCTCTCTCTCTACTCTCATCTTCTTTATCCGCCCTCTCCTCCGAAGTTCGGTTCTTCCAAATCCCTATTTTTCTCTTCCTCTTACGGTGGAAATGCGAAACCTTTCGTTTTATTCAAAGGCACCTCCTCCCGGACTCGCATCGCCTCTTCTTCTTCTGCAAAGGACGCCTCCAGCGATAACAGTCCTAGGTTTTTACGTTTAAATTTTCTGTTTTTTTTTTTTATCCTTTTGTTCGCCTTACATCTTATTAAGTTTTTGGTCTTTTTTGTTATATTGGTTGCCTAGAAAAAAAAATGTGGGAAAGAGATATCAGTATTTGGGAATGAATTTGCGAGGGCTTCTATAAGTTAGGTTCAGTTGCATGTATCAGTTTTCCCATTGAATTGTATGAAAGAAGAAAGAAAAAATATTCCGCCTATTTAAGTACTTTTCATCATGGATTTTGCTTTAGATTTGTAACAATTCTGTCTGAGAATAAGTTATTATCTTTGCATGAAATTTGATACGAATCTTATCTGTAAAAATTTTTGTTTTTGGTTTCATTAGCAATTTCTGCATCATAGAAGGTCCGGAAACCGTTCAGGATTTCGTTCAGATGCAACTGCAGGAAATTCAAAATAACATAAGGAGTAGACGCAATAAGATCTTTCTCCTCATGGAAGAGGTGAAGTTTGTTAATATTCTTTGCCTCGGTCTAAACTGTAAATAATGTTGCATATAGCCACACGGACCAAGCCATCTGCTAGAGCCTAATTCCTTCATTCTGCACATTGCGCGGTCTGTGGTTAACTTGCGCTTTTTAAATTGATTTAAATAATTTTTTTGAAATGGAGCTTGTATAGGTAAGGAGATTACGGGTACAAGAACGCATCAAGGCTGTGAAAGTGATCAATGAGAGCGACGAGGAAGAAGCAAATTATGAGATGCCTGACATTCCATCTTCTATTCCTTTCCTTTCTCATGTGGTGAGTTTCGAAATAAGCATGTGCACGTAGGGGAATCACCATAGATTAGGGCTTTGCAATTCATCATGGACAATACAGTGAGGAAATTGCGAATGAAAAAGATGATGTTCAATATGTTTTACCTAATGCATTTCTGAGCCTATATTGTGGGAACAGCATGCCCTCACGGTCTGCTCTCTTTTGTCTTTAGTCATTTTGAATTTTTATTCTCTCGTCTGTTTTTGTTAATGGGGCATTTAATAATTTATTTTTATTTAATATTAGGCTAACCTTGTTCATTTTCCATTCGAGCTAGACGCCAAAGACGTTGAAGCAGCTGTATTTGACTAGCTTATCATTTATATCTGGGATAATCCTATTCGGTGGCCTTGTTGCACCAACAGTAAGTCTATATCATTTCTTATTCATTTTGTCTAGTGTCGACTTTTGTTGTCCAAAGAGAACTGTTTTTTTTTTTTCTTTTTCTTGTGTGGGTACTGTTGGTTTTAATATTATGAGTGTTTATGTTCTTAACCATGATCCGCATGAAATATTTAAAGCTGTTTTCGTTGCAGTTGGAGTTAAAATTAGGTTTGGGCGGCACCTCGTATGAAGATTTCATACGCAATATGCATTTGCCTTTGCAATTAAGGTATTCACAGGAATTGCATTTATCCGAATTCATGGATCTGAATTACGAGCAACCAAGGAACGCATCTGTTTGATTAGTGTACTGAACCACTCATTTTTAATTTCTTTAAATCAGCATGGTTGATCCCATTGTGGCATCTTTTTCGGGTGGGGCTGTGGGTGTCATTTCAGCTTTGATGTTAATTGAAGCCAACAATGTAGAGCAGCAAGAGAAGAAAAGATGCAAATATTGCCATGGAACTGGTATGAATAGTTTTAATCAACCGACTGCCTTTTAATTTGTCTATTGATGGGATTTCAATTTTCCTGTTTATGTTCTTAGGCTTGGGCCGTGGTTCTTTTTTTTCTTTTTTCGGCAGTGTATTATCGCTTATGTTTATTCAAAATTTTGGTTCTTTTATTAGAGGGTACAAATGAAAATGTTCATTGTTTTTGTTTATTTGTTTTTTTTTTAATTCCTCTAATATTTATTTGCTTCAACAGTGTACCATATTTTCTGTCGTCCTGTGTTCAGGTTATTTGGCCTGTGCTCGATGTTCTGCAAGCGGTGTATGCTTGAGAATCAATCCTCTCTCACTATCCTCTGCTTCTGGTCGCCCTTTGCAAGTGCCAACAGCTGAGAGGTGTCCAAATTGCTCCAGTGCAGGGAAGGTATATAATATGTTCGAAGAGAGCTTATTCATCATGGAAAAAATAATTTGGAATTTCAACTTAACTTGGTGCATGCTTGATCCAGTACTGAGTCCTAGGTGTTGTGGCTAGTTTTGGTCTGTGTCAACATTTCTACCGCGTATTGTGGTACAATCATTAATCTGTGTATGTGTTCTACGTAGGTAATGTGCCCGACTTGCCTGTGCACTGGAATGTTGATGGCCAGTGAACATGACCCACGAATAGATCCATTTGATTGAAGATGATTGGATTTCTTTCCTTTCCTTCTCTTTTAATTTATAATGTAGCTCGGGGAAAAAGAAACGAAGTAAACAGTTTGTTAAAAAGACAAGAAGGCAACCTATTTTCCCACTTCAATCTTCTGTTATAGCTGTGTCTGTATAATTGATGCGAATTTGCCCTTTAGCTATGCAGCATTTTGCACCAAATCATTCGTTAGATAGCTTTGCCACCTTCCTCCGTTCGAAATGTGGATGCTAAAAATAGACTGAAGTAAGATTTGGTTAAATATAATTTTTTATGATTCTTGTAGCACGAAGACAGTTTGGCCGAGTGGTCTAAGGCGCCAGATTTAGGCTCTGGTCCGAAAGGGCGTGGGTTCAAATCCCACAGCTGTCAGATTTTATTATTTATTTTTGTTAAATTGGCAATCTCTACCAAAGCGAGAATACGCCGTCGTCTGACCAAACCCTCGCTCTGTATCCCTCTTATTTTTTTTTCACTTGCACGCATCGAACGGTAATGCAAGTGAAATGGCGAGAATTCTGAGAAACAAACAGGGTTTCCACCTCCTGAATCGGGCCCTGAACTCACCCAGTCCAGTTCATCGTCTTGGAACCACAACACCTCTACAAACCCTAGCGTACGAAGAAGTCCGAGCTTCGACGGAGACAAAGTGCAACTTAACGGCGTTTGTTCTTCATGGCCTCTTGGGATCTGGCAAAAATTGGAGATCTTTCTCTCGAAACCTCGTTTCCACTCTCTCCAACTCCTCTCCTTCATCTGGTAAACTCTCTCTCTCTCTCTCTCTCTCTCTCTCTCTCAGGCGCGCGCGCACGTGCACTGCCCTTAATTATCGGGAAGATCGATGTGAAGAAAATTGAACCCAAAGGGTGATACAAATGTGTAGTTTTATTTCTGAAACCGAAGCAATTTGGAATCTTGGATTCTGCCGTAACTATGGCTATCAATAAAATTATTGGCACCGTAGTCTTCCTTAAGAAAATGGATTCTTAAGGAATCTTGGATCATAAAATTGAAAATTTTTAGTTGTTCCCATACAGCCTTTTGTTTTATGTTTTTCTCTCGGGAACCTAACGGATGGAGAGTTTTTGTTTTTCGCACTCACCTAATTTGCCTTTTATTTTTTCCGGTATGTATAGAATGGAGAATGGTGCTTGTGGATTTAAGGAACCATGGGAGATCAGCTGGGATAGAAGGCCTAGAACCACCTCATGACTTGGTCAATGCGGCCAATGATTTGGCTAATTTAATAAAGGCTCGAGGATGGGCTTGGCCTGATGTTGTTATAGGCCACTCCATGGGTGGTAAGGTTGCGCTTCAGTTTTCAGAGAGTTGTGCTCGTGGCGACTATGGTGAATCTGGTGCTTTGCCCAAACAGGTTTTTCTTTAGCAAAGTTTCACTAGTAATCCACTTTTCTTTTGTGCGGCGATTTATATTAAACATATACAGTTTTGTGGCAATGTATATATGTTCAAATTCATAGTCAATTCTTTAATTTATGTTGTCGAGTGGAATGCACTTGTTCCAATCTTTGTTTATTTGCCGACTTATATTTTGATTAATTTTTGTGATTGTCTCATTAAGCTTTAAATGCATCATTTTGCCTCTTTTAACATATTATTTCTGCTGAGAAAAAACGATAATATTATTTCCCAAATTTGATTATTTCTTCTTTTGCTTCATAGACCATAATGTCTCTGGAAATCCAATAATTATTTTGGCTTAAAGGTTACACTGTAAAGATTTTCATGTAAGTGTACTTTTCAAAAGTATTTTCATGTAAGTTCTATTCCACAATGATGTAAATTGCTTCATATACTGAAACTGGAAGCTTATTAATATGTATGTTGCACTTTTTTTGTGTAATTTGACTGCTGTTGTTACAAGTTTGGGTTAGTAATGTTCAGTTACTTGCACACGCAAAAAGTTTTGGGCCAATTTTAATTTCCCTGATGCAGAACAGCTGTGGGTACTGGATTCCGTGCCTGGTGAGATTAACCCTGAAAACAGTGACGGGGAAGTTGAGAAGGTGTTGCTGACGTTACAGGGCTTGCCTTCATCAATCCCTTCACGAAAGTAAAACCCTTTTGTCCCTCTTGTAATGTATTATTAGTTGTGGCAAACCTTAGGTCAGGATCCTTAGGTCAAGTACTTTAAGTAAAAAAGGTCCCCATATTGATTGTAAATGTTTTGTTCAACACGCATACACAAAAATTAGAAATAATATTAGTTCATCCGTTAGGCTGAGTTTATTTTGTGACACATCTTGTTCCTTGCTTCAGGTGGCTTGTGAGTCATATGATTGAACTTGGGTTCTCAAAGTCATTGTCAGAATGGATAGGCAGTAGCCTCAATAAATCTGGAGAGCACGAGACATGGGCATTTAATCTAGAAGGCGCTGTGCAAATGTTCAATTCGTACAGGTAAACATGCGACTTTTTTCATAGAGATAAATTTGAAATCACTCTTTTTATGGGGGAAAATCCTCTATGGGAAATGAGACAACACACAAGTTTTAAATAACTCTTCAATAAAATATATAAACCCATCGAAATCAAACAAAATTCAAATAGAAAAATCGTTACTTTATTAAATAGTTGTGCAAAAGTTGTCCTTGTCATTTTTTATCTTCTATTAATTTTTTCCTGGATATTACTATCAAATGACATAAAGATAAAAATGAATGTAAAAATCCCGTAGGGAGAAGTCTTATTGGTCTCTTTTGGAGCATCCACCAAAAGGCATGGAAATTTCAATTGTGCGAGCAGAGAACAGTGACCGGTGGGACTTCGATGTGATCCAGCGGCTTGAAAGCCTTGCCAATCAGGGAGGAGATGGATCTGAAGGGAAGGTTTCTGTCCACGTTCTGCCCAATTCAGGCCACTGGGTTCACGCGGACAATCCAAAGGGACTTTTAGAGATTATTGCTCCAAAGCTTGCATCTCTTACATCTAATATTGGTTGATTTCTTGGATATCGGAAATTGAAAAACTACTATATTTATTGAATTCAGTATCAAAGTCTTACCTGTTTACTCATAAACTAATATACTTTTATGTGCTGAAGTTTTATTGTTTATTCAATAATGGCATTCTTAGGAAAGAACCAAAATTGTGGATGTTGGGATGAGGCAGTGCTAATGGTTCTGAATGTATTTTATTTATTTTCTTCCTGTTTCTGTATTGCTTGGATTTTCTGGTCTAATCTCAGGACTGGCATGTTTGAAAAATGCCAAAACATATAACCCATCTCACTGTACAGATGTGGCACTAGACCATCGAATATTATTATTACATTTTAACAGCAGGTGAACCAGTGGCGGTAATGCCATGTCAACAAAGTGAAAGTGAAATGAAAATAAGATAAGATAAGAGTGTAATATATATGTACACATGCCCCGCTTTACATGTTACACAGACCCGAGTTTGGTTGGGTTGAATTCCGATCATGTAGTTGTTCTGAACACGTTTTTTTTTTAGGTTACTTCTAATGTTGTTGGTGTGATGTTCTGAAGGAATTGGATATAGAAGCATGACTTTTTATTGTCTTAATGCATCTGCTTGTGCATTCATGCAAATTTAATTTCAATTTTTGGGAAATTTTTGTAAGGGTACTTTTTTTTCTTTTTTATGTTTTTATACCATGATGAAGTGGAGCTTCCATAGTCAATATTTTAAGAGAAATGATTTGTACAAACTCCAAATAGACAAGCCTCGTACAAACCTTTGTCCTCACCTTAAAAAAGTGAAAAAAAAAACTATTTTATATTGGTGGGACTCATTGTTTTATAAAAGATTTGTATAAGACTTATCTATTTAGAATTTGTATCTAACATTACTCATATTTTAAATTAGAGAAATTACACCAAGCAAGGAAGGAGGAGAGTGTGGGTGATGTTGGGTCCTTCATAAATAATGATGTCTCAAGCCCATACCAATCAATTATTCTTGCTGAGGCCCAATTTATCTGATGTAAACCCATATAACAGGGCCTGGTTCGGGTCGGTTCAACTACTGAGGAAATCAATATCGAATTCCTAGACTAGACGTCGTGGCGTCGCCTCTCGAGACGTGGAGAAACCGAAGTGAAACCCTAGATCAAACTATATTCTATATATATATATAAAAGCGTTTCTGTCATTGGCTACTTCCTCGGCAATCCCTTTCGCCTTGAAGGAAATAGGCAGGAAGGAAGAGAAAGATGCAGATATTCGTGAAAACCCTAACGGGGAAGACCATAACTCTCGAGGTCGAGAGCAGCGACACGATCGATAATGTCAAGGCTAAGATCCAAGACAAGGAAGGTCCTTTTACGTTCAGATCCTAACCCCTTTCTTTCTTTCTTGATTTAAGTGGGAAAGAAAATCTGAGCTTACGAGATGTCATGGTGTGCATGACTTCACAGGAATTCCACCAGATCAGCAGCGCTTGATATTCGCGGGAAAGCAGCTCGAAGATGGCCGAACCCTAGCCGACTATAACATTCAGAAAGGTCTACCTTTCCCACTTTCTCTGTTGAAAATTTATAACCTTTTTATTAGTATCGGAACTTTGGAAAACTTTTTGAGTTTCCTTGTTTGTGTTATTCAGAATCGACACTGCATCTTGTACTGAGGCTTCGTGGTGGTATCATAGAGCCTTCTTTGATGGCATTGGCCCGCAAATACAATCAAGAGAAAATGATTTGCCGCAAGTAAAAATGCTTTGTTTTTCAAATCCGTTCTTCAAGTAAAAATGCTATGTGTGGTTTATATAATTTTCTGCTTCGTTGGGTTTCTGAATTGGTTATTCTGAATGCTTGTAAATTTGTCATTTCTCTTGCTGATATTCTTTCACTCTTTGGTCGTTTGCTTGATGTTGAAATCTAGGACACGAATAGCGAGCGATGTAGTTGCATTTTTCTAGCATGTACCGTGCCAAGTCCTTGGTCATCTAACATTTATGTACATTACCCACCTGTATTATAGCGAAATCGTATAGTCGACAGAACTTGTATTCATGTACCTTTTCCACCCGTATTGGTCATGTATCATTGATTGAGTGGCGGGTTCTATTTCTTGGTGTTCAAAGAGTTGGAATTAATCATTTGCTTTCTTCTGTGAAAATGGGTTGCTACGGGAAAAATAGATATAGCCTCTTCTGCTGACGCAATGCATAACAGGTTATGGTTTTCCCGATATTAATTGCCATTCATCAACTTTGTCAGCTGAACTTGCGAACTTGCAGTTGATTTTCTAGGGTGGGACATCATAATAAATTCACTTGATGATATAAGAGGGGCGACGCATTGTTCTTGTTTGGTCTTGGAATAGATGGGTGAGATTCAATTTGAGAGGGTGTCTGTGGGTGTGCTCAGGGCTGCATTTTGGGATCGTTTTAAGTAACTCGCATGTGTTTTGCGATTTGGGACATGATACATTTGTTTTTATACTGGCGGGACAATAACTTAGCCTCTTCTGCTGTTTCAGTGCAAAAGTGGTTATTCTTGCTCCCAATATTGATTTCCATTCTTCAACTTTGTCAGCTGAATTCATATAACTGCAGTTGATTTTCATGGGTGGTACATAAGATTTTTGTCAGCTAGACTCGTGTCTGTTTGTGTGAAAGCATCAGTTGTAAAAGTTGTCTTGATGAAATCCTTCCGTGCGCATGCACAGCTTTGACTTTAGTGTTTCCATGATGTGCTGTGCTTTCCATCAGTGGTTAAGTTTGTGTACTCCTTTAGTTATTTATCCTTATTTTTACTATATTTGTGCTGCAATATCTATTTTGTTAACCAAGATTGATCTTTTCTATTTTCAATCTGCTAGATGTTATGCTCGTCTTCACCCAAGGGCTGTAAACTGCCGGAAGAAGAAGTGTGGTCATAGCAATCAGGTATTTATGTATAATTAAAGGTTCTAATAACAAATTACTGTCATGCTAAGTATTGACGGAGCTTAGTCTCTGTGCTGTTGAAAATTATAACCCTATTTTTATATCATGCAGTTGAGGCCGAAGAAGAAGATTAAGTAAACTCTGGACCACTGTTGTGTTTTGCGTCTCTGTGTAATCGAAATTCGATATTGGTACCAAGATAACCAGTATATTGTTTACATCGTAATTAATTTTTTTCTCTTAATTAAAACTAGTTTATGTGTTCGAATTTTGACACTGAAATATCGCAATGCTTCTTATTAGCTACTATTCTCCCAATTTTTTCCTCCATCCCAGCAAACATTTAACTACGATGTACAAAAAGATTGTGCAAATATTGCAACTACCATGGCATGGTGAGCCCTCCAAAATTTGGATTGTCAATGCTCCAGGAAGGGGCTTGACATTAACCCACTTCCTGCTA
The DNA here is from genome assembly GCA_022457165.1 of Juglans mandshurica. NCBI lineage: Eukaryota > Viridiplantae > Streptophyta > Magnoliopsida > Fagales > Juglandaceae > Juglans > Juglans mandshurica. Next base: position 32,847,936 of record CM039626.1, read on the forward strand.
CCAAGCCCTTGAGGTCGGCTTAGATGTGGCCATGAACGTATAGTGAGTTGTGAAATAATGTCAATTGTTTTGGAGTGATAAGTAGCTAAAAGGATCTTTTGTAAGTTAAATTTTCGGGGTAATGCCTAATACAAAAATTTAAATTGTATAAGCTTGGACTATTTCATTGTATTCGTTATTTATATTGCATTGATCGAGTATACGTGTATACTTCAAAATATTGCATTGCATGGTTTCTTGGTAATGCATACACGGGCTATGTTTGCCAATAAAGCAACCATAAAAGTTGTACAGAGATCAGGTTGTTGAATCACAGAAAGGGACCTATATTGGAGGAAACAGCATATGAAATCCTTATGTTTGTGAGAGGTATTGTGCAATTGCACACCAGATGCTTTGGACAACATCTTAATACATAGGATTCAATTCGTTAGTACTAGACTTTCGCGCTTCAATGCTTATCTGCTTCGGCTTTAGTTGAGCGCTATCCATGCTACATGCATTTAGAGTCTCAACGATAATATTCTCTATCCCGTTGTTAAATGCGAACAAGTAAGCGTAATGGAAGACTGTAAGTGCGGGATAAACCCTCGATGTGATATACGTTTTGGCCTCCAGCCCCAAAACTTTCCACAGCAGAATGATCGATCTGCAATAAAACATTAACCAGAGATAGACTAAACAAGACAGGCGTATATTCTTCTGAAGCTAATGTCAATAATCCAATGTTTGCATCATAGTACTTGGCATCTTTTTCATCATGCAAATAAGTAGGCATAAATAATGTCTAATATATAAGCATAACAGAAATACTGTATGAAGCAAACTTGAGCAGCAGTTATTCCTTTAATCTAGAGATGATCTCCCTTTCTGACCTGTTTATCGAATATTTGAAATTTCTCCCCTCTATAAGATTATTTATTCTCCAATAGGCCATTGTAACAATTGCTTCCCACTAGTGCCAAGACACACCATTCTCGGAACAGCCTGATACAATTCTAATGAAAATCAAGTAATTGATCAGCAATTGAAATATAAGCATTGTTGTCCGGAACCTCAAAATTATTTACTAATTACCTGAATTCCAGCCCACCTTTTACTAGTATCATCTTGATGTGTATCAGCCTCTTAGCCTAACCCCACAAAATCCTTCTGTTCTTCCCAGCATCAAAGGATGTCTTTGAGGCATAAACGCAGCCATTGTCATATCTCAGCTCACTCCAACCATCAACAGATGTGGTATCAAGTACATATCTTTCTTAGCGTAATATGTTTGAATTGTATAGTACTCATCCAGTAAGGTTAAGACTCACCTGTAATACATGCTTTGCATTGCGCCTAAGCATTACATACGAGCATAGATAATCATAAGTTCGATCACCTGCCTATCTAGAATCACGTTACTGAATTGAGTCTCCCACATCAAGCATTAAGACTAGATGTCAAAATGTATGGAAGCAGTAGTCAGCCAACTACCAGATGTGTGGGGCTAAGACCATCATAAGGATAGGTTCTCGTATTACTTCTTTCATGTGCAAGATACAACTATTACCTGTATAAGTTATGATGTGAGACTGTCCAAAGCATCAACCAAAAAGTCTCGCTGCAAGTCCCAGATGGCCTCTATAGTAACAAATGTGTTTCGCAGACATATGACAGACATTCTTCTTCGATAAATTTGAGTTTAAACAAACTGCCCAAATATACCATTCATGCTTTGGCTGCTCTCAAGTAAGCAAGTTACCAATAATCATCGCACGAGCAAGCGCCCATCTTGAAGTGGTGAAATCGACTGGCATCTCGAACAATGATCTCCCTGTGTGTAATGGCTGACACCATCTTACTGAATGTGTGACAGTCACCACAAACCCTAAGATTCTTTGTAATCCTGATAGGAGTTCCCTCAGGCGTTTTAAAAAGGCCGAATGCTATTGCCAACTTCTCACTATGCGTGTACAAAATTCCTAGCTTAACTTCCTCTTCAACATCATGCAACACAAAATTTGTGTCAGGGACATAACCAGCCAACTCCAACCTCTTGCTCAAACTTTTCAGCATGCCATAGATCTCCTCTGACTGAGGATGGGTTTTGTCGCCCACACTAAATTGATAAATTATTTTATCCACCTCAATCCAAGTCCAACCAGGAACCTTTTTTAATCTCCTTCGCATCATCATATTCCTGATCTTTGCCACATCTTTCCACCTTCCTGCTTTTGCATAAATATTTGAAAGCAATACATAGCGCCCTGGGTTCCGAGGCTGGAGCTTAAGAAGGGATTCTGCAGCCTTTTCAGCCAGGTCCATATGGCCATAGATTCTGCATGCCCCGAGCAAAGCACCCCAAAGCCCCTCATCTTTCTCAACTGTCATATTCTCAATCAGTTTCAATGCATCGTCAAGTCTCCCTGCACGGCCCAAGAGATCAACCATACAAGTATAGTGTTTCACATCTGGTCTCACCCCATGATCATCCCACATCGAGGAGAATAATTGAAGGCCCTCGTCAACCAAACCTGCATGACTACACGCATATAAGAGTGAAATAAAAGTGATCCTATTCGGTGATATCCCACTTCTCAACATCATAGGGAATAGAGCAAGAGCTTTCCTTCCTTGTCCATGATACCCATAAGCTGCAATCATAGCACTCCATGAGACAACATTCTTTTCTTGCATTCCATCAAATATATCCTTCGCAGAATCAATATTCCCACACTTAGCATACATATCAATCATGGCAGTTCCCAAGGTGATATCCAAGGAAAACTTATTCCTACAAATATAATCATGAATAAATATCGCCTTATGCATAGCCCCCAGTTTTGCACATGCATAAACCACCGTCAGCATAGCAACCTTATCAGGGACAATGCCTTGATCTCTCATCCTATCAAACAAAACCAACGACTCTTTAGCATTCCCATACTCAGCATACGCACCAATCATCATTGTCCATGTCACAAGGTTCCTATTTTGCATTTTATCAAACAATAGTCGAGCATCCTCCATTGCCCTACATTTCGCATACATGTCCACGAGTGCAGCACAGACAAAATGATCCGGCTCCAACCCGCATTTCAAACCAATTTCGTGAATCACTCTACCCATTTGGAGGTCCACTATATCCCTACAGGCCCTTATCATGAAAGGCAATGTATAATTATCTGGCCGCACCCCACATCGAATAACCTCCCTAAATATCCCAAAACAATTCATATAATCACCAGCTTTAGCAAACCCACCAATCATTACATTCCAAGTAACGGAGTCTTTCTCTCTCATTCCACCAAATAAGACGTAAGCATCACCCATAGCCTTATGCTGTGCATATGTGTATAAGAGCTTGTTAGCCACAATGAGGTGTCGGAGCATCCCAATCACAGCCACGTGGGTATGAACTTGTCTAATCTGAAATACGTTTCTACAGTTCAGCAGCAGAGATATGTAAACCATGGGGTCCAGAGTCTGAGAAAAATGAGATTCTAGTGGTGGTTGAATCTGGGTACAAGGAACTAGTTGGTGAAAATAACGGTTTCTCGTAGAAGCTGAGAGTAGGCGAAGCGTATCATTGTTTGTGAGTAACAGGATCTGGGTTTTAAGTTTGAACATTAGAACATTGGAATATTGCCGGTAACGTCTAACTAACTTCGCAACCGGCAAGAATTATTCAAAGAAAGTCATGGAAATTCAAGCATTCAACCACAACAGCTGTTGGATACGATTTTATAGTTTCCTTCCCCTCGCCAATTGCTAGAGGCAGGTGAAGGCGAAACATCCGGGCCAATTCTCCAAACTTACCAACTCGGCCCATTAGAAACTGTATCCTAAGTTTAAGTAAAGGTATTTTCATTTTAATTAAAATATACAGTATCTATTTAATTAAGATAAATGTTTTAATCACGGAAAGATCATACAAAAGAAAATTCATAGATATAATTTGATATAAAATGTTAGATTGTAAGATATTTTTATTGTAAAATAGATATAATAACATATCATATGAATTTATGTCAATTTGTAAATTTATTTTTATAACATCTCTTTGTAATTACAACATTTCTCATTAATATAAAGTATAGATTGTAAAGGAAGTTATGGAACAAATAGCATTACTTTAAAATTACCGTGTCAAATGACAGCAAAGTGTTATTCAAAGAGCATTCCAAAAATAAATTTCAATCGTGAACCAAGCTTTGAGTCAATATACAACATCCCTTTTATCAAGCTACAAGTTGCTAAATCCCAAGACAGGATTTACTCATACCCTGTACGGGACATGACACTACACCCTCTGCAGCACCAGCATTCTAAGAATTTCTCGTACAGCAACGGTAAGTGTACAAGAATAATACAAATACATATATCTCATTCCATTATGCAATTTGCAAATGAGGCAAAGACCTCAGCATTTTTAGTTCAGTTGGATAAGCGGTGAGCGTGGTATGAGCGAAGGTTTCAGTTCCTTCACTTCCAATGATTCGTATGAATGGTTTTCCCGGAATTCCTCAATAAGGGCTTCCATTGGCATGGCTCGAAGTGACTCGATGGTCCCCCTACTTGGAACTTCTGGCTCACATCTTGTTGGTGTTGTGCCACTGGCCTCATAATCCTGCACAGTATTGCTTAATGTAACTATATCTTGCAGAGGCCAGTAACAGATTAGTACTGATTTGCGAGAATACCAAGTAAATAGATTAAATTTACTAGTTTGGCCGTAATTGTGCCAAAAAAAAGTAAGGTGAAGCCTCAGGTTGACTTGTGACTGACACACTCGGCACAAACACATGGCAGAAAATACGAATCAACATTCTCAGCATAATACCAAGTGTTAGATCAACATACCATATATTGCTGCTGAAAGGTTTCCCGTGCCTTCTCCTCTATGCATGCCGCTTGGCCAGAGTGATCTTCCCTTAGAATTTCGAGGCTATTTGCATGGGCTTTCACAACCTCCAAAATTCCAGATATAGATGCTTGCTCCTGCTCAGATACACCTGCAGCAATCGATGTCCACAAGGAAAACATCACATTCCTAATCATATGATGCAAAACAACATCAATGGTAATGAGATATCATCAAACGTCAATCATCCATCTTTATTCATAGAAATTTGCATGCAAATAACCAAACCTAATTCAAATATAACATAAATCAAAGACATCACGTACTTGTAAAAACAATGATATTGAAGCTTCACTATATTCAAGGCCAAAACTAGGTTTAAAAATTCCCTCACAGTTCACAGTTCAAGTCCTGCAAACTTCAATCCTAGCATCATCACATGATTTCCACACATTAACCAATTGCCTAGTGGTTGGTTATACTTTCCTATTTTGTACAACGATCACTAAAGCCTACCCTGGTTTTAAGTAAAATGAAATCGACACGTTTTCCTTCCAATTTCTTAGATTCTCCCACGTAAAGGGCAGGTGTTAATGAACTATAAATTCTAACCATTAGCTAGCCCCCTACACCACTAAAAATTCAGTGATGTGGTTACTAGTTAACCCTAAGCATAGAGTGGTCATTCACAATTTGCTCTATATTTTAAGATCAAAATTAGACGGATCTGCATTAGAAATGAAAAGCAAGCCAGTTGGAGAATCATAATAACAAGAATATGCATAGAAGTACATCATCCATTAATAACGGAGTATAATATTACCTCAGTGGCATCTTGGAACACATCAAGAACAGTGCAACTTAAATTTCTATTTATTGGCTTTTCTCTATAAGATTCAGGCTAGTTAACGGAGGGTGAAAAGTTTTCCTCAAAAAAAAACTTTCATATCTACTGGATTTAATGGAAATTCCTAGGTTAATTGCAAGTTTGATATAAAGCAAGATTATATTCAAACAAGTCTCAACGCATAACACTCACTATCAACATGCTGTAGAACATCCTCGCTATTCTTTGACACATCTTGCTCAGCTGCAACCCGAGCAGAACTAATCTCAACATCATGCTGATCATTGCTATCAGAAGCATTCCTGCATCAGACATTTGAAATTAAACTACTAAAGTAGAAAATCAGACTAACGAGGAGAATAAAATCAAGAGAACAAATGAAGATCCAGGCATCCTTTTTTTTTTTTTGCCACAATAATGATGCGTCCATAAGATCAAGTTAGAAAGAGTTGTCAAAGTAAACATTGGGCAGAGGCACCCACAAAATGTAATAAATCAAGAGAGATTCAATAGGACCCATCGACCACTCACCTGATAAGTGACACCATAGCGGAAACATGTTTACTGCCCATCTCATTCACACACTCGTGTGTCCTTTTCAAGTGTTTGAAAGCCGATTCAGCAGTATTTACACTAAACCAATTGGATAAAACGAATGTTAAAGAATAGATGAAAAGATATGATTCAGAGTCAAAGGAAGCATTGAATCAAACTTACCATTGCTGCAGGAATACCTCCATGCAACAATGTTTTGCAGCAGAGTATTCAGCACCATCATTGGCATCATTCTCTGCTTGTGTAGAAAATGCCTGCCACTTTCTTTTTGCATCTGTTGTGATACCCTCCATCGATGAAACATGTCTATCCAAGAATGCCTTGTTTGCAACAGCACTTTCTCTAATATCAACAAGCCTTGTGTCAACCTGTCAACTCCACTCTTAAACAATTCTTGACAAAAACATAGAAACCAAAATGGAAGATATATACAGAAATACACACAACAGACCAGCTCTTTTTGACGCTGAATGTGATCGGAGACCAAACTGGTTACATCAGCAATAAGCTTGTCTGCTTCAAATTTTGATTGCTCCTGCAAAAAATAACCTTGACATGTTATTTCCACAGAAAAGATATATCTGCAGTAAAGCTTATATCTTTCATACCTCATAGGCCTTTTGAAACTCAGCAATACTCCTCACTTGAGTTTCATCAGCATGCACTGCATAATTTTCGAGCCTCTTTGATTCTTCCAGAAGCTTTTGAAGAAATCCGCGAGTGTAATCAGAAATGTCCCGCGTTTGCTCAATACTAACATTAAATCTCTTTTCGATACAAAGAACAAAAGAAAATATTAGATCATATTAGTAAAATGGTTTAAAACCAAAAAGGGAGAATAAAGGCAAGACCAAAAAAAAAAAGACAACTTTCCAATTCTTTCATTTATCAAACCTTCCACTTGTAGATCAATTACGAAAATTTCACTAAAAATTTATATCAAAAGAACACCAAATTTCCATGACAAGGTTTCTGGCGTTAGACGTGCCAATCTATAAATTCTCGCTAAATTGTGAAGAAAACACTAGTAAACATTCCTTTGTTTGTTCATTGTCCTTTCATTTTGGTCCGTCAAAAATTGGATGTCCATCTTGAAAACTCAATCCACCAGTCAGTCAACTAAAAACCTATTGTTAACAAATTTTCAGAAAACAATCACGGGGGAAAGAAATAATGAATTTAACGAAAGACATTCTAAATATCAAGACACCAACCTGTCGCAATTCCCTTGCAAAAACAGCCAATTCTCCCTGGTGAGTGGATAGAGTACTCTGAAGATCATTGAATATTGAAGAGGCTTCACAGGCCTCTGATGCTAAAAACTAATTCACGAACAACACAAAATTACAACAAAACCAATACACACCAGAAAAAGGAATTATAACCACAGAATAATAAGAACCATTCATGAGGTATAGTAGGAGATAAAACAAGAGGAAACTTGATCCGTGTACCTACTTCTTCAATAGAGTGTGCATTAAAAGCAGCCAAAGAAGAAATCTCCTCTAGCCCAGCGTTAGAGGTCGCCTTGTGCAAGCGCACAACATTTTGCACTGCCTCTGTATGAGACATATATAAAGCCCTCAAAGCTGTAACTTTCTTCTTGATATCCACAACAGCCTAAAGGCAGGAAAAAGGTGACTAGATCAAATATGAATGAAACACAATAGTGTGCTGAGGCAACACTACAATTCCAAAATATATATATATATATCATAAATAGTTCAGGCGAAAACAAATAGTTAATGAGAATGAAGAAGCAAGCATCATTTAATACCTTATCATGTATGCCTGTAAAAGAATGACATAGCTTCTCAACACTCTGAAGCTGTTCTTTCTGTTCAGACATTGAAGTTGCCACCAATTTGCAAAGAGAACCAACTTGGTGGGAAAGCTCCAATTCAAAATTGTTCACCACCAATCTGTTATCAGCATTAAGTTTGTCTTCTCTTCCTACAGCACATCACATAAGAAAGCAGAATGTTTTTCAGTGACAAGTCAATACAATTTGAAGCCTAGAGATAAACTGTGGACTGCATACCAATTTTTGAAAACAATAATGCATTATCTTGAAGAGCCTTTTCCAAGTCAGATTGTAAAACACAAGCTTGATGAGCCAGTGCATTTTCTGTAAGACAAATAGAGCAACAATATGAATACGCGAGATAATATCAAAACATGAAAAAGAGTGATTCATGCATACCTGCTTTTCTCTGTTCAGAGATGATAAAATTCTTTTCCGTCAAAGCATACCGACATTTATGGAGTTCCTCCTCAGTGTTGGCAAGTAATTTGTTGGTTTGATTCAGGTTTTTCTGGGTGGTATCTTCCACATCAGGATCAAAACCCACCCAAAAATTCTAAAACACATACAAAAACATATAACAACTGACCTCAGTAGCATCAAGTTTATGGCTCAAATCAGAGCATTGCCTGATTTGGACATTATATTTATCTTGCAATTCCTCAACTTGCTGTTTGAAACATGATAAAAATATAATAGGTTAAACTTTAACAGCTATATGTAACAAGAAAACAATGTTTAAAAAACTAAGGCCGCACACAAACCTTCTGATGTGTTTCTAGCATAATCCCCATTTGCTCAATCTGATCTGCCATAGCCTAAGCTCGAGGAAAAGAACACATTCCATATAAAGGAAAAAATAGATGCATCAGAATTGAATAAGAAATGAAAAAAAAAACACAGAAGGTGAGCATCTACGACATTCAATATGTATCTGTGCTTATTCCAAGTCAAATAAGGACATCCCCCCCCCCCCCCGGACCCTTCTTAACAATACTGTATCCACGACCACATTGAATAAATATCACATTCACAGTGCAATAAAAATGAAACAATTTATGACAATGGCGATCAAAAGATACAAATGGAAGCAAAAGCATTGAGGAAAAGAAGAAAATGGAGCGGCGAGGAGGGAAGAATGCAATACCTTTTTTTCACTCTCCTCCTGATAGTATCGCTCCTTCGGAATATAGACACCATTTTTTTCACGTGCAGCATAAACCTCTAAATAAAAGGACAATGGTGAAAAAACAAGAAGTATAAGAAGCCCACACAAATTTCACACAGCACCACTAACTGCACGCAAATATACTGTATTACCAACAACGAACACCTATCTCACCTGCCTTCAGGCGATCAATTTCACCATAAAGATCCTTGATAAGAGTTGACTTCATCATTTTTTGGTTAACCTAAAAGTAACCAAAACAAAGAAAGAAACTTGCTATAGACATAATAATTAAATTTAAAATGCTTAAAGCTTTGCTAAATTGCTGAAAGTAACAACACAATATGTGCACGAAACCCATCCCGAACAAACCTACAAAGACATCGAATTTGTGAATATCAGAAAACAAGAATTTGCATGGAACGCAAACGGACCCCCAAAGATCTCTCCACGCAATGTTCAAGGTCAACTACAATAACTTCAAAGTATAACCTTTCTGGCATTACTCCTAAAAATCCCAAAAGCAAGCAGAGAAAAATGGTGACACTAGGTTGTGTACTATTTACTCAAACTACAAAGGTATGAGCATTTACCAAGATCCTGTCAACAGAACCCAACATGGAAACAGAAGTACAAAACAAAAACTCATGATTGAAGGAAACTAATAAGAGTTTACTAAAGAAAAGGAAACCAGAAAGACATATGTGTCGCCAGGGTATATCATTCAGTTGTTCATGGCATATAACGGGCAAAAATGCATGGAAATGCTAGCAGAAACGTTTACTCTTTAAATCACACCAGTAACTTAAAAACATAGCACATAAAAAGGCATCCATGCAGTAGATGTTAGAATATTTTAAATATGGGCTTCATTTGATTGCACATTTTATAAAACGGGTTAGACATATATATATACAGCTCACAATGATATTTTATTTTAACCCACTAAGTTGAGTGATCATTTGGGGTTTATTGCACCTTAGTGATATAGGATTATATCCTATTTATATTGTGGTATAATTACGTATGTAGGCCTGGAAAATCAAGGGTCTTGATTATGGAATTTTTATAGACCCACATTAATTTGAGTCCTTAATGGGTGGACTTTATTAGTTTTCATTTTATAAGAGGCTAGGTCCCTCCTCCTCTCCATATGTCCATTGGCTTGCCCCATTGATAGCTGATAATTTGTGAGGAACAAGGAGGAGAAGATCTGCCTATATGCATTCTGCAAACATGGCTTCCGCAGGTATTTTTCCACCATTTTCGTTTCCAGCATTGCCATTTTAGATTTTGATTTCTAGCATGTATTTTGTGTATTTTTACAGTAGACAGCAGGCTTATTCTTATTATCTCAAAAAAATCATGAAATAACTAACCTCGGGCTTATTTTTTATGTTCTTGGCCCTATGCGCGTAATCCAGCGTACTTAAAGTTTCCTCCAAACAGTGTACAGCAGGTGAAACCGTGGCTATAATGCATGTCTTCGTTCTTCCTCCCAGCGAGTCACGAAGTAAACGGGTAAGCTTGCTATCCCTAAATTACAGTTAAAAATTTAACCATTGGTGGGAAAAAGATAATGGAGATATAACCTAAATAACTTTAAAAAAAAAGTGCCAACCTGTACGGGATATGCCCAAGATGCTCAACGAGGGCATTAATCACTCTCCCTAAAGTCAGTAAACTTTTGTTGATTTCTCCAGCTTCTCTTGCACGGCCCTTATGAATCACGGTTAAAAAAATAACCATAACTTTCAGCTTGAGGTGTAGCGCAATATCAGAGGTAAATACAAAGCAGAAATAGAATCATGCATCAAACAAAGTATGGTTACCTCCCGAGCACCAGAACGAGAAATGTTTTCTGAGCCAGCTAAATCAACTAGATTCAGCTTGCCACATTTAATTAGTTCTTCACCTTCTGGTGTTGCTTCCTTAATGTGTATTGTAATGGAAAACAAAGAATGTGATCGACTGCAATGAAAAACATATTGTTAATTACAAAAGGAAGCATGAATTTCACTCTAAGCATAAAATCTACTTTAGAAACAAAAAGTACCTTGACTGCTTGTTTAGTAAAGTTTCTGCAGTGCGACGTTTTGCAGATCCTCTTTCAATAAGAGTAAAAATCTCACTTGCACTTGTCACAATTTCCTCCTCCAGACCTCTAACAAGAACTCCACCTTTCCCATCCTCCATCAGAGGCAACTGCTTTTTCGTCTTATCCTCCAAAGCAACTCTCGAAATTTCCTCAGGCGCAAGCAAATCAGTGATCTCCTCATTGTACAGTTCCAAGAAAGTTACCTTTACACTATATTCTGCATTCTGGCCCTCGAGAGTATCAAATATCTGCTGAACAGCCCTAGGTATAACTCCAGCTTCTGGAGGCAATTCTCCGTTTGGCCCACTCTATCACAACATCACGGGACACCAACAAGCTCTCATATTATGATTCACGCAGGAAAATGCACGAACGTTAACATGAACCTAATGTTTAGATACGAAGATATTATACCTTTGACCTCTTGCATTCACCTTCCATTGTGTAAGTCTTTCCCGTACCAGTTTGACCATATGCGAATATGGTACAGTTAAATCCCTCTAGAACTTCATTCACTATCGGGATCACTGCTTGTTCATAGAGATCTTTTTGTTGGGCTGAAGGGCCAAAAACCTTCATATATCCACACAAACTCTTAGCATCTACCACCAAACATCAAAATTGAGTTCAAAAAACATTGTTGAATGCTTCTGGCATTTATGTGCGAATTCTTTACATATACAGCACTCCCTCGAAGAAAACAGGATTTACCAAAATTCAAAAATATATCGTAATCATTTTACCCTATCTTCTAGAAGTGAAGTGCATACAAACACACGTGAACCTACTCTAGTGCTTACCCTAGACCAAATTGTACAGAAAATAATCCGCTGAAGCCAACTAATCCCCAGCACCAAAAAAAAACCTAAATTTCAGCAGAAATTCTAGTAGGAGATTTAAAACACAAAAAGCGCCTCAAAATAATCCCTGTAATTAAGAAAAGAGACTTCGTAAAATTTGAGGCTGATTAAGAAAAGGATTCTAAGAACCCAGTTACCCAGTTGTGAAATTAATGCTGTCCCACTAGACCGATAATTTCATGAATTTGTTAATTGTCCCACAAAACGGGGCAACGATAAAGTGGTCCATAGCATTTTCTACAATCTCAAAAACCCACCTCGACATTTATGTCAGCAAATTAACCAGGCTTAATTTTCATACCTTATCGAAAGTGAAAACCCTGTCGATATGCTTCCCGGCAATGTTTTGAGACACGGCCACTTCTCTATTGTACTCGTTGCAAGTAACAACCTGCGGTGCATTGCTCCGCAACTCTTCCTCGCTAAAAGGCCTGAGAAAAAAATTTAGAACAAAAGGACATATATTAGGGAAAAAAGCACGAATCAGTTACATGTTGCAAAGCGTACTTTCCAATCCGAAAAAATAAAAATAAAAATATCCGAAGATGAGTAATTTTAGTAGTGTATGAAAGAGGACTGAGTACCTGCACCGAAGAAGGACCTGAACGTTGACGCCCTTCTCTTTCTCGTGGCGGCCGGACATTTTGGATCGGCGGCGAGAGAGAGAGGATCCGCTACTGAAAACGCTAATCTCGCTGCTGTGAATGCGAAATGGTTCGCTATAGCAGTCCACTGTCCACCGGCTTTGTGCTCTCTCTCTCTCTCTCTCTCTCTGAAGTTGGGAAGGGAGCGGGATGGGGTAGAAATTTGAATTTTTCTCGAAGCCGCTCCCTTCCTCTCTTTCGGAATGTATCGACGGCCCAATATGAAGGAACAGTGATCCGACGATCAATATTCACAATTCTTTTTATTGACTGGAGTACCCCTATTCTACTTCATAATGACGGATAAACCCTATCGTTTGGATTCATAGGGTTTGCAAACTGGGTTGGGTTGAAAAGTTCTCTAAGGCCTGAGTCCGTGTATTACGGCCCGTTTTGGTTTTACATATGTCTCAACTCATTTCATCACTTCTCATCTTATCTCAACATCCAAATATCATTTAAACATAAACATTTTTCAAATTTTTCATCTAATTATTATTTAATCATTACAATTTTTTCAAACTTCCAAACAAAATACAAAAAGCAATTCAATTTTTTCAAATCAAATCTCAAAACAAAAATAATATTAACAAATTATATTTTAACAATATTTTAACTTTATAATATTTATATTCAACTTTTTATCTCTTATTTTCTAAAATTTCATAAAACATCTAAATTCGAACTGTTTAATTTCTAATCATAAACTATCTCGCTATTATTCACATATTTATCACCTTATCTGCGTAACCAAATGAGGCCCTCGTTTGGATTCGAAACTCACATCAACTCATCTCATCTCATCATTACAATTTTCTCAAATTTTCACAAAAATTTGAATTCGAAACCCAACAGTGAGCTCGTTGAAGGCAGTCGGGCTAATTTGAATTCAGGTGTGAAATGAAATAGTTTTAGATAAAATATGAAAATTAAAAAAAATATTATGAGAATATTATATTTTAATATTATTATTATTTTAGAATTTGAAAAAGTTTAACTGTTTATTATATTTTGTACGTGAATTTTAAAAAATCGTAATAATGACATGAGATAAGACGAAACATTTTCGAAATCCAAACGGTATCTTATCAAGGGCAACCAAAAAGACGTGAATTTAATTATTTTTTATTTTATTTTAAAGTATTCAATTTTTAGTTAGTTTTTCTATATTTAGTTACTTAGTTTATATTTAATATTAATTTTATATGTTAAGTCTTAATGATGCGGCATGCTAACTGAATATGTTTGTTATTTTTAAAATAATGAATGTGTATCATCATGTGATTGATTTTTATGTGGCAAATGAGTGTTATGTTAATATTTTTTATCACAGAATTAAGTGAAGTGGGATCAAAGGACCAAATTGAAATTTGCTATACGCCATAATGATCCTAATTTTTTATTCCATAAAATCTACCCTAAAAAGTTGTATAAAACTTCTAATGATCAAAGAATGAGCTTGCCCTTTTTCGGGTTAGCTGGATCATGTCCAATTTATGACCAATTATTATGGCTTTACATTTTAGTTTTAATCCAAGACTTCGCATGTTACCTTGTATACTAATCTATACGTTTATAGTCACTCGTTTAACTGCATCATTTTATATAATAAACAAAAAATCTTCACAACCTCCTAACACTTCACGCTCCACATTATTTTTAATTTTTATTATTTTTTTCTTTTATTAAATATTTATTATATGAATAATGAATAAAAAATTTGAAATAATTCAAAAAGAACAAACTCAAAAATAAATTTAAAAAATATTAAAAATTAAAAAAAAAATGTGGAGTGTGGTGGAGGTTGTGTAACAAAGCTCTATAATAAATAATTTAATTTTTTTAAATTATAAAATAATAATATTAAAAAATAATATTTTAATAATATTCTATTTAACTCATCTAAAACCATCTCATTTTACTATCCAAACGAGTCATTAATCGCCCCACGGCAAACCATGTCAAATACTTAATAAAAGTCACAAATCCATTTGCATATTTATCTTATTTATATCGGATTATAATTAACGTTTTAATAAAAGATTCTTGAAAAATCTTATACATGAATAAATGCAGATTAATACATCTTATTAAAACAAGATAATAAAAAAATCCAAAATTTTCGAATCTCAAAATAATAATAATATTAAAAATAATATTATAATAATATTTAATTCAATTTATCTAAAATCATTTTAATTCATTTCTGAATTCAAACGGAATTATACAGTTTTGACAGAAACTTAAAGAGATAAATAAAAATTATTTTTATTGTAAAATAGATGTAACGCAATATATAAAGTTATAAAGTGTGAATTTATTTTTATAAAAATCTTTTTTTGATTGTTATACTTTTTTAAAAATTATTCCAACCACCTCACGTGCTTGTCTTCTTACAAAAACTCTTGGGAATTTCATCCATAAATGGATGCAGATAATCGTGAAGGTGAGGGGAATTTTGTTCACGGGAAATGTTCCTTACCTTATGAACAGTTCAGGAAATATCAGGCAGTGACGTACGATATTTCGGGTAATTAATTGTTGACTTCATCCCAAAACCAGCATACAGTGTTTACTCCAATTTGGTTGGTACGGGCTTATATTCTTAACAATTTCATCAAATTGGAAGTTAAAATTATTGCTAATAATAATAATAATAATAATAATAATAATAATCTCTTAAAAGATTTTGATTTAAGGTACAGTTTCGATAGTAAGATAATTTTAGATAAAAATTAAAAATTAAATAAAATATTATTATAATATTATTTTTAAATATAGTTATTATTTTAAAATTTGAAAAAATTAAATTATTTATTATATTTTGTATAAAAATTTAAAAAAATTATAATAATAAAATAAAGTAAAATGAAATACTTTTAGGCCCCGTTTAGATTTAGAGATGAGTTGAGATGATTTGTAAATATTATAATAAAATATTATTTTTTAATATTATTATTATTATTTTGATATTTGAAAAAGTTAAAAATATGAAAAAGTTATAATGATGAAATGAGATAAATTATGATGAGTTGATATGAACTTCTAATCCAAACAAGGCTCGTATCCAAACACAACTTAAGATGAGTTGGTTGGGAGTCGGGACATATGGTTAAGGTGAGTTAGTTGGGAGTCGGGACATATGGATGTGGGAGGCGTATCAGTTTTAGCACATCGATGTAAAATGTATGAGGTGGCCGGGGAGAATGAAGATTGCGTTAGGAGGTAAAACCGTCTCTACAAATATATTTATTGTTTTAAAATAATAAAATGGTAAGTTTTATATATTATTTTTTTAAAAATATAGATAAATCTAAAATTCACCGAAAAAAATTAAATTTTTAATAATATATTTCATACTTTTTCAAGTATGCGATTTTTTTGTTTATAACCAAAGTTTTCGTTAATAATCACCAAAATCATTACAAACTTTGTTTATCAACGCAAACAATAGAATTGAGCAAACTCCCATACATTCATATCTTCATTATGCCAAGCATACTTTGGCCAACTTGTGTGCTACTTCATTTCCCAAGCGTCCCACATGTTGGATATTGCACTGGTTGAACACCCACATCAGCTCTTTAATCTCCTTGAGTACATTACCAAGCACAAACATAAAGAAACAATCAAAAGTAGTGTTTTAAATATCGTTTCAAACTGGTCGATATGGCTGAAATATATTGTACTAGTTGGGTAGCCGGTGCAGACAAGTATATTGTTTCATATTGGTCAAAATCTTGACCATATCGACTGGTATCGAGTATTGGCTTGTACCAATCGATATATCGGATTTCAGCCTTTATTCTTTTTTTTTTATTATTTCTTCAAACTGCAGGCTTATTTTTAGACATTCAATTCAGATTATACTATTTATAATTTATATCTATAAATTATATTAATTTATTTATATATAGACTATTATTTTATAATATAATTTATTAATATATAAACTATTCTGAAACGATATCTAAAATGATATCGATATCAAAATATTTCATTTCAATGTAACGATTGAATTTCATTGAAATGGTCTTCAAAATATTAGTGTAAATAGCCTGAACCAACACAAGTGAATCAGATTCAATAATTAGATTTGGAATGCCCGTGTAAGCAGAGCTGTAGCCCAGTAAAATAGCTAGCAATTCAACTTCTTGAGGATCATTCGCTGCATATTCTTTCGTACAATTTAAGATATAGTTTTAGATAAAAATTAAAAATTAAATAAAATTATTAAAATATTAATTTTTAATATTATTAGTATTTTAAAACTTTAAAAGGTTGAATTATTTATTATTTTTATGTGAAAATTTAAAAAAATTATTATAATGAGATGAAAAGTTAGGTCCTATTTGGATAATGAGATGATATGAACTCATTTTAGATAAAAGTTAAAAGTTAAATAAAATATTATTTTTTAATATTATTATTTTAACATTTGAATATGTTGAATTATTAATTATATTTTATAAAATAAATTGAGATGAAAACGTTTCGGCATCCGAGGCCTTAGTGTACAATTTCAGCGTCCATGAATCGTGACCTTTCTATTCTTGTGCAAGAATATAAAAGGAAGTAGAGTAGTGAAACCCGGAATTAAAGAAAGAAAGAGAGAAAGTGAAGCGTCAGAGACATTAAAGACTCAAGATATATTACGGGAAGAGGACAACTGGACAAGAAAGCAAGAGAAGATCAAATTTATTGCCAGAAGGCCATAGCTGTGAAGGTTGTGTGAATTCTATTCTGAAAGCCGATCGAACACCAAAATCACTTCACTGCTGTTGCAGCATGTCTTCCCAGATCAGGCTCAAACCACTACCTTTCGTCGACCCCAAGGGCCGACCCGTTGGTGGCACCGAGAATAGTTGGTGCCGAGCGGTGCCTGGTGGCACTGGCATAGCCGTCCTCGCTATCCTCCTTTCCAAACCCCCAGATATTGCACTTCTCCAAAATGCCATCTACCAGCTTCAGAATTCCCACCCAATTCTCAAGTCCAGAATACATTCCAACACCAGCACAAACACATTCTCCTTCATCACATCTCCTAGTAGTACTGGTACTCCTTCCGTTCAAATAAAATCATTCACTTTGTCAGCAACCTCTAGTATTCTAAACAGCCATTCTTGTCCTGCTAATACTATCTCAACCTTCCATGCAATCCTCGAACACGAGCTGAACCAAAACGCTTGGTATAATATTCCGAATCCTTCGTCATGCACCACCGTCGACACGTTCTTTGCAAGCATATACGCTCTTCCCGACACAAAGTGTGCTGTGGTGTTCCGGGTTCACGTCTCGGCATGTGACCGCACCACGGCGGTGTCTATACTGAGAGAGTTGCTGGCGTTGATGGGTGGGTCAGGAGAGGGAGAAGAGGAGGCCGGAGAGAAGGAAATATTAGGGAATGTTGAGGGGAAGATTTCGTTGGGAATTGAGGATCTTATTCCTAGCGGTAAGACTAAGAAGACTCTTTGGGCACGTGGAATGGACATGCTTGGTTACTCTGTCGATTCTCTACGGCTCACAAATCTCAAGTTCAAAGATACGAGGTCGCCTAGATCGTCTCAGGTAGTAAGGCTCCAAATGAACCAAAACGAGACGCAGAGAATCATCGCTGTAAGTTGATTTATATGCATGAAAAAACTTTTTTTTTAAGCCACTTTTTTTGGGCCGTTGATGGCTCGACTCATTCTTGCAGGGATGCAAATCAAGAGGGATCAAACTATGCGGGGCATTGGTAGCAGCTGGATTGATAGCCGCATATAGATCTAAACGCCGAGCCGAAGATCAGCGAAAGAAGTATGGAGTAGTGACTCTCAGTGACTGTCGTTCCATTCTTGACCCTGCTCTTTCCACTCACCATTTTGGTAAGCCCCAGCCACCAACTCAATCAGTATCTAATATCTGTTAGCACACGATAATTCTGTATTTTTTTCCCTTTGCTCGTTCAAACTCCTTAAATTCTGGTGGTTTGGACAGCACAAACAAAGTCTTTGATCAGCCCAAAAAAAAAAAAAAATGAGTTCTTGCCATAACATGATTATAATTTATGATCTGCACTTAAAACTTCATCATCCAATTTGTGAAAAATTCTGCTTACTACATTCTACATTTTTATTTCACTTGTTATTAATTATATTGTTGAGGTGACTTCTAATTTTTCTTTAAAAAAAAAACAATCTAAGACGGATGAAAACTGAAATAAGAGTATGGATTATAGAATTATTTTAATTTAAAAAAATAGTATGTTATTAAAAAAAATGTATAAGTCATTAAGTTGTAGGTACGTATAATAGAGATTGAACCGTCAGTAATTTCCACGTACGTACTTGAAAACTTGGCACGTTACTTTTAATTACCAGCTGTTGGATAACTTGGATTGGAGGCAAGCCTTAAACGTAGGGGTGTAAAAAAAATCTGAACTGGTGCTTTGGTTTGGTATGACTGGTACTAGTTTTATTTTTTTTAATATTGGTTAAAATTGGTCTGGTTCTGATTTATTATATTTTGTGTAAAAATTTGAAAAAAATTATAATAATAGAATAAAATGAAAAACTTTTTTCTAAATCCAAACGAACCATCTAATTGTAAAAGATAAAAGTTCGTGTAATGTGATTCATTGAATGAAATATGATTCAGGGTTTAAAAAAAATAAAAAATTGCATGTTAATTAGTTGCTGGCCGTATCTATTAAGCCACCTAGAACAGCTAGTACCACATAACCAAGAGACAGACTCAAATATTCAAGATTTTTTTTTTTTTTCTAGGCGAAGTAGTACTCAAGATTAACATATATATGTACTGGCCTGTGCCACAGTCACTAGTTGACTGACCTTGCAGTGAATAATTTTTGGGCTATTTTTCAGAACAATTCTAGGAACCTCTTAATTTGCCGTGCATGATAAAACTTCTAGGACCTTGATATTGTCACTATTTGAGTGTATAAAATTTAACAATATGGGCATTTCATGCTTTTTATTAATGATTTTTGTCGACAGGTAATATCATATGGTACCGATCAATAACACTACCGTCAACATCTATAATATTCACATAACATCCCTGATCTGATAAATATGTATTAATTATTAAAAAAATAAATTAAGTCAACTTTCAATACATGTATGTCACAAAATAAAAATATTACACGAATGTGATCATATGCTATAGTGTTGTAAAGAATACTGCTTCCTTCAAACTGGTTTTTTCCTAAAACAATACTGGGGAGATCGATGAAGTGGCCGATAAAAAAAAAAACCATAAAAGTGCGTAGCGCGGACCATCGGTGCACTTCATCTGTGCATGTAGTACCAACCTTTTTCGTAATACCCAATAAATATACATATTAAATTAATTAATCTTTTTTAATTTTTCAGGATTCTACCACTCTGCCATCCTCAACACCCACGTCATCAGGGGTGGAGAAAAGCTATGGGAGCTGGCCCAGAAAACCTATATGGCATTTGCGAACTCTAAGAATTGCAACAAGCATTTCTTAGACATGGCTGACCTAAACTTCCTCATGTGCAGGGCCATTGAAAAGCCTGGCTTGACTGCGTCGTCTTCCTTGAGAACATCCTTCATGTCTGTCTTCGAGGATCCCGTGATTGATCAATCCAGCGAGTTGCGGCGAGATGTAATTGGAGTGGAGGACTTTATGGGGTGTGCCTCGGTTCATGGTATCGGCCCATCCATCGCAATCTTTGACAAGATAACAGATGGAGGCTTGGATTGTGTATGTGTGTACCCAGCGCCATTGCATTCAAGAGAACAAATGCAAGAGCTGGTTGATGCTATGAAGGGTATTCTTGTTGAAGGTGGAAATTTCTATATGGAGTGAGCGAGAGCCTAGATGCATGCATCATGACTCGCGGGTTGGATTAATGGGTTACTAAATTCTGCATATTATTTTAGAAATGTGAGGGTACTTATATATATTATGTATGTGTTTCTGCATAAATTGTTTATTTCACATTAATATTTAGTGCTCACTTAAAATGATGGGTTAAATATTAAAATAATCATTATTGTTTGTAAGGATGGACAACATGGCGCCATATCCCTCTACTCTGCTCTCACATGGGCAGGCGGGCTATCCCACCTTCTGGGGCCGGGGGGCGGGTTGACATGCCAGTATCACTTATTTGCCTCTCAACTTTGGTCAAATTATTCTTTGCCACTATTTCGTTAGTTAACTATTAAAAGCTAATAAATATATGATTCCTATGTCTTATATAATAAAAATTAGAAAAACATATAAATAATATAAAAACAAAAAACTATTTAAAAATTATAAATAAAACTTCTAAAAAACACATTTGCATCGTAGGAACAATTTTAGTATTTAAATTTGATCACTTTTTTTATTTTCATCAAAACATACCAAAATTCTAGACGCGCTTTATCTAAGGTCCCGTTTGTTTTAACAGACGAAATGAGATTAAAATTGAAAGTTGAATAAAATATTATTAAAATATATTTTTTAATATTAATTTTGTTTTAGTATTTGAAAAGTTGAATTGTTTATTTTATTTTGTATAAAAATTTAGAAAAATTATAATGATAAGATGAGATGAGTTGAAAATAATTATTATTTTATTTTATATACAAATTTAAGAAAATTATAATAATTAAATTACATAAATTATGAAAACGAGTCTTTTTTTTTTTTTTTGATAGAAATGAAAACGAGTCCTTAAAATCTCAACACCACACACACAATGATATATCACAATGTTCGAGCCCCAAATGTAGCGTTGAATTTCAAGCAAAAATTCTCTCACTCTCATACGTCTAAGCAACGTTTTCTTGCGGAATATGAAGATGTCGAATAAACACGTGGAAAAATAGTGTTTTTTTTTTTTTTTGTAAGAACGGGGAGAGTAGATTTATTTCTTTGCCTTCTATTTGATTTCGTCGATCTCTCACTCTCTTGCTCCCTTAATTTGTTTCTTGCTAACATGTCTGACGAGAGCCCCAACCCAGAAGTAGCGGGGCCAAAGACGCGAACTGTGGGTGGCACCGAGTACAGCTGGTGCAAAGCCGTTCCCACCGGCACCGGCATCACCGTCATAGCCCTCCTCCTCTCTACACCCCCAGATATCTCGACCACCCTAACTTCCCTCCAAAATCTCCAAAATGCCCACCCTATCATCCGCTCCAAGCTCCACTTCCATGCCACCACTAAGAATTTCTCCTTCCTCATTCCTCCCACCACTCACCTCCAAATCCGACCGTTCGATCTCTCATCAACGTCCCAAATCCTCCAAAGCCTCCGAAACCCAAACGACCACCACTCCTCCATCACTCCCTTCCATCTAATCCTCGAACACGAACTGAACCAAAACAAGTGGTTTGATTCCGACCACCCATCGTACACAGGCGAAGACGTGCTCTTCGCGAGCGTGTACACGCTGAACGAAGCCCAGTGGGCCCTGACGCTCAGGCTACATACGTCAGCATGCGACCGCACTGGGGCCATGTCCCTACTGAGAGAGCTGCTGGGGTCTGGAAGAGAAGGGGAAGGAATGGAGATGGAATTTGGGGACAAAGGGGAGGTTAATTTGGGAATTGAGGAGCTTATCCCGGCGGGCAAAGCAAACAAGCCGTTCTGGGCGCGTGGAATGGACATGCTTGGTTACTCTTTAAATGCATTGAGGTTAACAAATTTGGATTTTAGGGACGCGAATTCGACTAGATTTTCTCAGATGGTGAGGCTACAGATGACTGCATCTGATACTGAGAAGCTTCTCGCAGTAAGTCGTACTGGGCAATAGTTTCATCACTTTTGCCACTGTTTTCTAGTCTTTACCGCTTTACAATCACTAGTAGCTGTTGACTGCAAGACTAGTTGAGTTTAATTTTAATGCGGTTGGTTGTAAGATTAAGGAGAGTTTTAGATTCAAAATTCACCTCAATTCATCTCATCTTATCGTCATAATTTTTTTAAATTTTTACACAAAATATAATAAATAATTTAACTTTTTCAAATCTCAAAATAATTTTTTCAAATTCTCACACAAAATATAATATATAATTTAACTTTTATTTTACTATTTATAAACCATCTCAACTCATCTACTAATTCAAATCTCTCCTAATTCAATATAATTTTAAGTTCTAATATTTAAATATATAACTCTTAAATTATTAAATTAATCTTAATTAAAAATCTCTTTACACGTGAGATTTTTTTTTTTTTAATTTAACATATTTTTATACGTAATACCTACAATATTTTTTAACTTTCTATAAAATTATTAAACTCATCTTAATATTTAAATATATTTTAAATTTAATTTAAATACACTCCACATAATTTCATCCACTACTTAACTCATTATTATTTATAAAAAATTGAATTAAGTTGAAATGAGTTTTACATCGAAACGCAGCCTAAACCTCCTACTTTTTAACGTCAATTGTTTATTTGGCACCCAAACTCGCATTTTTATACCAATTCTCTTTATAAAAAAAAAAATTGATATTTTTCATATTATATATATATATTTTAAGTAGTATAATATATTTATTACGATATTGGTTAATTTGGTTGGGACGATAATTGTGCATTTATTTCGTTGGCATGATGTGTGGTTATCTTAAGTTGCGTAAGAAAATGAAAAGATGGCAATAATGTCCAAAGTACGGCCTGGGCCAGGTCCTTATCCTTGAGCAACGTACACGGACCCTTTTCTCTTTGTTCAAATGGCTTCCACTTTCCTATCACCAGCAGCAAAGATGGGGCGGTGTGGGCCTATGGGCTACTACACCTGTGCAGCCCGTCGGGTTCTTATTGAGCTCTAGACGTAGACAGTAGACTTGATATTTTGGGTTTTTATGATATATATTTTTTTTTCAGTGAACCTTATCCCCTGGTATTACTCCCTTTCTAATATGATATCACCTGTTTCCCGACATAAAACATAAGTTGTTATTTACCCAATTGTAAAGTGGTGACTTGTAAAAGAGAAAATATAAAAATCAGCCTACTGTGCATAACAGCCGCCGCACACCCAATGTATTGGGTGAAAAAAAAAAACAAAAACAAATTTACCTGTGGTATGCTGCGGCTTCCGGCTGCACTCCAACATCTCTCCTTGAATGAAAAATAAGTGATGTGACACGATCTCAACAATTTTATGCTAAACAAGGATGAGCAGTTTGTTAGCAGGGTGGTAGTTCAAGGGTAAATTGATAACTTTAGTTATCTGTTGGTCATCTTTAGTTAGGAAGGGACAAGTATAATTTTCCCCAACTTTCAAATCAATGTTTTTGTAATGCTGTCAAGGGCTGGCTAGAATAATTTTTTGGTGTTCTTGAAAAGCTCAAAGACTGACTTATAACCTTACTACCATATGGTATGAAGCACTAACCTTCAATGATTCATATGATAAGATCTGTCATTGGTGCATAGGGGTCACTTATATGCGATTCGGATTTTCAACTACCTAGATGCTTAATATAAGCTCTTCAATTCATGAAAACATGAGCGAAAATGCTTTGGTCCATAATCTAGGTGAATTTGTCAAACAACGGCATACTCTTTATAGCTATCTTAATTAAGTTGGTGAACTATATCTTAGAGTTCCAAGTTTGATCATTAGCATCTTCCGATTGTCTTTTCTTGATTCGTGACCTCGCCACTTGTGTTTTGGCACAAATTCTGTAGAAATGCAAGTCAAGGGGGATTAAACTTTGCGGAGCCTTGGCAGCGGCTGGATTGATTGCAACTTATACCTCTAAACAACACCTTCCTGATCAGCAGACGGAGAAGTATGCTGTAGTGACCCTCATAGATTGCCGTTCAATTCTTGATCCTGCCCTTTGCAGTCACCATTTAGGTAAACCTCGTTCCTAAGAATCTTATGCATGCTAAATATATAAGGGGTTATGGAGTTGTTTTGTATGCCCAAGTCTTCTTTGCTCAACTTGAATTAGCTCTATACAGAAGTTGGTAAGATGACGAAGGTATTTGTAACAAGCAGGATTCTACCATTCTGGCATTCTGAATACACACGACATGTCGGGGGAAGAAAATATATGGGATCTGGCGAATAGATGCTACACGTCCTTTGCAGATGCTAAGAAAAACAACAAGCATTTCTCAGATATGTCTGACCTGAACTTCCTCATGTGCAAGGCCATTGAGAATCCTAGTTTGACCCCATCATCTTCCTTGAGAACCGCCTTAATCTCGGTGTTTGAGGACCCCATTATTGATGATTCTAATGAAATGCATCAATTGATTGGGTTGGAGGATTATGTCATATGCGCTTCAGTCCATGGTGTGGGTCCCTCCATTGCCATATTCGACACAATACGAAATGGTCGTTTGGACTGTGCATTTGTGTATCCAACGCCCCTTCATTCAAAGGAGCAGATGCAAGAACTAATTGATCATATGAGGAGGATTCTTGTGGATGGTTGTAATCAATTGGAGAGTGAGAGCTAGACGCCTGCTTTCTTTCTTGGAGCTATATATTTTCTTACGAGCTTGTGATTGTGAAATGCCCTCTTTCTTTTGTTTGGGACGATGAACATACAATTGTTGCAGTTGATCTCATTCATTTCCCTTTCCTTAAAATGTTGGAATTTGATCATATGTGGTCTTCAAACTTAAACGGATCAAAATGATCCATTATCCAACTAGCTGCACCAAACCGTGTCTCAAAACCTTCAGTACTCCAACCGCACCAAAGATACATATGACTGCATGGTTGAGCAGGTGAGAACACAGTCCTGCATATAACTGTATCAATCATGAATGGAAGCCAGAGTTCCAAAGATCCATCGTTTGGGTTAGAGAACTTATCGGTTAACTTCGCGCAATCAAAGGTTTGCTTGGATATTTGATTCCGATGTGCACGAGATCAGCAGCACTATTGTTTTTTGTGAATTATATATATAAAAAATTCTTCTCATCAGTTACTATTCACTACTTCACATCTCACATCTTATGAAAAAGTTATAGGTATGGAATGTGAGAGTGAATAGTGGCTGATGCATGGTAAATCACCTATATATATTCCGTGATTCACTTAGCAGTTCTTTAGATATCTTTTTGAATCGACATGTAGATTGCAGAGGACAGGTAGTCCAGCTGCAAGTATTAATACCCAGCAAAACAATCCCAGCTCTTTTAAGGTCTATTCTTTTATTTTACCGTGTGGATTATATGGATGAGTATAACCGTGGAAATCTACTATCTCTAAAAGGGGGGAGGGAATCAACGTGTAACCCTTCCATTTCGTTCGAGAAATTTGAATTAAGTTCATAACACATGATCAAAATTACCTCAGCCATTTTGAAGAACTGACTTGTATTTCTATAATACATGTCAAATATCTACATCCACTGAATGGTAAGCACCTATTAGAGATCATTATAAGGCCCAAGCACTTGCATTGGTATAAAAGTACGTACTGGTTCTATATATATATATATATATATATATATTAATGCTATCTGAGTAATGCTACATACAGTCGTGGAATGTGTAAATGCCGTACAGTCGCTTTGAAAAATAGTGGGGTTCACTGTTAAAATTAATTTATTGTCATGTGGGTCCCATACTTATTCACTTTTTCAAAGCGACTGTACGGTGTTTGCACATTCACGATTACAAGTATCATTTCTCATGCTATCTATCTTCTACAATCTAAACAAATTCCTCAACTAGTTTCCCGAAGTCAAACTTCCCGTTGGTGCATTCTACAGCGTTTAAAACCTCTTGAAAAGTAGAGACACTGCATGGAACCACCAAACCAGTGCTTTGCTCGAACCCAAACTCGTTGCATGACTTCTCCAACAGCATCTTGAAAAGTGGGTGCGAGAGAAAGCCGGTTGGAACCACGAACCTTTGGCGCTTGTCCCCTACATACACCGCGAAGAAGCCTGTTGGCGTTGTGGAAGAAGGGGAACCTTCCTCAAATTCCTGGAGCAAGCATTCATGATGTGATGGCTCCTGATCAACTCCACCCATAGCCTTTACCTTCTTGGTTAGCTTCTTGAAAGATACCATTTTCTTCCCCAGCATTTTTTTCCCCTTATCCTACAGTACTTCAAAGAGGGGAGAAGGGAGAGGGTGGTCTAGCAAGAGGATGATGAAGATTTTGAGGTCAAACAGAGAGCTAAAGGGGAAGTATTCTCATGACTTTGGGCAGTGGAAATGGATGGGTGGAGAGGGTTTTATTTGCAAAGTAGTATGGGTGGAATGTCGCGTAAACTGTTGTATGTTTGACTCTATAGAAAAATGTGGAATCTATGATTACAGGACCGGATTTAATTATTGATTCATTTATATTAGAAAACTATTCGCAGTTAATAAAAGTTT
The DNA here is from genome assembly GCA_022457165.1 of Juglans mandshurica. Classification (NCBI taxonomy): domain Eukaryota; kingdom Viridiplantae; phylum Streptophyta; class Magnoliopsida; order Fagales; family Juglandaceae; genus Juglans; species Juglans mandshurica. The sequence continues at coordinate 32,875,093 of CM039626.1, forward strand.
AAGGTTATAGGTATTCTCAAGTATTTTACGAATAATAAAATAATAATAATGATAGAATATTGAAGAGTAATAAAAAATATATATAAAATAATAATAAAATAATAAATAATAGTGAAGTATTATGAGAATACTTGAAATATTCTCGTACCCAAACTAGAAGAGCAAACAAGCATCTCTGCTTAACAATTTAAAGAATGATAATCCATGATGGGATGGCATTACATTATCCCCCACATTTGTTGGCAATACATTGTTGGGTGGCCTGAGAATCCTAGTCAACTGTTTTTATTTGGAGGTTGGTAAGAATCCCCATAAAAGTGATACTCGATCTCACATGATCACATGAATGTAAATCTGTCAGGTCCATTAGGGGGTTGGGGGAAAATGATAAAGGTGACCATTTGCTGAAGAATCTATTGAGCTTAATTGAATAAATTAAGAAAAACTAACGACCACTGATGGTTGCTTAGTTTAGTGAATTTTTAAATCTAAACCACCATTTCTACCTTATCGGAATCTTAGTTCAATCAGTAATCAGAACAAATAAATAACTTCCACCTTTTAAACCAAACTCCATATTTTATGCCAAAAATAAGAAGATCAGGAAGGTTGGGCTGCTCAAAGGAGGGAGCGCGCCTCTTAAACATCTGTAAATTCTCTTCTCTTTGCTATGGGGATTTTGATCGAAAAATCACATGGCCATGTAGAAAAATGCTGTGCCAACCATTAAAATATATATATATATATATATATATATATATTCCTTTCTGGAATTTAAGGGCACAGAGAGAGAGAGAGAGAGAGAGAGAGTTTTGGTGGGTGGCATGATATATACTTGGAGCTCCATTATTGACATTAATTAAGGAATAATCAATAAAGTATGTTCTTAAATATTATCAGTACTCAAACGTGTGAGGTTGGGAAGTCCTCTCACCTACAACACAAAAATAAAGAACCGGAGAAATTATAATTAAGGGAATAGTTGACATCCAAGCACAAGAGCCAAGAGTACACGAATTAGGCTTCGACTGGGGTTGAAAATCCATTAATAATACGACACGTTGACTCGTTAAGTCGTCTGCCGGCGGTGAGTCTTCCGTATGTCCCCCCATCGTCCAATTTGTACTTTGAAAGTAGAATGCGTGCATCATGTACCGATTTCACTTCGACTTTTGGATGCCTACTTCCACTTGTTTGCCTAAGAAGAAAGTCAGAGAAAACAAGAGAGATACAGATACTCTCACACTACTACAAACAAGTTGGACTTCTGCAATCAACAATCTCATTGGTGACAATCACTTTCTGACAGTTCTGTATGCAATTGTGTAATTGCAACGATATTACTTCATTTATCGTGAAGAAAATATGAGTTTGATTCATAAATTTTGTTATGGTATTAGAATCCGTCACAGAACGAATAGAGATCTTGTCCACATGCAATATAATATTATTCTTCAACATATCGGTTGTCGAAAAAATTGCGTGGATAAAGTTAAATCCCAACGAAAAATCTTGTCATTAGATATTAATGATGATATTTTGAACGAAATTTAATAAATTGTTGTAAATTATTCCACCCTTATAACCATATTCTATTGTAGTGTCAAACTATTCTGTCCATTTCAAATGTCTTCTAATTTGAGAAATATCATTGGGTCACTATAAATTAAAAGTTTCGTACATTGTAGACTTTCGTTGGGGTATAATTCAAAAGTTCAAGTCTATCGATTGGTCACTTTTCTCATTTGGCATTGTAATCTCAATATCAAACTTCACATTGAGTGTAACATGGAATTACTCCACTTGCAAGGTCCCATCTTGTCTTCGTCATACCAGTACCTTTTTTTTATCTTAATTTCATTATTTTTACTAAATTCAATTTTGAAGCATTATGAACTATGAATACATTCTTGAAAAATGATCAAATATTAATCTGAACCATGATTTTCAATCGAGCAATACTAGATACAGTTACAGAATACGTAAGCGTTGCACAATCTTTTTGAAAAATTATAGAGTTTACCATTATAAAATTAAGTTTTTTTTCACATAGATCCATATTTACTTACTTTTTAAAAAAAAAATTACGCGATACTTGTATACTTTATAACTACAAATATCATTTATCTTTTATTATTATTGTTGTTATTACTATTACTATTGCGTCTCTTGATTTCATTTTGATAGTTTTTATTTATTTATTCAGATTCATGTTTAACAGTATCAAAAAGTAATGTTAATCAAACTGGGTGTTGGTCAAGATCCAGAAATAAAAAAAACAACTAGCGACTTTTCAATTTAAAAATTGTAATGCGTTAAAATGAAAAGAGCGGGTGTTTGGTCTAGTGGTATGATTCTCGCTTCGGGTGCGAGAGGTCGCGAGTTCGATTCTCGCAACACCCCAGCATTTTTTATTTTATTTTAAATTTCAAGTGGGCCGATTTGGTCTCATTAAGGCCCATTATTACATCTCCAGCCCAATAGATAGCCAATGTAATCCAGTCCAGCTGCTAGCAGAATATTTTATTTAGGGTTTTGCGGAATCCCACCCGTCCTCCTTCCCTCACTCTCTTACCCGCTCGTAGGCCCTTCAACATGAGCAGACCAGGCCAGTCACCGGATCTCAAGAATTAAGTCTGTCACTCCTTCTCTCCAGAGCAGTTGGTAACTTGGTTCTGGGATTGTAAATTTAGATTCTAACTCTATATTTTCCTTGTTATGTAACAGATACATGGACAAGAAGCTTCAGAGTAATAACATTTCTGCCTTCATTTCTTTTCCATGTTCTTTTTTAGGTTTTGTTCTATTATGCGTTTTTTTCCTTTCTTTGGTCCCTGAGAAAATCCAAGACTCGATGACCAAGCTGACTGTGAAGCTTAGTTGTAGCCATTTTTTCATTTTTTTTCACAGAAAGTAAAACTGCTTAGAAGTTAGTACTTGACATTTAGCTTCTCATTTTGTTCCTCGCCGTCTATTAAATTCTTTAACTGTAGCAGTTGCATTCTCGGAAAGTGTCTATTATTTTGTTGTTGGGCTTGTGAAATATTGTGTTGTATTGTACTTTTTGTTTGTAGTCCTTATAAGATAACCCTGCCCTGGGTACTATTGGTATTGCGGTCGTTTGGTGAATCTTTTGTACCGAAACTTTTTTTTTGGCGTTGACTCTTTGTTGCTGTTAAGTGTGAAGGTAATTGTAACTTACACTGGCCTGCTCTTGTCCTAATCACTAGTAACGGGTTTTACATTGTGGTTAATTCGTCTCGGGGATGTCTTTTCAAGTTTATTTGGTTGTCTTCTTTCTTATTTGTATTCAACTATCGGGTATACCATAGGTCTCAATAAGATTATAAGAAGTAGAGAGTCGTAGAGACATCCTCCATGTGCCCAAGGATGCACATATTGGAAGTCCTTGGAAAAGTAGTTTAAAATTTAGAAGAGCTCGTTTGCAGAGGTTCTTTTGCAATTATTTGTTAGGGTTTGGGGTTTATGTTCTCTACAAAGTCTTGTTTTTATGAAACTCACTTGATATCTTGAGACAGTGATGTGCATCTCATCCCCTGGGTTCGTTTTGAATAACACAACATGCATCTCAAGTCTTTTAAGTTTCATCCCTGAATTCTTTATTAGCCCATGGATGGATTTTACTGAGGACTTTTAATTAGATTTCTGTTTGTGATGCCTAGTAATATTGGATACATTTATGAGCAAACAAAGATGTAACTGATGCACGTGCGCATGTGTATCTGTGCCCGTGTGGCGGGTATGTAGCTTAGGTAATTAATTGGAGCAATGCTAAGTACAAACCCCAAATAGGCAAGTCTCATGCAGGCTTTTTGTAAAAATGTGGGTCCCACTAAAAAAGAAAAAAAATATTACACTTTTTTTATGGTGGAGGTCCACTTTTTTACTAAGTGTTTACGCGGGTCTATTGGGGCTTATACAAATCATTTCTTAATTAATTGTGTTTTCTTTGGACTCTGAGCTTCTTAGGCTCAAATACTCTATATTTACAGTGTTATTATGAACACACCATTTTTATTTTTTTTTTTAACCGTAGGTATCCAGGCCAGCTTGCACGCACCTCGACTAATCCCATGGGACTCTGAAGTTAACGATCATTAGAATAATGATAAGCTAGCTGATTAAACCACCATTAGAATAATGATAAGCTAATTACCGCTTACTTTTTAGCTCATATTACTTTTACTGCTGCAGGTGATCAGAGGAAATAGCGTGGTCACTGTTGAGGCTCTTGAACCAGTAAACAGAACTTAGTAGTTTCATAATCTGCGGATTCTGTGTGTGATCTAGTGTTTGCTTTGGATAGTATGGCTATTATTGTGGGAAGGAAGGTGTTCTGATAATCTGGATTAGGTGCTGATTTTGTGGAGCAGTTTTAGACTTATTTCTGCATTCCCATTTTCAAGCAGATTTAATAGTAATGTTTATTTGTATGGATGCTGTTGGAATAGCCATGACTTTGGTCAATATAGTTATGATACTTTATAACGATTGGCTTATATGCTTTGCTTCTCCAGCTGTGTCATTGCAACTGATTTATATATTTTTTGACTGTGACACGTCTGTTCGGTATCAAGGTTTTGGCGGATTATATGTGCTATCAAATCAGCCTGAATATTTATATTTGGCTGTGGTTGAGCCCAAATGTCAAGCTATATTACCATTATTTGTTTAATCTTCATTTTTGTCCGGTCAGATGAGGTAATGCTTATTCATAAAATTTAAAATAATTCCTAGCATTTGCAGGTTGCATTTTATCCAACAGAGGCCCCTCTTGCCGGCTCCCTAGACCTATCCCCCTTCATCTCAAATGTATTGGGCAATTAGAATAAGAAAGGCTTTCTTTCAAATTTTCCATTGAACGTTGTATTCCGTTTATTAGGATGCAATATGAATGGAGGAGGTTGATATTGTTCGCGTTTCATTCTTGTGGTTAATATTCCTAGGACTATTGGACTAGCCCTTCGGTTTTAGGGCACACAAAAAGATGAACAGCTGCCCGCCCCGTGCAGTTTGAATTTTGAATAGTGAGTAACCTTGTGAGTTACAACGGTTGTCTTCTATTGAAGTTCGCTTTTCCAATCCAATAAAACAGGTCTAGTTTGCTTTTCCTTTTTCTTTGTACGCTCACTGATAACTGAAGAACTGTCTCAGAAGGGCATCGAGCACCTTTTGGTAAGCAAGCTTAAAATTGAAACCGGCATCGAGGTCTAAAAATCAAAGTAAAAAACAACCAGCTATATATATGCTAGGAGATGCTTCACACGAAGTAACAAAGATCTATGCATTATGTTATAATAGAGTCGTAGACAACTCAGACCCACCAACCACTGGAGAATCTCTCTGTTCTTACATTATTACCACTTGCTAAAAATTTGTGTGCGTTAAAAAAGGTGGCACATGTGTTTGCTGGCAACAATACTAGATTAAGGTCATGATGGCAGTGTGTTTTTACAGCTGCACTTCCATTGCTTATACAATACTTTATATCGCACAAGTTCTTCTTAACCTTTTTTTTTTTTTTTTTGTAATCAGAGTCGGAAGTTTTTGTTTGTCTTCTGGATCTTGGAAGAGGGTAGGTTGTTGTTGTGGTCCAGAGGCTTGTTTAATCATTTGAGAAGAAGAACGAAAATAAATTTTGGTTGTCACCATCTTTGTTTGGTTCCATGCATTAGTTAATAATGGGGTTTCGGATAAACATGCTTATGTGGATAAATTGATCATTATTAGGTCCAGGAAATCCCTTATTGTAAGGGATTCAATCATCTTAAGAACTCATTAAGCTTTGATAAGGAACCAAGGAGCACAGTACAGACAATATTTTCGAGTTTCGAACTAGATGAACCAGCAAACGTGTTCTCGGGAAACTAACCAGTTTCCGACAATATTTTTAATGCCTCTTATCGAAACTTATTACTAGGTCTGGAACTAGGTGGCCTTAACTCTTCGACACTACTCAACGAAACCCCCCAAAAAAACAAACGATTATAAACGAAAAAGATTAGTCTTTGATGGTCTAGTTGGTCTTCGATTCTGTCTTTTACCTGTCAGAATCATGCGGCTGCTTAGAATACCCTTTGTGCTTCTAGACGTGTAACTGTCTAATTACAGTGCGTCCTAACAAATGTAAGCATATCTAGACTTCTAGTAGAATTATGGTTATAAAAATATTTTTTTAAATAAAATAAATTGAGAGAAAAGTTATAAATTAAATAAAATATTATTAGTATTAATATCCGTATAATGATAATATTCTTTTTCCCCCTAAAAATTCTAAAAGTCATCACAGAACTTTGACATTTGGAGATAATGATGGATAAAACACAAATATGGAAGTAAGCATAATGATTGCAATCATGAATGGTATATTCAATTTCTATTTTGTAATTTATATTTCTGTAATAATTGTATTAGACAGAAATTTAAATTATACAATTGCAGTTGACTCGTCACAAAAATGGTAGAGATCAATTTCCAAGCTTAAGAGACATGGTTTCATTTTATTATTATAATTTTTTAAAATTTTTATATAAAATATAATAAATAATTTAATTTTTTAAATAATAATATTAAAAAATAATATTTTAGTTAACTCGTATAAAATGATCTCTCACCGTCTAAACGAGTACTAAAATCTAAAACCTATATATCATATAATCATCGTCCCCGCTAGAACTATTGATCATCGTTGTTAGTATAATTATTAATCTTGTTTCCTTAGGGTACAATAAGTGCACAAAGCCCTACAATCCCAAGGTGATTAGACGGCTTGCTTGTGAAATGTGAAGCGCAAACAACTACCCACCTCCATTTTCTTCCCTCGAACTAGAATACAAAAGCAAATTATAGTTCGTGCTCTCTCTCTCTCTCCATTTCCATCCTACCCTACCCCCCCCCCCCCCCCCCCCCCTCTCTCTCTCTCTCTCTCCCCGCAAAATCCATACCCGTTCTACTTCTCTCTGTTCTCTCGCTTGCTTCAAACCTCTGCGCAAGAAAAGCCAGCAAGGATAGGAGGAAATAAAAGAGACAAAAAAGTTGATGATAGGCACATCTTACCCTCCAAAGACCTTCCTTGAATCCAACTCTACTCCACATTCATTCCCAAATCCTGGCCTTGCCATAGACCCCTCCGAAAAAATTCCAATAAAAATTAGCCAAATAATTTTCGACGAAGAAAAAAAGTGGAAAAAGACTCTGTCTTGCCCACCAAATAATTTCCCTAAATATGACTGATGTACTCCAATCTCCATCTCACTTCCCTTCGCCTTCAAGCTCTTCCACACAGAATGATGGGTCACACCCTCGTGCCCTTATTAACAGTCCTACCATAGAGGACCATTCGGATATAGAGGAGGGAGAGGAAGGTGTTGGAGGAGAAGACAGGAAAAGGAAGGAAAGGGACAGAGAGGGTGATCAGCTGTCTCTTTTAGCACTTTTGGTGGCTGCTTTTAGGAAGTCTTTGATTGGGTGTAGCACTGCTGGGTCAGGGAAGCTCTCTTCCATGGAGATTGGGTGGCCTTCCGAAGTCAGGCATGTTGCCCATGTCACGTTTGATCGCTTCCATGGTTTTCTTGGTTTGCCTGTTGAGTTTGAACCTGAGGTCCCCAGAAGGGTCCCTAGTGCCAGGTCTGTATCTAAATTTCGTGTTTTCTTTCATATTGTCTTTTCTCCCTCAGCGTGTATGTTATGTTTTCACTTAGAAGTAGTTTTTGGTCTTTATGAAAAATTTGACTCTGGGTTTTCATAATCTGGTCTAACACATTCTTGAAATTCCGTTCTGAATTTGGGATTTGTTTGTAATTCTAATTATTTCTGTTTTCCTGTCAATTCCTTCAAGCAAGTCACGTTCTTTGCTTATACAAATGGGTAGCTTTGGATTTAAGTAAAGAATCTCGTTTTGGGTTTTATTTCTTGAATTATAGAGGGTTATGCCCCCTCGTAAGGCATCGTATGATGATATTCTTCGTAATCTTGTGTATGAATTATGTGACATTGTTATGTTCGATTAGCATAGTATCATGTCTTTAGGAGTTGTAAGATTTGTGCGGGTTGAATAAACTAGAACTGGGGCTGGATTGGAGTCACTAAGAATCATCTTGACCGTCTGTTTATTTTGGTTGTGTTTCTGATTTAGAGATTTTCTCTATCCTTTTTGAGTTTATTTACTTGGCTCTAATTTCGTTTTGATAATATGGCATTATGTTTTGCTTTGGTCTTTGGTATTAGACCTACTGGCGTACCTCATGTTGGGCTCGGTAATTCAATTGCACCAACCATCTTGCCTTTTCCTTTTTAAATGTGACCTACTTTTGAAGGGTGTGTTTTAAAGCAACCAACTGGACCTTTAGTCTCTATTTTCTGGTTTTTCATTGTGATCCAAAGCCAATTGGAATAACCACTCTAACTCCTCTTTCACGAACAATATATTGACAGTTCCATTAAAGAAGGAAATAATGCGGTTTTATGTGAGAGTAAAAACAAGTATCTACTTGATGCTGTATACCTTGGGCGATCTCATTCTCTTTCATTTTTTATATATGCATATGACATGCTTCTGTTGTCAGTACCTTTGCATTTGCTTCTATTTTTTTTCCAAAGGTTCATGTTACATAGTCTACTTACTATCTGTGACATTTATATACATGTTTGGTTGTCATTCTGCAATGATCTGTGTGTATCTTCACAAGTCATATGGCATATTCTACTTTCGCGTTTTCAATGATGACTGTTTCCAAGCTATTTATACTAATGACATAGATAATTTTCATCTGCAGTGCAAATGTTTTTGGGGTTTCAACGGAATCTATGCAGCTTTCATTTGATGCAAGAGGAAATAGTGTGCCAACAATATTGCTGATGATGCAAAGGCGATTGTATGCACAAGGGGGCTTGCAGGTACTTGATTATTAGTCCTTTGTTGTCCCTTTATTCTTCAATGTTAAGTGGATGTGACAGTTTATTACATCGAGGTTCAACTATTAAATCGTCAATAATGCTAAAGTCACCGAAACTTGGGTACCTTTAGAAATCATACAGGGTCAATAGAGTTTCTTCCATCACGATTACTTCTTGAATGGGATTTTATAATGTAGCACTGGAACTTTTAGAAATCTTCATACTGTTCCACTCCAGTAAACATTAAATGACTGTGAACTCAAACATGCAGGCGGAAGGAATCTTCAGAATTAATGCTGAGAACAGTCAGGAGGAGTATGTTAGGGACCAATTAAATCGAGGTGTGATACCAGATAACATTGATGTACACTGCCTGGCCGGTCTTATAAAGGTACGACATTGCTGACTGATCTTCTCCTAATCTGTTCATCTGTTCGCGACTAATGCTTCGTAATAAAGAACTCGTGTTTTTGTATTGTTTACAACACGCCAACTGAGTTGTTTTTTTTTTACCCTTTTGTGGTACTGATTTTCTAATGTTAACTGTAAACTGTCAACGGTTCTGGTTCATCATTCATAGGTTGCAGATACCCTCCCTCCAAAAAAAAAAAAAAAAACCAACCTCCCAATTCCTTCATGCTGGTGGATTCAAGGTTGTCAACTTCAACTTCACATTTTATGTTAATCTGAACTTTTTTGTGCTCCAATAGGCTTGGTTTAGAGAGCTCCCATCTGGTGTTTTGGACTCCCTCTCACCAGAACAGGTGATGCAATCCCAGTCAGAAGAGGAGTGTGCTCAGCTTGTGCGACTACTTCCACCAACAGAAGCTGATCTGCTGGATTGGGCGATAAACCTAATGGCAGATGTCGCACAACTGGAACACTCGAACAAGATGAATGCTCGCAATATTGCCATGGTATTTGCACCCAACATGACTCAGGTGAATGAAAGTTATTTTCTTTCTTACATTTGACTCACATATATAAGCCAAATCCATCTGTGTGGAGTGGAGTGGAGTGGAGCTGAGGTTTGATTGTATCCATGTTCATATGTTCCTCAGTGGTGTTCATAGTTGTGCCTTAAGCTTGTGAAAATAACAGAGTTTGTTGACACGACAGGGAATTAACTAGGAGCATGCCAAAATCTTCCTATAATCAGATAATTGTTCAGATGTTTTACTAACATGAAAGTTGTGTCACGATGTTTTACTAATAATCTTGTTCTGCCGTTTGTCTTTCCAAGAACCTTATCTTTCATTGACCCTAGTGCTCAGGTTATTATACCAAAATATGGTTTTAATCATGCAATCTGGTTAATTTGAAGTGCAATAACGGCCTTCCTAAATTTGATGCACATGCAGATGGCAGACCCTTTGACTGCATTGATGTATGCAGTCCAGGTGATGAACTTTCTCAAAACTCTTATTGTTAAGACGTTAAGAGAAAGAGAAGAATCTGTGGTAGAGTCAACTCCTAATTCACACCTGGAGCCTTCTGATGAGGATGGATATCAAAGCTCTTCAGAACTATGTGTTCAGGGACCCAAAGAGGAGGAAAACAGTGTTGAAGAGAAATCCTTTGCTGCTGAAGACCCGGCATTAGAGAGCCCTGGTCACTCAATTCAAGGTGACACTACAATTGAACGTGGAGCAAGAAATTTCCTCCATTCTAGTGAAATTGTCACTCCTGGGGGGAATCAGTCTCTGGCTGATAACTGTCCCTGTGAGGTTGTTTCTCAAGTGAATTCATCCTTTGTAAGCGGACTGGAAGAGGGTGGTTCGACAAAGCCGAGTGGAGGGGTTCCAAAAAATATTTCCAAGAGCAAAACTGGCCAATCAAGTATTTCAAGTATCAAGAAGGGATCCAAAAAAGTCAACGAAGGCGTCATGTCTCGTGCACCAAGACCTGCAGAGAAAACCAAGGGGCAAGGAATTGTTGGGCGTATAAACTCAAGGACGGAGCTGTTTGAAGCCTGGCGTTGAAGGGGCCTTTTGATTGCTGTTTCTGGTGGGATGGCCAGCGGGTAAAACCAGTTTGGGATGTTTCATTTTCCACCTCTGGAAAAAATGTGTATGATTTTCATGTGTGCTTTTTACAACGTGCTTCTGAGTGGGGGGTGGTGGGTGTCTTTGAACTTTTCTTGCTTCTTTAACTTGTCCTTAACCAGTTCTAACATCTTTGTGTTTCCACTTCCATAGTACAACAGCCCTTGTTCAATTGAAAATTCCTTTGACCACTGAGCTGTGGCTTTTGAAAACCCTCGTCAATCCTTCTTCTTATGATAAATATATATTTTTTAATATGATGATCTATCATAGCATGGAAAAAAGAGAGAGAGAAATATCTATGGAAGAAAACAATTTTTCAATTATCATAATTCCTTATAAAAAGATGATTTGAGGAGAAGATCGTCAAATCATATTCAAGCAGCAGAGTGGGCCCAAAAGATTGACTTGGTACCGGCCTAGCCCAAAGGAAACGGATAAGTTCTCAGACCATCCAAACAGCCCGACCCAGTCAAATAAAAAGGACAAAAATAAAAAGTTCTCTAAAAATAAAGGCGTAGTTCTACCATGTTCCAATCCCAGATCCGACTGACGTGGCATGCCACGTGGTTTTATTTATTTATTTAAAAAATAAAAAAACAGAGCACGACAACTAGATGGAAGTGAAGCTCTCAACTATTCCCCACCGATGCCAAACACCCAACCATTCCGACGCCCGTCCGTCTGAACTTCTCTGTCTGACCTTCGTCTGGCATCGACATCTAGCCCGTGCGGCAAAAGAGATCCATTTACAGCGTCGTCTTCCAACTCCCCTCTATCCGGCTTCCAATCTGAGAAGTAAATTTCCTTTCCTCTTATTCGAATAGTTTTGATATACAAATTTTGGACTGGTACTCGAGAATCCAAGTGCACTTTGATCACTACTAAGCGGTCTAGAACCCGTGGCCATTTAAAAATAAATAAACAAAGTTTAAGAAAATGTAACAAATCTAAGTTACATTAGAGTGTCATGATTAAGATCTAATATTAAAAGTCTGTTTTTTCATCATCATCCTCGTTTTCTGCATATCTCCAACTAGAGGTGTCAAAAAAAAATCGAGAAACCAGTCCGGACTGGTCCAAACTGGTTTCCATAATGGTCAAACCGGCTTGAACTAGTCCGGCTCCGATTTTAGACTTTTTAGGACCGGATCGGTTCCATATAATATATATTTTAAATTATTTTTTTAATATTATATATAATATTTTTTATATTATATATCATTTTTATATATAATAATATAAATTAATTTAAAAATAAACTGAAATTGATAAATCACATCAATATTTTTTTTACCACTTCAAATCAGTTTAAAGTTGAAAACAAAAATCCTAAATATCGAAATATTTGAATTTATAGACCAAAGTTATAAATAAAATCACTAAAATATTATTTACCAAAAAGGAAAGAAAATCACTCAAATATTATTACCAAATTTTCATGACCTAAAAAATTCTTAATATATTATTTTTGACAAGTACATAATACATTAATAAATTAGTAATATTAATATACATTAGTATATAATCTATGGAAAATCTAATTGTAAGCGATTTTGTACACTAATACGCACATTCATTCAATATGATTTGTCAGAAAGTATATTTTATTGAAAATAGTGCTAATTTGAATTTAAAATATGAAGGTAATACCATTAGTACGCAGATTAGTACACAAACTTGCTTGTACATAGCAAAACTCATAATGTATATTGACTATAATTTACATTTTATGGCCTAATACTGATAGTCTAATACTATATTATTATTGGTAATATACTTTAAGTTTATATATATAAATTAGTATATAAATCACTATACTAAAGAATTACATATGAAATAATGATATAGTAGTACTAATACTATCACTATAGTCTATCAATAATATAGTTATGATAAATTAAACTCACTATAACACATACTAATATATAGTTATTTTAATCACTATAACTAATACTAATATATATACTAATACTAATAGTCTAATATAGGTATATTAAATTACTACAACTAATATTGTTATATAGTTATATTAATAGCCTAATATTAATACTATTATATGGTCTAATATATTATGTAACTATAACTGACACTAATATATATACGAATACTAATACAGTTATACTAAATCACTATAGCTAATACTAATATATAACTATACTAATAGTCTAATCTTAATGTTATTATATAGCTTAATATATTATATAGTTATAACTAATACTAATATATATACTAATACTAATAGTCTAATATTAATGCTATTATATAGCCTAATATATTATATAGTTGTAACTAATACTAATATATATACTGATACTAATAGTCTACTATAGACTATAGCCATACTTATACAAATATAATTATATTAAATCACTATAACTAATACTATTATATAGTCTAATATATTATATAGCTATAACTAAAACTAATATATATACTACTAATAGTCTAATATAAACTATAGTTATAATTATACTAATATAGTTATACTAAATCACTATAACTAATAATATACTATAGTATTAGATATAAATCACTATAACAATTTTTTTTAATAGGATACATCACTATAACAAAAAATATATAACTATATATAGTTATAATAAATTAAACTCACTGTAACATAGACAATATATAGTTATTCTAATCACTATAACTAATACTAATATATATACCAATACTAATAGTCTAATATAGACTATAGTTATAGTTATACTAAATCACTATAACTAATAGTAATATATAGCTATATTAATAGCCTAATATTAATACTATTATATAATCTAATATATCATATAGCTATAACTAATACTAATATTTATTTTAATGCTAATGGTTTAATATAGACTATAGTTATAGTTATACTAAATCATTATAATTAATACTAATATATAGCTATACTAATAGTCTAATATCAATACTATTATATAGTCAAATATATTATATAGTTATAACTAATACTAATATTTATTCTAATACTAATAGTCTAGTATAGATTATAATTATACTATGCAAAATTACTAATATAGTTATAAACTTATAGTATAAGAGTTTAGTCTAATTAGACTATTAGTAATAATTTAGATAGAATAAATATAGATAGAAATCACTATTAAGAGTATCTATTTTGTACACATGATGTGGCATCATTTAGACCATACATCTCCTCAAGTGAGTGTTGGAAACAATCAATTAGAAGCAGCCACGCAGTTCTATAGTGGTTTCTCTCTAGCATTACCCATTTAGATATTATTACCAAACGGCGCCGTTGCACCTCCAGTCTCCCAAACCCTAAGACCCGCCCCTCTCTTCCTCACCCTCTCACCCTTCCTCTCTGCATCTCTGCCCTCTCACACGGCAACGGCCAACGCCGTTGCACTGTGCACATCTCGCAGTCGCCCCCTCAGCCTGAGTCCCCTCCCTCTTGCCGTCGCCCCCTCAGAAACACAGACCCTCTCTTAGCGTTCTCTCGCCTTTGCACCTCCCCTCACGGCCTCACCTCTCGAGCCGTTCCCGTCGCGCACACACCCCCTCGGCCCCTCTCTCAACGCTGCGCTGCCCTCTCTGTCTCTCACCGTCTCACGCAGCCCTCCCATCTCTCACGCAGCCGGCAGCCCCTCTCTCACGTCTCTCTGTCTTCGACGGTAATTTTTCTTGGAACAATCTCGGACGTGTATATCATTTTTAATCTCCGCTGGTTTAATTGTTATGGGAACTTTTTTGTTTCAAAGGTTTATTGGTTAAATGGGAACTCTAGACATCTTTGAGAATTTTCGTCTAGGTGTTGCTCGTTGGACTTAATTCCTATACAATTTTGTGCATCTTTCTTTGAGGTCAGGATTGTTTAGACATATGCTCCCAGTTGTTAAAAGAAAGCAGAACAGAGAAACTATTTTACTTTGGGTTGTCGATTTCAAACACAACAAAGAAAGTCTAATACTTCTAAGTTGAGTGAGACTCTTACGTCTGCAATGATATGGTTGGGTTGCGGACTTCCTAGGTTTTTTTTTTTTTTCCTAAGGACCACGTTAGCCTAAAGCTCTGTTTGTTTTGTTTGATTAAGCATTTGAGTTGAATGAAAGCTTTCAAGTGGCTTTGCTCCATTGCCTTCAGTCCCATATCTCTTTTATGACTTCCAAAGATGAAATCTCCCATTTATACCAAGTCAAAAATGAAAAATAAAACATCTACGGAACTGTAAAAAAAAACCTATCTACCAGTTGGATGCCCTTTTGAAAGATTTATTTGCTCTCATACATAGATGGAGTCAAGATATTAAAAGTAAAAAAAAAAAAAAAAAAACAGTTAAAATCATCTTCTTGAGGATCTTTATTTGCCTAACGCCAATAGTGAAGATCATTCTTTTTTATAAACTTACTAAACATATTATATTCTTTTCTAGGAATTTGTATTATAAATTTTTTTAAATTTTTATGTTTCTTAAATTTACTACTATTATTCCTTTCTTAAATCATTTTTTATAAATTTACTAAACATATCATTTTTTCAAAAGGTTTATGCAAATGTGGGGGGGGGGGGGGGGCAAAGAGCAGCCTTTTACCTCTTAAGATAGGATACATTCCCAAGCATTGTATTGGGCTCTTGTCCATAAACAGTACTGTTCCCCAAGAGCACCTGCTTTCATATATAGTGATGAATCTGATCTGTAATAATATTCTAGCTAGGTATCCTTTTGATGCAGTTTCAGATTCCATGCTTTTGTCTTCAGCTATTGGTCTCTCTCTCACACATATATTTGTTCCAAGTTATAGATTGCTAGCTACTTTCAATGCTTCTCTCTCTCTCTCTCTCTCTCTCTCTCTCTCTCTCTCAAATCTAATGCATTTACTAAATTAAAACCGGAAAACCGGACCAAACTGGACCGGAATCGGTAAAACTGGATGTACCCGTTTAGGGGGGTAACCGGTGCGTAATCGGTTTTTGAAAATGCAAAACCAATACATACCGGTTCGGTCCTAAATTTTGTCCAAAACCGGACTGGACTGGACTGGACTGATTACACCCCTATCTCCAACCGTCCTTGATATTTTCACGGTCCTCCTCTATTTCTTCACTATCTTCGTCCTCGTAACCTTCTTCTTTGACCGGCCATCTCTTTTTCATTACATTCACAGGTATAGCAGATGGAGGCGGCAACCTCAAGTTTGGTTTGGGCCTGCTGTGTTTCTGACTTTTGTCATTTACATGCTTTCCACCATAGGCATCTTGGTCACTGGCTTCATCCTTCTCATTCAGCAATAGCTAGGGCATTCTCGGTTTGGGAGAGGGTATCTTTGTTTTTTTTTAAACATATATATATTTTTTTAAATTTGAGCAGATCTATTTTTTAATATTAAGACATGCCACATAGCCCATGCCACGTCAGTCGGGATGGAGTCTCGGAACTTTTTATAGGTGGACCGTGGACGTAGCTTTTTCCAAAATAAAGTTAACAATTTTAATCTCCTTCACAATTATCGAAACGAACCCGTTTATGGTGCCTTCCCATTAGACGCCTCCCTTTCTCTGTGAACTTTGTAACTTGATACCCCAAGAAATCAACGATCTCAGGGATTCAATTTCCCCGAGGGCAAATTGGAAGCTTTGTGAAATTCTTCATTTATATATTTTGTGTAGTGCAGCAGGCTTCTTTAGGGTTTACCAGTCAAGGAAGGCTTATGTATTGGATATAACCAAACCGTCTCAAGCAGTGGATGTTGCTCAGGCGTACAAGGAATTGCTTCATGAATATACATAACTTTCAAAGGAACTTATCTGCTGCTTCATCCCCGCTGGTCCCAGTACCACTTCCATCTCGAATGTATGACACTTTATGCCATTTATTTTGTATGGTATCTAGCACATATGTATTGCCGATACAGATTAGGATTGTTCTATGGTGGATTTCTTAAAAAAATTCACATTATTTTCAATTCAATTGTCTGTATTTCATTTTCTCAGTGCTTACTACCTTTGGAAATCCTTAATTTTTCTTTATTTATTTTCATTTTTTTGGGATTGTAGGGAAACCCATTTGTGGTATATATTACCTAATGAGGTTAAGAGTGAAACCCTTCTTAATCAATATTTGGAACTTCTGTCACCATGCGAGAAAGAAAATGTTTGCCGTATGCGTGGATATCAGCTCCAAAAGAGAGCCCTGCTAGCTCGTGTGCTGGTTCGCACTACCATTGCAAGATGTAGGTCCTCCTTCACTTAATGCTTTCTCGTTCATTCTGCTTGCTATTTTCATTTGCTTATATCTTCCTTTTACAAGATTAAGGTAAAGTATGGTCAGTTGGTGAAGTGCTTCTTCTTACTTATATGTACATTGGGAAATTCTGCGGTTTTGTTGTGTTAGGAAACACATTATTTATTTACCGTTGTGTAGATTACTAAATTATTAATTTTAAAAAGCATTTTTAAGCCTGATTGAAGAGCATGGTGTATGTTAACGTAGATTTTCGTTTCCTTTTTTAATGATTATTATAAGGGTAAACTTCCTGAATTAATCTTTCAGTATATGCATATATGTAGAAAATGATTTTTATTATCTCGAAAGTTTATAAGAAAAGGAGATACTTTTTAATATTTTTAATTATCGAAAAGAAATTAATTTTAATTATTAAAATACCTTCCGCATCCTTTTGTTTCATTACTTGTATATTTATGTTCTCTGTTCAGTGCTGTACCCAACTTTGTACAAAGAGATCAGATGTGTTTCTAACCATTATTCTTTATTACTAGATCAGACAAAGTGTCCAGTTCATCCAAGATCCTTGAATTTTAAGAAAAATATCTATGGAAAGCCTGAGGTGAGTTTGTTTCCTGACTGTTGATGGATTGTGAAAATTGCTGGCTACATTTTCATAGACTTTGCTCGCTTACATGAATAGGTAGAATGGGAAGATGTTGATGACCAGCAGCTTCCACCATTGCATTTCAACATTTCACATACCTCTTCCTTAATAGCTTGTGGAGTGACTGTGAATTCACCAGTAAGTTTTCTGAATATTGGCGGACCACTTATATCTCCTGCATATGCAATAATTATATTATCCTTTGATTTTGTTTTATACATGTCTGTTTATCTAGTAATTTATTGTTGTTTGGGTTGAAGAAACACCGACTTTAAGCCATTGTGACTTGCTTTTATAATTGTAGATTGGTATTGATGTGGAGGAGAAGCAACGGAAGTTAAAGAACAATGTTTTAGCATTTGCTCGAAGGTACTTTTCTCCTTATGAAGTGGAACTTTTAACTGCTATTTCGGACCCTGAAATTCAGCGTCAGGAGTTCATAAAATTATGGACTCTCAAGGTGAGTTTGGTCGGAGGAATTCGATATGCATCAAGTGCTTTCAGTTCATTGTTATGTATGATTGAACATGATGCTAAAAGACGCTATACTCACTTAATCTACAAGCAGTGATTGTAGTAGAAAAATGGAAGTGCATTTTTAACTTGGTTAGACGGTTCTACAGTTCAATGTTGGATGCTCAGCAGAAGTTTCACCTTTGAGAAACTAGGAATGGCTACATATTCTTTATAAAAGCAACAAAAGAATAACTAGACTCTGAGATGTTATTGTTATGCTTCTTGTACTTTAGCCATGTATTAAGATTATGGGTCACACTTTCAGGAGGCATATGTGAAAGCGTTGGGGAGGGGTTTCTCGGCTGTACCTTTTAAGACCTTTACAATTTGGTTTAGGACTACTATGGAAGGGGAAATTCGTCCTCCTGGGCATGGCGATTCTGAGGTATTTGACTGAACTTAGAATGGATGCATGATTGCAATATTTGGTCTAGTGACGTGACTATGCGATCATTAGGTGTCTGTTGGGGACATTATTATAGGATAGACATTCCCCCTTCATCCTAGTCCATGGGTGCTACATATGATAATAAAATTTCTCCCATCCTCTCTTTCTAAGCACAACATTCTACTATTTTTTTTTCTTGTAAATTTTCATGAAATGTTGATCATGAAACACAATATGCTGTCAGGCATTTGATATAGTCGTCGATTCTTTTAATGACCATGAGAAGCTTACAAACAATTGGCAATTTGTGCTCTTGGATTTGGCGGGTTCTCATTATGCTGCCATATGCATTGAAAAGGATAGAACAACTGGAGGTGAGAATCTGATTTTTCTATAATGAAATAGACTAATTAGAAAGTTGTGTCAACATTTTTATATCATGGTATTTGCAGGTGAAGGGACCCTTCCAATGAAATTTACAGTACGTAGAACCATTCCTTATGTTGAAGATGAATGTGTTTCTGGTATCGTAGCAATAGGGAATGGTTCGTATCTGTAGTGAACCAAACTCTCTGAGCTTGTGTTCTAAATTATGTGTCGTAGCCCGTAGAATGGATACTGCATTTTGTGAGAGATTTATAATGTACATTTATTTCATTTTTAAAGATAAATTCCTTGTGATGAGTTGAAGCCCCACCGTTTGTATTGTTAAATTTTTCACAGTTCATAAAAGTAAAAGTTTAGTATGCCGGTCGTTTTTATTAGCCTTAGACTAACTGATTACTTTGAAAACAAAGTTTCGATGTCTATAAACTATGATATTTGAAAAAAGAAAAGCGTTATTCATCCGTCCTTCTAAACTAAACATCATCTTTTCATGGTCACCAATAATAATAAGATAGTTAAAAGAACGATGATCAGTAAAAATAGAAAGAATACGCAACAACTTTTTTTTGTTGATCATTCTCAAGTTTCTATCGTTGGTCAATTGTGCTTACATGTTGCTCTTGTTTTGTTCTGTATACTTGAATTATGCCTATTTCTCTTTCTCATTGATAAAATCTTTATGTGCGCGAGAGATCAGCTACTGTCGGACTCTTCATATCCGGAGTTCCCTGTCTATGCGTGACCTTTAGGATTTGGAGTGGGTGGACATTGGATTTGCTGACCGTGTGGTCGTTTATCACAATGATAGGTCTTTGACTTAAAATGGATTATAAGTCAAATTATGTTAGATGTCTTTCTTCATTAAGTAAAATCTGTAAGAATTAGAATATATATATATATATATATATTTATATATTGGGGTAAAATTTCCAAATTATCACAGTATGTTCTTACAAAATTTTATACAATTTCCCAATTAAATGATCTGGACTTCCTTAGCTTCAATATATAAAAGAGGTATTCTACTCATCATTCTTACATTACACACATGTTAAAGAAAATAAATTTAAAAAGATAAAAAAAAAAAAAGAAGTAAATGTGTAGTATAAGGATGATGAGTATAATTTTTCTATGAGCAATTCTGGGCATCTGCCCCACACCAGCACACACTGCACATCACTTTTTTTTTTTTTTTTTTAACACGGGGTGTGCCCCGTGTGGGGCAGATGCCCGTATTTTTTCTTTTTCTATATAAAAATGAAGTAATAAATGAATTTTGGGACAACCACGAGATCGATTTCAACAGCTCTTGATGTTGAAAAAATAAAATAGAATGCTAGTGTGTGTGTGTAAAGTTTAAGCTTTGTCAATTTTTAATAAACCTAAAATTAGGGTTGTACATAAATTGATGGAATTGGCCGTCGCCGACGTGAACCAGAAAATAACTGATCGGCCAATGGTAAGAAATTGATGAAGGTCCCGGTTTGGACCAAGTTCAAAATGCCGAACCGGTCGTCGGTTTTACCTAAGATATATATGTATATCTGAAATGAAACAACGTCGTTTTACACGTACCATTTAGAAAAGTAAAAAAACAAAAATTAGAATGAAACGACAATGTTTGGTTTAATACACCAAATGACGTTGTTTGGATATATGGTTTAATATCCCCCTCTCATCGTCTTCTCCTGATTCTCATTTATCTCCGACTCTCTCCCTCTCTCATTGCGACGACGCGACCTCTATTCTCCTGGTACTATCTCTCATTGCGCCACTGACGAACCGATTAGAATCACGTCAAAATTGAGCATGCCGATTTTCTCCCACTTAACTAGAGGGTTTTAAACATGTATGAAACTAATCGGTTTGGACAGGAATCGAACCGCATCTATAGGTTTTCACCCCTACTAAAAACTCTTTTATAATTCATTTTAAATCAACCAATGTAATTTTAATACTTCATTAAAAATAATTTTAACTATAGAATCATCATTCATTTTAAATATAGTGATAAAATAGACTAATTATAAATTTAGAGAAATTATATTTGCAATCATGAAGTGCGTAAGCGCTAGACACTCTTTTTAAAAAAAGTCTGAAGTCTGAATGCAACACTTGCACAATTCATAACTGCATTCCTCATAAATTTATCATCTTCCATTTCCGAAGTTCGAAGATATCTACGTTTGGATGTTAAGTTGAGTTGTGAACAATAGTATTTTGTAGATCCCATTGAGATGTATTCAACTTTTTTAGGTTATATGAATTTAACTTTTTAGGTTAAAATGTATGAAGTAGGTTAATAAGAATTTAACTTTTCAATGAGAAGTTGAAAAAATAATAGGTTTCATTAATCATGTTTGAGATGAGTTTAGTTTGATTTAACAACCAAACACAACCTGCGATAGATTTAACTTTTTAGGTTGAAATGTATGAAGTAGGATGAGATTAGTTCAACTTTTTTATGAGAAATTGAAAAGTAATGAATCTCATCAATAATTGATTTGAGATGAATTGAGAAAAGTTGAATTTGTTCCAAGATCCAAACGCAACCTAACATTGATAAAGATAGAACCGGCCGATATTTCCGAGCGTTTTCAGTGGATAAACCCACTGTACACGCAGGGAGAAAAGGGGCTTGAAATTCTCCACGGCTCTGGGCGATGGAGGCCGTGCAATTCTCAACTGTAGCTTCCCGCCAGTTCTCTGCAGCTTCTCACTCCTTCTCGACCAACACAAAAAGCTGGAGCCGCGGCGTTTCGACCGACGCGAGGAAACCGAGTAGACTTCGCTCGTGTTGGACCCGTTCTAACGGTCCCGTCTCACTCTCTTCCAGGAACTTGTTTGCTGTAAGCCACAATGAGCCATTGATAAGTTCGCAATGCTGTTCAAATTAGAATCTCGAGTACTTTTATTTTTGCTATATCGGGTCTTTATGTATTGTAAATTAGCGTTCCTATTTTTCCACAGAGAGAGGTATGGGGCTGGGTGAACTCCAAGAGTGTTATTCTGGGAAGAGGTATGCGCGGTGTTGTTGTGAGAGCTGAGATGTTTGGGCAACTCACGAGCGGTCTTGAGGCCGCCTGGAATAAACTGAAAGGAGAAGGTTCGCTTTGCCGTTTCTTTTATCAACCATCTATGTTTATTTGTTTCCACTCGCTGTAGGTTTTAGTCACTCTCAACACATAACTTGATCGATTATTCCCTTGCGTGCTTGAAAAGAAAGGAGCGACCTTTTGATAGAAAGAGGTGTATATACACAGGCACATTGCCATAATATGATTTCTTTTGTTTAGCTGTTTTCCTCATTATGATTAGTTCCTTGTCTTAATGTGTGATTCCTCTTCGCTTCAGAGGTTTTGACCAAGGAAAATATAGTGGAGCCCATGCGAGATATTAGAAGAGCTCTTTTGGAAGCAGATGTAAGTGAGTCTCTGTATGTGTGTTGTTTTGCTTGAGTTTCAATGTATACATAATAAATGAAATCATTATTACATTTCTGTTAACAGGTAAGCCTTCCCGTTGTAAGACGGTTTGTTCAAACTGTCAGTGAGCAAGCTGTTGGTGTTGGGCTGATTCGAGGTGTGAAACCAGATCAGCAGCTGGTTAAGGTATAGATGCCTATTAGCTAAACACTTTGTTGCAACTAATACTTGTTTTGATTTTATCATGTCCTTAATTTCTGTTCAACTGAAAAATCATATACAAATTGCATTAAATTGTTGTTTATTCTGCTTTAAGATAGTTCGGATTCCCAGACTATGCTGTTCAGCTTGTACCCTGAGAGTCTGATTGAATGTATTCTGCTTTTGTTAACTCTCATAAATCTATATGCACTTTTTTTTTATAAGTAAATCTATATGCGCTTTTGATGATTGCATATCTCGAGATCTTGGCTGTGGTAGATTCCCATGACCATTATCACTTGTTGACGTACTTTGTTCTTTGATTTCATATTTTCCCTTTTCGGTTCTATTCATTAATAAAGTCACGGGTTTAATGCCAAAGCAAGAAAAGGCTAGGTAATCCCTATTATTATTATTATTATTGTTGCTGTTGTTGTTGTTATTATTATTATTATTTTATCTCTTTTGAACTTTTACCGGTGCTATAATGAGGAATATGTGCTTTCTGTTTCTTGCAGATTGTACATGATGAGCTTGTGAAGTTGATGGGTGGGGAGGTATCTGAACTAGTTTTTGCAAAATCCGGTCCCACTGTAATTTTATTAGCCGGTCTACAGGGGGTTGGAAAAACAACAGTGTGTGCAAAATTGGCTTATTATCTCAAGAAACAGGTTTGTTTCCAAAACCCTCTTTTCTATGGAGGGTTGGTGTATGTATAATGGTTAATAATACATTACTAGCTAATCTTTACTGACACCAGTGACATAACATTGACCACAGGGGAAGAGTTGCATGCTGGTTGCTGGGGATGTGTACAGACCAGCTGCTATTGACCAACTTGTTATTTTGGGTGAACAGGTATTGGTACTCTTTAATTGTTAATGAGGTTTTGGAGCTTCAAATTCAAGGAGAAATATACCATTTCAATAATCTATTATGCTTTCATTCCATGCGCTCTTCACATGAATAATAAATCTTTTCCGACACAAACTTTCTGGAGTCAACTCGATGCAAACTACTGTTCCAAAATTGAAGCAGAAAACAACTTTGCACAAGACTAGAATAAAGTATGAGAAGGGGAAATGTAGAATGATTAGCATTTTGATGGCTTTTGTGCCTTTTGATTGTTGTACCTAAAAGACTATACAAGTAACTTACAAGGGATTTTATAGAATATTTCCTGCTATAAAGTGATAATTTGTTTAATATGCATAAATCAATCGAGAGAGGTTTTTTCCAATCTGGACACTTCATATAAGTACCGTTCATCTGAATTTGCTCACAGTTCCTTTCATTAGCTCTTGACCAATAGAAGAAACAAGAGTATAACAAAGGGGATTGGGTAGTTATGCATCTAAATTTGCGATTTTGAGAAAGTTTCAATTTGTTTTCTGGTCAACTTTCTGATCTGATGATTTTCTCCAAATCAAATTGCCGATTGGTTGTATTATTGAACTCATTCTCACATCTCTTTATAGCTTGTGACAGGTGGATGTGCCTGTTTATGCAGCAGGGACTGATGTTAAACCTTCAGTAATAGCCAAGCAAAGTTTAGAAGAGGCCAAAAAGAAAAACATAGATGTAGTCATAATGGATACTGCTGGGAGGCTTCAGGTTGTACTTCCTATATGTTGTTTATGATGATTTTATAGATAGTTCTAAATTGATGATGATAACAGCAGCTGGTTTAGCCCCGGTTTGGATTGGAAACTCATCTCATCACATCATTACAACTTTTCTAAATTCCCACACAAAATATAATAAACAATTCAACTTTTTCAAATTCCAAAACAATAATAATATTAAAAAAATAATATTCTAACAATATTTTATTCAACTCATCTAAAACTATCTTAACTCATCTTTTTTATCCAAACGGGATTATCAATCTATGCTGATATATGTTCCATTTGTTATCATTTTGAGCAGATAGACAAAGCGATGATGGATGAGTTGAAAGAAGTGAAGAGGGCATTGAATCCCACGGAAGTTTTGCTTGTTGTTGATGCAATGACGGGTCAAGAAGCTGCAGGTAATTAAAACTTAGTTTTCCTCATTGAGAATGAAACAATTCCGGGGTTTATATTTTATTATCAAACTTTTTTAGTTGTCTACTCATGTCATGGAAATTCTAAAAGCAATCCTATGCTACGATCTAAATTTGCACGTGTGACATATAAGTTTTAAGGTCAGAGTTATTGAATTGGATTGGATCACCTTTTTCTTGTTTCATTCCCTCGTTTGGTTTCTGTGTTTAGAGCATGAATACTCTCAAACTTGAATCTCACCCTCTTTTATGTGAACTTACAGCCTTGGTGACCTCATTTAATCTAGAGATTGGGATAACTGGAGCCATTTTGACAAAGCTGGATGGGGATTCTAGAGGTGGAGCAGCTTTGAGTGTTAAAGAGGTTTGCCTAATGATTCTCCCCTGAACAGAACTGATATGATTTTTAAGTTGCTTCTTTGAATACTTTGAGTAGTGAAGATTGTTACCTCCTTGGAAATCATTGTTTCAGTTTTTAAAATATCTATGTACTTGTACTTCAAAAAAAAATCTAACTACTTGTTAAATGGTTTTCACTAATGAGAATTTTGTATTTTGTTTCTGTAACTACTAATGGTTACAGGTATCAGGAAAGCCAGTAAAGCTTGTAGGGCGGGGAGAACGTATGGAGGACCTTGAACCTTTCTACCCTGACCGTATGGCAGGACGTATCTTAGGAATGGGAGACGTCCTCTCCTTTGTTGAAAAGGCACAAGAAGTTGTAAGTTTTGGAAATTCTATATTATATTTTATATAAAAAGAGATATATTGATGGGTTTTACATTGTCTGCCTAGATGCGACAAGAAGATGCTGAAGAACTGCAAAAGAAGATAATGAGTGCAAAGTTTGACTTCAACGATTTCCTAAAGCAAACTCGAGCTGTTGCACGTATGGGCTCTGTGACTCGTGTTCTAGGAATGATCCCTGGTATGGGGAAGGTATGAAAACCTGGTTTCCATGATACTCCTATTTTAATTTTACTGGTAGGTGTAATTATTAAAATGATGATATGAAATCTGGTTCCAGTTTTGCTTTTTTGTAAAAAAAAAAAATCCTGCACCAGTTTCTCTTTCTGTTGTCGTTTTCCTGGTTTACATTTGTGGTGCTCTAAGTTTTTTACTTTTTTATGAATATCTTGAGAAAGCCTTGTGAAGCTGCTGTTCTTATGGCCATTTTCCAGTTATACCAATAAAGTGGAAGTTTGATATTGATGGTATCAAGTTGACTCTTAAGTGTTACTATTTGTGTTCAACTCTGTAGAATTAACTTCCCTACATGCGTGCCTCAGGTTACTCCTGCACAAATTCGTGAAGCAGAGAAGAATTTAAAGATAATGGAAGCAATGATTGAAGCAATGACCCCTGGTCTCTTCATCTCTCTACTTTATATTGGAAGTATATTTGATAAATGATAGTTGATATAGTGTCTCTTGTTAGCCTATGGTATCACTCCCCAATGAATGAAACAATGTTCCTTCTTGTGTGTAGAGTAGGGTCTTCAGTTTAGGTTTTTTCTCTGGTTCTTATTGTCTTCTTTGCTTGCAGAGGAAAGAGAGAAGCCAGAATTATTGGCAGAATCTCCAGCCCGGAGGAAAAGAATTGCTCGAGATTCTGGGAAAACAGAGCAGCAGGTTTGTATTGCTGCCACTTGATGCAAGATTGGCAAACTGGCTTCATCTTAACTCTCCTTGACGGGATGTTTCGTGTGACATAAATAATAGGTGAGCCAAGTTGTTGCTCAACTCTTCCAAATGCGCGTTCGAATGAAGAATTTGATGGGTGTAATGGAGGGTGGATCCATTCCTACAATGAGCAATCTTGAGGAGGCGCTCAAAACTGAACAAAAGGTGCCTTGACCAATTTCAAGCTTTATGCATTTCTTGTATGATTTATTGAGGCACGCTGGTGTTACCAGATGTGTAATAAGTTTTAACTGGGACAGACTAAACATACTGGTTATACCCTGGGCATATTAATAAAATTTGGGATACTTTCCTTTTAAAAAATAAAATGCTGGTTGTACCCTTTTTGCAAGTTCATAAACTCTATTGTTAAGCATGCTTAATGCAAACGAAGACTCAGGTTACACAGATGAAATGAGATAAAAGTTGAAAGTTGAATAAAATATTATTAGAATATAATTTTTTAATATAATTTTTGTTTTGTAATTTAAAAAAGTTGAATTGTTTATTATATTTTACGTGAGAATTTGAAAAAATTGGAATGAACATCATATAAAATGCTTGATTCTTCCACGAGTGTTCTCTCATCCTTGATAAGTTTCATGGAAAAACAGTCAATTTATTTGCAACTTTGGAGAACTGATGGGCCTTTCGCAAACTTCATTACTGTTGAGTGTCGTTGGTATGATTTTAATAACGTACTTAATTGATTGGGTTTTATAACTGTGTCAGGGTCCTGCTGGTACTGCAAGGAGAAAGAAGAGATCGGAATCAAGGAGGCAGTTCATAGACTCGGCATCAACACGGCCAAGTCCTCGTGGTTTTGGGGCAGGGAACTAATCGCAAAGAGTTGTGCTGTATCAGACACTCGAGGTCGATTGACTACAGGATCTGAATTTGCTGCTGTGGCGAGATTTCAATATTATTAACCTCCAAGGTTCTTTAAGTTGCGCAAAGCCTTTGCTTTTTCATCACGTTCACCGTACTTTTGGCAAATGATGTTCCTGCAACGGTCGATGTAACCGAAACACCATGCACATCAACATTTCTTGTTTACAAGTTGGGTTGTGTATTTGTAATGCATCATTGCTTGAGATTGGGTAATGTTACAATGTCCAAACTAACTTTCAAAATGTTGAAAAGTTCTTAATAATTGTCCCAAATCAAATCGTACACGTCTTCATAAAGGAATATTTATTAATTATGCAAATAGATAAAAAAAAAAAGTTTCTAGTGAATTGAGATAAAAGTTAAAAGTTAAATAAAATATTGTTAAAATATTATTATTTAATATTATTATAGTTTTGAGATCTGAAAATGTTGAATTGATTATTATATTTTGAATAAAAATTTTAAAAAATTATAATAATAAGATGAAATAAGATGAGATGAAATAATAAATCTTCACAACCTCCTCATACTCCACATTCTATATTTTTTTTAATTTTTACTATTTTTTTCTTTTATAAAATATTTATTATATGAATAATTAATAGAAAATTTGAAATAATTTAAAAAGAATAAACTTAATTTTTTTAAAAAAATATTAAAAAATTTAAAAATTTAAAAAAATATCGAAGTTGGAGATTATGTAACAAAACACGATAAAATATTTTTTACTATTTAAATGGGCTCCAAATCTCAAAAAAAGAGCCACCTGGCTGTCTGGAGTAATGTTACATACAGTCGTGGAATGCGCAAACGCCGTGCAGTCGCTTTGAAAAAGAGTGAGGTCCACTATTAAAAAATTAATTTCTTTTCATGTGGGTCCCATATTTATTCACTTTTTTCAAAACGACTGCACGCCGACTGCACGCTCACGACTGCAAATATCATTTCTCGGGCTGTCTGTTGCGGTAGGGACTTGTCTAGATGTTGTCATTGGGCTTAATTAAGGGAGCAATTACAATTAGTATCTATCTGGTATGAGTAGGCTCCAAAGTCCAAATGCGAACCAAAGTGGAAATAGCAGAACCGAGGGTAATCCCGTCATTTGAAAACATCCAGGATTAGTTAATTCCGACAGTTTTCTCGGGCAGTTAAGAACAAGGAAAGGAGGAATGCTATAAACGTCTGGGGTGCGGACACGTGTGCTGAGACGTGTCAGTGACTCGAGTTTCATAAAATATGACAAACCCAACTTGATAATCTCTCTTTTCTCTCTTCCTCTCGGAAATAAAACAAACAAAGAATACCGACCTAGGAGCTAGTACTTTCGTCTTGAGGAAATGGCAAGCCCGGAGGCAATTGATGGAGTTACAGAAGCAACCTCTGAGGAAATATATGGAGCTACAGAGGCCTCTGATTCGACATTTCCGGCGGTCGATACTGACAAAGAATTGAATCCCGGGACGGACAAGAATTCCGAAGTTGATCCCACATCGCATGACGTGGCTACCTCGTTGGAGACGAAGGTATATTTGGTACTCTTTATTTATTTATTTTATTTTGTAGAATGATCGTGCGCGTAATCCTAAGATATCTTAGGAATTATTTTGAGATGGGATCTTGAAACTATACATGATAGACAGACCTTATGCGAATGGGAAGAAATTGAATAAAAATGTGATCATGCATATAATCATTAATCTTAAAAGGAATCAGAGAAGCTCCAGTTTTTGTTGGAAAAAGCTACATGAATTCAATATATAAATACGGAAATAACACCATAGGCCAGCCTTTTAATTTGACGTCGGTTTTCACAGGTCTCTTAGATTATGGAGATTCACTCCAATACTAACAGATTTCTCCAATTTTTTTGCACTTATATCTTGCTAATTGTGCCATATTCTTTATATATGCTAAAGCGACAAGTTGAAGAAAAGAAAAGGGAAGCGAAGAAGAAGAAGGATGGGCTGCAAACCCTCAAAACAACCATTCTAGTGTCGGTGGTGGTCGTGGCTGTGGCAGGGACGGTCTTTGCTGTAACCAAGAAATTGAGAGAGAAATGAACTTGTTAGCCGGATGATAGTAACTCTGGCTGCTTCTTTTTTTAATGTTGTTTTATTTTTTCTTTTTTATTGTTTTTTTTTTTAAATTCGGGTGCTTTTCCTTCTTCGATGTTTAATGTCGAACATGGACGTAGTCACACGGTAGTACCCTGTTTTGATCTCATAAATGTATTAATATTTAATAATGGAATGAAACAATCAATTGTGGGGGGTACATTGAGCAGGTCAGGTATTTCTCCAACAAAAACAATCGAGCTTTTCAAATTTATCGTGGTAAAGAAAAAGGAAGAACAATTGATTATTAGATAAACAATCTATCCCAGCAACTGCAAATTACAGCTGCTTTTCCATCTGTTGAATAATCTTTTGATGCAATCCATGTCTAACTTTCCGCGCGAGAAACTCTTAACAATATTTGTGGATTGGTGACAAGTACATAGAAATAACGGATACAGTTTGAAGGACGACACTGAAATATGATGTTTCTAAAATGTAACGTGTATTGTAAGGGTTTTGGCTTATTAAGGCAACCAGTCTCAAGGAAGAAGATGATGCGGACTCAGCAGCAAATTGTTCTCTGGATGCTCGACAGATAACAGCATTGCATTCTCCTGGAATATCCTCTTGACAGTCAATCAATTATACCATGACACATGGCCCGAGTTTAGAAGTTCTCTTGTAACTAACTGCTGATGTGTAATCATATGAATGGTATATGTCTGCTGTGAAATGTGTATAAAAGAATGAGGAATTGCTTGTATACGTGAAATCAGTGAAATGAAAACAGAGTCTGAAATTTCAGTCATCTCGTTCTAGCCTTCTATCGAGCACCTTGTGTGCATTTCTATTTTCTATGTTTTCAATGTTTCTTTATGGCTCAACGGTACTTCAATGTGGTTTTGTAAATGGGGATAATGATTCGAGTCTTGATGGTTACAAGGATGGTCAGGAGACTTGGATTATTGTCAAGCGGAGAGATCAACTGCTGGATAATGGTTCGAGGAAACATGAAGCTGCTGAGATCAGTTTGGCTTGCATGCTTTTGTTATGATTAGTTCAGCTGATGCCTTATTTACTCTCAGCATTAATGTTACTCTTGTGGGGATGGTTTAATGTTTAATAAACACTATAAAATTACTTTATAATTTTCCCACTTAATATCTTTGAACTCTGGACGACACGATAAAGCATCTCGATCCCTCGACAATATCTATGGGCGATGGACGATTGGAGCATTGACATTTATGGTGCCATGGGAATGACTATGGGCCGTAACATGTTTTCAGCCCAATCACACCGTAAACTACCCATCATAAGAAGCCCCACGCTGCTCAAATTTCTGGAGAGGCCCTACATATATATCAACCCTCACAATCATTTTACCGCGCTCTCCAACTCTTTCCCGCTCGACCCCTGAAGTTGTGCGTTTCGAGAGCTCCTTTCCTTCGGCGATCTGTTCTCCGAATCAGGTAAAGAGTTCAAACTCTCCTAGATTTCTCAGTGCACTGGCCTCGATTTCTTCGAAATTGTTGCAAAAACTATGAATATTTGAAGTTTTCCTCACTTTCACAGCAACAAAACGCGGCAATTAATAGTCAGATTTACGGGATTTCAGTACGCTAAGTTATAGCATGGTTTCATATGATCTCTTAGGGTTCATCTCCCCACTCGAGATTTATATATTTATTTATTTATTTATCCTTCCACCGAATAGTCGTGCGACACCACCTTTGTTCGAGGGTTTTGGTTGGCGTCAAATCCTCTCGCCGGACTTATAGTTGAACAACGGTAAGTGCTTTTTCCATGTGCCCTGTCCGACACGCTCCTACTCCCTCCTCTTGATTTCTCTGTTTCCAAACTTTGTAAAATGTTTTATATAGTAATAGTGCCACGCCGTAGCGATTCCTGTGAGTGTTATTGCTGGAGTATCCGCCGCCGTTCTGCCCTGCCCTGCCGTAATCATCACACCGGTAAGATTTCATCTCAATATGTACATCTTTTCCTTTCTGTCATTTTTTTATTTATTTTCCCGCTACAAGTTATCTAGTTAACCCTCGGATTCCCTCTCTCCCAACAGATTGCCTCTGTTAGAGTTAAGTCCTGACTAACATAGGCCGCCGGAGTTGACATACACTGCTACACACTTAGGTAAATTTCACTTCTGCTTGCTCGGTTTGAGTTATTCCATCGTGCAACACCTTCAAAGACAAACTTAACAATAGTGTTGTTTGCTGGTTCGCAGGACAGTGATTACGTCCCTGGACTGCATTGCTCCGCTCACTTATTTCACCGGACACCTCACGACATTAGGTATGATACTTCAGTATAATATACTCGGTTGCTAGGTTACGTGTGCGATGTGAATAAATTATGGTGGCTGGAGATTTTGGTAATGAGTTGTATTTGTATGGTAGAACTTATGGATCGAGGGTTTTCTTGTTGAATTGTGGTGTTGGGAGTCTCCTGGTTGTGTGAAGTGGGTAGAAGTATGTATAAGAAGGCTGTTTGGATTGATGTGGCTGTGTGGGTGGAGTTACATGGTTGTTTTGAGCTATATGTGGCTGTATTGGCGTTTATATGTTGATGGTTTGAGTTGACGTGGCTGTTTGGGTTATAATTGGTTTTTAAAGTTGACATTGGATTGTTTTGGATTTTTATTTTTCGTTGTTGGGTGATGTTGGTTATGGGATATTTGATCTTTGTGGCTGTCTATATTGGAGGGTCCCTTGGTTTGTGGTAACCCTCTTGGCGTAAGATTGGACGTGTTGGAAGTTGTGGCGGGTTATGTTAGACATGGAGTTGGATATGATGGCTGTTTTGGGGTTGAGTTATGTGGCTGTCCAGGTTTGCTTTATGACTGATGTTGGGTTGATTTTGTTGGGCTGTTTATAAATTTAACTGCTTATAGGCTTGTTCTTTTCCATTCTTAGGATGGTGGAATTTTGTTAGTTAAGTTTATGTGCTGATATGGATTATTAACACGTTAGTGAATAATTTCTGGTTATGTTGTGACTTTGATAGAGCTCAAGTTCAAAGCTTAGGTAACTCCTTGCAAGAGTCGGGTAAGCGGGCAACTAGACTTTCCATAAAGGAAATGGACTGAGGTTGATTTGTGAAAAATATGCACGTTATGTTTTGAAAAGAAATGTGAAAAACAGCCTCAGTTATTTTTTCTGCATTACGCATGAAATTTGTATAAAATAGAATATTTTCTGTCATAACTGATGCAGACATGAGCAAAATTTTAGCATTCTGTTTCAGATTTCAAATGATGTTGATGGTTTAGCTGGGAATCAGGAATAGAAAAAGTGAGCAAGATTAGCTGAGGATAGGAAGTTGAGTACCTAAGGGTACCCTTGCTAATAGAGGATTTTTATTTGGTAGTCTGGATTTCATTATGTTATTTGGCTTATTGAGACTTATATAATTATTAGTTCATTATGTTGAGATTATTGGGAGATTGTGGAACCGTTGATTTATGTTATTGGATTTATCGCATTGATGACCTTGTAGAGGAATTTATGCATTAAGTTGAAATAGATGTATTTATGTTGTTGTTTTGGAGCCTTCGCAAATTATATTTGTTTTGGGAGACATGATTATAGGTGATAGGAGCTAACTCCCTGGACCTTCGGGGCCGGGGGCGTTAGAAACACATTTAAAGGATATTGAAATGAATAATTTTTGTAAGACGAGTGAACATGAAGGGACACCAAACCTCCATTCCGTTTTCTTGTCCTCTTGTCTATGTAAGTAGGAACATTTGTTCTGATCCTCAATCCTGAAGTTGCCATCTACTGCCAGTAAAGAAGGTATGGGCATGTTTAACTTACTTTTTTGTTGCAGAAGAGACTATATATACAGCCAAATATTACACCTAATTCGCAGACAATTTTCTGAGACTCTTAATGTCATTCCGGCCTGATCATAACTAAAAGAATTTTCGACGACATTGTCTGATGAAAACAATTATTCTGATTTTGGAGGTTCGTCATTCAGATCTATAATTGCATGCACACCAGAGTGTTGTGGCTTGTTCCTAATGTTTTCCCCCATATAAGGATCTGTTTTTTTCAACGGAGATCAGTTTATGGAATTCATGTATATAATTTATCTAGATAGTGTTTATTTACCACTGGCCGGTTATTTTTTGGAGCTCTGGACTAACCTGTTTCCTTATGTGGTTTGCAGGAGATGGATACCTCAAACCCTGCAGTTTTTGTTAACGCAGAGCTGCTGCGATTGTATGTCGGTCGTAGGGTGCGGGCAGTGATACAGGTTTTGCGATCTGATGGTGGAGTTGTTATGGGAAAATCTACTGATGAGAATCAGATAGTTGTCAAAGGCTCTCCTCCTGCTCCCCTCGCAAAATTTGTTGAGGTTGTTGGTATCGCTGACAGTGAAAAATCCATCATTGCGGAAGTATGGAGCAACTTTGGTGACTCATTTGGTATGGGTTTTTTTCCTCCTCTTATCATAATTCTTCTGATAGTGAGTTGTGCTAATATTATGGGCTGCCTTTTTGTTGCTTGTACCTGAAAAGATTGCTCAGAAGTTACTTAAGATTGCTCGTAAGTTAGACTGCATCCATAAGCACCTGTGTGTTAATAGGAGCTAGTTTATATACTTGTAAACACTCGGGGCTTATGGATGGTTTAGAACTTTTAAATTTTCTAAATACATTTACACTACTGTATCAGAATTAAATATGGATGCTGAGCTTGCACTGTATCATGAATGGACCAGTAATTATCTGGTTATATGTTTAAAGTGCAGCTTGATAGCCAGCAGGTGTGTACTTTATCCAGAAATAAATATTCTTATTGGGAGCACCGAAAGTAACTTTGGCTTGCCTTTATTAAATAGTGTGAAGACTTGTTACTAATTTGTTATCAATTTATGGTTTTCATTAAGAAAAAGAAAATAACCTAGGTCTGAAGTCATGCCTAACTCGCCTTATAAAAAAAAAAAAAAGTCATGCCTAACTCTTAACCAAACCATGGTTTTTTTTTCCTAGTCTTTTGAAAAAAAAAATCGAAAATTGGCTGTCTGATCGCAGCTGCTAGATACAGTTTTCTGTCTCTTTAAAGCCGATAGAAGTTTGCTGGTGGGAATTACGCAAAGACGTAGTCAGTTAAGAGTACTAATGGGTTATCCGTAATGGGGCATGGTTGATTTGTGGGGCTTTCCTCACATATTTATCTGATAGACTGATAGTTGCCTATTCCTCTAGCTATGTCTGCAATGTCTCTTTCGTTTATATTATCCTTTTATGGGCTCTAAAGACGATCGGTTGCTTTTTGGCAGACACGTATACATACAATCAGCTGTGTCAGCTTGCAAATGGGGAATTTAAACACTTGTTCCTCTGAGGTACGAGGAGCTTACTTTTTTATGCAACTAGAAAGTGCTTCCCACTCGATGGCAGTTTAAAGTAAAGAGGCGATAATGATGTATGGTATGGTAGCCAGGAATCAGTTTTTGCAATTGTACAGTCATAATGATCTATCTTGCTTGAGGATGAACCTCCTGTTTATATTTAAATTTTGCTTTCCTTAACCTTCGCGTAATTGAAGTTAACTGTGCTATCTGTTGAAATTTTCAAACATGCTTCAAACATTCAACACTTATACTACTATAGACTATAGTATGATTTGCATCCTCCATTTTATGTCATGATTTTATTAGGATTATGGCTTCTTCCGCCTATACCATCTTTCGATTAGGAGGACTAGTACTGTTTCTCATCAATCCAGAAAGGTCAGTTCTGCATTGAGATTACAAGAAATTCACAAAAAGTGTCGCACCATCAATGATTTTCACCTCTTCCCAGGCCATGCCATGTTTGTTCGATCCAGCTTAAACATAATGGGGTCTTCCCTAGAAAAAGTGGAATAACTAAATATTTCTCCTCCATAATCAGCCATGAATTTGCCCGTCAACAAATTTTTGGCATAAAAATTCGTAGGGCATATGGGTGGAAGGAGGCACAGCAAAAACACTCAACTCCAAAGTACGTTCCTGTGCGTCAAAAGGCACCTAGCGAATTGGTGAGGCTCAGTCGCCGCTCAGACAATAAAACAGTTTGTAGCATAACACAAGCTTATTCCAAATGCTACCTACGAAGGCATGCGATTTTGGTTAAGTGACAGTAATCCACTCCGTTGCCCCAATATGGCAACTACCAACTGCATTGCTGCAACAATCGCGGAACTTCCCTTTGGATAACTACTAGAACTCGCCCTTCATCTATAATTAATTACCCTTCAGTTCAAACAGAGTTAGAACTCGCCCTTCATCTTCTCTCTTCGTTTCTTATCCAAAAGAAACCACTTGAGATTAGATTATTACCCAAAAATATCAGATCTTGTTAATTAGCTACAGATTAAACCCATGTGAAATGCTTATCAAGGTTTCTGATTTCTCCGATCTTCAAAAGTTAACATTACTCGTGAGAATATTAAGACACATTGGTACTATTACATCGTTAACCCTGAATTGATCTAAGCTATTAAAATATAGAATTTCATAGGCACAGATTAAATCCCTTCGATATCCCCGTAAAAAATTTCAAAACTTGATTTCAAATTTCAATTATCTCATCATTGTTATAAAAACACATTGGTATCCCAACATAAGTGCTATAGGCAGGCATAATCCCGCCAATGCCACTATTTGCTACGTCAACAATTATATATTAAAAATAAAATAAAAATAAATAAATAAAGATCCAGATGAACTGAGCGGGAGAACCATTCAAGCAGAAATCGCATGCCCAGTTCAAGTGGAAGGGGAAAATGCCGTACCTCACCATTTTGTTCTCTTCCTCGGCATCGTAGCTCCGGCGTGCACCAGTTGCATGAAATTTTGTAGAGTAACTTGACATGAGCTTTCAAAAACACATACCTTACCGAAGCAAAGTCCCATGTTAAAAATCAAAACTGCTAAACTTAAATGGAAGAAGTCCAGTAGCACCTGAAAGTTAAATAATCCATTAGTTTAATAAGAGAGTATGCATACGGCATGCCAAAAAGTTCATCGAAGTCAAAGAAAATCTATGATCTTAAAATTGATGTCTGGCATACGGCATACGGCATGCCAAAAAGTAAATTGAAAACAATTACATTACAGGCCGTTAATCCACCCCCACCCAAAAAGAAAAAAAAAAAAAAAAAAAACCCAATTTCGCCTGACATCCTTAAGTAGGCTTTTCTTTGCTTTTTTTCTTTTTTACATGACAGAGAAAATCAAATTGTCATTTCTTATAGGTTATGTAAAATCTCCAGGATTGGTGTATGATTATGGCATGGATGACGTGGTTGATTTTCTGTGTTCCCAGAATGTGAATGTGTTTCAACTGCAGAGTTCATGCAAGAATCCCCCAATTCCTGGTTTCAATCTCAACTACCCTTCCATTGGAATTGGTGCCATGAACGGGGCGATGTCTGTTTATCGCACTCTCACCTTTGTAGGGAGCCAAAACGATCCTAAACTTTACAGGGTTTCCATAGAATCTCCTCCAGGGATCAATGTTAGAGTCGTGCCCGATACTCTTCATTTCTCAGAGTCTCAGAAGGTTGGATTTAGTCGACTTTGAGCCTTACGGGTCCAATGGATATACCTTCGGAAGCATCACTTGGAGCGACGATCATGGTCATGATGTTAGGAGTCCAATTTCGATTAATATTTCAGTATCGGAGGGGTTTTTTTTCCTTTTTTTTAATCTTATTCTTCTTTTCCTGCGGGACAATGAATTTTGAATAATTGTTTGCTTAGAGCTAGCCCCTACCATTTGGGTTGTAATCTTCAACTTACAATGATGCCTGTGTTTCAGAAGATTTTGAGTTTGTCTTGGCATTCCTTTTACAGTAATGTTTTTCTTTATCCCAAATCTCATCTACTCCAATTATGTCACATTTTCAAAAAAGAAAGAATCATTGTTTCTATGGTCATAAAAATTATTGTAAAAATTATAAGAAAGAGCCGACTAAAACACATTTTGAATATACAGTTTGATATCTGCAAATGATAGATAAATTCAAAATATCATTAAGCCTTCTATAATCATATCGATGAGAATTTGAGATCAAGAAATGTGTTAATTGGTTGTTGGCAAATCAGAGATATATGGTGAGGAAAAAAAACACTTCCCCATAATAGAGCAAGCAAATCAAAACATAACAGCATCCAGGAGGGTCTAAAACCCACTTTAGAACCCCAATTCCCATGTAACACCCCCCCCCCCCCCAAAAAAAAAGAAAAGAAAAAAAAACAGAGAGAGAGAGAGAGAGATTAAACCAAAGGCTAGCAGCTAAACCCAAATCAAAATACAAGGGGAAAGGATATGATTAATCATTGTATTAAAATTAACAGCAAATAGGGCAATGAATCAGCCCATTCTCATTGCACTCACCACACCTCACCATCTTCACTTGCTCCCCATCCAAAACCTTGCAACTCCCACTGCAGCCCATGCACATCACAAACCTTACTCCGGCACACCCTTTGCACCCTCCTAAAGCCCTTGGAATCCCATCCAACAGACTGCTGAGTTTCCCCTCTTCTTCCAACTTCACCACCTCGTCTACTCCCCCAATCAACCTTCCCTTCACGAACAGGAGTGGAACTTTCACCTGCTTTGTCTCCATTAGTCCCCTCAGTTCTTCCTTGAATCCTGAATCCATGGATACATCGCGCTCCATCACCTGAATACAATGCGATTCAATGATCGTCCGGACATTGTTGCAGTCCTCAAAAGTCTTCCTGATTCCTCGCAACGTGGTGGTGTAGATAACAACCGCATTTTCTCCACCCGGCGGGCACTTCATCTCAAACAAATGAAGAATAGACTCCAAACCTCTGGAGTTTCTCGTTTTACGGAATTTCGCTGTCGGTGACACCATCCTCTTGATCTGTTCTTCCTCTTCAGACAATTCTTTCTCATAAGAAGCAAGAAGCTCT
The DNA here is from genome assembly GCA_022457165.1 of Juglans mandshurica. Classification (NCBI taxonomy): domain Eukaryota; kingdom Viridiplantae; phylum Streptophyta; class Magnoliopsida; order Fagales; family Juglandaceae; genus Juglans; species Juglans mandshurica. Next base: position 32,913,472 of record CM039626.1, read on the forward strand.
GGATCAAATAGGGGACTAAAGCTCTTCCGTCGCGAGGAAAGCCCCGAATCGCTGCCAGGACTGTCTCTTTTCTGCTCCCCGATTAGAGACCCTTTCACCGGATAACTTAAATTCAACGCTGCGTTACAAGAGTCTTCGGTATGATTCTTAGTATTCAGAATCCCTTTCGGGCTATAGTCAGAACGTCCGAACAAATTAACCCGTCCCTTATTCTCTTTCCCAGCAAATCTCTTCGCCTTCTTCGGAGAACCAATCTGATTCGAGAACTTCAGTGGACTCTTAGCATCGAAACCCACGAAACCACGGAGAAAAGCTATTGGTTTCGGGCTTTTCTTGGCTTGAGTATTAGAAATGGGCATTCCTTCTTCAAGATCCTGCATGAGTTCCCAAGCATTAATGACTTCTGGCTCCTCGGGCGGAGGAGACCTCTGTAACATCCTACTCTCTGCGACACAGTGCTCTTCGATGGGTTTCTCATTGTCCAAGTTGAGAAGACCGTAGGTGCTTGACGTGAGAGAGACTAAATGGTTCACGCACTCGCCGCCATTGTTGAAATGGACTTCTCGTTTGAGATCTTGTCTGAAGTGTTTTGACGAAACGCAGCCCATTGATCAGTGGGGTTGGCTTTGGCTTTTTCTTTGTTTTATTTTGGGGTTGGGATCTGCAGAAAGAAAAGATGTGGCCAACGGTATGGAAGTTTTTGTTTTTTGGGGGGTGAGGGGGGGATATTTTGAATCGAAAACCGTTACCTTGTCTGTGTCGGACACCAACGGTCGAAAAAAATTCGAATGGACATGGCATGTCCGAGACATCTCTTGCTATTGGTTAATCGCTCTCCCACTTTTCTCTGTCTCTGCCACGGTCTCTTTTCGCTCTCGTGTTTCCTCTCCATCATTCAGCCATCTCGCTCACCGTCGTTCAACCGCTATTTCGAAAGCATCACTCCCGCACCTATCCCCCCGATCAGAATTGGTCCCTTTATTCTAAGGTAAAGCCATGATTAGCTTAGAAAAAAAAGGTTATCCATTTGAAAGATATTGGCATTGTGGGAACATTCCTTCGGTGAGGGAAGAATCATTTACTGATTTTGTTTGCTTTTATTTTGGAGTTGGTCGAGTTGACTTTGTTGTTGATAGATTTGAGTTAGGAGGAATTATGAGGAATACTCAAATAGTTATTCCACTGAGCGTTCTATAAAGAACCATAGACACATGAATTTCAGCCGAAAAGTTTTCGTCGTGGTCTGTTTCAAAACTGCACAATAATTAGCAAAAATGTCACAAATAAAGTCCAAAAGTTGTATGCCTGCCTGGTTATAGGGTTCACGAGGTTTAATGTTGGATAAAGTTGTTTTATGGTCACGAGGGAAAATGTTCATGTTGTGCGCAACACAGAAGAAAGCAAAATGGGAATACTCTACTGGGACCTAGCAGCCCCGGGACAGACCGAACCTGGATTAGGTCCATTTGGACCAAGCGAGGCCAGTAGTGGGCCCAAGATGGGAAAGGGCACTGCCCTAATTGTATGCAGTAATATGGATTATGGGTTGCACTTTTGAATACACGCTATATTCTCTTAGGCATTAGTTTTTCGGGGGGAATCGTGGCGTGCCTTGCTGATTGGGCCTAAAAAGAAATGAGGCCTAAGATTGACTTTGATTTGATTTTAAGAATTAGGGGCTTTCCTCTCGACGGAAGAGCTTTAGTACATGTAAAAAGAAGATTTGTTTTTTAATAATTAACCAATATTTTCCTTTACATGAGAGTCAATATCATCAAGAAGTGGGATTTAACACGTATAACATTCAACTAGAATGTGGCAATTCATATATCATATTGTTTTATTAATTTTCTAAAATCTTTAAATTGCTAAAAAAATATAGGTTTCATATTAATGAAACGCTTTGGAACAGCCCAACTGATAATGGAAGAAAATAACCCTCCAATAACACAAAGACTCGTAAGAAAGTTGGAAAAATACACAATACACAAACCCACACATGATTAAAAAACCCACAAATGAAAAGAGAAATTATTTTTGGGAAACTCAAAAAAAAAAAAAAAAAAAAAAAAGGATAGTCCCTACAACCCCAAGATATGCCTTGAGCATTCACCAGAGAGCCTTGGCTCTAAGGTGTTGGAGACCTTGGAGATTGTGTTTACTGTTTACGATCAACATATGTATAACTAACAACCCTGCTAACATTATGTACAGTGAGAGGCATCAAACTAGGAATAAGCCTCATTTGAGGGAATTTGCAGAGTGGAGAGAGGTGAGGTATTTGGGTTTCCGTGGGAAGGGGGTTTTGGTTTTCGATTGTGTTCCGTGCGGTTCCATTTTTAGCCCCATGGGTGGACTACGTAGCAACAAATAATTGAAAGCTGTTTTTAACAGTTTGTTTTGACCGATTAGAAGATTTTTCCTTCATATTACTAAATCTTTTATTATTGTTGTTGAATATTCAATGGGAAAACATCCTCCACGAGAGTTTTATTTGACTTTCAAAAGAATATATTCAAAATTGTTGATGGGTTGATCGTCACTCGTGAGTTCCATTCCTCCTTTGGACTGGTTCCATGATGGTCAAAACGAAAAAGCTAAAGATCCTGCCGAGAGCTCTCGCTCTCTTTTTTTATTTTTTTTAACTTAAAAATTAAGAAAATATTTTTTAATAATATTATAATTTTTTTAAAATATTTAAAAGCATTAAAAAATAATGTGATAAAAAAATCCCAAAAAAAAAAAAAAAAAACTTTGAATTGGCCTAGTGGCCAGCGGTGGGTGTAGACCCACTCTAGTCAAAATAGCATGTTATCAAATATTCAAATTAATGATAAAATCAATCACCAATTGGCTTGTAGTTTAATTGGTATGTTCTTTCTTTATAGTAATAAAACGGAGACTCTTCTCTTTACCGAAACGAAAAAGAGAGGTAATAAATCTTGAAAAATAAGATGAATATATAATTTTTAATACATTATTGAAAAATTGTAAGCTGCTCGACACTTGAGGTAATATATGATCATCATCATTGAACCAAAATAAACGCTACCCAACTAACAATTTTCTTCTATTTTTCACTAGTATCTAAGTTTGTCATCTTCAATAATACTGATCGATGCTCTATATTTTTAGTGACCTTTTATATTAATCACTTAAATAAAAATTCACTTTAAATATACCATAAGAGAGAAACTGATTATGAATGACAAATCAAATATGAGAAAGTACATGCATGCGTTCTGATTTTTACCTCCCAATGATCACTAGCTATCTATCATTTCACTATATATCATTACTGTAAGGCTACAAACTAACTGAGTCGAGTCGAATTCAAGTAAGGATACTCGAGCTCGATTAACATATTTGCTCTTTCGAACTTGAATAAAACTCGAATGTCTTTGTTTGAACTTGGTTTGGTAACTATTAATGTTGTTCGAATTCGTCTCGAGCTCAACTAAAAATAAACAAATGACTCGAGCTTGAGCTTAAATTCGATTTTTTATTTTGAAATTTTTGAATCTTATCTTTTGATTAATAAAAAAAAAATTACAAAAAAACTCAAACCATTTAACAATTCGACCAAATAATTTTTTATTCAAAATTCTTATGGTATAACTTTTTTATAAAAATAACTTATAGCTATAAATTAAAAGAATAATACACAAGATAAATGTAATAAACTAAACTATTTAATACATATAGATAATATAATAAATCAATAGTTGTAATTGTATGATATATTGGGGTAGTAATATATGACACGACCCGTAAACCCAACACGAACACAATATGAAATTAGAAGGTTTGGATTTGATGTTAGCAGGTTCGGATCAAAATGAGTTAACTCTTTGAAACACAATTTATAAACAGGTCAATAACGAGTCAACCTGCTTAACACACAATCAACCTGTTTTGACCCGTTTAGAATTTATTTCAAAATTGACATTTTATTATTGTTTAGTTGTAATATTTGTATTTTTCAGGATACCTATGTTTTTATTATTTTTATTGTTGGGATTGTAATTTTATATCTATGCTCATATTTGTTATTGTAATTTTAAGATATTATGGTTATTAATAAATATAGATTTTAACTTTATATGAAATTATGTTAATCAGATCAAATGAGTTATGCGTTTTAGTTGAACCCATTTACATGTAACAAAGTTTTAGTTGAACCCATTTACGCAACACATTACACAACTATGTTTTAAAATGAATGGTAGTTTAGTAAACTATTTTATAAAATTAATATCATTTTATAAAAATACATCACTTTAAAACATATATTGTAAAATATATTGTGTAGGTATCATTGCTCATATTATATAAGGTAAACTATAAATAAATTAATAATATATAATTAAGTATATAAAATATAACTAACATGTAATATATATAACACATACATATATAAATCATATTACAAGTTTCAAAACAAGCTCGAACGAGTCAAGTCGAGCTTATACGAATTTTTTTTAAGAGTGTAAACTGAGTCGAGCTGAGTTTATACGAGTTTTGCTCGTTTAATATTCTAACCTATATTAGTGTTTATGAACATCTCATTTATTAAATATACTGAGTTCGAACCGATTATACACGAACCGAGCCGAGTTGTTTGGATTCAGAGTTGATTTCAACTCATCTCATATTATCTAATCATTACAACTTTATCAAATTCTCATACAAATATAATAAACAAATTCAATTTTTTTAAATCTAAAAATATTAATATTATTAAAAAATAATATTTTAATAATATTTTAATTAATTTTTAACTTTGATCTTAATAAAAAAAATATTCACTATCCAAATCTCACGTTAATCCCATTTGGCATTTTACTCTGCCCTCTGTTTGGATTTGTCAAAGTCTTGTTCATGTTGTGTATCTTATTATTAGAGCACTCCCAATGGTTTATATATCTTATCATTTAAAATACATCACCAAAATTTACTTTTTTTTATTTTACATATTGACTTTTATAATATACAATATATCAGTTTATCTATTTTTTCTTTAGATTACATTATTTAATAGTTTGTTGGAAAAAAAGTACAATGAGAGATAAATTATTGTAAGAGATAAAGTACATGAAAAGAGAATAAATAAATAAAATATTTTTACATTTTTTAATAGTTCATGCTAAATGTAGCTGAACGCTATAACAAAATGTAAAATAAATTTAAAAATAAATGATCCATTGGAGTAACTTTTAAACTACTTTTCGGGTGCGTTTGGAACATAAACTATTTTCAATTCATCTCAACTCATCATTATAATTTTTTTAAATCCCAACACAAAATATAATAAACAATTCAACTTTTTCAAATTTTAAAATTATAATAATATTAAAAAATAATATTCTAATAATATTTTATTAGAATATTCTAATAAAAATAGGATTTACAAAAACCATTGCTCTAAGCATCTAGAAGCTGTGGAGAGGAAGAAACTTCATCACGGCTCACGTCATTAATTAAAGTTACCTTCCTGGCGGCGACTTTGGTTGCATTGGGACTTAAATTGGAAGACGCAGAAAGCTTTTGTTTTTTTGTTTTTTGAAACAGAAAGCTTTTGTCTTTATATATATGACTTGTCTTCATATAATTATACTGAAGAATTAATATTGACATGGTTTACTTCGTGGACTCCAACAGACCCCATTACTGAGAAAAATTTCATCATTTCTTACGCTACATATTAATATGTAATTTATTATTATTATTATTATTTTATTTAAATACACACATACTAATATCATGTAAATATATATGTTTAAATAGAATAATAAAAATAATAAATTATATATTAATATGCGGTAAATTACATTTCTCTAATATTAATAATCTGCGTACCATCTTAGATTTTTTTTCTCAAATTTAAATTTCGTTTTCCCTTTTTTAATCTTTATTTATTACACAGTTCCAATATATATCGGCTGATTCGTCTTGGCTTGGCGATCAGGCAGGTTTGGGGCACAAGACAAAATACAAAATTCTCATCTTATCTCATCTCATCATTACACATTTTTCAAATCTTCATACAAAATATAATAAACAATTCAACTTTTTCAAATCCCAATACACATTTTTCAAATTCCAAAACAATAATAATATTAAAACATAATATTTTAAACTTCAAAACAAAACACAAAATTCTCATCTCACCTCCCAAACCTCCCCGATTAGGTTGTCATTTTGTAGGACCAAAAAGGAGAGAAGATGGAATTGTCAACACCTAATTAAGCGTATTGGATTCGAGTTTAGTTGAAGTCTTTGAACTTAATTATTGAAAATTTGGAATAAAGATATCAGTACAGATCAAGTTGAACTTGCCATTTAATTATTTTTTATTTTAGCAACATTTTATATAACTACATTCTAAACGATGGTCATTTTTATAAAGTAATTTATAAAAATAATATCACTTTATATAAATACTTTGATTTTAAAATATGATTATATAAAGAGTTGAAAAAAAGGTTGTATATGTATCATTATTCTTTGTTTAATATCTACACTTAGGTGCCATGTTGTCATTGTTCTATTGGCCTTTGATATATCCCTAACAAATTAGTCTTAGCCCCTTATGGTGATCATATTTATAATAGCAACGAGGAGTAAAGAAACCATGATTTGCAATTGGTACAAAATTAACTTGTATCAGTTTTCTTGATAAAGTATTCATTGAGAGTGGTTCTAGTCTAACTAATAACCCATTACAAGTAAAAAAATACACTAGACATTTTTTTTTCTCGCATATGTATAGAAAATTGATAGTGTAATTATTACCCTAAATCTTTTTTTCTAAACTTATTTAGAAACTCTTAAAAAGAGAGAGAATATTGTAAATTCTTCATTAATTTTAGAGAAGTAACAAGAGACAAAAAATATCTTATAAAAGTAAATCCACAGACTGACATTGTTTTATATAATATGTTAGATATACTTTATAATAAAAATAATTTGACAATTTAACGTATCGCATTAAACTATATCAGATTATAAATTTAATTTTATAAGATCTTTTTGTAGTTAAAATATTCATCTTAATTTATTTTTACTTGCTTTCTTTTTCACTCAAATTCCTTGATCCAAACGCACTAGCTAGCTTCCTTTATCTTCAATTTTAAATATAGTTATGATTTTAGGTGGGCAGTGTGAAGAAATCCATAGTTGTTAGGCAGACTTGTAATAATGAATTTGTGACGGACCAAAAGGTAATGATCGTGTTTTGGAGTCGTTCTGCAATTAATTTCTCATGGAAGGAGAAAAGCCGATGAGAAACGGAGAAAGTGGCAGCGACATGAATGTTTTGTCATATGTGTCATAATGATGTCATAAATTTCATGCTGTTATCACACGCCATTATTGCCGACTTTGCGGGATATCCTACCTTAAATTTGTCTATCTACTTTATCATAGAACATAGACATTGATTTTAGACGTGGGTGGGAACAGATCCCCCACTACCGCTGGCTGTTGCAACTTGCAATTTTCTGCCAAGTTTCAGGTTTTTTTTTTTTTTTTTTTTTTGTCGAGTAATGTTAATTACAAGTTTTAAATATATAAATTTTATATAATTTTTTTAAATGGATCTCATTAATAAAAAATAGTTTTTATAGTAAATTTTAATTTTTTACAAAGATTTATGCTAGGCTTATTTATTTAAGATGTGTAAAAATCATTTTTTTGGGTTTGATAAAGGGACGTCAGTTGATTTGTTGTGTTTTGATTTGATTATATTCCTCGAGATGCCGAGGTTAGGAAAGACCAGACACAATCTAGTACTATAAAAGACTGCACCGACGTTAATGGATGTCCCAAATTCCAGGGTTGTTTTGGTAAACGTTGATGAGTATCGATAAACACACAATATTTTTTATATCACATATTATAAAATAAAAATATTTTTATAAAATATTTTAGTTTTATAAAATATTTTTAAAAAATACTCCTTCTTTTACGTTGATACCCTTTCCTCTCTCCTAGTTTTTATAGTATGCCTCTTTTTTTCTTTATAGTTTTTTTACTGTTTATGTGACATCACACCCATAATAATAATAATAATAATAATAATAATAATAATGATTTCCATCTTGTGTTTTGTATAATTCTTCTACAAAGAAAACAAGTTTTTCCAAGCAGAGATTCTCTGTAGGAGCATTTTCTCTTGGCTTGTGTTATGTATTAGTGATATAGCATGCTTCAGTCACCAAATGATTACACGTAAAATTATTGTTTATGACCAATGGGACACCCATGAGAGCAGTGAGGATTGTACTCCCTTCCCTCTCCCAACTTTCTGACTATATTTTTTTTTAAAAAATGTTTATATGAATTTGACAATAATCGGACTTCAACGATCGAAGGAAGAATTTAGTGAATTTTTCTTTAAAACCCTACGACTATAGGTTAAGGCCATTGTAATGAACTGTTGGAATTTTTCTAGTTTTTTTCTTTCTTTTAAGTCTAGGTGTTTTTCTTGTATATTTGGATTATACCAATTTATGGTAATAAATATCTTATTAATTATAAAAAATAATAATCTGACGTCAATATGTACAACTTTCAAGCAAAACCCATAAATTTTATGTGAAATCAGGTTTCCAGTATTATCTCTCTGTAAAGTATTATAGTAGTCCAATTTTGTTGTGATGGCATGGTCCTGGAACACTTTTCTTCCTCGTGTATTTGTTGTAGGTTGTACCTAATCGGCCTTTATTAAGAAATGTTCCTCCTACCACAACCATTATCAACTCAATCTACCTACTTGACTCATCAAATTTAAAAGGGATAAGTACTTCAATTATAGATCAGGCGTGTGGTGTGGCGTTTTCGAGTATTAAAAAGTATATATAAATATCTTTTAACGATATCAGTATTATCTTTAATTTTTATTTTAACATGAGTCCCAAATAAATATTATCGTAGACTCGTAATGCCAACTTCATTTACAATGACATGGTCGACTTATTTTTTTAAATTCTAAATAAATGATTTTTTTCCAATTGAAATATTTTGTTTCTTGATTTGTTTTCTCACACTTTTTCTTTGGCTCCTTTTGGATAGTAAGATGAAATGAGATGAGATGATTTTAGACAAAAATTGAATAAAATATTATTATAATATTATTTTTTAATATTAATATTATTTTAGGATTTGATTGAAAAATTTAAATTGGGATTTGAAAATTTTGAATTGTTTATTATATTTTATGTGAAAATTTGAAGAAAATTGTAATGATTAGATGAAATAAGATAAGTTGAAATAGTTTTTCAATGGCGTCGGATCTTACTGTTTTGTCCTTTCAACCCTCTTCAGGTGTGGCGCGTGTATTGCACACGCCGCCACAGCCAGTAGTGACTCCTCACCGACGATTTGTCTCAGTTTTTTATTGCTACACTATGTTTTCGCTTTCCCTAATCGAAGATCAAGTGAAAGTGAATGTGAAGATTCATTCCAGCTAGTCCAGACCAATACGTTGCAGCACACCCCTTTGTATTGTGGCTTATAGTTGCAGGTTAATAGTCTGTTTATTAGACTATTCAAAAATCGTCTTCAAGCAGTCTCCTTTTGTGGGAATTGGGTGGGAGTCAAATTTTTAGCTTCGATCACTCTCTTTGTTTTCTTACTTTTGTGTTGTAATGTGTGTTGGTTTTGGGAAGACTGTAGGGGATTCCCACCCTACTAAACTTGTGTCTTGTATCTGTTAGTTTTATCTATAAATACTTACTTGTCGAGAAAAAAAAAAAAAAATCCCCGACAGGCTTTTCTTTTTGGGTTTTCAAGTTACATAATTAACGCGACAAATCTTGCTGATGTATCTTCTAATCCTTGCTGTACATGTTGGAAGAATCCTATATTGTCCAGCTGATTTTTTGACTAAATAAATAATCTTATATACAATTGACGATCCTTAGTCATTAAATAACATATTATTAGCAGTCAAGTTAGAGTATAAATTAAATGACTAAATCACCTGCTGTGTTCCATTTGTTAAGATTTGTGAAGAAGATAGTTAATAATTTAATACGGTATTCACAAAAAGCTTTTAAGCCCACCTGATTAACTTGAATTTTGAATTGCTGAAGGAATTAGTGTGATTTGATTTATAATTTAAAAAAAGAAAAAAGAAAAATACAACGAGTTATTGACAATTTTATTTCAAATGGAAGGGTGGCAGTGGGTGCTAAGTTTGTTTGAATTTTAAGTTATGGAAATAATTAAATCGATAAGTCACCTATTGAAAGCGAAAGTAGCCGAACTCGAGTTCCGTCAGGACTCAGGAGCCATTGCTTTAAAGCCTTTTGAACTTTAAAGCCGAATCGGTTGAAACTTGAATCTTAAAAGCAAACCAGCGTTTTCATATTCGCTTTTGACTAATAAAAATATAGGTTTAAAGTGATTACTTAAATCTAAGGCCTGTTTGCACAGTTAGATAAGATTCAATAGTTTTAGGTAAAAATTAAAAATTAAATAAAATATTATTAGAATATAAATTTTTAATATTATTATTATTTTAAAATTTAAAAAGGTTAAATTATTTATTATATTTTATGTGTGAATTTAAAAAAATTATAATGATTAGATTAGATTAGATCAATTCTGAATCTAAACGGGACTTAATGAATTTATAAGTTAATATGGTTTTATATAATACGTTAAATTTATTTTATAATAAAAATAATTTTAAAATTTAACGTATTACATTAAACTACTTAATTAATTTACTTTTATGAGGTACTAAATCATTTATCGGAATATATTTACAAGAAAAACTATACTCATCATCTTCATACTACACACCACACATAATTTTTAAATTTTTGAATTTTTTTCTTTTACTAAATGTATAGTGTTTGGATGATGAGTAAAAAAACTTAATTAGTTTAGGAAGAAGAGTAATGTTACTCATCATCTCAATTTTTTTCATCCTCTCATCATCTCATGATGTGCCATTAGATGATAGGTTTACAAGATGAGAAAATGGATGGTGAATAGATTTTTTCTAGGAAGAATAAAACCAAAACTAATTTTTAAAAAATAAAAAAAAGTACAGTGTGTGGGGACGATGAATAACAAAGCTCATTTTACAAATTCTATGTTTTTCTCTCTTAGGTGAGGTTTGAATAGTGAGATGAAATGAAATGGTTTTAGATGAAAATTGAATAAAATATTATTTTTTAATATTATTATTATTTTAAAATTTGAAAAATTTAAATTATTTATTATATTTTATATAAAAATTTTAAAAAATTATAATAATGAGATGGGAAATGCTTTGGGACCCAAAGTGTGTTCCGAATGTTTTTTTTTTTGTTTTTTTTATTGAAAGATTAAAAAAATATTTTTTAATAATGTTGTGATTTTTTTATTTTTTTAAAAAATGTTTATGATGATTAAAAAAATACATTAAAAAAAAAAGAAAAACAAAAAAAATAAAAAGCTTATTCGGGACATAAAATGGGTCTCAAATTCGAAACCCATAACAGTGACTAATGAGATAAAATAAAATGAGATGATATTGGATAAAATATTTTGACCGTACAAACGAGGCTAAACAAAAAATAATTTACTCCCAAAAGAAGTGTGTCCACCGAACCTGAGGAGCACGAGTCAACAAGTTGAAACTCTCCCTCCAAAAATTTACTATCATTCTCTCTCTTCAATTTTCCACACCATTATATTTCTTTCTTCGCATAACCACTTTTATAAAACTTCATAGTTCCTTCAATTTCTCTCTTCCTCAACATTCCCTCACTCTCTCCCCGGGTTCTTTCTCTGATTTGAGTTTTTTTTTTGTTTGGAGCGTGTACGATGCCACAAGTTGATCTGGAAACATTAGTTTCGGCCTGCGCCGGCGGCTCAGATCGGAAAATCGCCTGCGAAACCCTCGCCGACGTAGATCACCAGCCGGAGCATTCAGATCGACTGGAGGTCCCTCCGGATGTCCCGCCTGAATCGTTTTGGCTCTCCAAAGACGCCGAGCTCGATTGGTTCAACCAGCACGCCTTCTACGAGAGGAAAGATTCGAGCAAAGGAAACTCCAACTCGACGAACTTAAATCCAAATTTGAATCCGAGCTCCAACTCCAGTTCCCAGCGGTATTCTTTGAACTTGAAATCTAAAGCATCTAAAGCATCGATTATCGGCTTACCGAAGCCTCAGAAGTCTTGTTACGTCGACCCGAAAAACCGTCGGATCTGCAAAACTGGGAACATGCGGTTGTTTCCAAAGAGGTCCGGATCGGTCGGAAAATCGGAGGCTCCACTGGTTGAACCATCGTCTCCAAAGGTCTCATGTATGGGAAGGGTGAGATCGAAGAGAGACCGTAATCGCAGATTGAGGAATCGGCAGCAGTCCTCTGAACCGGTCGTGGAAAAAGAAAAACCGTCTGTGAAACGGAAGACCGGGTTGTTCGCCAGTTTTCGGGCTATTTTTCGGTCCGGTTACCGAGAAAAGACAGCTCATACAATCGCCGCGCCACGGGCTGAATCGCCGCCGAGAAAGAGCGCGATAATTGGAGGGCGTCACAGTACCGCTTCCGATATCGACGTGTCGTATGCAGAGTCGCTTCCGAGAAAAAGCGTCTCGGAGATTGAACCGCCAGGTTTGGGTGGAATGAAGCGGTTCGCATCTGGAAGGAAGTCCGATGGGTGGGCCGGAGATGTGGCTTGATCCGATTCTTTGAATCTCGCTATCGTGCGGCGACGGCGAGTTTTGTAGGCCCACGCATGCAAGTTGGCGGTCGCGATTGGCAGTCTCTGGTGGGCCCTCTTCTACTCTAAGTGGTCGTTGACATGACGTGGCACGTTAAATAACGGGTTCCCTTCCCCCGCGTGAAAGGTAAATGGTTATAGATTTTCGTACACGTTTATTTTCTTCTCTCTCTCCTTTTTTTCGCCATTGTGTTTTGTAAATATACATGAGTGTTCTGGAATGAGCATATGGTAATTTTCCGTTTTGATAGTCTTGTTAAATTTGAATATTAAGGGTATTTAAAGAAATATTGGTTTTTATCTTGAATTCTATTATTCTTATAATCATTCTAATTAACTTAATTTAAATAATCAACGTATTAAGTTACTAAAATGATGTGCTATTGGAAATCATATAATTGAGAATGAAGAATGGTATTATTATTGTTCAAAGGATGTGTTTTATGTGTCAATATATACTTTTTAAAAATTTAAATAATTTCAGAAATTATAAAATTTGAAAATATAAATGATTCAATATAACTATGCAGTTGAAAAAATAATATTTAAAATTTGTAAAAAAAGAAAATGATACGCATACAGCTCTTTCATAGCTCGGTTTTAAATAATGAGTATTTTTATAAAATAAATTATAAAGTAATATTATTTTATAGAAATATCCTCAAATTAAAATATGGTTGTATAAAAAATTATAAAAATTATAGTAAATATATCATTACTTTTTAAAAAATGGTGCATTTGCATTAATGTATATTCACTTTGCTTCTTAAACTTTTTATCGCTTAAATGAGAGTAAGATACATGTATAATAAATTAGTTAAGTTTGAAATAAACTGGTTGGTTTGGTTACACAAAATCAAACTATCTCATATCATCTCATATAATTATTATATATTTTTTTTAAACTCTCACAAAAAATATAATAAATAATATTTTCAAAAGAAAAATAGTATTAAACATTTATATTATAACAAAATTTTATTCAATTTTCTACAAAACATCATATCTGAACTGCGTAACCAAGTAAAGCCTAAGAGTAATGCTGTATATACTTATGAGTTGTACAAGTGTCGCGCCTTTCTTTTGAAAAAGAGTGGGATCCATTATTAAAAAATCTTTTTTTATGTAGATCTGATATTTACTTACTTTTTTAAAAAAGAGTGTGTGACGCTTGTACACTTTATAACTGTAAATATCATGTCTCTTTATTTATGAAAAAAAAAATATATTCTCAAACCGATGTGTAGTATATATAATAAATTATCTAATATAATTTGATTTAGAAGATAAATTATAAATTTATAAATTAAATCTTACCATTTAAGTGATTAGGACAATATAACAACTCTTTGAAAATGAAAACCGTCTGCAGCATTGTACAACATTTCTCATGCTAACTCGGGGCATTACCTTCTTTATATTTCTTAATATCGGCGTAGTTCGGATAATTCTAATTTCTAACCTGTTATTTATTCGTTTGGCCCCTTATTTTGTGGGTATATTTGGATTATGTTTGCCAATAAAATACGTCCATTCAGTGACATGTTTTAATCCTAGAATTATTTTCATCTTTTGTAAAATAATTTCATCCAATTACTTCACTGCTTTCATAAGATTAAAATTACTTTTTACAAAATCTAAATAACTGGTGCGACAAAAATACAAAGACATACTTGAAATTTTTTATGCTCTTCAATTTCAAGGGAAAAAGAAAATGCGGATTTTTTTTTTCTCAATTTAGGAGAAGGAAATAATGTTGTCAGTCTATGCGTCATCCAATCTGTTTTGAAATAGGGGTCACTCACTGCCCCTCAATTTTGTACTCCACTGATGTTTCATTTTCAAGTGCACAGTTAGACCGTATTAATAAACGTTTTCAACTTATCCTTATAATTTTTTTAAAATTTTATATAAAATATAATAAATAATTTAACTTTTTTAAATATCTAAATAATAATATTAAAAATAATATTTTATTCAATTTTTAATTATGACTAAAATCATCTTATCTTAACTCACTCTTTGAAATAATTTTTTATAAAATAATTATTTTATAATTATTTTATAAAAAATTAAAAAAATTAAAAAAAATCATCAGTGGTCACTGTAAAAAATAAGGCAAAAATAAATTAAAATTAAAAAATCATAAGGCAAAAATAATTTAAAATTACATGCAACTCCATGTAAAAAAAAATATTTTTTTTAATATTTATTAAAAAAAATAATATTTATAAAAATCATCTCATCTTATAATTTTTTATAAAAATTAAAAAAATTAATTTTTTAATAATAAATATTATTTTATAAAATAATTATATGACAGTTAGCACCTCACCTCAACTATATATATTATTATTCTTTATTCAACGCCACCACCCCCACCAACCATCGGAATCAAGTTTTTGCCTTATATTAGTCGCCCAAAAAATTTACATGGAGTTGCATGCAGGCCTCGTTTGTTTTTTAGATGAGATGAAATATATTAAAATAAAAATTAAAAATTAAGTAAAATATTATTAAAATATATTTTTTAATATTATTTTTATTTTAAAATTTAAAAAAATTATAATAATTAGATGAAGATGATGAAAATGATTATGAAAAGAAAGATGCTTGCCGAAAACATTTTTCGGGAAAATCCCCCTACGCGAGAAGAAAAAAAATATTTGGCTGATTGGTGGTTGGGGTTTTCTGAATGATGTAAAAATAAAAGATAATATCGTCTGCAAAAGAAAAGTCGCATGAATTGGTTAAGAAATGCATTGAAACAAGCTGAGCATAATTTAGTTTTAGGTCATAAAATGTTCATACATGAGCTAAAAACATAAGAGCAACTCTTATAATTCAGCGTTGAAGAGAAAGTTAAAACTAATCAGTTGCCGCGAAGCTCATCATCATGATATAGCTCAATCTGACGCCCATTCAGTGGCTGTACAGGCCTGGAGTTGTTCTTGCAACTTGAAACCAATGGTGCTTTGAGAGCCTTTACTTGATCCTTGGAGACTGATTTCACCTGCACATAAATTAAGTAATGTCAAGTCATCGGTGGGTGGGAGATAAATACTTGGAAAGGTAGTGTTTCGACTTTCGAATGATGCTTTGATTTGAGATCAAAGAATCCTATTTTTAACTTATGTACCTTGCCGACAATGTTCCACATGATCTTCTCGGTGCACGGTGGAGTGGTGAGGGAACCAAAGTATCTGTAATACTTGCGCGTGTTTCGACTCAAGTACTTGGTCTTCATGACTCCAAGCGGGATTTGTGCCTCTTCATGCGCCTCACGCTCTTGCTTGGCTAGTTCATCCATCTTGCTCTTTATCTGCAACCATGAACATCATTATTTCCGTTTCGTTTGTTTGGCTTTTGGAATTATTGGTATCTTTTATTTCCTCTGAACTGAACGTATAAGGGCTGGCTTTGTTAAACTATCTCACCTCTTTATTATAATTTTTTTAAATTTTCAAATAAAATATAATAAATAATTTAAAATTTTTAAATATTAAAAAATAATAATATTATAATAATATTTTATTCAACTTTTTAATTAATTTTAATATTTACTATTTAATTTTAAAAAAAAAACACGTGTACCTTAGAAATAAAAGGATCGGGATCACCATAATGGTAGAGTGCTGACACAACTGCGAAGCTGCCATCATCTGCCTGGTGGACCAAGTGCATCTCCACTGGAAATCTGTAGTTATCCAATGCCTGTTAATTTTTCAAGGAGCTTTGCTATTCATTAACTTTACAACATATCATAATTTTTTTTTTTTATTCTTCTTAAAATAATTAAATTATTCTATTTATTATCTATATTCTATACATTTAATAAAAGAAAACAATAAAAAAATAAAAAAAAGTATGTAGTATATGAAGCTTATAAATAGAATTTAAATGATAGGAAAAAAGAAAGTTATATCATTCTCCTTTGATAAGTCATTCCACTCTGTCTCTGTGCGCTGTAAATAGAAAGTTATCTCTTTTTGGGTTTGGGCTCAAAGTTGTTCTTTCCAAACCCACATGGACTTTGAAACAGAGCCAGACTTTCGGCACTGGACTGGCTCAGCCCATTTTACAGAACACAGAGTATTAATCAAGATTCAAGAGTCTTGTGGATCGAATCTGTATTCGGTTGTTGAATCAAATTCTTAAATTAATTATAGATAGAATTCATTATTTTTTAACTTCTTATAAAAAAGTTAAATTCATGTCAAGTTACTTTATATATTTTAATCTAAAAAGTTAAACTCATCTCTATTTAAAAAAATTAAACTCATATCAATGAGACTTATAAAATATTACTGTTCACAACTCAATTCATCTCAACTCATTTCAACCCCTAAACTTAGCCTTAGATACCCTGATCGAATTGCAGGCACTGCCAGACAACCCGGATCCTTGTGGATCAGACCTGCACATCCATTCAGTTTTACTGATAATTAAGAGAAGTTCATGTCTAGAGAGAGAGAGAGCGCTAACCTTTTTCCATCAATCTGATGCTCAGAAGGAGAATGCCAGTGCATTTGTTTGAAGGTGAAGTTCTTCCCGTCTGCAACCAACACTCCCACGTGTCCCTCAAATCTTATCTGCAGAGGCAAAGGGCGTACGCATTTTATCAAGCTGCTCTCGATAAAACATAGGAGCATTGTGTTTTTGTTTTCTGAAAGTTTCTAATAATGCTATTTGTTTTGGATTTCTAGATTGTTTCTCTCATATCATAATTAAGCAACAAAAATTTAAGAAAATGGGATTCTAAAAAATGATTAAACTATTTACCTCTTCAGCTCTGAGAAATTCATTAACCTGAAATTCAATTGGACGATATTCTAAAAGGTACTAAAACCGATGGCTCCAACGAAGCTGTTTCAGAGTCACACGTCGATAGGGTAAATTTTTCAGTTGAATACTTAGTCCTGTTTAGATTTAAAAATTATTTTATCTCATCTCATTTTTATAATTTTTTTAAATTATAAAACAATAATAATATTAAAAAATAATATTCTAATAATAATTTTAATTTAAAACAAGAAGCCCTAGTACAGATTGCTTTGGATTTTGGTTTCTAGCCAAGTTTGCTACCCAATTCGACCGTATGGTGTAAGCTTTTGGGTTGGGCGTTTAACGAAAATATCTTTGGCATCAAAGAAGTTTTACGTTTAGGCCAAGGCTTATTGCACCAAAATGCATGCATCCTTATATAATTAGAGGTGAAATATATTGCCGTAATCATAAGTAATCTTACCAAACATCTTGATGGAAAGAGAAGAGAAAAAATCAATTATTTGCATGTAGTTTAACAATTAAGAACAAACCGCAATGTTAAAGCCATTGTCGACCAGTGTGGCATTGGCAGCAGCGTAATCTCTGGTCAAGGGCTTCAATTTTTTATTACGGACAACCTTGTCCCTCACAATGTTCACTGGAGATTGCCATTTCCCGTGTGAGCAGGTCGTGTAATTTGGGTTCAAGTTTCCCCAGTGTCCTGGGCCAGTCGTGCCGACATAACTGAACGAAATTGAATTTATCTCTGGTTTTGGAATTTTCATACATGACATAAATTAGTAAATTAACACAATTAATTCCCCAAAACATTTAAAGAAAATAAACGAAGAAAATCATTGAAAATGCAGAGGAAACAAAAAAAAAAAAAGGCATCATTTTATATGAGAAAACAGGAATCTTTTCAAAGAATGAAAAAAAAATCAAACGTGTGTATACAGACGTTGTGGAGAGAGAGAGAGAGATCATACGCTCTTGCTTAGCAAAAGCCGAAGTTCCTACAAGAAGCAATGCGATGGCAAATACCGAGAATGAAAGTCTAGGGGCCATTGCTACTGCGGGCGAACTATCTCGATCTACAACAAAATACTGAAACAACAGGTGATCACGAACGGTTGTTTTCTGCTGCTACATTCTGTGGCAATTCTTCTTCAGTACTAGTTGTGCTATATGAGAGAGAGAGAGAGAGATGATATCTCTGCTAAAAATATGAGTTTTTGGGGGACAGATGGATGCTTATTTTCCGTTATACTTGGTGGATATGGTAGCTTATTCACTTGCTCAGCAGTAGCACCAGTTGTGGTTAACTAGAGAGTTGAGAGAGGTAGATAATATGTGAGCTATATATGGAGATGTTTCCTCGAAAGTCGAGGAACAGAGCAGCTATGTCTGTATGTATTTATACAGCTTTTTTTTTTTTTTTTAAATTTTTTTTTTTTAATGTATTTATACAGCTTGTGCTGTCTCTTATTTTCTTTTTCCTTTTTCAAAATACCACAATATATCTTAACTCAATTCATTCACAAAATTTTAAAATACTCTAAACATCTAAACGAATTTATGACCCTCGTTTTTATACTCAATTCAAACTCAATAATGAACACAAATATATATATATATATGTATATATGAAAATCTAATTAATAGTGAGTGTAGTTATTTACAGTCTTCTACTGGTTGTGGCATTCAAACCTAATTAGTTAGGCTTTGTTTCGATATTAAGAATATTTTAGATGATTTGTGAATAATAATGAGAATAATATAAAAACTATTTAAAAACAATTATATTCTCAACAAAATATTTTTTTTTAAGGTTCCTCTCTATAATTTTATTAAGGAATATAAGCCAGATGAGGTTTGGATAGTAAGTTAAAATGAAATGAGTTGAGATGAAAGTTAAATAAAATATTATTTTTTAATATTATTATCATTTTAAAAATTTTAAAAAATTAAATTATTTATTATATTTTATATAATAATTTATAATTAGACGAAATGAATTAAAAATATTATATCCAAAGCGGCCTGAGGAGTCCAGATGAATGAAGCACCAGATGAACCTATAGGATGATAGGAGTGGTTCGTGGTTCATGGAATCATGCTTCACCTTCCATTTTGAGGATTGACGTGTGACGAGCAAAGCAGTGATGGAGATACGCGTCCACTCAGCAGTCAGCACTACCGTTGTATTGAAATTTAAAAATATCGTAACGATGGGTTGAGATGAGTTTGAGAAATAAACGAAGACTTATATAATGTAACATATTTATCACTATTAAATAATCATTTATTACATACTTCTTTATCATCCGAGTAATACTATACATTATACTCTCATCCTATTTTGATCATATTAAGTGATATGTGACATATTTATCACAATTAAATGATAAAAAAATATGTAATAAATAATTATTTAATAGTGATTAATATGTCACATCATACTTAGTAGAATAAAAGTAGAATGGTAGTATGACGTATAGAATTTTCAAAAAAAAAAATTGATGATAAATATGTCATATCTTACTTAATATAATAAAAATAAGATGAAAATATGATATATAACATTACTCATACAAATATGAATATTCATTATTCAATATTTATATGACGCATCCTCTTGTCTGTGCTTATTAAATTTCCAACATCATTGGATTCATTAACGAGTTTACTGGCTACACTTAGCAGCACCATATTCTATCTTTTACGTGCTGCACGTTCGGTATTAATTGTTTGGTACCCTCCGGGCTTTGAATTCCAACAATAAATTGCCGAAAGTGTGCCCTTAAAAAAACTTTATTTTCACCATGCTCACCGCCGAAAGAATAAATTAAAACTCACTCTGGATTATCTTAATCGAGAAATGTTTCTTATTATCACACATCATACGATAACATGTGATTTATTATTTTTATCATTATATTTTAATACATGCATATTAATGTGTAACACACCAATATGTAGTGTAGGAGATTATAAGAATAATTTTTATATTCAAACGCACATACAACCTTCTCCTGTTCGTGTAACACGGTTGTCTTTTTGGTCACGGGTCACTGGATTCTCATTCCCATGTGTCCCAAAACATTATGCCTCTGCTTCTTGTCCCTTCATTTTCTTTTAGATGCCAACCTGCCTACATGTGCTTCACCCATATGCCAACATACCCAGCCTGTGACGACTGTAACTAAAGACAACAATGAAAGTTGGGGATTTATGATTTTTTATTATGATTGAAGGCAGAAAACATTAAAAAGTTCTCTGAATCATCCAGTTGTCACTGTAATCATAGTATAAGATAAATGGCACATTAGAAGTTAATAGATCTAAAACTTAACTAAACTATATAAGTCTTGATCTCACTTCAACCTTGGTAGAATTAACTCGAATATGTGAATAACAAATCATTTCAAGGCACGGCATGGCTTCGGTCCAACATTGATCTGGGACTCTGCATTGATTATACTCTGACAGACTAAAGTAGAACTGAGAAGAGGAAAGGATAGAATTGCATTTGCATGCTTGTTTGTTTTACTATAATGATGTAGACAAAGACCGGGGGAATCAGATACCTCATCCCAAATTGACAATGCAGTTGATGCAACTGCTTCTTTATAAAAGGTGAGAGAGCCTAACAAGATGCCCAGTAGTGAACATGTAATACTCCAATTGCCACAGAAAGTGGACAAAGTAAGAGGCACCTGTTGACAACTCTTTTCTTCTGAGCTTCACAAACAGAGATAGAGATTCTCCACTACAGTCGTAAAAAGGTCAACTTGGATATACTCAGGTCCCAACATTGTGAGGACCATAGACCGTGCCCTGCAAAAATAGTAGCACTTCTTCTTTAGATGTAACAACACAAACAAGTAAAAGTGCCTCATTTCTTCCTTTTGGTGTTTGACATTATACCCACCACTTCTGAAAGAAATTTCCTCCAGAAGGGAACACTTTACTGGTAATTCTAATATATTTGGATATTTGCATCTTAATCACAATTGTCTTCCTGTTCATATGCCTTGTATGGTTTTATTGCAGAATGCTTTCCTTTATGAAGCATGTTGGTCATTATCTCCAGCTCACAATGCATGGGGAAATGCAAGCCTCTCCTAGAACTCTGAAAGCAAATATCTGCTTAAACTATCATGCGCTAATGCAAGACAAATATTCTCCATCAACTTAAACAAAGGGAATTATAGTGTTAATATGGTGACTAAAAACATTTTAGATTAGGACTCAAAATGCTATTAAAACTTTAAATTTGCCATGTTTACTCAAGCCAATGGCTAGCCTGCATTTCACAAATTTTGCTCGAGTCTGTCTCACAAACTTTTGCACTTTTCCAAATCGATTTTGAATCGGACTTAGTCCTGATTCAATTATAATGTATAATAACTCAAATAACCTATATTTGATACTAGGAATTTGACAGCACAGATATTTTACAACAACATCAAGGAACAATGTAACAGTTCAGTAGTGCCAAATTCAAACACGTTAACCATCACTCAAATCCAGCATCTAAGGAACTCTTAAATTACCTATCTCATGTTCAAACTTGGAATACTGAGAGGGATATGTCAATAGATATACAAATCAGAAGTATCAATTCAACCATGTATGATGCTACATTATGGGGACCTGAATGCATGTTGATTTTGTTTACTTTACATAAAGGGTGTAAATTCAGTATACATCAAGATTCTACAATTGCTCTATTGCTAATTTTCTTTCCTTTCTACTTCCAGTGCAATCTCGTTGCGGCGTTGAAATGGAAGCGTAAATGGTGGATTATACTGCAACAATGATAAGTACAAAAAGTCACTGACGTGTGAAAGAGGCTCTCATACTACAAAGTACGAAGGAATTGATTATAGGGATCTCGCCTGTGCAATTTCCACTGAAGCACCCTCTTTTATTTGAAACTGTCTATCACTTTTCAGAGCTTCTCTTAGCTTTGACTCCCTCAGTTTAACATCTTCATCGGTCACAAAGCCTATTTGAAACAAAAAAAGAAAGGGTATTATAACAAGCATGCCATATCCACAGTTGAAGACCAAGACACTTGACTGGATAACGCGATACTCTCTGTTCCTAAAAGATAGGGTTATTGTGGCAGAAGTCTGATTCATTGCCAATTAACATTATATTAGCACACAAACCAAACAAGAACTACTTTAATTATGATCATATGACAAATTAATACCTCCAAATGCACAGAACTCATACATACAATCACATGTTCGTAACAACATACTCCAAGCCCGATTCCATGTTCTTAACACTTGGGACAGCCTTAGTGCCAAATACCATTTGTTCAACAACTAAGAATGAATGTGAAATTACAAGATTCATAACCCATATGCCAGTTTCTGCATACAAAGAGCTCAGGGCTGTCAGATTAAGGGAAGGACAGACCTGAAAAGGCAAGAACTGCAATAATTTTCCTTGGAACTTCTTCGATCCTCACGGATGGATCTTTAGGCACTGGCAAGTTGGCACCATACTTTGAGGGCATGACAAAAGACATCTGCCACTTATCTTGATCTTCCAGCTAATACATTAGCAAGAGTATCAGATCATGATAAAAAGGAAAAGAAAAAGAAAACATACCAGATGCAACAATTAAAAAAAAAGTCTTCTAACAATTGAGCTTTTTGTACTGTGCAACTGCTCCTAGACAAATCAAAGAGATCTTCATGGCTAAAAAAGACCAAACAATATAATTTCTCAGTAATACGTGGAACTGGGAAATTCCTATAATTATAATCAACCGAAAGAAGTAAATAGATTGTAAGCACTCAAGAACAATGTTAGAAATATGAAAGTAGTAATGTCATAAGCAACAAAAGACAACGAATTTATGCCAATAGACTACAATATTCAGCGGGTCTGCAATAATGCCAAACTGAAATATAAACATCTTAGACAGCTCAAGACCTAGGAGCATGTGATAACATTGACTTTGTTCAGAAAGGCACAATAGGCACCACAAATGAATTTAAAACACACAAGAACAAGTAAAAATTCCATAACCTGCGAACTAAATAACTATTGACATATGATGCATATAAAACATCATACCCTCTTTGTTATCACTGGAGTTGTCATCTCCATTTTCTCCCCAACAGATTGGGCCTTACGCGTTAAAACAGGTGTAGTCATCTCCATTTTCTCCTTGGTCGTATTCTAAAAACAGCACAAAAACTAGGATAAGCAGAAAATAATAAAGATATCATTACAAATAGGTATCACAGTGAGATATTATAACAATTTATTACAGAACCTCAGAGTACCTTACCAAACAGGTACTCGGCCAATACGTTGAATGATCGAGACGCTCCATTGAAGTCAAATCCAGTCTTCCCAGGCATTGTTGTCTCCGCTATAAAATAAGGCTGTTTGCGCAATCACAGCTCTATGAGTTTAGATATAAATACAAGCATGAAGAGATTTTCGGCATGCATGACTTTTTAACATTTTTCATATTTTTACAAGCTATAACAAAGTATATACATATGGAATCACATTCCCAAAAACTGAATCACAAAAGTCACAGGACTGAAAGGCAGAGTAAAGAAAAACGTTAAAGTGACTGCATACCTCAACTTCCCTTATCTCGTACTGTTCTGTCCTGCTCAAAACAGTGAAGTTCACCGTCTCTAGGTCCGGGACTAACACAATCCCAAAATAATAAAACACAAAACCAAGAACGCCATATTCAATAAAAGACCGATCAAGAAAAATAAAAAAATAGACACAAAATTTCACATTCAAAAATAAAAATAAACGAAAAGGACCACCTGCCATTAGAGCCTCCTCGAGATTCCGACTCTCGAACCTTTTCGGGAACACGTATTTCACAGCTTCGGTCGCCGTATCGACTAAGACTGCACGAAAACTCCAAAAATTATTGAAACAAACAGGGGCAGACTTTCAACAACTTAAGAAGCAAGGATCTTAAAAATGGTGATTGATAGTGAACATGTACGTCTCTGGGAGAGAGCGGAGGCTTGGGAAGCGAGAGCGAGGACCAAAGAGACTCGGGCTTCGAAGGCGGACATAGGTCTCCGCCGCGGTGGAGCCGTGGCCCGGTCGGTGGCCGTGGAGTTGGTTATGATAGAGCGAGATCTTTTGGAGTTCCTTGGAGTGGAAATTGAGGTTCCGTGTATAGTAAAAACTGAAGAAGGGTAGCAGAGGAGCATTTTTTTTCCTTGTTCTTGGCCTTTTCGTTTGAATTTCTGTTACGGAGGTGGTTTGAGGGTCACCGCTGATAAGCGTTCGTGGTTAAGATTATCTCGGCAATTCCAGAAGAAAATAAATGGGAAATGCTGTGTGTCAGAGAAAGTCTCCGACACATTATTATTATTTTATTATTTAATTATTAAAGAATGATTTTTTAATAATATTATAATTTTTTAAAAATATTTAAGATTATTAAAAAAAATACAATAAAAAAATGCATAAAAAAATGAGTTATCACAAATTGGAACCCAAAATGGGTGGCCGTCCGCCGTAGTGCCACCCTTTAGTCAGATCTTCGTTTTCCTCTTTTTTTTTTTTTTTTTTTCAAACATTAATTTTTTTTAATGTTTCAAAAATTAATTTTACTTAGTGGAAAATAAGCATGAGCACACTCTCTTTTAAAACGCAATACCCTTTTCTTGGTGGGTTGATTGAATTTTATAGACTAGTACGATGCATCTTTTTAATCATAATTTTTTCAATATTTGTTCATGTAATATCTAATAAAAAATGATCAACACAATACTTTTCATAATATATTTCACAATCATATATTAAAATGAAAGATATCATTACTCATATCTAATAACAGATAAGAAAAATGCTATGAAACTACGTTATATGATACATTAAATCTTCCTTACAATAAAATTAAATTTATAATCAAACCTACCACTTCAAGCCAAATTTATAAATTTATTTTTATAAAAAAATTTCTTTGATAGATAACACTAGTTACTTGTTAGGGAGTGTGTGAGTAAATATATAAATATATATATATATATATATATATATATATATATATATATATATACCTACACTCACATATATTCCCAACAGTTATTCTCTCTTCTATTTGGTTTTTTTTTTTTAATTTTTTTAAAATCTTGCTACACTAATCTCTTTCAACTTACTAATTTTTGATAGATTAGGAACAGAGAGGAGTGAGTGGGGAGGGGATGATCTCTCTCGTCAGTTACAGTTGAATTCTCCTGGCATACAAAGCTTATGAAACCGTAGAAGCTAAACACGGAAGTGAAGAATACGCAAACGAAACAATTGAAGGTACTAAACTGTAAAAGCCTCCTGCTGGGAATGCCAAGCAACAACTTCTTTGTAAGCCAAGTTGCCCCCAATTATATCCAAAGCGCTGCCCACGGTAACATCCACACGTCCCATCCCTGCCTCCTTAATCCTTTCGAGATCAGCCATTCCGGTCACACCACCAGCACAAGTCACTGGAATCTGGCACCACCAAACCATATGCTGTATTAACAAGTTGTCTAAGATAGCATG
The DNA here is from genome assembly GCA_022457165.1 of Juglans mandshurica. Lineage (NCBI taxonomy): Eukaryota > Viridiplantae > Streptophyta > Magnoliopsida > Fagales > Juglandaceae > Juglans > Juglans mandshurica. The sequence goes on from CM039626.1 coordinate 32,939,523, forward strand.
CATAAAGGGCAAAATATAGAAGCTCATTGACATCAAATGTAACCGATGCGCTTACAAAAAACGTTGTTGCAGACTAATGGCTCGGAGCGAAAGCACCAGGGTCACACCGTGTAATATTCACAGCTTATGAGAATGGTTCGAATGAAGGTAATCTGGCACAAGTTGAATCTTTCTCTGCCCATTTGGGTATTGCCTAGGTATTTATATTCTTTTAACCGAATAAGTTTTTACCGTTTTGTCTTTATATAATTTCATCTGCCATCATCCATATAAAGACCTCTTATCAGCACTTTTGACCAAATGACGGTCATTGCCTAGATGGAGAGAGTCTTTTGGCAAAATCCAATGCACCAGGCATTATCAATTTACGAATTTCAAACCAAGAAATAAGAAGGTAGCAAGAGTCCAAGACAATCTGAAAGACAATTGAGAAAAATAATAATGAACGCAGCTACCCACCGGTGAATGCTTCCCAAGCAATGCCACAAGTTCATCATCAATTCCCAGCCTGCAAAAAATTGTCTCGAGTAAATTGTCTTGACAACAGAGATACTTGTACAATCTATATTCTCAATTCAAAAGTCTCTTTCTTCCCTCTCTTTATCTATCTGACCATGGGCAAAACAAAACCAAAGAAGTCAAGATATCTTACAAATAATATATAATCTGAAAGCTGACTATATGCTTCTAAAAACCTAAGGGAGCTAGAAAGTCTTAAGGCATAGGGCAAAACCTGTGATTAAATTACGCTGCGTTTGGATGTTGAGCTTAGTTCAGCTGAGTTGAATTCTTTATGAATAATAGTGAGTTGAGTAGTTGAGGGAGTTATGTGGGGCCCATCTAAACTGAGTTTAAAGTGTGTTTGGATATTAAGATGAATTTAGTACTTTTTATGGAAAATTGAAAAAGGTTATGGGTCTCACGTATAAAGATGTTTTAAGTTGAAAAAGGTTGTGGGTCTCACGTGTAAGAAGGTTTTAAGTTGGATGTTTAGATGTTAGACTTAACTTAAAATTAGACTGACTTCAGCTGGGTTTGGGAACCAAACGCAACCTTAAGATAGCCTAAAGATAGCAATTTAGACTTACTTTTTCCCTTCAACATCAACACCATGGACCAGAAACTCATCTGCATAGCTGGCTAGAAACTCCAGTATTTTGCCATCAAGATATACATCAGTAAACTTCTGTCATCTATCAGTCACAATTGCATATTTGCCTTCCTGCAAATCGAAGTCAGCACATAAAAGAGGATAGTTGAAATTGAATACTAAAATGAAAGGGGGGTTCATAAAAAAGGATCTAATATATTATTTCTGATTCCGATTCTAATCCATGACTCCTTTTTTTTTTTTTTTTTTTTGTCTAATCCATGACCGTTTCTTATAAAATTGTTGTCCTCTTTTATCCTTCCTTGCACTAGAGCATCCAACCCTGGAGCACTCATGTCTGAACGACCACTACAACTCTGAATATATGAAACCAGTACAAAACCTGGCTCAAACCCAAGCTTGTAAGATGTCACCAATTCCTGCCTGGGGACATTTTCCAATGAAACCTCAAGCTCGAACCCAGTTACCCAATGCATAAAGGAGAAACATCTAGAAATTGTTTTAACACCTTCCCTCTGCAGCTAAGGTCCAAGACAAGCCTCTGCTTTCCAACAACACGAACAAGGTCTTTAAGCCTTTCAAGATCCATTTGTCCATTGCTGAATACATACTGTGAATGAAATCAATATATATAAATAAAAAAAAAGAAGAAGAAGAAGAAGAAGAAGAAACCAAAAGGTAAATAATAGAGATCAATTTAAACATTTAATTGAGAGAAATCTTCTATACATATTAGCCCAAATTCTTTGAATCAACTGCCATGTAAAACTACTTTTGTTAAGTGGTTATACGAATATCTCTGTCCCATAAGCATTATGCTCTAACCACCATTATTTGTGATCCAGTTTCATTATTTGAGCACTAACCTAAAATAGATAAAGGTAAATTCATTTACCTTGATCAAGAGAGTTCTGGAAGTAAAACTTATATTCAACCCTACCATCCCTTCAATGTTCATTTAGAAATATTCCTTCTATCATGTTCAACACCAACAATCCAATACATCTGACACTTAGGTGGCTTCTAGAATCAAGTAGGCAAAAAGAGTCCTATAATCTTTATGTAGCTTTGACATAATTCACAGAGAACTCTTATAAAAAAAAAACATAATTCACAGAGAACTCATACAAAGTAATAGACATATATCCTAACATGACAATAATTGGGTTTACGATCAGCCACTTTCATTTCAAGACTATCATTTTTTTTTGGCTTGGAGAGAGGGGGAATAGATATGGTTTCTTCATGGTTGCAGTCAGCCTTCCATCTCTAAGACAGGTAGCAATACTTAAATCAGTACAAGAAGTGCTACTGGCTCCAATGGGTCAGCCCATGAGGCTGTCCCCCATTTCAAGTTAACATTATACAAATCTCACATACCCGAATCTACAATAAAGGAAAATGAAGAATGGGTCATTAGCTGGAAATTCATACACATTTTGGTAATCGAGAAAGATTGTAAACACTTATCAAAAAAGAGAAAGAATAGAAATTGTATTATATCACCGAAGTAGTATTTCATGTTTCTGTATAAATGTTAAGAAAAAATTAAGAGAAAAGGTTATCACATACTGATGTGACAATGACATGGCAAGCTCCTTCCTCTATGTAACTCAAAGAATTTTCAGAATTGATCCCGCCTCCAACTTGCAAACCGCCTATTACCAGTCCTCGCAGTAAGTTCAGCAGAGGAAAAGTCTGTAAGTTTTAAACTTAAAATCAATTATACAGCTTAAATGTAACGCAACCTAATCTCAGGTGCTCAATTTCGTGGGCTGAATGTCTCAACATAAGGAATTAGAGTGGTGCAAATGCCAAACCACATTCCAAAAATGCAAATTGAAGTTTTGAGAACAAAACTGATCAGCTAGGACAATGATTCTTCTAATTAGTTAAGATAAATAGATTTCTTATAAGGTGAAAAACGGTAGATCCACTTATCAAACAAAACAGAAGAAGAAGAAGAAGAAAGAAACACAGTACATCCATAATTATAATTTCCAAAAATTCAAGTTAAAAGAAAAAAATCGTAATTAAGGAAACAAGTAAAAGAAAGTAACCATAAACACAACATATCAGAAAAGAGCAAACAAATTCACCAGGATAAGCACGCAATGCTTCGATGGCTGCACTTTTACTCAGAGGATCTACTCCAAGCATGATGACATGACCACCTGCAAGTCCATCTTCTTTGTATAAATTCGCAAACTCAGCGGCTGACTTATCTGATTCAAAATTGGTCACAAGAATTGACCCATCCTCCTTAGAATCCCGAAGGGTTGACCCAACAATCTGTTTCACTTTCCCCTGATAAGAAACCACATTAGAAACATGATATTAGTAGAAAACTACTCAAGTTCGCCCTAAAAAAAGTACTGCACAGCTGCGTGGAATAACAAAATGTACCACTCATGCAGCATTTGTTTCCCCTTTATAGCCTTTATACTACCCAATAACATATACGGGTCAACCTAAAACTTCAATAGAATCATATTTTACATATTCTAGACAAACAAAAAAGCACTGAATAAATCATTTTTGAGACAAAAAATCTGTAGTAGACAACCTTGATCATAAACCAAAAGTTGAGCTAACAAAACTTCAAAGTCGCAAAAACGTATCTCCACGACCTTTTGTCAAACACATTAAGTTGAAGAAGAATGAGATCGACAGGCAAAGACCGTAACTATAGATAGATTTTTTAGTTTTGGGTACTTTTACAAAATCCAATCAAAACTTTATTACTACTATTAATGAAAAAAATATTATTGGTAGAAGCCACTGTTCATGGCAGCTATTTTTGCACACATTATGTATCCAAATTTACATCACACATTTGTTAAATTTAAAATTAGAGATAGATGAGAGAGATGATGAGAGAGAGCGGAAACGAGAGAGAGAGCAGAGATGAGATAGAGAGCAGAGAGGAGAGAGAGAGCGGAGATGAGAGAAAGCGAGAGCAGAGATGAGAGAGAGCGAGAGCAAGAGCAGAGATGAGAGAGAGCGAGACGAGAGAGAGAGAGAGAGCGAGAGTAGAGATGAGAGAGAGAGAGAGCAAAGATGAGAGAGAGCGAGAGCAGAGATGAGAGAGAGAGAGAGAGTGGAGATGAGAGAGCGCGAGACGAGAGAGAGAGAGAGCAGAGATAAGAGAGAGAGAGAAAGAGAGCAGAGATGAGAGAGCAAAAATGAGAGAGAGAAAGAGATCGAGATGAGAGAGAGAGCAGAGATGATGAGAGAGAGAGAGACGGGAGAGAGACGCTGGTGAGAGAGAGAAGCTGCTGCGTTTGAAGGAATGAAGGAAAAAAAAACAAGTGGATGAGAGGCATCCACGTAGTGTGTGCATTGTGTGCACCACTACAGTAGATGTTGTCTAGCACTTCTCTTAATGAAAATCTCTCCAATCCATATATTCCTTTGTTTAAAAACACAAACCTACAAAATGTAAACTTTTCAACTCATTTTATCTAATCATTTGTGACAGATCACAAGTTGATCTTAATGATACATGAACAAAATGATTTGAGAAGTTTTTTATTTTATTTTTGTTAAGTGGATCAATTGGACAGCTCATGAACCCGAGGATTGATTCAAGTTTCAACACGACCTTGATAATAATAGGATCAAACTCAAATTAATCTGATTGATTTGAATTTGATTATATTCGATTCTAATTTTATATTTATTTTTTTGTGTCAAATGCACAAATCGAGTAAAAAATTGTTAGCCTAATATGCTAGACATTTTATTCCATTAACAACGCAACAGTCGCGAGAACAAAAGACGAAGAAAAATAGGATTTCTGTGGAATTTGAGGAGAGAGAGAGAGAGAGGCAAACGAGAAAGGCACCTTTCTTCTTCTGCTGCAAATATATCGGCTCGGGGAAGAAATGGGTTTCAAGAAGCTTCTGAAGCGCAATCCCAAAGCTCTCCTATCTTCCAAAACACCACAACCACCACTCTCTCCGATCCCAGACCCCTCTCTCCCACTACCACCACCATCGGACTCTCTCACCCCTCTCCCCATTCTCACTCTTTCACACCACACCCATAAACCCAATCACCACGACCACCTCCTCCGCTTCCTCGTGGCCCATCTTAAACCACCCTTCAATCCCTCCCACCTCCTCCAATTCCTCAAGTCCAAGCTCCACCGCCACCCTGCTTTCACTCACTACGACTTCCACGTCTTCAAATGGGCCTCCACCGTCGACTCGTTCCGTCACGACCACTCTACGTTCGAATGGATGGCCCGCACTCTCGCTATCACCGACCGCTTCGACGACCTTGGATCCCTACTCCGGTTCATGGCTTCTAACCCCTGCCCCTGCTCCGACGGTATCTTCTCCTGCCCTGGAATCGAACCCATCTTTAGATTTTCGATCAATGCTTATTCTAGAGTTGGAAAATTAAATGATGCTGCGGTTGCCTTTGAATGTATGAGAAAAATGATCGACGGGAGGCCTAATGTGGCGATTTATAACATATTGATTCATGGATATGTGAAATGTGGGGAGCATCATAATGGCTTAAAGCTTTATGATAAAATGCTCAAGGATCGGGTTAAGCCGGATGTGTATACGTTTAACATTTTAATTAGTAGTTATTGTCGTAATTCACAGTTCGGGCTAGCTCTGGAGTTGTTTAAGGAGATGAGAGAAAAGGGGTGCTGTCCAAATGTGGTTAGTTTTAATACCTTGATTAGAGGGTTCTTTAGGGAGAGGAAGTTTGATGAAGGGGTTGCAATGGCTTACGAGATGATTGAACTGGGATGCGAGTTTTCAAGAGTGACCTGTGAGATACTGGTTGATGGGCTTCGTAGAGGAGGTCGGGTTCTGGAGGCATGTGAGCTATTGAGTGATTTATCAAGGAAAGGAGTTTTGCCTCATGGGTATGATTACTTTGGTCTGATGGAGGAGCTCTGTGAGAAAGGAAACACAGGTAAAGCGTTGGGGGTTGTGGATGAGTTATGGAGGAAAGGTGACGCTCCAAGCTTGATTTCTTGTACCACCTTGATCGAAGGTTTGAGGAGGTCCGGGAAAATTGATGAGGGATTTATGCTGATGGAGAGGATGCTTAGGGAGAGCATGGTTCCAGATAGTGTGACATTTAATTGTCTCCTTCAAGGACTTTGTGACATGGGTAGAACTGTGGATGCAAATAGATTGAGGTTGCTGGCTTCAAGCAAGGGTTTTGAACCAGATGAAACAACCTACAGAATTTTGGTGTCCGGTTATACGAGAGAGGGAAAACAGAAGGAGGGGGCAGTTGTGGTGGATGAGATGTTGGATATAGGGTTTTTACCTGATCTTACTGCATATAATAGGTTGATGGATGGCCTTGCAAATTCAAGAAGTTTGGTGCAGCGCCAAGCGAATGTTATTAGTAATTGAACATATCAACATTTTTTCAGACTGGATTTTTATTTCATTGTTTGCCTCGTGCAGAACCAATGGTGGTGCTTACTGCTATTGGTAACGTACTAAGAAGGAAAAGATCCTCTCCATTGAGAAAGTTTACATGCCAGGGATATTTCTGATGTTGATATCATGCATGTTTTTTCGAGGGAAAGAAATATATACATGTGACTGAAGAGATATAGTGGGTCCTGACAACATGAAAATGTGAATTATAAATTGGAAGATGTATAATCTCTGCCAATTCTAGTTCAATAGTCCAATAATTATTCCAACTTATAGTATGTACTTGTTTATATGTTGCCAGCAGAAGCATTTGTGTGGAATGGGAACACATTATAACTTCATTTTATTGATCTGCAAGAAAAGGAAGCAATATGTGGGATTATCTGTGGTCTTTTCAATTCCAGGCGAGAGAGGTTTTCCATGAGGCTTGCCACAATCAAGAGCAAGGTTTTGTGTTTCTTCACATCTGACTTGTGTTGGTATTGAGATACTCTGAGAATTTGTTGGTGGACACAAAAATATGATCTCTAGGAATGTTTGATGCGGGGCTTGAATGTATGTGCCTCTTGTATGGTGTTATCCAAAATGTTTCTCATTTTATTTGTTCACTTTTACAAAATCTAATATAAAATAGGTCTTATATTTTCATTAAAAAGGAGTTGCAAAGATTTTTTATGTTGTCGTGCGTAGCATATGGAGTGCCGACGACATTTTCGTGACAAAAGTAAAAATACTCCCCGCAGACGAAGCTAACTTCTTCTACGAGCCCCATTTACCATTAGTCTTAGTTTGTTATTGGATGTTGAGTTGAATTGAGTTCTTTATGAATAATAGTGAATTTGGTATGTGGAGTGAGTTACGTGGGATCTATCTAAAATTAGTTCAGATGTGTTTGGATATTAATATGAGTTTAATACTATTTATGAAAAATTGAAAAAGGTTGTGGGTCTCATGTATAAAGAGGTGTTGAGTTGAAAAAAGTTGTGGATTTTACGTGTAAGGAGATTTTGAGTTTAGATGAATCTAATAATTTAAGAGTTGGGTGTTTAGATGTTAAACTCAGCTTATAATTAGACTAAACTGAATTGATCTCAACTGAGTCTTGCAACCAAGTGGGACCATAATAAGATTCAAATCCAATGAAATAAAAATCTCCACTTTTCAACGATAAAAATTTCATTGTTAGGTTGATATTCTCTTTATTTATAATATAGTAACATAGTTTGTTCATTTCACGTTTTCACTTAAGAAAATCTTATAAAAAATTTACTTCTCCACATGTCAATTATTGATAGGCCTGCAACCCGTCCAACTCGCATTACTTTTTGACCCGACCCCCCGACCCGTCTGCATACTCATATAAAAACAACCCGACCCGTGACATGCGGGTCGGGTCATTTGATATTCACTGACTCCTGAGAAAACTTTCCCAATTCCTCAGTCTCTTTTTTTTTTCGTAGAGCTTTACCCCGAGGGGAGCCCTTCCAGAAATTCTCGAAGGCCAAGGTTGAACCTAGGACGAAGAGAGGGTTTGGAAATAGTTGTCAACCAGCAATAGACGCACCTCGGTTAGAACCTCACTAGCTTCGTCATTGCCCCAAGCGCAAAGATAACCCAGTTACCCAATTCCTCAGTCACAACAAAACAAAAACCCCAAATTCCTCAGAAGCAAAACGAAAACCTCAACAAAATCCAACGCCATCGCACGTCGTTTGCATCAATGCCCACAAAGATGCCGTAAACGTTGTCGTCGCGGGTTTCAATGCCTTTGTGTTCACGGGCTTGGCGGCTGGAACTGTCAAGGTATGGCGAAGAGAGCTACAGAACTAAGCACTTCCTGGGAACGCGAGAAGAGGCAGAGTGAGAGCCAGAGTGAAGAAGAGGCAACAGTCGCCTGAGTTGGGAAAGGACAGATGAAATCTATGTAAAATCTTACCTGATCAATGATCATCCGACGTTGGTTGAAGATGAAACAACAGGTGATTCGCAATCATCGGTGACCAACAGGGGCGACTTGGCTGCTAGGTTTGGTTTGAAGATCGATCATCGAAGTGTTTTATTTTTATTTTTTGTAAGAGTCGGTCTGCCCGTTATTTATCGGGTTTGACCCGACGTTGATGCAAAACCGTCTTCTATCGAACGGATCTAATCGGGTCAGACGGGTTGACGGGTCCAATGGGTATTTTGCACAGCCCTAATTATTGATATGCTGAAAATTATGAAATTTGAAATTCAAAATTTGAATTTAAAAACAAAACTGACAAAATGTTGCTTGTAAGTAAAAGTGTAATTAAAAATTATAAGTATATGTAACATTATTTTATATATTATTTATAATAGTTGAATGCGTAAATATTGTATAATTTATTTGAAAAAATGAGTAAATAAAAGATTTATATAAAAAAATTAATTTTTTAATAATAAATTTTATTACTTTTTAAAAAAATTATACGACGTTCGTAACATTACACTTCAACAAAATGGGCGTGATTGCGAAGCTCTGTCCAATCCAAATTTGAGAGCAATTTTCGGTTCAAGGCCCAAAAAAGATAGAAGGAGTAATAATAATAATAATAATAAATAATCTAAAACTCTGATTCTGAGCCACTCGCCAAGAGATACCGTTAACATCCCTGTACCACAGAGTCTACGTTACTACCGCTGCAAATTGCAAAACCCTCCTCTCTTTCATGGCTAAAACTTGAAAAAACTCGGGATTTTTTTCCCCAACTTTCAATGGCCTCTATTTCCATGTGCTTCACCATCTCACCAACTTCTTGCCACCTCTACCCTAAACCCTCCCCCCCTTTTCCTAAACATTCCTTCACCTTTCCTCCCATCCAAACACCGATTTTTTCCCCTGGAATCCCTGTGAAAGTTCGCGAACCTAGGGTTTTGGTAGGGGTCGTGAGAGCGAGTATCGATATACCTTCCGCGATTAGGCCTGGAGGTTCAGTCGAGAGCGATAGCTTACCCGCTGATGTGAGGAAGCGGACGATGGAGGCCGTGGACGCCTTTGGAGGGAGGGTCACCATTGGTGACGTGGCGAGCAAAGCCGGGCTTAAGTTGAATGAAGCTCAGAAGGCCTTGCAAGCTCTTGCTGCTGACACCAATGGCTTCTTGGAGGTATAAGCATACTTACATACGTACATGCGCTCCTAAAAACTAGATGTATATGTGTGTCTGTGGATGTTCAAGTGAATTTAAGCGTGCTAGTTTTTTTTTTCTTGATGTTTAAAAGATAGTGCATATGATACGATGTGAGAGGGAATTGTACATTTGGATTGGCTAGTTATAGTTTTGGATGCTGTTGGTCCTTGAAGTTCTTGATTTGGTGAAGTCAATTGTTTTCAAGATGCTCTCTTACAGGTTTCGGACGAGGGTGATGTTCTCTATGTTTTTCCCAAAGATTATCGAGCAAAGCTTGCGGCCAAGTCATTTAGATTCAAAGTTGAGCCTGTTATTGAGAAGGCAAAGGTATCTATTCTCGTTACTTTTGATGTTCAGATTCGCCATCCTAGGAAATAATGGTTTATCGTCTGTAAAATTGACTTGACAGGCTACGGCTGGGTATTTAGTGAGGATTTCCTTTGGTACTGCACTGATTGCTTCTGTTATAATTGTTTATACCACAATTATTGCTGCTCTTTCGTCTGGTAGTAGTAGAAGGTAATCTCGGGCCTTCTATTGTTCAAAAACTTGCACGGCTTTTGACCTTTATGCATTTCCCTTTATGAAATAAATCCTTTGTAATATGCTGTAATATGCTGACATGGATAAAGGCATTTCTGGTGACAGTGACGAGGACAGTCGTGGAAGACGTGGAGGTAGAGCATATGATTCGGGATTTAACTTTTACTTCAATCCAGCAGACTTGTTCTGGTAATATTCTATGTAGTGTCAGGATTATGAGAAGTATTACTCACAGCACATGTTTTGTAGGACCATATAAGTGTGATTTTCATTGGTTGACTGACATGCCATGTAGATTCAAATGGTCTAGTTGATCATTGGAATCGTAACTGAGAGGATCAAAGTATGAAAACTTAAGGTTACTAGTAAAATTTTGTAAGAGTTTGTCATTCTGTACAAGGGTATTCTATGATTGACTAAAGTATCATGTAAGTGTTTGATATTCTATGCATATGTGAGTTTTGTTTTTTATAGTGGTGGACTGTTGATAAATTGTTCTTATTAGACTTTTCAGCGGTCTCTGGCTAATTTTCTTGTGGATAACAATATGTATGATGTTTCTGTCTGATAATGATGAGCATTGCCTTTTTGAAAACATCCATCCTATCATATTATTCAAGGTCAACGAGGCAGATTAAGATTCGTGCAATTGTATACTTGAGAGTTGCAAGAATGTGTTTCTGGTTTCATTTTATTTAGGTACTGGGATCCATATTACTATAGGAGACGACAAAGACAAACAGACGATCAGGAGATGAACTTCATTGAATCTGTAGGTGATAGAAGTGATTGCGATTTTTTTGTTTTACTGACCATCTCAAAATACATTCATTTTATATATTGTTGTATTTTAGATATTTTCATTTGTGTTTGGGGATGGCGATCCAAATCAAGGAATCGAAGAAGAGAGATGGAAGTTGGTAATATTTTAGCACTCAATTCAGTTGTCCATTGCTTTCAAGATTTTATATAAACTCCTTTAGTTTTTGTATTTTGTGTTTAATTTTGTTATTCTCTTGCCTTTGTGTTTTTTTTTATCTTGTTTTAGATTTGTTTTTGCTAGTAAACACTTCTCCTCTCTGAAACCGTTTGTGGTACCTCCTTACTTCTTTATGTGTCTTTCTAGAAAGAGTGGTTTAGAAGAGATAGTTCTTATCTAAGTGTGATTACTAGTAACTCGGTGTTCTTAGCTGTATACTTCTTGTGTACCTGGGCTATACAAGTGTACTTTCTCCCTATCTCTCTCTCTACTGATAATATTATAAGAAAGAAAAGAGGTAATTAATAAGTCCTTTTGGTGGTTGAGGTCACAGGTTTAAGTCCTTTTGGGAATATGAGTTATAAGGAAAGAGGTAATTAAGGCCTTGTTTGGGAACACAAGTATTCTCAAATATTTCCTTCCCAAACATCACTCAAACACAAAACACAAAACACAAAACACTTTTCAATTTCAAGTCTTCAACTTTTTTATCTAATCATTATAATTTTCCCAAACTCTCAAACAAAACACAAAAAGTAATACAACTTTTTCAAGTTTCAAAACAAAAATAATAATAAAAAATTATATTCAAGCAATTTTTTAACTTTATAATATTTTTATTCAACTTTTTCTCCCTCATTTAATAACATGGGTATATGGTACTGCTAAAAAGAAAAAGGAAGAAGAATGCAATAACTTAATCATTTTCCTGAAAATTATGTGCAGATTGGGCAATACATAACTTCTCATGGTGGTGTTGTCACAGCTGAAGAACTTGCTCCATATCTCGATGTAGAAACTACAGAAGGGACCACAGTAAGTTCATGTTTGATGTAGTCTAGTTTTTATCATGCATTGCAAGTTTGTTGTTTAGCTATTGAATTGGGAGTACCGTAGCTTGCATCACATATCATTGTGATTATATTTCACAGAGTATTGCTTTGCTCTCCCTCTTTTTCTCTACCAATAATTCAAGAAGTCGTGATTTTGCCTGTTTAAAACCATGCTTTATTTAAATTGATTGTGTTTTACTATCATCTGTTGATTATTGGTCCAAGTTCTTTCTCTCAACATTTCTCATTAAATAAAGTTCCTTCCCTCAAGATTTGAGATCATCTCCATGATTACTTTCGGAGTATTCAAATTCTGGTGCTTATTGGATCTTAAAGTTTTGAACTTGATACTTTTACATTGCAGTCTTTCTTTTCACCCCTTTTCAAGAGCATAATTGCAGTTTCTCAAACTGTATTCAGATTTACTTGCCTACAAATTAATCATTTTGCCTTTTTTGTCTGCAAAGACTGCAATCATAATTCTAAGACATAATTTATTGATTTTTTTCTTTGTTAGTGGAATTTTCAATCAATCATTTAGTTCTTACACTGCAGATGTGCTGTTTGTTTCATTTCACCTTGTTTTCCTTTTTTTTTTTGTTGATTCCAGAATGATGAATCATACATCTTACCTGTTCTTTTGCGGTTTGATGGTCAGCCTGAAATAGATGAAGAGGTATGTCAGAACAATTTATTGGAAGAATGTCAGTTGTCGAGACCTCGAACTGATTCATCAGATCAAATTTAGGAAGCTATGATGCTGTGTATTATCAATAATTTTTTATCTATCTTATACCATTGATATGCCCTGCACTCAGATCTTAATGCCAAAAATGCTACCTGTGAAATTTCCGTACATCAAAGCATCTGGTACAAAAGTGTTCCCTTTGCATTTACTTGCCAGTTGCTCATGATGCAGGGAACTATCCTTTATCGTTTTCCATCTCTACAGCGTACTGCCTCTCGAAGGAGTGGAAAAAAGGAATATGTGGGAAGAAGGTGGACTGATTGGGTTGGAGGGGCTGATAAGTTTTTCAAGGAGAGAAAATGGGAATTCAGGTTATATATTCCCCCATGCCAAAAGTTATGTGGCAAACTTCATCCGTGATTCTTTCTTGACATGTTTTTTCTTTTCATTTTCCTTTTTTCACCCCTCTTTGCAGTAAAACTAGCACTTCACAGAAAGCTATGGTAATTGGGCTGGGTGGGCTTAACCTACTTGGTGTCATTATTCTCGGAAGCATGTTAAAGTATGGCTCTCTTATTGTTAATTGATGCTGGGTGGCTTCCCTTGATGTTGCCCTAATGTTCCCATTTTTTTCTTTTTTTGAAGGGAAATTGCAGTTAAACCTAGTGGGTTAATTAGATTTGTTTCTGATATATTTCCTCTCCTTCAGGTATGATTTGATGTATTAGATTCCATATGAACAGTCTGCTTTATATGGTTCAAGTTTTGAGTTCTGGATGACTAGTTCTGTAGTTTTCACTTTATGAGCAGAACCATAAATTAAGTAAATATCAGAGAAAAGGTCTAAGTATGTATAGAATACATTTTTCATTTATCCCCTTCACTCGATATCAAGTATTTTTTCTAGTTGTTTTATGATACCATTGCACTTTTAAGTTTGATGGCTAGCAGCTTTTGTGATTTGTCAACTTTTTAACAAACATCATTGTGGCTTTGTCAAACACTTTCATTATTTCATATCTTACTTGGTCATCTAAAATTTCTTTTAATTACTGTTACCAACAAAGTAAACTTCATTGATGTCCAGGTGGTGGAGGGGGTTGAATTTTTTGAATTTTGTATGTCATTTGTTGCAGTTTAACATACAATAGAATTGGTTCTCCTCATCCACTTTTTGGCTGATCTGAACTACTTGGAATTTAAAATTGCTGACATGGGATAAAACTCATTAACTATGGGAAAAAACTTGGAGTATTTTTGTTTGCTTGTAGAACGGATATCCAAGTACTCTCAAATTGAAGTTTTTTCTCGTAACAACTGTTAATTTTTTCTTTTGCTGTGTTTGCATGATTTTCACTTTCTACAAATATAAGATTGCAGTCTTGGGCAATGTTGTCAAATGTTGGTTTATCTTTGGTTGCATCTATTTATTGAACAATTACTTTGCAGATCTATGCTGGTTCTTTCTTTGCAATTCCTTTGATCCGGTGGTTCTTCATCCGCGATAGTAATGCTAAAATAGAAAAGAGAAACCGAGCTCGGCAACAGCGTGCTCAGGCACTTGAATTGCCTGATATTTCACTAAGACGGAAGGTAACTATATTGGTGCTTATCTAGAAAAGGTTGAGAATTGCTTTATGTTCCTGATGCGCCATGGGGATGAGGTTTATTTTTTCAAAAATAATTTTCTTGTCCAAAAAAAAAAAGAAGTGTCATGTTCATTTCTATGCCATTAGTAGCATATTGTACCTTCGCTTTCTCATTATACTACCTGTGTACCTGGGCTTTGCCTATTTCTATAAATATAACTTCTTGATTACCTATAAAAATAAAAAGGCTATTGTACCTTTGCATGAATAATTAACTTGATTTCTGTCCCCATATCCAGCTCCTCAGTGCCCAGGACATGGCTCAGAGGACAGTCATAGGACAGGATCGAATCGTCTACAGCACTGACCGGGACTTAATAGAACAAGACTATGAGGCCAAGGAATGGGATTTGAGATTCCGAGAGAGAGAGAAATCAGATTGAGTTGATACCACTGTAAGTCTGTTACTCTTTAAAGTTGACATTTCCGGCCTTTAATCAAAACATAACCAACATATGAAATGATTTGATATATGTTAATACAATTTCAAACATTTTCTTGAAGCTACAATTTGTAACAAGTTAATAGTGGTAGAATGATCAATTAGTTTAATAACAAAGCAGGTACATTGATATATATCATTGAAAGAAGCAATGTGACTCCAGGTGGTCATTTTGATTAGCAGATTAATCTTTTGGAACCAAAAGATTAATCTGCTAATAATAATAAAAAAAAAGAAAAGAAAAGAAAACTCTTTAGTTGGTTGCATGCTATTTTTATCATTTGAAAAACGAAGGATACTTGAATCTAAAAATGCTAAAAATTTCTCATGGCAGTGAGCCCCTTGGATGTTAGTTTGATCGTTGATTGCTATGTCTTGCAGGGATACAAGTCCCGACTCCCTTGGATGCTCTTATTATAATGGTGCTTTCATACTTGGACAATCACTCCACTGTTGCATTTGTTGTTTTGGAGAGCTGAGTTCGTGGTATTTTTTCTTTGAGAACATGGTATATCTCGGTCTGCTACCTCCCTCCAAGCCAAGCTTTTCACCGAGCAAGCTGGGGAATATGATTAAGGATGGATTCTGCAGTCTCCCGAGATACCGAAGGAAGCAGATTGGACTGCAAAGCCTTGTGATACAATTCAATTGGACCTTATCCGCAAATTGCCATATACAGATGAAGAATGGGGCATTACTGTAGCTACTTATATATATATCAGTGTAGAGTTCAAAGTGTCATATGCTTCGTATTTATTACTTGATCATTTCCTAACATCTGCAGTCTTCTGAGATCCCTTAGGAATGTAATTCTCTCTTTTGTGGTGTCATCATTCCCAGTAAATCGGGGAAAATACCGGCCAGGGCCGATTCCAATTCTCTCGTGTACATTTTTCTTTTCTTAATAGTGACCACATTCAAAGTGTCAACTTTCATTACTTATATACAATGATGATCATCATAATCTCCACGAGCCTTAGAGGGGAAGGGGTGATGTGTTACAGTCACGTCTTCGAGTCTACCCAGCTGATGTAAATGTGCCACATGGTAAGTTCCTTTCAACACGTCAAATTATATTAAACTTCTATTTATTTAGTATAATTTTTTTAGATAGTGCCTGCAATTATACATCAAAATGCCGTATTAAGCCCACCACGAAATACGTTCTGCTAGAAGAAATGACTGGGGGATTGTATACACACACTACTATGCAGTGTAAAGACCACCATCAACGGCCATTATCAAAACCAATATATTTCTTTTACTTAATTGGTGCCATATAAATCCATCCAACACTAAAAAGATGGACTCCCAGCAGAAATGCGGGGGATCACATGATCAAGGAATGGTATAAATTGATGCCCTTTGGTACAGAAGTTTCCACGAGCACAGACAGCTCTGTGCACCCTTGGCTAGATATGATGTGTCAGGAAACGGGTGAATTAGCAGCTTGGCACCAATTGTTCTCACCATCGCTACAATTCTTCAAGGAAATGATCGCAGAATATACCCGATAATATTGCTCTAAGCTATTTGGGAGACCAAAACACCTGCAAAAAAAGGAAAAAAAAACATTTGTTTTGGTTCTGGAGAACTTACATATATTTAACCAGATTGATAGCTTATACTCGAAAAAAACTAGAACTGTAAAATGAAGAAAATGATGTTGAAGGGCTGCGTACCTAAAATTACTACAGTAAACAGTATTATCAATATCAATCGAATGAGATGTTGATCAACTCGAACACAGACTGGAGATTTTTGATATCTTGCCCAACAGGAACCTATGCTCATTCCCATCTGCATTCCCATCTGCTGACCCTATCAAAGAGATGCGCACACATAATAAGCACCTACATTATCCCTTCTCCCCTTTAACATAGCCACACTCTAAAGACACACAAGTCACAAAAATATGCATACAATTGCACATACTTCCTAAAACATCTGATAACAGTCTGCCAGATGATATATCATTACAAAAAAGGATAATGTTCACGCTAGTATACTTATTTTTTTCCCAATAAAATCTTTGATTACTTACTAAAAGAGGATAATGTTCAAGAAAACGCATTGCAGATACATACTCCTTAAAATGTAATAATATGCCAATGATGATGACAGATTATTGTGAATGGATGTGTTGTTTTGACTCTGAGTTTATGGGCTTACGTTTCCTTTTATTTTCTTCTACATATCTCTAGTATGGCTCCGTGTACTAGGGCTACACATTTTATTAGCCACAAAATCCAAGCAACATCATATGCATCCTTTAGCAACATTGTTAAATGAAATGCAAAGTAATGACTATTTTATAGTGAATAAAAAAATACATTTGCAAGTGCCAATGGGGGGGCCCGTATAGTGCAAACACAGGTAGAACACACCGACAAACTCAATAGAAACTGATTTCCAACAAAAGTTTCTGATGCGTTGTAGCCATATGATAACTCCATCAACAATCTTCCTTGGGACCAACTCTATGGAAAGATTCCATATCATGACAGATTGTATGGTTTCTCTCCTTACTGATGAATTGCTGGACAGCCAAAAAAATGCTTTAACAATATAAAAGGGTATTCTAACCACTTTGCAATCCTAATTTGTCCATTTTCAACAATATTTATGAAGATTTACTGCTGCGCATATATATATATTTTTTTATAAGTAGATTTACTGCTGCGCATATATGGAACACATATGGTCAAGTTACCTGTGCACCATGAGAAACATCAGCGTATGATGGGGAATGCCTTTGTTCTTCTCCATCCTTTAACCTCTTTGTATAATTCCTACTGACAGTGCTCCTACAGGCAGTCCGTAAATTATTCAAGAAACCAAACGAATTCAATCTGCCCCACAATGCCCGCAACTTGTTCTCATGGGAGAAGCTTTTAGGTTTGGGTTCATCAGCTTCCAGATCCCAACTCCCATCCTCACCATGTATGTTACACGAGGTCTCTTGAAGAAAATCCGGAGCTTCACAACCCAACCTTGGAGTAAAATAAGAACCCACCTTCCTTAGCTTATTAGGGTTGTGGTCAATATGTGAAACCCCATTAATATTCAGGTTTTCAATTTCTCTGCTGCTGTGCTCAGCAAGCCCAGCAGCAGTATCTTTTGAACTAGATGTTGCGTTTGGATCAAGAAATCTTCTCAATATGCTACTGTCTTCTAAATCATAACGATTGAGGCTTTCTGTGGGCTTTCCACCGGAAAGAAACAATGCCAACCTATCTCTGTCCTGTTCATCTAAGTTAACCCACTCAGTATTTGTCACTGTATCTTGCAATGAAGCATCTTCGAGGCTTTTCTGCACATGAATTATTTGTTCCCTGATGGCTCTGACAAACTGCTTGTGTCTTGAAACTACATCTTCCTGCCTTTGAGACTTGTCTATCACAGATGACAAGTTAACTGCTCTTTCAAAATCTTCCAACTAATTAGAGATAATAACCAGTATAAGATTAAAAAAAATTAAGAAGACTAACAAAATAGATAAATAGCTGAGGTCGAGGTCGACATTAATACCTGCCATTTTGCTGTTTCAAGGGTTGTTGCAAGATCACGCCTATGATAATTAATTGACAGAAGTAGCTTTGGGTCTGGGTGCTCACCTTGAAGACTTTGCTCGTGCAACAAAAGACGGAATATTGATTCCATCCTAAATTCCAAACCAAAACATAGAATTGGATCATCGCAAGTAAAGTTTCCAAGGGAAAAAGTTCAACCGTATAATATATATCAAAACAAAAACATAATTTGAGATTCTAGGACAATGAACCTACTGTACGCATCTACAAGTTAAGGAACCTCTAAAAGTTTTCAAGTTTTAGCTTAATTATAAAGAAAATTAACTTGTGGACAAGTTGCAACTATTGAGGAAGCAACTTCTCATACTTCCAATGCAAATCTTGAAAGTCCTGCCACCAAGGAATTCAACATTTGACCTATAGAAAATCTTTTGAACCATGAAAGTACCACTGTCTCATGATTAAACTCCATTAGATGACATGACACCATTAGCACCTCCACTACAGATGCCGAAAGACAAATTTTCCCGAGCTTTATGGCTTCGTGTCCAATATTTATAAATGACGCCTCAAAGGAAGCTTATATTTCCATAAACCATTAAGACCGTTTTGTAAACAAGAAGGGATAGCAATAAATTTACGATAAAATTGAGCTCAAGAGTGCAACCACCCAAATGCTTAACATAAACCCTTTCGCTGAGTTAACTATAAAAAATTAAAAAAAAAAAAAAAAAAAACCTTTTCCTGCGTAAACCCAAAAGAGATAAAACCAGTTCCCCACACCGCGTTTCAAAAAGCAAACATTTTACTTTCAGAAGAAAAAAAAAACTTACGAAATAGCAAAAAGAAAACCAAAATATAAACTGACCTGTCGACGGAGTCTTGAACGACCTCGGCTGCCGAAAACAGAGGGTCCGATTCCCACCGGAGCAAACTCGACCCCATTTTTTTTTATTTACAAAAATTCAATTAAAATGTGAGAATCGAATAACATTTTAATAATTGTATTTTCTAAAAAATAACGCCATTATAAAGAAAAAGCTCGAAATTAAAATGTTTAATAAGAATCATTCAGGGAACAGGTTCAACAAGAAAAACGAATTTATAAAAATAAAAAGAATTGATGGGTATGAAGGAATTGAAGGTGAAATGTAGCGCAAAGTCTAATCTTAAAGATAGTTACGAAGAACAATTCTGGTCGAGATTTTAGGGTTACGGACGAAAAGTGGGGGATCTTTTAGGTTTACAGGCGAGAAAATAAAGTAAACAGGCACAAAAGCAGATGAGTACGGACGGAGAGTAGGTGTCAGCGCATTAGAACTTTCAAATTTTGACTAATATTTATTTTTTACTTTTAATTAATTATTTAAAATTTGAAGTATTAGATATATTAGATATTACACTTTTTATAATAATAAAATATTATTATTTTTTATTTTTTAATTACTTGTTTATTTTGTTTTCATAATCTTTAATACTGTCCAACAATCATATTTTTTTTTTCATTTTTACAATCTAACAATCTATAATATAATAATCTTATATATATATAGATGGTAAAATCTCATATGTAAATAAAAAGAAAAATAATACTTAGAGTCGTGAGTGTGCAAGCGCCGTGCAGTCATTTTGGAAAAAACGAATAAATGTAAGATCCATATGAAAATAAATTAACTTTTTAATAGTGAACTCCATTCTTTTTCAAAGCGACTGTATGACATTTACGTATTCTACGACTGTATGTAGCATTACTCAAATAAAAATTTCATATCTATAATATAATAATCTCAAAAAATATTTTTAAACTTGTTATAGTTCTTTTCATATTTGAAAAGAAAAATATATTTATTATGACTTATATTTTAGATGAAAATAATTTAACTAATTTAATATAGAGTAAATATACATGATATTTATTAAATTTAAAAATAAAAAGATATTTGATTAATCCAACGCGAATGCCACTCAAAGTGTTACACACTTTCAAAGATGGAACCAATCCAAAATGTCATTTTAGATCGAACCAATTAACATCTTTAGCTAAAAAATAGCTTTTTTTCAGAAAATATATATTTGTAAAAAAAAAATGTCTATATTCATAAAAACAAATTTTTAGACTGTTGAGTTTAGTTATCTTGTCATTTATTTATTTATTTATTTTATCGAGACATCAAAATAGTGAAAGTGAACATTTTCAACAAATTCACCAAAGTATTCTAACTACAAACCATTTGGTCCTCCAGTGGCAGTAGTTATGCTCCTCCCAATAAACGTCAACGATAATATATAAGGGCTCGATTAGATGTTAAAGAATATTTGTAAATATTTGTAAATAATAATGTAATAATTTATAAATAATAATAAAATAATTTATAAATATATGAAAATAGTTAGATACACTGAGGGTGAAAAGTCAGCTCTCAAACCATAATATCAGAATAATAATAATATTAAGATAAATATTTTAATAATATTTAATTTAATTTTAATTTAAAATCATATTATTTCATCTTACTATCCAAATTCCGGTTGAGACGAGACAACATCCGCGACTGAAAAATGTTGTCACTGGTACTCATAGCTAGTCATGTTTTTCCCTTATTCTTATCACGCAGCGGATCTCATGCGCCAGAATTTTGCTGCATAAGACCCGCACAAATCATGTCAATAGGGTATGGCGACAATGCTTATCGGAATATGCTTGACGCCTTGCAATCGATAAAGAAATTAAAACTAAGCTCTCCAAATTTGATTTTTTTTATGCTGACTGGAACCTATGTTCATTGATGACATAAAGAAATTTCATAAAAATAAATTTATAAACTGACATAGTTTGACGTAGTATGTTAGATTATAAAACTAGAATAGATTAACTTATCATACGAAGCCACCTACAAAGACAATAGAGATTGTTGACTAAACCAACTCTAACAAGATTCTAACTAGGATAATAGAATTACAAAGCTACAAACAGTCCCTATTACATTTCACCACTCCCAGACTTGCAAAACAATGGAAACCAGCTAATTTATTGATGTGATTTGTTCATGCCTTGCAAATCTGGATAATAATAAACTGGCAAGTCTGGACTCATGATGAAATGTTGGTGGTTAAAAAGGTGAATAACATTTCTCAACTCTATATTTATCGATGAATTTTGCTAATATCCTAGAAATTAGAGAGCATCTTGATGCTATGAATTTCACAGTATGATCACAAGTTATTTTGGTTTTCCTCGTTCTAATAGAAACCAGACACCAATGGCTACCAAAATTGCAGTAAGAAAATCACACAAAATACTCGACCATCTGAATTTCCTTTTGCTTGAAACCGCATTTCTCATAGAATGCCCTATTCTCCAAACTGCAGTCAAGAATCACCTTATAGCAACCCATAGAACGAGCATGATCCGTGAGGAATGCAATGACTTTCTTGCCTAATTGCATCCCCGGAGCATTGGAGTCGACCACAACATCTTCAATGTGCCCAACTTTGCCGCAATTCCTCAGAAACTTGTTCTCAATGAACACACTCCCAGTTGCAATGATCTTCCCAGACGATTCATCTTCTATGACACAAATAACGTGGTAATCTCCAAGAGAGCTGATCTCATGAAATCGATCTTCAAAGTCATTGTCAGAAACAGAGTCACAAACGGTTAGTTGCCGCAGCAGCTCTATAAAACCCTTGCTTTTGTCTGAGATCTGTAATCTTCGTACCAGAAACTTCTGATCTTCGCTGGGCGAATTACTGGCTTGCATCTTTTTCTTTTACCCGATAAGATCTGGATACATTCTTTCAAAGATATAGAAAAAGGATGAAGCATTAGATCTGCATAGATTTGAAGCACAAAACAGGACTTGGTAGGATTCAGGACTTGGCTAGATTGTCCTAGGTAGAATTCAGGAATTTACCCTTTATCTTTGCTACCGGGCGGAATGGAGTCCATCACCGCGAGGAAGGCCAGGTGTTCAATAAAATGGATGCGAGAAGAGCCTGGGAGATTAGTTGAGACTGACTTTGCCTGTGACTCGGAGTACCGTACAACTACAATTACAGCCATCGTGAGATTGCTGAAGCGGAGGCTGCGGAGCAGAGAGAAGTTACAAATAAAGGAAATAAAGTCCGAGTGGTGATTATGGGCCTGACCTAGTGAGCCCGATTATTTCAGAGTCCGAGTGAATCCCAATTAGTTCCGAGTGGGCCCAATATTTTAGAGTCCGAGTGAGAAATCATCAAGGAAGGATCCAGAAACCCGAAGCTAAAGATTATGGGTATGGCGTTCTGAGAAAATTCTTGGTCAGAAAGATATGCCGAGATCGCTGATTCAGCGCCTGGCGCCATACCTGGCTGGTCGAATCCGACAGAACCAAAGGCTTCTAAGCTCTGTTTCTTCGTCTTCTGCTCTTTACGAAGCCTCTCCATCGCCTTCTTCTCCATCTCCTTCTCCCGATGCCGTCCACTTGACCGACAATTGGGTCCGAGTACGCTATATTTCACAGTTTAATATCGCAATTATTATGTGTTTAGAAAATTGCAAGATTAATGGAACCCAGAAGATTTATTCTTGTAAAATCGTTGAAAGTGAAATTTCCATTTGGTCTTGATGGATGTTGATCATTATCTGGTTCCATAATATTTGACGTCCCAGAGTTTATGCCTTTACATCTTATTAAGTTGTGCGTAACTGTCGCAGAGAATGAAAGAGCTGCAAGCTACCGAAGCACCGGGTGGTGAAAAGATGCTTAGGTTGAGTGTGGAAACTGGGGGATGTTCTGGGTTCCAATATGTCTTTGATCTGGATGACAAAACCAGCTCAGATGATAGGTATATGCGTTTGCATGTGATTGCTTACCCGTTTCTGTTCTAATTGGATAGTGTTCATCAGAAGCTGTGCTCAATTTTGCTAAAACTCTTTCACTTTCTGTAGAATTGTTGAGAGGGAAGGAGTTAAGTTGGTGATCGATAATATTTCATATGATTTTGTAAAAGGGGCAACCGTTGATTACGTTGAGGAGC
Organism: Juglans mandshurica; assembly: GCA_022457165.1. Lineage (NCBI taxonomy): Eukaryota > Viridiplantae > Streptophyta > Magnoliopsida > Fagales > Juglandaceae > Juglans > Juglans mandshurica. The sequence continues at coordinate 32,962,890 of CM039626.1, forward strand.
TGATCCGTTCAGCATTTGTGGTAAGTGGATATGGATGTACACACTGCGTATAACTTGTCATCCTTTTCTGATAGGTACTTTTTGTTTTATAGGTATAACTTGTCATCCTGAGATGGAAACTCCTTGTTTGGGAAAGTTTGAATTGATTAATTAGGATAATTAGTCTGAAGGACCTTTTTTCCCTTTAGAAATGTCCTCTGGTAAGTGGTTCCCTGTCATATTATCTATGCAGGAATTTATTAGGACAATGAGATTTGAGGTGAGAGTCTTTAGCTTAAATGAGATAAACTTCCGCTATGATAGCCTGTGTTAGGCCCTAGGTGGGGTACTAGTAGCCAAAACACAAATAAGAAATGCAGATGAAGCCCACGAGGCTGAGGTTTATGTAGATCCTTACAAGAACAATGAGACTTGAGGCAAAATTCCAAACTGTATATGAGTTAAACTTGATCTATGATAGCCTGCGTTAGGCCCTAGGTGGGCAGCAGCAGCCAAAACAAAACTAAGAAATGCGGATGAAGTCCACAGGGCAGAGGTCGATGCAAGTCTCTATCCTCTTAGATGTCTAGTTCATGTTGGTTGGTTGGGGTGTCACAAAATTGAATATTATGGCGTTTACTTTTGATCTGGATTCTAGGTACTTGAGTTCTTTCTTTACGGACAAATCCAAGGAGCATCATGCCATGCAGTTCAAAATTGTCGATGGTTTTATTTCTGACCTTGCTAAGCTCTATTTACATCTTTTTAGTGTGAATAAGTGATGCTGCAAAGGTCCTATTGAAAGAAAATGGCCCCAATCTAGAATAATACTATATACAAGCTTAAAGTATACAAAGCCTTGCACTGGCGCTTTGTAAAAAATAAGTCTCGTTAAAAAAAGTGGGGCTTTTTTTTTTTATATAATTTTTCATAGTGGGGTCCTCTTTTTTATAAAGGGACTGCACGAGGCTTGTATATTAGGGGCTTGTACAAATCCTTACTCTTTTCCATATAATGTTTTGTCTTTTCCATATAATGTTACTGCACGCTTCCTTCTCTGTAATGGAATTTTGCAATAATTTGAGCATCCTGCAAAATGGTGCCAGTTTAAGAGACCATAATTAGATTTTGGCTGTTTGGGTTGAAACTCAACGGTGCCCAAGGTTCACAGATTTGATTATTTTTTTTATATTTAGATATGCTTGACTGTACTTTTGCCGGTTAGAACATGGCAGATGCCTGTGTGATTTCTGCAGATTTTTTAGTATAAAATTGGGAAATAATTTTTCACTGACAAACTATATAAAAAGTGCAATTTCCCTTAGAAAGTTTTGGTATTGTAGGTTCCAATTTGAAAAATATAGGAAGTTTTGGGTAGAAATTGAAACTTTTGGTAGTTTAAGGTGCAAAGGGAAAAATATGTGTAATTTGTGGGCAAAAAGTGGAATTCCCCTTAGAAAGTTTGTATGTTACTTGGTGCTGATTTTGTGTGGTGATATGGTGCCATCAAAATTTCATATTTGTAATACGTGATGCTGCTTCGGCTAAATTCCAGTGTAATGTGCAGGTGACTGAAAATCCAAGCGCAGTGGGTGGGTGCAGTTGTAAAAGTTCTTTCATGGTGAAACAGTAGTTTTGTTGCAAGTACCTTACCCATATACTCCCAGCACGGCTAAGAGGTCATTCATGTTTGGTCCCAACTGGTTATTATTTCCCTTTTTTGTTTTCCAATAACAACCATTTCAATTGAAAGAAATTGCTTCTGTATGACGCTACTATACATGTAAGAAAGCAAGGTGTAAAACAGTCATCCATCATCGAGCTCTTGTATTTTTTATCGTTTCAGGGTTCGTATTTGAATGTAGGTAATTCAGTAATAATTGCACTTTGTTTGGCATTTCCGACATGGCATTTGTAAGGGCATGCATCTTACATATTGTTGATTGCTGCCATGTTGGTTTGTAGGATTGTTGCAAACTTTTAATAGTACATGTCATAGATGCTGAAGATGGAAAAAGTACAAATGTTTTGGATGGCATCTCATGTTTCCTCATTATAAATCAGATTAACTTCCGCTTGCTTGGAAGGATTTCAAAAGGAATTTGAGATATCAATATGATTTAAGTCAAGTTTTAAAAGATTTCATTGTTTGAGATGTTACAACGTATCGAACTCGTGTTAAAGGAATTATTACCTTGATTGTTTTTGTAAAGCTACAATCTAAAAGAGAAGAGAATATATATTTACAACCGTGAATTGTGTAATTGTCGCGTAATCGTTTTGAAAAAAGTGAATAAAATATAAAATTTATATGAAAAAATTAATTTTTTAATAATAAATTTTACTTATTTTCAGAGCAATTACGCGATGGTTGGACACTTAGAATTATTCAAAAGAGAATGGGTTTAGTTTGACTAATGGAAAACCAACGTACGTTTTTTGAAGACTCTTTTGTCTTGGCGGCGATTTTCCGAGCAGTACTCAAAACTGTTGTCGTTTTTTAATTTGCAGAATAATTAACCTTTTTGGGAATAAAACAAATCAGACTAAACGGAAGTCGAATGTAATGCATGTACCAAAAACCTGCGACATAGATATCGTATCTAAGAGGCCTCGTTTGTTTTGTCAGATAAAATAAATTGAGATAATAGATAAAAATTAAATAATATATTATTAAAATATATTTTTTTAATATTATTTTTATTTTAAAATTTGAAAAAAAATAAATTATTTATTTTATTTTATATAAAAATTTAAAAAAATTATAATAACTAAATAAAATAAAAAATTTTGTGAAAGGTAACGAAACTGTACAACAATTATAAGAACGACCATGCAAGTGACTTCCGCATGTCTAGGCTAGCTTCCTTTCACAGGCACCATGAACAGTTGTCAACGTACGACGCTTTTCATATCACTGCTTTTTTTTTTTTTTTGGCACTCTAATCTTTCACGAGTGGTGCTACTGCATGTGCCCATTGTGTGCCATCTAATATATTTTTTTTAAATTTTAAATATTTTTTAAATATATTTAAACATTTTTAAAAAATAAAAAACATATCAATATATAAACGATCACTTAATTAACCATTAAGTTAAAAAAAGAAAAAATTAAATATAGAAGCGTTTAAAATAAGGAGGCAAAATGAGACAACATAACATTACTCATTTTTCATAACTGACATAGATATTGGCTTGGGATAAATTCTAAGGCTGAGCAGAACACCGCCCCACCCCCCGGGTCCACCTTTGCGGCACAGACAACCCTGCCTGAGGGACACCCCCACCCGACCCGCAAGCCACACACAGTAGGGCATTGGAACTAGATCCTTTAAACTATAATAGGCGAAGTTCAAGCATGATGTACCCATGCGTATTGGCTATATTCACTTTATGTAGCACAGATGACACCCCTCAAGCAAGTATCATTTAAGACTAGAAAGTATATCTCATTTCATCTCAATATCTAAACACTACAAAAACATCACTTCTCAATTTCAAATATTTAACTTTTTTATCTAATCATTATCTCATTAAAACTTTCCCAAATTTTCAAACAAAACACAAAAAACAATTCAACATTTTCAAAGCTCAAAATAAAAATAGTATTAAAAAATTATATTTTAATAATATTTTAATTTTATAATATTTTAATTCAACTTTTTTCTCATTTCCCAAAACTCCATAAACATCTTAGATCAAACTATTTCATTACTATTCACAAACCATTCCACTGCTATTAATAGATTATCTAATCTCATCTCACTATTTAAACATGTTTTAAGTCGTCCAATCATGCATCAAAACCATGCCTTTTGATGCCAAACGCATTAGGACGCAAGAAACATTTCCTTTACTCAAACCCCAATAACATCAAACCAAAACAAAATTTACGGCCATTAGTAAACTTAGGAAGCTTAAGAATCTAAAAGGAAACAAAAAGGTCCTCAGCAACATTTCTCAAGAAATGTCTCGCTCACACAGTGTTCATAAGACGTTTTGCTTATGCTATCTATCTCCTGAAATAACTCTCAGAAACAGCAAAATGAACTTAGTAGAGGCGGATTGCAGGCCCCATGGTACTCTTCAGATGCAAGCACCTCACCTATTTAAGCAGACCAAATGCACAAAATTAATAACCACCGAGAAGTGAGAAGACAAATCACGAATACACACAATTAATGAACTTACATTCTGCCAATTTTTCTTCAATAATGAAACAAGGAAGTTGACACTCATTTGCACATTCTGGAACAGCTGCTTCTCCTCCATACTGCAATTCCCCACAGCAACACCCATACAAAGAACTTTCTTAAGTTGAAACTTTACCATTGCCTTTGTTTCATTAAGCTTCGATTCCAGGGTTTCCTGATGAGTCACCAGGGTTGGAAACTTGCCTGCATTCACATCCTTTATGTTATTAACAATGGTCTAGCCAATTGTATGTAGCAATTACATTGATATGATGGTGACAACAAGAAGTAGGTTTCTATGTTGGGGATCACAAAGAAAGCCTGCTGATCAGCAAATCAAAATTCTCTAAACATCTTAATACTTCAGATTTTCGGAATATAAATTGGGGATCTAATAAAGGAAAAGGCAGGACCTTAGATTCAGAGCATGTTCAAAAGCTTTTTGGAAAAACTACTTACAAAATGGCTAGTTTGAAAACTAAACAGGCAACTCCGCAGCCCCATGTCTTATTAATGCTTGCAAATAACAGATCAAGTGCCAATTTGTGCCAGAAACAGACATAAAATCACAACTCAATTAATTTAAGAACATAACAAGCCACCAAACATCGTTTTTTTTTTTCATACCACCAAGCATCTTAATCATCAATATAAATTTATTTGAATCACAAAGCAATTGAGCACAAAGAACTATCGGTGGAATTTGCCTTTAATGTTTCTACTGGGAAATGTCCAGCCAGGAGAGGCATCCTCACTCACAAAGTGCTTACAAACCCAAAAAAAGATTTATAAAGTTGAATAAGACCAACTCTAACTCTGCCAATACCACATTGGAAATCATTACACTGCAACAAAGAGGAGAAAAGGCAGCTAAAAGAAATGAGCTACTTGCCTGCCTTGTTAAGACCGGGGCCCAAAAGACGAGGAATTTGCTTAATTACGGACTCAGAAGCTAAAAAGGCATGGTACTTCTTCGCAAGCTTCTTGACCAATTTCTTGTTCTTGTTGAGCTTCTTCAACCCTTCAACATCCATATACTCCAATCCTATCTTCTCAGCCTGCAGTAATAAATAACAGAATCAATACGTGAAATGTTTAGCTTTGCGTTAAAAGCAACCCCAGACGCATCATATAGGCCCTTAAATTGTAAAACTGCAATTAAATTTGCTACTTCTAAGTTATGGCCAAACTTCACAGCAAAAATAACAAAAATGTCCATTAAATCGCTTAACAAAAAAGTGACTCCCATGTTTTCTTATAGCGCAACCAGCTCAAAGCCTCAAATACTCGTTGGGGGTGGGTCACGTCAGGGCAGTGCAGGGCGTATAAGACACATACATAAATTTAAATATAGCATACAACTAAATACGAAAGGACAATAGGGAATGAATAAAATCGGGTAACGGATCAGTTGGAGTACCTCTTCGACGTGCTGAGCATCACCCAGCATGCAAACCTTCATCTTGGGGCGAGGGATGTGGGGGAGCTTCACGGAACCACTGAAGCGCTTGTCTTTCTGGGGATCATAGTTCTTCAACCCGATTTGCAGCTCAACAGTCTCCGTGAAGTTACGCGTCTTCTCCTTCGCGTTGTTGAAGACCTGGGAGATTACCTCCCTAAGAGTGTCGCTCTGAAGCTTACTGTTTATAATAACATAAAAAATAGAACGAAACAAAGAAAAGAGATATATTTATATGAGAGTAAAGCATAACGTAACACAAAAAACACAGGAAAATGCGAGAAAGAAGAGCGATTGCCTCATAGGTGGAGCTTTCTCTTTCCAGCTGCTTCTCCAATGGTACCCTGCAATACATATAATCAAGCAAAACTATGTAATTGATTAATTTTGGATATCTGAGACATATAACCCTGGAATTAGGGATGAATCAGAAACCCTAACATGTAAGATGGGAGAGAGAGCGAAGGAGTGAACCTAAGCGGAGGCTGCAGTGAGCGAGTGCGACGGAAGGAGGAAATCAAGAAGCATCCTTGGCGCATATGAATGAATAAAAACCCTAGACACGTGCCAAGGGTTGAAGACACGTGCTTTCCCAGTCCTGTAATTTTTATTCCGTTCATTGGTAAATTGTTGAAGGAGTAATTCTACGTACAATCGTGAAGTACGTAATCGTCGCGTAATCACTTTGAAAAAGAGTAGGGTCTATTATTAAAAAATTAATTTTTTTCATGTGGGTCTCATGTTTTATTTATTTTTTTCAAAGCGATTACGTAGCGGTTACGCAATTCACGGTTGTAAATATATTTTCTCTTGTTGAAGTAACTATTATCGTAACATATACTAAACTAACAAATACATTAAAAAATTAAAATAAAAAAATCAAACCACTAATGAGGTTTTTACACGAAAATATTATATTAAATAATATTGTTCCTAGAAATTAAATTAAATAAATTAACTAATTGATTTTCCTTTTAGGCTTTAGTGTTACATCTCTTGCTTCGCGTTAAATCAGTAAGTAAAGGTTTAAAAAAAAAAAAATCAGTAAGCAAAGAAAGGGTTGTTTACCTTTCTAAACGGGAATGAGGTATACGGAAGAAAAAGTGCTTTCACAGGATAGTTAAAAAGGGTAATTCCTGATAGAGTTGCTGATTATGCAAATGTCGTGAAATTTTTTTTTTTTAAATAAAATTTATTATTATTATTTTTTTATGTGAATTTTATATTTACTATTTTTTTTTTAAAAAAAATAACAATACTTACACATAACTGCAAATATAATTTATCTAGTTTAAAATTCACTCCCAAATTTGGGAGTCGTCTTCGAGCCAAGCGAGTACCAATAATAAATGACTATTTCTTACCTTATTATACTCATGTACCTTCTAAAGGTCACAACTGTAATTACTCTCTGTATAATTAGTACACTCCACGAATGATTATTCTTGATTTGAGCAACATATTCATTATTAGGCAGATGTAAATATTTTTTCATTCATTTAGCAGATGGACCTCGACACATCCGGAACAAATTTCGGAGTGCTCTTACCACACGAATATATGTGTCGCTTCCACATTCAGAAGACGGGGGGGGGGGGGGGGGGGGGGGAAGACTCAAGATAAGAAATTCAGAAAGTGAAATGAAGATGCAATGTTCCCGGATGAGACGAATCCTTGTAGCCGTACATAACTTGTACCAATTTAACACTTCCGACAGCTAAGATGAATCAAACCATGCTTGGAAAATGTCTGATGCACACAAGCATATAATACTTATTGAAAACATGCACAAAGCTATCAATTACATAAATGCCTCAAAACTCCAAAAGTATCGACTTTAAAAGTCGCCAAGGGGAGGAATTCAAAAAGTCATTCTTCTGATGGCCTTTGCCCCAAGACTGGAATGTCTTCATAACGTTTCTGCAGAGTAACAAGAAAATTAAAATTCAGTAAAAACAAGAAAATAGACTTAGTATCACTATCAAAGGTCATAAGAAGTTACACGTGGGCCAAAAGTAGAGGTTATATGCTAGCACATATGTGATTGAATATGAATTGGACAAACAAAAGACTAAACAACACACCCCCCCGCCCCCCCCAAAAAAAAACCAGGTAAAAAGGGTACATTTTCTGCTCGTTCCCACTATAAGATCCTAACAAACCAGCAGAACGATCACTTTCCTTGTAAAAGCATTTGGAGAAATAAGGTGCATCTAAATGCAGTATTTTTTTGCTTGGACAGCTTCTTTGGGGAAGATCTTGACTATGGATAACTTACGAAAACGTCAGGTGATTGTTTTCTTCCTTTATACAACCTGTATCAAATCCGTGTAAAAGGACAGATTGTTTTCTTCCTTTTCTTTATGAGATTCTATTGATTGTAAATCCTAAATCTCAATAATCCATTACCAATAGAATGAGGGACAAAAGCAATTAGAATGACTAGACCAATCTTGTTGAGACAGAGAGGGTGCTTAAAACACGCCGATACAAACCAATTCTGACAGATTCAGAAAACTCAGAATGAAGTCTTATAAATTCATAGGAATCTGACCATACTACCATGTAAATTTCAACAACATGATCCAAACTCGAATCACACTAAAATCAAAATTCAGCTTGGCTTGAGTGAAGTCTTCTTCTAACCATCCTAATGTACAGCAAAGGGCGGCCTGGTAATCCATCCAGACGTGCATAAGACACAAAAATAATAAAGGTACTAAGAACCTCTAGCAATATGTTGAGTATCTATAGACAGGAAAGACATGATGTGGGTGATACCAATGCAATCAAGAAACCAAAAATTTTTGTTTTGTGCAATGTTTTATATCTGGGAGAAACTAAATTAAAACTGGTCAGCTGATGGGCAAGATTAATAACCATAAATCATTCCCTGTTCTGGATCTCAATGGTTGTGGGTATAGAAACAGCATAATTTCTCAAACCCGCATATTTTTATGTAGCACCCAAGTGTAATGCTTATCTAAAATCAGCTGTTTGAAGCATGAAATCCACAGAAAAACTAATTGAAGTGAGTGAGAATAAGAAATCATAGACAAATAAATTTAAAGAATTGTGATACTAGATGCATACCCCAATATTGTTGTATTCCCACAGCTTATGAACTCCATAATCAACAACCTGCACCCATTTGAACTAATCTTATAAGAAGCCTCGCCTTTCAGCGGTAACATGTATTCTAAACATTCTAATTACCCACAAATTTATGTATTCAAATTATTGTAGTCCATAAATCTTAATGCTACTATAGCGATCAGTATTAATAATGAAAAACAGTTTAGTAATTCCAGGTCCTCTATTTGGTTGCTTGCGATATGTACGTTGTAATATATTGCGATTTTAAATCTGAGGAACCGTAATCTGTGATCACATCAACCAAAAATGTCCCACTCTATTTGAATATTCCATTATGCTACCGCAAATACTGAAAATACTATCAAACAGAAAATTAAACGTGGCTCGTGAAATTTTATAATTCAGAAGTCTTACGGCAATCAGAAATAACATAACCATATTTTGGAGCTGAGCTCGCAGTTAGACTTCCAAAACTATCATTTCCAAAGTTATCCTTCAAATTTCTCAGCAATCAAACAGGATAATATGAGAGATCCGATGCGAAATCAAAGGTTAGAATAAATCTCGAAGCCTCACCCGTTCTCCAACAAAAGCACCGGCGATGACGAAGGTGGCATAGACGGAGGTTCGGCGCATGATTACCTTGTAAAGACCTTCGAGAAGGCCTCCGCCGCTCCTTCGAGCAGTTGAATCCATTGAGATTTAGACTGCTGCGTCGCTTCTTCGCTCCCAATTTTGTGATTTCGCTAGGGTTTGCAGAGCGCTCTCAATGCCTTGAATGGGGAATGGGACTGGAAGGTCGATTTAGTAATTGTGAAGCCTTACGGGGACGGTTTGGTTATGAGCGGACCAATATTAAGTTGGACCGCTTAATGTGCGAATGTTTTGGGCCGGGCTAATTGGCTCAGTAGTCACTAGTCAGTGATTGACCAGCGATACGCGAACGCCGGAAGAGAGTTCTACGTAGTACGTAGTGCATGGGTATCATAGACATAGAGTAATATTTATTTAGTGGAAAAACTTAATTTAGACCTTTTGTTTTCCATATTAAAATCTAAAATTTTGAAAATATCTCATCTCATAATTAAAATTTTTTTAAATTCTCACATAAATTCAACTTTTTCAAATCTCAAAACAAAAATAATATTAAAAAATATATTCTAACAATATTTTATTTAACTTTAATCCCAACTCATCTCATCTCTAAAAACAAATGAGGATTTTCCTTATTTTTTCTTCATATTTTTTTTTATCACACTTATTTATATAAATAAGTGATATTTTTATTGTTAAAGTATGCAAGTCCCGCACACTCTCTTTAAAAAATGAATAAATTTGAGATCAATGTAACAAATTATTTTTTAATATTAGACTTTATTTGTTTTCAAAATGAATACACAAAACTTTCACATTTTAAAACTATATATAATATCACTCGTTTATATAATACATTTTAAATAATTTTATATGCTAATCACTTAAATAAAAAGAGAAATACTCTAACTACAAAATTATTACATAAAAACAATCTCACAAATTAATATAACTTGATGTGATTCGTCAGATTATAAAATTACTCTTATTGTAAAGTAAATCTAACGGATCATATGAAGTCACATCAGTTTATAAGATTACTTTTATGTAATTCATTTGTAAATGTAGCAATGTTCAAATAAAAATATTTTATACAATAAGTGTCTGTTTGAGATTGCGATAGGAGTTTAAAAAAATGCTTAAATAAGTTTAAAAGCTCTTTGCTATAAAAACTAAGTTGTTTTGATATTACATATCAAAGCATTTTTAATTTCAAATAAGTTAAAAAGTACGTTTGAGGAAAAGCGAAATGTAGTTCAAGTTTTAAAATATTCTTAATGGACGAAAATATCCATACAATTTTTAAATAATTAAAAATTTCAAAATTTTAAGGATATGGTCATAATTTTTAAAAATTCAAATAATTATCATTTTTACGTTAGAAAATATTTTTTAATTTATTTATAAACAAATGTAACATGATTGAAAGTGCTTTAAACATATATTTTTAAACTTAAGTTATAAGCTACAAGTCCTAAAATTTTAAGTTATATTTTTCACTGTAATCCTAACACATGCACTAGTTTAGCGATGATGTTAAAATTTAATACGGAAAGAATAATTTTTTTATTGTTATAAAACAATTCTAGATAATTTTTATTAAAGCAATCGTATGATATGTTCGATATTCAAACACGATTTATGTTTCTATATAATAGAAGACATGCCTGCAATTAAAAAATAAAAATAAAAGGAACAAATCAAACGATATTTTTATGGAATTTGCTAGGTACAAACAGTTTGATGCACTAAACTGCATATTAATATTCATATAGTTTTTTTATTACAAAAATAAATGAAAAAAAACCTTATATTTAATAGTAGTGCATGATTTAGTGTACGAAATTACTTACAATAAGATTTTTTCTATTTTTATTACAAACTGTACTTATATTGGAAGTTTTATTTTATTATAGGAGATGACTTAAAATTGGTAAAAAGTAATGGAAAAATATTTACATTTGTCCCACACCGGCACACACTCAACGTATTGAGTGTAAAAAAAAAAAAAATAATGTGAAGTGTGTGCTGGTGTGGAGCAGATGTATAGCATTTCCGAAAAGTAATTTATTCAGCCATTGAGATAAAAATGACAGAAGTGTAGAATACACCGGCAGTCAAACCCTCAACTTACAGAGTGTGCCCGCGCGTGCTCAATCCACCACCAATTAGTCGACTTTAGCGCCGCACGAAAAAACAAGTCCTAACTCTCAATTATTCCTCCGCCTAAGTCCGATCGTCTCTCATTTCCTTCCTACAATTCGTGCGATGGAGTTGCACGAGGGAGGGTGCGACCTGAAGCTGCTCGAAACGCTCGAAGGCCACGGTGACAGGGTATGGAGCCTGGCGTGGAATCCAGCCACTGGAGCCTCTGGGACTCCTCTCGTCTTCGCCTCCTGTAGCGGCGACAAGACCGTCCGAATCTGGGAGCACACTCCCTCTCCCTCTGCTACTTGGACCTGCAAGGCTAGCTCCATTTGCTTTCTATTTTCTACTTTTTGTGGGTAATTCTGGAGCGTAATTTTCATCTTAAGCGTGATTATGCAGGCAATTCTGGAAGACACGCATACTAGGACCGTCCGATCTTGTGCTTGGTCGCCGTCGGGGAAGCTATTGGCCACCGCGAGCTTCGATGCCACCACTGCCATTTGGGAAAACGTTGGTGGTGATTACGAATGTGTCTCCACTTTAGAGGTATCTTCTCCTTCTTATAGATGTATTTTGTTATATATTATCTGTTGTTATCATCATTATTGTAAATCTTCTTCCTGATCATTTGAAGTTTTTTTTTTTTTAACATAGCTTTATTTGACATTTAATTTCTACACAGGGTCATGAGAATGAAGTGAAAAGCGTTTCATGGAATTCATCGGGGACGTTGCTTGCAACGTGTGGACGAGATAAATCGGTTTGGATTTGGGAAATGCAGCCTGGCAACGAGTTCGAGTGTGTTTCGGTGTTGCAGGGACATACTCAAGATGTTAAGATGGTTCAGTGGCATCCGACTACGGATGTTTTGTTCTCTTGTAGCTACGATAACACCATTAAGGTACTGCATTATTACCTATAAAAAAAGGATACTGCATTATGCCCAAGTGGCTTTTGCGATTTTCTTTTTAGCTATGAACACCCTAAAAAATGTTTGATCTAATTGTGCTTGCCTTCTATCTAAGGCTATCAAGGCTGGATAGTAAGATTTATGATGCCATGCAATGTTACTTGTAGGTTTGGGCGGATGATGATGATGATTGGCAATGTGTTCAGACTTTAGGTGAACCTAACAAGTACTCTACCTTAAATCCTTGGTCTCTCTGTAATATGCACTTGGCTTTGATATATGTTGTGCTCGCCAATCTGTAGACTGTCAACCATTTTGTTAACAATATGCTCATTTAGTCTAATTCATCTAGGCTGATTTTCTTGCCAGTGGTCACTCTTCTACCGTTTGGGCACTCTCTTTCAATGCTAGCGGAGACAAAATGGTCACATGTAGGTCGGTGAAAGTATTTTCTCATTTTCATGCTCACTAATGGGACATTCTTTTTCCTGTCCAACTCTGTAAACGACATTGATACTGGATTGATTTTTCAGTGATGATCTTACCCTAAAGATATGGGAAACAGACAACGTACAGATGCACTCTGGTGATGGTTATGCTCCTTGGTGAGGAATATGCCATCTTATGTGTATTTGCTTTCTTTCTTTCTTTTGATTACGTTTATGTGTTGAGGACTTTAGCTCCAAAAACTAGGAGCATGTTGATGGAAGTGCTGTTAGAACGTATCAATGAGGTAGAGACTAGGAAGCATGTGCTTAACTCATTTTCTTTTGGAACTTGGTATATTTGAAAGCCTGGTTGTTCGAACTCCACACACACAAAATGTGATTATGCATTCCCCCCACCCTCAAATTCACGATTGAGACTTGTGGTAATGCGTTGTTTGCTGAGTATATTGCTTTCTAGTTTCAATAATGCATTTTCATGAGTGAGAAGAGCAATGCTAAAAGAACTGAACAAAAATTATGCAATGCGGCTTTCATAACACCTGCTTCATTAAGAATGGCATGCATTCGATAGGAATTGAAACTAATTTGCCCAGTATGGAAGTACTTGTTAGAGTGGTAACAGTTTGATTTCTGCTTTCTTATATGCACACCTTTAACAGGGTCCCCCTCTCTTTGGTTTTTCAGGAGACATCTCTGCACTCTCACTGGTTATCATGATCGAACAATTTTCTCAGTTCATTGGTCAAGGTAGTGGAAGTCAAGTTAATTAAGACAAATATTTGCTCATCTGCTGGTTGAGATGGACTTAAATTTCTGTGATTATCAGATTTAAACCCCCATTCCCCACCCTTTAATGTTCAATTAGAATTACTACAGGTTAACAGAAAAAGTTGTTATACCATCAATTTTGTCTTGTGCTACTCCCCCGCCAGAAAAATGAGAAAAAAAAAGAGAATAAAGAAAAAGATAGACTAGATTTTGCCTTTTCACTTGCATCATTATCACACAAGTGTTAGTCATATGCTTGGTTTGAAAGCTTATTCTTGTGCAAATGGGTATCTTGAAATGAGAAAATACCATAGACATCATCATCATCATCATCATCATCACCACATTACATTTGTTTGGCATCAGATTAAACATCACATATGAGATTAGATACTATGTGGTACTCTACCTAATTTTAGCTGTTTTATTTCATGCTGAGTATACGTTAGAGACTAGCCCTCAATTTGGTTTATGTACTCGATTCGATCAAAGTATGTCACAAACATAAAGTATATATGTAAGTATATATAAATGACAATTCAAGCTGTCAACTTGAGTTTTGATTGAGTGAAATTGATACGAGTTTTTTTCCCACTTCATGGGTGAGTTATGTTCTTCCCATTGTGAAAACCTAGCTGTTCCATTCTGTTTTCTGTTCCCCCGCCCCCTCTCATCATGAATTAAATACATTCTATATGTGAATATGACAGCGAGGGTATTATTGCAAGTGGAGCAGCTGATGATGCCATACGATTTTTTGTGGGGAACAAAGACGGTTTGGTATTCATAATATCTAATCACCTTTTCATTCATTGCTATGATTTATTGACAATTCCCAGTGATGCAGTGATATTGCCCCACTGTCATCAATTATTCTGTAAGTGATATGAATTATGGACACTGATCTCCACTGTCCCCAATACATCTTAGCCTCCATGTGTACTGAGGATGATATGTTTATAGAGGGCCAATCTCGTTTAGATAATGTGATATGAATCTTGATTTCCTGCACGTAATTGTTTTGGGGGTGTTTATATTAGTATCCCTAACAACTCTTTACGATTCCATGGATGCTCCATCCGTCTACAAAATGCCCAGGGATGTATCTGGAACACATACATATGGTGTCATTCTTTTTTTTTTTTTCCTCGAGCAATGGTAGAAATTATAGTGAGAAATGATCGGAACATGATATCTACCAGCACAGAAGCTTATTTGGATTAATTTACTGGGTTGAAATTAGAAGTCCTTTGCACTGATGGGCAATGGGGCTCTTGGTTTTTCATTTTATAAGAGTGAATTGCGCGTTGACCTTTGTGAAGTTCATAACCCAAGTCGCTTCTAAAATAAAGGTTGATATCCCACGTCTCTGAGAAAATCATTTCAGCAATCATATATATTGCAATTGCGAAGGGCATTTAGAATCTTTCCAAATTCTAGATTCCTGGATTTTCTTTTTATGCAGTTCAGAAACAACCAAATAAGTTGATCAACTCCATTGTGTTTATATGATAGGTTGATGGACCTACATATAAATTGCTGCTGAAGAAAGAGAAAGCCCATGACATGGATATAAATTCAGTGCAATGGAGCCCTGGGGTAAGATTTGTTACTCGAGACTGATAAAATTAGTCTGCAGTGTAATCCCACTCACATTGCATAACTTCTTCACACATGATAGAATTCAGTGGGTGGACATAATTTAATTTTTTGCGAACTCAGATGTTTACTTGATATTTGATATTAACAGGTCACCTTTTATTGGAACTTAAAAGTCATTCTACTTGTCTATCTACTGTTGCCATGTTTGAAGTCTCATTTATTTATTTATTTTCTGTGGTGGTTTCCTTTATTATGTTGTTAATTATCAGGAGAAACGATTATTAGCTTCCGCGAGTGATGATGGTGTGATAAAGATATGGGAGCTGGTTTCATTAAGTACAGGTAAACAAACGTATATGATTGAGCTTTTTAAAATGAATGAAAATGTTTCAAGCCTCATCTATCTATCTGTAGTAACATCTTTCAAGCTATTTCAATTGTCAGGAAACGGCTACTAGCATTAGATATATGGAGATAGCTTCATGTAGAAATGGCTACTACTAATTCAGTGTGTGGAAAATCAAGATGGTTTTTGTGGCCCAAATGGTTTTAAATTTTAATCCCTGATCAGTATGTGGATAAGGCCCAGTTTCAAGCTCCGTTCATTTGGGTATGGAGGGAGTTTATCCATGGGGCCCGACATAACATGGGGATTAATTTAGAGGAAAATTTTAGCTATAATTAGTAAATTAATCGAGCAGAATTCACGTTGATCGTTTGAACGACGATATTGTGGATTATAGAGTTACTGTTGGTTCTGAATTTTTATTCTCCTCTCTATCCTCTTAATTCGACTATATATATATATATATATGTATATGTATGTATGTATGTATGTGTTTGAACTAAATAATATTATATAGAGAAATGATACTTGCAGTCGTGAGTGTGCAAGTGTCGTGTAGTCATTTTAAAAAAAATGAATAAATATAGGATTCACATGAAAAGAAATTAATTTTTTAATAGTGTACTTCACTCTTTTTCAAAATGATTGCACGAAGAATGCGCATGACTGTATATAGCATTAATGATATAGAGAAATATCCAAGTATTGGTTAATTGGTTCCGATTAGTATAATTTTTCTTTTTCTTTCTTTAAGAAAACCCAATCATAGTACTTAATTATAGCCGTAAAGAAGTTGAGTTCGAGCACGCAGAAGATGGTCCAATATCTCTCATCATTTAATTCTTAATCAAGCATAAATTGAGTTCGATCTTATCATTGAATTATATTTTGTGTATAAACAACTCAATTATTTATCAAAAAGTTTTGTTACGTATAGTCCCCACATGTCATACATATTTTTATTTATTATTTATATTTTTTTTTCGATTTTATTTTTCATAAACTAATTGATTTCTTCTACTCATTAGTTATCATCCATACACCACAAATTTGGTAAGAGAAAAAAATAAAAAATTTAAAAAATTATGTGTGATGTGTGTTGTACTGAGAATGATGAGTATACTTTTTCTATGATTTTTTCTATAAATGATCTTGACAAGCAAATTCTATGTTATCGTAATTATCTTTCTATATATATATATATATAGTTTAATTTTGTAGGTGAACGATTTGCTGAATTGTCTTGTTTTTGACATCGTATAATCATTCAAACCAAGTTCAACCAATCCCATTAATTATCAGTACGTAGAAGTACGTACCCATGGATCAAGTTGAATTATTTTACCAGCCCTTCTGCCGGATATATATACAAACCCTAGCATGGTATATATATGACGATGGCGGCCGGTTTTTGTCCATCGAGAGTTCATGAGATCAGAGCTAGGATTGCCATAACCTAAAGGAGAATTTTTTTTCTGCATTTTCTCTCTACTCATGATTATGGTTCCATACGTTCGATCTGATCTCTCTAGTTTCGTCCCTAGCTTTTTGTGACTGGCTTAGACCTATCTATTTCTATCTCTGAGCAAATCTGATCAGATGATCAAACGTTTCTTGATGTAAGAAGATCATATGATAATCACAATATATCCTAAATATCATAAAATTAAAAGGACTAATCGAGGATCAATATTATTTACCATGTTTAAAGCTGACCAGAGAAAGGAACAACAATTTAGAAAATTATGATACCCAGAAAAAGAAACCGTTCACATATATTTCTTTTTTGTAATCAATTAGGGTTTTAAATATACTAAGTGCATTGTCAATAAGCTTAAACATTAATGGAAAATATCTTAGAATAAGAAAAATAAAAAACTCAACACCTGTTTACTATTCTTAATCCGCTAGAATTTGCTCTTCTTCCTTCTTCAACCAAGGCCGCACGAGCCGACATGATTCCTTTGGGGACTAACGAAGCATCAAATGCAGAACAATCTATCCAGTCATTCAAAAGCTCTTCCTGGCCCCATATATCAGGAATCCAAACCCGACCCGCCACCTCAACCCTATGCCTCTTCAGCCTCTCACGTCCGCTATCTTCAGGCATGGCCTCGGACGACAGTACTACTACTGGTTTTTCTTCTCCATCATCATCATCATCTTGATCTGGACGCGAACTCATGCCTGCAAATAATACAACTTCCTCTCTGTCAAACTGACGGATTCTTGAAGATGAGCTGATGATCTTTGTTTCCTTTTCATTATTACCAGAACCGCATCTGTCTTTTTTACTCCCATTCTCGGACTGATGATAGTTTTTCTTGGACTCTAATGGTTGTGATGGAGCAAAGCGATCGAAAACAGGTGAGTCTTGGAGATCCATCCTGGTGGGTTTTTTTCACATGCAATGAACTACAACGATCTTTCTTTCTCTCTCTGTTGCAGCTTGCTTTTTTGGACGAGAGAAGATTACATTAATATGGGATTTATGTGTGGGAATAAAAAAGCAAAGAGAATGGGTGGGGGTTTAGGTTACACGTCATTCACAAGGGCTCTTTTTTTTTTATGGTAAGTGACGAGCGTACGTGTCTTGTTAGAGAATGGATGGCAATATGTGTGGCTTTGGTTTTGAGTTTGGTATTACGAAAAGAGAAATTATAATTGCCGTCGTGAGTGTGTAAGTTTCATGTTGTGAGTGTGTAAGTATCGTGTAATCGTTTTGAAAAAAGTGAATAAATACAGGGCCCACATGAAAAGAAATAATTTTTTTAATAGTGGATTCTACTTTTTTTTTAAAGTGACTATACGGTGTTTGCACTTTTCATAATTGTATGTAGCATTACTCTTACCAAAATAGGAGGGAACGATTCCTTGGATGGATATTTGGAGGATTCTGAGGTTGATGTTGATTTTGGGCACGATGCATTGGGATTTTTGGGTCTCGGCCAATCATCTTGCACGATTCGATTTGGGGAGGGCTATATATAGCTATTTATTATTTAATAATAAATTATAAATAAAATAATAATAATAATAGAAATTAAGCTCTATTAATAATATTTAATGAGATGAAGACTTGCGTGGGAGATTGGAGGAGATATTTTTATTTCCTGATGTACGACTTAACTACCCCATCTTTATTCATTTTCTTGGATTGGAAAGTATTTTATTTCATCTTTATAATTTTTTTTTAAAATTTTTACATAAAATATAATAAATAATTTAATTTTTTTAAATATTAAAATAATAATAATATTAAAAAATAATATTCTAATAATATTTTTTTTAATTTTTATCTAAAATCATCTCATCTCATATCTGAATCCAAATCCACCCTTAATTATTTGAAAAGAAAATGTGTTTTTTCTTTGGCTTTGATTCTCTTCCTGTACGAATTAAACGGATATATATATACACAAAAGTTGAATTTGGACAAGAGTCGGGCTACTCTCTAGTAGTCCGGTCTACTTGATTGCTACTTACATTTGAGCCTTTTTTTTAAATATATTTAAATATTTTTAAAAAATTAAAAAAATATCAATATACTTAAAATCACTTCCTTAATCATTAAATAAAAAAAAAAAATTTCAAACAGTACACTTTAACAGTACCATTGAGGCGGCAGATTAGCTTTTCTCTTTGGACAAGTATAGTAGATCAAATTTTGTTAATTTTTTTAATTCTAATATGAGTCAAGTTCGAGTTTAAATTACATTTAATTAGTATTAATTTACAAACAATTCATTTATTCATCAAATAATTTCATATTTGTTTACAATCTTTCATTTAAAATAATAGATTAATTATAATATTATATCTTTGTGTACATTTTTTTTTTTATCAAAATAACTTTGAATTTATCATTTTCCATTTTTTTGGCTGATCATAACTTTTGTGTCAATTGATTACATACGTTGTCAAAGTGTGTTATTATTTATTTATTTGAAATCGTAAGGCTCTTGATCAGATGGACATGTTTTTCATTCAGGGGCGCCTACGGATGTGATGTCTCAGTACTAGTTTTCACTGCTAATTTTCCTCCTCCTCTTGCTCCATTTTCATTGCATCATGAATTGTTCTCATGTACAACTAGCTAGCATTGGGTTACGGTGGTAAGAGACAATTTGAGAGCATGGAGTAGTACTCCTTATGAGAACGAATCTTATTCGGCTCCCACACTTAAAAATTTGGACAGAACTTGATAGAGACTACTAGTTGGTAGATATCATTAATTAGATTTTTCCTAAAAACCAGTGCTCAATGCTATGAACAAAATCATGATCACGAGCTTGGAATATTCATTTAATTTCTTGGTTTTCTAGTCACAATTAAGTTGATATTACATATGTGGGTCACAAATGTCTTTGAAATCATGGATTTAGATGAGCCAATTATATTCACTCTGATGCGAAAAAGGGTTATTGTCAGGCTTTATTCGGTAAACATTGCGTAAAAAAAAAAAAAAAAAAAAAAGGGTTATAAATTTTGTGCAATTTTTTTTTTTAAAAAAAGGAAAAATTAATGTTGTATGAAAAAATTATTTTTTTAATAGTGAATCTCATTTTTTTCTAAAAAGAGTCCGCTGAACTTGCACACCTCAAGTCTTATCTAACATATTACTCTTAGTCTAGTTTGGATACAAAAATCTTCTCAACTGATTTAATCTAATCATTATAACTTTTTCAAATTCTAACAAAAAATATAATAAATAATTTAACTTTTTCAAATCTCAAAATAATAATAATATTAAAAAAATAATATTTTATTCAACTTTTATCTCATCCCAACTCACTATCCAAACATTCCTTAAGAGAGTAAAGGCCAAACTACAAATAGCAATTCATGTTAAGCAAACATATCAACCATAGCCAAGGGCAGACCACGCAAAAGAACTCCGTAAAATATTAAAATGAGGTGTGGAAACAAATTATAGTCACCACTTTATATGTTTGGTCCTCCATGGTCAAAACGAATTAAGGCTAGTAAGAAAATAATGACCAACTTAATCCCGGCGTATTGACTATGAAGAATGCTATGCATCAATCACCATTCACTCTCACATCCCATACTTACAACATTTTTTTTTTTTTTTATAGACTAGTATTTTTCATAAGATGTAGAGTATGAAATAGTGAATAGTGACTGATGAGAAGAATTTTTCATTGACTATAAATGAGTTTAGTGATTGATTATCAACTTTGTGGATTCAAGAAAAAAGACAGATTACATTATTTTCTTCCTGTTGCTTCCCCTAGTCATGCCAGAGTATCGATCCACATGAAAATAAACAGGAATTTCCGCATGCCTTCGAGTCAATAGTATTCCATGATAAATAATTGCTTTTGACAGGAAAAAGAAGAGTTCTTCAGGAAAATATCTGGCTTGGCTTTGGAACGTTCAAATCTGACAAGGTTTTAGAACAATCCAAGAACAGTATATAACACCAAAAACATTCATTCAACAATTATTGCTTGCACACCGCTTTAAACTTCTTTCAAGCCGGTAACTCTGTACAACCCATTTTTTTTAATCTGAAATTTATCAACTTACTTAAAGCACAAAACAAACCCAGAACTTACCATTAGCTATATATTAATCAGACAAGCTAATCTCACGAAGCTTCCTTACGGGAAATCCTATTAATCACTATCAAAGAGCACGGAGTGTATATAGAACCTATAAAGGTGTACTTTGAATACCTAAGAAGGGATGCGGAAGGGAAGAAATGGAGTATTTTATGGGAAATCCTAAACTCTGGGAAAGCGTGAGCGTCCTTTCTTCTTTAAGAAGTCTGGAATTTCCACGGAACTGCCATCAGTGAAAGAGGGAGGTCGCCGATTAATTCCAAGGTTGCTGTCTCCTTGTGCTAACTGACTAGCCTGCGTATTGACCAGAAAAGAGTCAGAATTAGGAGAGGGAGAGGGAGAGGGAGAGGGAGAGGGTGGGGAATACCTGGAGGTGCCTCCCTTCACTTTCTTCTTGGCGTTTGAATCCAGTAGCAATTAAAGTTATACTGACCTGAACGAAGAACCAAAAAAATTAGATTCCATTATGGAAACCACCTTGTGTACCAAAGCTTATATAATTATATTCAGGTCAAAGCACTAGAAAAGTATAGCATGCATTCAAACTGAAACGTTAGCACATGCAAGAATGACCCCAGGGATTGTTATGATACTTAATTTCTATAGCATGATTTAATTAACATGCCAAATCAACAGGTGTAGAAAAATCCCTTGGCACATAGACATACAATTTGTACACTCCCTACACGAGAAAGCGAACATTTTTCCTCGGAAAAACAAATAGCAAAAAACAGCCACATCGCAAAGGCATATAATCAGATTCACAAAATGACCTTGATGGCATTTTCACCATATACAGTCTTATGATGAGCCCACGTAGTTGCACTGTTGCAGGTACGTCCATGACATAATGTATGAAGATGAATAGAGATTTACCCTGCTTATGTTAGGCTAAGCAATAACTTACTTGACCACTGATCGATGGATCTATCACTGCTCCAAAGATTAAATTGGCAGTTGGGTCCACAAGGTCGTATATGACCTCTGCAGCGGCATTTACCTGCAAACATACCCACATAGTAATTGAAGGGAGAAGAAAGATATCATCAGTCTGTAATAGAGCTTGACCATATTCTGAGAGAAGAGTGGAATTTCAAAATTAATAGGCATTTTAAGACAATTAAATCTCAACCAAGTAAATTATCTAGAGAAGAAGAACACAACTAATTTGATTTGAAGGCCAAAGTGATATAATCACCATCAACAATATAATTTTTCGGAAAAATACACTCTGCACCCTCTAACTACAAGGTGTTCTATACTTTGCACCCCAAACTACCAAAGCCAACACATTGCACTCTTTAACTACAAAAAACTGACAAATAACACTATTTTTCAATTCGGGCTATGTAGATGGATTGGGCAAGATATAAACAATGAGGTTGCAACATATCTTCAGCAGGTTGAGTTGAAAATTAACATTTAAATTTCAATGGGTCAAGTATATTTCACAACAGCCTTTGCTTAATTTATAAATTATATCACGACATTTAACAATGCAAAAAGAAAACAAAAAATCATAGGAGCAGCACCAAGATGTTTCAAGAACTATAAAATGCGGAAAGTATGTAAATGCAACTTGACAAGTAAATGATACATCCCATTTTTTCATGTAAATATGAAATAATTGCTTAAAAGCGGGCTGACGTTGTAACACCCCATCAATCACTTTCTTTCTAAGAATTGAGCAAAACTTCAGGCTGCAATACATTCAGTGTTACTGTAACCAACATGGCTTTGACACATGGATGTGGGCTATTTTTGGAAAATGCCAAAGAAAGATTCAGGCAGAAAGAAAGAACGATACAGGTCAAGTCCTCCTGAGAGAGCTACCTCATATAAGGTCAAATCATTTCCACCAGTTATATTCCACACAATTCCAGTGGCCCTCTCTATACCAATATCTAGTAAAGGTGATTGTATGGCATTTAATGCAGCATCTCTTGCCCTGGTCTTCCCTACACAAAAACAAGCACCACAAAAACGTTTTGAGTGTTGTATGCACACACTTGATGAGAATAGACAAAAAGTTCTCGTTGAAGAAGCTCAAGCAAAAGGTATTCTGGGGAAAATAAATAGCATGAAAAGCTAAGCATTGTGAACAATACAACAAATGATTGGATGTAAATGATCTTTTTCCTTCCAGTTCTAATTGAACACAGTATTTTCAATGCCAAAATATAAAAGTAGCAAAAACTATTTCTAGAAACTTTAGTGTGTAGATGTAAGTGTGCTTGAAGATCAAACTACAGGTAGTGCAAGGACTAATGTTTGGCTGCCACACTAACTTTGTGAAGATCATAAGCATAAGACCGCTTTAATCTGCTGCATGCCTCCTAATACAGGCCCCGATCTAGCATGACCAGCAATACATATAATGGATTTGGAAATCTAGACACCCTTGTAGGAATTAGCTAGAAATTACCAGTTGCAGTTCCTATTCCCATCAATGAAGAACCTGCATTTGCCATTATAGCTCGCACATCGGCAAAATCCACATTTACTAGTCCCGGTACCTGCAATTAAGATGTCTCTCAGAAACCATAAAATATTTATAAAGCTTTAGTCATCAACTCCGTTTGCCTAAAAAATTAATTATGTATCAGAGTTATCCCTGATTAACACGTCGCTCTGAAAATATTACTCAGATGCAACCTGCATATATGTCCACACATTTATAGCAATATGTGCATAACAAGAAATTTCAACATCCAAAAAGTTAAGAGGTTCTATGATAAACATAGTGTATTTCAGTAACATGAAACTGCAATTTGCCCTACCTATTGCAAACATGCCTTTCCTACATTCTTTCCACCATCTTAATATAGGTAGCCATTCTTCATGAATATGAATTAAATCATAAAGAATAAAAAAATCACTATTGTAGTCTATG
Source organism: Juglans mandshurica (assembly GCA_022457165.1). Classification (NCBI taxonomy): domain Eukaryota; kingdom Viridiplantae; phylum Streptophyta; class Magnoliopsida; order Fagales; family Juglandaceae; genus Juglans; species Juglans mandshurica. Next base: position 32,986,915 of record CM039626.1, read on the forward strand.
AGAAGACAAAGGAAGGAAATAACATGTATCCTTCTCCTTTTGTTCTTTTCTCTTTTGTTCCTTTGTTCGTTGATTAATCCATCATTTAAATTGTTACAAATACTATTATAATGGTTATTATTATTATTATGTTAAACACAGAAAGGAAAGAATATAAAGTTCTAATAAAAGGTTCTATGCACATCTCGTACCGTAATTATGTCAGAGATACCACGAACACCTTGACGGAGAATATCATCAGCGAGGTTAAATGCTTCTGTTACTGGGGTAGATGGGGAAACTGCAGTCAATAACTTGTCATTTGGAATGACTATCAGCGTGTCAACATTGTCTCTTAAAGCTGCAATTCCTTCCTGTGCTTGAACTGCCCTCCTTCGTCCCTCAAAAGAGAAAGGGGTTGTGACAATGCCAACAGTCAATATACCCATTGACTTTGCAACCCCAGCAATTACAGGAGCCCCACCAGTGCCAGTTCCTCCTCCCATTCCAGCCTGAAAATATAGAAGTTTAAAGTCCTAGATAAGAAAAGAGTTTTTTTTATAGGTAAAGTAAGATTTTATTAATAGAAGAGAGTACACGTGGCTCAAGTACACCTAGATAAGAAAATAATACATCTATGTATGTGTTTTCATGAATTTATCAAACTGAGAGTCCTGTGAATCGGGATCCTAATGGAGAAAATATATATTATAATGTTTGAGCATTCATTTGCATGTAGAACTAAACATGAACGTGAACAAAGTCTTACATGCTTGTTTCCAATACTTTCCTTTTTGACAATCTTTCAGAACATATACAAATAAGATGAAAATTGTAAACAATCAGTAAACACACTGTGGTCTTATATCCATAAAACAGCAACAATAATAGTTGTACAACAATATAGAAAAGTTTCTAATGTCATAATGGCTAAAGAGAAGTTGGACATACTGTAACAAAGACCATGTCTGCTCCATAAAGGGCCTCTTCTATTGATTCTTTGCTTTCTTTTGCAGCATTCATGCCAATCTCTGGGTTCCCACCAGCACCAAGACCCCTAGTAAGCTCCTGACCAATTTGCAAACGGTTCTCAGGAAATACAGGTGACATTTTCATGGCTTGAATATCCGTGTTGACAATCCAGAACTCCACACCCTTCATTGCACTCTCTATCATGCGGTTAACTGCATTTGATCCACCACCACCAACACCAATAACTTTGATCTTAGCTTCATTGTAATTATTCGAACTAGGCGTGTCCTCTACACTCTCTTTGACAGTTCCACCTGAACTATCCTTTCTTGGATTGTTCACAGCAGTGTTCCCGTCCCCTCTAAGCAATGAAACTTCAGGGTGTAGATTCAGAAAAGGGTCTCTATTGTGATATGGACTAACACTCTGAGAGTTGGTGGAACACTTGAACCGAGGGAAAGTCAACTTTTGACGACCACCCAAAAGCCAATTCTTCTCCTCAGACATTTTCAGACAGCACGCTCTGCCAAATTGATTCTCCATTAATACTCTCCCTCCCAGCACAGTTAATACCCCAGTTGGGTTTCGAGCACTAGAAGGCATCAAACTCGTCGGCATACAAGTCGTCATGACTAAATGGCAAAACTCGAATCTCGGAAATTAGAGAGCTACTGTGTGTCGAGGAATTTTAAGGCCTCAAACGGCTTAAATTCCCAATTTTACAACAAATCTCTCTTCCAAGACCTGCTAATAAAAACCAGACGATCAAAACAGTACCCAACAATAATTAGAAATTTAGAAAACCGCATTTTGGAAGCTACAGACTGCACATCGGTTTGTGAGTGGCCCAATCTAAGAGTTGCAACAGAAAAAAGTCCTAGGAAATGTATGGTATACTGCAGACTGCCACGAAAATACAAGACCTGCTTGCAGTTCAGAAAAAGACAGAAAGAAAAGCCTAGAAACAATAGAGCATTGCTTCAGACAGGTTTCTCACAGTAGATGAGGAAAATCATAGGACCAAATTCTTTCTAACCATAAAGCCTAGAGCAAACAGAGAATCAAAATTTGTAACATGAGACGCCATTGGACCAGATATTGAGAAGAGAACTAACTCAAACATGAATGAAAATGCAACAAATTGAAGCAAGAGAGGGAAAACGGCACCTGGGTTTAGGAGGAAGAGAGTGCCTGAGAAAGCAGAGGAGTCCAATGTAGCAGAGAGAACAAATCTCCTAGAAGCTTTTGGGTACTGACCTGAGAAGCGGGTCCCGATTGTCTAGCATTACGCTACTTAGCTTAGCAACGAAAATCTCGAGCGAAAGGAGTAAAGTTACAAACTAATAATTTGCTTTTTAATAATTGCTTTTTAAGAATCAATTAATTAATTAATAAAAATTGCTCTTTGGGAGGAAGGACACATAGGGCTTACCTATGAAAATACAAATTAAAAAAACAATTAAAAACAAAATACTTTCTATGGGCTTGGCCCAACTCAAGAGCCCAAAGCCCATGAAAAAATCCTATATTCTTCTCTCTTTGGGGCTAGATCACAATGGCATTGGCACGGCCCTGGGGTTCAGACAAATCGGGAAATCGATCGTGATGGCTTCTCGGATTCTGTCGGCGGTGTCGAAGATGGGATCCGCAGCGGCGAAGCGCCAAGCGCTGAACTTAACGGATGCCGCCGCCGCTAGAATAAGCCACCTGCTACAACAGCGGCAGCGGCCCTTCCTCAGGTTGGGCGTCAAGGCTCGTGGCTGTAATGGCTTGTCGTACACCCTCAACTACGCAGGTCGGTCTCTCTCATCCGCTTCCATCTCCATGCACTCAGTTTGATATCACTGAATGAATATCCTATTATACTAATCCCTGAGTAGCTTCTTGCGAAGATGGCTGTCCCTGTTTTTTCCTTTTTTGGGTTCGATTTCTCTTTTCCTTTCAACGTTGTACTTCCTTCCCTTTCAAAATCAATGCCTCTTTGACTTAATAAAAAAAACCAGTGCCTCTTTGAGTAGTCATATGGGTTATTATGTACCATATTGGCTTAGTTAGGAGGCAAAGATTAATGGATCTTTTAGTGGTCTTCTCGGGACTTTTTGAGGGGACTCTTGCTGCTTTGGATCGATTGTCCTCCAAGCAGCCTTAAGACATAATCACTTCTCGGAAAAAAAAAAAATAGCCTTAAGACACTCTACGGCATATATTTTTCCTTGGATCGGCATTTTGCCTCTTGAATAAATGTAGAGCGATAGTACAACCCTTCAGTTCAGACAGAGGTAAAAAGTTGGATGGTGTATGGTTTACATCTTCACCATCTCGACCCATATCGAGGATAAGGAGCAGTTCCCTCCATTGTTCCGTTCCTGGATGCTTTCTACATTTCCTTATTTTAAGATTTTCTTTGAAGAACGAGAACCCAGAGGGACACGTCCGAAGAAATCATATACAATTTATGAGTCACCATTTATTTAAGGTTAAATTGTATCTCTATCTTCAAGTGTATGCTGTAAGTGAAATAAGATGCATAATTAAGAATTATGTTGCCAAATCTTTTGCTCTTAACGTATAGACAGTTTGACGTTCCTGTGGGAGTTGTTCTCCTAGTGTTGATATAATAAGCTCAAAAACATCAGGAAAACTTCCTAGCCATAATGTGGACATGTTATTCTTATACTAAACATGCCTCTTTAATTGTTCTGTAAGAATATGTTATATGAGTTGTTAAATTATTCCTTCTTTACTCATCCAAACAAAAAATAATAAAGATTCAAGAAGGAGCCGATTCTTTTTTTTTTTGTAACTCTATTTTGTTATGCTGATTCTCAATTCCATATGGTTTATCAAAATATCATAGAAGAAAAGGGGAAGTTTGACGAATTGGTCGAGGACAAGGGTGTAAAGATATTAATTGATCCAAAGGCCCTTATGCATGTAATCGGGACCAAGATGGATTTTGTAGATGACAAACTCAGGTACACTTTTCTTCTTGTTGGGGGTTTATAGGCATTATACATATTCAGTATGTGAGAGAAATACATCAAGTCTTCGGTCCCTATTCTTTAGATGTTTGCAGGGACAGAGGTTGTGCCATTCTGGCAACGGAATTGGCCCCATTGAATTCATCTAGGTTTTTGTTGTTGCATTGGTCTGGCCATATATGGCACATGGATAACTGATGTCAGAATGGAAATGGGCACTTGGGGTAATTAATATGAAGAAAATATGCCTCCAAGTTCCTTGTAATTTTCGGGAGAGGCAAATTCTTCACTTTGAGAGAAACTGAAATATTGTTAGGAGTTATGTTGTAGGCCACTAATTGCTGTATGTTGTGGGCATTTACATTACTGTCAATTGGGCATTTTATTCTTCTCTCTCAAGTACCCTATGCTTTGTGACTTCGATTAATGTTTCCATAGCTGACATGATGAAATTCTTTAGCGGAGATGCCTTACGTGCTAATGGTGATGACATATCCATTATGCTTGATTTTGTGTTGGCTTTATTTGCGTTATTCCTCATATTGTTACATATCTGAGTTTATGCCTTTTTTAAGTTTTGCTTCACTGTTTTTTTTTTTTTTTTCTCAAAATTCCTTGTCAGGTCCGAGTTCATATTTATCAATCCGAACTCTAAAGGGCAGTGTGGTTGCGGTGAATCTTTCATGACAACAACCAATACTGGAGCTGCTTAGCAGGGTGATGGTTAAAATTTCAGTTGAACTTGTGATGAATCGAGACTCGATGAAACACTTCGTTTTATACTTTATTCCCCACTCAAGCTTTAGCAGCAATGGTTCTTGACGAAAATTTCACCAGCGAGAATGGCGTTGCATGTCATTGTCTGGTGGACTCTCGCCGCCGCGGCAGCAGCAGCAGCTATACATTGGTTGTGTCGTCCTCGCTGTTCACCATTTTTTTCCACAGTAACCCTTGCGATCGTACATTACTCGTTCGTTTGGATTCAGAGATGAGTTAAAATGATTTGAAATGAATTGAATAAAATATTATTAAAATATTATTTCTAATATTGTTATTATTTTTTATTTTAAAAAGTTTAATTATTTATTGTATTTTGTATAAAATTTGAGAAAGTTGTAATGATAAGATGACTTGAGGTGAATCTTGATTCCAAACGAAGCCTTAGTCTTTGCTAATGTGATTCGAATAGCTGGCGGATGAACTGAAACATGATAATGTAGCTGCATGCCCGTCATGTAAAGACTTCTGAAATGAAAAATATTTTTTTAGAAGAGAAATACTCTAGCCACAAAGTGATTACACAAAAGTAATCTCACAAACTGACGTGTCTTGATGTAATCTGTCAGATTGTAAAGTTATTTTTATTGTATTGCGGATCTGACAGCTCACATGAAACCAAGTCAGTTTGTAGGATTACTTTTGTATAATATTTTGTGAGTGTAGCACTCATCTTTTCAGAATAAGCACATCTTTGGGATGTTGCTGCCCAACTAGTGGGAAAAGAAAATTCTATATACTATAATACCATCTCATTTTTATCTTATTAAGTATAATGTGGCATATTTATCACTAGTAAATGATCATTTATTGCATGCTTCTTTATCATTTAATGATGATGAATGTGTCACATATTATTTAATATGATCAAAATAGGATAAAAGTATAATATATAATATTATTCAATGGAAAAACGTTGCGAACGATCCCCACTCCGTATGCATGACGTATCTTCCAGATTACCACCATCGCACAAGGCGTGGTGAATCTTCCATATTCTTTTTTTTTTTTTTTTTGAGGTGAATCTTCCCTATTCAAAACCACAAACAAACACCCCTCTCTGATTTCAAGTCAATGGATGAAATAAAATCTGTGTTTAAAAAAATAAATATAAAAGAGAAACATATTTATGAAATATATATAATCAAAAGAAAATGCTAAGTGTCTCGCTCCCAGTTCCTGTTGGGAGCTATTGCTTGCATTAATATGTGTGTTTTTTTTTTAATTTTACTTGATGATTAAGAAAATATTTTTTAATAATTTTTTTTTTAGTTTTGATTAAAGAAGTGTTTTTTAATAATGTTATAAATTTATTTTATTTTTTAAAATATGTAAAAGTGTTAAAAAATCTATAAAATAAATAACTTAAAAAAAATACTTGAAAGAACAATGCTTTACCCAGCGGGGGCTTTATCATTGTTCTAAGATCTTATGATCACCTGTAGACAAATGAGATAGATAGGTAATTAAAAGTATGAAATTTATAACTTTTATATATATATATAAAAAAAAAAATTGAAAAATTTAAAGGGAGGACCAACGGTATGGGTGCGGGGGCGATACATTGGCGATCTGCTTGAGGTCTCGGAATAGAGGCGGCACCATAAGGAGCGCAGTGAAGACACCTGGCCGATACGTGGCGAGAGGGCCGAGCATGGGACTGCATGCCCCTCAGAATTTCTATCGAGTAGTGTGGCTATATTGGATTGACTATAAAACCTGTTGCGAGGGGCCCCACACTTGCCGGGAATACAGAGGAAGATAGAAAGAGAGAGCAGGTGGAGTACTTGCTCAGATCACTCAGAGAAGAAGCAGACACCGTATAGAAATTGTCGCTGCAAAGTGCAAACACTCCTAAACCCAACGACAAACCTTCATTTTTCTGATCTTAAAACTCGCGTCTCTGCAAAAGATTTGGTCCTTTTATATATATACAAGCATATAAGCTAAGAAAGAACATGATGTACTCATGTGTAGCCGTTTTGTGAGGGGCGGCTTTGCTGGATAGCTCGAAGCTCCGAGATCTCATGTTCAATACGATTAAAACTTAAAAGGAGGAGTAAAGAGCATAATTAATCAGGTATGTTCTGTACATATTATATGAACTTATATCTGCCTCGATTGTGATATATTGTGTTGTATTCTGAACAAATCTTTTCATTTTATTTCTTTTTTCTTTTATTTCTGGGCTGATCCAAGCTGTGTTGGAACATTTTATTCCGAATCATTTTCGTTTTATTTTTATTTTTTCATGAAGTGGATACCAGATCTGAGCCCGAAGACATGCAGTGATTAGGGTTTATGGGTTCATGCAGCCGCTTTACAGTTTTCAATATTGGTGTTTTTTGTTTTCGGTAGTGTTTCAATGTTATAAGTGCATGCATTCACGATAGTTTTTAGCTAGCTAGGTGGGATTTGGTAGCTAGTCATGAGTACGTAGTTAATTACAAGCTAATATTAATATTGTTTAGGAGAAAACGATGGGAATAGATCACAGAAAGTAAATAGAAGTTAAAAAGACCGTGTTTGATTTCAACATATTAATATTTAGGCGGACAAATAGAGATCAAATTCACGTGCATGCATGCCCATTGAGAGATGGACTAGGACCTAGGTGATCCAAAGAAAGGATTAATATTATTGTCCCTAGCTTACTGGTTCCTTGCTGATCTTTTAGAATGGCACTTGCTGCTTAATCATATATATATATATGATCAACTAAAAGAAAGGATCAGAAGAAATTAGCTTGCATGAAAGGATCGGAAAAATTAGAATATTTCCTCTTTTAGAAGCTAGCTAGTCACTAATTAAAGATCATCATGTAAATTACCAATTTGAAACTATATATTATATATGGTCCTGATGAATTATTATTCCCGTACTCGTTTTAACCCATGGAATAATTAAAAATATTACGTACACTTACATACTATATTAATCTCACAAGATATTAATATGCTTAATTACCTTGTGTATATATATATATATATATATATATATATATATCAACTCTTGTGTGTTTGAAAAACTGAATTTATGACTAAACGTACTCTCAACTTATACAAAACACACGCTCTAATGTGTAGTATTGTTTATGTCAGGAAAGATATTAGAACGACGACGATACGTGTGTGTGTTGCATTCACGGAAGGTGTCGTTTAGCTATGTTGAATCGTGTACTATTTAATGAGTAATAATATACACACAATACATTGCACAACATTAATATTATAAAATGAAAGTATTTTTATAAAATAATGTTACTTTTATAGGATGTTTTACAAAAATACCCATTATTTAAAACATAGTCGTGTAAAGTATTGTAAAAAATGTTGTGTAAATCATTTTCCCTATCTAATTACCTTCCTATAATCCTATCCCGGGCGCCCCTAAAGAAAGGCCTTGGTGTAACATATAATATAAGCTCATACATTCAAATGCAACTCTCTCTCTCTCTGGTCTTTAGATTTAATAAAATTATTTCCCTCCTGGATGGTATTTATTTTAGAAAACTTTGGTTAAACAGTACTCCATAGCTAGCTGTGGGTACTTACATTAATTAAGACCTTGTGTAAATTGTTTTTTTTTTTTTTTTTGAAAAACAATACATGTGATATGATTTAATTAGAAAGAGATCACTGTTCAAACAAAACTGTCTAGTAATTAAATAATCGGGGTTTACTCTATGAAATAATTATATATTTAGTGGAGCCTGGGTTTATAACATGATAGGTACATACTCTATATATCTAGCTGTGTATATAAGCATTTAGCTAAAAAATGCAAATCCATGCATTAATTAGAAAAAAACCCTTGTACATGCAGTCCAGTATTTTCCTAGTTGCTCGATCCTAAAAACCATTTTCAATAAATAAATGCTATATATATATATATATATATATGCATGCTTGAAAGTGAGTGCCATCAAAGATCTTACAGACCATGTGCCATTTTTTTAGCGCACCCTTGTCGTTTAAGCGGCAATATGCTAATTTTTCTTAATCGATGCACGTGCGTGGATATTCTTCTTTTAACTTAATTTTGTGTCAGAAACGAAGTGATGTGGAATAAAATGCCATCATATGCTGTTCTTGTAACTAAATACATATGCTTTTTTTTAGAAAACAATTATTTACTTTTCTTGTTATTATTATTTTCAATTTGATCAGAAACATATTATATTTTAAAAATAGTAAAAAAAATATAATTATAAAAATAAATTCATAAATTAATATATTTTAATGTAATATATTTTATAGTAAAATGAATTTTATAAGTGAAATCGTATGTAAATGAATGATTTCTGTTAAAAAAATTAACCAAATCAGCCAAATTATTAGGCATGGAAAAGAAATATGGCTACTGCAATATTTAAAGCTTTAAAGAATCAAACTCCCAAAGAGTCAAAGACGTTTAATCGGCTAAGGTGACGTCATTAATTTCTTTATTCCGCAAAACAGCGTCTCTTTGCTCGCAAACGCTGGGCTACTGCTTGTATGACCATTAACATGACCTTCCTTAAGCTTAATCTAAAGGTAAACCCTATCTTGTACGCTCCAAAGCGCAGGTGCATTTAATTGCCTTCATCATCACCTAGCTACCAGCTGCAATCTGATCTGCATGACAAAGATGGTGACCACGGAGTCCGAGATGATCTCCGAAGGCCAGGTCGAGTCGTCACTATTAGCAGATCAACAGCCCAAGATCAATCCTTTCTCGTCGCTCGGAAGACAATCCTCAATATACTCCCTCACTCTCGACGAGTTCCAGCACACGCTCTGCGAGAGCGGCAAGAATTTCGGGTCCATGAACATGGATGAGTTCCTCACCAGTATTTGGACTGCCGAAGAAAACCAAGCTGTCAACACCACCGCCGCCACCACCAATGTTATCGCCGCTAATAATATGAGCAGCCCCACCCAGCTGTCTCTAAGCGAAGCGCATACTGAGAGGGGAATAGCAAAGCAGCCAAGCTTGCCACGACAAGGTTCGCTCACGCTCCCGGCACCTCTCTGTAGGAAAACGGTGGACGAAGTCTGGTCTGAAATCCACAAAGGACAGCATCAGAGTAATAGTACTAGCCATAAAAATGGTGATAACATTCAGAATCCCGAGTGTGGCGCTCGCCAGCCGACTTTCGGAGAGATGACCTTGGAGGATTTTCTGATAAAAGCAGGGGTGGTGAGGGAACCGTGTGCAATGCCAGTATCTCAACCCCAACCTCAGCAGCAGTACGGGGTATACCAGAATAAAAATTCCACAGCGGGTCCTAGTTTCGCAACTAGGCCGACAACAGGATTTGGTGGCGCTGGTGGTGCGAGTACTGTTCCAACTCACCAAACAATGCCACAGAGTGCTGGTGGGGCTATTGGAGAGTCGTCAGGGTATGCTGGAAATGGCAAGAGGAGTGGGGGATACCCACCCGGGCCGCCGGCGCCTGTTTGTTATGGTGGAAGGGTTGTGAATGGTGCCGGTGGATATGGGGCGGCGCCAGGAATGGGAGTGGTGGCACCGGTTAGTCCTGTTTCTTCTGATGGGTTGTGCACAACTCAGGTTGATAACTCGGGCAATCAATTTGGACTGGACATGGGCGGACTAAGGGGAAGGAAGAGGATCATAGATGGTCCCGTGGAGAAGGTGGTGGAGAGGAGACAAAGGAGGATGATCAAGAATAGAGAGTCCGCGGCCAGATCTAGAGCCAGGAAACAGGTAATAAATCCACTGTTTGTTCCAGTACATATTATTCAAATTTGCTAGCTTCCCTAAATCCTAATTTTCACATGGTTGTGACATCGATCGGTTGCGTCTTGCAAATTAATTAACTTGAATTCCTAAACTTGGCAGGAAGCCCCCAGTTTTAAACCAATAAGTGTAATTAAAACTCGTCTAATTAGAGGAATTTAGACTAGATTCGATCATCAATTAGTACTAGCTAGTACCATGTCTGTAAATCATAACCTCGTACATCGATCTTTTGGTTCTAGTCATATTTAGTTTGATCGTTTAATGCTCATCAAGGAACGCATGCAAGGAGATGCATACTAGTGTTGAAGTTTAATTAAAGACATGAGTATCAATGCGAGGCTGCCTCGTTTGTTTTCAGGAAACTTTTCAACTCATTTTATCTTATCTAATCATTACAAATTTTTTAAATTATCGTACAAAATAAAATAAACAATTCAAAATTTTCAAATTTCAAAACGAAAATAAAATTAAAAAAAATATTTTATAATAATATTTTATTCAACTTTTAACTTTAATCTCATCTCATTTTATCTCATCTATAAAAACAAACAAGGCATTAAATTGCAAAGAGAAATATCCCACCTTTTCACATGTTAGACTTACGATGGGAATTACGAATAATTTATTTTATAAACTTGCATTGCTTGACAAAGTACGTCAAATTGTATAGCTCTGCTTTTTTTATTTTCACGTTTGTTGTAAACTTTTTTTTCGTTTTGGCAATTCTCATGACATCTCTCCAAAGTCACTGCAAGTGAATGGAATAGAAGTGCAACGGAGGAAAAACATGATCCTGTAAATTAGAATCCTCCCCGGTTTAGTTTTTTTTTTTTTTAAAGTATGATGGGAGCAGGGTGATTATCTAATCACTGAAAGCTTAGTTATTTAAAACCAGATGTATAACAGATTTACTTCTTTGGAATTTTCTGAGAAATCATGGAGAAGTACCCTTGAGGGCTCCGTTTAGATACAGAAATTCTCTCAACTCATCTCATCTCATTATTACAATTTTTTCAAATTTCTGTATAAAATATAATAAACAATTCAATTTTTTCAAATCTCAAAATAATAACAATATTAAAAAATAATATTCTAACAATATTTTATTCAACTCATCATCTAAAACTATATCATCTCATGATTTTATCTTACTATCCAAACGAGCGCTAATGATCTTCACACAGTGCTGCCATATATCCTACAAATGATGCCATGATATATATATATTCGTATGCAATTTTAATTTAATTTACTTTTACAGGCATACACAGTTGAACTAGAAGCAGAACTGAACCAATTAAGAGAAGAGAACACAGACCTTAAACAGGCTCTGGTAATGGCATATTGAATGTTTGATTTTTTAAAAGGTTCACATTCATATGGAAACTACTCTTACAAGTCTTGCTTTGTTTCTCTTCTTCGAACAGGCAGAAATTGAGAGGAAAAGAAACCAACAGGTAACTGTCGTAATTTCTTTTAGTATAAATATGCATAAGGGATCATACGCTTTTACATTTACCCATGGATCTACATCTAGTACGGAACCAATCCCGCCTATATTGGATAGATCTATCATGTGTTATTTCCAAAGAACTGCTTATTTGATCAATTAATAATTGATGGCCATATGCTTGAGGTATGCAAATTTTTGCAGATTTGCAACCTGATAAGGCCGTAACTCCCACGTGGAGTTGTGGTTTTAATGCAAGTTTCTTTCATACAACTATTCTAGATTTATGCTTATTCCTCTTTTACTGTCAAAATCTTTCTGCAAAACCTAGAGATTGGGTACAAACAATTTCTAGGGACCATCGGACTATGGAATTTTTCTTTTGAATTAGTAGAGGTGTACTTGCAGAAAACTCCTTGCCGAGGGCCTGTACACCCCGGAATTAGTTGGGACCCTGTTCTTGGACACCTGGTGCCAATGAAATATATATATGCATTTCTTTTCCATGATATGTCTTTTATAATTATATGTTCTTTTTTTAAAATCCTTCTCCATCGCTAGCAGTATTCTGAAGAGATGAAAACGAAAGTTCAAACCAAGGCTCAAAAAGCTATAGAGAAACTGAGGGTGTTGAAAAGGAACCAAAGTTGCCCATTGTGATGTAAGGATCAGTACTTGATCAATGGTAATTGCGACATCATATTTTGAGTTTTGAGTTGCAGCATTGTAGAATCTCGCTTGTTCTGATGCGGCAGTATATGCATATGCCTGAAGAATTACCTTTTATGCAGTGTATTGAGGAATGAAACCTGAAAAGGTCAAACCAAAGCAAGATCAAAAGCTAAATGGATGAAGGTGATCATGAGAAGAAATTCGATTTCCCCATTGTGAAGCAACTAAATCATAATTGTATTATGCGTGCGATGTATTACATAGGATTAGCTTATTGAGACTAATATATTAAATTATTAATCACTACCTAATCAATGTATCAAAAGCTAGCTGCACTTGGTGCTGTACGTGGCCTTTACATGTTTATATATACATATACTCCTTTCTTCATAGCTTGCAGACAACTTCTGGCTCTTATGGTTCTTGCAGACAGCGCCCGGTTCTTGCACTTTGGTGCTCTTGTTTTTCAGTCCGAGTCTCCCAGGATGATACAGAGCTGTAAGCATAGACTCGCTTCAGTATTGCTTGATATTCTTGCCCGCGGCCGGTATCCCTTACCAAACGCATTGCTTTCTATATACGTGTGGCCGTGTCTTAGTCTATCTTGACACTCAAGAAGACAGAACCTTCATGCTCCACTGGGGCAGCTACACACCTGAATGGAGAAAGGCTATGTACACTGATCAGTTTGATGCCCTGTTCAGAAACGGAACCTGGGTGAAACATGTCACCCACTTTGGCCCAGAACATTAATGTTGGCTGCAAGTGTGTGTCTATGTGTGAAAGCTCAAACGACATGCTGTCGGGACAAAGAGGTCAAAGCTTGTTTAGTCCCCAAAGGGCATGCTGATGATATATATATTCTTTTTTGGAACAATCGAATAAGTCCTACTAAAATTTCATTAGTTATTCAGACGCCATTGAAGCGAGCTAGAGAGGTGATCGATTCCTTAGAATAATCTTATCCATCGCTTTAAACCCTATTCTTAACACGTTTTTCTTTTTTTGGAGAGCAAACAAATATCAACTTCCCTACTTTTACAAACAAACCCTGTTTCACCCAAATTACGTCCCTTCGTTCTAATTCCTTGTGATGCTGGAAAAATTATAAGCACACCAGCATTTTCAACCCCAAACCATGAATTTGAGTACTATAAGCTACCAGGGGGCTGATCATTTGACTAGTATGTGGGCTAGCTTAAGTTTCTTCTAATGGGTAGGAATTATACGAAGTATGTACATGTTGGTTTATGATGTCATTAAGTTATTAACTCCTTTGATCGCTTGTCAACTGCTATTTTTTTTTTTAGAAGAGGGAAGGTAATCCCAATTTTATTGATTATCCTCTCTTATTGTGAAGGATTATTTTATACAAACTAGGAAAGAGTTTTGGGGATTACATAAATCCCAAAACCAAAGCCTCATATATTCTAAGAAAACTAATACGTACAATAATTGTTTCAAGTTATCTAGTATAATAGAAGAATATAAAGCTAGTGTCTAAAAAAATGCTATTTTTATCTGAAGTTTGACAAATTACCAGATTTATCAGTAACAAAAAGTTCATACAATTGTCGAAGTAATTGTGAAGTAGAAGAAAAAGACAAAGTAATACGTATTGCTCTAAGGTTAGCTAAACTATCTGTCGCGCCATTACCTTCTCTATATATATGCTGCACATCAAAACTAAATTTGTTATAGTTAAGTATATCTTTCGAAAAATTCTATACACCATACTATCATCCCACTTCCATTCCATTAAGTAAGATGTGTCACATTTATCACCATTAAATGATCATTTATTGCATGATTTTTTATCATCTAATAGTGATGAATGTGTCACATACTACTTAGTATGATTAAAATAAGATGAGAGTGTGGTGTATATCATTACTCATATCTTTTCAAAGGTCCACATACCTACAAGGAGAGCTTTTTTTATTTTTATACCAATTAATTAACTACCATCAAAGCATCTGATTCAACAATGAAGTCATAAAAATCCAGCCGGTAACACAAAGAGAGACCAGCTTTTAACTGCAAAAACATTATTTGTACCAATCCACAAATGAATGAAGAAGCCATGTATGAACTGCCCATGGTGATTTCGAATAATCCCACAACATTGCTATGTAGATGGTAATCACGCCTGATTGGGCAGCCTTTTGATCCAATGCTGCATCCACTTGAAGGAAAAACGACAAGGGGCTGAATGTTATTGCTTCAAGTTTAAGCATTCAGAAGTATCAAAAGCATTTCATCGATCGAACCGAAAACGGCACAGTTCATGACTTTCTCCTTCTTCTTCTACTTCCTTTTGGAGCCGCAATTCTGAGAAACCCATGATTCATTGGCCTCTTATCCCTTCACTCCCAAGCAAAGGGTAACGCCAAACATACCATAGTATGAGTATTTATGGTCCTATTCGATCGTTTGTACCTGGTTATACATTAGACTTTCAGGGAATTATTTTATCATATGTCATGTAAATTAATACATGAATACGGTCACCTTTAGTCACGTGAAAAAAGATATCGAGAACCTATTATGGTTGTCAACAACGTGTCTGACATGGCGTGAAAATCCCACTTATTCAAATGATGATCAATAAGCTAGTGGTTCGTATAGGCAGATCAGGAGATTATTAATGGTGGGACACAGATTAGATTATTGTATTGTATCAGCTTCTTATACATATTCCTTGAATCTCGCAAATGAAATTCTCAAATCCTATGTTCTTATAATCTAATCCATTAAGTGGCCTGCCTACTTAGGTTAAAAAGTAAGGGCATTCTAGTACTTTTCAAATCTTATCTGCCTCTATAAATTTAAATCAAATCTAAACCTGAACTCATAATCCGATTGATCAAAAGAAGTTAGCATAGAAAATGTCCCCACCTTTATCAATCTTGTTTGTTGCATTAGCATTCTCCCTCCATTGTGTTATAATTTCGGCCTCAGACCCCGACCCAGTTCAGGATTTTTGCATACCAAACCCAAGATACGGTTCAATAAGAATTGCCCACCTTGCTATTCTCCCATGCAAGAATTCATCCGAGGCCACCGTCAATGATTTTGTGTTTTCAGGCATGCAGAGCGCCGGCAACTTCTCAGACACAGGCCTGGCAGCCATACCAGTGAACCCAACAATCTTTCCTGGCATTAACACTCTAGGCATGTCATTTATACGAGCTGACCTTAAAGTTGGTGGGATTAATCCACCACATTTCCACCCAAGAGCCACTGAAATTTCTTATGTGGTGCGAGGAAGCGTGTATTCAGGCTTTGTGGATTCGGGCAACCGGGTGTTTGCTAGAACAATCGAGGAAGGAGAGGTCATGGTGTTCCCCAGAGGTCTAGTGCACTTCCAAATGAATGTAGGTGATAAGCCGGCAACCATATTTGGTAGTTTCAATAGCCAAAATCCCGGGTCACAAAAAATCCCAGCTGCCATTTTTGGATCTGGAATCAATGAGGAGCTCTTAGAGAAGACTTTTGGATTAAGTCCTAAGCAAATTGGGAGGATGAGGAGAAAATTTGATCCCAGGGTGTGAGGTAGACGGTGAAAAGAATGCATTGAATTTTTCACGTACTATTTTTTGCTTTAGTTGGTATTGGACCTATTGGTTGTTGACTGTTGAAGGGTTATATGGTCTTTTAAATGGATTGTACGTCTTCATCTCTTTCTCAAGCTCCTCTGTTTCTCCGTCTCTCTTTCCATTCCTCTATCACTCCTGAATTTCAGCCTTAATAAGCCATTTTTAAATCCCATACTTGTCCCTAAGACATGGGTTTCCAAGTGGAGAAACCAAATGGGACTCCATGCCTACCCGCCCGGCGGTTGGGTGGGAGCAGCTGAACCCAGGCACGCAGGGATGGGGGCTGGGGTGGGAGTAAAAGAGCCCCCTTTGGCCTTTTGAGCAGGGTCTGGCCTGGGATCAAAGCTATCTAGCCCGTACAAGGCGGATGACCGCCCTAGATGTGATCGCAAGCATAACCATACACATAAAAGGAAAACAATTACCAAATACCAAACCATTAATGAACAAAAAGTCACCCACTAATTTCGCCTGTCTCATGAAAGATGGTGTAAATAAATACGCTCATAGCATGCAAGTGTAAACTCCAAACTTTTCAACGTTTTCATTACAAACTCCGTCATTAGCTGTGTTTTTTTTCTGACAACAACCAGCTCCTGCTCTTCCACTCAACATGAACCCCATGCATTGACCAGGCATTCCTAACTCGAGTCTGGCCTTTACTAGGATATATGATACTTTTCCACTCAACAGACTCAACGAACGAAAGATCAATTATTCAGGCTACATTGTTTCGTAGCAAATTAGCAACTGCAGTCTAATACAACGGTCCATGAAAATGCTAATGCCCGGTACAGGATTTATCAAACAGATCAAAATGGTCAAAAGAAATTGTAGATTACCACAACAGGGAGAAAATAATGCACAGGGCACACCGGGGGTAGCCCATTATATGTGGAAGCCTACTTCTCCCCTACCAATATTGCCTTGACGATACTATCACACATTCCATCAGCATGGGGAAACAGGTGCCCAGCTCCCGCTAACTCGTGATAGTGAATCCATGGTAGCCGTTGCACAATGTAACGTTGCAGAGTAACGGGCACAATCATATCTTCATCTCCCTGCCACAGGTGGACTGAACCTTCCTTGTTTGGAAATGGGTTTTCCAGATCCATGGGACTGAACTCCCAGGTCCCAAATCCAATATTCACGTCACGATGGAGGGACTCGTATTCTCCTTGCTGTCTTACCTGTGCCTGAGGAAGCCAAATTCAGTAAATAATTACATTTTGTTTTAAATAATGTTAATCATAATAGCATAGCAAGAAATTCTGGCCTAAAATCCGCATCGATCACCCAAATAAAATGAGAGAGAGAGAGAGAGAGAAAGAGAGAGTAGAACATTCTACTTTATTGGTGATGCTGCATAAATTTATCTACTTGGAACAAGCTGAAAAGAATCCCTTCATTTTTACATAAAAATTCTATTTAAACTTGTGTCCATCAGGCGGTTTAACTAATTAGTCAAGAATTAAATTTGGATGAGAAAATGAGCTGAAAGCTTAATCTTGTCTCAAAAGTCTGATTCTGTGATTAGTGCACCAGCACTTGTGATTTTGATACAAGAGGGACACCCATTTATTTTTAAAATCAAGGGCTGATAGTACAATACTCTGCAACTATGGTAGAACAAATAAAAATAGGCATATCCAAGTACATGGGAGGCATCCCTATGGATTAGTTGGTCTATTTCAAGTGTCCTAGCTTTAGAAAGCAAGTAAATGAATATAGTTGCAAAAAATTACGGTAGCATTTCTGTCCCTTAATGTCCTAATACTTTCACAATTCATATCGTTCCAAGGGATCTTTTAGAGGTCCTTCAGAACCATTAATGTTATTTTCAAACAAATGAGGCTACAAAAAAAAATATATATTATCAATAAGTTTTTTTCCAACCCTGCCTCTATGTTCTTTTCATGTAGAATTTTTGAAAGAAAAATAGGAGAAGAGAAAGCTGTGCATAGAAGGCCAAAACCAATGCCCAGAGAACAATGAGGGCAGAGCTTTTGATTCTCTCGTTGTTATTTTATAAAGCTAATCCTCTAAATCCCTGTTAGAAGCTTAATCTTTGCTTCTCAATGTTGGTAGAGTGCCGATAAAAAGCTATCAACAATTAATCACTACTCTCTATATCAGTGTCATAACAAAGATCTCCAGGACTGCAAGCAAGCTACAATCTCAGAAGAACATTTTTTTCTTGGTCACAAATAACAATCATCAATAGACATATACTGTCAGACCATGAGGGAGTGAGAAAGCAAGTTAGTAATTGATGTGACTGGGAATCTTCTTCATTCCACAGCAATTTTCATTAGATGACAGAAAGGTAAGGTGAAGTAATTTCCATTTAAATAAAGAAAAAAATCACAGAAATTTTGAGATGTTAAAATTGCAAGAAAAGCTAGATACTAACCACATAGTTTTCCCTATCGGAACGCTTAGACATGAGTTCTATATCCTGGTGAGAAAGGATATC
Organism: Juglans mandshurica; assembly: GCA_022457165.1. Taxonomy (NCBI): domain Eukaryota; kingdom Viridiplantae; phylum Streptophyta; class Magnoliopsida; order Fagales; family Juglandaceae; genus Juglans; species Juglans mandshurica. The sequence continues at coordinate 33,005,569 of CM039626.1, forward strand.
AGGACTATGAGCTGCAACGCTAAGAGTAGGGAACCATTTTTGTGTCTCCCACCAGTAGGTGAGCCAGGGAGCGTGGTGAGCAACACGAAGTGCCCATTGATCTCGCTGTAACTGTTGGTTGTAGGCTTCACTAGATAAATTTGCAGGAAAACCAGGCCACCAGTAGTTAATCACTGGAGCTAATAGTCCCACTCCTGCTAGCCTGTTAGCGTTACAAGTATCCCTCGCATAAGAGAAAGGCATAAACAGTAGAAAGAAAACTCTCTTCTTCTTTTTTCTCTACACAAACAAATGCAGGCATTCTTTATTTCTCCCTCTCTTCTCTTGCATATATTTATACAGCTAAGACAACTCATACCTGTGAGGTATGTACTTGAGGCAACTCCAAATAATCTGCCCACCCATGGAGAAACCAATTACATAGAATTTGGATCCAAGTCCCAATTGATCAGCAAGCTCTTCTATATCCAAAGCCATGCTCTTCACTGTTCTCTTTGGGTTAGGATCACTCTCCCCATAACCAGGTCTGTCAAAAGAAACAATGTAGATCCCTAACTCTTCAACTATATCCTGGAAGAACCCACCATTGATTCAAACAATGACAAATCTAAGAATATCACATCTAAACTTCGATGGGCATAAAAATATAGAACTACAATAAACCAATGAAAATGTACCGGGGATAGAGTTTTGGCGACAACAGCATCATGCCTGCAAGAATCATAACCATGGACGAAGACAATTTTATGGGTCGCCATTTCTTTAGGCACACCATGCTCTTTGTAGGCCAAATGCCTTCCATCACTAAGTTGGATCCTTGGAGCTGTAACAGGGGGACCATCAGCGGAACCACAAATCTTTGGTGGAGGAGGTTGGACTGCCTTATAAGCCCATGCTAGAAACCCCACCAAAAACAAAACTGTTGTTTTCTTTAAGAGCCCTGCAAATTTTGAGCTTTAAGGAAAAAACAGCACAAGGATTGGATAAAACATTGAACAACTCTACTAAATTATGGAGAGAACAAAACTAATCAACCTCGTAAATCCATAGGCTGAGAATATAAACTATACTAACGACATGATTATTCTGTGTTGCATTTATTTAGAAGGAAGGACTTTTTATAAACTATGAAGTATGACAGTCTTAACAGCCATTGTCAGGTTGTGCCGTTGAGGCCATAGTTTTCTAAAGCACAAATTCAAATAACGCCTGTGCAACTTGCAAAAAGAAAATTCCGTTCCAGCAGCATAAGTTTGTGATTAACGGGTTCAAAAATTAAAGGTGATAAATATCAAATCTGGATCGCTAAGATGCACACCCAGTGGAGTTTAAACTCGTGACCTGACTCCCCATTGTTCTTTAAGCTAGAATTCAAAGTCATGAGGTGATATATTATGGTGAGATGCACAAGAAGTGGGATATTAAACCCGCTACAGGTTTTGGGAAATACACATACTGGGTATGGTGCTTCTCCAGTTAAATAGTCTGTTTCTTGAACACAATAACCTAGTTATACCACAACCCAGTTAGTTGTGCAATACCGTCCAGTATAGAACAAATGTCTGTACTAGTTATTTAAACTTCACCATGGATTACCATTCCCAAGCAAACAAATGCCACTTGAAGGAAACAATCCTTCAATGTTTCTAATAACATAAAAATATAGAGAGCGAGAGAGGGGAGCGTGGGGGGTTGGGGGGGAATACATATTTGTTAAATTGTGAAAATGTGAATCACTTTCAAATATTTTGAATTGTGTATCACAAAGCATTTTGGAACATTAAAAAATAGATAAAATATCATGATTGTTACGTATATTTGTTTCATGAAGAGGAATTCTGCAGAATGCACAAACACGTGTCTTTTATCTGGTTAAACCCCAAACCCATGTAATGCATCCTCATCACACGGATCAATAAATCATTGGCTTTTCACCGATGGAATGTGGGCCCCTACAAATTGTTTGCACCCCAAGGGTTTGAATCTTAGACATAGATGGAGCATACCACTGAGCCAACCCATGGGGATTATGGTTTTACATATATATGCATCAAAAAATTATGGTTAAGTAAAATCTTAAGTTGCTTGGAATCTGCTGGTTGGCAGAGAGACAAGCTTGAAATTCTTCAAAATCCTGCATTGATGCATCATGTTCTTAGTTTTCAAATAAAGCTATGAAGTGGTGATGATGATAGATATTGGAAGCATACAAATGATAGTAAATTCACTACTCAGTCAGCATGGAACATTCTTAGAACTCAAAATTTTCGATTTTCTGCTGCAAGAATCTTCCACTCCAAATTTCTGTTTTTGTATGGAAATTGTGGAATAATGGGGTAGCTTTGGACATAAATGTTCAAATATGTGGCATAAGCTTGGCTTCTAAGTGTAGTTGTGGCTGCAAGGCTGTAGAGTCTGATTTACATGTTTTTAATGATTGTGATTTTCCTACATCTGTATGGCATCACTTCTCACAGATTTTCAGAGTTCTAGATCTTTCAGCTTTGGGGTGGAGAGATAAATTGCTAACTTGGTGGTCGGTTTTCCATGGGACAAATCAGATTCATATAATTGCTCAATTAGTTCCCTGTTTAATGCTTTGGGAATTGTGGCTAGCAAGAAACTCAGCCAAATAAGAAGGTATAATCAAGCCTGCTTCTTGCATTATTTGCAAAATTGTGAAATGGTTGCATGAATTAAATCTGATGATTAAACCATCAAGGGGCATAAAAAGGATGGATGATGTTTCTATTTTAAGTTTCTTGAGAATTCCATTGCTGAAGACTAAATTGAAAAAGTTTAGTTTAATTCACTGGTTGAATCCCCCTACTGGTAGAGTGAAACTTAATATCAATGGGGGGCCTTAAAGGGTAATCCTGGGCTTGCTGGCTGTGGTGGTATTATTTGAGATCACTGTGGAAAATTTATACATGGATTCTCCATTCATTTGGGGGTTGGCACAAATGTTTTTGCAAAGATTTTCGCAGTTAAAGCTGGTCTTTCTTTGTGTTACCAGCTTGGTTTTTATGATGTCATTGTTGAGTCTGATACATTGCTGATAGTTAATTGGTACAGAAATAGGAAAAAGCCCCCTGCAGGTATGTGAATATTTGGGAGGATTTTTTTTTTTTTTATAAGTTTTGGGAGGATATACTTGACTTTAACAAGTTTATAAGTTTTGATATGCAGCATATATACAGAGAAGATAATGGTGTGGCAGACAAATTGGCTAATCTTGGAGCTTCAGGTATTACTTTGTCTTTCTCTTCTATTTTACAATTACCTAGAAATTTGCATGGAATTTTTGTTATTGATAAATCTGGTTTACCAAATTTTAGATGGAAATAGTTTCTTTTGGACATTTGCTTTATTTCTGTTATAGATACTTTGGAACAATTAATGTAAGTACAAGTTTTTTTTCCTTAGAATGAAAGGTTTTTACAAGAGTTTTGGTTTTGGGATTTATGTAACCCCCAAAGCTCTTACACCGATTGTAAAAGGTATTCCTCCGCCATAAGAGAGGGCTATTAATAAAATTGGGGGTACCGTCCCTCTTCTTAAAAAAGAAAAAAAGTAAAATCTTAAGTTATCTTTGACTTCATTCTTTTTTCTCAAGTACAAGGAAACCTTAAAAAAAATCTTAACAACTTTTTGTTCTCATTTGATTTTCTTTTTGTTAAGTTATTTAATCTCTATTTATAATGACACATGTACCTCAATATTACGTGAGATCTCTTACTTACTACTTCTCAGCCATTTTCAATTGAATAACTAAATCAATATTTCTTTCGAAATTCCCAATTGCAACAGTTTTAACTTTAAAAGAAACTATGAAAATATAAAACAAAAAAACGATGCGAATGTTTACTATGAGATACCAACAACCATGCACAGGTACCCACTTGTTCCAAATTTCAAAGTTTCAAGTACAAAACTTTCTTCCGCACCATCACATAGAAAAAGGTTTACATGAGCAACAACTGAATTTCCAACTAGAAGACGCAATTCTAACTCTTTACATAAAAACCAACTTAAAATGTAATTGCATGTGAATTCCATTTTATGCATTCTATTGATCTAATTCGTAATAATCAACTGATCAATTATATAGAAAAATTATAGATCTCTTAAAAAAAGTCTAATTTCTGTGGCATACTTTTCTTTTCTTTCGCAATAATAAAATATTAAATAGCGACCAAGATAGAAACGATGCAATGGTTCCGATGTATATACGATAAGAACGAGGAACAATGAAAGATTTAATCATATAACGGCAATGAATCAGGTGAAAACGAAAAGAAAGACAACCTACCTGAGGGAAGCTGAAAGGAACTTTTTTGCTTAGCTCTTCTGGTGTGAGCTCTGGCAGACGCTGCCGATATCTTCCTGTTCACGCCCCCCGCCATTTCCACCCCAAATTACCCACCAAAAACCAGCAACAAAATCACCCCAAAAGTCAAAGACCCAGAGAGAGAGAGAGATCTGAGAGTGTTGTACTTGGTTTTGAGTTTTTGATGTTGGGGCTTGCTGAGAGTCTCACCACTGATATCTTTGTCTTTACAACTGTGCATGACTAAAAAGGCCTCGTTTATTCTACTAATTTTCCGAGTTTAACACCTTACAGAGTGGTGTAAATGTCTAGCCCATTGGCCCCATTCTTGTTCCAACTTTTAAAATTCTTAAATTTATTAATATATCTCGTTAATTCACGTATCATTCATTCATATTCCTTACCCTCCTATACATATAAATAGGTGTCAGAATCATTTGTAGAACACAAAAAATAAAAAGAGAATGATATTGAACTTCTTAAAGAGTTAAGTTTAAATTATTATCTTCAAATTCTGTTGTTATTTCTCTTTAATTTTATAAGATGAGGGATAAAATTTTAAATTTTTGTGAAAATTTTGAAAAGATCCGATCCCGGGCCTCCAGAATTGCAGCTGAGCCACCTAATCATCATCCCATTAATCTATGTTGGATATTGGTCATCGGCCCAACTGCGGAGTAAAAAGCTTCTCCGGAACCGTCCCGAAGCCCAATCCAATCGTCATTGTTCTCAATCAAGATTAAAGCCTGGTTGCCGCATAGCCGAAAGAGTGATCTACGTTAGCATATCTTCCTAATAAATACTGTTTTAATTTGCATTTCAACCCGGGAAACAAAATTTAAGACCTCCTCAGGTAATAATGTGCGTTATTTTTTGCACTCGCAGGAAACAAAGATGAACATATATATATACGATATGCTTCTTAACTATATAAGAAAAAAAGTAGAAAACATTAACGTTTTTTTGTGAGTTAAATTTTTTATTAAGAAAATAATACACATCCAATATTTTTTATAATCATGTTTTAAATAAGCAACATATATTTTTATAAAATAACATATAAAAATAACATTGTTTTACCCAAGTACTCCCAATTTAAAATATATCCTAAAAATATTATACCTATATCATTTGATAGAAGAGTAATTCTACATATAACCGTGAAGTACGTAAACGTCGCGTAATCGCTTTGAAAAATACTGGTGTTCACTATTGAAAATTTAATTTTTTTCATGTGGGTCTCATATTTTATTCATTTTTTTCAAAGCAATTACGCGGCGATTACAAAATTCACGATTGTAAATATATTTTTTCTTGATAGAATACATCGGGTTTTGGGCCATATCTTCCTCAAAGATATTAAGATAAATTTGAGGTGATCTCAGATGATCTGTGAATAATAATAATAAATTGATAAAAAGTTAATGATAAAATATTGATAATAATAAAAATTAAGTTAAAAAAATGAAAAATATTAAATAGTAGTGGAAGCATCAAGCATCACTCTACTACCCAAAGACAGCCGGATCTCGGAAGCATCACGATCGATGCTAAACTTTGTTCTTAAAATATTAGAAAAAAGGAGACAAACGCGGGTGATCAAGGATTAGGAAGGTGCAGGAAAACAAAGAAAAAGCGAAAGACTAAAGAATTAATTAAGGGGGGAATAAAATTAGATGGTGCGTGAATGCATAGCATTATTAATTGAGAATTATTACTTGAGGGTGAGGTTGTACAGCATGGGATCATATACATATAAAGTACTTGGGCTTCTAGTTATGGAAAATCCACCCTTCTTCAACCTTTCCCACTTTGGATCTGAATCTCTTTTACTTTGAGATGACCTCTAAGCACTCACGCAGCTCACTGCCCTCGCCATTTTTGGTGGAGTTCCTTTATGCCCTAAAGCTCTGAAAGAATCTCTAGAACTGGTAAATTTCCTTTGTGCACGAGTGTTTTAGGAAAGTTCTAAGAGTTCCATTAACGATTTCTCTCCTCTAGTTTAACCTTAAATACAAAAGATGACTTGCCTCTGTGAGTTATGTTGCATTTGGATGTTGAATTGAGTTCAGTTCAGTTCTTTATAAATAGTAATAAGTTGAGATATTAGAGTGAATTATGTTGACCCATCTAATATGACTTTAAATATATTTAGATGTTAAGATGAGTTTAATACTATTTATGAAAAGTTAAAAAATGTATGGTGCCTCAAACATAAATTTCCTCTGCAAGTAAAACAATTATAAAAAAATAAAAACAAAATATTCCTAGCACTATAAACACAAATTTTCTTATTCTAAATTTATAAAACTAAAATAAAATAATTATTAATAAAATTACAATAGTATCATGCCCACGTTTTATTATATTATTTATTTATATCTTATTTAATTAGCGGAAAAAAAATACATGTAATGAAGAAGAAAAAAAAATTTGAGTCGCCAGTAAATTGAGCCTAGCTCGATTTAACGCTGGAGACATTTGTCTCCCACTTGAGCGGGCTCTCCATCGCTTTAGAATCGAGCTGAAATGTTTTTTTGGTCGAGTTTTATTATTCATCATCTTTACATACAATACACTATATTTTTTTATTTTTTATTTTTTACTTCTTAAACTTATTGAATTTTTTATCACATCATTCATATATCACATATTTAGTAAGAGAAAAAAATAAAAAAAATATAATATGTGGTGTGTGAAATGATGAATAAAATTTATTTTTAAAAAAATTTATATATCATACTGCCATTCTATTTGTATTCTATTAAGTATGATGTGATATATTTATTATTATTAAATAATTATTTATTACATATTTATTTATTATTTAATAATAATTAATATATCACATACTATTTAATATGATTAAAATAGAATAAGAATGTACTATATAATATTGTTTTTTTTATTTTTAATTCGCTAATTAGAAAAAGAGAAATCTAGAGAGAGAGAGAGAGAGAGGGGATTAGCAAGAGACAAAGCCAGTGGGTCCATTATCTTTGAGGGAAAAGAGAAAGTCAGATTTTTTTAGGTAGTCTTTGTCAGTGGGTCCCACGTATTCTCAAATTAAAATGGTCTAATTGAAGACAGATGTTAGATAAAATCTAAAATTCAGCAGAGCTTACTTCTAACATCCAATGAGCTCTTAGCCTTGATCAACGTTCAAGAAGAATCCAAAAAAGTTTATTGTTTTTCCTTAATTTATGTTTTCTGAGGGAGAGAGAGAGATTAGGAATGACAACTTGAAAAGCATGGACATGACAGTTTGCTGCACACATCTATGCCTCTCTACTCCAATAATAATCATCCACGCGTCCACCTTATTGAAATCCCCTGATCATCTCTAGAACTAATTAAGTTTAGACAAAAAAATCTGTTAAGGATCCAAATGATCAATGTATCGCTATCAGCAGCTCTTGCATCAAAGAACGATTTATTAGGAAGTGAGTAATATTATATATAGTTATGAAATATGTAAATATTATGCTGTTATTTTAAAAAATAATAAAATTTATTATTAAAAAATTAATTTTTTTTATATAAATTTTATATTTATTTATTTTTTTAAAATGACTATACGTTGAACTCATGACTAAACTATTATTTTTATTTACTTAAGTATTTGGCCTTGAACGCTCAATGTGACAAGGATTGAGCATTAATTATCAAGTCTCCACTCCTATATATATTCTGCTGGGAGGGCTAGTTGGAAAATCCCATGCCCGCCGCATATTTGGATTTACTCAATTTTGTCCATACGTATTAAAGCCATCTTCCTCTCATCATTGCGCTAATCTAGCTACCGGCCTACATCAAAATCTAGCCGGTCCTCATTCCATTCAGTTTCTTGTAGAGTGAAGATGATAATTTGAAATTGAAACTCTATTGTATACATACGTAGGAAATTAGCTAGGAATAGCTTGTGCCACATGCAGTAGTACCCTTCATTAAAATGTCTCTTCCGACTCTGAGAGTACTGTTTTTTCCTAGTACCCAACAATTACTTTATTAAAAAAAAAAAAATTACTATTCACCATTCCACATCTCACATTTTATAAAAAACGATCTATACCATGTAAAAATACTATAAGTAACGTGAATAATTACTAAGTTATAGCAAAACTCTTTCTCCAATTAAGGTACTTTTTTATAATATACCCTAAACAATTAATTCAGTTTCTGTGACACCCAAAGCTAATGAAATTCGTTCTCCTTCGATGTGATGAGGCTTAATTTGGTAAGGAAAAAAAAGTTGTGTTTTGATCATCTGGATCCCTCCCTTGGCTATATAGTGATAATAGTTTCAAGATATTATTATTGGTTAGGAATACATGAGCCAATCAATTAGAAGCAATTCCCTGCAGGGACCCATGCAGTACTATGAGATCAGGCAGGGCTTCACATACTGTTAAAAGAGTTCATAGAAAGCGAGGCACGCAGCTCTTGATGTGCCACACATTAGATAGAGAGCTACAAAGAGAGAGAGAGAGAGAGAGAGTACATGCCTAGCTAGCGATATGATTTTTTCAGATGTTCCCATAATATTTATTCTATTCTTTTTTTATACTCAATCTGGAGCCACAATATTTGCTCTGAAGTGACTTGCAGGTACTTCAAAAGTACTATAAATAAGGTGCTTCAGCTTCCATGCCAACTACAAACTACTCGCAACTTATCTTATTACCTGCCTGGCCTATTTCCTAGATCACTTCTCTCCCTTTTCTGCCTTGCTCTTTCAATGGCAAAAATGTCAGAACCTCTCATTGTTGGGAGAGTCATTGGAGATGTTCTCGATTCTTTCACGAGAAGCATAAAAATGACTGTCACTTACGATACCAAGCAGGTCTACAATGGGCATGAATTCTATCCTTCCACAGTCGCCACCAAACCTAGGGTTGAAATTCAAGGGGGCGATATGAGATCTTGTTTTACACTGGTATATATATTGGAATATTAAGTCCTTCCGTTAATATTTACTTGATCTATATATATCTCCGGCCACTACTGCTTATGTGCACCTTTTTTGTGTTCCTTTAATGTGCAGGTCATGACAGATCCAGATGTTCCTGGCCCTAGTGATCCTTATTTAAGGGAGCACCTGCACTGGTAACCCATAAGCCATAACCTCTGGCTCTGTCCAACAAAAAACAAACTTAATTACAAACAGCCAAATTGACACGAATTCTCGGCTGTAGTAATAGTACTGGTCATACTAGCACATGATGATCTCATGCGCTTAATTAATTAAGCATGAAAAGATAACACGCATATATGTACTTTCTAAAATATAGGACCAAAGATTAACTAACTTTGTCACAGCCAGAACATATATATTTGTTTATCTCTCTCTGTGCTCTTATATATAGTACTAATGTTTCAGCGTGACCATTGATGTAATCTAATTATATGCTCCTGAATAATCAAGAACAGTACTAGTACCGGTTTTAAAATTCAAACTTCTATCTAAAAATAAAACCATCATGAGGAGATCGGAAATATACTTTGGGAGTATGAATTAATATTATATTAAGTAAAAATAGAACTGGCAGAACTAATACTGTAAATTACATCTGCAGGGTGGTCACAGACATTCCTGGCACAACTGATGCTACATTTGGTATGTTTATTGATCATCTGATCTTCCAAATCAATAAAAAGAGAGTTACAGAGTTAGCTATATAGGGTGTTGATCTATTGTAAGTAACTCATGATCTCTTGGTGGGTTTTTGTACATTACAGGAAGGGAGGTAGTGAGCTATGAGATTCCAAAGCCTAACATAGGAATCCACAGGTTTGTGTTTGTTCTGTTCAAGCAGAGACGCAGGCAGTCAGTAACGCCACCTTCTTCAAGGGATAACTTCAACACCCGAAGTTTTGCTGCAGAAAACGATCTCGGCCTCCCAGTTGCTGCCGTCTACTTCAATGCGCAGAGAGAAACAGCGGCAAGAAGACGCTAGATAGCTAATTAAGTACTGAAGCAAAAAAAAAAAACTCCATGTTACTGCAGAAACCTAGCTATTAGAATAAAGTGGAGTACTTATCTAGCTACTAAGGCTTTTGTTCAAGTCTTAGATCTCTATCCTAGATCGATCCATTACCGTGTACGTGATAATGTGATTAAATAAAGCATGCAGATAAAAAGAATCACTCCCTGATCTGTATTTGTAACGTACGTACGCTGTCATTTTATGCTTTCCGGCCAGTGAAATCTCATGTTTTTGTGATCTTTTTCTGTCTAAACTATTTTAGCCAGTATCGTATATATCTTCTCCTTATATTGTACATGTGGAAAATGATGCCTATTATTTTCAATGGCAGAATCATATTATTAAGGACGTCTGGCACTAACCCAACGTGCAGTTCTGTCCAACTTTTTTACTGTTTCCATGAGATTTCATCAATGTTACAAATGAGTGGTTCCAAGCTTGAAGAAAAGTAAGGACCGTACATCGGTATCACATCGGCCATCGTTTCTCTCACCTCCCTCTTCTGAATTACATGTCGTATACTGCGAAGTGCAAAGCTCCATGTGGGCCGGACGTTTTTTGACAGTGTCGTCGACCTTCACACTTCACAGTTTACTATAAATGGGAATACGGTTTCCATGTATAGGAAATATAAATTTTGCTGTAATTGTATATAATATACGTACCTATTAATGGCTGCAAACGTTTTATCCTGAATAACAAATTAAGCCGGCCCATCACCAGCTAATTCAAGTACCACTGTAGGGTTTGATCGATTAGCCATCCACTGGCCGGTGATTATAATGTCTACAACATTTTTTTTTAGCAAAATTGTCAAACATCCTTTTACTGTCTAGCTACCAAAAGAATAAAGACGTGTGTAATTAATTTATTAATAATAAAAATTATATTGTATGGTGTTTGAGATGGGATGTTAAAGTGATAAATAAGTTTGGTAAAAATAAATCTATATATAAATTGATATATTTTTATGTGATAAGTTAAATTTATTATATAATAAAAATAATTTTATAATTTGACGTGTGTATCTATAATTAACTACCTTATAAATTTATGAATTTATTTTTATAAAATCCATCTGAGCTAAAACATTCCTATTACTACTCGATTCTTAGCCGAAGCATATTAGAAATTTGAGTTAAGATGTATAAAATAATATTTTAAAGTTAAATAAAATATTGTTATAATATATATTTTTTAATATTATTTTCATTTTGAAATTTGAAAAAAATTAAATTATTTATTATATTTTGTTGGAAAGTTTGGAAAAAGTGTAATGATTAAATGAGATGAGATATGAAATTATACAAATGTCCCTATAACATAACATAAAGATCTAACAATTTACTCAACAAATTGGTTAGTCGTTAACCATGCAATTATTTAATAATAAAATAATAACATAAAATAAATGAATTGCATAACACCAAGATTAGTAACGAAATAAAACCCTTTAAATAACTCTTTAAAGGTAAGACTCTACGGGGCAACCATATCCAAAAAAATCTTTGTCAATTACAAGAAAGTATCAATTACAAAATCTTTGTCAATTGACACTCTTACATGACAGACAAACGACGTTTGTCTCTACCGCAGTAGCAGCCAGAACTTCCGACGATCTTCAAACATTGACTTTTCTCCTGGAACTCCATTGACTGAATCACGATCACGTTATCTCAATCTTGGATTAATGATCACAATTTTTGAGAGAAACAATATGATAATTCTCAAATGAATTTTCTTACAAAAATATGCACTGGAAAGTGCTCTAAAAATATCCAGAACTGAATCTCGATATATCCTAACCAATATGATCTCTTAAATAAACAATTTGAAAGTAGTTTGAATTGTAGTAGGATTCTGCTAACGGATCAACTCTGTAGCGAGGGGCTCTTTTGATGGGATGCTGACACCTGATACTTAAATCTTCTCATTAGTAGCAATTTTTCATTCAAACTCTTGTTTGGATAATTACGGAACCCTTGTAACTCGATTTTTACACTCTTGACTTATCTAAAACACTTCATAATAACTTCTAGATAAATTCAAAATAGTTATAGATAAAATCAAAATATTTTATATTCATCCAAATTACAAAACCAAAAAATAAGATAAAGTACTCTATCATCTTATTCATCTAGTTTTATCCAAACTTATCAACTTAATCATCTAGTCCAAGCCAAACTCTTACATCTACAAAATCAACTATGAATCCAAACAATCCCTTACTGGTTATAGTTCAGAAATCTGAATAATTTTCAACGCAGGATATGATTAAAGAAGGTAATTGAGAAATGGATTCGATTCTATACCGTCCGTGACTCCGTCTAGGAGTTGCTGAAATTGATAGTTTCTAGATTTTTTTTTAATTAATTTTTATGTATAGTACATGACGCGCGGAGGATAAGAGTTCATGTAAAGCTTCAAAGCAAGCTATAATTTGGGTTACTCCATTATTTGAAAAGAACCCAAAATACCTAATTTTGATTATTTTTATTTTATATTAGTGGAGGTGTTAAATAAATAAAATTCTCATGTTTGAAAGACCCCAAAGCCCCATGTCCAACAGACTCGTTATAATTTATCAAAAAACAAAAAAAACAGACTCGTTATAAAATATTCATTAAACCAACATATAATATAATGCTACCTTGGCTCTTTAAATATATATAGCGGCCAGTATACTGTATACCATACGTTGCAGTACTCTCAAACCTTTCTTTATTCATTTTACTTAATTTCTCTTTCTCCTTTTTCTCATAGTATATTTTAAGATAATAGAGAAGAAATAGAGTTTTTTGAAGTCTGTAATGAGAAATTAATAGGTGAGTAAAATGGAGAATATAGCTTTTTGGGTCTTGAGAACACAGATTGTTAATGCTGGAAATGCTCTAAGAAATAATTTATAAAGACCATGCCTCGGAACTAAACGAATAGTATATAGATTCTGCACGTAAAAAAAATAAAAAGAATGACCTGAAAAAACTTCCGAATATGATGATGGTGGGGGTGAGAAATTCGAGCAGGCCAGGCCCTTCATTTCCATGACAATGACAAAAAGGGTTCCGACGAATCGGATCTATCTCTGTTGTATGACCCCAAGTAATCCTACTGTATTCAGACGAGGCTAGCTACGTACCATCTATTTTCTCTCCTCTCTCATCTCTTCTCTTTTTGTTTCTTTCCTTCTGCTTTCGTATAATTTGTTCTCGACTCTCATCATGAACAACTGATCGAAGTCATTAGCCTGCCTACTCATTCCAAGGAGGGATCGAAGGAGTATCCAGGAGAGATTTACTTACCATCTTATTTGTAAGGAATAAGCTGAGAGAAAGAAGATCCATAAAAAGAATCGAACTACTCTGCCATCGAGGAGGAGGCATATATTTATATAATATGTAACTTATATCTGAGTATATATTATTATATGACACTACTATTTCGCTTTATTTATACAACCGCTAATAGGTTATAAGGACCTACACTTTCAGTTTCACATACTACACTCTATAAGACCTATATAGACTGTTTCGTTTGTTTTCGCAGACGAGATAGATTGAGATTAAAATTAAAAGTTGAATAAAATATTATTAGAATATATTTTTTTAATATTATTTTTGTTTTAAGATTTGAAAATATTGAATTGTTTATTTTATTTTCTATAAAAATTTAGAAATGTTGTAATGATTAGATGAGATGAATTGAAATGAATTGTGAAAACAAACGATGCCATGCCATGCAAATTGCACTTTTTTTTTCATTTTATTTCAAACATTTTTTTAAATATATTTAAATATTTTAAAAAAATACATAAATATACTAATAATCATTTCTTTAACTATTAAATAAAAAATATTAAAAAATAAAATAAAATACATGAACGGTCTAATTGATATAATAAACTTAGAGAACATGGTATTAAATTTCGGTCATTTCCAACCAACATTCTAATGGGAAAATAATATCGAACACCTATGCCTCGGCCCACAAACCCTGCTGCAACCCCAATTCAAGAACTTTTGGTGCCAAGCGCAAGCCCAGTCCAAACTCAAGTCCAACTTGCTCAAAACTGTCTGCCCCATTCCCAGCCCCTTCGCTATTAAAATCCGGGAAAATAATTCAGGGCAAGGCAAGAAAAAAAAGAAAAAAGAAAAAAAAAACCAATGTAAAGGTCAAACAAGCTATAACATTTTAACACTAAAATTAAGTTCGTGGAACCTTTGAATTTCGTATACAACAACATGATTGTTACAGAAAAAGGGGCTAATCTTCCTTCCTGTTAATGGCTCACTAGACCTCACACAAAAAAGAAAAAGAGCCCACCACATTGATTGATTTAGCATTTGCACTAAGCTTTCATTTGACTCCGAGGTACCCCAAAAGCCCCCAAGAAAGGCAACCTGAGAAGTTCACCAAGGGGCATCGGTTCCGCAATCGTAACAAACTTGTCCGACCCTGCCAACAACGATTCGCATGATTTTGATACGGTCGGAAAAGCGCAGGAAACATCTTTGGGTAGAATCGGAACGGCCCCGGAGACGTCGGATATGGGGAGCAGACAATTGGCAAGAAGTGCATTTCCGGTCGCCGTGAAATAGCTGTCCCAGTAATATGGAGGAGGGATGCTGTTAACGGCCTCGAGATTGATCTCGAAAAGGTCTTCGTCCTCAATGTCTGCTAAACCTTTGAGAGAGAGATCATCATGTTCTGAAGGATCTTCCACAAGGGACGCCATGATGGTGCTAGCTAGCTAGCTACGTTTGTGGTCTCGTATATATGTCCCATTGGTGGTTGGGTAGTGGGAAGGTGGTAAGTAAAACGCCCTTCAACAAATCTATAACTGTAAAGAGGATTTGGAGGTTGGTCTCCAAGATGGCATCTTTAGCAGCTCCTCTTACTTCCATCTAACGTGTTGCTGACATAATGCCCGTCCTCGTCTTCTTTTGTTGTCAACTGTTCTTAAACTCTTAAAAAGAAAAATCTGAACCTGTTTGATACAGAAATTATTTTATCTCATCTTATTTTATTATTATAATTTTTTTAAATTTTTATATACAATATAATAAATAATTTAATTTTTTTTAATTTTAAAATAATAATAATATTAAAAAATAATATTTTAACAATATTTTATTTAACTCATTTAAAATAATTACATCTTACCGTACAAACCAAGCATTAATCATTTATTTTGCGGTAAATAACTTCTCTCCAGGAGGAAAACAAAAAACAAAAAGGTAAGGTACACTTCTAATCAAGGAAAAGACCATTGAAAGAGTAGGTTGAAGAAAAATCTACAAGCACTATACCGTGCACTAAAGTTGGATGTGTTGAGGGGAGTGGAGAAGGATCTCCTTTTTTTTCTCAGGACAAAAGGAGAGCTCTCCTTTTCACAATTCCAATCCTCTCTAGTTTATTCCTCCTCTCTCCTTTTTCTTCCTCACGAGTCATAATATTTCGCCTATTTCTTCATGCTATTGGAGTACAAGAGTAATCCTAAATATCAGGGGCGACCGAATATAAATTAAAGTCTTAAGACAAAATTAAAGTGAATTATTTATAATTATAATATAATAAAATATAAACTATTATATAAAATAATTTTTTAATAAAATAATATTTTATTTAAAATCTTTAAATAATTTTTTTTGGATTTATATTTAATAAAACAGTGTAAAATGAAGCATCAATATAAATTTTGTGCCTCAATTTAGTAAGATATTAAAAAAATTATTTAAAATATAAATAACTCATTGTATTAAATATTAAATTTAGTATTATGGAACATTGCACACATTAAAAAATATAAATTATTTAAAATTTTATTTAATGAAATGATTTTTATTTTTTTCAAAATAATTTTTTTTTTAAAAAAAAAACTTTATTGGGGGCTTACATAGGGTGTGGACCTTAGGCAATGGCCTTACCATTGAGCCAATCCTACTGAATATAGTCGTGGAGTAAGTAAGCGCCGCACAATCTTTTTAAAAAATAACGAGGTCCATTATTAAAAAATTCATTTTTTTATCACGTAGATCCCACATTTATTCATTTTTTTAAAAAAGATTGCGCGATGCTTACGCATTCTATGATTACAAATATCATTTATCTTCAATTATAATTATTTAGTTTAATTTCTCGATTTGATTTTGTTAACTATAATGTTTATTACTTTATTGAGAACTCTCCACCTACTCCAATTGTACTTTCATTTTTACGGTCCTCCAAATAAATAAATAAAATAACAAATGCATTAAGGTCGTTTTGAATTTTCTGGATAACTATAAACCGTGTTTGTAATTGTTCCTCCTTTATTGACCAACTAACCCCTCCAACCTCAAAACCTACCATCTGATGAATCTTTGATTGCTGATTATATACAATCTGGTGAATCTATAGTGGTATATTAAAGGGTATTCAAATGCCGTTCTCGGAATCATTACTCATTGCCTTGAAATCTGACGATATACAGACCTGAAGTTAATATTTTAGCAAATTTCAGGTATTAAGTTTCATCGAGTAATCAATCATTTTCCCATTACCACCCGATCCTTGCTGCGGCGGAATTTCTATGAATCACTTGGTCACGCTTACCAAGTGAGCAATAAAGAGAATACAGCATTCACCTGAGGCTACAAAATTAAAAAAACTTCAAGTCAATTGGTCGATAACAATAGAGCAGTGGGAGCCCTTTCAAAGTATAATAGAAGAAGAAGAAGAAGCACATAATGAGAGACCAAAACCATCAAACAAAGTCAAAAGAAGTAGACCCAACTACCTCAACAAGAACTCAGGATTTTGCACAGATTCTCGACTAAATAAATAATCGAGCAATAGTAGTTTGAGTCCCGACCAACAATTCCAAAAGCAGGACTCCTCCTCCAAGCAGATGGTTACAGATAGTTAGATAGCACAATATAACTTAAATCAATATCATACTCATTCAGGGGGTTAAAAGTCAACCTTCAACACAATTTCAAACAGACGTCAAGGTGAAGGTATTAACGGACATACACCCTCACCTAAGATTTGTTCAAGAAAGGACTCAATATTCAAAGCATATCATCTCTAACCTTGTTATCATATATCAAATTTTGAACAGAAACCTCTCAAAACAAAACAAAAAATCTTTCCTGCACATAAAAGCTAACGAGAAATCTGCACCTAGGAGATGACGTTTCTCCTACACCTTAAAACTAAGAAAAGCAGAACACTGCAAAATCCATGGCTTGTTAAGAGATCCTTGTCACAGACAACAATGCGTCCAAACATACCAGAAGAAAAGCCCTTAGTGCCTCTACTTAAGTAGTAATAAAACACAATTGCGTACAATTCTAAAGGCGAGCTTTAAAATCTAGACTGAGATCTCCTTGCCCTTGAAAATAACCCAAGCACAATCTACCAGATATACACCAGAAAAACTAACACAGCATCATTGCAAGCATACAGTAACAATTGATTGAACCATAGGCATTCTTGTCTACCAGGACCATAATATCCATTAAAAGAAACACCACGTACAGATTCAAATAAGGATGATAAAACAATTTTCATGTCCCTTAAAAGATTGTACAACACATTGAAAACACCATTATACGGATATGTGAGAGTTGGCTAATTGGAACTGATTGCATTCCCCAACCATCAAGGTGGGGGGGCTGGCATAACAAACAACTTCTTCGAAAAAGAATTGGCTGGTTTTGCTTTATTCTATTTCATTCTTACTTGTGAAAAACAAAAAAACTTTTACCATCTTTATTGAACAAGAGATTCAAAAACACATTGAAATGAATACTCTTTTCCAAGTTAAACTGACAGGTCCTAACACATGAATTTTTTCGAGAAAGACTACCAAGAACAGGCTGATGTGCAAAGGGAAGGCAGGCGCATCTCCCTCTCATTTGCAATATTTGTCGACCATGGGATGCAAAAAGTAGGAATGTAATCGAGCCGAGCCGGTCTTTGGCTTGCCGAGCTCGAGATTTTTTTTTTTTATTCGAGCTTGACTCGATAAACTAAATTCTTAACTCGAGTTCGTCCCACATACGAGTTCGAGTCGAGTCGAGCCGAGCTCGAGCTCAAACTGTTTATTTTTTTTATTTGTTGAATAAGATTTAATAATTAATAAAATAAATAAATAATCTAATATTAAATTTATACAACTAACAAGTAGAACCTCTATTGAATTATAAAATTTTAAAAAGTTTATAAATAATTAATATCTAACTAGTTGATATTTATCCAAAATAACAATATATTATATGCCTACATATATTATTAATACATACATTTAATATGATAGCATATATATATTTCATATATAGTTTTCACATACTAGTATATGAAATTATTAAATTTTATCGACTAATTATTATACAAATTATAAAATATACTTATGAAGTATATTTACTATATAGACATAAGTAATTAAATTACATATTATATATTTAATTATAAAAATGGTATGCTTATATTATTAGTTACTACATATATATATATGTGTGTGTGTGCGCGCATGTATATGCATAGGTGTATGTATATATTTATCAATATATGAATGAATTTTAATCGAGTCGAGCTAATGAGTCTACTCGAGCATAAACTAGCGAGCCTTAACAAGCCTTAGCCGAGTCGAGTTTTGTTGGGTATGTGTCATTTACAATTCGAACAGGTATCTGCTTTCACGAACAAGCTTTTTTTTTTTATGAGTCGAGTTCGATTCGAATTTAACCAAGCAAGTACCGAGCGGGCTATCGAACAGACTGGTTCATTTACGGCCTTAGCAAAAAGACTTGTCAAAATAAAAAATCCTTTTTTCCAAGTACAACTTTCCTAAAATGATTAACATGGATAGGTCAATTTGTGATGGGAAGGTCGAGGCATCTACCTCTCCCAGATAGCCACATTTCAATTAGACGCACGCTCCAGAAGGATGTTCTTTTGGATAAGTACACAATCACGATATTTGCAAAGTCATTTTACTATTTTTAGTACGAACAAGGGCAAGCCCATTCCAAATCACTTAATGGGCCAAAGGAATCATTTGATTGATGTTCAACTCACGCCATGAATCCAAGGATATAATGCACAACAAAGGTACAGAGTAAATTACACAAGTACACCCAAACCACCCCCAAGTGATTTGTTTCAATTAACCCATGCGCTGAAAGCAAACATGTAGTTGCAGAAAGGTAGTCAAATGCAAACACTTTGTTACCAATTACACTGAGTTTGGCACTCATAATCCTCACTCAATGTGAACTTTCAAATGTAACTCTCACCATTTTTGTGTTCAGCTTTCGGCATTCACAAAATAAGATCATGAGATGTCACAGGTTCGACTTCCCTTGGGATCAAACTGCATGAACCCAAGTGGTAAGGTCGAACTTGTGTGGTTTGATTCCCCCTGGATCAAACTGTGATTTAAGTGGGAGGCCATGGCGGTGGGTTGCTGTGTTAGTCTCCCTGGGAGTTTAGGTTCCATAGGTGAGTCCTAAGGGCTCTGCCCTGGGGTGGTTCCCCGTCATAAAAAAAAAATAATAAAAAAAAAAAATCATGAAATGTAAGTTAAAAGCTTAATGAATAGCCACATTTGTTCACTGCCATTGAAATTCTTTCAGTAAAGCTGATGTTTCTGGCAGAGAACACACCAGCCACAGAATTTTAAAGAACCAAAAGGATAATCAGATAACGGGAGAAAAACCTAATCAAGCAAACAGACCCAAATGAAAGGTGTTCATAACCTTGAAAGATCCTTAAAAATGCAACATTATACCAAACAATGAACCGATGTGAAAGAAGCCGCACAGAGCATAACGAAGCCCACAAACACCTATTTGCTTCACAAATTCGACAATAACACACCAGAAATTTATACCTAAAAACCTCAGACAAATTCATTTACAAGTACCATCTCCATTTTCTACGACATAAAATGCATTCTAATTATAGCATTTAGATTCATGTGGATGATAGGCAAAAAAAACTACATCTACAAAGAACACGTGTTCTATTAAACCAAAATTTTCAATTTCCAATCACCGGACACCATTTCTCACTAGAATATAACAAGCAGCGAGAACAGAGTGTAAATCAATAAACACGCATACGCTATCAGTCCTCGGTGTTCGTCGCCGCCATCGGCGAGCGCGACCATGAGACCCGTGCAGACCCTCGTCGCCCAGAACACGAAGACCGCGGCGATGACGAACCGGACCGCGCCAACTTGCGGCACGAACAGCGACACCGCAGAGAAGATCACCAAGGGAAGCATGCAGTAGCCGACCACGCCCGTACAAGTGTGCAGATCGAGATTACCGTTCCTTCCGGCCAGCATGTTGAACACCACGTAGAGGAAGATGGAGGAGACGACGATCCAGCCTAGTATGACGCCAAACTGGATCTTCCCGGCGAGTAGCTGGAAGAGGCAGAGGAACATGTAGAGAAGAATCGGTCCGGACAGGTCCGAGTCCTTGTGAAGGGCCGGGTTAACCCGAAACGGGTTGAGGATCGCCTTAGTTTTCTTCCAGATTTGGTCCGGGTGGATCCCGAGTTCGTCCAGCAACGGCTCCTCGTCCTCAAAGCCCGTGCCTCCGGGTGCGCCGCCTCCGCCGCCAATAGGCCCACCGTAGATCGAGGCGGAGGAGGTGGAGGCCGTTGCGGACCCAATGTCGAAAGACATGAAGGGGATGCTGGATCCCGAAGGTCGTTGAGGCTGAAATGGCGCCGTCGCAACTCGCCGTTGCTGGACACCACTTCCGGCCGCGGGGTTTCCGCCGGAAGGGAACACCACCGGCGGCACCGCGAATTCCTTCATTATTCAGAATTGGATAGGCTTTTAAAAGAGCTTTAGAAAAACAGTTTTTTTTTACTGGGAACAAAAGATGACGAGAATAGTGAATGATTCACAGAGGTCCGATTCCCGAAGATATATTACGAGCAATAGGAGGAGGAGGCAGCGATGCGAGTGTTGCGTGTCGTTCTGCACAAGGAAGTGATCGAGGGCACTTTCGACATCCTTGCCGACAAAAGGAAATGAGACAGAGTCCTGGGAGTGCAAGAGGGCGTAGTAATGGGGTGGTGACGTTTCCTATGTCGCGATATGACCTTCTCGCCCTCGAAAGGAAATGAGAATTACCCTACCTTAAACGAGAGGAACGCGTCTCTTGGGTCGCGTAAGAAAAATCGCTCGCCTTTGTTTTTTTAAGGTTTTGTGGTGGATAATAAAAAAAATTTCTTCCTTCCTTTACATAGGTTTTTTTTTTAAGAAAAATTTATTAAGAAAATAAAATTTATTAAAAATAATATTAATTTAAATTTAGAATAGGAAGATAACAATAATAATATACAGATTGATAAGTAAACTACTTATACATAATAAAACTCATTTTTTTAACGTTTGGATGGAAAATAATAAAATTTTCATGCCATTTTTGTATTTTTTCTAACCTCGTGTACCAATAATACCCGGTATGAGTAATGACACCGATAAATACAAGCTATCACTAGTACGTAGTATCAAATTATCTATATTTCATGAAAGTAAGGCCTGGTTTGGCACACAACTCAAACCATTTCATCTTATTTTATTTTTTATAATTATTATAATTTTTTTAAATTCATACATAAAATTTAATAAATAATTTTTTAAATATTAAAATAAAAATATATTAAAAAAATATTTTAATAATATTTTATTCAATATTTAATTTTTATCTTATCTCATCTATATAACTAAACGAGAGAGTTGATTGAGGCTAGGATTTATTCTTAAAGTGAGGTCTTCCCTTCTCTATGTAATTAGTTTTAGTAATGTGGAAGATGCTCCCAACTGGAATTTAGAGGTTGCCCGTTTTACATTTATCAATTGAGTATACACATAGACGTAGATTCTGATAAATCTTTATAGTTCATAGAAGTTTTAAAACCGGTGCAAAAGTTCTAAACTAATAATTAATTAATATTCTCGTATATTTCATAATGCGGGGAAAATTAATGAAGACGTAATGTTTTTTTGCAATTGTTTTAAATTAATGGGTTTTTTTTTATCAATAGCATTAAAAAATGAGTTATTCTCATCACTTACATCATCTGTTGAGAAAAACAAAGGTAAAAAATAAAAATAAATATGTGGTGTAGGACTGTAGAATAATTTTTTTAATAAATAATAATAATAATATTATTATTATATAAAAGTAGTTTTCATTTACAATAGAATTGTTAAAAAAATTAAAAGAGTCGTCTCCTCGTTACAACCCGAAAAAAAAAAAAAAAAAAAAAAAACAAAGACTGTTGTTATCTGGTTATAAGAGTCATTCCGATTCCAAGCAGTCCTCCATGGGTCAACCAAAGCCCGTAATCGAACAGCCGTAAAGGAAAAAAGTACAGCTCCTCCAGGTATTCAAGCAATCTCTGCTTTTTTCCTCTCTCTCTCTCTCTCTAGGTTTTGGAGAAGTTTAAGCCTAAAGGAATGGAAGAGGAGGTCGTTTCGAAGGGGACGGCAGTGGTGGCCTGTACCGCCATGACCTTGTCCTACGTTGCGATTCTCTACGCTCCTACTTTGATCCTCCGCCTCCCACCTCCTCCCTCATTCAACAGCTTCATGATCAGACGCTTCGTATGTGCCGCTATCTCCTCCATTGTTTCACTCCTCATCTTCGCCCTCATCCTCCCCGTAAGCTCCAACCACCTCACCACTTTATTTTCACTTCTTTGAGAGTTCACTGAAAGTCCGTTAGTAATTGATGCCAAAGAGAAATAGCGACTACCATATACCGTGTGCCATTTAATAGGTTTTGCTTCAGAAAGACAAAAATTGCTTAAAGCTTATTATTATTATTTTTTAATGTTGAATTCTGTCAGATAAGAAGGAAGGAGGCATCGGTTCTACTCGGTGTTTACGGAATCCAAGTGGATCATATTGTCAGTATCGTATTCTAACTCGTAACTTTTGTAGATGTTTCGTTTTCCTCTTAAATGTTTGCTAAAGTTGTGAGTGATGAGCTCCTTATTCTGCTTATGTTGATTTTGGAAGAAGAATGAGTGGTTGCTTAATTTGTATTGCTGAATTGCGATTTTGTGTACGAATCAGTGGCAAGCTGTGGTGTTTCCTGTTTTCTTGACTTCTTTAATGTACGCCGGATCTTTGGTGCTCAAGTCTCTGGTATTGGTGGAATCGTGGAGGGACAATGTGAATCACAGTGAAGGTGTTTCCCTTGAGTGTATCAAAATCATCGTACAAAAGTTGATTGCGTCGATAGTTTCAGTTACTTCCAATGTTCTGGCTTGGCGTAATTTTGTTGTGGTTAGTTTAATTCTGTTTTTTAAGTTTTTATGCAATGATCTATAGTTGTAATTGAGCTATTGAAAATGATAAATGAACATGATCTACCATAAACAACAAAAGTAATTTGGAAAGAGAAGTTCTAAACACTGTACCTTGCACGCTGATGTGACACTACTCATAAACATTTGAAAACTAAGTGGGATGGGAGTAGGATGGGGTGTGGTATATAGTTTGAAAATTGCTAATGTCCATCAGATAGGAACATGAGTGAGTGAGAGAGAGTGAGTCATACATGTTTATCCCTTAATGATATGCCTTCTGAATTGTGTACCTACTTTATTGCATCCCATATAACAAGTTTCTTTGACCCCTAGGGGTTGGCTCAAGTGGTAAGAGCCTTGGTCTTGGTGGTATGCTCCATCTAGGTCTAAGGCTCGAATCCTCTTGAGTGTAAATAATTTTTAGGTGCCATCGGATTGAGGGGATTTTCCTGTGAATTACCCAAGGTGCATTTGCGGGAAACTCTTTACCGAGGGCCTGTGCACCCCCGGGATTAGTCGCGACTTTATTCTCGGACACCTGATGCCAATAAAAAAAAATATTCGTCATGATTACTTTGCTTACTTATGTTATCAAATTTATCATGACTACTAGTTATTTAACGATTGTCATGTGGAGGTGCACAGGGTGAATCCTTTTTGATTGAATCCTTTTTGGTTCTTATTTGTTTTTTTGATTGGCACTGGGTGTTCAGGAATAGCATCCTGACTAATCCCGGGGGTGCACAGGCCCTCGACAAGTAGTTTCCCGCAAGTTCTTTTTGGTTATTTGTAATTCAATAAAGATCTTCAATTATCTTGATTTCTGACACTGCTTTACTGAACAGGCACCACTTACCGAGGAGCTGGTTTTTAGAGCATGCATGATACCTCTACTTCTATGTGGAGGATTTAAACCATACACTGTCATATATCTCTGCCCAATTTTCTTCAGCTTGGGTAAGTTGATACATGTCATGTATACTAAGGGGAGGTTTGGATAGTGAGTTGAGTTGAGATGATATGAGATGAGATAAGAGTTGAAAGTTAAATAAAATATTATTAGAATATAATTTTTTAATATTATTTTTATTTTGAGATTTGAAAAAGTTTAATTGTTTATTATATTTTGTTTGGAAGTTTGGGAAAGTTATAATAATTAGATGAGATGAGATGAGTTAAAAGTGTTTCATTATCCAAACCACTCCTAAATGTTTGACTGAAATAACTATGTGGCATTTCTCATTATGTGCTTAGAGGCTAGAGCTTTGTGGCGCCCTATGTTTTTATAACAATCATTGTTGTGTCTTTGGAGTTAGATGGACATTAGGAATAAAGTATCCATTTATGCACTAATTGGCGATTGTTTGAAACTTACATTCACATTTGATACAAGGAAAATTCTACAAACTACACCCTTGTCCTACTCCTATCCCACTATGATGAGGTGTCATAATCCATCAATCTTTGGCATTTATTTTTTTTAAAGTTGAAGGAAAATCCAATGGTGCTGATAAGCATGCCACATTTTATATAGTGGGATGAAAGTGAGATAGCGGTGCAGTGTGTAACATGACTCTTGAAACAATGTTAGTGAAAGCACTAGGCACACTTAAGTGCAAATGCTGCCTAGAGCTAGGTGAAAAGCACATCATGCACACGTCTCATTGAACTAAAACGCACACTTTTTATAAATATGAAATAGTCATAAAATATACACAACCATGATAATTTTTATTTTATTTTTATAAGTACACAACCATGATATTTGATGGACATTGTTAAAATGTAATGCATATTTGATTCAAAATATAACCAAAAGGCAATGACCAAAACAGGACAAGAATTATAGGTATTGACTTTATGCTAACATTAGCAACACAATGCAATTTTAAGGCCTCGTTTGTTTTCGTAGAGGAGATGAGATGAGATGAGTTGAGATTAAAGTTAGAAGTTGAATAAAATATTGTTAGAATATATTTTTTTTAATATTATTTTTGTTTTGGGATTTGAAAAAGTTGAATTGTTTATTTTATTTTGTGTGGGAATTTGGAAAATTTGTAATGATTAAATGATATGAGTTGCAAGTAGTTGTGAAAACAAACGAGGCCTAAGTATATAATAACCCCATTATTAAGGATAGGACCATCATCATTGTCATGAAAAGATTTGTAACCCTCATCATCTTCCTCATCTAATTCATTTAACTTAGTGGTCCAAACGAATAATAATAGTCAGGATTGATATTTTACAATTTTTTTTTTCCAAAAAGCACTCGGAGCTCACTAAAAAACACGATTAAAAGTTCACTTCATGCACACTTTTATAAATGCGCTTTGCTTTTGGTGAGTGAACTGCTCGGTGCTTTGCACTTAAGCATGCTTTTACCTTCAAATTCAAGTATGAAAAAACCGGGAGTTGCTAATATGGCAAGGTAGGAGATAGATCACTTAAACTTTTGGTAAGTAAACCGGTTGGCGCTTTGCAGTTGAGCACAGTTTTACCAACAATGTTTTAAAGTGAGAAGCTATGATGATTCACCTTCAACTGCTATAAAAAAACTGGTAGTTGCTAATATGAAAGGGTAGGAGATGGATTGCTTAAAAGTTATTTAAGCCCTTGAAGGTTGAAACATCCATTTCTGATCATTGTTCATGCTCAGACTCACTGTTTGTAAACATATTTTGCAGCGCATCTAAACCATTTAATGGAGTTCTACAGCAAGCAAAACTATAGCTTGGTCAAAACTTCCATGGTTGTAGGTAGGCACAAGATTTACTCTTTCCACGGAACAGATAGGTCACAGAATTTAATATTCCATCCATCAGATGTCAATTTCTTCAACTGTTTATATGTGTAGTGTGTGGTTTCCAGGACTCCAGCTTGGCTACACAGTAATATTTGGGTCATATGCATCTTTCCTCTTCATTCGGACTGGTGAGTATTTGGACACATCTGCATGTTATAACTAATATGAGTGATGGGAGATTTTTTTGAACTCTGTTTGCTGCCTTCCAAGATTTTTTTGAACCCTGTTTGGATTGAACCCTGTTTGGATTGAGAGATGAGATGAGTTGAGATGGTTTGTAAATAGTAGTGAGATTTGTGAGTTAAAATTTATGAATAGTAGTGAGATTAATTCAAACCGGCTATACGTAATTTATATAATTTGCCGAGCCATGCTGCCAGTTGGTCAATCAAATAAATTACTTTCTTGGTAATAATTTTAGTGGATGCAGACATGCATATTACATAGTGCTACACTCGATTTTATTATATGGAAATCATATAGCAACCCACTATTAGTCAGTTTTTCTTTTTGTAGGTAACATTGTAGTAGATAGTTTTTTAATGTTTTAATTGTAAAACTTAAAATGAAAATGGAAGAACCTCTTGCTTAAGACTCTCATCCTTCTCTGTAAGACTGCTTAACCCCCCTCCCCTTCTCTAATTATGTAATCGTGGTTACTAAATAGATTGTACCTGGTTGTTATTAAGTATTTTAGTCATGTTTCCACTGATAAAAACAAAAGTATTTTAGTCATGTTTCCACAAGTTATCTAAGTTTGTCGTTTACCAGAAAGCATTTAATTTAGGTTGTGTTTGGATAGTGAGATCACTCCACTACTATTCAATATTTTATTATTACTTTTCACTTACTTTTTACTACTATTCAATATTTTATCATTATTTTTTCACTACTGATCACCTCACTACCCAAACGTAGCCTTAGATGCCTAACACGGATGTTATTCTTGTTAAAAAATTACTGACCTGTAAACTCCCCTGGTCCATGCATTTAGTAATCATATCAACTGTTCATTCTTAGGTATTGAGGGCTTAGTTGGTCTCTTTATTCATTTGAATTTTCTACCTCACCACTGCCTACTTTTACTCGTTTCAGGACATCTGATAGCTCCTTTAGCTGCTCATATGTTTTGCAATTTTATGGGACTGCCAGTGCTGTTTTCACGGAGGAATGGTATGCAAGTTATTTTTTCTTTGAACCGAGCACAGATGATTTGAGCATATAAAAACAACACTCAGAATATTGGTTAATGCTTTTCTTAAAAGAAAAAAATGGTATTTATCTTTCATATCAAGCAGTTATGATCTTTCTTGAATCTGGTGCTCTTGCTTTGTCTTTGGTTATACAATTTATACTTCATAAGGGAGGCCAGAGAAGGGTTTATCTCTCCTTACACGTACAAAAGCACTAGTTTTTTTTAGTAAGTACAAAAGCATATGGAAAAGCATGATGTTAAGAAATTAGATCTTAGGTTTTGTTTGGGTGAAAATTTTGAAAATAGTTAGAATTTTCTAACTAGCTGAGTTTAAATTAACAAGAATTGCAATCCTATTACTTTAAAATGTAATTTCTTGTTTGTGTACATTTGAACTGAAAACTTACCTCAAAATACTGCATTCAAACTTGATATTAAGAAAAAATAAGTAACCTTCTAAAGTATGGGCAAATCTTAAAGCTATGGACGAATGATTCCTATGAATTGCTTTTACTTTTGTATTGTGTATTGAGATTTGGTTGTCCTTGGTACATGCAAATGAATATGAACAGATGATTCCTCTGAATGCTCTGCCCAAAGTTAAGAATGAATGTGAAAACTTGTAAGTTCTTGAAGTTTTGGATATATTAATCATCTGCAGCCTCTTTTAAATGTTGGTCAAGATTTATGTTCTGTCTTTAACAATCATCTATTTAAGTTGCTCTTCGTAATAATGTATGGTTACAAATTTAAACTTGTTCATAGTCAGATCCTTGGAACTTTGAATGTCAAGTTCCTGATAGCACATTTTATTATCTTCAAGAAGCTTCTTTTGTGAAAGCTCACTTTTTTTTCATGGTCGGTTCAGGTATGGTAAGCATAGCATTTGTTGCAGGAATGGTTGGCTTCGTCTCACTTCTTTTTCCAATGACACGCCCAGATCTGTATAATTATAGATCTAATAATTGCAAATGTTGGCATGGATATTGTTCTTGGAGCTGATTATGCGCCATTTTTCAAAATAGCTTTTATTTTTTTTCCGAAGAAAAGGAAAAGCGAAAGTGATGCAATCTTTGTGGTGTGTATTGTCTCATTCATTAAAAAATCCTACTCTACGTTATTAGTGTAACACCTCTTAATGCTGCTGATGTGACGGGCACCCAAGCAAATTACTTTTTCCTTTGTAGCTGATGTGGTTGGCATATCAATGTTCATCACGTCAGCGGCGTTATGAGGTGTTACACTTCAGATTTTATTAGTATTACGATTCTATTTATTATATCATGCTTCTTTTTTTCTCCTTCAGGTAATTGACCTTTACTTTTGCTATGAATCGGGGAAGTTAGATCTAAAATGGCAGTTTCCAATATAGATTTCCAAGGATTCTCATTATGGCTCCTTCGTAGAGGTTGGAGAGAATGCATTTCATGAGCTATTACAAAAATAGAGTTAACAAACATGTGAAAGAAAGGTTGAAAGAATGCATTCTCATGTCTCGCAATCTGTAAAATAGTGATTTTATACACTTTCTTTGAGGTCGAAGAGAAATTTTTTTACCTCTTTGGTCCCGTATAAATTAGAGAAGCATAGAAGATTTTAGGGAGAAGTGCTCATTTCATCTTTTAACAAATGGCTGTTTTGTGCTTTGCATCTTAAACTATGAACACCAACTATAAACTTTAAAAGAGTTGTATCGTGCATCTTCTGAT
Source organism: Juglans mandshurica (assembly GCA_022457165.1). Classification (NCBI taxonomy): domain Eukaryota; kingdom Viridiplantae; phylum Streptophyta; class Magnoliopsida; order Fagales; family Juglandaceae; genus Juglans; species Juglans mandshurica. Next base: position 33,034,922 of record CM039626.1, read on the forward strand.
AAGATCCGATGGTTTAGATTATATTGCATCATTTGATTTCGCTTATTTTTCATACATTTTAACGTTTAGAATTAGATAAAAATGTTATATGTCAATTTTTTTTTTTTTTTTTGAGTATAAGTTATATGTCAATTTTGGTAATTGGTACAATAATGTGTAAATGGTCGAGAGGGTTGGTGATTTAGGAAATTAGGAGTATTTAAATTTCCTTCCTGCTGAACACAACACGTATTAAACCCAGAAGTTCCTGCGCTCCCCTCCCTACCTTTTGTCGCCCACCACTCTTGAGCGTTGTCGTCTCTGTCGTCACCTAGCACCGGCGACTCTTTGGCCTGCCTCTACCCATCGCCACCCATCCCCGCTCCCATTCCCCCTCCCTCGCTCCCGTACCTCTCGTCGCCCAGCACCCTCATTTCATGGGAACCACTCATCGCCCAGCACCAGCGTCGCCTTCCCTCCACCGACGACACCATGTGACGCACCCTTGACTAGTGTCCCTCTTATCGCCCAGCACCCGTGACTCGTCGACCGTCCTTTGACCATCATCGCCTAGCACTCGCGACTCCTAACTCTGTTTCGTTGCCTGTCATCCCTCTCTCTAAGCTTTTTCATTCTGCTAAACCAAACCCTGAAATAAATCTTTTTCATCAGCCACTAATTCACAATTTTCTTCAGGTAAACACTAAACTCATTTCTTTCTTTTTTTCTTTTTGGTTTTTTCTTGGCTGACATTGAGCTCTTCGATTTTGCAAGCTTTGCTCAGTTAAGTGTTTTTCGAGATTTTGAATTGGAGGTAGCCTGTTTTGTCCAATGTGATTATGAATTTTAGCCTGGGCTTTTATAAGGGTCTCTGTATTGTTCAACAGAAGAGGGCTTCGGGAAGAGGGAGAAGGGGATTTTTGAAATCACAGTGAAGGAATTGAGGGCTTCTGGGAGAGGGAGGGGCTGAGGTCAGAACCAGTTCGTTGTTAGTGCAATCGGTCTGACACGTCAAGTGTGGGGTGTGCGTTTGGTGGACCGGCTGATCTATAGAGTTTTTCCTTCTTGTTATATCTGTTAGGAACATTGACTTTTGTCCAGGATGTAATACAACATAGGAATTGATTGGAATCAATAAACTTGAACAATGATAGGTTCCTACATGGAATAACGTTAAGGCTCTGTTTGGGTTGAGAAGTGATCTCAACTTATATCATCTCATTTTATCTTATTATTATAATTTTTTTAAATTTTCACACAAAATATAATAAACAATTCAATTTTTTTTTTTAAATTTAAAATAATAATAATATTAAAAAATAATATTTTATTCAACTTTTAATTTTCATCTCAATTTATTTCATCTCAATTTTCAATTCAAATAAGGTCTAAAAATCCCAAGATAAGTCTAGACATAAACCTATATATTTTTTAATTTTTTTCCTTGGAGTCTTTTAATGAGTCTTATCTATCCAACAGTCATCAAGTGTTTATTCTGCACTAACACTGAGAACTATATCTACCCATTTCGATTTGCTTTCCGAGTGTTCAGAAGAAAAATTTTACCTTCAGAGCTTTTCAAAAGTCTTAAATATCGTTATGATGAGTCAGAATCTGCAGCGTACCTTAAGGAAAAACTTGGCAAATTTTATATTTGGACAAGTCCTGCCCATATAGCGGCCCTATTTTAACTATATAGTGACAAGTTGTGTCCATCTTGTCCAAGTTTTACCTATATTTGGGAACCAACCAACCAATCAAAAGAGAGGGAGAAAAAGAAAATCCTAGATTGTCAAAAAACAATGGTCCCCTTCCGATCTTTCAAAATCTTTATGTTTTTATTTTTTATTAATGACACACACAATGCATCTCATAATATATTTCATAATACATATTTTAAAATGAAAATATTTTTATAAAATGATGTTATTTTTACAAATTATTTTACAAAAATATTCTTTATTTTAAAATATAATTAAGTAAAGTATTATGAAAAGGGGTGTGTTTAATATATAAATATATATATATATTTATTTATTTATGAGATCCAAACGTCATATTATACATTCATGGCATCCCAATTTTGGTTTTCGAGGGTAACCGTAGGACATTTCAGGCATCGAAACTCGACCACTAATTCAGCTTCTCAACTTGACTTGGCTAATTTGTTGACATGGTTTTCTGAGGCTGAAGAGTTCTATAAAGCGCAGGGCCATGGGGTTGAGGAGGTTATAGTTCGATGCAATCGAGTTTTGATTAGACATTCTTTGTTGTTATCGGACGGTGTTGGTTTGATGGTCAATTTGGCATATGCCTGCCGTGAGGATATGTCATTTCGATGAGTTTGATATTGTGGGTTACCACTTTGCCAAAGTTAATAAACCTCCATTGACTTTGTCTTCTGAATCTTTGATGACGTTACCGTTGATTAGATCCTCCCATCACTCTCTTCTCAGACAGAATCTGAATGAAAAGGCCCTTTTCTGATCTTACATTATTCTCTCCGTGTTGCATTGTTTTTCTTTCGTGTTAAGTTTCTGTTTTTCTTTTTTTTTTTTGAACGTTTTATCCTCTGAGAAAAAAAACGATCAACATATCCTTGACTTCTTTTGTAGTTGGTGGTAGAAGTTAGCAAAGGAGTTATATCCGACATCTGTGTTACAGTTACTGTTAAATAAAGTTAAATCAAATTATTTCAAGGGACGAAATTTTTGCAAGATCAAATTTTTGTTTGTCTTACAGTCTACATCACTTTATTATTTGCATTTCTACGCCGTTTAGGATTAGTGTCTTTTAGAAAATTCTAAGCTTCAACATCAAGATATGTAAATGGTCTCTTTAAGAAAATGAATAGAGAAAGAAGAATTTTTATCTTTTTTAAGACTCTAACATTTAATGTATATACTCTTATTTAAAGAATTTTCACTCTTGGAAGTTAATTAACTTCTCTAAATTTGTGAAAGTTAAATAACTTCCCAAGAGTTGTGATAGTGATAGGGAATTCACAAATAACTTCTCCATCCATGTGAACATTACTTAGTCATGGGATTTATCCACTACCAACAGTTACAATATGGACAGTTCAATTGATGGCCAAGGGACATGAACTAAACCAATGCTATTTGGCTACCTTGTGTGCCTTTACATTGAACAATTTTAATTCTTACTTGGGTATTTGATTTAATTAAGGGCATATAGAGTTTTGAAACAGAGGTGACCAAGATTGCTTGAACTACCAGGGATGAAATTTAGAAGCCATAGGAAACGTGTTGCGAGTTTGGGTTCAGTTCTTTCACAGCTATTAGCAGACGGAGGGCAATAATTGCTCGATTGACTAGGTATAGGCAATTATGTCCACAGGCGATTGTTGATGATTAGGACCCACCTACGAACGTTTCAAGTGTTGGGTTTGAGATGTGTTTTTGTGAGATGCGGTTATCTTCTGATTATAAGAGCAGTGTGTTTTAAAACAAATAGTCTACGAACAAGTATAGAGGCGAATCTTATCAGGTTTACCGTCAATTTCCCTTCAAATGTTGCATCTTGGAATTTATTGCGCTATATTTTTCGAGCATGGACAAGGATGAAAGATAGGGAGGGATGGAAGAAATGTCGTTAATCCAAAAAAAACCCTCAAGCAGGGCGTCTGGATTCTGATATCAGGAGTAAAGAGCCGGTACGGTCCAATATAGCTAGCAACTAATGGAAACATTACATTGATCTAAAAGCCCAGTTCACTAGAGAGAGAGAGAGAGAGAGAGCTAAAAATATGATAATATTATGTCTTTCTAGAAAATAGCCTGATACATCCTTGTAGTTCAGTAGTAATCAATCTCTTACCACCCCAAAAAAGAAGATATGATAAAAGATGGGGAATAAAAGCAAAAGTGAACTTGGTAGAAAGATACTTCTACTGTCCTATATTAACTGGGACTGGAACTAAGACTGCTGAGCATGGTTTTACACAAAAAGAGCAAGGAAGTCTAAGTGGAGTCAATGATATATATATCCTGCGTGATCAGTTACTGGAACTGGAAGGATTCTGGCTCGAGCTGGAGCTGAGATTGAGGTCAGGAATATTGTCTGTAGCATTGGTTTTTGGATTTCCGTTGGAGAGCTTTTGTTTGAGCTCAGAGAGAAGCGCTTGATTCTCCTGGTTGAGAAGCTGTGCTTTCTTCCTTAGCCTCTCATTCTCTTTCATTATGTAACAGTTCTGCAAGTACAGCTTTGAGTTCAGCCTTTCCATTGTTATGAAAGATAAAAACTTTCTATTCTGCCTGCAATGCCCCTGAAACCAAAACGACAGAAACCATCAGAAGAGTATCTCCAAATAAGATTCTTTATTGCCACAAAAATTATAAAACAACACAACAAATAGTACTAATATACTATACTTTATTTGAACACAATATCCTTTTTTTTAGGGCATCTGGACAAAAATATCCACCGTCAAGTTGAATATCTAGAACAAAAAAATAGATCTTTAGTATTTACAGAGAAGAGAACAAGAGGAAATATTACTAAATGGAAAGGAAAGGCATCAAGAGCGCCCCCACCCCAGTTCCAATATCTAATGAACACATGGATGGAATCAAGAGATAAGCTACCAGAGAAAGAATTCACTCCAACCACAAGTTAAAAGATTCGAAAACAACTTACAACCAATACCAATGGAAATTTCTTGCTTTTATTCTACGGTTTGGTTTGCTAGTTACAGCTAACGCCCTAGCAAGGAAACCAGAAGAGGTGGAGGAGGCTAACAGCAGCTTGATCTTGTTTGGACCACCATGACAAATAAATAGAGCAAATGGGGGGGTTGTCTGAAATCTAAAAGGAATTACAATGATGGAATAACAGTTGTCCATATTTGCACTCATTAGAATTCTTTCGGTTGTCCATACAAGAAAGAAAAGGATAAAGCTCGTAACATATGCCAAAATGAAGATTGAAACTTGTTTGCTTTTGTATTTGCATCTATTAAGTACCATTCTAAAACTTGCATACACTACAGTTAAGAAGAGTGCGTCCTTTCTAAAAAATAATAAAGCAGTGGGCCGAAAGTTAAACTATACAGATTAAAATAAAAAAGAAAAAGGAGAAGACAGCCATGGAGCTAGAGAAAGACAAATAACTCGTTAAAAAGAAGCAAGGAGAAACAAAATGTTGGAGAATCCAAGATGGGGAAACATTCAAAAGACATTCTCTCCCCAAAATGAGGTGGGATAAACAGAGGAACCCAACAATGTGACCCGGCTTCTTGCAGTTCTCATATAAAATAGAGACATGGAAAAGATGGATAACGGCATTAGACAACAAAGAGAACAAGATCAACTAGCTTAGACTTCCTACTAAAACAAGCACCCCCATCTAGAATACCATGTCTACCTTTCCTAGTGAAAGAAAGAAGATAACGAAGAAAGAAAACAAGTCAGAGAGAGAGAGAGAGAGAGAGGTGGGGGCCTCTGTCTTTGCTTCTCTCTTTATCTTTTCAAAAAAGATCACCTTTTCAAGGTGGTTGGTTAGAGGAACCTCGGTCGAGGAAGCAATATGGTTTCTAACTAGAAGCAGCAGTAAAAAAAAGAAAACTAGGAAGAGTCTGTGAAAGTGAAGAGAAGTGAGGGACAAAGAGAACAAATAGGCCGTTAATTTATAGAGCAAAAATCAAGAGAAGAGCAAAAATTGAGAGAGAAAAGGCTCATGGGGGTGTGGGGGGACATGCCCCTCTCTCTGACACAACAATCATGCATGTGTAAGCATGGAAGGCGGCTTAATAGGGGCTTAGGAGCCTAAAAGATTTTAATGTATTTTGGTTGTATGATGATGGTCGTGGGAATGATGATGATTTTCTCGGGGTTTTGGCAGGAAACAACTGAGGGCATTTTGGCCAACCTATCTTCTTCACCATAATGGGTTATGAGAGGGACAATTATGTGACTTTTGCTAGGGCTTCTAAAATGATGGTGGGCTAGGGGTCCGTCCCAAGATTCGCAATGATGCTTTGGATTGGCTTCCAACTATCATCACCATCCTTCCCCCTCTCCCTTCTTCCTTGATCCTTCCTTCGTCATCGATTACTCTTTTGTTTTATTTCTTCTTCTCCTCCTGCTATTTCTTTCTAGTCTCCCCTTTTATTGCTGTTCCTATTCGTAATTTTCTGGTGTTGGCAACTGTTGGCAATAATCATCTTGTGCTGTAAATCTTTTCTTTGTAGAAATTGGGTGAAGAAGACAAACTTCGCCACTTGTTTGTGGGTTCTCTCTTCTCACCCTCAGGCTCATATGTGTATGTCATCCTTGTCAACGACTACACCAACTAGATTCGTACCATAGATTACATCTATGTATAGGGGTCATTATATTATAATTGAATCTTGGATTTTTTTTTTTTTTTTTTTGCAAACATTCATGCTATTTTATGTGCAATATTTTATATAATAAGAGAGTAATTACATACCATTAATTTACAAGTGTAATTGGAAAGATACATGAATAAATAGTTATATATTATCATTTTTTTTTTTTACCGGGATAAATAGTTAACCAAGACAATTGCATAACCTAAAAGTATAATATATTGATTGCATCATAGAAAATGTTGTGTGCCAACCAAAAGACCATTTCAGGTCATTGCAACGTTGATGGTCTTTTGCTTTTATGTTATAAGAATCATAATCATATATATGCCAAGCTAGTATCTCTCATCAGTAAGAAAAAAAAAAAAAAAAAAAAGGCAAAAATTTCTGCCAAATCATAGGGGTGAGCTTGAAATAATGGAAAAGGGGGGGTTTCGGATGAGAGTTGGGGCCAGCCACCCTCGAGCCCTCCTCATGGGTTATGAGTAGCTTAACGTGAAACATCATGGTTGACAGGAGGTATTTTTTTGGACGTGTCTTTCTTCAAAGGGTGAAATTGTCAACTAGTTTTGTCACCCCCCTCGTGGACCTCGTTCTATATCACCCTTCATTTGGGTTCTTCATTGTAATTATGGATGCTCAATCCATGGGCTGGCAGTGTTGGAATTACTCAATTGCCCTTAACGGTTATTCACCGAAAAAAAAAAAAAAAAAAAGAAGTTTTTCTTTTCAAAGGTTAATTTATTATAAAGTCACGTAGAACACACTATACATGTCACTTAAATAGTAATATTTGATTTGTAAGATTTAAATTTTAAAATTTATTTTCCAAATCAAATTATGTCATATAATTATTCTACTAAGTGTATTATCCACACCGACTTATACATATAAAAATTATCGGAACTTTTCATTTGTTGTTCTTTTAAAGCATATTTGAGGCTAATTAAGCTTAGATGTGTTCAGTCTAACTTTAAGTTGAGTGTAACATCTAAATACTTAATTCTCAAATTACTAAACTCATGCCAACTCAAAACTTTATTACATATGATACCTATAACTTTTTTCAACTTGAAAAATTTTTATACGTATAATTCATAATCTTTTTTAATTTTCTATAAAAAAGTATTAAACTCATTTTAACATCTAAACACACTTTAAACTCAGTTTAGATAGTTTCAGATAATTTCTTATACTACTCAACTAATTATTATTTATAAAAAACTTAACTTAACTAAGCTCAACTCAATATCTAAACTCAGCCATTGCTTACAAATATATTTTGGATAAGTAAGTGAGAAACATGATCTGCGGAAGTATTTTTTCAATGTTGATACAAAGAATGGAAAAATGATTTCTCCCAGTTACTCATATTGTCGGTTGACTTACATCTCCCTGTTGTTTAACCTATAATTATTACACAAATACAAATAAGAAAACTGGAGAAATTCCAAAAGATAACACAGTTGTTGGGGAAATAATTTAAGGTTTTGCATTGTCGAGGCCCTTGGACTTTATAAATGAGGTAAAATAGTTTTAGACGAGTTGAATAAAATATTATTAGAATATTATTTTTAATTTAAAATTTAAAAAAATTAAATTATTAATTATATTTTGTGTAAAAATTTAAAAAAATTATAATAATAAAATAGAATGAGTTAAAATGAATTGAAATGAATTTTAAATTCAAACGTGAGTAAAAATTAGAGGAAAAAAAAAACCATGAATCATATGTTGCAATGTCAGACAATAATTTAAACAGAGAAGCCAGAAAATCCCTGTCCTAAAATCGAGAGAATCCACATGTGATTTTCAATAATTTAAACTTTCAGAAAAGTCAATAAATTAAAACAAGGAAAAAAAAAATTCTATGTAACGATTATTATTCATTTTCATGTTTTATATTTATAATTTTTTGAGTAATTCTACGTATAACCATGAAGTGCGTAAACGTCGCGTAATCGTTTTGAAAAAGAATAGGATCTATTATTAAAAAATTAATTTTTTTCACATAGATCCTATGTTTTATTTACTTTTTTTTAAAATAATTATGCAGCAGTTGCACAATTCACGATTGCAAATATATTTTCTCTAATTTTTTAATAGAATGTGAAAATGTTTTTATAAAAATGTTTTTTTATAAAATGTGGAATGTGAGAAGATAAATAATACCTGTTGAGAATAATTATAATAAAAAAATGCATACGGAACATTTTGTTTTTGGCCCTACTCTACTCTACTCTACTCTACTCCTGCAATGTTACTCACTGGATGACTTTAAAGTAAAAACAGCCATGGCTAGTGACCACCATCTTTCTGGCTCATTGAAGCTCATGGTTTCCAACTTTTTCCTTAGCTCGACTAAATTCAGTTATAGCTCGCTCTCATCTCAAACCAGCAACACGTGGCAGGTGCAGCCTATCCGTCATTCAAGCTAGGATGCAGTCAAATTAATATAGGGGGGCAAAAGGGCTCTGTCAAAACGTGCAAAGAGGGAAGTAAATTCGGCTGTCTAAAAGTGTGAAGGAATATAGGGTTATAAATCCAGTCTGAAACAACCAATGATGGCAAACCCCAATAATAATGGTTTCTTCCTCCCTCTAGTAATCCTTCCAACTCTTCTTGAATAAAAGCATTTTTGCTTTTTGCAGTAAATTTGAGCCCAGGCTTCAATTTATTAGAGAAAAGTAATTTCTTTTTCGGGTGTTATGATTTAAAGGGAGTGAGGCTGGTTTATCTCCATTAATGTGTATGGCAGTGCAGTGCTCAAAAGATTTTGTATGGCCATAGATAACATGCATTCATGAATACTTACGATCATCATCATCTTCTTCCCATTGCTTATAATTACAATTATGCAGAGGTGGTAAAGACCCTTCATTTACCAAAAGAAAATGTGGGGAGAGAGAGAGGAAGATGATTGCATCACCCGTTGGGAGCTAAGGAGTTGACCCGTGGGATTTGACTGGACAGCATTGATGCAAGACACGTGAGGTTTAAGATTAAGGGCCGTTCGGAATTCATTTCAGTTTAATGTAATTTTATTCTCAAATCATTAAACCCATCTCAACTCAAAATCTCGTAAAATTTATAATCTTTTTTAACTTTCCATAAATATATTTAAATTCATCTTAACATACAAATATATCTAAATTCATTTTAAGTAAACTACACAAAACTCACTTTATCATCTCAACGGAGACTCACTTTAATGATCTGCTGTATACTTTCTAAGTTGTTTTATTTTTTTAATCGTTTTCATCAATGGGGTGAGTTGTGATCTTATTGGCAGGGATTATAGTTTACGTGACCCACAGGTAATGAGTTGCGTTGGGGGTTGTTTTAAGCAGCCCCGTGGGGGCATTACCTCATCAATATTGCGAGCCTTTAAGTCTCCCTACTTTTGTTTTATTTTTTTGTTTTTTGGGTCTGAGGTCATTTTAATGATTTCACATAATACCAATCCCTGCATGGCTAATGATGAAATTTTACAATTATTAGGGGTTAGTAAATGCATTGAATATTTGAATCCTACACGTGAACGTAGGGGTTTGATTTTAGGGTTTCATCACTTGCCATTAGTAAGGATTGGCGATTTTAGGGGACCACAGGTTGTAAAGATCAGCACTCATGGAAGCAACATCTTCAACACGCTATGTTGACGCGCCTGAGTTGGGAACTTGTTCCCTCTGGGGTTTGGAGTTTGGACATGGACTTGTAATTCTTATTCAATGCTTTGGGAGGTAGCTGGTGAGTTCATACCACCACAATCATTCGATTAAATTTGTTTATCAAATAAGAAGATGCCATGGCATTTTTCAAACATGATATTTGGATGAAAAATTCTACTCATCAGCTATTATTCACTCTTACATCCTATGTCTATTTTTTTTTTTTTTTTTTCATATAGTGTGGGGATGTTTTTCTTAGAATATAAGAGTATTTTTTATAAGGTGTGAAGTGTGAGATAGTGATTAGTGACATGAAAAAAAAATTTCAATTTGGATATTTGCAATAAGGGTCCGATCTTCCATTCCATTGGTTGGTGCAGGTTTTGTAAAAGTCAAGAAGTCACTTTTTTCTGATATATATATTTTTTAATTATGAGAATAAACTATAAAGGACTTCACTATTTTGCCAGTGGATTTATCTAAATGGCATCATTACGCTAGTTAAATGCTAGAAAACCACTATAAACATACATAAAAGGGTACAGCAGCCTCTCAAAGCATGAACACTTCGTTTTTTCATGTTTCAAATATTCCCAACGAATTATTATTATCTCAACCAGAGTTGGAGCTCAAGGATGGTTCTCATACAAGAGCCATTGCGTTGAACAGTCAATAGAATAGAAGAATAAGAGAAGATTGAAATGTGCACAACAGTTGACTATTCATTCGAATGAAACGACTATTACGTCCTCCTTCTCTATCAAGCAACTAGAGTGGTTATTCACTGGTTAAAAAACAGATGTTGAAGTTGATTTAGCCATAGCCGCCTTCATAGAGCGTCGTGTGGCTTTACTTTTGAGGACAGGTAAGATACAGGGATCATTAAAGTCCAACACAATTACTGCAATTATCCTCGTGAGCTTTAACTCAAGAAAAAATTAGCATTTTCATCATGCTCCTTGAAAACCTGTCCAACAGCAAACAACTTTTGTACTGGGTAAGCGTGCTATATCCACAGTAAAGTAGTCATTTGCACTTCAAAATTGCATCAAACTGTGTTTGTATTTCAACTTGGCTTATCCTTTTGTCTCTACGGCTACTTCCATTTCCAGGTTACATTAAGATTGGAACAGGATTGGGAAAAAAAAATAAAGAAGAAAGAAAAGAAAAGAAAGATGCACGAGTCCTATTTACCCAAAGAGTAACACTTTCACTACACTTCAATCACAATCCACTAGGGGCCACTCTACTGCTGTCTACTTTTATCCACAGCCGTGCTATAAAGAACCACAACTTATTCACTAATTTGAGGAAACTCCAAGTTCACATCACAAACAGTTTAGAAAACAACAGCATCGCCATATTTGACTTTTAAGAACATCATTATGAATTTAAAAGCACGGTGCTCAGATTTTAGGAAGCATAGGAATGTGGCAAAGTCATTAAATATCATCGACGGACACCATATTGATGGACAAGAACATACCTATGTTTGTCAACAAGATTTGACCTGGCAACAAAGATAATCCCCATTTGGCTTGTGGATGGGGTTGCAAGGTAGTCTATGAGATAAGCTGTGGTTGAAATCTTGTTGGCTTCATTTTCCGGGATGTCAACTGCAAATTCTTCTTCCACAGCTACCATAAGTAGCACATTATCCAACATATCCAGTTGCAAGTCATCCTAAGAACTTGCTGTTAGAGTCACCTGCGGAATTAGCATAGCTTAGAGGCTTTCCTCAAAATAACGGCTATGGCAGTGCAAATTGAAAGAGAGAATTTTATCACTTGGATTACAAGATCCAAATACCCCAACCAAAGACACAGAACAGGAGAGGGGAGAGATCCTATACGAACAGAACAGAAAATGCTACAAATAATTTCTTTTATAATTTTAAACTTCAAACTAACTATGGGCATTAAGTCTTGGAGAATCATTGGAAGAAAAAATAGGTGTGAAAGCACAATGAGTCTTGCTTCTCTTTTTTTCTGAAGAAGGAAAAAAAAGGAGACCTGCTTACAGATTTTATATGTTTTTTATGGCATTGAACAACACTAAGGCAGGGCTCTTCAGACCAACACTGGGTATATGATCCCACCTGCCAACACCGTACTTAAGGATTTTACCTGTTAAGGTGCTAATTTACTACATATATATTTCCATACAGAAAGCTGGATAACATATAGCATAATTTGGCTAGAATATGTACGAAGGATCTCCCCTCATTCTTTCACAAGAGGAACAAACTGGAATATTCTCACAGAGACGTTTCCCATTGCGACCATAAACATGAAGATGGCCTTCAAAATGCTTTCAGCATGGTAAAAATAAAAAGAAGCAATTTTGTACTGAATTTACTCATGCAAGTGCAAGAAGATGCTTCCATCTCATTCATGGTGGGAAAAAATGTTTCTTTATAGTAGTTTACAAGACTTGGGCTTTTGAATTGTTGTAATCGCTAGTGTCTTTCTTTGTAAATGGTATTCATCAGCCGAAAGTCGATTAAAAAAAAGTTGATTAATAAAATTTGCAATATCGTAGCCCTGAGAAAAAAGAAAGTGTTTCTTTAGTGACAACTGGAAAAAAAATGTACAATACCTTTTGTGAAAGTTCAATCTGTTATGATCCTGAGGGTTAAAAACTTAACCAAATTAGTATCCAACAATCCTAGGACTTTTGGATCAATGGTTGGGTTTTTAACAATTGGTATCAAAGCAGAGACCAAGTCAAGGAGGGAGCGACCTATAGGCTGGATTAAAAAGCCTTGGTATTATGTATGGGCGTGGTGTTAAGTTATTGAATACTGATAGATGAGTGAAGCTGCCAAAAGGGAAATGACTACCACCGGGTCAATGTCGATAGAGTGGGCCGCCGTGAACATCGGATTTGGAAACGTAGTGGAATGTTATGATCCTGAGAGTTAAAAACTTAACCAAATTAGTATCCGACAGTCCTAGGACTTTTGGATCAATGGTTGGGTCTTTAACACAATCTCGGTTTTATTTGAAATCACCCTTATATTCTTGAGTTTACGATACATAACTTTGATCTTTTTCTTCTTTTGTAGATTTTCTGGATTCTCGCTCCTCTTCCATTCAAAAAATTTTTCTTTGATATCTTAGGCTTAACCCAACCCAACCCAAGTGGCAAGTACACTTGAAATTGAAACCTAAGACAGCAAAGGCAAAAGTTTGTCCAAGTCATCGTTGAAAATCCCAGCGCCTAGATCACTCTTCGAGTAGATACTCCTTCAAATTAAACAAATAACACAAGATTATATTTTTATTTTGGCTAGATATGCACAAAAATATGTTTTCGTTTTCGTAAGACTCTCAACGCAAATCGTATAAAGAACAGTAATTGGAAATGCCTCCAAAATAGAACACAATCGAACCCTCTATCGTTAAAACAAAATAAAAACGAGCCAAGCTAACATAAATTCTTCGCCGTTGGATAATTATCTAGCATGCTAAGAACTTATATTTCAGTTCAAAACTACTAAAATTTTGTTTCGCCATTTCCTGAGATATCTATCCCGTCGACCAAATACTAAGTTAGAAAACCAATTAAAAAAATAATTAAGTTTTGTACGTGAGCCAGAGAGAGAGATACAGAGAGTACCTTGGCGGGATCGATGAAAGGGGTGGATCTCAGAAGATCTTGAACACGCGAAGTGACTTCCTGCTTTTCGAGCAAAGCTGAAGGTGAATAAGCCGATGCCTCTGATTGCGAAAAAACCTAGCTCCTCCGATTATATGCGCTGATGACGATGATCGTAGAGCTCGGACATCAGGTCGAACGGCGGCGGCCTCGATTTTCTCGCTCTTTCACCAACACAAGCGCATAGTTCCATCTACGTGTGGACTATACGGTGCGCTCCAAATTGAAAAGTTTGCTTGCCTGTGTGACTTGTCGTTTTGATTTGGGTGACTAATAGAATGCGAAAGGTGGGAGAAAACGGTGCGTTTGTTGTCTAGAAAATTTTATAAACCACATTATCATTCTATTTTTATTTTACTATTAAGACGTGACAAATCTTGATAATAAATATATCACATTTTACATATTAAGATAAAAATGGAATGAGAGTGTAGTGTTTAATATTACTCTACCTAGATATATGGCCTCCTATGGATGAACGTGTTGACTTTTGTTAGTCTGTTGCATGTTGCTTAGAGCATCCACTTTTAGATATTGGTGCTTGAGTTTATACAATTTACAATAGATTTGAATTGCAAAATATGAGAAATCTAAATTAGATAAAAAAAAAATTATAACAAATATTAAATTAATAATATTTTTTATTATTTTAACTAATAGATAGATAATTCAATGCGGGAATCTCTCTTGAATGAAATAGGTAAAAAGCAAAACATGTGATTTTCTAAGCCAATGAGATATTGTTATGAAAAATCGATCATGCAGTTTGATGAATTCATGATCTCCAAATTGCATATTAAACTACATGCATGAAGGCTTGGCTCTTTCACTTAGCCTATTCCAATCGGTCATTTATGTAACACCCATATTAATACTATGAGCAAACGGTATACCTTTTTTAATGCATCAGAAGAATAAGGATCGAGTTGAAAGCAAGATGTTAATTCCTAGCTAGTATTTAAGGAGTGTAATTACAGTGGCATCCTTACTTGTTGGGGATTTCATTAGGAGTGACCTAGCTGGATGAACTTGCAATTAAACCATCAACGCACAATCGATGCAAGAAAAATTGAATCAATAGCCGTTCTTTCTATGAAACTAAGTACATCTTTTTAACCAACACTTGATATTGACGGAACAACCATGATCTACATATGCTGCATGTTGTATTTATTTATTTTTCAGAGAGAGAGAGAGAGACTCCAATTGGAGCAGCACATCACCATCCTTTCAATATTAATAAAAGAAATCTCTCCTTATCATGTGATGTTCTGAGTAAAGAACAATGGGAAATTCGTTCTGGATATAGAACAATTAGTCCGTTCATGATCATGTACTGACAGAAATTGTTTCCTATGTGCTCTGATCCTATCGAGGATAACATTATGCAGAGAAAATTGAGCAAGATACTATTGCTCCTTTTAATTTTATTTTTAATTTTTGGAATTGTTGAAGGGAAATCATTGGCAAAAATTTTATGATCAAAGACTAATCATTTGCATTCAAAACCCACCTCAACTCATCTCATCTCATCTCATCATTATAATTTTATCAAATTTTTACACAAAATATAATAAATAATTCAACTTTTATTCTACTATTCATAAACTATCTCAACTGATATCTGAATCCAAACTACTAATTCAGCGTTGCCCTTGATATTGGCAAGCAGGATCAGAGGATAGGCTTCTCAACCAGATTGAGTCACTGACAAAGGCGCTGGAATCGTCATTTCTGTGCCATGTCCAGAGCGCATGGGTTGCATTCACCACCTCAAATTGACCATGTCCAAAGCTCGCCTCCCTGAAAATGGATATATCAGGCGTTGGATCTTCATACCTGTAAGCACCAGAATGAACGCACGGAGTCAAATGGATAGACTAAAGCAAATAATGCACTATGGATTTAACCAACTAGATATGTATTTGAACGATCATAAGGTTAATTAGACATCTTATCATGTATTAGAGGTATGTATAAAAGATATCTCACTTGCTGGCAAGGCCTTCTCTGTTTCCACCATCGCCAATGGTGATATGCACTGGGCCACAATTGTCAGCTTTCCCATTGTAAACGCGAGTCTGTAGATAGAGGACACGCATCAATGACATGGAAACAAAGTCAATAAATCAGCAATAAATTTAGAGTTCTATATATAGACACACAGCATATATATATATATAGATGGCAATAATTAATTAAAAAAAGTGTGCCGTGTGGAGTGTGGAGGTTGTGTAGATTTTTTCTTAAAATAAAACGGGGATAAAAGGGAGAAGAAGAAAGCTTACAAAGCGCTCATATGCGTGCACATGTCCAGTGAAAACAACATCCACGCGAGCTTTATAAAGTAGCCCTTCCATGGAAGCCTTCATCTCGTCCGACTCTTTCTCCCCCTGATGAGCTGTATTCGTATTGTACCAAGGCGCATGAACAAGCACTACTATCCATGGAGTTCTTTTCCGATCAATCTTCCCCATATCTGCCTCTAACCACTTATACTGTCGTGAACTAGGATCAAAATCCGTGTACGAACTCAACATGATAATATGAACCCCAGCTACATTAAAAGAATAGTATAGGTTGGAGTCCGATCCACTCTGTTCAAATGGCATGCGCCATCTTGCATTGTAGGCTGTGAAGGGTTTGGAGTGGATGACCGGAATCTTCTCAACCTCGTGGTTGCCTTGGGTTACCATCCAAGGCCGCTGGCTTGCCAGTGGCTCCACAAGCCTGCCGAATGAATCCCAAAAAGGCTGGTAGAAATTAGCATAAGCCAAGTCTCCTGGCAGTAGCAGCATGTCGTAATTCGATTTTGCTATGTGTTGGAGGGTTGAGTCGGTCCACTCAGTCTGTCCAAGATCACCTGCGCGCATGCATTATCAAGTTTTTCTTATAAATTGAACATTTAGGAGGTCCTCGATCGGATGATTTACAATTTATATGTAGCCCAATTCTAATCATTTTTAGAGACTTCGTTTAGGGACCATCACGGGATTAAATTACAAACTACATATATATGTATATATATACACACACACATAAATGTCGTATAATCAGCTAGTAATTTATTATGCATACCTACAACAGCAAATTTGATTGGGAATTGAGCTGGTGGGGTTTTGAAAGTGAAGTCACGGCCTGAAGCTGGACCGCAACGATAGTAATATAATGTATTCGGCTTCAAGGGACCAATTACGACGTCATGTATTTCCCCGGACTTGTACACTATCGAGAAACGGTACGAGGATGTAGTCCCATTTGCAGAAAACTCGTATTTCGTTGGGGATGTACCATATTCTACTGTTGCCGGGGTTGAGCTTTCGGTAATCCATGAAATCCTCGTTTTGTCCTCGCCAACCAAAGATATGTGCACCTGCAAGCAATAACGCTAATCGTGATATTGGAAGGCCGTAAAATATATGTGCGTGAGTGTCATGTGTTCATGTACTTGTTCTGATTTCCATCGACAGATTCAAACAAACAACCGCATGCAGCTATAATAAAAGTACGATCAAATTAAACATCATGTAAACATGACTAGCTACCAGGCCAAGAATATCCCGTTGATCGAAGGGTATGCACTCTGAAACGAGAAATACCTCTAATCCTTGAACAATTACTACGTCTGTCGTAGGACGAATTACCAAAAAGTTGATAGAATATCAGTTGGACCAGAAAAAGCCTAACCAGCGATTAATTCCCCCTTGGTTTAAAGAGTAGTGCTGATGAAGAATAAGTCAGTGGTTTTTATTTTATTTGAATTAGTGAATGATAAATTGATCAGTAAATCTTTGTTTGCCGTCTTCAATTATATAATCTTTGACCTCAATATTTTGCCTGATCATGTGCACATTATTATGTAGGAATAATA
This sequence comes from Juglans mandshurica, assembly GCA_022457165.1. NCBI lineage: Eukaryota > Viridiplantae > Streptophyta > Magnoliopsida > Fagales > Juglandaceae > Juglans > Juglans mandshurica. The sequence continues at coordinate 33,052,455 of CM039626.1, forward strand.
TTTATATAAACTGACCTTCAAATTTCATCTTTTGAACTTAGGCATGCATGCATACAACTTCCACTAATTCTGAAAAAAACATTAAAAATCAAGTTAATTTGCTGCTAAAAAAATTTATTTAACTCGTATGAAACAAACACCAGTTTACAATTTAGAAAAAAAAAAAAAAAAAAAAAAATCAAACACAACACAAACTAATTCTCTCATTTTAAATTATACTATATATGCTTTCTATTTTTAACCATGTTTTATTAGTGTTAGATTCAGTCCAATTATTATATCATGCATATAGTACTACTGGTATATATAGACAATTAGAAACAAGTCCATCAGGCCGTGGTTCGAGTCCCAAACAAAAATTTACAGGCGCAACCTGGCCTGCGCCTAACATGGTTAAATAGATATGAAATTCATATGTACCTGTTGAGGGGAAGCAGGATTGTGATCATCTCCATACGAGTGAGGAACAGAGAGAATCTTGCGCAGTACAGGCGGGCGGTTGTACGAATAAACGCCACCAAAGAATAAGCCGGCGAAGGCCAAGGGTAGCGCAGATAATAGAAACAAGCGCAAGTCTCGCACATGACCCATGACGCTTACACCACAAGAAGAAAAAGAAGGGGAGGAAGACGACGACGACGAACAACCCCGCAGATTTTAATAAGCGGAATGGAACTGAAGAACGACGTTCCTTCTTATGTATTGCATGTATTAAAGTTTAAATGACTGGTCGTGTGGACACCTGTGTGCTACGTATTACGACGTACTCGAAACATATATAGGCGTGGCAATTGGCAAGACAACGTTTCGGACGATTCTCACGGCTATATTTGACAAATTTTTTAAAGCGCGCGCACACGAATATTAATAGATAGAAAACAGTGTCCGAGAGAATATTGCTGCCATGCATAGGTTTATTCCTTTTCTGAAATTTGGTAATGCCAAACAAGAAAAAAATGTGCATTCCATGTACAAATTCAGTCTGAAATTAATATCAAATTAAATTCATGATTTGATTATTATTATAATTTAATTCTCATAATTATCAAATCAAAAAAATTGATTTTATATTAATTAAGATGATTATTTATCTTATCATTAAGTAATTTTTTTTATAAATAGAGATTTATATTTTGTATTCAACCAACTTAATAATAAAGATGTAGCCGACTTTTTAAAGTGATCTGATGATCTCTCGTTGATCTCTTACTTGTCTCCGTCTCAATTTGTTCTGATTTTTTATTAGATCTTATTTTTTCTTCGGTAAATAATAAAGAATAAATATCATTAGAGTGCTAGGCTTCCTCTCAGTGATGATGAAGTATCGCCTAACATAAATTTGTATTTATATTTGTATTTTTTTCTTTTTCTTTTTCATATTTTTTTAACATATTTAAATATTTTTAAAAAATAAAAAATACATAAATACACTAAAAGTCACTTCCTTAATCATTAAGTAAAACAAAAATTAATTTTTTTTAATACATAAACTGTCAAAATGAGGGAGTAAACTCAGACCGCGTACTTGTTGAATCCATGCCCTGGGCAGTCAACAATGACTGCTCAGCGCTTAACCCTCAACCCTCAACAAGTAACTGTAAATGCAGTTACATTGAATGCAAATAAATGCATTCATACGTGAGGCGAGGTGCCTATAAATTGAAGCTTCAGGCGAGAGCTTCAAACACACCCAAGAAGAAAAGAAAAGAGAGAGAGCCGAGAGAGCTCTGAAAGAAAAGAAGAGAGTTGAGTTGAGTGGAGTGTGATCCTCCTCCTCTGTAATATTTTCTTGTGTTCCACTATTTATTAGTGAAGCTCTTTTCTGTGGATGTAGGCAGTTGCCGAACCACGTTAAATTCTTGGTGTCACTGAGTGCATGAGTGTACTCTTTCATTACCGCTTTTATCCCTTCCGCTGTGTTGATTCCCCCAACAAGTGGTATCAGAGCGTTTGTTGGAAGAAGTTTTTATAGAAAACTCGGTTTTAGTGTGTAGCTCAGTTTTCAAATTTGAGCATACCACTGTGTTCGTCTCATCGAGACAAGAAAAGCGGTGAAAACCAGAGGCCGGACGGACGTTGCACGCTCCCCCACGCGCCGTCTGAAGATTGGAGAGTGAGACCCACTCTCTATACGCGCCGCGCGCGCCCAGGAGAGGCACGAGCGCGTGAGGACCACTCTCGACACGCGCCACACGCGCTCCTTAGAGAGTATTGCGCGTGAAGTCCACGCGCACCTGAATAAAGAAGGCGCGTGTTCTTCACGCGCCTACGCGTTCCACGCGCTCCAGTGAGGTTCTGGCGCGTGAAGAACACGCGCCTACGCGCTGTTAGTCGTGCCACGCACTGCACGCGCGACAGAGTTCCTGTTTTGGTTCTTTTGCTCATTCCTTGTGCTATCTGAGTCCGATTTTGACGAAACAAGACTCGTTTCCAACAAAATCAAGCGTTCCGGACACAACGGTACTGTCCGTTCTACGATATTCCACTTCAAAGATCCTGTACTTGTATTTTGTATTTAGAATCAGTCTAAATCCATGGAGGATTCAGCATCAGGCGCCATGATAAAGCTGACTGCCTCAAACTACAGTCTTTGGAGGCCTCGGATGGAGGATCTATTGAACTGTAAAGATCTGTCTGACCCTTTGGAAGATGAAGGGAAGAAGCCAGATGAAGTTATGGATCAAGTGTGGAAAAAGATGCACAAGAAGACTATTGGTCAAATCAGGCAATGGATTGACCATAGTGTTTTTCACCACGTGGCCCAGGAGACGGATGCATATAACTTCTGGAAAAAGTTAGAGGATATGTATCAGGCTAAGACTGCTCGAAACAAGGCCCTCTTGATGAGACGACTTGTTAACTTGAAGTTGAAAAGCGATACCTCTGTTGCCGAGCATACTAGCGAGTTTCAAAACCTAGTTAATCAGCTCGGGTCCGTCAACCTGAATCTTGGCGATGAAGAACAAGCCCTGCTACTTCTCAGTTCATTACCAGACAGTTGGGAGACGCTGGTGGTCTCCCTAAGTAACTCTACTCCAGATGGCAAACTTACCATGACGATGGTTAAGGATGCCCTGTTTAATGAGGAGGCCAGACGAAAAGAGACAAGCATGAATCAAACTCATGTCCTTGTCACCGAGAGTAGAGAAAGGCCTCAAGGTAATGATAGAGGGAGAAGTGGAGGCAGAAACAGAGGGAAGTCTCAACCACGTGGAAGGTCCAGCAGTAGCAGGAACCAGCAAATGGGTAACATGAAATGTTACCATTGTGGCAAAGAAGGCCATATGAGGAAACACTGCCGCAAGTTTTTAAGGGAGCAAGGTCAATGTAATAAGCTGAAGAAAGAAGATGGTGAAACCCTTGTCACTATTTCGGGAGATGTGGCAATACTCTCCACTAGTGACGAGACGTGTCTGCACGTTGCAAGCCATGATGTTGAGTGGGTGGTAGACACAGCAGCATCATACCACGCCACTTCCCATAGTGAATTTTTCACTACGTACAAAGCAGGAGACTTTGGTACGGTAAGGATGGGGAATGCCAGTTCCTCGAAGATCGTGGGAGTTGGCGAAGTGCAGATAAAAACCAACGTTGGTTGCACCATGGTGTTGAAAGATGTTCGACACATTCCTGACCTTCGGCTCAACCTGATTTCCGGGACAGCCCTTGATCGACAGGGCTATGACAGCTACTTCAGCAAAGGCACTTGGAAGCTGTCACAAGGTGCCATGGTTGTCGCCCGAGGACATATTTGCGGTACGTTGTACAAAACCCATGTGAAGATCGGTTCTGATAGCCTCAATGCAGTGGAAGACGAGGCATCACCGAATCTGTGGCACAAGAGACTCGGACACATGGGTGAGAAAGGGTTGGATACGCTTGCAAAGAAGGCACTTATCAAAGTTGCCAAAGGAACAGCGTTAAACCCTTGTGAGTACTGTTTGTTTGGCAAACAATGTAGAGTCTCTTTTAAATCCTCTACGAAGAGAAGATCAGAGTTGTTGAGTCTGGTACACTCTGATGTATGTGGTCCCATGGAAGAAGAGTCATTGGGAGGTAACAGATATTTCGTGACATTCATTGATGATGCTTCACGAAAGGTCTGGGTATATGTTTTGAAGTCAAAGGATCAGGTCTTCGAGCACTTCAAGAATTTCCACACCCTAGTGGAAAGAGAGACGGGAAAGAAGTTGAAGTGCCTGCGAACGGACAATGGAGGAGAATATGTCTCCAAAAGGTTCGCTGCATACTGCGCTGATCGCGGTATTCGACATGAGAAGACGGTCCCATATACCCCTCAGCACAATGGTGTAGCCGAAAGAATGAACCGGACCATCATTGAAAGAACAAGATGCATGCTCAGTATGGACAAGTTACCAAAGCCATTCTGGGGTGAAGCTGTTCTAGCTGCCTGTTACCTGATCAACAGATCACCTTCTGCACCACTGGAATTTGAAATTCCTGAGAAAGTTTGGTCTGGAAAAGATGTCTCTTACTCTCACCTGAGAGTGTTTGGGTGCAAAGCCTTTGCACACGTATCCAAGGAGCTGAGACAGAAGCTCGATGTTAAGTCAACTCCATGTATCTTTGTTGGATATGGAGATGAAGAATTCGGATACAAGTTATGGGATCCAGTGACAAAAAGAATTGTCAGAAGTAGGGACGTTGTGTTCCATGAAAACCAGAACATAGGAACTGAAGCTTCATCAAGAGAGCTTAGTTCCGATACTCCAAATCCTGCACCATTACAGTCCGCCACAGATAATGAGGATATGCAGGATTGAGATCCAGAAGCAGAAGAAGAAGCTCAGGGTGTCGAGCAGGGGGAGCAAGAATCCTCTCCACCAGCAGCTGGTGTACCACCACAAGGGATAGATGGTGATGAACCTCCTTTGGTTGATGAACCAAGAAGATCGGCAAGAGGCCGCCTATTGATTCCGTCGATGAGATATCCGGAATCAGACTATATTCTGCTTACTGATGAGGGGGAGCCAGAGAGCTTCCAGGAAGTTCAAACTCATGCTGATAGAAGCCTATGGGTGCAGGCAATGCAAGAAGAGATGAGTTCTTTGCAGAAAAATCAGACCTATGAGTTGGTGAAACTTCCTGAAGGAAAGAAAGCCCTAAAGAACAAATGGGTGTTCAAGCTGAAGAAAGATGGCCAAGGAAAGCTGATGAAGCACAAGGCCAGATTGGTTGTCAAAGGATTCCAGCAGAAGAAGGGAATCGATTTTGACGAGATATTTTCCCCGGTGGTGAAAATGATGTCAATCCGAGTCATACTCGGATTGGTAGCCAGCTTGAATTTGGAACTCGAACAGATGGATGTGAAGACAACCTTTCTCCATGGAGATTTGGAGGAGGAGATCTATATGGAGCAACCAGAAGGGTTTGCAGCTCCAGGGAAAGATCACTTAGTCTGCAAGCTGAAGAAGAGTCTCTATGGCCTCAAGCAAGCTCCGAGGCAATGGTACAAGAAATTCGACTCATTCATGATGAGTCATGGTTACAAGAGACTTGTTGCAGATCAGTATGTCTATGTTCGAAGGTTCCAGGATGACAAGTTTGTCATACTCCTTCTTTACGTTGATGATATGTTAATCGTTGGTGAGGATAGGTCCATGATTAACAAACTAAAGAAGGAACTATCCAAGTCCTTTGACATGAAGGACTTAAGCCCAGCACATCAAATTTTGGGCATGAAGATTGTTCGTGATAGGAAAGCCAAAAGGGTGTGGCTATCACAACAAAAATATGTTGAACAGGTCATCAGACGTTTCAACATGGGAGATGCTAAGCCAGTCAATACTCCACTTGCTAACCACTTCAAATTGAGCAAGAGCTCGTGTCCTTCTTCAAAGAAAGAGATTGAAGAAATGGAAGCAGTCCCCTACTCTTCAGCAGTAGGAAGCCTGATGTATGCAATAGTTTGTACCAGACCAGATATTGCTCATGCTGTAGGCATGGTAAGCATATTCCTTTCAAATCCAGGAAAGGATCATTGGGAAGCAGTCAAGTGGATTCTCAGGTACCTAAAAGGTACATCGAATATGTGCTTGTGTTTTGGGAGAGCTAAACCAGTTTTGGAAGGCTATACAGATTCAGATATGGCAGGAGATCTGGATAGCAGGAAATCTACTTCAGGATTTCTCTTCACCTTTGCAGGAGGAGCTGTCTCTTGGCAGTCCAAGTTGCAAAAGTGTGTTGCTTTATCCACAACAGAGGCAGAGTACATTGCCGCAGCGGAAGCTGGGAAAGAGATGTTATGGATGAAGCGTTTTCTCCAAGAACTAGGAGTTAGTCAAGAAGACTACAAGGTACATTGTGATAGTCAAAGTGCTCTAGACTTGAGCAAGAATTCAATGTACCACTCCCGCACCAAGCATATTGACATCCGCTATCATTGGATACGCGAAGCGATGGAACAACAGCTATTGAAGCTTGTGAAGATCCATACGAAAGAGAATCCAGCGGACATGCTGATGAAGGTGGTTACAAGTGAGAAGCTTGAGCTATGCAGAGACATAGCTGGGATGGATAGTATCTAGGTAAATGGGCATGGAGGGGGAGAATTGTTGAATCCATGCCCTGGGCAGTCAACAATGACTGCTCAGCGCTTAACCCTCAACCCTCAACAAGGAACTGTAAATGCAGTTACATTGAATGCAAATAAATGCATTCATACGTGAGGCGAGGTGCCTATAAATTGAAGCTTCAGGCGAGAGCTTCAAACACACCCAAGAAGAAAAGAAAAGAGAGAGAGCCGAGAGAGCTCTGAAAGAAAAGAAGAGAGTTGAGTTGAGTGGAGTGTGATCCTCCTCCTCTCTAATATTTTCTTGTGTTCCACTATTTATTAGTGAAGCTCTTTTCTGTGGATGTAGGCAGTTGCCGAACCACGTTAAATTCTTGGTGTCACTGAGTGCATGAGTGTACTCTTTCATTACCGCTTTTATCCCTTCCGCTGTGTTGATTCCCCCAACAGTACTAACATTTTCCATATCACTAATCATGCAATCATTAATTTATAATTATAATTTGGGTAGTTCAATATTTAACTTTTATTTCACAGAATTATAATTTGCGTACGTTAAGAATAATTTATTACCAAGATTTTTCTGGCAATAATGATCTATAAATATATCCAATCCGTTTATATTGATCTATAAATATATCCAATCCGTTTATATATACACGCTATAATGTACAACACTTATATTCATCACACAATCTACTGTCTGAAATTGATAGGAATGTTTTGTATTTCTCATTAATTGAATAGCTGTGTACAAGTCGTATATATATATATACCTATTTCTGAGAATATTCTCAAACAGTTGGTGTGCATTACAATCCATTGCACATTATACAGAGTTTGTTACATAGTGTCTGCCATAATACTACAGCCGTACCCAGAGGGTAGGCACCAACCTAGTCTAAGTAATTCCAGAAGATTCTAGAGTAGCATCTGACGTGGTAGAGCATCTTGGACCAGCTGAGGTGGTGGAGCAACCTGAAGGAGCAGCTGAGGTGGTGGGGAGTTGCTGAGTCATTCGAGGAGTGGAAGATAATGTAGACTGCCCAATATTGATCCATAAATATATCCAATCCGTTTATATATAGACGCTATAACGTAAGACAGTTTTATTCATCACACAATCTACTGTCTGAAATTGATTTTGAAGACTAATAGTGAATATTTCCTTGGTAACAATTAGGCTCATGCCCGTTTATCTATATCTGTAGAAACAATTAATATTATTGCCAAGATATCAGCTTTTTCTTTAAATATATTTCGAAGGAACATAGCAATTAAACACGTACTATGATTCTCTCGTGTATTGCAAACAATTCAGGTTTTCACTTTACAAGCAGGGTCAGATATTGATGGCTTCTTAAACCATACTGAATCACTGGAAACTACTGAGTCATCATCATTTCTGTGCCATGTCCAGAGCGCATGGGTTGCATTCACCACCTCAAATTGCCCGTGCCCAAAGCTCGCCTCCCTGAAAATGGATATATCGGGCTTTGGATCTATGTACCTGTATGCATGTACCAGAATGCACGCATCAAGTCAATTTAGGTCAAACAATTACCGCTTAATTACTTCCGTATTAATATATGCCATTCACCTAAAGAAAATGCAGCTTTGATTTAAGAGACTGCGCGTCTTAAGAAAAAGAAATGGAGAAATTCTCCTAGTCATGTCTGCTGGAAATAATTCAATTCAGCTTATATAGCTTATAAGGTTTTCGGTCAGTTTTATCAAGGTAATTCACCCCCAAGGAATACCTCAAGTGTCATAGTCATTCTACAGCATCCAAATCGTATATAATACGGTTAAAAATGGCATACATATTATATAGAAGAAGATCTTACTTGCTGGCAAGGCCTTCGCGGTTCCCACCATCTCCAATGGTGATATGCACCGGACCACAATTATCAGTTTTCCCATTGTAAACGCGAGTCTGAAAGAGACGAACACCAATGCCAAATGGAAAACATTTGATCAGTAAATCAAGCATTAAAAATTTAGATCCACATGCAGAGCAGAGTAAATCCACGAACAAAATTGAATAGAAATCTCCTCTGATCGTAGAGGTCCAACATATGGAGCCGGGTTAATTGGAACTAAAAATCATTCTCTCATATTACGATAAATTAGTTAGAAAAAAAATGAAGAATTCCACTATTCAATGACATTCTAATAGGGTGAGTTTATAACCTTAATAAATAAGCAGGGTAAGTAGGGAAAAAGAAGCTTACAAAGCGCTCATAGGCATGTACATGTCCGGCAAAAACAACATCCACACGAGCTCGGTAAAGTAACCCTTCCATGGATGCCTTCATGTCAATCGACTCTTTCTCACCTTGATGAGCTGTATTAGAATTGTACCAGGGCGCATGAATAAGCACTACTGTCCACGGAGTTTTGTTCCTATCAATCTTCTGCAAGTCTGCCTCTAACCACTTGAACTGTGCTGATTTGGGATCAAAATCTGTGTACGAACCCAACATGATGACATGCACTCCGGCGACATTGAAAGAATAGAAGAGATTTGATCCCGAGCCACTCTGTTCGAATGGCATGCGCCATCTTGCATTGTAGGCTGTGAAGGGTTCGTTGTGGATGAGTGGGATCTTCTCAATCTCATGGTTGCCTTGCGTCACCATCCAAGGCCTCTGGCTAGCCAGTGGCTCGACAAGCCTTCCAAATGAATCCCATAAAGGCTGATTGAGATCTGCATACGATAAGTCTCCTGGAAGTAGCAGCATGTCGTAGTTTGATTCTGCTATGTGTTGGAGAGTTGATTGGGTCCACCCAGTCTGTCCAAGATCGCCTGCATGGATATTATGCAGTTTTGCTCGAACATTAACATTAATATTGTACGAAACATGGAAGACACGATGTTTATATAGGTCCTCAAAAAACTTGTATACTCTGCTTTTGATCTATACATACCAACAACAGCGAATTTGACTGGGAACTGAGCTGGTGGGGTTTTGAAACTGAACTCGCGAGTGGAATCTATGCCACAACGGTAGTAATATACAGAATTGGGCTTCAATGGACCAATTACAGTGTCATGAATCTCCCCAGAATCATACGTCAAATAACTGTACGAAGATGTAGTTCCATCTGCAGAAAACTCGTACTTCCCAGGAGAGGTACCATATTGAACTGTTGCTTGGGTTGAGGTTTCAGTAATCCATGAAATCCTCATTTTGTCTTCCCCAACTACAGATATATGCACCTGTATGACTAACCATATTATTGGAAGCTATACAACCAACGTCTAATTACTCATAACCACTTGTATCCTTTAACTCAAAATAACACGTTTCATTAACAAAAACAAGCAAAACGTTCCATGCTCCAGGGACAACAGTACGTGGGCCACAGTTTAAAACCAATTAAATAATTGATTACCAGAGGAGGGGAAAAAATTAAAAATACCCACACAGTGAAGATAAGAATCCCTACCTACCTGCTGAGGAGAACCAGGCTTAAGATTTTCCAAATGGTTCACAATGGTCGGACGGGGCGGCGGACGATTGTACGTATTGAGACTGCCCAAAAACCCACTCAAGGCGAGGCCTGTTGATACGAGAAACAGCCCCAGTCCTCGCGCAGCCATTGTGACAGATTGGCATATTCCCATCTCTGAGGATGGCTATAGGTTTCGTACGCTCCTCATGCGTGAGAAAATATCTCCCTCCTGTGTATTCATTTTTTACACGATGGATAGCTGTCGGTTGTTTCGTATAAAGCTCGTCAACTACCAGCCCAACGGCCACCCACGAGCCCAGTATAATTAATGAAAAGAGAAAATATATTTATAATTAAGAATTGTGCAACCATCGCGTAATTACTTTAAAAAAAATATATATATATAAGACTCACATGAAAAAAATTAATTTTTTAATAATAGATCATATTTTTTTTTTTAAACGAGTACGTAACATTTACACACTCCACGATTATATGTAGAATTACTTTTTTTTTTCTCTTCTCGTTTTCTTTTTTTGCCATTCACTTTGGCGTCCCATCCCGCGAGCTCGACGACGCCCCTTTAGACCTCATCTCCCTAGCGATTCTCTCCCGAAGCCTGTGAACAGATGCCTTGCTCGTTCCCTCCCAAAGGGCGGCGAAATAAAGCTAGGAGTCGCGGGTGCCGATAAATGAGAGGGACGACAACAAATTGAGAGTGCGTCATGGGATGTCGCTGGTGGAGGGAGGGCGACACGGGTGCTGGGTGAAGAGGGGTTCTCGTGAACAGGTGGGTGGTGAAATGGTCTGTGGCGGGAACAGGTGGGTGGCGATGGGCAGAGGTCTTCCGACGAGTCACCAGTGCTGGATGATGATTGGGACAGCGACACTCGAGGGTGCTGGGCGACGAGAGGGAGGGGGATGCGGGATGCATGCAAAATTTGAATGAGAAGAGTAAAACCAACAATGCAAAACACACATTTTGTTTGAAAAAAAAAATTAAATTAAATCCACGTAAGGTATGCAATGGCTGATGAGGAACAATAAGTGATTTGTGGTTAAACTCATAATTAATAGCCCCTTGGGGAAAATCTCATGGCCCTTTATTCCATGCTAGATCAAATATCATCTGATACTCAAGAATATGCTTCTTTTTGTCCCTTTTTTTTTCTTTTAAGTATGATTGATGGGCTTTTATTAGTTTTTATTTCAGTGATCTACGACCACGCGAGAAGAAAATAGTTCCAAAAAGTTTAAAAATTGTGGTAAAGAAAATATTTGAGGGATAATTATCAAAAAAGGATATTCCTAAAATACTTATATGATACATAATATAGTTAAGATTTTATATTCCTAAAATACTTATATAATATATCTATTAAAATTTTAAATTTCGAAGCTGATTTCTTCTTTCTTCTTTTGACATTATACTTAATTAGTTTATAGTTGATCTGGTCAGGTCACCTGGACAATTAGGGACTAAATTAACTGATTCATCAGCTCGATCGATTGATCTTGATCATGTATTTGAACCTATCTAGCTACAGCAGTGATAAACTCAACTAGTTTGGGTGAAGATCAATCGGTCAGATTTGGTGGGTCAGATTTGGTGAAAAAAGTGACAAACTAATATTTTCAAAAACAAAACAAAAAAAACTCCGCGCTAGACAAACGTTGTTATTAGTGTACATCAAAGTCAACAAAGTTAGGTTGCTATCCCATGCAAGTACTATTGTATTACATCTATCCTAGAAAGCTATAATTTTAGTACACGAAGCTTACTTTCGACAAAAACGTCACAACAACCATACCCGCAGCAGCGAGCGATGGTGCAACATTCATTTCCCCCCACATACATGATAAATGCACATGCATGCATAAAGATTAATTGTGATTGCTTAAATTAATCTGTTTCAACACTTTAGGCAACAGATTCATATAAAAAAATGGAATTAAACACGAGTACTACTATTATTTATAATTGAATTAAGTGAATACATAATTAGATTGATCAATCGTACCTGTTGCGGAGAAACAGCGTCAAGATCGTCTTCGAGATTACCAACGACGAGGGTCTTGCGCATAGGCGGCCGATTGTAGGAATCTACGCCACCAAAGAATCCGGCAAAGGCCATGGCCAGTACTACTGATGTTAGAAATAGCCCCAGCCCTCCTCGCACTGCCATGGTGCCAGCAGACTGGTAAGTACTGTTTTCTTTCTTCGATCTTCTTCTTTTTATTTATTGATGAAGTAAACTATTCGCACTGCCCACGAAGCGGAAAGAAGAAGAAGAATGATGATCGAAGAGAAACCTCGGAAGATCAGAACCCAAGCGGCCCGGAATGGAACAGTACAAATGTCTCCCTTCAATATTACGTATATATTATATATGTGTTGTCTCCTCGATCGTATATTTATGTGGGTGGGTAGCAGGTAGCTAAGCTGTGAGCTGTGAGCTGTGAGCTGTGAGCTGTGAGCTGTGAGTCATTGCAATGACATACTAATAGCAACGTTTCCGGCCAATCTAGCGGCTTCTTGACAGCTAGTCGAGGTAGCATTCACATACACAAAACACTTACGTGTTGGAGAGAATATTCCAGGAATTTAATTATAGGCAATTGGCTTTCAATTTAACCTGGAATTCTATATATTCATTTTATATTATATTTAATATATTATTTGGATAAGAATGAGGCATAGTCGATAGGTCCAATATTTGGTTGCAAGAATCAAGATTTCGTCACGGAAAGGGTGAATGCAGCTAGCTAGCTAGCTATTAAAACAGGGACGTTTTTATTTTCAGTGGCAGCTTACGAAAACGAGTTTTTTTATGATTAATGCTAGATAGTTATGGATTAATGTGCGTAGTGTATTTTTTTTTTTAAAGAGAGTGTAATTTATTATTCAAAATTAATTTTTTTATATAAATTTAATTTTATTATTTTTTTAAAAAAACGAGTTCGTAACATTTATATAATCCATAATTATAAATATCAATTCTAATTACTATTTTTATAATTGCTGTCCACCTCTCCGTATTATTGCCGTTTCCCTATTCCGAAATCACCCCCCAGCTTTTGGCCGGTTTTGTTTAAAGAAATATTATTGGGAGAAACTACTATTTATAGAAGTCATTTTTTCACATATTATGTGTCAAAATTTATACCACACATTTCTTAAATTTAAAATTAGAGATGGATGAGAGATAGAGCTGATGAGATAGAGCGGAAATAAGAGAGAGAGCGCGGAGATGAGAGAGAGTAGAGATGTGAGAGAGAGAGAGTAGAGATGAGAGAGAAAGCAGAGATGATGAGAGAGATCGAGAGGAATAGAGAGGAGAGAGAGAGAGAGCAGAGATGAGAGAGAGCGAGATGAGAGAGAAAGTAGAGATGATGAGAGAGATCGAGATGAACAGAGAGATGAGAGAGAGAGCAGAGTTGATGAGGGAGAGAGACGTTGGTGAGAGAGAGATGAGAGAGAGAGAAGCCACTGCATTTGAAGAAAGAAAAAAAAAATCAAAAAACAAGTGGATGAGAGACATTCACGTAGTGTGTGCATTGTGCAGTAGATGCTCTCTAGCACTTCTATTTTTTAAATGTTGCAGTACCATTAGACAGAAGGGGTGGTTAATTCCAATGATCTTAATTCCAATGATCACAGAAATATTCGAGGAATAATATTAGATACAAATTCTAAATAAATAAATTTTATTCAAGTTTTTTTTATAAAAAAAATAAGTTTTACTAATAAAAAATAATTATTTACATTTTTATAAAAAAATTCACCTTTTTATAAATTTTTTTTATCTATTTAAAATTTATATAAATCATTTCTCATTCAACCGACAATTGTAATTGCCATCTATTTGCGTGACTCAAACAACCGACAATTACTAGCTGCTGCTGCCGCCTCTTACAAGCAAATGATTAATCGAGTACTGTGGTTATAAAAAGTTTTCCAATTAAATAATTGCGGATTATATATGTTCATGCATCCCAAAAGAGGAATTGCTAACTTGTCCCATGCAAATTATAATTGCTAGCTATACGACCTAACTAAACACCATGCAATTGATCATTATTCATTTATTTTGTCACTTAGCTAATGGTATTCCTATTTGTATTCTTTTGCAACTTGCAAGTATAGATTGTACAACTCTCTAACCATCCCCTCCCTCCTCCATTCTCCTCCAAATAAAGGTAAAGTGTCATTTGAAGATTTTTTGGTGGTTGGACAACACAACGCGCCCCACCAAGAGATTCGTAGGCTGCCAATCTGTTAGACTATTGAACGTTGCGGCAAACGGAGCGGGGCGTCACCTACACGCGCAAGTCGTAGTATGCACGTGGCTGCCACGTGCCATCGCGAGGAATCATCTTCTGCCGCTACGCATGGCGTCTCTGGGTCCAACCACTCTGGTACCTTCAAGATCCACTGTAGCCTCTTTTTGCAGTGTATTTTCAATTTTTGTAGTGTTTTTTAAGTATTTGTAATTTTGTTTCTGTGTTTGTGTTAGCAAATAAAATAAATAGGCTATTAAACTTTTGTCCATAGCAGGGGAACTCCCTCTTCTTTTAGAGGATGGGGGTGGTTGTTTCCTTCTCCTCCTTAGGAGGATGGAGGTTAGATGTCCTTTCCTCCTAGGAGGTGGTGGATGGTTATCGCTGTTATTTACAGAAAATTATACTCTTAATTGAGAGTTTCTAAAAGTTAAGACAATGCCCATTGCCAAGATGTGTGTGCGGGAAAGTTTCTAACAGATATGTAGTTTGGCTTATAATTTAAGTTTTTTTCAGTATTGACCAGTCACAGATGTAACTTCCTTCATTAATGAAATGAAGTCTATTTTCCATAAAAAAATAAAATAAAAATCACCTTGCAATTGATTAACCTATATTTATGAAAAAGTTCATTAGTATGTTAATTAGCCATATATACGAATCTAAAAAGAATATTCAAAAGATCTCTTGATTCAAGCAATCATACAAAGTTGTTTTCATGTACAATATTAATAATTCACTATAAGAAAAATAGGTATTTGTGGTCATTTGTTTGCAATGAAAAGACTATTTATGACCAAAACAGATTCATTTTAACTGTAAATAGTCATTTCGCTAGAATTAACTAGTTACAAATAAGTAGTTTTCTTATAATGATTATACGACCATATATAATTAAGAGCGCATTCATTTAATTAATAATTTTGCAGCATATAATTTCTAATTCTATAGCCTCTGTCCCTCATTCAAATTAAAAGAAACAACTTTTCAAAAAAAAATTAAAAGAAACAAAATTACAATAATGAAAAACCAAATACATGATCCAGAGTTCGAGTGACTTAAATATACAGATGAAGTAGATGAGTCTTTTTCACTGTAAACATTCAAAAGGGAATGTGGTAATTGGATTAGAGAGATATTATCAAAGGTTTGCATTGCCACTATCTATTGAGCCAAATTGTGCACGCATCGATTCTTAAATTGATGAATTTTCTTAATTTTCCAAACTTTGAATTTGAAAAAGAGGAGATGGTGCTTGATATCTCTAAGATATTTACATACATACATATAGATATTTACATATATATATATATATATATATATATATCTTTTACAAATTAACTTTCCGTCGGAACTTGTAATAATCTGATCAATTACTGACCTGTTATCGTTCTGACCAGCGCTAGCTAGCATCTCTTCGGCCCTCAATCAAAACCCAGGCAGCTCATGTACGTTCGGTACTGCCACAATTTAGTTTATTTATCCAAATAATCACTTCAAAAAAAATTACAGAACCTTTTTAATTCATACTACATACACACACACACACACATATATATATATATATATATGGCTGCAAATGAGCCCTAAATGCGGAAATAAATTTCTGAGTTCATACTGATCTTATGGTTGCTGAATTTCTACATGCATGATGATCATATATATATATATATATATATATATATATATCATTTCATAATGATATAATGTGAACTGAGAAATTTGTCCTATTGTATATTTGGCGTCGGCCTATGACTATGATCAGTCTCTGACAAGGATAATCTACTTAATTTAAATATTTTCTGGTTTTTCAGAGCATGGAATTAGGGTTTTAATATTAATGACAGTAATATGGATTATGGCTATATATACCGACACAAAAACTGCACTTGTTTCTCTTGGTGTTTTGATATCTTTTGAAGTTAATGGAGCAAGATTAATGTACGTGGCAGGCAACGTAAGGCACGCGCAAGGACTATATGAGTATAATGTGACCACTTGTCAATGATGGCAAAGAAAATGATGGTTCAGATGTGAACCCTCTTACTGATATGGCCATTTGCTGTGGCCAAACAGAGGCATTTGCAGCAGTAGTGTTTGCAAGTAATTAATTAAGCTCATTTCTTCTGCAATAATTCATACTAATATTAGTATGATATAGAATTAATCCCCTGACAAAAATGATACCATAACAATCAAAACCAAAGAAAACTTATTACAACCAGATGCAATACATATATATCGTAACATCAACAGATCTAGATGTAGGAATTCCTAATTGCTAGCTACATATCACAGACACTCATGCATGTAAAGAATTAAAACTAAAACAAATATAACTGATATATAAAAATTACAATCTTGTCTTGATTTTGAAACAAGGCATATAACATAAAAGAGGGAGCGAATTGAATTGAAGAAGACATATATATATATATATATATATATATATATATGTCCTCAAAATAAGCAAATTCCTTAAAAAAATGTAATTTCTATGCAAAAAGAGCTGAAAAGCCAGAATTCTCTAATTAATTAGAAAGGTTGGAGACCGGCCCCTGAATTACAGAAACTCATTCTATTATATACATAATGCTACAGGAAGAAGCGTAACTCTAAGTTGATGAGAGCAAATTTTCTGGAAAAAAATAAAAACAAAATAAAAGGAGAGAAAAATTATCCAGAGAGATTACCTCAAAATACTATAATTTTTTTTTTTTTTAGAAGTACCTCAAAATACTATAAATTTTATGCAATAACTCATGTAGATGCAAGAGTTTAGATAGATCTAGGTGACTATATATAACGTTGGGTCTGGATCTATCGGGTTTACCATTTTTCGCTGCCCTGACACCACCAATGGGGGTTGAAATAATTGAGTCTGCATTGCCAGAAGGGTTTGAGGAAAGGGTAAAGGGAAGAGGGCTTGTTCATGGGGAGTGGGTTCAGCAGCAGTTGCTTCTGCGGCACCCTTCTGCATGTCGGGTGCTTTGTGACACATTGCGGGTCAAACTCTTCAGCTGAAGGCCTAGTGAGTGAACAACATATCATTGCGAGGGAGATGGTCGGAGATCTAAAATTAGGAGTTGAGGTTGAAAAAGGTGAAGAAGACTGGCCATTTACTAGGGAGGGAGTGTGCACTTGCAGGGCTGTGAGGGCAGTGATGGCTGATGATAGCAAGGCTGGGCAGGTGGAGAGAGCCAACCATACTAAATGGCGAGAATTATTGCTGACCCCAGGGCTTGAGAATTCCTACATCGACAGTTTCGTTCAAAGGCTGTATTCTCTGCTGCAATGATTGTATGATCGCAATCAAAAATAATGATTTTATTTATATTTTGTAAAAATTATTCTTATCAGTTACTATTTATCACTCCACACCTTATATCTTACAAAAAAAAATTATACACTTAATAAGATGTGAGAGTCAATAATAATTGATGCATTTCTATTTCCATAGTGTGTTGTTGGTCGCTGCAAGTTTCTGCCTCTGCCTTCCAGATATGAGTGTTGTTGGTAAGTGCAATACTAGTTTATGTCCCATCTATATACAATTATGCAGACTTATAAATATATTTCTTACTATGCACAGCTGCAACGTACGACAATGGCCGAGAGGCATGTTGAGTTGTCGCACATACTAATTAAACGGGTTCAATCTTATGCACATTAGACATTCATATGCACATAAACGTCCAGGTCTGACGACTTGCAAAGCATGCCCACTTCAGGTTGAGTTGGGCTTCACTTCGATTTACTGAATTCAACACGGCCCAAGTTACCGCACTGCTTCTGATGCCCCACGTAGCAAACAGAAGTTTCATGATGAGTAATGACACACGCATAACATATTTTATAATATATTATACAATAACATTATAAAATAAGGATATTTTTATAAAATAGTGTTATTTTTAGAAGATATTTTATAAAAATATCCCTTATTTAAAATAGAACTGTGTAAAATGTTATAAAAAATGTTGTGTATAAATCATTTTCACGAGCCATTCCGTACTTTTTTTAAGCTGTCTTCTACGAATGGTTCCTCATGACTGTCTGGAGGTTAATTTAATTAGAAAAATGCTGAATGCAACCGGTTGGGGTAACCGCTGTGTAACCGTATCCTACGTGGCTTAATAAAACGCTTCGTTTCATTTGGGATATGCATCCACGAAGACACTTCTCCATCTTCGCAAGATCCTTTGAGTTTCGTCTCCAGAAGCGCAAACCCAATCTCAGCTCCGAAGACAACCCACAAAAAACTCTGAAGCTTCAACCACCTCTCGATAACAGCACTATCATTTCCCAAGAGAAAAACCCACCTCTAGACAGAAAAGGAAAGGGAACATCGATGCGTGAATTTAAAGAATGGAAGGTATTATTGCAAAAACAGAGAATGGGAGGCTAACATTGGAATATATGTGCTTACTGGCGAAAAGAAAGGAATTATATATGCTTGGCAGAGTTCAAACGACATCAAAGCTAGTGGGTTGTGGTAGATATGAATTGCATGGATGCCTATGTGCTGAATCAATTATCAGTAACAAGAAATTTGTATGGCGACCTCGTCAAGAAATAGAAATACTTAGGCTATGTTGGCTCTTTGCTCTAAAGGTGACTCTACGAGTCTACTTCAAGATTTGCACAATCTGACCATTGATTTTCAACCTTTCCAAATTTAAAGCCCCAGAAAAAAAAAAAAAAAAAAAAAACCAAGATGAGCTAGGTGTTTAAAAATGGATACGAAGGAATTATTTCTAAGTGCAAGATGAGCTGCCTTCATCACCGATGTTGGTATTAGCAGTGGTGCAGAGTTCTTCCAAATGGATGAGACACCCACGGAAACACCCAAACGAAGACGACGACATAGAATACTTCCAGACCCAGATGAACGCGATCTAAATCTGAAATCTCAACTTTCCCTCTTCTCGTTTCGTCTGAATAGTTTTTTTTTTTTTTAATATATTGGCCACGTCAGCCATGGTTACCCCACGGTTTCTTCGCTCGGTTGCCTATAGCATTTCTGAATTTAATTATAAGGACGTGCCGCCAGCGGCATGTGTCCTGATGGTCATGGCACAGCACATACATTTTTTACAACATTTTACTAGACCTATTTTAAATGAGTGGTATTTTTATAAAATAAATTTTAAAAGCAACATCATTTTATAAAAATATTTTCATTTTATAATATTATTGTGTAAATTGTAATGTGTTATAGAATGTGTTGTGTATATATCAATTCTCAGTCAATAATACTATGTTAGTCAGACCAGAAGCCACATGTTGAATACAGTAGATCTGGTCACCAGTACCAGCTATTCCACAATGGTGAAACGTTAGGTACTCTCTTTAATTATTCACATATATAAAAAGCGAAAAAAAGACTGAATCCTTCGTATATATTTATTAATATTTCCTTCTAATAGAAATTAATTAAAACTAATTAGGAAAGTGGATTAATAGAAACTTGTAGCCTAATAGTATAGACAGCTTATATTATATATATATAATAGATGTCAAAAGAGGAAATTCTACAAAAAAAAAAAAAAGAAGAGAAAGCGTGTACGTAGGATGTGAAGAGCAGAACCTGTGGTGCCCATTGGTGAGTCAACCCTAGTTAATTACATGATTAGAAACCCAGAACGAATAGTGGGAAGCCGTGCAAACTTAGCAAGCAGTGATCGAATTGCGGAAGAAAGTGGCAAAAGAAGTTACGGATTGTTCATAATGCATGCTTGTAAGCATAACAAAACATATTCCCTTGAACTTGCTTCAAGCATCAAACTTTCAAACCCAACGTCTTATTAATTTCCCGAAACAGCTAGCTAAAGTCTTCATAAAGTTGGGACCGGCCCTTTAGCTTACATCAACATTAATGAAGAAGATGCGGGCACGCGTATTCCATTTCCCTCTCCTTCTGACCATTTTCATGATCTTCCCTCAAGTACTCCTAGTACAATCAGAGAATGATGATTTTTCTCGTCAACCTCCTCGGCCGATCATTCGAACGCAACATGATCGATCGGACTCTGACCCTCAACAGGTCTCTCTCTCTCTCTCTCTCTCTCTCTCTGTCTGTCTGTCTGATCTCTATCTTTCTCTCTCTGATCCATCTATGCCTTCTTACCCATTATTTGCCATGTTCCATGATTTTAATTTCATGCACATATATAAAATAGGAGGTTAATTATGATCACAAATACATGTATATTACTGTATGTTCATATATATTTTCCATGACGTACGTCAGGTGCATATATCTCTGGTAGGGAGAGATCACATGAGAGTTACATGGATTACTGATGACAAACAAGCACCTTCAATTGTGGAATATGGAACGGAGAAAGGGAAATATGATGCAAAGGCAAGTGGAGAACATACAGAATATACTTACTTCAAGTATAGCTCAGGTAAGATCCACCACACTAAGATTGGACCATTGGAGCCCAGCACCACCTATTTCTACAGATGTGGAGGTTCTGGCCCCGAATTCTCCTTCAAGACACCCCCTTCGACATTTCCTATTGAATTTGTGGTGGTTGGTAAGCTATTGATCATTTGATTAATTTTAGTTTAGTAGAAGCTAGCGTATCTAATTAATCCCACATTATAATTATAGCCCCCCTACCTTATTATCTCTAATGTGATATAATGTTTATGAGAATAAACAGATATATGTTTACAATTGAATATAGTTTGGAAGCATATTTACTTTACAAGGAAAAATGTCACGGGAACTTTTAAAAACGACATGTCTGCCTTTACAAAGGCATGCATGCAAGTGGCGCCTTGATTTAAAAAAAATTGTAACCCTCAATTTTAACCCGTACTTGCTGTATAATAAGTATATATGTAGACGACATTATGGCCTTGAACCCACGATAATTAAGTTGCGGTTTGGACAGTGAGATGAGATAAGATATTTTAGATAAAAGTTGAATAAAATATTGTTAGAATATTATTTTTTTTAATATTATTATTGTTTTAGAATTTAAAAAATTTGAGTTGTTTATTATATATATTTTGTATGGAAATTTAAGAAAATTATAACGATAAGATAGAATGAGATGAAACAATTTCACTATCCAAACGGGACCTTCGCGGTGTTGATCCTAAGAGTGTACGCAAGAGCCGAGGGGAATGATCTTGACTCCCAGCCATATATGGACATGATGACCTGATCGTCGTTCTATATTTTTTAGTTTTGTTAACGGGGCTACATGATCAGTTGCTAATTATCTGATTGGAAGATATTATAATTATACATCTCTTTTACCGTTTACAGTGGATTTTTGTTATTCATTTTAAATGGCTGAACTCTGAAGATTAGCTATTAATTTATTAATTAGGAGTTACTCGTGTAATTAAAGAGAATTAATATAGCCAAACGTACACCAAGCTGGGTTGAATAATTGGTCGGACAATTTATAATGAGAATGTTGATCAAACTCTTAAATTCTTAATTAACATCAAAATTAAGAAAAACTGGAATAGATAGGTTGATACAATATTATAATCGGTTTGTCTTTTTAACCAGTAAGTTCTGAAACCATGATCAAACTAATTAGTCAAAACACATATCCCTTAAAATCTACATATCCCTTAAAATCTACTAATTGATCTAATTCCATATATAGCCTTAAAGTTGCAGTATCTGTACTCTCTCTCTCTCTCTCTCTCTCTCTCTCTCTCTCTCTCTCTCTCTCTCTCTCTCTCTCTCTCTCTCTCTCTATATATATATATATATATATATATATAAATATATATATCCTTTTACGTACAGGTGACCTGGGACAGACGGAATGGACTGCATCAACCCTAGCACATGTTGATAGTGAAGACTACGACGTGTTTTTGTTACCTGGTGATTTATCATACGCCAATGGCCAGCAACCTCTGTGGGACTCTTTTGGCCGACTAGTGGAGCCCTACGCTAGCCGCCGCCCATGGATGGTGACCGAAGGGAACCACGACATCGAGATCATGATACCCGACCATCCCCAAGGCTTCACGGCCTACAATAGTCGGTGGCTGATGCCATACGAAGAGAGCGGATCCAAATCGAACTTATATTACTCTTTTGATGTTGCTGGGACTCACATAATAATGTTGGGTTCTTACACGAAGTTTTATGTGGAGTCGCCTCAGTACAAATGGCTGGAGTCTGATTTGGCTCAAGTCAATAGGAAGAAGACCCCCTGGGTTCTTGTTCTGTTGCATGCGCCTTGGTATAATACTAATACAGCTCATCAAGGCGAAGGAGAAAGCATGAGACACACAATGGAGAAGCTGTTGTATAAGGCACGGGTCGATGTGGTTTTTGCTGGACATGTTCATGCATATGAACGTTTTGTAAGTCATATTTCTGCTAGCTAGCTCTATAAACTATAATCGTGATGGGATATATAAAAGCAAAATTAAGCATGTGATATATATATATATTAATCTGGGTCCTTTATTTTTCTTTTCGGTTCTTTAACAGATGACTTTATATATATATATATGTATCATTTGTTCTATAACCAACATGGATTCTCTTCTCGATCGATGTCTTGCAGAATAGGATTTATCGCAACAAGCACAATCCATGCGGTCCAGTGTATATAACTATTGGGGATGGAGGAAATCGCGAAGGACTTGCATTAGAGTATGTACTCTTGAACTAATTATTTAGTTATTATTAGTACTATATATACCAGCTAGGCTTTGAAGGCACAAATTTAGGCAGAGATCTATCTAATTGGGGTCTAAAGTAAACTGAAAATATATCTAGATCTAATTCTGCTTAATTTGATCGTGTATACAAAAATTGAGGTAGGTGAGGCTTGTGGCCGTTAGCCATGGCATGGGCGGCCATGGCTACACAACTCATCTTGCCAGACCGACGTCCCTGGCCAATCTATGAATTGATTAATGGCCATCTAGTTCGAGCCTACTTCCTAAACGGCAAGGTTAATACACCTATTCTTTATTAAAATCTCGTGACTAAATTAATTTCTAGCTAGCTAGGGCGCCTCTAGACCCTCCAGACAACTTCCAGCATGCATGACTGAATGAGTTTAACTAAGGGGGTAAATTAAATTATATCTAAACGTAACCAGCTGCCGTCATCCAAGTTAATTAGGAATTAGTTATACAATTGAAGGTCTTCGATCGGATCAGAAGGGTCATCCGGTAGTTGGAATTAAGAAAAATAGTACTATTGATCTAGTGTTTTTTTTCCCCCCTTTCCTCATGTCTCGATCATGTTAATTAAAGACGTGTGTATAATTAATAATATAGAGCATTATATATCGAGTTATCTACATGTAATTGTGTTACATATATGTAGGTATCTGGAACCTGCTTCTCCTCTTTCATTGTACCGGGAGCCAAGCTTTGGTCATGGACGCTTGAGGATATTGAACGAAACACATGCATATTGGTCATGGCACCGCAACAATGATGCAGACGCACTTGTTGCAGATACAGTCTGGCTAGAAAGCTTAAGCACTTCTAAAACGTGCCAGAATACCGTGGACGAGGAAGCGACAGCATCATTTGTCAATGATGAACTCTAAGCTGACACATACACGCATAAATGAATATAATTGGTTATCATGTTGGAAGCCATATATGTTGTGTATTATCTTCACTGAAGAGGTTTTACAATTTTCATTGCTGCAATTTGTGGATCTTCTATGCGCTTATTAAGTGATTGATCATATCTAGCCTAACTTTATCTTAATATCAAATTGGTATCGATTCCTTCTTTAGTTTTCACTAGCTAGCATTTCTTACAACTAGGACGAATATATATATATATATATATATGGCGATCTTTAGTATCAAGACAAATGGATATGCAAAATAACTAGCTAGCGCCACAAGTTTAGTATCGAGGGCACTAAAAACTTGAACGGGTCGCATTCATGAAGTGATCTCTAGAAACGACCAGTCAATTACGCGCTCAGCCCTAGAAACAACCTACCTTTTTGGTTTATGTAAGAATTAGGCCTGATTAATTTAGGGAATAAGAAAAACCCATGAATATTAGTGAAATGGTTTAAATTGAGATCTTTTATTGCATGGGTTTGGGAAAGTAAGAGAGAAAAAGAATAAAAATATTATTAGAATATAATTTTTTAATATAAATTTTATTTTGTAATTTGACATTTTTGAATTATTTTTTGTGTTTTGAGATTTGAAAGTTTGAAAAATTTGTAATGATTAATTAAGTAATGATTAGATGAAAATATTAAATACTTGAAATTGAAAAATTTTTATATTTGAGAAAGAAATTATAAAAAATCTTGAAATGAGATGAGATGATTTCTATTTCCAAACGAGCTCTTAATAAAGTTCGCCTTGTAAACATCCCAAAATTTTGCTCTTGCCTTTAACCGGCAATATTAACAGCTTGTACCATGATTCAAGATGAGCAGATCATTAATATATAATGAGTAATGTTATATGTAATTATATATAGAGTGTGCAAGCTAGCGTTGTACAGTCGTTTTGAAAAAGAGTGAGATCCACTATTAAAAAATTAATTTTTTTTCATGTGTTTCGTATTTATTCACTTTTTTCAAAGTGATTGCACGACGCTTACGCACTCACGACTGCAACTATCATTTCTCATAATTATTAGTATTTGTTTTACGTAATTAAGAGTTTTTGTTTCATAATTCAATGAATGAGTGATCAAGAATTATTTTGCGGCGTAATGATATATTTATAACTTTTTTATAATTATTTTAAATCAATCAATATAATTATGTTACTTTATTAAAAATAATTTTAATTTTAATAAGTACCCTTTTTTTTTAATAAAATTGTAAAATAGTTATAGACGAAGCAGGTAACACATCCAAAGTCGATCCAATTAGTACGTAATCCAATTAATTAGAAGACCCTTTCCGATCTACGGTACGGTCCCTCGGAGTGGGAGCTTAGGCTTCGTTTGGTTTCTTAAATTCTCTCAACTCATCTCAACTCATCATTACAATTTTTTTAAATCCCAACATAAAATATAATAAACAATTCAATTTTTTCAAATATTAAAATAATAATAATATTAAAAAATAATATTCTAACAATATTTTATCATCTCAACTCAACTCACTTCAACATCCAAACACAACCTAAAGCTTTGGCAGGCAATCGGCCTTATCGTCTATTCCTATCTACGCTAGCTATGATCAGGCCAATCAATCCTGTGCCTCCGATGGAGGCAAGTAATTGCATTAATAGAGTAACTTTAATGATTATTTAATTAATTAATTAAGATTATAATCTAATTATATATATATATATAAATATATACATTACTTACCTTTTTCAGATTGTGGACTTCGGTCGACCCTTCATGATTTCATCCTCCCTCTATATATAATTATATATTTCAGAACCGCTTCTAAGCTGTCGGTTCAATAATCCAGTAATAACAACCATCTACTTAGAAGTTGCCACCTCAAAACACACGCTAAACTCACGCTAGGCTCGTGCATATGAAATAACAAGGCAAAAGACTTTAGCTGACTAGTGCACGCTTCCAGAACTGCGATCGACACTTCGAGACCGTGTGCTTCCAGAACGCCAAGCAGACCTCCACTGCCACCAATCCACCACCACCGCCAGCATCCGCTGCCACCAGTGTCCTCCTTGGCCGATACACACACACACTCTATACACTACAAGAAAACTGCTTATTTGTAGCCAGTTAATTCCAGTGAAATGACTATTTACAGCTAAAATGAGTATGTTTTAGTCACAAATAGTCTTTTCGCCGCAATTAAATGGCCACAAAAACCCATTTTTCTTGTAGTGATAGCTCTCAGCAAGAAGTCGCAACGATCCCAAAAAAATATTATTTATGTCTTTGACAATTATTTAACTAGTTTCGTACGAAAAAAAATATAATAGCCAGGTTTTGTTACTTTTGTATATAGCCTAGGATATATATAGTAGTGATAAAAGCACTACACGTATGTTTACCGTATTCGAAATGGACATTGAATTTTTGAGCGATCCTATGTTGTGAAATATGAAAACATCATTAATATAGTCGAAATTCATTTTAAACGTTGTGTTATTGTTCTTGCACCTCAAACCATTGAGTTGCTAATTTAAGAAACAAGTTCCCCCGCCCCCTAGCTGCCGACTTAATTCTATTTATTATTTGTTGAGTTTTCTCTCTCAATATTCCAAGCAAAACTATAGAGAAAAACGAAGTATTCAAAAATCCAACCGCTCATATCGATCAGCACCGGGTCGCTCTCAATTTCTTAAACTTAATTATTGACTTAGCGCACGGAACTTTTCTCAATTTCTCAAACTTAATAAATGCATGTACGTGGCTTACCTTTAAAATAATTGAAATTAAAACATAAAATTTAGACTTTCGTTGTTAGTACTACTTAAGATTACCTACTCATGATGTTATATTAATTGAGTACAACGTGTAAATTAGTCGAAGCACATGTTTCAACCATTACATGTCATGATAGTTTATGGTCTTCTTGCGTGCAGTGTTTTTAAAAAACTAGAAATATATAGTAAAGTTGAAACTCGTGTACTCTTTTGCCTATAGTATTTACTATGAGATCATGAAAATATTGACGGTACTGATCTTATTTCAAAGGCTTAATTTGCACTAAAAATTGTTCGTAAAAGAGAGAGAAAAAAAAAAAAAAAAAACACACAAATACGTACGTACAGCACACAAAAATAATATAAAAAGACGTGCAGTATAAACTCATTGAATTGAATTCACATGCTTCACCAATATGTATTCTGATGTCACTTGATCTTATCTAATTTTAATAAGAAATTTTTAGACGTGATATATAGTTCTAAATATTCTATCTGCATCTAGCTAGCTAAATGATACTTGGTCATATGTAGATATAGATAAGATATTCATGATATAATCCGATATTAATTATTGGTGGACTAAATATTTTTAATTGTATAATTTCAATGCTTACTAGCCGCCTAATAATTAGTACTAATTAATCGATTGCTCATATCAACATCATGACTTGCATGGTTAATTTCCGCCTTCAAACACAAAACTAATTAATTCTTATTAAAGGATAAGTTTCTTCTTTGAAATGATTAATTATAAGATAGTTAAATAATTAAGAGTACGATAGAGTTGTCAGGTTTCTTAAAGAATTTGCATGATTATATAATTGTCGAATATATAAATATATATATATATATATATATATTTCAAGAGATTCCTAATGGCCGATTAATATGCGATCTCCATTATATTGATGTAGCTATCTCCGATCTTCAAATCACGCTACATGAGGTGGTCCCTTAGGAATTATATACATATGCCTTTCAGGAAGGTGGATGGGCAGGCATATTCGATCTGGAAATTATAAACGAGGATCATTTTCAGAATGTAGATTCCTGGGCATATTCTGGTACATACATATATATAATAATTACTTGGGTGAACGTTCAAGCTCACATTTAAGTTCTAATTAAATCTTGTTCATAGAGTTTAGGCATTTATAATTATATAAACATCAAGGCATGCATGTACAAGTACTACTGCTCACAACCTTCCCGGCCGGTAGTCTTCATGTGACCATTTGTAGTGCTGTTTCTTTCCCGGCCGGTACCATTCCCATGCACCCACGCACGCAAAATGATAATGCAAGAAACTAATTTATGTAGTTGCCCGTCTGCATGCAGCATGCTGGAGTACTAATATTATTGGTTTTAATTAAATTAAGTGATTGTAAATGACAATCGCGTGTATGTGTGTGTGTGTATCCCCTGTGGTGATCTAACCAGAGATTCCCCTCGATGATCTGTTTAAAAGAAAATTAAAAAGAAACTTGGAAAATGAAAGGAAAAGCGTGTACTGATCAAGTTCTGCAGTTTTGAGGAGTACGTAGCTAGGAACATTAATTGTTGAAAAACCTAGAGTTCCAATATTCAAAGGGTTAATATATATCATGATGTTTAATTCTGACTTTTGAACAAGACTTATATATATATATATATATATATAATTAGGTTCCCGTTGCTTTCTTTAGTAATTTAATTTTTCAAACATATATATATATATACACTATGTGGAATTTTGATATATTGCTATGTATTAACACTTGTTGAATTTGAAGTAATTTTTTAATCACGGCAAGGTTCGAAATGATTTGATGTCCTGTCAAATCTCTTGGCCGGCTATGTGTACTAGCTAATTCCTCAATTCCACACAATCATAAAATTATTATAATTAGCTAGGCCACGTATGTCGGTCGAATGTGACATCAAGGAAAGGAGGGGAGAGAGAGAGAGCGCCTATGTTGTGTATTATTTTCACTGAAGATGTTTTACAATTTTCATTGCTGCAGTTTGTGGATCTTCTATGCGCTTATTAAGTGATTGATCATATCTAGCCTAACTTTATCTTAATATCAAATTGGTATCTCGATTCCTTCTTTAGTTTTCACTAGCTAGCTAGCATTTCTTATTATAACTAGGACGAAAACACACACACACACATATTTATATATATATGGCGATCTTTAGTATCAAAACAAATGGATATGCAAAATAACTAGCTAGCGCCACAAGTTTAGTATCGAGGGCACTAAAAACTTAAACGGGACGCATTCATGAAGTGAACTCTAGAAACGACCAGTCAATTACGCGCTCAGCCCTAGAAACAACCTACCTTTTTGGTTTATGTAAGAATTAGGCCTGGTTAATTTAAGGAATAAGAAAAGGAAAATGCTACATGCCCCGCTGGGCGCTCCTGCTGGGCCTGTAGCATTTTTTTATTTATTTATTTTTAATTTATTTTATATATATAGATATTTTTAATAATTTTAAATATTTTAAAAAATAAAATAAAAATTATAATATTATTAAAAATACTTCCTTAATCACGAAGTAGAATAAATATTATTATTTATTCTACTTCGTGATTAAGGAAGTATTTTTTAATGATTTTTATTTTTATTTTTTTATTAAGGAAATATTTTTTAATAATATTTTAAATTTATTTTATTTTTTAAAAATATTTAAAAGTGTAAAAAAACCTATATAAAAAATAAATTAAAAAAATACATATAGAAAAGTACATGCTAAGCCTAACAGAAGCCCCCAACGGAACTGTAGCATATCTATTTTAAATATTTAAAAAAATATAATATTATTAAAAAATACTTTCTTAATCACGAAGTAAAATAAAAAATATTTTAATATATAATTTTTTACTTTCTAATTAAGAAAATATTTTTTAATAATATTTTAACTTTATTTTATTTTTTTAAAATATTAAAAAATTTATATAAAAAATCATTTAAATAAAATATATTAAATAATACTACAGCCCCCAACGGGAGCTCCAAGCGGGAGCCCCCAGCGGGGGCTGTAGCATCACCCATAAGAAAAACCGATGAATATCATTGAAATGGTTTAAATTGAGATTTATTGCATGGGTTTTGGAAAGTATGAGAGAAAAAGAATAAAAATATTATTAGAATAAAAAATTTTAATATAAATTTTATTTTGTAATTTGAAATTTTTGAATTTTTTTTGTGTTTTGAGGTTTGGAAGTTTGAAAAATTTGTAATGATTAATTAAGTAATGATTAGATGAAAATATTAAATACTTGAAACTGAAAAATTTTTCTATTTGAGAAAGAAGTTATAAAAAATCTTCAAATGAGATGAGATGATTTCTATTTCCAAATGAAGCCTTGGTAATGTTCGCCCTGTAAACATCCCAAAATTTTGCTCTTGCCTTTAACCGGCAATATTAACAGCTAGCTTGCACCATGATTCAAGATGAGCAATGATTAATATATAATGAGTAATGCTATATGTAATTATAGAGTATGCAAGCGTCGTGCAGTCATTTTGAAAAAGAGTGAGATCTATTATTAAAAAATTAATTTTTTTTCATATGTCTCGTATTTATTTATTTTTTTCAAAGTGATTACACGACGCTTTAGTATTTAGTATTTGTTTTACGTAATTAAGAGTTTTTGTTTCATAATTCAATGAATGAGTGATCAAGAATTATTTTGCAGCGTAATGATATATTTATAACTTTTTTATAATTATTTTAAATCAATCAATATAATTATGTTACTTTATTAAAAATAATCTTAATTTTAATAAGTACCGTTTTTTTTTAATAAAATTGTAAAATAGTTTTAGACGAAGCAGGTAACACATCCAAAGTCGATCCAATTAGTATAATCCAATTAATTAGAAGACCCTTTCCGATCTACGGTACGGTCCCTCGGAGTGGGAGCTTTGGCAGGCAATCGGCCTTATCCTCTATTCCTCTCTACGCTAGCTATGCTCAGGCCAATCAATCCTGTGCCTCCGATCGAGGCAAGTATAACTTTAATGATTAATTAACTAATTAATTAAGATTATAATCTAATTATATATATAAATATTAATTAATTAAGATTATAATCTAATTATATATATATATATATATAAATATATACATTACTGACCTTTTTCAGATTGTGGACTTCGGTCGACCCTTCGTGATTTCATACTCCCTCTATATATATTTCAGAACCGCTTTTAAGCTGTCGGTTCAATAATTTAGTAATAACAACCCTCTACTTAGAAGCTGCCACCTCAAAACACACACTAAACTCACGCTAGGCTCGTGCACATGGAATAACAAGGCGAAAAACTTTAGCTGACTGTGTGTGCGCTTCCAGAACTGCGATCGACACTTCGAGACCGTGTGTTTCCAGAACGCCGAGCAGACCTCCACTGCCACCAATCCACCACCACCGCCAGCATCCACTGCCACCAGTGTCCTCCTTGGCCGATACACACACAGTACTCTATAGCTCTCAACAAGAAGTCGCAACGATCCCAAAAAAATATTATTTATTATGTCTTTGACAATTATTTAACTAGTTTCATACGAAAAAAAATATAATAGCCAGGTTTGGTTACTTTTGTATATAGCCTAGGATATATATAGTAGTGATAAAAGCACTACACGTATGTTTACCGTATTCGAAATGGACATTGAATTTTTGAGCGATCCTATGTTGTGAAATATGAAAACATCATTAATATAGTCGAAATTCATTTTAAACGTTGTGTTATTGTTCTTGCACCTCAAACCATTGAGTTGCTAATTTAAGAAACAAGTTCCCCCGCCCCCTAGCTGCCGACTTAATTCTATTTATTATTTGTTGAGTTTTCTCTCTCAATATTCCAAGCAAAACTATAGAGAAAAACGACGTATTCAAATCTCCAACCGCTCATATCGATCAGCACCGGGTCGCTCTCAATTTCTTAAACTTAATTGACTTAGCGCACGGAACTTTTCTCAATTTCTCAAACTTAATAAATGCATGTGCGTGGCTTACCTTTAAAGGCTTAATTTGCACTCTTTTTATATAGTAAAGTTGAAACTCGTGTACTCTTTTGCCTATAGTATTTACCATGAGATCATGAAAATATTGACAGTATATACTGATCTTATTTCAAAGGCTTAATTTGCACTAACAATTGTTCGTAAAAGAGAAAAAAAAAAAACACAAATACGTACAGCACACACAAAAATAATATAAAAAGACGTGCAGTATAAACTCATTGAATTGAATTCACATGCTTCACCAATATGTATTCTGATGTCACTTGATCTTATCTAATTTTAATAAGAAATTTTTAGACGTGATATATAGTTCTAAATATTCTATCATCTAGCTAGCTAAATGATACCTGGTCATATGTAGTAGATATAGATAAGATATTCATGATATAATCCGATATTAATTATTGGTGGACTAAATATTTTTAATTGTACAATTTCAATGCTTACTAGCCGCCTAATAATTAGTACTAATTAATCGATTGCTTTCCGCCTTCAAACACAAAACTAATTAATTCTTATTAAAGGATAAGTTTCTTCTTTGAAATGATTAATTATAAGATAGTTAAATAATTAAGAGTACGTACGAGTTGGCAGGTTTCTTAAAGAATTTGCATGATTATATAATTGTCGAATATATATATATATATATATATATATATATATATATATTTCAACAGATTCCTAATGGCCGATTAATATGCGATCTCCATTATATTGATGTAGCTATCTCCGATCTTCAAATCACGCTACATGAGGTGGTCCCTTTGGAATTATATACATATGCCTTTCAGGAAGGTGGATGGGCAGGCATATTCGATCTGGAAATTATAAACGAGGATCATTTTCAGAATGTAGATTCCTGGGCATATTCTGGTACATACATATATATAATAATTACTTGGGTGAACGTTCAAGCTCACATTTAAGTTCTAATTAAATCTTGTTGATAGAGTTTAGGCATTTATAATTATATAAACATCAAGGCATTCACGTACAAGTACTACTGCTCACAACCTTCCCCGGTAGTCTTCATGATGTTTAATTCTGACTTTTGAACAAGACTTATATATATATATATATATATAATTAGGTTCCCGTTGCATTCTTTAGTAATTTGATTTTTCAAACATATATATATATATATATATATATATATATATATATATATATACTATGTCGAATTTTGATATATTGCTATGTATTAACACTTGTTGAATTTGAAGTAATTTTTTAATCACGGCAAGGTTCGAAATGATTTGATGTCCTGTCAAATCTCTTGGCCGGCTACGTGTACTAGCTAATTCCTCAATAATAAATCTGTTTCACAGCCCAGTAAATAATAGAGTGTGATATAGTAATACCCTTCCTCAATTCCACCCAATCATAAAATTATTATAATTAGCTAGGCCACGTATGTCGATCGAATGTGACATCAAGGAAAGGAGGGGAGAGAGAGAGAGCCTCGCCATTTTAATTTGCACATCTGCAACATGAGATTCTCATAGAACCCGTGCATTTCCATATGATCATATAATTGTAATTATTTCTGTCCCGTCATGAAAATAGCTTAGCTAGCCAAAAAAAATATCTAGCTAGCAAGAAAGAGATACTCAGCGTATACCTAGCTCGCTAGCAGGTAGGTGAATGTCCTTTTACCCATTTTTGGTGTTTGCTGAAAGAAAAAAGCCAATTTTGAGTCATGTATAGACAACCCGAGGCACCTTTCTGCAGCTGGCCGGTTGAGAGTAGTACACCAGAACATTAACATTTTTGTGTGGTCATATATAGTTATAGATTTGCTGCAAGCATATCCAAAATAACTCCGAAGTGGCGGGGATGATTGCTTGAGGCCGTAGCAGTCTGACCTAATTTACATATTTTTCCAAAATTCTTGTATCACACTTCTTACATTCCTCCGAATATAAATATTCGACTCTTCACAAGCATAGCTAATCTCGAACCCATTAGTCATACGTCAATGGAGAATCTATACCCTCGCGTTTTCTCTCTGCTCTTAACCTTGTTTCTGATATTCTTCCCTCAACTCCTGCAATCACAGACACAGAATGGTGCTTTTTCTCGGCAACCACCTCGCCCAATGGTATTCACCCCTCATAACAGGCCGGACTCCGACCCCCAACAGGTATGCCATCAATGATCTCATGTATTTCCGGCCTACAAATAACATCACCCATTCTTAATTTTCCTTGCCTTAGTATATTCAATCCACTTAATTACAAGTTCATGTTCAATCTTCGAGTTCAGGAAACATGCGTACCCATGTTGCTTATACTTTTCGTTGGTCCCATATTTTCAGGTACATATTTCATTGGCGGGAATCGATCATATACGAGTTTCGTGGATTACTGAGGCCAAACATGCGAAATCAGTCGTGGAATACGGGAAAGAATCCGGAAAATACAATGCATTGGCAACCGGTGAACACAAATCGTATACGTACTTTTTTTACCACTCAGGCGAGATCCACCACGTTAAGATTGGACCCTTGGAATCCAGCACCACCTATTTCTACAGGTGTGGAGGTTCGGGCCCGGAGTTTTCCTTCAGAACACCGCCTTCAGGATTTCCCATTGAATTTGCAGTTGTTGGTAAGCCATCATGACCTTTCCAATTTATTAACCTATACAAGCCACTTTTCACACAGTAGTACCACTTCTCTGCTTGAGTTGGACGCTAGCTTTAACGCATACAAATCATCTTTTTAAGTACTGTCTCGCTGAATTTGATTGCTCAATTCTATACGAATATTTACAATATTTATTTCTCTTTTGAATTGAATCATCATCCAATATTCAATTCGACTAGTAACTTAATTAGAGAGATATAAATTTCACTTTATAACACCATGATGACCTTTTTGTTCCTTTTCCTTCGAATGTGACAAAGCATCAATGGATGTGAGTTAGTTAGGCTAGCAATGAGTGCCTTAAAGTCTAAGCAAAGCTGGCCATGACGGATTGGAAGAGTGCACACTACTCGTTAGAAATTTAGAATTAGAATAAGTTGCATTAATCTTGGTATCTTGCATTGTCGTGTCGTGCTTTTCTTGTGCCATGGGCATATTAATTATATATACTGGCATATATATGGAAACAGTTTTTCACGCGTGTTAGGTCACACCTCGGTTACGGCTAGTCCATGTTAGCAATCTGAGCAGTAAAGTAGCAGCTTGGCTGTAGACTTCGAGAAATTATCTTTTCTATGTAAATGGTTCGATCCCGACGTGTGTCTGATCAGTACGTACTAGCGTAGCTGGACTGCAACGTGGTGCATATTAATTAAGCACATAGCTTTATATATGTTGTAAATCTAATTATAAATTACGACCGAAAAAAGATATTGCATGGTCTAGTGGTCAAATTTAGCCCGGCCCCCACCTCAAAAATCAAGAGATCAAGATCATTACTATTTTCTGCCAGAAGGCCTGACAAGATACAAGCTGATCGAGCTAGCCTTGCCAACACAAAGCCTGGAAACGGGGAAACTGACCCAAAACCAATTAAAGGT
This sequence comes from Juglans mandshurica, assembly GCA_022457165.1. Classification (NCBI taxonomy): domain Eukaryota; kingdom Viridiplantae; phylum Streptophyta; class Magnoliopsida; order Fagales; family Juglandaceae; genus Juglans; species Juglans mandshurica. Next base: position 33,087,631 of record CM039626.1, read on the forward strand.
CCAGCCTCAAATGCCATAAACGTACAGCAACCCTTCCTATAATTCCAAAAAAAAATTGAAAATTTGAACTTATTTTAACTCTAGCTCAGGCGAGAAAAAAAAAACACGTTAATCTTAAGTTTTTTCTACCAGCTACTCAACCAATATCTGAGATTGGAAATTGGGAATAGACAGATAAGTATATCCAGTCGAACAACTCCTTGATATATGCTATATTTTGTTTGCAGGAGACCTGGGACAAACTGAATGGACCGCTTCAACCCTAGAACACATTGATAGTAAGGACTACGATGTGTTTCTGTTACCCGGAGATTTATCATACGCCGATGGCCAACAGCCCCTTTGGGACTCGTTCGGACGCCTAGTTGAGCCATACGCAACCCGCCGCCCATGGATGGTGACCGAAGGCAACCACGAGATTGAGACCGTCCCAATCCTCCACCCCTACGGCTTCATATCCTACAATGCCAGGTGGCGAATGCCGCACGAGGAAAGTGGATCGACCTCAAACTTGTATTACTCATTTGACGTTGCTGGGACTCACATTATAATGTTAGGATCTTATACTGAGTTTGATGCTGACTCGTCTCAGTACAAGTGGCTTGAGGCCGATTTGGCCAACGTTGACAGGAAGAAAACGCCATGGATCTTTGTGCTCTTGCATGCCCCCTGGTATAACACTAATACAGCACATCAAGGTGAAGGAGAAAGCATGAGAAAAGCTATGGAAGAGTTGCTGTATAAGGCACGGGTCGACGTGGTTTTTGCAGGCCATGTTCATTCATATGAACGATTCGTAAGTCGCATATTCTAATTCTCTGCGTTTATATATAGTTGAATTTTCTCCATTGACGATCCTTGGAAATTTTACGGTTTTTCTATTGGACTGTGTGCATGGATGGCAGACTAGGATTTTCCATAACAAGGAGAATCAATGTGGTCCGATGTATGTGACGGTTGGTGATGGCGGGAACCGAGAAGGGCTTGCATTAACGTAAGTACCCATTAAGTTTTTTAAAGGCCGTTTCAATATGTTGCCATAAAGCCCACATATACGACACCTTATGGCTTATGAGTCCTACTGCCTGCCTCTTGAGGTGCAATTTGGATTGAGTTTTTAATTTCATGAGTCTTATCAATAGCCAATCTAGCTAGCAGGCCTAGTGGTCAGTTATGCCGAAGATTATAGTAGGTGTTAAACTCATCTCAACTTATCTCAAATCAATTATTAAAAAATTCACTATTTTGTCAATTTTTTATAAAAAATTAAATATATCTCAACTTATTTTATATATTCAAACGCATATCTCAACCTACCTCATACATTCAAATATGTCATAATGGAACTTACAAAATATTACTATTTATAAATTAAATCAGATTATTTGAAATCACATCAATACCCAAACACAGCCTTGATCTCAGCCAACTTTGTAACATTTGGATGCAAGGAATACAAAAGCTTGCATGGGGGGAAAATACTCTTTATCCTTTTAACTACTCTGGGAGGGGAAAGACTTACCAATTTGATAATTATGGATAAGAGTGTAAGTGTTATTTAATTCGTTATGTCGAAATCCTTGGTGTTTTATCCTTGAATAATAATACTAAAAATTGAAATTCAGGTTCAAGAACCCAACTTCCCCTCTCTCGTTATTTCGGGAGGCAAGCTTTGGACATGGGCGGTTGAGTGTATTAAATCAAACACATGCACATTGGTCATGGCACCGCAACAAAGACTCCAACGCAGTTGTGGCAGACCAGGTCTGGTTAGAAAGTTTAAGCATCTCTAAAGCATGCTGGGAAACTCTGGAGGACCAAGGATTATCATCGTCTCTCAGAGACGAATTATAGCTTTGACTTGAATATGGCTATATATTTAATTGGAGGTTGACCTTACGCTTGATCAGTTTTTCAAAGCTCGTCTATGAGTGCTACCGTTTCAAGGTTACAAACAGTTTGCAATTTCTTTTTTTCTCTGTGTTTCACTTACATTTAGTCATGATCTCCGGTTGATAAAATATATTGTGATGAATAAAAAAAAAAAAAAAAAATGCTTGACATAGTCCAACTATTTTGGAGGGTCTGTTTCAATCTGGTCATGCTGTAGAATCAGGAATTGTGTATACTTTGATCCTCCAAGAAGATAATAAAATTGTGAGCTTGTTTAAGCCCATTGTTACTTTTATTTAAGAGAAAAGAAGAGAGATGTCGAATAAGATGTAGATCTCAGAACTCAAGAAATAGCTTAGGGAGAAACGGAGGATTGACTAGATGCTGAAATAAGATGAGATGATTTTATATGAATGTAGAATAAAATATTATTAAAATATTATTTTTTAATATTATTATTATTTAAAAAATTAAATTATTTCTTATATTTTATATAAAATTTTAAAAAAATTATGATAATAAGATGTTATAAAACCTGGTACGTACCAATTAACCAAACAAACAAAGGAAGCAGACATTTCCGTTGTTGATTTTGTCAAAACCAAAACCTTTGTCCGCAAGCATAGTTTATTTTCATGACCAAAAAAGTCTAAAGACGTAATCTTGTCACGTTTCGCTGGTCCTCATGGAAACGTACTTTTGGATTTGTTTGAATGCGAAAAAGATAAATCATTTTTTCCTTCCTTTTTCTAATAATAGATGGGAGCATCTAGCATGCCTAGTAGTAGTACAATGTCACCCACTCAGATAAGTTGGCATGTCCTGATTGGCTGGGCTGCACATCAACGATTCAAGCCATTTTGTACGGCATACAAGGAAAGTAGAATCTACACCTAAAGTTGCGCATTTCCATTTTTTCTTTTTACAAACCAAATCAAAGCAAAGCCCACAGCAAACTTTTATTTTACAATAAAATCAAAGGGTGGATATTATATATATATATATATATTATCGTAGTGACGCGTACAGGCGATCGCTATCCAATTCATCCAGTCATGCGATCGACGGTCCCTCTTAAATTAAATCTTCTCAAGCTTGTCAGCTCTGACCACGGGATTCGCCCTCGCGATCTCTTCTCTTCCAACTGTCTTGAAATCAAACGTACACCCGTGCTTCTCCGGGTACCTATGGATCCCACAAAACGTGGTCCCACACCTGCACCTAAACCCGGTCAACCCGGTCCGCCTCCTGCAAACCAAACACCGGTTAGGCCGAGACGCCACCGCCATGTCATCGCCACCGCCCACGACCGCCGGAGACACTATGTCCACGGCTACCTCAGGCAAGGTCAACGCGGGAGGGGTAGGAAGCGAATCGGTCTCCGATGGATAAGAGGATGGTGGAGGAGGAGACAAAGAAGTCGAGGAGACGGGAGAAAGGGCGATTTCGATCGAGGATTTGGAGGAGGAGGATGAGGATCTGGTGTGCTGTAAGTCTCGGTAGCATTTAGAGCAGAGGTTCATGGTGGTGGGGCTGCCGAAGAAGCCGCAGTTGTTGGCGCATAGTCGGTGGCCCTCAGAAGCCTGGCATCTGTGCTCTTCCGCCATTTCTCTCTATTTCGTGCTTCGCTCTTTCGAGCTCTGTTTGTATCTGAAAACCAAAAAGACGCGACTTTAACGATCGGATCAGATCCTTGAAAATAAAAGTTAAAAACGGATCTGAAAAATTAAAAACCTCAGCGCTCTAAGTGAAGAAAACATGAAAATTTATACAACTGAGGAAGCCGTTTGGAAGCTGAGAAACGTATAGGGAAGAAAACAATGTTTTTGTTTCTAATTTTGTTTGGTTTTCCTAAGGCGTTAAACATCCAAAACAACGGATAGGAACGTATTAAAAAAACGCATGGAGTTTGGGATTCTAAAATTGATTGGTTTTGTGTCGAATTAGCTACCAAACAGATCGCAATAGACAATAGAAAAGTAAAAGGAAAATAGTATAGAAGACGGATCGTACCTGTTGTTGAAGAATAAACAGAGAAATTTCGAAACAATCAAACGAGATAATAAGAGGAGGGAGGAGAGAAAAATCTTAACGCGGAAGAATTATCGGACAGAGGAATATTAAAGACGGAAAAGGGGAAGGGAGAAGGAAGGAAGCAGCCGCGAAAAGGGACAAATTCAGATTTATCATTTTCAATAATTAATCATCATCTTCACCACTAGACTTTTTTTTCACAAACCCAAAAAATAAAAATAAAAAACTGAGGGACAGCCTGGACTTTCCCGGTTTGAGTAACTTTTGTTATCCTGCTGCGAAATTCATGCATAAAGTAGCGGAAAAGGGAATAATGACGTGTCCTCCGTTGGACCGTCGCGATTAACACCTGGAGTGTGTTCATGGTTTGGGTGGCGGTGTGGTGGGTTATTGATGTTGATCTTTCTTTCTTTTTTTTTCCTTTTTTTTTTTTTGTGCCCGCGTCTTGCTTCGCCGTATGTTGTGGGTTTTTTTTTTTTTTGGCTCAAATGTTCGCTTTAACAGAACAAACGAAGAACAATCCTCTATGCATTCTGGTTAAATCCATCTTTAAAATTTAGTTTTTTATATTTATTTATTTTATTTAAATTTAATCTTTATATTAATTATCTATTCACTCTTTATATAATTATAAAATATTATTAATTTAATAATTTTTTTATTTAATTTATTTTTATCACATTTTATAGCTATACCAATTAGATGATAATAATAATTATATTCTAATTAAATTAGTATTAAAAAAATCATATTTTCAAAAGTCATTTAATGCTAATAACAAAAAATACTTGATTAAACTCATCTAAGTTTCTATTTAAATTTCTTAATTATAAACCAAATAGTATTTTTTTTGAAGTGAGAAACTAATATTTTAATATTTGTTTATAGTGAAAAATTAGTATTTTAATATTTAGTGAATCAATTGTAGTTATCTATCTTTGACCAACCACTATAGTAAAAATCTAAATTATTTTAGATTTGTCCAATTCAATATGGGATGTTTTTTACATCAATTAAGTAAATTTTAATCAATCTTCTCATTTGGCCAAACCAATCAGATGCTCTAATGAGGACTTGAGCTGATTGGATACTAAGATGAAATGAGATAATTTTAGATTAATTAAATAAAATATTATTATAATATTATTTGTTAATATTATTATTATTTTAAAATTAAAAAAATTACATTTTTTATTATATTTTATATATAAATTTTAAAAAATTATAATAATAAGATGAAATGAATTAAAAATATTTTTATATCCATACATAGGCCTGCAACCTGACCACCATTTTTTGATTTTGGGCCCGACCCGATCCATAACGTATGCATAAGCGCGCCAACCCGGTCCGACCTGACCCGTGCTATTCAGGTCGAGTCGAACCATCTCTCTAGATCTCTCTTTCTTCTTCTTCCTTTTTTTTTTTTTTGGTTTAAATAATATATCAGAATTAAGCTAAATACATGTTAGAGCAACAAGATGAAGAACAAGCAAAAACCATATGTCTCATGCATTTTTCCACTGATGTCTGAAGCTTCTCATTTTTTTTCTTTCTTTTTTTTGCTTTTTCCGTTGTTTTGTGATATCTTTTATTTGGAGGTAATCTATAGGTAACAAAGTCGACTAAGACAATGATTTTGAAATGACCAAGATGCGTCTTGAAGAACTAGGTTTGCTTATCAAGAGCAAGAAAAGCGACGGAGCGGTGATCAAAGATGCATCCATGAAGGACATCCAATAGAATAAACCATTTTCACGACAAAAAGAAATAAAAAAATCCATCAATCCAGCAATACTTGAAAAGAGAGATGAACCGAGTGAGATTGTGTAGATCTGAAGCAGATAGAGAAAAACCGAGTGAGAGTGTGCAGATTTGGATAGTAATGTCGAATGGAAAGGGCCGACGAGTCTTTGCTATCGAGTGTGTATAGAAAGGTGGTTGCCTTCCTCTGGGACGAATGGAGAAGATGACTGAATGAAGAGAAGTTTCGGGATGATGAAGACAGAGAGTTGATATTGCGTTTTACTTTGGGCGGCTAGGGTTGGAGATCTGAAATGATTTTATATACAGACGGGTTCAACTTCAAGATATAAACGCATTAACTAGTTGGGTTGCAAACCGATCAAATACTAACCAGTCAAGTTTAGGTCGGGTCAGGTCGGGCCACTTTAAACGGGTTCATCGGGTTTACGGATTATTTGCACAGGCCTATCCATACATGCCTTAAAACGATAAGAATGATGATAGGCGGTTTTGGCATAGAAGAACCAGTTCAAATACGGATCCACCTAACTATGACTGATGTTTATTTTTAAATTATTCTTAGAATCTATTATGCTATCCAACATAGGCATATTACATCCAAAATAAATAACCTTATAGTTTTTATTTTCAAAATTATAAATTTCTATAATATAATTTTAAACTTCACAACAATTGCAATTCTTTTTTCTTTATAAAAATCTCTGTTAGAGAGTATATTTCAAAATAAAGAAAATCATACAAAATTATTAATTAGTAATTTATCATATAATACAAAATTATTTTATATATAAAAATACAAATATTTTATAGAATATAAAAATAAAAAAATTATATAAATTAGTCCGGTCCAGTATTTAAAAAAAAAATAGAACCAAATCGATTTTGAATAATTAAAAAAAAAAAAACAAAAACCGATATCAAACCGTACTAAATTTGATACTGGACCAAACCGCGATTAGATCCGATCTGATTTACCGGCTGATTTTTTTTTCTTTTTTTCACCCCTGGCATTAGGACTAGAGAGCGTGGGACAGAGATCGGCACATCTCTTTCTTGGAAATCGAAACCTCGTCCTTCTAACGAAGAAAATATATGAAAAATGGTTTGACTAATTTAATACTTCTCCTCGTGTAGATCATGCCTGCCTAATCCAATCGGTTTAAAGCCTATCTAATATATTTTTACGCCATCTCCAAGGCGTGGAACCACGCAGGCCAACCATGTTGGTGGGACGTGGAGAAATATTGGTGGCTGATGAAAGGTTTCGTTTTCATACAGCTAGTCTGTAGCCGGTGAGTAGCACGTGACATATATAGTCATCAGAGAAATCGTGTGAATAGATTTTTGTAAAAATTATCAAATATTTAAAAAGTGTAAAAAAATTATTATTTATTAGTGACACTTATTTTTTTATATAAAAAATTTATACGAGATTTATCTATTTAAAACATGTAACTAATAGGACTCATTTTCATTCAGGTCCCAACCTCAAATTAAATATCTTAATTAAATCAACCCTAAGTTAAATAATAATATTGAGTTTATAATTTGTTGGCGGGGCTTGTGGGGGACTAGGAATTAATTAAGTTTGAACTATTACATTCTGAATAGCACCAAATAGTGGAGTAAAGGATTATTAGTGCATTCTGAAGAGGACCTAAGTCTATAAAGTAGAAAAATATCCTTCTGATCAGATTTCAATGATTTTTTTTTTTTTAAGAAATTGTAATAATTTATTCATCAGAAAAACTTACATCCATGATCGAATACATTTTAAAATGTTCCATATCAAACATGACATCATAAACCAAAATAATACATTTGAAGCTCCATCAGTATACTATTTTCTTTTATGATTGGTCTAATTTTCATTATTGTTAGTCTGGTCTGGATTGAAAGTACTATTTATTTTTAATTTTTTTACTAACTTAGTAAGAAAAAATACATTAATAGATACGAATGCAATGCGCGCGCTGGAACCTTTCAATATTATTGCATCATGTCATACATAATTTATTTATTTGCATAATCAATATGAAAAATATTTTTAACTCTTGTTTTATTAATTAATACATTAAACACTAGTCTGCTGATGTAAAAGCCTAACTCATCATCGATTTAGTATAATATTATTTCTGTTTTATTTTTTTTCTTTTATAATTATAATAGATTTCACGATAAATTATATATTTGTATATAAATAACATAACGTTAAACAATATTATCTTGAATAAAATGTGTTGCTAACAAATTAGTCCCGTTTGCTACTGCCCACATCATTTATAAAAATGTTTTGAAACACATTTTTTTATGCTAAAGGTATTGTTGGCTTTAACTACAAATATACGTTTGCTTTATTAACATAGATTCAAAAATAGAGTTTGCCTTAAAAAATGAAGGTTTTACACTACAAGGAATAAGAAAAATTAGCAATAATATTACATGAGATGTTACAAGGTCAGTAACGTATCAAACACATCGCTTGATACAATACTTGTAAACTCACAACTATAAATTAAAGATCATAAAAATAAACTCACAAATATATATATTTTTTTAATTTAAGTAAACTCACAAATTGATATAGCATGTGTTAGATCTATTTTATAATAAAAATATTTTTATAATTTAACATAATACATTAATTTATAAATTTATTTTTATAAAATCTGTTTATTTGTCGTTAAAATATTTCTCTAATTTTTTTTTAAATATGATATTCGCGGTTGATTGGGCCTAAACGACAGAGTACAAGATAGATCGTGGTTGCCACGCGGAACAAGCGGAAGCGGCAGTCACCCAACAAAGCTAACCGTCCACTAACATGGTATTTTCAACAAGACTGGGAAGTGGGAAGTGGGATCTCCCGCGCCCACTATTCAAGAACCAAAGAAGAACGGTAGCTGCAGATGCCTGATCTGATATGGTTCACTTTCTTACACTCTCACGCTAACATATGACTCATCTATCAATTATTTTATGGCCTGTGCGATATTCCTTTAAGTACAACAAAAAAAGTGCTCGCGATACGCATGCTCAGTTACAGCAAATCTCCAGGCAGCACGAGCTTCTGTTTTGGTATCGTGTTCTAGTTTCAGTATGAGCTTGTTCGCCTGGAACAGCTGCTGGGGAAGCCATGAAATCAAGCGAACACTCTACTTATTGTTCTTGGGTCAGGTCGTCTCTTTTGTACTTGCACTCATGAGCTTCACTTCGTCTCTGATAGCCGATCTTGGTAACCTTCACAAATTCATCACTGTTAGCATTGGCTTCTCTCTCATTCTCTTCTCCATCACTTTCGTTTTTATTAATTCATGCTGACCCCCTTTATTGGATTTTTCTCTTTTCCGTGGTGTTGTATAGGTGTAGATACACCTCTTACTCAGACTTTGTTTGCTTACTTGGGTCTGGCTTTGATTTATGGGAGTATCGTGCTGTATAGGCGTCAGAAACTACGGGTAATTTCGTCTTTTTCATCTTTACTTAGCAGTTGTATATTGCATTTTCTCAACTATGTATTTGGTAAAACTGAAATTGTGGGTTGAAGTGCAATTGGTTGCAAAAATCTAGGTTGCTTTTGGTTTTGGGTTCTGAAATTGTGACATACTCTGTGTGGGGGTTGCAGGTTTCTTGGTATTGGTATCTCCTTTTAGGTTTTGTCGATGTTCAAGGGAATTACCTTGGTGAGTGATTGTACCTGAACTCTCTGACTTGTGTTTGGCTTATATTGACGCATGGCGGATCTAATAGGCTAATTCTGGTTACCAATGATTTCCTTTCTCAAATTGATGCGGCGGTGACATTCAACTTTGTTTGCATAATGACAAATTTGAGATTTGGCAGTATTTGTTACTTGCGATTATGTAATTAATCATGGCTCAGAAATATGGTTTTGTTTTTCTTTCTAAGCCAGAAAATATGAGTTGACTGTTTATAAAAACATGGGGTTTATCTAAAAATGTGCCACATTGCATATCTAGAACGGGAACAAATACCTGTAAAATAAACCTCTAATGTGTAATATTACTTACCGAGAATGCTTTTGAAAGTTTTCCCGCATATATAAGCTAGTCCATGTATGGATTTCTTGGAGTCATTGTTAATTTCCTGTTTCTTTTGATGCAGTCAACGAAGCATTCCAGTTCTCATCCATTACAAGCGTAACGTTATTGGACTGTTGGACAATAGCATGGGTACTGATTCTGACCTGGTTCTTCCTAGGCACTCGATACTCTCTATGGCAGTTATTTGGTGCAGCCATCTGCGTGCTTGGCCTTGGCTTAGTGCTCATTTCTGATGCAGGGGTGGGTGGTGGAGGTGACATTTCCTATCAGAACTGAACTTTCCACTTTCTAGATAATGAACTGATGGTTTGTGGGAACTGTCTGAATCATGGGTTTTTGTTTTCAGTAAGCTAGTTAAGTGAAGTATAATCGTGATTGGTAGACTTTATTAGTTTCTTTATTTTCGTAGTTATGTATTCCTAGTTTCGGGATCAGCATTAAAAGGGAACTCCTATCACCTCGAGCAGTCCTACCTTTAATACCTGATTGTATCTATTATAATGTCAACCATATGTTGATCTTTCAGGTGGTTCAAAACCTCTGCTAGGAGATATACTTGTCATTGCAGGGACAATATTCTATGCAATGAGCAACGTTGGTGAGGTTGGTGAATCAGATTGTTGGTTATACAATCCGCCTTCATCTTTTTGAATGACAAACTTTAACCTCATAAGTTTCTCCTTTGTAACATTTTCCTACATTGCAGGAATTCTGTGTTAAGCAAAAAGATCGCGTTGAAGTTATTGCTATGCTCGGTATTTATGGTTTCCTAGTGAGTGTGGTTCAGGCGTATCCTTCATAGTGCCATTCACACTAGAGATATGGATTGCATGTTCTTTTTCAAATTGGTTGTTATAACATCTTTTTGTTATGAGCTCTGAGGAACATAGCTTGGAAATGTAATTTATGTTGCTGTTCCATGAAGAGGAGAACTGTGTTTCCTTCATTCAATAACCTTTTTCTCAGATCTATAATCGAGCTAAAGTCTCTGGAATCGGTTGAGTGGTCTACAGATATTGTAAGTTGATAATTCTGTTTGCCTCTTGGACATTACTAGTACCATGAGAGAAGATTATGCTGTATCACGTTTGATCATTGAAGCACACTTACTTTTGTAGTTTCACTTTGGCTCAAAGTTTAAGGCCAAAAGACAGTGTTGACAAAAAATGTAGGAATTTAGCTTTAGCATTAAGGCATGCTTTTCCTGTCAAATTCCCAAATATTTGATTTGGTTACAGTTCAAAACAGAGTTTGTTTTCATGTTTTCAGATATTAGCCTTTGCTGGCTATGCTGTATCAACCTTTATGTTCTATGCCCTTGTTCCTTTCGTTCTTAAGGTGAGTTTTGTTCTCATCAACAATTTTGGCGTTATTATTTTTGTAGGAAGTTAATCAGTCTTTCCACAATGAAAAACTAATTATTAATACATATTTCCCACTCAAATTGAGAGATGAGAATAAAAATATATATAGCTCATCTAGCAAAGTGAGCATCATATTTCATCCAATCTGTGATTAGACAAAATTTATTAGTGTTTCTCTAGATCTTCTCTCTTTGATCTATAGAAACTAGATATCAATGGCTTAAAAAATCCTTTCTTATACTCTTGAAGCTGATCTATGAGAAATATCAATTGTCAGTCTTTAATAGAAGTAATTTTGCATACAGTTAAGTGGAGCCACAATGTTCAATCTCTCCATCCTAACATCTGATATGTGGGCAGTTCTCGTCCGCATTTTTTTCTACCACCAGCAGGTATGTTTTTCATATTCAAGAGCTGTCGTCATATTTTATGGCCTGAACTCGGGCATTTTGAGTCCTGATGCTACTACTGTATACGGTTCTGGCTATTTCGAGCGTATACATATTGTTTCTTTATGATGGTGTCAATCATATCAAAAGCTGACCTAATGTTAATGTTTGATTTCAGGTGGATTGGTTATACTATTTTGCTTTTGCAGTTGTAGTTATTGGACTCATCATTTATTCAATAACGTAAGTTCTAAACATTGCCCCCAAATTTTTTTTCATCTGTTGAACACTGGTTGTTGAACAATAGAACATACGTATGTTCTAAATATTGCCACCAAAACAGTTGAGCAATAGCTCATCTCACTCTTGTTATAATTGTTTGAATCAACATGGAAACACAGACTTCCTATTTTTTAAGTTAAATTCAACCGAGTTTACTCCAAAACGTGCTTAAGGTGTATGGCTAAGGCCAAGTTGATCAAAACTTTGTTTTTAGAGATGAGATGAGTTGATATTAAAGTTAAAAAGTTGAATAAAATATTGTTAGAATATATTTTTTAATATTATTTTTGTTTTAGGATTTGAAAAAGTTGAATTGTTTATTTTATTTTGTGTAAAAATTTAAAAAATTTATGATGATGAGATGAAAAGTTTTAAAAATTTTAGATTTTAATGTTGAAAACAAACCGACCCCTCATATTCAACAAATACTATATCCTTCAACTGAACTCCTGTTGTCTTTCTTTTTTGGTAACAGTGAAAAGGATTCGATTACTTTACCGGATCCCGAGGGTGGAAACTCCAGTGCACAATACGAAGCACTTACCAATGAAAGTGAACCATCTAGAAATGAATCTCTGGCTTCTTGAGTTGAGGGGGCAGGGTAGCTTGCAGTACAATTTTAAGTGTTGCATTTCGAAGTGCGATCTTAACTTTAGGAGTAATGACATTATCACTCAGGTGTTAAAAGAGTTAAGGCAGACTGATGTTTATGTAGACTTTAGAGAAGTTCAAATTTTATGGATGGACTTGTTCTAAGGATGCAGTAACTTTCTATCTGTAATAAGTAGAGCAATCTTGTTACCCCAAACATTTTCATTCTTTTTCTTAAGTACTTGTTACTCAAAACGTCTTCTCCCGCATCTTCTTTTGGGTCTCCCTCTATCTCCCCCGCCGCCGCGGGGTGGCATTGCCATTGGTGTTCCGGCGCACCAGGCCAGACCTTTTTCGCAACTTACGCCCTTCTCTTCATCTTTTGGTGGGCTGGGCCAAGAGTGCGGTCCATGCACCCGACTCGGTCTCTAATGCCAATACTTCACAGGTGTGCCTGATTTTGCACTAGTTTGCTAGCTAAATCTATATTTTTTTCATTGTTCTTAATTCGATTGATGGGTATTTCACATGTTTGACATAGGTATCTGACATATAAACTATGGCGGAATTGCTGTTCTTTCTTATACTTCCTGTGGACAACGCCTATTTACTGGACTAAATAAAATTTGATCTTACCTCTTAGAAAAAAATTGCTACTTTTCTAGGGATCGGTATAATGCTTTGCCGAGACCGACGATACAAGGAGTACAAGGAATGGGGATTTTAGGAACGCTCGGGTCGAGCTCGCCACAATTCGGCCCAGTAGGGTTCCGGCGCACCACCAACAGAGACCTTTCCTTAGAACGCCACTTACCCCAGCTACCTTTTTCCTTTGACATGAAAAGGGTAGAACTCACTTTTGCGAATGCTAACCTATATACAATCGTTGATTTTGTAATGTTGTGGTTTGAGGATGTTGATGTTTTAGGTTTTCTACCTGGATGGAAATGCTAATAAGTTTTATTGTTACATGGTTGAACTGGATTTGTCTAGTATTGGCCGAAGTCGAAAGCATGCTTAAAACTGGATTCTTGAGTTTTTAAAAGTTTTTCTGAATGTTTTCCCCTGTGTACAGTGCATCCACTGTTTCCTTCTAGCTAGTCCAGGCACTACTGTTGGAGAAGTTGGATTTTTGAATTTATCATTATTATATCGAGAATATAAGAAGATCCAATTCATGAATAAGAAAGGCAATGCCAGCTCAAAAATGTAGAAAGCCGAGCGTTCAGACTGTAAAGGAATAGCTGCAGAATTACTGATAACCATGGATACAAAGGCGCTTCCCACAAGTTTTGGCTTGTGCTTCCAGAATCTGGGAACAATCCCCTTCCTTCAATCAAGATTCTGTTTTCCTATCTTATGGTCGGTGCTCTTTTGGGTACTAAACTGATATGTTGTAGAATAGTACATGATGGTTTTATTATTGATGACACTTTGGTATTTACTGAGATAATGGTGGTAGATCTTGTCCATGGGTTGCTTGTCTTTGCTTTTTATAACTTGCTCTTATTGTTTCTTGTGAAAAAATTTGAGGTGAAGAGTGTTTGCAAGACTGTTATAGGCTTTTGAATTTCTATTTCTTTATGAAGAATCTGCAAGGGCATGCCCTTTTGAGACTCTCATGATCTCATCAATGGGATCTCCTGGTTCCCCCATCACCAAATACATCGCAAAGTATGCAATCTGTTAATCAGCCATAGTTGATGTCTGGATCACAAGGAAAGCCTCCTTTATCACCCCCTTCAAATAGGCATCCAGTAAATTCACAGCATCATGTGCTGCCAACGGCTTCACAGTAACAACATCTGTAGTCTTTGCAGCAGCAACAATCTTCACCATCAAATCAGTCACAGGAGCTGTACGGTCAGCAATTTCTGCAAAATGTGACCCATCAGCAGCAGCTTACAAGGGTTCATGGTTCTGTAAATCAGAAGCTTTCCTTTCTTGCAATGGTACAACATAACACAGAGAATAGAGCAGCTATTGTGGAAACTGATGAATCCTATAATAGGATTCTTAGCAAAAGAAGCATCCACGACCTAGTTAGCCAGGTGAATCATTATTAGTTTTCTTTGTAGTCACTTAGCTGTAGAATCCAGATTATCAAAACCTTCGATCATTAATCATGACTTTTACTCCTCTAGAGTCTAGTCAGTTGATTGGTATGAGTAAACCCGTCTAACTTTGATTTTGTGAAATAGAACCATATGGACAACATTGTTTTTTCATGTTTTTGGTGAGACAAAAACAATAAATTATCTAGTTTAATTCAACATATCGAAGATGAGTGCCAAAAACTAACTTATCTCTCTTTTTTTTTCCTAGACCTTTCATCATAGACTTTTCTTGTAATGTTGACTCTTGAGAATAGATTGGGGGGTGGGGGGTGGATTGGATGTATTAACACAGCCGTACACAAGTCCCTTCTCACCCAAATCACTTGCGTTATCTCATGACCTAATTCTGTCGGGCCACCGTCTTGTTGAAGCAGCTGCAAAGTTTGATTTGACCGTTGAACTTTACAAGAGATCCATCTCTTGAGCTGTTATGCTATGTTAGATGAGGGTCTTTACGAACAATCATAGAAAATTAATTCTCTCATTTTAAATTATACTATATATGCTTTCTATTTTTAACCATGTTTTATTAGTGTTAGATTCAGTCCAATTATTATATCATGCATATAGTACTACTGGTATATATAGACAATTAGAAACAAGTCCATCAGGCCGTGGTTCGAGTCCCAAACAAAAATTTACAGGCGCAACCTGGCCTGCGCCTAACATGGTTAAATAGATATGAAATTCATATGTACCTGTTGAGGGGAAGCAGGATTGTGATCATCTCCATACGAGTGAGGAACAGAGAGAATCTTGCGCAGTACAGGCGGGCGGTTGTACGAATAAACGCCACCAAAGAATAAGCCGGCGAAGGCCAAGGGTAGCGCAGATAATAGAAACAAGCGCAAGTCTCGCACATGACCCATGACGCTTACACCACAAGAAGAAAAAGAAGGGGAGGAAGACGACGACGACGAACAACCCCGCAGATTTTAATAAGCGGAATGGAACTGAAGAACGACGTTCCTTCTTATGTATTGCATGTATTAAAGTTTAAATGACTGGTCGTGTGGACACCTGTGTGCTACGTATTACGACGTACTCGAAACATATATAGGCGTGGCAATTGGCAAGACAACGTTTCGGACGATTCTCACGGCTATATTTGACAAATTTTTTAAAGCGCGCGCACACGAATATTAATAGATAGAAAACAGTGTCCGAGAGAATATTGCTGCCATGCATAGGTTTATTCCTTTTCTGAAATTTGGTAATGCCAAACAAGAAAAAAATGTGCATTCCATGTACAAATTCAGTCTGAAATTAATATCAAATTAAATTCATGATTTGATTATTATTATAATTTAATTCTCATAATTATCAAATCAAAAAAATTGATTTTATATTAATTAAGATGATTATTTATCTTATCATTAAGTAATTTTTTTTATAAATAGAGATTTATATTTTGTATTCAACCAACTTAATAATAAAGATGTAGCCGACTTTTTAAAGTGATCTGATGATCTCTCGTTGATCTCTTACTTGTCTCCGTCTCAATTTGTTCTGATTTTTTATTAGATCTTATTTTTTCTTCGGTAAATAATAAAGAATAAATATCATTAGAGTGCTAGGCTTCCTCTCAGTGATGATGAAGTATCGCCTAACATAAATTTGTATTTATATTTGTATTTTTTTCTTTTTCTTTTTCATATTTTTTTAACATATTTAAATATTTTTAAAAAATAAAAAATACATAAATACACTAAAAGTCACTTCCTTAATCATTAAGTAAAACAAAAATTAATTTTTTTTAATACATAAACTGTCAAAATGAGGGAGTAAACTCAGACCGCGTACTTGTTGAATCCATGCCCTGGGCAGTCAACAATGACTGCTCAGCGCTTAACCCTCAACCCTCAACAAGTAACTGTAAATGCAGTTACATTGAATGCAAATAAATGCATTCATACGTGAGGCGAGGTGCCTATAAATTGAAGCTTCAGGCGAGAGCTTCAAACACACCCAAGAAGAAAAGAAAAGAGAGAGAGCCGAGAGAGCTCTGAAAGAAAAGAAGAGAGTTGAGTTGAGTGGAGTGTGATCCTCCTCCTCTGTAATATTTTCTTGTGTTCCACTATTTATTAGTGAAGCTCTTTTCTGTGGATGTAGGCAGTTGCCGAACCACGTTAAATTCTTGGTGTCACTGAGTGCATGAGTGTACTCTTTCATTACCGCTTTTATCCCTTCCGCTGTGTTGATTCCCCCAACAAGTGGTATCAGAGCGTTTGTTGGAAGAAGTTTTTATAGAAAACTCGGTTTTAGTGTGTAGCTCAGTTTTCAAATTTGAGCATACCACTGTGTTCGTCTCATCGAGACAAGAAAAGCGGTGAAAACCAGAGGCCGGACGGACGTTGCACGCTCCCCCACGCGCCGTCTGAAGATTGGAGAGTGAGACCCACTCTCTATACGCGCCGCGCGCGCCCAGGAGAGGCACGAGCGCGTGAGGACCACTCTCGACACGCGCCACACGCGCTCCTTAGAGAGTATTGCGCGTGAAGTCCACGCGCACCTGAATAAAGAAGGCGCGTGTTCTTCACGCGCCTACGCGTTCCACGCGCTCCAGTGAGGTTCTGGCGCGTGAAGAACACGCGCCTACGCGCTGTTAGTCGTGCCACGCACTGCACGCGCGACAGAGTTCCTGTTTTGGTTCTTTTGCTCATTCCTTGTGCTATCTGAGTCCGATTTTGACGAAACAAGACTCGTTTCCAACAAAATCAAGCGTTCCGGACACAACGGTACTGTCCGTTCTACGATATTCCACTTCAAAGATCCTGTACTTGTATTTTGTATTTAGAATCAGTCTAAATCCATGGAGGATTCAGCATCAGGCGCCATGATAAAGCTGACTGCCTCAAACTACAGTCTTTGGAGGCCTCGGATGGAGGATCTATTGAACTGTAAAGATCTGTCTGACCCTTTGGAAGATGAAGGGAAGAAGCCAGATGAAGTTATGGATCAAGTGTGGAAAAAGATGCACAAGAAGACTATTGGTCAAATCAGGCAATGGATTGACCATAGTGTTTTTCACCACGTGGCCCAGGAGACGGATGCATATAACTTCTGGAAAAAGTTAGAGGATATGTATCAGGCTAAGACTGCTCGAAACAAGGCCCTCTTGATGAGACGACTTGTTAACTTGAAGTTGAAAAGCGATACCTCTGTTGCCGAGCATACTAGCGAGTTTCAAAACCTAGTTAATCAGCTCGGGTCCGTCAACCTGAATCTTGGCGATGAAGAACAAGCCCTGCTACTTCTCAGTTCATTACCAGACAGTTGGGAGACGCTGGTGGTCTCCCTAAGTAACTCTACTCCAGATGGCAAACTTACCATGACGATGGTTAAGGATGCCCTGTTTAATGAGGAGGCCAGACGAAAAGAGACAAGCATGAATCAAACTCATGTCCTTGTCACCGAGAGTAGAGAAAGGCCTCAAGGTAATGATAGAGGGAGAAGTGGAGGCAGAAACAGAGGGAAGTCTCAACCACGTGGAAGGTCCAGCAGTAGCAGGAACCAGCAAATGGGTAACATGAAATGTTACCATTGTGGCAAAGAAGGCCACATGAGGAAACACTGCCGCAAGTTTTTAAGGGAGCAAGGTCAATGTAATAAGCTGAAGAAAGAAGATGGTGAAACCCTTGTCACTATTTCGGGAGATGTGGCAATACTCTCCACTAGTGACGAGACGTGTCTGCACGTTGCAAGCCATGATGTTGAGTGGGTGGTAGACACAGCAGCATCATACCACGCCACTTCCCATAGTGAATTTTTCACTACGTACAAAGCAGGAGACTTTGGTACGGTAAGGATGGGGAATGCCAGTTCCTCGAAGATCGTGGGAGTTGGCGAAGTGCAGATAAAAACCAACGTTGGTTGCACCATGGTGTTGAAAGATGTTCGACACATTCCTGACCTTCGGCTCAACCTGATTTCCGGGACAGCCCTTGATCGACAGGGCTATGACAGCTACTTCAGCAAAGGCACTTGGAAGCTGTCACAAGGTGCCATGGTTGTCGCCCGAGGACATATTTGCGGTACGTTGTACAAAACCCATGTGAAGATCGGTTCTGATAGCCTCAATGCAGTGGAAGACGAGGCATCACCGAATCTGTGGCACAAGAGACTCGGACACATGGGTGAGAAAGGGTTGGATACGCTTGCAAAGAAGGCACTTATCAAAGTTGCCAAAGGAACAGCGTTAAACCCTTGTGAGTACTGTTTGTTTGGCAAACAATGTAGAGTCTCTTTTAAATCCTCTACGAAGAGAAGATCAGAGTTGTTGAGTCTGGTACACTCTGATGTATGTGGTCCCATGGAAGAAGAGTCATTGGGAGGTAACAGATATTTCGTGACATTCATTGATGATGCTTCACGAAAGGTCTGGGTATATGTTTTGAAGTCAAAGGATCAGGTCTTCGAGCACTTCAAGAATTTCCACACCCTAGTGGAAAGAGAGACGGGAAAGAAGTTGAAGTGCCTGCGAACGGACAATGGAGGAGAATATGTCTCCAAAAGGTTCGCTGCATACTGCGCTGATCGCGGTATTCGACATGAGAAGACGGTCCCATATACCCCTCAGCACAATGGTGTAGCCGAAAGAATGAACCGGACCATCATTGAAAGAACAAGATGCATGCTCAGTATGGACAAGTTACCAAAGCCATTCTGGGGTGAAGCTGTTCTAGCTGCCTGTTACCTGATCAACAGATCACCTTCTGCACCACTGGAATTTGAAATTCCTGAGAAAGTTTGGTCTGGAAAAGATGTCTCTTACTCTCACCTGAGAGTGTTTGGGTGCAAAGCCTTTGCACACGTATCCAAGGAGCTGAGACAGAAGCTCGATGTTAAGTCAACTCCATGTATCTTTGTTGGATATGGAGATGAAGAATTCGGATACAAGTTATGGGATCCAGTGACAAAAAGAATTGTCAGAAGTAGGGACGTTGTGTTCCATGAAAACCAGAACATAGGAACTGAAGCTTCATCAAGAGAGCTTAGTTCCGATACTCCAAATCCTGCACCATTACAGTCCGCCACAGATAATGAGGATATGCAGGATTGAGATCTATAGGTAACAAAGTCGACTAAGACAATGATTTTGAAATGACCAAGATGCGTCTTGAAGAACTAGGTTTGCTTATCAAGAGCAAGAAAAGCGACGGAGCGGTGATCAAAGATGCATCCATGAAGGACATCCAATAGAATAAACCATTTTCACGACAAAAAGAAATAAAAAAATCCATCAATCCAGCAATACTTGAAAAGAGAGATGAACCGAGTGAGATTGTGTAGATCTGAAGCAGATAGAGAAAAACCGAGTGAGAGTGTGCAGATTTGGATAGTAATGTCGAATGGAAAGGGCCGACGAGTCTTTGCTATCGAGTGTGTATAGAAAGGTGGTTGCCTTCCTCTGGGACGAATGGAGAAGATGACTGAATGAAGAGAAGTTTCGGGATGATGAAGACAGAGAGTTGATATTGCGTTTTACTTTGGGCGGCTAGGGTTGGAGATCTGAAATGATTTTATATACAGACGGGTTCAACTTCAAGATATAAACGCATTAACTAGTTGGGTTGCAAACCGATCAAATACTAACCAGTCAAGTTTAGGTCGGGTCAGGTCGGGCCACTTTAAACGGGTTCATCGGGTTTACGGATTATTTGCACAGGCCTATCCATACATGCCTTAAAACGATAAGAATGATGATAGGCGGTTTTGGCATAGAAGAACCAGTTCAAATACGGATCCACCTAACTATGACTGATGTTTATTTTTAAATTATTCTTAGAATCTATTATGCTATCCAACATAGGCATATTACATCCAAAATAAATAACCTTATAGTTTTTATTTTCAAAATTATAAATTTCTATAATATAATTTTAAACTTCACAACAATTGCAATTCTTTTTTCTTTATAAAAATCTCTGTTAGAGAGTATATTTCAAAATAAAGAAAATCATACAAAATTATTAATTAGTAATTTATCATATAATACAAAATTATTTTATATATAAAAATACAAATATTTTATAGAATATAAAAATAAAAAAATTATATAAATTAGTCCGGTCCAGTATTTAAAAAAAAAATAGAACCAAATCGATTTTGAATAATTAAAAAAAAAAAAACAAAAACCGATATCAAACCGTACTAAATTTGATACTGGACCAAACCGCGATTAGATCCGATCTGATTTACCGGCTGATTTTTTTTTCTTTTTTTCACCCCTGGCATTAGGACTAGAGAGCGTGGGACAGAGATCGGCACATCTCTTTCTTGGAAATCGAAACCTCGTCCTTCTAACGAAGAAAATATATGAAAAATGGTTTGACTAATTTAATACTTCTCCTCGTGTAGATCATGCCTGCCTAATCCAATCGGTTTAAAGCCTATCTAATATATTTTTACGCCATCTCCAAGGCGTGGAACCACGCAGGCCAACCATGTTGGTGGGACGTGGAGAAATATTGGTGGCTGATGAAAGGTTTCGTTTTCATACAGCTAGTCTGTAGCCGGTGAGTAGCACGTGACATATATAGTCATCAGAGAAATCGTGTGAATAGATTTTTGTAAAAATTATCAAATATTTAAAAAGTGTAAAAAAATTATTATTTATTAGTGACACTTATTTTTTTATATAAAAAATTTATACGAGATTTATCTATTTAAAACATGTAACTAATAGGACTCATTTTCATTCAGGTCCCAACCTCAAATTAAATATCTTAATTAAATCAACCCTAAGTTAAATAATAATATTGAGTTTATAATTTGTTGGCGGGGCTTGTGGGGGACTAGGAATTAATTAAGTTTGAACTATTACATTCTGAATAGCACCAAATAGTGGAGTAAAGGATTATTAGTGCATTCTGAAGAGGACCTAAGTCTATAAAGTAGAAAAATATCCTTCTGATCAGATTTCAATGATTTTTTTTTTTTTAAGAAATTGTAATAATTTATTCATCAGAAAAACTTACATCCATGATCGAATACATTTTAAAATGTTCCATATCAAACATGACATCATAAACCAAAATAATACATTTGAAGCTCCATCAGTATACTATTTTCTTTTATGATTGGTCTAATTTTCATTATTGTTAGTCTGGTCTGGATTGAAAGTACTATTTATTTTTAATTTTTTTACTAACTTAGTAAGAAAAAATACATTAATAGATACGAATGCAATGCGCGCGCTGGAACCTTTCAATATTATTGCATCATGTCATACATAATTTATTTATTTGCATAATCAATATGAAAAATATTTTTAACTCTTGTTTTATTAATTAATACATTAAACACTAGTCTGCTGATGTAAAAGCCTAACTCATCATCGATTTAGTATAATATTATTTCTGTTTTATTTTTTTTCTTTTATAATTATAATAGATTTCACGATAAATTATATATTTGTATATAAATAACATAACGTTAAACAATATTATCTTGAATAAAATGTGTTGCTAACAAATTAGTCCCGTTTGCTACTGCCCACATCATTTATAAAAATGTTTTGAAACACATTTTTTTATGCTAAAGGTATTGTTGGCTTTAACTACAAATATACGTTTGCTTTATTAACATAGATTCAAAAATAGAGTTTGCCTTAAAAAATGAAGGTTTTACACTACAAGGAATAAGAAAAATTAGCAATAATATTACATGAGATGTTACAAGGTCAGTAACGTATCAAACACATCGCTTGATACAATACTTGTAAACTCACAACTATAAATTAAAGATCATAAAAATAAACTCACAAATATATATATTTTTTTAATTTAAGTAAACTCACAAATTGATATAGCATGTGTTAGATCTATTTTATAATAAAAATATTTTTATAATTTAACATAATACATTAATTTATAAATTTATTTTTATAAAATCTGTTTATTTGTCGTTAAAATATTTCTCTAATTTTTTTTTAAATATGATATTCGCGGTTGATTGGGCCTAAACGACAGAGTACAAGATAGATCGTGGTTGCCACGCGGAACAAGCGGAAGCGGCAGTCACCCAACAAAGCTAACCGTCCACTAACATGGTATTTTCAACAAGACTGGGAAGTGGGAAGTGGGATCTCCCGCGCCCACTATTCAAGAACCAAAGAAGAACGGTAGCTGCAGATGCCTGATCTGATATGGTTCACTTTCTTACACTCTCACGCTAACATATGACTCATCTATCAATTATTTTATGGCCTGTGCGATATTCCTTTAAGTACAACAAAAAAAGTGCTCGCGATACGCATGCTCAGTTACAGCAAATCTCCAGGCAGCACGAGCTTCTGTTTTGGTATCGTGTTCTAGTTTCAGTATGAGCTTGTTCGCCTGGAACAGCTGCTGGGGAAGCCATGAAATCAAGCGAACACTCTACTTATTGTTCTTGGGTCAGGTCGTCTCTTTTGTACTTGCACTCATGAGCTTCACTTCGTCTCTGATAGCCGATCTTGGTAACCTTCACAAATTCATCACTGTTAGCATTGGCTTCTCTCTCATTCTCTTCTCCATCACTTTCGTTTTTATTAATTCATGCTGACCCCCTTTATTGGATTTTTCTCTTTTCCGTGGTGTTGTATAGGTGTAGATACACCTCTTACTCAGACTTTGTTTGCTTACTTGGGTCTGGCTTTGATTTATGGGAGTATCGTGCTGTATAGGCGTCAGAAACTACGGGTAATTTCGTCTTTTTCATCTTTACTTAGCAGTTGTATATTGCATTTTCTCAACTATGTATTTGGTAAAACTGAAATTGTGGGTTGAAGTGCAATTGGTTGCAAAAATCTAGGTTGCTTTTGGTTTTGGGTTCTGAAATTGTGACATACTCTGTGTGGGGGTTGCAGGTTTCTTGGTATTGGTATCTCCTTTTAGGTTTTGTCGATGTTCAAGGGAATTACCTTGGTGAGTGATTGTACCTGAACTCTCTGACTTGTGTTTGGCTTATATTGACGCATGGCGGATCTAATAGGCTAATTCTGGTTACCAATGATTTCCTTTCTCAAATTGATGCGGCGGTGACATTCAACTTTGTTTGCATAATGACAAATTTGAGATTTGGCAGTATTTGTTACTTGCGATTATGTAATTAATCATGGCTCAGAAATATGGTTTTGTTTTTCTTTCTAAGCCAGAAAATATGAGTTGACTGTTTATAAAAACATGGGGTTTATCTAAAAATGTGCCACATTGCATATCTAGAACGGGAACAAATACCTGTAAAATAAACCTCTAATGTGTAATATTACTTACCGAGAATGCTTTTGAAAGTTTTCCCGCATATATAAGCTAGTCCATGTATGGATTTCTTGGAGTCATTGTTAATTTCCTGTTTCTTTTGATGCAGTCAACGAAGCATTCCAGTTCTCATCCATTACAAGCGTAACGTTATTGGACTGTTGGACAATAGCATGGGTACTGATTCTGACCTGGTTCTTCCTAGGCACTCGATACTCTCTATGGCAGTTATTTGGTGCAGCCATCTGCGTGCTTGGCCTTGGCTTAGTGCTCATTTCTGATGCAGGGGTGGGTGGTGGAGGTGACATTTCCTATCAGAACTGAACTTTCCACTTTCTAGATAATGAACTGATGGTTTGTGGGAACTGTCTGAATCATGGGTTTTTGTTTTCAGTAAGCTAGTTAAGTGAAGTATAATCGTGATTGGTAGACTTTATTAGTTTCTTTATTTTCGTAGTTATGTATTCCTAGTTTCGGGATCAGCATTAAAAGGGAACTCCTATCACCTCGAGCAGTCCTACCTTTAATACCTGATTGTATCTATTATAATGTCAACCATATGTTGATCTTTCAGGTGGTTCAAAACCTCTGCTAGGAGATATACTTGTCATTGCAGGGACAATATTCTATGCAATGAGCAACGTTGGTGAGGTTGGTGAATCAGATTGTTGGTTATACAATCCGCCTTCATCTTTTTGAATGACAAACTTTAACCTCATAAGTTTCTCCTTTGTAACATTTTCCTACATTGCAGGAATTCTGTGTTAAGCAAAAAGATCGCGTTGAAGTTATTGCTATGCTCGGTATTTATGGTTTCCTAGTGAGTGTGGTTCAGGCGTATCCTTCATAGTGCCATTCACACTAGAGATATGGATTGCATGTTCTTTTTCAAATTGGTTGTTATAACATCTTTTTGTTATGAGCTCTGAGGAACATAGCTTGGAAATGTAATTTATGTTGCTGTTCCATGAAGAGGAGAACTGTGTTTCCTTCATTCAATAACCTTTTTCTCAGATCTATAATCGAGCTAAAGTCTCTGGAATCGGTTGAGTGGTCTACAGATATTGTAAGTTGATAATTCTGTTTGCCTCTTGGACATTACTAGTACCATGAGAGAAGATTATGCTGTATCACGTTTGATCATTGAAGCACACTTACTTTTGTAGTTTCACTTTGGCTCAAAGTTTAAGGCCAAAAGACAGTGTTGACAAAAAATGTAGGAATTTAGCTTTAGCATTAAGGCATGCTTTTCCTGTCAAATTCCCAAATATTTGATTTGGTTACAGTTCAAAACAGAGTTTGTTTTCATGTTTTCAGATATTAGCCTTTGCTGGCTATGCTGTATCAACCTTTATGTTCTATGCCCTTGTTCCTTTCGTTCTTAAGGTGAGTTTTGTTCTCATCAACAATTTTGGCGTTATTATTTTTGTAGGAAGTTAATCAGTCTTTCCACAATGAAAAACTAATTATTAATACATATTTCCCACTCAAATTGAGAGATGAGAATAAAAATATATATAGCTCATCTAGCAAAGTGAGCATCATATTTCATCCAATCTGTGATTAGACAAAATTTATTAGTGTTTCTCTAGATCTTCTCTCTTTGATCTATAGAAACTAGATATCAATGGCTTAAAAAATCCTTTCTTATACTCTTGAAGCTGATCTATGAGAAATATCAATTGTCAGTCTTTAATAGAAGTAATTTTGCATACAGTTAAGTGGAGCCACAATGTTCAATCTCTCCATCCTAACATCTGATATGTGGGCAGTTCTCGTCCGCATTTTTTTCTACCACCAGCAGGTATGTTTTTCATATTCAAGAGCTGTCGTCATATTTTATGGCCTGAACTCGGGCATTTTGAGTCCTGATGCTACTACTGTATACGGTTCTGGCTATTTCGAGCGTATACATATTGTTTCTTTATGATGGTGTCAATCATATCAAAAGCTGACCTAATGTTAATGTTTGATTTCAGGTGGATTGGTTATACTATTTTGCTTTTGCAGTTGTAGTTATTGGACTCATCATTTATTCAATAACGTAAGTTCTAAACATTGCCCCCAAATTTTTTTTCATCTGTTGAACACTGGTTGTTGAACAATAGAACATACGTATGTTCTAAATATTGCCACCAAAACAGTTGAGCAATAGCTCATCTCACTCTTGTTATAATTGTTTGAATCAACATGGAAACACAGACTTCCTATTTTTTAAGTTAAATTCAACCGAGTTTACTCCAAAACGTGCTTAAGGTGTATGGCTAAGGCCAAGTTGATCAAAACTTTGTTTTTAGAGATGAGATGAGTTGATATTAAAGTTAAAAAGTTGAATAAAATATTGTTAGAATATATTTTTTAATATTATTTTTGTTTTAGGATTTGAAAAAGTTGAATTGTTTATTTTATTTTGTGTAAAAATTTAAAAAATTTATGATGATGAGATGAAAAGTTTTAAAAATTTTAGATTTTAATGTTGAAAACAAACCGACCCCTCATATTCAACAAATACTATATCCTTCAACTGAACTCCTGTTGTCTTTCTTTTTTGGTAACAGTGAAAAGGATTCGATTACTTTACCGGATCCCGAGGGTGGAAACTCCAGTGCACAATACGAAGCACTTACCAATGAAAGTGAACCATCTAGAAATGAATCTCTGGCTTCTTGAGTTGAGGGGGCAGGGTAGCTTGCAGTACAATTTTAAGTGTTGCATTTCGAAGTGCGATCTTAACTTTAGGAGTAATGACATTATCACTCAGGTGTTAAAAGAGTTAAGGCAGACTGATGTTTATGTAGACTTTAGAGAAGTTCAAATTTTATGGATGGACTTGTTCTAAGGATGCAGTAACTTTCTATCTGTAATAAGTAGAGCAATCTTGTTACCCCAAACATTTTCATTCTTTTTCTTAAGTACTTGTTACTCAAAACGTCTTCTCCCGCATCTTCTTTTGGGTCTCCCTCTATCTCCCCCGCCGCCGCGGGGTGGCATTGCCATTGGTGTTCCGGCGCACCAGGCCAGACCTTTTTCGCAACTTACGCCCTTCTCTTCATCTTTTGGTGGGCTGGGCCAAGAGTGCGGTCCATGCGCCCGACTCGGTCTCTAATGCCAATACTTCACAGGTGTGCCTGATTTTGCACTAGTTTGCTAGCTAAATCTATATTTTTTTCATTGTTCTTAATTCGATTGATGGGTATTTCACATGTTTGACATAGGTATCTGACATATAAACTATGGCGGAATTGCTGTTCTTTCTTATACTTCCTGTGGACAACGCCTATTTACTGGACTAAATAAAATTTGATCTTACCTCTTAGAAAAAAATTGCTACTTTTCTAGGGATCGGTATAATGCTTTGCCGAGACCGACGATACAAGGAGTACAAGGAATGGGGATTTTAGGAACGCTCGGGTCGAGCTCGCCACAATTCGGCCCAGTAGGGTTCCGGCGCACCACCAACAGAGACCTTTCCTTAGAACGCCACTTACCCCAGCTACCTTTTTCCTTTGACATGAAAAGGGTAGAACTCACTTTTGCGAATGCTAACCTATATACAATCGTTGATTTTGTAATGTTGTGGTTTGAGGATGTTGATGTTTTAGGTTTTCTACCTGGATGGAAATGCTAATAAGTTTTATTGTTACATGGTTGAACTGGATTTGTCTAGTATTGGCCGAAGTCGAAAGCATGCTTAAAACTGGATTCTTGAGTTTTTAAAAGTTTTTCTGAATGTTTTCCCCTGTGTACAGTGCATCCACTGTTTCCTTCTAGCTAGTCCAGGCACTACTGTTGGAGAAGTTGGATTTTTGAATTTATCATTATTATATCGAGAATATAAGAAGATCCAATTCATGAATAAGAAAGGCAATGCCAGCTCAAAAATGTAGAAAGCCGAGCGTTCAGACTGTAAAGGAATAGCTGCAGAATTACTGATAACCATGGATACAAAGGCGCTTCCCACAAGTTTTGGCTTGTGCTTCCAGAATCTGGGAACAATCCCCTTCCTTCAATCAAGATTCTGTTTTCCTATCTTATGGTCGGTGCTCTTTTGGGTACTAAACTGATATGTTGTAGAATAGTACATGATGGTTTTATTATTGATGACACTTTGGTATTTACTGAGATAATGGTGGTAGATCTTGTCCATGGGTTGCTTGTCTTTGCTTTTTATAACTTGCTCTTATTGTTTCTTGTGAAAAAATTTGAGGTGAAGAGTGTTTGCAAGACTGTTATAGGCTTTTGAATTTCTATTTCTTTATGAAGAATCTGCAAGGGCATGCCCTTTTGAGACTCTCATGATCTCATCAATGGGATCTCCTGGTTCCCCCATCACCAAATACATCGCAAAGTATGCAATCTGTTAATCAGCCATAGTTGATGTCTGGATCACAAGGAAAGCCTCCTTTATCACCCCCTTCAAATAGGCATCCAGTAAATTCACAGCATCATGTGCTGCCAACGGCTTCACAGTAACAACATCTGTAGTCTTTGCAGCAGCAACAATCTTCACCATCAAATCAGTCACAGGAGCTGTACGGTCAGCAATTTCTGCAAAATGTGACCCATCAGCAGCAGCTTACAAGGGTTCATGGTTCTGTAAATCAGAAGCTTTCCTTTCTTGCAATGGTACAACATAACACAGAGAATAGAGCAGCTATTGTGGAAACTGATGAATCCTATAATAGGATTCTTAGCAAAAGAAGCATCCACGACCTAGTTAGCCAGGTGAATCATTATTAGTTTTCTTTGTAGTCACTTAGCTGTAGAATCCAGATTATCAAAACCTTCGATCATTAATCATGACTTTTACTCCTCTAGAGTCTAGTCAGTTGATTGGTATGAGTAAACCCGTCTAACTTTGATTTTGTGAAATAGAACCATATGGACAACATTGTTTTTTCATGTTTTTGGTGAGACAAAAACAATAAATTATCTAGTTTAATTCAACATATCGAAGATGAGTGCCAAAAACTAACTTATCTCTCTTTTTTTTTCCTAGACCTTTCATCATAGACTTTTCTTGTAATGTTGACTCTTGAGAATAGATTGGGGGGTGGGGGGTGGATTGGATGTATTAACACAGCCGTACACAAGTCCCTTCTCACCCAAATCACTTGCGTTATCTCATGACCTAATTCTGTCGGGCCACCGTCTTGTTGAAGCAGCTGCAAAGTTTGATTTGACCGTTGAACTTTACAAGAGATCCATCTCTTGAGCTGTTATGCTATGTTAGATGAGGGTCTTTACGAACAATCATAGAAAAGCCACAAATTCTTACGAGTCTACTGTTTTTGCATATGAGTAAATCATAATTTTGGAGTAAACAGGGGGACGCATTAAGAAATTATCTTTTAATGGTGTCATGTTGAAGTATGAAGTTTCTAATATGTTATGCTCCATAATATAATAGACCAATTGAATAGTTATCTGAGTCAGAAGTGTGGTTCAATAAATCTCATTGTTAACTGCAAAAGATGGAAGAAACATGATGCATTAAGTTGTGTGAATATGGTATCGGCGACTCTTCCCTGTTTTATGTCTCCATAATATCATAAATCAAGTTAGCTGGTTGTTAGGGGTGTAAACTCAAACCGGAAAACCGGAAAACCGGACCGGACCGGACCGAACCGGACCGGTTTTACCGGTTTTGAACCGGTCCGGTCCGGAACCGGTTTTTAAAACGTAAAAACCGGCCGGTTCCGGTTCCGGAATTTTTTGGACCGGACCGAACCGGACCGGACCGGTTGATTAAAAAAAATAAAAAATAATATTTTTATATATAAGTTTTATACAAAATATATTATATATATATTAAATATTAATATATATAAGTTTTATATATAATGTATAATTATAAATTTTTATGTGAAATTTTATATATAACATATATATTCATATATGAAATAATTTCTTATTATAATTTATAAATTATTACATAAAATGTTAATACTAAATCACTAAAAGTTTATAACTAATACTAATATATAACTTATAACTATACCAATAGTCTAATATTAATACTATTATATAGTTTAATATATTAATAAAAGTATAAAACAGTTTTTTTTAAATCAATTTTTTTTTTTATAAACAAATTTTTAATGACAAATTGTGAAATTTATATTTTAAAAAAACCGGAAAACCGGACCGGACCGGACCGGAAACCGGTAAAACCGGAAGTACCGGTTTAGGAGGGTAACCGGTGCGTAATCGGTTTTGAAAAGTACAAAACCGGTACATACCGGTTCGGTCCTAGATTTTATCCAAAACTGGACCGGACCGGTTACACCCCTACTGGTTGTTGAATTTGATAAGAGCATGTGACTTGGTTGTTGAAATGATGTGTACGATTCTGTCTGTCTACTGGGTTGTGTAAAAACTAAAAACACACAAGCACCCAAATAGATTTATGAATATATCTATACCTATACATTATTATTGTATTCTTCTTTGTTCTCAGAATGAATTACTCACTTACATTATTGCCATTATGATTGTCTTGGTGGATGGGCGTTTTTCTTTTAAAAAGTGAATGGCAATCATAGCGAAGTGTTTTAGGTGCAAGCTTCATTTCACGTATTGTCATTTGTGCTGAGCATTGCGTATCATCAACCCATATCTTCTCCACCATATGAAGCTGCTCAATGATGGAAAAGCAGGAATAGTTTAAGATTTTCGCAAGAATTCATGTGTTTGCACATGTCTGTGATCAATGAATTGAAATGGTGTTGGGTCATGTGGTTTGGACAAATAACATGTGCACTCGATGAGAGATTTCATGCCTTTTTTAATGTGCTCCCCAACTTTTAAAATGCAGATTAGTTTATTAAATAAAGCCCAGTGCGTACTGGTGAAGAGCATTATCTTCCTCATTTTTGGCTAAAGAATGCCTGTAAAAGGGGAAACCAGGTTTATCACAAAGGTGCGCTGCCCTGCCCTCTTTTCTGGGTTTTCCGTTTAGTTACTTTTGGGGTCTGCGATTCACCATTTTTACAGTCTGAAAGATTGTTTATCTTGTACCTTTTTTAACAGATTCTAACTCCCTCGAACACATGTTTAAAGAGAAGCGTGTACAATCGTATTTTTATTAAAATCAATTTTTGTCCGCCGCATAAATTTTGGAATCTAATCCAACCCTGACTTAGTATTATTATTATTATGGTACAAGTAAAGTAAGAACGTTGAAAATGTGCTTAGAAAATATAAAAATAATAATTTTGTGGCTCTGCAAGACATTCCGTTTGGTGGATAGTAAGTTGGGATTAAAATTAAAAATTAAATAAAATATTATTAGAATATTATATTTTAATATTATTATTATTTTGAAGTTTGAAAAAATTAAATTATTTATTAATTTGAAAAAATTGTAATGATGAGATGAGTTGAGATCGCTTCTCAATCCAAACAGAGCCTAATTTGGATTTTTTCAAATAAATTTAATAATATTTATTTATTTATTTTTTGCGGAGAAATTTAATAATATTTCAATAATTGGTCTTTGTGCAGCTAAATGCACCCATTTTTGTTTTTCTATGTTGATATCTCATGTGAATATATGCTGATAAATAAATAGGAAAGTCCGGAAATTAAATTAAATCGAGTAAAGCGAGAATGCTAAGAGGGAGTTCCTTCCTTCGTATGAATTATTATTATTATTATTTTTAATTTGGTCAGAAATTGATTACTCGTAACTTTCACCCATATTAACTAGAAATTAATATAATGCTATATATATATATATTTAAGAATTTGCCTTGCTGGGAAGCTTTGCTGTTAATATTGAAGATATCTCCCATTTTATTGCGATGATGCGATCCACAGGTAATCCCAAAGATAAGAGACTTGGGTTGAGACTCTTTATTTTTTTATTTTTATTTATATTCTTTGGTTTTAAAAAAGTATGACTCGAGTGTCACGCGGGCGTAAATAAACAAGATACACAGATCTACTTGGAATATGTCGTCACACGTCGATGTCTCATTGCTCGAAGAACCACAAAGAATAATCACCTAAACCTAGGCCAACCAACTTAAATTTCAGAGCTAATTAACAAAAAAAATAAATAAATCAACAACAACAAAAAGGAAAGCATAAAATTCAGAGGGGAGAGAAAGATAGGACTTTTCGCTAGCCACCCGGCGTCAGCCGTTTCCACGTCCTTTTCAACCAGACTAAACCAGACCGGACCAACCCTCCCCCATCCCAGATTTCTTTTATTTATACCTCTGTAGGTATTGCGTTTGCGTATATGTGCACGCACATTCGTTCATTCGTGGGTATCATTTTCTTATACGGATTCCGACTGTGATTTTGCTTTCATTGTCCACAAAATCCCATCTATTCTCCCATTGAAAAAAGCCCATTACTATGGCGTGCGCGATCGGGAACTCTAACGGCGAGGTCGTCGACCGTGAAACCGATGCCGTTTTGGGATCCTACGCCAAGCGCGAGAAGCTCATTATCGACACTGATCCCGGCATCGGTGAGTTTCTCTGTTCCTTTGTTTGGTTGATTACCCAAAAAAAAACGTAGGAGAAATTAAAAAAAAAAAAAAACCTTCACCTAATTAAGGACAGCATAGCGTCATAGGGTCAAACATCCGGTGTTCTATATTTTAACAACTCTTTCTCGGCATCCAAACATTAACGTCTCCTTAATCTATGCTTTTGGGTTGTTCTGGCTGAGTGTTCGCTTTTTTTTTTTTTTCTTTTCTTTTTTTGATCTGTATATTAGCTACTATTGAGTTCTTATATCTCGCTGTGAAGGCATTGTATAATTTGCATGGAAAAAATAAAGCATTTGAGGGGGAAAAGGAACAGGTTTTTCTCACTTAGGAAGAAAAAGGAAATTGAGATTGTGATTAATGCTATATGTTGATTTAGTTACTAGGAATTGACATACTTATCTCATTGAAGCCAAACAGCTTGTCAGTTGGTTGAGTGTGGACAGTTTAATGTTGTTTCGAGAATCTCAATAGTTTTATATAAGTAAAGAATCTCAATAGTTTTTATCTGTAAATGATAGATTTTCAAAATTTTAGCATACCTGAACTTTTTTTTTTTTTCTTTCTTGTTTGGAGGAAACGGAGAGGGAGGATGAGCAATATGTGAAAATGGAAATGAAATGAACATGAAGTTTTGTGTTTTGCTTTAGTATGTGCTACATGTTGAGCTATAGATATGCATAATCGGAAGATTGATAAGTACTCAGTTTTTTTTATAAGTAAACTATTAATAAAAATAGGCATAGCCCAAGTACTTAGATGTTATACTGAACCGTTTTTGCATCCTCGAAATTTTCCTTTCGGTAAACCAACAAGAGCTAATATCTCTCATTTATTCATAATGGGCTTTTAATTTCTCCCTCCGCCAATCAACTGTTCCTAGTGGATTTTTGGCTCTCTTTGTTTTTGCAAAAAATTGTTCCCCGTGATATACGGTAAAATGTAGACGTAGAGCTCTACCAACAATGTGAATGGGTTTTCATAAATCAATAGATGATAGTATGGCGATCTTCATGGCATTTCAATCTCTGGAGTTGGAGATCTTGGGCTTGACAACAATATTCGGCAATGTCCAAACAGAAGATGCCACCCGTAATGCTTTGCTTCTGGTAGGTATTTGTTTTAGTTGATTCTTATCTTCCTAGGCATGATTATTTATTTGTATACAGTTTCAAGGGTGTAGTGTTTTCGGTTTATATCTTTGATCAATTACTGTTTTTAATGTGCAAAAGGATAGTGTGAGATAGCAGGGTGTCCAGGTGTTCCAGTGGCAGAGGGCAGCCCTGAGCCTTTGAAGGTATCTGTTTTCTTATGTATCTTAACTTGCATTTTGTCTTCACCAATGTTACATTGTAACTAAGATTTACTTTGGCCATTTGGCTTGCTTAATCTCTTTCGAAATAGCCTTTATCTATTTCATGTGAATAGTTATACTTATAGTAACCCCCCTTTCTGTAACTGGGTTTTGTTTTTTTTTTTTTTTTTTTTTGGGGGGGGGGGGGGGGGGGGTGGTGTGGAGTATTTTTGTTGTATGTTAATCATGCTTTATTTTGGAAAAAAGGGGGGAAGACCACGTATTGCTGATTTTGCGCACGGTTCTGATGGGTTGGGGAACACATTTCTACCTCCTCCAAAAGCAAAGAAAATTGAGCAGAGTGCTTCCGAGTTTTTGGTTCACAAGGTCTCTGAATATCCTGGTGAGGTATCTATCCTTGCACTTGGACCTCTCACAAACTTAGCTTTGGTAAGTTGCAGTATCCTTGCTCCCTATTTATCTGCCTTGGAACTTCATAATTGAGAACTTTTTTTAATGACCTGGCTATTATGGTTATATAACCGTCTTGATCAGGCAATCAAGAGGGACTCTTCCTTTGCGAGCAAGGTAAAGAGAGTGGTTATACTTGGTGGAGCTTTCTTTGCATTGGGCAACGTAAATCCTGCCGCTGAAGCGAATGTAAGTGTTAGCTTTCTTGTATCTCCTCTTTCAAATAGGAATCATGCCAAGCCCAGTGGGGATAATTAGTTGTCACGGGTTCAAAGTTTTATGAGCTTATTGCGTTGAAATTATTAGCTTAAGCTTTTGTTTCAATTGGATTTCTTCCAAAACCTTTAAATGTAGGAGTTGTTTTCACTAATTGTTGGCAGAAGAAATTGACCATATAAAGAAACAGTAGAAGCAATTGACTAAGGCCAAAAGGGAGAGGAGTGGTAAATATATCCAAGTTTCCCATTACTTCCAAATCCATATCCTTTGATCAGTAATCAACTGAAGCAATTCTAAAATGACAAGCGTTTGATTCAATTTAGTGCCGTATAATTTCTTTCAATTAGAAAGATCTGCCTTAGAATTTTTCTCATCAGTTTAATGTTGAATCCTAGTTGTACATGCAAAGAAAATTAGTTTAGCCTGCCACTTATTTATTAAAAGAAAATAGTTTAGTCAGCCTTTTCAGGTTTATCTCCTTGATCAGCTGTACATAAAAACATTATTTCCTGACTTGCAGATCTATGGGGACCCAGAAGCAGCAGATGTTGTGTTCACCTCTGGGGCAAATATTGTTGTTGTTGGAATAAACATTACAACCCAAGTCAAATTTACGGGTATCTTCAACTGCTAGTTTGCTTCAGTTTCTAAACCAGCTGCTCTTGTGCTACTTTCATGTGCTTGGTGAAGTAATATCCTTCTAACAGTTGCCACTGCCTTATGGTTTCAGATGCTGACCTGCTTGAATTGAGGCAATCGAAGGGAAAGCATGCTCAATTCGTAAGTGATATGTGCAAGTTTTACCGAGATTGGCATGTGAGGTCTGATGGTGTCTATGGTAATCATTCTTGATTCATCGTATGCCCATGCTACATAATTCTTCTATTAGCTCTAGTTAAATGGTTGATTTATTCTGTACGTTTTCTTTCAGGAATTTTCCTTCATGATCCCGTCAGTTTTGTGGCACTAGTCCGTCCTGATCTCTTTACGTACAAGAAGGGGGTTGTAAGAGTCGAGACACAGGGCATCTGTGTAGGGCATACGCTAATGGATCAAGGACTAAAAGTGTATGTTCATACTTTAAACAAAGTAGAATTGGTCCTTCATGAAAAATTTAATTTTTTGGATTTTTTTAGACTGAGTTGTTTAATTTTGATATAGATGGAACGCAAGCAACCCATGGTCAGGCTATTCCCCTGCTTCAGTTGCTTGGACTGTCAATGTGGAAGAAGTTGTTGATTATGTCAAAAAATTGTTGATGAAACCATGAAGCCACGGGAATATGTGCTTCTATTCCAGAAAGATGCTAAAATACAGAAAATGAAGGTTGGGGTGACGCTTGTTTCAACTGAAAATTCATTGGTGGCTTCTTTCATTATTTTAAATGAAAACCCAAGTCTTAGGTCATGTTCAACTCGTAAAAGTTGGTGAAATTGTGAACCGATGGATAGGGAATTCCTTTATGCATAAGGCTACATCTCTCTTCATATTTCAATTCTTAGTTCTCTCAGTAACTTTCTGTTCTTGATGAATTTCATCACAGCCCCAAAATGTGTAACGATGCCTTTCTCTTGATGCAAGTAAATTGTTATTGTCGCCGTACTGGTCACTGTATGCACACGCTCTTTTGTTGGATTCTTAAAAATTAAGCTACCTTTTCTTTTTATAAATAAATTTCCAGGCATTCCAAATTCCCATATCCCATAAATTATATATGTCACGAGTAATGTTACTCGTCATTTCAATTTTCATCATTCTCTTATCATCTCATGAAGTAATATTAGATGATTGAAAATTATTTATTATATTTTTTACTTGTGAATCTATCATCTAATGTCACATCATGGAATGATGAATAAAAGAATGATGAATATATATTTTTTATATATAATTTACCAATGAATTGTATGTACAATATATAGCTTGTCCTCGGTGGCAAAGCGCGTTTTAAAAAAAATGCAAAAATTGACCCTAACTATATTGAATTGATCTGCTGTACACAGTGTTACACGTGTGGACATATAGCATTTTACAGTACATTGAATTCTAAAAGTAGCACGCTTCGTTTATGAATCAATAAATTAATATTCTCCAACAAAAATAATAAAAACAATGTTTAACCTCTAAAGTTGGTAATTACTAAATCGCACTCTATCTATAGTAATGATGTAGTTATAAACTTAGCAAATTTTGAGCCCTCATTTAAAATAAAATAAAATTCATTGTTAAAAGATATAATTTCAATGCATGTCTTAAATTTATCTATTTTTTTTTAAAATTTTTTTTTAAAAAAAAGGTACACAAACTTGCACATTTTAACTGCACGATATCAGTTAATTTCTCAAAATGATTGGTGTTAATGATCTTTATTAAACTGGATTAATGAAACTAATAAATCTAGTTTGCTGAATTAACAAGTAGTGCTTAATTATGTATCCATATACTACTATAAATAGTTTCCATTAAACTGGCCGTAGATCCTTAAAAGCACTCGATCGAGAACAAGCAAGAAGTAGTTGCGCATGGACAGGCTCATGATTACCAAATTAACAAGATTTCTTAATTAATTGTGCCTAGCTATTAGCTAAGCTGGTCTTTCCTTAATAAAACATCAGACTCGCTTAATTAAAGGAAGCATTTCCATGGATTTGATCTTTATCATTCTCCGCATGCATGGATCCTACGATGGTTGTGCTTTGACCCCCGGGCCCCACAAGCTCTTTTAGAGGGACACGAGGTAACGCTGGGCCATGGGGAATACCGGCGTGGCCGGGATTGAACTAGACAAGTTAATTATAAGCCCGTGCTAATTCACGGTCCACACCCACTGTATATATACGACCTCCTTCACTTGCATTTCTGCTCACAAATATAGCCAGCCTTGTGCGGCTCTTTACACTTCTTGCTTTCACTTCTTCCATACGATGGAGACTCCAACGCTCCTCTATTATGTTCTCTACTGCTTCATCTTCTTCCTTCTTTCAGGTTTCCAACAGTATATATATACATAATTAACTCTGCTTCCTCTGTATTTGCCTTGAAAATAATTACATAACTCTCCCTAATCTCTGCTCATGTATGATGTATGTGTGCGAATTATATATTACAGGGCAACAACTGGTGCAAGGACGTCGTTCAGCTCATCACCACCACCGGAATCACCACCACCGGAAGCACCATCATCACATCTCTGCTAATTTTCACCGACCCCCAAAGCTCTTTGTCTTTGGGGATTCATATGCTGACACTGGCAACAGAAACTCTCAATCCAACTCCTGGAATTATCCATATGGCATCACCTTTCCCGGTAAACCAGCCGGTCGTTTTTCCGATGGCCGCGTACTGACCGACTATGTTGGTGAGTGCCTCTCTCTTTCTAGTGATGGGCTTCTTTTTCTTTTTTTAATTTTTATCTTTAGCTTGCTTTTTGGTACCAATAATGCGCTGCTTGCTTTAGTTTGTGTTGTTTTTATCAATGGTGGGTTCCTCTTCACTGTTAGTTTGCCACTTTTCCGCTTATTTTATGATAGCTATCTGCGTTGGTTCTCCCTTTTTCCTGTAAATATTGCATTATTTGGTCTACTTTTTTCCATCCCTCTCTTTCTTTCCATCTTGTCGGATCAGTATCCTATCTCTTTGCTGCAAATATTCTTACTTTCTCACGTGATGTGAAACTCTCTACATGATTTATTCTCATGTCACTAACCCTTATTCCAGTGTTGTTTTTTCGCACTAGTTTTTAAGTTTTTGTATTTGTAAACTCCTTTTCCACTCCACGTTAATGTAATTCTGTACATAGACTCTTCTTTTTTCAAGTGGAAGTACTGTCTTACTTTGTCTCCTTCCTTCTATATATCATGATAACTTTGATTAACACCTCCTGCCCCCACAAAAACGCATAAATTTGTACTTTTCAACTAATCTTCCCTTTAAGATCTTTGCTTCCATGAAATTCCTCGGATTAGAAAAAAAACAATGGATTCGTAATGGAATGCAATTGAACAACAGTTGAGGTAATAAGATAATTTTGAATAAATAAAAAGAGTTGAGGCGGCATATTTATATTTTAGCCATTATGAAAGTAAATAACCTTATCAATATCATTATATCCTAATTAATAGGATGACTATATGATCTGACTCACTAATATCGGGT
Organism: Juglans mandshurica; assembly: GCA_022457165.1. Lineage (NCBI taxonomy): Eukaryota > Viridiplantae > Streptophyta > Magnoliopsida > Fagales > Juglandaceae > Juglans > Juglans mandshurica. Next base: position 33,126,016 of record CM039626.1, read on the forward strand.
TTAATTCATGTGATGTATATATATATATATATGCAGCTGAATTCATGGGGGTTAAATCTCCATTTCCATACCGAAGGAGGCATCTTGTGGTGAAAAACTTGAAAAATGGAATGAATTTCGCTTATGGAGGAACGGGAGTATTTGATACGTTGTACTCGGGTCCAAACATGACGACCCAGATCGATTTCTTCCAACAGCTCCTCAGAGACCATGTGTTTACTGCTAATGACATAGAGTCCTCTGTGGCCCTTGTCACCGTCGCCGGTAACGACTACACTACTTACAAGAGCAAGACCAACGGCTCTTCTCAGGTAATTTATAAAGAGCTAGCTAGCTAGCCCCAGTACACACACACACACATATATATATTATAATAGTTTTACATATTATCATATCAGAAAGTATTGAGAAATGAGCACTAATTAAGGGAGAGTTTTGACTATTATATTGTAAATGATCATTAAAAACTTCCATCGGCATGGGCCTTGAAGGTTGCTAATTAATTAGGCGCCTCTCTTTGGTGCGGGAAATCCCCACATGATCACTAGTTCCTATAAATCTATATATATAGAATGAAGATTTTATAAATTTATATTTTAAAACTATCTAATTATTAATAATTATTCACTAATAGGATAGGATTCCATCCTGGATTTGGATAGGATTCCCTTTTATTTGCAGATATCATATAGGCAACATATTATTGTCGATGTTGGCCCTCGATCCTTTCATATTTTCTTCGTATTACATTCATGTTCACCTGTTACAGTAGTACTTCATTATCGGATATATAGCATCAAAAATAAAATCACGTGTCAAGTGGTCAAATATTAATCATTACTTAATTAATAGTTATTTGACCTGTCACGTGTCACGTAGCTAGTGATCTTGACATGTCACCTGTCTGCAGTAGTTAATAGTTTAGTTTCACGTCTAATTTGTTTTCATAATCATTTTCATCTATCCTTATAATTTTTTTAAATTCTCACACAAAATAAAATAAACAATTCAATTTTTTCAAATTTCAAAACAAAAATAATATTAAATTTGACATGAAACTTTTTAAATTTCTATCACACTCCACACTTCACATTCCACATTTTTTTAAATTTTTAAATTTTGTAATATTTTTTTTAAATTTTTTTTGAGTTTATTCTTTTTAAATTATTTCAAATTTTTTATTCATTATTCATATAATAAATATTTAATAAAAGAAAAAAATAATAAAAATTAAAAATAATGTGGAGTGTGGAGTGTTAGGAGGTTGTGAAGATTTTTTAAATTGATTAAGATCTGGCTACAAATATACTAGCATTTACCCTTGGCCTTCTCCTGAATTCAGCTATTTATATATATTATATATGTTGTATTGTAGGGTTTGCCATCATACATTACTACAGTGATCAAACAAGTTATGATTAATTTGAAGCGCATTCGTGGCTTGGGAGTTAAAAAAGTAGCCGTGACAACTTTAGAGCCCGTCGGATGTCTCCCTGCGATCACCGCTGTATCCTCTTTCCAACGATGCAATGAGACTGAAAACTTATTCGTGCGTTCCCACAACCTTTTGTTGCACCAAGCCGTGGCAAAGTTGAACAACGAAACCAAGGGTTCTGATTTCGCCGTTCTCGATCTTTATGCCTCGTTCATGTCCATATTAAAGAACAAAGCTGGAAGAAACCTAGGTAATTAATTTTACATTAACTTCCTTTTTTTTAAAAAAAATTCAATATTTTTATGTTAGTTTGCGGGCATGATTATCATAGTTTGTGGGTTTCATCTTATATATATATAGAGAAAATATATTTACAACCGTGAATTATACAATCATTGCATAATCGCTTTAAAAAAATTAATAAAATATGAAACTTACATGAAAAAAAATTAATTTTTTAATAGTAAATTACACTCTTTTTCAAAACAATTACGCGATATTTACGCACTTCATATTTATATGTAGAATAACTCATATATATATATATATATGGGCTGATGCATGTGTTAGCCAGCTCGGACCTTGCTCTAAGCTGTTTAGCAATCTCCATCCCCTCCATGTGTGGGGCTAGTTTTCTTAATTAGGACACAGTAATTGTTAGAATATAAAGTTCGGGGTCGAGTCTGTTTGACAGGAAATTAATAATATTGTTAAAATATAAATTAATCTCTTTTTAGCAACAAGAAGTTTATCTTCAGATTGTGCAGGAAGCATAAAGTTCGAGAACCCAATGAAGCCATGTTGTATTGGTATAAGCAGTGAGTATTCCTGCGGTGATGAAGATAAGGATGGAGAGAAGAAATATACAGTTTGTGGGTATCCCAACTCAACGTTCTTTTGGGACAATGTGCATCCTTCGCAGGTGGGATGGCGTGCTGTGTCTTCAGCCCTGCATCCCACTCTTGATCAACTAATTTACTAGAGTTACCGAAAATTAAGAAGGTAGGGAGCACAAATGTTAATTTTGATCATGTAATTTGTTTGTATTTTCCTTGTTTGATCTACGTCCTTATTCGACGTCTCTTGTTAAGCAATCTGACTACGTTGTAATACGTACGGTTTGGGTTTAGATGATGATCATGACGTCGTAGAAAATTAGATTTTTTATGGTGCCGGAATCTACTATATATATATATATAGATCTTGAATTTTGGGTGCAATTCATAAGCAATACATGTGCAAATTTTTATATGTGAAATGCGATGTGTCTATGGTACTATTGTACTAATGATCAATATCACATTTTTCCCTCTGTGATTTTTTCAATAAAAAATTATAGTTACAGTCGTGAGTGCACAAGCGACGTATAATTATTTTAAGAAAAATAAATAAATACGAGACTCATATGAAAAAATAATAATTTTTTAATAATGAACTTCAATTTTTTTAAAAACGACTATATGACGCTTACACACTTTATGAATGTATATAACATTACTCTTTTTTAATTATCTCTAGTTAAACGCACGTTTCATTAATTCCCAGTGAGGTTGAGTGTCATGGAGTATATATATGATCTTCAGATATCAACACCAAGCTAATTGAAAAATGAGCAGTGCTACAGACAGGCACCAATATGCCTGCCCGCGAACCCCACTAACACGTCAGCTATTATATTTTTTTATATAAAAACCAGCTATTATATTAAAAAAAAAAAAAAAAAAAGGTGGGGTTGTTCTCCCATTTAGTTTTGGGCACAGGTACCAGGAATATTTTCACCCACTTCGACTTGCAAAAGCGGAAGAAGTTTTTTTATTACAGCGGAAGAAACGAAGTTCCAGAAAATAAAACGCAACAAATTTCATAAATCAGATGAGTTGACAGATCTTTCATAAATTTCATTCCAACAAATTTCATTCTCTTCATCGGCGTCAGATCTGTCTGTACGAGTCTCTTGTAGGCATAAATCAAAAGACGCATAAATCAGATGAATCTCTTGGGGTTTCAAAGCGCTGGATTTTGGGATTTCAAACTTTCAAAGGAAGGCGACGATGAACTTAATTCTGAGGAAGGCAACAACGAACTTGATTTGTGAAAGAAATCAAAATTTTTTTCTCAAGCACCAGATGACTCTTCGAAACGGGGATGAATTTTTTCTTCTGTTTACTTTACTATGACTTTGGGACTGGTAAAAGGCTTAGGCTACGTTTGAAGCCAACATTCCTCAACATTTTTTAATTATTCTCATACTATTAAAAATATTCTACATGTCAAACGCAATGAACTATCTTTCTATAAAAGTCTTTTAAAAAATTAATATAATATTTATCACTATTATATATAAATAAAAATTAAAATCAATAATATTTATCACTATTATATATAAATAAAAATTTATTACTATTAAATATAAATAAAAAATAAAATCACTATTATATATAAATAAAAAATAAAATCACTATAATATTTATCACTATTAAATATAAATAAAAAATAAAATCACTATAATATTTATCAATATTATATATAAATAAAAAATAAAATCACTACTATATATAAATAAAAAATAAAATCACTATTATATTTATCACTATTATATATAAATAAAAGTTAAAATCAATAATATTTATCACTATTATGTATAAATAAAAAATAAAATCACTATAATATTTATCACTATTAAATATAAATTAAAAATCAAATCATTATAATATTTATCATTATTATATATAAAAATAAAATAAAATCACTACAATATTTATTAATATTAAAAAATCACTATAATAAAATCATTATAATATTTATTACTAAAAATAAAATCACTATAATATTTATGGGACCCACATCTTTTTCAACTACTTATCCAAAAGTCAATAACTCAACATATTTCACACATCCAAACAACTAAAAATACTCTCAATGGGACCCACAAACTCACTCTAATCTCTACTCATAACTATTCATAAATATTCTCAACACTTCTCAAGTATTCTCACCACCCAAACGTACCCAAGATGAAGTCGTGCAGAGAGAGTACCTGGGAGAGACAAAATCATAAAATGTAAAACACATCGTTTGAAGAAGCCGAACTCCTCATTTCACAAGTTTCTAAACACACCATTTTATTTTCTCCAAAACGGTGCGTCTCTGTACGTTGGATGTTGTCTGCAGACAGTCCTGAATTTGTGGCTGGTTTAGACTTTTTCTTGAAGAATATTAATTCAAATAATTATATATCTTTTAACTTATAATTAATGTGGTAGTGGTATTTTATTGAAAATATAAAATTGTTAAATTTAATGTAATCATGGTCTTTTACTTAAAACATAATTACGTAAAATATTATAAAAGTATATATCTCGTCGGAAATTAACATACAAATTAAGCAAGAGAAACACTTGAGCAGTAAAGGGCTCAGGCCGCCTGCCTTCAAAGCATATTAAAAAAAGAAGCAAGTCAAACCCAAGACCAATCCCACTAATAATAAAAGCAGTTAAACCAGTTCTTTCTCCTCGATCTCTTTTCTCTTTGCAAGTCTTCGTACTCGAACTCCTGACAGATCATACCTACCACGCTGAGAGCACCGTCTCAACTCCCGCCAAGAATTACACCCACTCCAACCACCAAACGAAAGGACCCCGGCCCTTTTCTGATCTAATATAAAACCTCTATTTCACAAACCTTGTAGAAAGCATGCATGCCCTCTAATTAAGCTAAAAAGCTTTAGAAAGCCAAAAAGAAAATCAAAGTTACGTAGTTTGAGCGATAAAAATTGGCCATGGTGGGTGTTTGTTCATCCACTGAAATGGCTGAGAGGATTTCTTGCTACACCGCTTTGTTCTTAGCCGTAATGCTGGTTTTGAGCTATTGCGAGTCAAGTGAAAGCGAATTCGCGGCCCGGTCGACGGTACTGAAGAGCATCATGATCAACAAGCCATGCGATGAAATTTACGTTGTTCGTGAAGGAGAGACACTGCAATCTATCGGTGAAAAATGTGGGGATCCATATATTGTCGAAGAAAATCCACATATCCATGACCCAGACGATGTTTTCCCTGGCCTCGTTATCAAGATTACTCCTTTAAATAATAGGTAGATTCCGGTTATTCTCATGATTCATAATTAAGCTAATTTTGTTGCTTAATTTTCAAGTTGTAAGTCTTGAGAAGAATTTATACATACGTATCTATATGTATATATATGTCATGTGTGTATGCGTGGGAGATATGGCGCAGATCGACCTGAAACTTGTGGTATTTGTTAATGATCAGTCTCTAAAACAAGTACAGATGAATGTAATTCCCGGATTGAGCAAAGAAGATATCGTAATTTACCGCTAGAGGGAGAGAAAGTTGCATTTTCCCTCCCGATGCCATAAAAAGTTGGGAAGATGGGGTTGGGGTACCTATTACTGTTAGGTTTGAATATTGCCCACCGAGGAATGCTACACAACCTCCCAACCTCCACACATCTTATTTTTTAAAATTTTTAATATTTTTTTTAATATTTTTTTGAGTTTATTATTTTTAAATTAATTCAGTTTTTCTATTTAATATTCATATATTAAATTTTTTTATAAAAGAAATAAATAATAAAAATTAAAAAAAATATAATGTGTAACGATTGTATGAATAATAAGAAATTGGGTAGATTTTTTCTTTCCCACCACCAACACAGCAAAAAGTGGGACGCCAGATTCAGGTTATAGTCAATCGGCCCCCTAAAATATTATGGGTCTGCGCTTAAACTCAAATATGATTGTATAGTAAAACTTGGTAGGTCCAGATCTTCTTGACTGAGCCCATACAAAAATATGGACCAGGCTGAAGCTACCTGCCCACTGCCTGCAGATTTAGATGTGGTCCAGGTCCAAGATCTCCACTATGGTCAATTCGCACGTTAACCCAAAACAACACTCAAATAAAAAAGTGTCAGGCCAGTTGCTACATTGTTCACGAATGGGAATGAGAGCATATTACTGCAAAAATTCAAGTTCAAATAGACGAGTGTTAGTGCACTTTCTTTATAAAAAATTCGGCTACACTAATTTTTTTTTTTTTACAATTTTTTAAGGTGAAATCTAATTTTTTACAAAGGCTTATGCGAGACTTATCTATTTGACATTTGTACAAATCATTTTTCTATTGCAAAATGTGCTTGCTCGCTCTATTCATACCTGATTAGATCATAATCTCAAAATCAAAATGAGTAGTCGACACTACCATACTACACGCCCATATGAAATGAGAAAAGTACTAAATTTATCAAATTATGCATGAGGAGCTTTTTTTAAACCATATAAAGTTTTATTCAACTTGCAAACATATGAAGAAAAAGTAGGATTGGTAAAACCTGGAGGTTGTTCCATGAAGACAGACTCCTTGAGGTCCCCATGAAGGAACGCATTTTTAATGCCAAGTGGGCAAATGTCCCAGTGATTAATGGGCCAGGTTTGATAACCGGAGAGAACATCTCATTGTAATCGACACCATCAACTTGATGAAAACCTTTTGCGAGAAGTCGAGCTTTCAGGTGGTCAAGAGTGCCATCCGCCTTGAGTTTGGTCTTAAAGACCCATTTAGCATTTATACCATTGGTGTTTATCACTATAGCCTAGGAAAATGCATGGTAGTGTTTTACGGTCAAATTTATTATGCTTGGTGTCCTAAGTGTAGGGGTAACATTTTGAGCCAAAAACTCTTAGGGAGGTATAATCGGGATAGTTTCCATAAAGTAAATAAAACGAGGATTGAAGTTCGATGGATGTGGAAGGGAGCCGGTTAATTAAGAAAACGGTAGTGGAAAACTTCAACCCAAAAATGTTTGGGTACACCACTATGAAAGAACATAGTCATACCTAGTTCACGGATGGTGCGATGTCGCCGTTCCACCAAACCATTTTGTTCGGGTGTATGCGGACAAGAGTATTGATGAAGAATACCTTGCCATTGAAGATGCAAATTAAATTCATTGCTAGTGAATTCTCTGCCACCATCAGATTGAAAGACTTTGATTTTCTTATTAAACTGACGATCAACAAATTTTTCAAAAATTAAGAATGCATTAAAAAAATCAATTTTTTTTTTGTTTTTTTTTCCTCAAGGGAATAAACCGCATATATTTGGAAAATGCATCAACAATACAAGTATAAAACTGGAATTTGCCAACGGATTGAACGGGTGCAGGACCCCATAAATCACAATAAAGTTTATCAAAAATACCAAGAGTGGAGCTATTAGAAGGTAAAAATGGGAGTTTACTCATTTTTCCTAATTGGCAACTCTCACAAAGAGAGGCACCTTTATTTTTGCCTAAGTTTTGAATAAGGCCCTTAGAACGTAGAATTTGAAGTGTTAAGGCTTGCGGATGCCCCAGCTGTTGCCTGTTGGTGCCACACTCTTTAGTAACTGATCGGAAACGGGTGGAGAAGTGTGCTTTGGTGGGTGAGGTCAAAATGTAGAGATTACCCTTGCGATGTCCGGTTAGCAGCGTGCGGTTAGTCGTTCATTCCTTAATAGAGAAACCAATACCATAAAATTCACAGGCATAAGGATAATTAGACGTTAATTGACTAATAGACAAAAGATTTTTCGTTAAATCTAGGACAAGTAAGACATCTTTAAGCATAATACGAGAAATATCAGTACCAATAAAAGTGTTGCCTATATGTGTAATTTCATGAAAACTACCGTCACCAATAATTACTGCATCATTGCCAAGGTAGCGACGAAGGTTATTAAGCATACCTGAGTTACCTGTCATATGAGCAGAGGCACCAGTATAGGTTGTCCATTCAGCGTTGTGAGATGGATCATGTAAAGTCATGATGGCTAAGGCCTGCGGGATATGGTCGGGTTGGAGACTGTGATTGAACCGATGCCAACATTTTAAAGCGATATGTCCTTTCTTCTGCAAATTTGACACGTCTCGAAACGAGATGGGTCAGGGGCTACCATCTAATTTTGGTTTTGATTTGGAGGACCTCCAGTAGGAACTTTAAAAGTAATGTTAGGCCGTGGGGTGTGGCTAGATTGGTAGAGACCCATGTTTTGTGGCCCATGGCCAAGCCACTAGCCATGTGGGGACAAGGCTAGAGAACCCCAAAACAGCCTTATGGGCATGCCATGGGGCCTGCCTTGACATGCCCGGGGTGCCCAAGGGGGCTGGTGACCAAACCAGCCCATTCAGCATGCAGCCCAGCACGCACAGCGCGCATAGCACGCGTGGCCGCGCGCGCGGAGCACGCCCAGTGCGCGCAGCGCGCAACAGTCCCGCGCGCACGCCCAACGCGCGCGCAGCGCCCACGCCAGCGCGCACGCCCGCGCGCGCGCGCCCCAGCGCCCAGCACCTAGGCCAGCCTGCCTGGGCCATGCCATCCTGCACACGCCCAGACCAGCCCAGGGCCCTGCCAGCCACACTCCATCAGCCATCCTAGCCCATCCATGGGCTCATCCATGCCATGGGTCAACTTGACCCATGCCAACTATGTTATTTTTATTTATTAATTTTTATTTAATTATTTATTTTTCAAGGGACCTATTGGGGGTTTCCAACTTGTAATTCTTATAAATAGGACCCTTAGGCTTTGCATTACTATCTTTTGAACCTTTGGCAAATTCCCTAAGTGGGTAGACTTGTTCTTGAGATCATCCATCGGTGCTAAGCACTTGGGCTCTTTGGGGGTGCAATTCGTGAATCCCCTAAGAGAGAATTACACCTTGCAATTCGTGAATAGGTGTGGTTCAATCTATCTATCTTGTTCTTGCAACTTGGTGCAATTCGTGAATCCAAGTTGTGTTTATCAATTTATGAGTTATATTCAACTCTTGTGCAATTCATGAATAAGTGTTGAATTTATCTTGTTTGTTCTTTTGATCAATTAAGTTCATGAGTATTATTGTTGTTTTTGTTCTTAAGTGTTCTTCATTTTGTTCTTGGTGTTCTTCATAAGTTTGCTCTTCCAATCCATCCAAGCCACTAAAGTCGACCAACCAAGTGTTAGTCCACTTTCCATAGTGTTTGTCTTCATTTCCATAAGTTTGTCAACATACCATAAATTGTTCCCTCCATACACTTTGCCCTAGCCGAAACCTACATAGCCACACCACCACTTACCATATTCGGCCACCCCATCACTTCCCAAAACCCTAGGCGCCAACTCCATCATCTTACCCATTGACCTAGCCGCCCATCATCTTTTCCCAACACCAAACCCTAAACACAAGTGGCCCCAACCCTAGTGTTCATCTTACCATCTTTGTCACTTACCAAAAATAGCCTCATCATCCTCCATCAAACCCTAGCCGCCCACCTCAAGGCTCCATAAGAAAACCCATTCCTTTTAGGAGTCTTGCCTCCATCTTCCACATAAGCCCTAGTCAAGTCCTATAAGGAAACTCATTCCTTTTAGGAGTCTTGATTTCCTTCAATTCAAATTCAAATTCAAATCCCTTAATTTAAGGAATTGCAAATCATCTTCAATTCCTTAAATCACTCTTCCTACAATCTCTCCAAGTCAACCATTGACTTGTCATCCCAATTCAAAATTCAAACTTCCATCTCACTCAAAGATTCCTTCCATCTCACAAACTTTCCATAACCATTCCCAAACCCTAGCATCATCCTAAACTCCAACCCTAAGCCATCTCATGCTAATCTCGAAATTCCCCATAGCCACCTCATAAAACCCTAGCTACACTTCACCATTCCTACCCTAATCACCATCCAAGTGGCCCAAACATTAAGGGTAACCCTTAAGCCATTCCCATTGCATCAAACACCCATAATCCTAAGCCATTCTACCCTAGCCCACGACAACCCTAAGTGCTTCCATCCCAAACCCTAACCTCATCTCATCCATTCAACCATTGCCTCCATCATCTTTGCACTTCACTCAAGAACAAGACCATCCTCCCACATTGATTTGCCCTAGCCTAAACACTTAGCCTACCCAAAATACACCATCATCCCATCACTCAAACACCATCCTTTGGTGGAAAGACAAGCAAGTGGCAAGAACACTCGGTCACCATCATCACTAAGACTAGCCGCGGACCCTTAGTGTTAGGGACAAGACCGGGGTCCCTAACAGGCTAGCTTGTGAGAAAACACGTCCCTTAGGTGAAAAAAGCCTTCGGGTGCGTACGATTTTGCTGGCGCTTGGAAAAAGCATGAGAGCCCTTCTGTCCATAGAATACCAAAGGTTGGGGAGAGAGTGACTCATGCAACTGAGAGCGCATCTCGAATCCTTGGAATAGAGGCACCAATTCTCCATACGTTAGCATGAGGGGTTTCAGTATGGTTGTTGTGAAATTTTCATACTTCAGACTGAGGCTATTGAGAAGAGAGAGAAGACCCGCATCTTATCACTCTCCGGCCGGCTGATTGCAGCAAGGACGTTGTCGCACACTCCCTTTAATTTTTGAAGGTGTTCTGCCAGGGATGTTGATACGTCTTTCCTCATGTAGGAGAGCTGTTGAGTTAGTTGGAACTCCCTCTCTTAGTTTTGAGCATAGGCCTCTTGCAGGGCTTGCCATACTTGGTGTGCGGTGTCTAGGCCGACTGCTAAGCTAAGGGATTCTTTTGAAAGGGTGCCAATAATCCAACCACAGAGGAGACGATCACATTTGCACCATTGGAGGTATGTTTCACTCAGCTCTTTGATGGTGTTCATAAGGTCTTGGCTCTCAGCCAAGGCCACGATTTGCTCCCTCCACAAGGGGTAATTCCCCTGTGTCAATCGCAGTGTTATGAAGTTGCTCACAACGAGTGAGATGGAAGCCATGGGTGGAGTAAGACTCTCCTGCTCTCAATAGACTCTTGATACCATAAAGAGAATTGCACTCTAGGTGTTTGTGGAAAAATCTCACATACCATGAGAGTCCATTGAGAGTTTTTCAATATATACAGGTCATGGGAAAAATTACAGAGAATTGTGACGTTACATAAAAGAGATTTTCTCATATAAATATAGAAAGAGAATAAAAGAATTTCCATATTTGTTGTGCTAGACGTAGCCGTTGGGCAGTGGGCATGGCTTCTGGTGGTGTAGTTGCCATATAGGGATTTTGTTAGCCGTTGGAGAGATTTCCTTGTGTAACTTCAATAGACGCTTCATTTATACAAGTTGTAGGGAATTAAGTTGGACTAGGTCATGGCCGGCCGCTCTCCGCATTTGTTATTTGACTTAATTGGTTAGCTTTAGGAGTGGTTTGGATTCAGAGATGAGTTGAGATGGGTTGAGATGGTTTATGAATAGTAGAATAGAAGTTGAATTATTTATTATATTTTGTGTGGAAATTTGGGAAAGTTATTTTGGGATTTGAAAAAGTTGAATTGTTTATTATATTTTGTATAGAAATTTGGAAAAGTTGTAATGATGAGATGAAATGAGTTGAGATGAGTTGAAGTGGGTTTTGAATGCAAACGACCCCTTAATTGTATCCACGTATGATCAGAGATCAGATTGTCTCCTCGCTCGCAGCTTCTCATGAATCTTCTTGATCTAATTTTTCTTTTTCTTTTTCCTTCATGATATCTTAAAATGAAGCTAAAACATCATTGGTCCTTGACGTAGCTTGATCTTTCTGAAAGGGTGATCATCATGTACACGTACGTGGCGCTTAATATGTTACTAGAAGGTCAACGAAATTAGCGTGATATATACACTGATCTCGATATTAATTTTATACTGTATTTACATTCTCATCATAAATATTATATTGCATATCGCATGATTATCTTTTAAGCTGTCAAAGTCTGTGCATGTTCATATTTATTTGATTAATGAAAATCGACTACGTACAATTCACGTTGGCCAATTAATTAGGAACGTTAATTTAATTATCCATTATTCAATCACATAATTGTTGACGAATTATCCATTATCCATTATCCATTATCACATAATCTAGCCCGCCTTTAATGACAGATCAATTAGTCATGCCATTCAAAAAATGAATGAACTTTTATATTTCAACTTATAATATTCAATGGTCAACAACTTACTCGTCCATTTATATTATATATGTATGATTAATGTTAGATACAGTTTTAAATTGTATAAATTCTACACACTTCTTTTAAAAAAAAGTATAGTCTATTATTAAAAAATAATTTTTTCATATATATGGTTTCAAATTTACTCATTTTTTTTTAAAAATGTACAAATTTACAAGTTCTAAATTAAATTACAAATATCATTTCTATGTATTGTTGATGAGTAGGCCAGACAGAGAATGTGATATCCAATTAATCTAGCCCGCCTTTAATGACAGATCAATTAGTCATGCCATTCAAAAAATGCATGAACTTTTATATTTCAACTTACAATATTCTATGGTCAACAACTTACTCGTCCATTTATATTATATATGTATGATTAATGTTAGATACAGTTTTAAATTGTACAAATTCTACACACTTCTTTTAAAAAAAAAAGTATAGTCTATTATTAAGAAATAATTTTTTCATATATATGGTTTCAAATTTACTCATTTTTTTTAAAAAATGTACAAATTTACAAGTTCTAAATTAAATTACAAATATCATTTCTATGTATTGTTGATGAGTAGGCCAGACAGAGAATGTGATATCCAATTAATCTAGCCCGCCTTTAATGACAGATCAATTAGTCATGCCATTCAAAAAATGAATGAACTTTTATATTTCAACTTATAATATTCAATGGTCAACAACTTACTCGTCCATTTATATTATATATGTATGATTAATATTAGATACAGTTTTAAATTGTATAAATTCTACACACTTCTTTTAAAAAAAAGTATAGTCTATTATTAAAAAATAATTTTTTCATATATATGGTTTCAAATTTACTCATTTTTTTTTAAAAAATGTACAAATTTATAAGTTCTAAATTAAATTACAAATATCATTTCTATGTATTGTTGATGAGTAGGCCAGACAGAGAATGTGATATCCAATTAATCTAGCCCGCCTTTAATGACAGATCAATTAGTCATGCCATTCAAAAAATGCATGAACTTTTATATTTCAACTTACAATATTCTATGGTCAACAACTTACTCGTCCATTTATATTATATAAGTATGATTAATGTTAGATACAATTTTAAATTGTACAAATTCTACACACTTCTTTTAAAAAAAAGTATAGCCTATTATTAAAAAATAATTTTTTCATATATATGGTTTCAAATTTACTCATTTTTTTTTTAAAATGTACAAATTTACAAGTTCTAAATTAAATTACAAATATCATTTCTATGTATTGTTGATGAGTAGGCCAGACAGAGAATGTGATATCCAATTAATCTAGCCCGCCTTTAATGACAGATCAATTAGTCATGCCATTCAAAAAATGCATGAACTTTTATATTTCAACTTACAATATTCTATGGTCAACAACTTACTCGTCCATTTATATTATATATGTATGATTAATGTTAGATACAGTTTTAAATTGTACAAATTCTACACACTTCTTTTAAAAAAAAAGTATAGTCTATTATTAAAAAATAATTTTTTCATATATATGGTTTCAAATTTACTCATTTTTTTTAAAAAATGTACAAATTTACAAGTTCTAAATTAAATTACAAATATCATTTCTATGTATTGTTGATGAGTAGGCCAGACAGAGAATGTGATATCCAATTAATCTAGCCCGCCTTTAATGACAAATCAATTAGTCATGCCATTCAAAAAATGAATGAACCTTTATATTTCAACTTATAATATTCAATGGTCAACGACTTACTCGTCCATTTATATTATATATGTATGATTAATATTAGATACAGTTTTAAATTGTACAAATTCTACACACTTCTTTTAAAAAAAAAAGTATAGTCTATTATTAAAAAATAATTTTTTCATATATATGGTTTCAAATTTACTTATTTTTTTTAAAAAAATTTACAAATTTACAAGTTCTAAATTAAATTACAAATATCATTTCTATGTATTGTTGATGAGTAGGCCAGACGGAGAATGTGATATCCAATTAATCTAGCCCGCCTTTAATGACAGATCAATTAGTCATGCCATTCAAAAAATGCATGAACTTTTATATTTCAACTTACAATATTCAATGGTCAACAACTTACTCGTCCATTTATATTATATATGTATGATTAATGTTAGATACAGTTTTAAATTGTACAAATTCTACACACTTCTTTTAAAAAAAAGTATAGTCTATTATTAAAAAATAATTTTTTCATATATATGGTTTCAAATTTACTCATTTTTTTTTAAAAAATGTACAAATTTACAAGTTCTAAATTAAATTACAAATATCATTTCTATGTATTGTTGATGAGTAGGCCAGACAGAGAATGTGATATCCAATTAATCTAGCCCGCCTTTAATGACAGATCAATTAGTCATGCCATTCAAAAAATGCATGAACTTTTATATTTCAACTTACAATATTCTATGGTCAACAACTTACTCGTCCATTTATATTATATATGTATGATTAATGTTAGATATAGTTTTAAATTGTACAAATTCTACACACTTCTTTTAAAAAAAAGTAAAGCCTATTATTAAAAAATAATTTTTTCATATATATGGTTTCAAATTTACTCATTTTTTAAAAAAAAATGTACAAATTTACAAGTTCTAAATTAAATTACAAATATCATTTCTATGTATTGTTGATGAGTAGGCCAGAGAGAGAATGTGATATCCAATTAATCTAGCCCGCCTTTAATAACAGATCAATTAGTCATGCCATTCAAAAAATGCATGAACTTTTATATTTCAACTTACAATATTCTATGGTCAACAACTTACTCGTCCATTTATATTATATATGTATGATTAATGTTAGATACAGTTTTAAATTATACAAATTCTACACACTTCTTTTAAAAAAAAGTATAGTCTATTATTAAAAAATAATTTTTTCATATATATGGTTTCAAATTTACTCATTTTTTTAAAAAAAATGTTCAAATTTACAAGTTCTAAATTAAATTACAAATATCATTTCTATGTATTGTTGATGAATAGGCCAGAGAGAGAATGTGATATCCAATTAATCTAGCCCGCCTTTAATGACAGATCAATTAGTCATGCCATTCAAAAAATGTATGAACTTTTATATTTCAACTTACAATATTCTATGGTCAACAACTTGCTCGTCCATATATTATATATATATATATATGAGTAATGTTAGATACAGTTTTAAATTGTGTAAATTCTACATACTTCTTTTAAAAGAAAGTATGGTCTATTATTAAAAAATAATTTTTTCATATATATATGTTCTCAAATTTACTCTTTTTTTTTTTAAAATGTACAAAATTTATAAATTATAAATTAAATTACAAAAATCATTTCTATGTATTGTTGATGAGTAGGGAGAGAGAATGTGATATAATAATTAGGCCAGCCAAGGACCTCGGTATAAGGTAACGAATGGGTAAACTTGAGTGCCCCGCGGGCCACGGCCACTATGTACGTATAAGATCGAGCATGTGTGTGTGTGTATATATATATATATAATGACTTTAGGCCTTCGATATCTCTTCCATCAATTGCATTTGCACCTGTATTTATTCGTTGCACACGTTTTATTTGCTTCTCTTGATCTTAGCTATAATGGACGCGCAGCAAAAGCTTTTCTATTCTGTTCTCTGCTACTTCCTAGTCTTGTTCCTTCTCTCAGGTTCTATCACTTTTAAGTCTGCTCCTTTTGCATTTTCGGTCAAAAATAATTGCCCCTCTCTCATCTTTAGTTATATTGGTGATTTGTTGCAGGGGAACAAGTACTGGTGCAAGGACATTTAACTTCTGATTTTCGTCCCTCAAAGCTCTTTGTCTTCGGGGATTCATATGCAGACACAGGCAACACCAACAAATCTGAATCCGCTTGGAAACATCCGTATGGCATAACCTTTCCCGGTAAACCATACGGTCGTTTTTCCGATGGCCGTATCTTAACTGATTACATTGGTATGTGTCTCTTGTCTCTGTCTCTGTCTCTCTCACACATAATTTGACCATTTCTTTCTACCATCGATGTTACATATCACGTACGTTGGTGTGTCTGATCCCTCTCTCACACTTATAATTAAGCATATATCTCTAATATATATATATATATATATATTGGTGTGTTGAACCTTATTATATATGTATATGTGCGCAGCCAAGTTCATAGGAGTCAAGTCTCCGATTCAGTATAGATGGAGGAAATATGGGATCTCACTATTGAGATATGGAATGAACTTTGCTTATGGAGGAACTGGTGCATTTGATACTGTTGTGTACCCTGGCCCAAACATGACCACCCAGATTGATTTCTTCCAACATCTCATAAAAAAAAAGGTGTTTACTGCTAGAGACCTGAAGTCCTCTGTGTGCCTTGTCAGTCTTGTGGGTAATGACTACTTTACTTACATTGCCAGGAATGGATCTGCACAGGTGAGAATTTTTTATCGATAAATCAGTACTATAAGTACTGATCATATGTGAAAATTTTGCCACTAGTTCTTAATTATCTAGCAGTATCATTATTTCCCTTACGTAGAAAGAAATTATTAATTGGGTACATAATTACTAGTTGTGGAGTTTTGGTCATTGGCTTTTCACACAATCGAGATATTTTCTTCTGAGCTTCATATATATATATATAGGAAGCGGATCGACTATGCCGCCATTAGTGTGCGTTTTGAGTCCATTTCTATATGATGCTGGCCATATGATTAGAGCTGGGAAAAATGAGTGACGTACGACGTCAGTATCACACTTTTGCATGTATCTAGAAATATTGGTGTATATTATCATATTTCCACAATTTAAATCGAGTGCATGCATATAATGGCAGCTTGTGATCTTGCGGAAAAATTAATAGAAACTTCTTTAATTTTAGCTTTACAATTTTCATACATATGGTCATGATGATCCCCCTAAAATTAAGACTATATTCAACATCATTTATAGATACTTTATATATATTAATTCACTAATAGCTAGCTAGCTAGCATCACTTTAGCCGTCTAAAACGAATTAAACTAGCTAGTACATGATAATGACTGTAAAAATTATAATTGGTCAATAAGCATATATTGTCGGGATCGACTATCGACAAGCGCTTAATTAAACAGGACAGACAAAGTCTTAGCTAAGAATTGGGCGTTTCAAAGATCAAGGGATATTTCTTTCTTTTGTCATTCAAATTATATATGTTAATTTGTATGTTTCTACTCTGGCAGCTTATTATATATATATATACTCGCTGTATAGAGAATAGATCATGTCATAAGCACTGGCCGCCTCGTGGGTGTGGGTTAGGTGAATGATCTCTCGTCAAATAAATTAATTAATGTGGTATATGCGTACGGGATCCAGTTTGCATGTGGTCTATGATCAGCCCAACTATATAGTTTCTTTAATTTATATATCTCAACCATATATAATATATATATAGCTAGCGGTCACACTTCTCTAAATTCTAGCTAGTCGATCGCCATATATCTTCTACTTAAGATATAGATTCCCGGCAGGCCCGCCGTCCTCCTTGCAAGACGTACGATCATGTATATAACAACCATGCATGCATACATATAATATTATTGTAAATGTCACTTAGTAGTACTCTAATATTGAGTTTCATGATTAATTACATATCCTTCATGTACTGGTGTCAATATTTATCCCAAATTCATCTGTTTTAGGGTTGGCAATCATTCATTATAGCATTGATCAACCAACTTGCTGTCAACTTGAAACGTATTCATGGCTTGGGAGTTCAAAAAATAGCTGTGACAGGTTTACAGCCTTTGGGATGTCTCCCTGCGAGAACAGCCAATTCCTCATTTCGAAAATGCAACGCAACTGAGAACTCTCTCGTGAGTTTCCACAACCTTTTGTTGCAGCAAGCGGTGGCAAAGTTGAACAACGAAACCAGTACTGGTCGTTCTTCTTTTGTTATTCTTGATCTTTATGATTCGTTCATGTCAGTATTGGAGAACAAAGGTACATCATATAACCCCAGTTTTTACTTGTTTATTTTTTTATAAGCAATATTAAAGGATTTTATTGGTAAATAATAATTAATAGGTATAACTGATCATATATACAGTACATATACATTAAAAAAGGCACCTATGCTTGATTGACAATTACCGATTGCAAGAAATTCATGGACAAATAACGTATATATATCACATGAATTGCCTCAGTCATGTTATCATTATTATTATCATTATATAATTATTATTATTGTTATATAAGCATTATAGACAAAAATTATAATAAATTTATATTATATTTCTAAAAAATAAATTAAACAAACAAATAAAAGAAACCCTATTTATTAATATCATTTTTTAAGGAATGAGTTTTATAATTTTTTTTTAAGAATAGGACAATACTCCAATTTTATTGATAACTCTCACTAATAGTGAAGTAATAGTGCACGTCGAGTTTTATAAAATTCAAATTCAATTTTAAAAGAAACTTTAATTATTTACATGAGCTACTAGATCTCTTAGGCCGGGGCTGGAGGTTTCCATTATAAATTCCCTTAATTCGTCCTATATAAAACTTTGGTTCACTTTCAGGTATCATATATGCAAATCGATCGATCGACTTCTAATATTGGATGCAATAATATTTAATATATAGAAGTACTATATTTTAATTTTGTGCAGGAAGTATAAAGTTTGAGAACCCGATGAAGCCATGCTGTTTTGGCATAAGCAGTGAATATTCCTGTGGGAGTGTAGATGCAAATGGGGCCAAGAAATATACAGTCTGTGAGGACCCCAAATCAGCATTCTTCTGGGACGCAAATCATCCTACGCAGCAGGGATGGCGTGCTGTGTTTCCAGCTTTGCAAGCTACTCTTAAACAACTATACTACTAGAGTCACCTCATGCCCATGCACAAAACAAATGGATAAAATTAAGTATTCATGTTGTGGTTTTATATTCAATTCGGAAGTATTGTTTATTTTATACAATTAATTTATTCAAGATGAATTCTACGTCTTTGTTTGTTTCTCCCATGCATGTGGCCGGCCCTGTGGGGATTATATGTACGGATATATATAGCCCCACATGATGTTGTATTAATAATGCAATAAAAGATTATTTTATATATTCTGTCTATCTTGAATGTTGTACGTACGTCCGCCACATAATTTAATGTGCATTAAATCTTCATATATAGTTAATAGAGATCCTCGATCTATATATATAATATATATAAAAATTCAAGATAAAAAAAAAAACCTAACATTAATGCATGTTATAAAAAGACCCGTTACACACGGAAACAGTACTAGCTACTTCGTACCTACGTTAATCGCCCGCGGGAAAAACTTGCGTTAATTCTCGTACCACATATATATTTGTTCGATCGATCGTTTGCATGATATGGCGCTACTACTACTAATTCGTAGTAATTAAATTTGTATAATATATTCTAATTCTGATATATATATATATATATATATATATATATATATATATGGGTACTCCATTTTTTAATTATATGTATGTCTCAAATTTTCCCTGCAAGTTATCTCAAAAAAAAAAAAAAAAAAACATCGAATTAAAAATCTCAATATTGGGTTAATTAGTTAATGAGAAATCATCCTGGTAGTAATTAAGATTCACCCTGACTAATTAATGATCAAGGAATTACATTTGAACCCCGAGTAATTAATCGTATAATCAACCAATTAACAGTAGTTCTAGCTCTGATGATTAATTAAGTTAGTTAGTTATGGCGGCGTTATATGTATAAAATTAACTGACCTTCAATAGTGGAAATTACAAAGCAATATTAATAAGCATTTATAAATTTTAAAAAATTTTAGAAACTGAATCATTGAGATTATTTTCTCCAGCCAGCATAACTTCAATATATAATAAGAAAATTAAAAAAATATTTCTCACTTAACTCAATTAATTATTAAGACCCCGCTAGCTGGTGAAAAATATTACAAAACTAATAGAATTACAAAAATCATTACTAAATGAATGAACACGCGTTTTTATTAGAGAAATTCATGATATACTATTTGCGCGTAAGTGTTTATGCATGCATATAACCATTTTATTATAATTTATAATACATTTTATCACAGACGAAATCAGGATTATAAATTTGGAGAGTCCATATATATATATATACCACTATATTAAAATAAATAGTTGAGTTGAAAACTTTTAGAAACATCATTGATAAATTGATTAAGAAAAATGAGTAAAAAAATAAGAAAGAAAGAAGAATTTCTAAATTTGCATTCTTCTAAGAAAATTGATCAATTTATAAGGAATGATGATAGAATTCAAGCAGCTATGCTTCAATCAAGTTGCACAGCACAAGATCACAACAACCTTCCCAAGTTATCTCAGCAATCTGTTTAACAAGAAAACAGCAATAGAAAAACAGTCTAGCCAGAACCTAGGTGGGAGTTTGGCATGAAACATCATAGTCAAACCTAAGTTTGTGATACTTCTATGTTTTCTTTCTGCTTTTCCTTTTTGTTCAGGTGTTTTTGGACAGACAGCTTGGTGAAGGATGCCATGACTTTGAAGGTATGTAAGGAGTTTGGTGTCATTGAACTCACATCCTTCATCAGTTTGGAAGACATGAATTTTGGCATCAAATTGACATTGTACAAGCATGTCAAATTGAACAATGGTAGAATGGAGATCACATTTATGCTTAAGAGGAATCATCCATGAAAAATTTGTAGCTTTATCAACAAAAATAGCATAGAATTTATACTTTTCCCTAGAAGGAGTAGGAGCTGGTCCCCATAGATCACAATGGATTTTTGTAAACGGAACATTAACAGTGATGTCTCTAGAAAGAAAAGGCAACTTGCAGGCTTTCCCCATTTGACAACTAGTACAAATTTGTGTGGAAATTTGTTTTTGACTCAAGATTAATAAACCTTTTGTTACAAAGAAAGTCTAAAATTCTTAAGTTTGGATGTCTAAGCCTTTGGTGCCATTGGACTTTATTTGTGGATCGAAATCTGGAAGAATATAAGCTCTTCTTATTCTGAAAACTTGAGGCAGCATAAAAAATGTATAGCCCCTTTTGGTTCCTTCCTGTTGCCACTATCTTCTGTGTTACCCTGTCCTTTATCCCAAAACCATGTCCATCAAACTCAGATTTTAGAGGGTAATCATAAGTTAACTTGCTAACAGACAATAGGTCCTTTTTTATAGCAGGTATTACAAGAACATCATTTAAGATAATCTGAGATTTAGAGGGGCCAACCATGGCCTGACCAACATGTGTGATAGCTAATACCTTCCCAATACCTACCATTATACCATCATGACTTTTGTAAGGAGTCAGTGCGTGAAGACTACCTTCATTTGCAATAATATGGTCAGTAGCACCAGCGTCAGGATGCCATGTAGAATTTTCAGAGTTGTCTTCCATTTTGAATGCTGCAAAACCTTGGGGAGGCTATCATTTGTGAAAGAATGATTAAACCTATTAAAGCACCTTAAAGCAGTATGGTTTATTTTGTTACAAATATAGCAGATGACTTCTTCTTTGTTTGTAGATTTGAAGTTGGAAGGGGAGCCACGAGAGTGACTGTTAAAACTTTGTTCAGTCTTTGTTTTGGAGCCAGTGGACTGTCCTTGTACAAAACCACGACCCTATGATGTGAAGGATCTAGGATTTGCATTTGATTTCTTTTGCTTGTAGGACTTATGTCCATAAAAGGCCACAGGTAAAGGGTTCGCATCAATTTTATACCTGTCTGTGTAGCTCTCCAAGAGGGTGACAACTTCTGAGTAAGCTGGACCAGGTGGTTTGAGCATAGTTGCTATGAAACTTCAAACTCCTTGCCAAGGCCATTGAGAAGCCACTAAGACTTCTTATGCTCTGCCACTAGTTTGCCAATAGCAGCAAGTTCATCACAGATGACCTCCTTAGGTAATCACTTAAGGAATCAAATCCTTTTATGATGGAGGTGAGTCTGTGCTTAAGAGCAAGACTTCGATAAGAGGAAACTCTTGCAAATACATGAACAAGAGTATTCCACACTTCTGAGGCAGTGTTTAGACCAACAACAATGCCTAACACTTCTTTAGAGAGTGTAGCTGTACGCCAGCCTTTAACTAATCTATCAAACCTGCACCACTTTTGATACAGTGGGTTAGGTTGAGATGAGTCACCTAGAAGAAATTGTGATGGTGCTGAAACATCACCTGTTATGAATCCCTAAAGATCATAACTTTCTAGTATGTTTAGCATTTATATTTTTCAAAGTAGAAAATTGCTTGAATTCAGTTTGAGAGATACATAATTGGAGATATTTTGTGATACTGGGTAAGGATAAGGGTCTTATTTGGTAGAGGAACTAGAGATTGCAGAGGAATCCATAGAAAAAAAAAAACACATGCAGTTCTCTATCAACCCGTATAGGCTCTGATACCATAAAGATGTTTTGAGAAACTACTATCTCACGAGTTGAGATAGAGAGTGTGCTTTCATTCCGTATTTATAGTAGCATATACAAGTTGATCCATCTATGGAAAGTGTACAAAATATAGAAAGAATACTATATAGAAAATACAGATTAAATACACAGCTAATCAGACAACTATATACAGCTAAGAGATTGATTTACTTCCTAAGTATAAACATTAGTTGACTTGAGTAGATTGCTGAGATAACTTGGGATGGTTGCTTAGATCTTATGCTCTGCAGCTTGATTGAAGCACAACTATTTGAATTTTGTCATCATTCCTTATATTCCCCCCTCAAACTTGGCTATGGAAGAAAACAAAGACCAAGTTTGTCACGCAACAGCTTGAACTGATTTTTGAGCAAATGTTTTGTACAGATATCTGCAAATTGAGCAAGAGAAGTAATAAATTTTGTTTCCAAGGAGCGAAGTGCCACTTTTTCCCTAACATAATGGTAATCAAGTTCTATGTGCTTTGTTCTAGCATGTAGAACTGGATTGACTGTCATATACAAGGCACTCCAAGGTCTCTGAGTAGTACAGATTAAATACATAGCTAATCAGACTACTATATACAGTTGACATATTGATTTACTTCCTAAATATAGACATCAGTTGACTTGAGTAGATTGCTGAGATAACTTGGGAAGGTTGATGAGATCTTGTGCTGTGCAGCTTGATTGAAGCACAGCTGCTTGAAGAACAACTGCTTGAATTATGTATCATTCGTTATACAATTTACATTTAATATTTTTATATGTTGCAATTAAAAGAAGAAGCTGACTATGGAAATGATCAGCTATATAGGAAATAAGTTACATGTCAATGATAAACTAAGTTTTATATTTTTCTTAATAATATGTTTCACCTAGATAATTTCAAATTACAAAAGAGAAATAATATGATGTGCTGGTGCATATAATTGTTTATTGTATTCTAATTTTCTTGAAATAAAATAAAAAATGAAAATAAATGTAATTAGCACAAAATTCTTATTTGATGTTACTAAGATAGAAAAGGCCGAATAAAAAACTATGCAAGGAAACCCATTCTCTTAAATGAAAAGAGAAATTAATTGCCAAAAGTTAAGGAAGTGATGAAACAAAAAACTGGGAATTAAAAGTACCCAATTATGAAATGCTTTTTGTTAGAGCCTGGAGCCAAGGCCTCATTTGTTGGTGGATGATGAGATGAGGTGAATTAAAATGAAAGTTAAAAGTTGAATAAAATATTTTTTTAATATTATTTTTATTTTAAAATTTAAAAAAATTAAATTATTTATATTATATTTTGTGTGAAAATTTAAGAAAATGAATTGTAATGATTAGATGAGATGAGTTGAGAAGAATTGTGAAAATAAACTAGACCTAATCAATATGATAATAGTAATTTATTAAAAAAAATTTAGTTTTAAACTTCTCATAATTTAGATTTCAAATTTCGTATCATGGCCGCCTGCGCTTTTACATATATATGATTATAAAAAAAATGAAATAATACTATAAAACTGAAGTGATAAAATAATTAAATATATATATATATATATATATTCATACCATTATTCACTGCATCCATATACGCAAGAAATTAGTACTGCGAGCAGGTTTCGTCGTTTTATAAAAGTCTACAGTCACCCGTGAAAAAGTACGAACGTAACATTTGGCGCCGACTGTGACCTCACATATAAAAAGAACGTACCCTCCTGATTATTAAACGAGCAAGTACGTACGTGTCCATATATATATATATACGTACGAGTGTGATCAAAAATAAAAATTAACAGCGTTCCCTTGGCCTTGGGAGATAACCCATGGCCATGGGTGGTTGTGCTTCTATTCCCTCCACCAATTGCTAAAATTAACCGTCAGTACGTACCATTTTGAATTCAAACATGTACTTGTGGCTAGACATGAGTTTCTAAACTCGATCCTTAAATACATAGAAGCCCGCCCTCCAAGCTGTTATTTAGTTTGTGTGTGGGAATTAATGCCATTTTACAATCTCTGGTCTTTCTCTAACACTAATTGTTAGCTATAATGTACGTGCAAAAGCTTCTGATCTTTTCTGTTCTTTGCTGCTTCCTCTTGTCCATGCTCTCAGGTACTTGATCTTACAATATTCTATGGGTACTTCGATCACCTTTGCCATCATGAATTGTATACTTCTTGCTAATGACGTAATTTTTCATGTGTATGCAAATATATTTGTGCGACTTATTACGTACAGGGCAGCAAGTAGTGGTGCGAGGACGTGTGCTGCTAGCTTCTAATTCTCATCCGTCAAAGCTCTTTGTCTTTGGGGATTCATATTCAGACACAGGCAACACCAACATAACTCAATCCGCTTGGAAATATCCCTATGGCATCACCTTTCCTGGTAAACCGGCCGGTCGTTTCTCCAGTGGCCGTGTCCTGACAGATTTCGTCGGTATGTAACCTACTGCATGCGCATTATAACTTGATTATTTCTTTCTCCAGTGGCCTCAATGCTTCTTGAAGATTGAGCACGAAGTTATCTGTGTATATACAATCAGATATTCTAGGCTAATTACGTGCTGTGTATATATGCATTTATACATATTGATATCATGACTATTAATTAATTAATTTCACATACTGTACTAATGCATATATATATTTATTAATTCAATCGTATTCATCATGCGTGCGTACGTGCAGCTAAGTCCATAGGACTAAAGAGGACTCCGATAACATATAGAGAGATGAATATTGAGACCTCATTGTTGACATATGGAATGAACTTTGCTTACGGAGGAACGGGTGTGTTTGAGACATTATTGAAATCTGGCCCAAACATGACCACCCAAATCGGTTTCTTCCAAAATCTTATCAGAGACAATGTTTTTACCGCTGCAGACCTAGAGTCTTCCGTGACCCTTGTCACTCTAGCTGGCAATGACTACTCTACTTACATTGTCAGGAATGGATCTGTCCAGGTAATTAGAATTAATGGTACATTCATATACATACGTAAAATTTAAACAATTAATTTGATAAATTATATAAATCAGCGTGCATGACACGGATATGTTGAAATTTTACTACCTGCAGGCTTATATATATATATATATATATATATATATATATATATTTATTATTATAAAAAAACTGCTTATTTACGACTAGTTAATTCTAACGAAATAACTATTTGCAATTAAAATTGGTTACAAATAATCTTTTGGTTGTAATAAATTGATCACAAAAGTCTATTTTTCTTGTAGGATCTTATGATAAGGGATATGTTGGATAAAATGAATGACGATAGCTTGATCTCCTGGGTAATTTGTTTTCTGCTAAGTGCGGAAGTACTGATCTATAAATTAATGTACTGATAACGACTTCCGGTTACTCATTAAGACTGCGTTTGAATGTTGAGATGATTTCAGATAATTTGAATTGATCTATAAATAGTAATATTTTACAGGACACGAGTGCGTTGGCCTTAATAGAATATTGTCAAATAAGTATAGTACGTAGGAATTGTCGGGATAGCCTTTTATTTTTTTGTTTTGTTTTTGTTGTCCTCATATAATATTACTATATTTTAAATTTCCAAGGTGAGAACTGAATTAATTACCTTCTTCCAAATGTATAATCTATTAATCTAGGGTTGGAAGCCTTTCATTACAGCAGTGGTCAATCAACTCACTCTCAACTTGAGACGTATTCATGGCATGGGAGTTAAAAAAATAGTTGTGAACGCTTTACAGCCTTTAGGATGCGTCCCTTCACACACAACCAAATCCTCATTCCAACAATGCAATGAAACGGAAAACTCTCTCGTCGTTTTCCACAACCTGTTGTTGCAGCAAGCCGTGGCAAAGTTAAACAGCGAAGCCAAGGATTCTTATCCTTTTGTCATTCTTGATCTTTATGACTCCTTCCTCTCAGTAATCAAGAACAAAGGTACGTACGTACGTTTATAACCACCTAATTATTAGTCATTATGCATATATATATATATATATATATGTACTTTGATTAATTGGGCCTTGTCCTAATTAAGTCTTAACAATATTGTACATGACCAGCCCATAAATGAGACATTAATTCCGAGTACTTTTCAATCAGTTTGGTTGGCTTTAAGGAATCGAACCATGCATTTTCCTTGCAGTCTTGATCTCCTAATAGATCAGCAATATATAATATATATCTTCATCGCGTGTGCAGGAGGTACACAGTTTGAGAACCCACTGAAGCCATGTTGTTTTGGTATAAGCAGCAAATACAACTGTGGGAGCGTAGATGAAAATGGGGCCAAGAAATACACAGTTTGTGAGGACCCAGAATCAGCATTCTTCTGGGACGGAGTTCATCCTACTCAGGCGGGATGGACTGCTGTGTATTCTGCTTTGAGAGCCACTGATCTCCAACATTAACTTCATTAGATTCACCAAAAAGAAGGGAGGAAAATCATGTTGTACGTGCTAATATTATTGTTCGTATTGTTTTATATAATTCCTAGCAATTTTCTGTCGTCCCGCGTACCTTCTTTGTTGTATTGTATAGCTGGCTGCAGGGTTCTATATATCTCCTCTGGGTTTGCGCTGCTATTATATTGGAGGTGATGCTTGGAGTCCATGCCACCTTCTAATATATATCATGAGTTATTCTCTGTACGGATAAACTCGTAATATTTATATAAAAATAGTAATTAATAAATTAATGAGACGAATTTTTATGTCTTTGATGTATTAATAAATGGGGTTAAAAATAAATTTATTCGTAAATCATACGTAATAAAGCAATAAAAATTATTTTATAACTTAAAACGTACCTTAATTCCACGTTGTACATGATTCACCACGTGATTTAATTAATGTGGGTACTATAAGAGGCCGTTCTTTTATTATATGGTTCACTGTAGTATATAACTGAAAATTAAGGAGTGATGAACAAAGTATCAAACTTAAACCTCCTCGATCGAATTCGAGAAATAAATTGAAAAATTGGAGATCTGTTTTTCATAAAAACGTGAGATTGGTCGTACATTTGACCCTTTTTTCCAGATCGTGACCTTAATGTTTATATCATGGAGACAAGGCTTTCATGAATGGGCTAGCTTGACCATAATATATAGTTTCTAACTTTGTGGGCTTCCAAACTAACTGTGTAATATTCAGGTTTTCACGGAGACAAGGTTTTCATGAATGGGCTTACTACTCATAACAGTTTGTATGTGAAGTTTATTACTTAATTAAGGGAGCAATATACTTGATATTTTAGATCTCACCTTTTTAAGTGTTTTAATTTGATAGTGATGAACTTCACTTCAGGATCATGCTCGCATTAATTCAATCATACTGTAAGTTTGAAATAGCCCACACAGAGCATGACTTGTATATTGACATGTATAAAGGATTTATAGCAGTTATGTACAGCCATGTTGATAGTTGTCTGAAATGGACAGCTATGTTTGATTTCAGCAAAGATTACAGGATAGTTGTCTCTTCACATACATCTATGTTTCAGTCCCTAAATTGACTACGTATAGTACCTCTGCCAAAGAAACATCCTATATATGTATATATGTATGTATGAATAAATATAGATAGAAACCACTATTGGTAGCATCCATTTTGTACATATGATGTGGCTTCATGTAGACCACACATCTTCCCAAGTGAGTGTTGGGAACAATCAACTAGAAGCAGTCACGCAGTGAGTGTAAAGTGTGTACTGCTATAATGGCTTCTGTCTAGCATTACTCATGTATGTATGTATATATGTATAGAGCTTAATTTGCTACTCATAATCTCTACACACTATTATACTTTTTTTTTTATTTTTCATAAACTAATTGAATTCTTTTACTCATCATTCATACATCACATATTTAGTAAGAGAAAAAAATTAACAAATTAAAAAATTATGTGTGGTGCGTGGTGTGAGGATGATGAGTATAATTTTTCGTATATATATATATATATATATGTATATGTATATGTATGTATGTATATTCGCCATCGAACTATACCCTAATTAATTAATATAATGCTATCAGGACATGATGATCCTCACCATCCCAAATATTTCACTTCCCAACATATGTCTTTTTTTTTTTTGTCTAGATATATAGTGCTCCATTATTAATCATACTTTTCTGGTGGCAGTGCTTTAGTAATGTCACGTTGAAATGATCACATTCTAATTATTAATAACTTAAAACTGACTAATTTGCATACAAAAACAAAAACAAATTGAGAGAGAGAGAGAGAGAGTTGGGAGTCCAGACATGACTTATGTTAACAATCCTCCTAGCTGCAATCAATTTAGAGCCATAAGTACGAGATATATTTTCACTGGGCGCATGAGCAGTTTAAACTTAACATCAAAAGTGGCCGACATATTGTATGGCTGCGCATGAATGCTACTCACACGGTTACACCACACTCGGTATATATATATATATATATAAGGATCTCTCCCTCATCACCTTACATTCCTTCAACATTAATCGAGCAGTCGGCGACTAAAACAGAAATCAATGTTTACGGGTATTTATATAAATGGTTGGAAACTTTGTCGACCCAAAATATATATATGTGTGTGTCTGTGTGGCGCGCATGATTTTACATGATCTATAAATGATAATGATCATAAGTATACAGAGAAGAAATTAAACACGGAAAATATATCATGATCAATATTGATCATTAATTTACTGAAAGTGAAAGCTTGCTTTAATTTGTTGAATTTTCCACTCGTCGTGGATTCAATTATATATATATAAAGATAGGCGGCCAGCCAATAGGTTGTGTTGATAAATGGAGAGTGGGCTGAGACATTCAACGTCTTTGAATACATGAAAATGATCTTAGTCCACTTTTTCGTATGTTTGAAAGGCCAATATCGTGCATGATCCTCGGTGCCCCGGCCAACCTTATAATTCGATTCTGCCATAAACTCAATCACAGAAAAACCTAATTTAATACGAACTCTAGCTTATAAAGAATGAAGGAGGAAATCCACAATTTATATGAGGTGCCGTACGATTATAACCACGTGTAATATTATATTAATTAGTTGTAACGCCGCACATACACTATTAGAATTAATAACATTTATTAATTTGAAAGTTCGAAAAGGCTAATTAAATAAATTCAGGATCAAGGGCGAATAGTACGTAAAGATCAGTCGAGGAATTAAAAGTAATAGATCATGAACAACTCTCGGTTTATGTAGAAAATGCTTATATTAAAAAATGCCGTATGGGAAATTTTATCCGAAAAGGTCAAATTCCTATAATTACTTGCATAATTAAACAATAATCTTTTAAAAAAAACTGGTCTATTTTAAAAAGAAAAAATAAATATTTTCAAATCAAAGTTAGGCAGAAAATTTTCTTAATCAAGGCAATATTTGGAGGTCCGAAAAATTTTGATTTCCATTTAAATAACATGGGATATGTTCACTAATTTTTCAGATCAGAATATTATAGATATTTTATTGATGTTTTCAATCGTGGAATACATAAGCACTGTATAATTATTTAAAAAAAATGAGTAAATACGATACCTAAAAAAAATTAATTGACGGAACAAAAAAAGGAAGAACCGAACAAAGGATCAGAAAATCAAGCTGCTGGGAAGAAACAAGAGAAGGAAGCAAGAAGGAAATAATTAATGGAGGACTGAATTTATATTAATCCAGAGAAGGTGAAAATTATCATTTTTCTCAATCTCGAAGTTGTATTAATCATGAATTAAAACATGTCTCATTGATGCTGTGTCATTAATTCTTACCTGTCTACGTAAGTATTAAAACTCATGTAATAATTAATTTGAGAAATTCCATTTGCAGTTCCCACTTGGGGACTGTATGTACAGGCCATTTATTAAATGAAAAAAATCATAATTTTAGGAGGGATAGTTTTGTAATTTTAAAAAATTTTAAAGATAAAATTGTCTAGACTTGCATTACAATCCCCATTTAGGGATTGTACCTAGTATTACTCAATTAATTTAGTTCCTCGCCAATTTCAGAAGTGTGCAAGAAGAGAGATTGTTTGGAAATAAATCTCATTCCAAAATTTTCATATCATTCCATCACATTCTCAAACATAATTCAAATACAAATATTTTCAAATTAATCATTATAATATTTTCAAACTAATCATTACAATTCAATTTTTTCAAATTTTTAAATAAAAATAATATTATAAAACTATATTTTAACAATATTTTAACTTTATAATATTTTTTATTCAATTTTTTCTCACTTTTTCCAAAACTCAAAAAATACTCAACTCAAATCACTACAAGAAAACAGGTCTATTGCGGCGGTTTTTATTTCGCCGTAATAAAAAAACGCCGCAATATGCGGTTAATTGCAGCGACTTTGTGGTCGCCGATCACTTTTAACAGCAACTTCAACTGTTTTCAGTTATTGGGTATTGCCTTACTTGTTGCAGCGATATTATGGTCTGCTGCGTCAGAAAGTTTCGTCACAACTTCCTCATAACTTGTTGCGTCGGTTTTTCTGTCAGCAAAATCCGTGCTCCAACGGTAAGATAAGATCAATTGGGCGCCAGTCTTATACGCACCAAATTGGGTTATGTATTTGAATTTGAAAAATAATAAATACACATCACTTTTTATAATATTTTACATAACAATATTTAAAAATAAAATTATTTTTGTAAACTAACTTGTAAAAACAATATTATTTTATTAAAATATATTTATTTTACAATATATATTATAAAATATGTTATACGGATATCATATTTTAATTAAAATATTAATACCCTTCGTTGCAGCACCCCTCAACCAGATCCCAGACTTTTCTCCCTCACCCCGATACCCTCACCCTTCACGTCTCTTACCCCCTTCAGTCCCGAACCTTAGAATAATTCGTCCTCAACAAAGACCCATCTCCCTCACCCCCTTTAGTCCCAATCTCGTCTCACCGATTCCTCCCTTCAGTGGCCTCTTTCTTTGTCTCTCTCACCAAGCTCTCTCTCGTGTAAGGATCCCGTGCTAACCCTTGACTCCTCAATCCCTGTCTCTCGCTCTCAAACTTCGTTGCAAACTCCAGACGTTGCAGAGAGACCTAGATCTGCTACCTCACATCACGGTAACACAAGTTAGGCGTTTTTCCTTTTGAAATTACACTGATTTCGGTAAGTTTTTTTTTGTAGATTTTGTTTAAGTTTTTTGAACGTATATACACTGAGCATTTACCTAAGCCCTCTGAATTACACTGATTTGTGCCCATATATACTGACCGTAGCATATCATTGATTTGTGCCCATATAAACTGTGTAAAGAAATATTTTCATATAGTCATGATCATCTCATGTAATAGCCCGCTGATTTGAAATTACATTGATTTCATTAGGAGGGGAAGATTTCAATAAGAAATATTTTCATATTCAAACTATTAGTTTGAAACTGGTATTTGTTGAAGTTGAGTAACCTGGGAACTGTACTCTGCATGTGTTGTCAAATTATGATTTTCGTTCTAGTTTGGATTGATTGACGAGGTTGAGAAATTGTTGTCTTAATTTCAGATCATACTAAATGTAAGAATTCAAATTGGTTTTTGGTAGATACTGTTAGGTGATGGATTTAGAGAATTGGTTGTTGCCTAGCTGGTGGTCTAGTAGTAAGTTAAGAATTTAAAATTTCAAAGAGATTAATTTGGTAGGGGAAAAATAGGATAATATTGGTTTTTAGAGTTGATAAAGGTCTAACGGAAAGATTAAGTGGAGAAGCAAAGAAAGTTAAAATGGGTTTCTGTTCAATGGCTACATGAAGAGATATGTGAACAAAGTGCCTAATATTGTTAGTTTTGTATGGGAGAATGCGTCAAGCTTAGTTAGGCTGGTGTGAATATTGATTTATTTTTATTTGTTGTGTAATATTGATCCCAATAGTACTCTAATTATGGTCATGCTTGGATTGCAGGATGATCTTATATCATTTCATCTCAACATTTAAAAATTATAAATATAAATATTTTTCAATTTCAAATCTTCAACTCTTTTATCTAATTATTATAAGTATTTCAAACTTCTAAACAAAACATAAAAATCAATTCAAAATTTTTTAAATTTTAAAATAAAAATAATATTATAACAATATTTTAATTTCATAATATTTTTATTACTGGTTTTATCGATCATGCGATTAACTTTAATTGTATTGGAACCACGTACGTACGCACTATATAATATATGTATAGTTTAAATTAGTTTTGACATGGAGATTAATCGAACTGAATTTTCGGCCATCCAACAAAACTTCTAGAAAGAACTGATCGGTTAAATTTAATTAAGTACCCATAAATTATAATTATAACCCGTTTCCTGATCTTGTCCATACATATCACATCATATATGTTGGGATATTATTACAAACTCTGAATGAACATCACTATCATAAAATCATAGCGCATGATATAAACACTCAAGCTCATTTCCTAGCTGTTCAAAATTAAGTTCATCATCAGTATAATTTGATTGAATGAATATAGGTTCCGAATATACGGTGCCGCATAACAATGTTATAAGATGATCAGTAATGATATACACACAACATATTTTCACAATATATTTCATAACAATGTTATAAGATGAAGATATTTTTATAAAATAATATTACTTTATAAGATGGTTTATAAAAATATTCCTATTTTAAAATATAGTTATGTAAAGTATTGTGAAAAATATTGTGTAAATTATTTTCATATATATATATATTTATGTATATATATTCATCGATCACGGCCATATTCATAAGATTCTCATAATTAAAAAGGATACTTCCTAGTTCAACAATCATTTTGAAAATCTTGATCTTTAATTTTCACTCTCGCCGGCATCGAATTTCTTTTGGAACAAAAGTTCTTTGATAGGATCAGTAGTAGTACGTACTTCATCACCGAATGGCGTACTTGCGAAAAACGGTTTCCATAAAGCGAAGGCTTTTATTCTGTCCATTATAAAGCAAAAGTACAGTACTCGTATTTTAATTTTTACTTCTTGAGTTCTGAAAGATCAGAATTAATTAAGAATAAATCTGCTTCACACACTACGTGTTGGGGTGAAAAAAAAAAAAATTATGTGAAGTGTGTGGAGAGTGTGATGAATAGTAGAGTGTGATATAGCAATACCTATTAATTAAAGAGTAATTTTACATACAATCGTGAAATGAGTAGCCGCCTCGTAATCGTTTTGAAAAAAAATATTGGTGAAATACACAATAATATAATAAAAATTACAATTAAAATAAAAATTAAGACGAAGCCAGTTTGGACTGAGGTACGGAAATATCGCTCTCTTTAAAGAGATTCAAGCCCTCTGCGGTGTACAAAGTCTCAAATTAACCGATGCAGCAGAAATCTTATTGACTTGACTCCTCCAGGATACAACAGCCCAACTGATCGTCGTATGACTCAAGCTTACTCTGCACAAGTGGTTGAGCCCAAAGCTCCACTCAAAAATAACACCTCTCTTTTATCTGAAAATACTCTCAAAAAACATATACTCATTAAGTATATTATTGTTTACACACTTCTTGTCATATATTCCACTACAATACCTCCCGTAAGACTACCCAAATATATATATATATATATATATATATAGTTGATAGACGTAACCGGTAAAGATAATAAGATGAAATAAAGTAGCTAACGACCCATTAATGCCATGTTAAACTATTGAGAAACGGAAGCTTTATTACAAGCCATTAAAACCAACGTCCAAAAAGCATTAAAGTAATGAAATTGCTTGAAGCCAAAAACGGTACGATCTCCAACGGAAAAGCAACCAACAAATTATGAGAAAAAGAAAACGTAAAAGCAACGGTAAGATTTCATAAATAAAACGTTAATAATAAATATTATTTGTTAAAAAATACCAACAAAAAATAAAGTTTACTATTAAAAAATTAATTTTTTTCATGTAAATCGCATATTTTATTCATTTTGTTCAAAATAATTACGCAGTAATTACATAATTCACAATTGTAAATATATTTTCTCTTAATTAAAATAATAGAGTTTCTATATATGGGGTGCATTACCGTACGAGCACATGCAGAGGGTCGGGCGTATAGAGATGTTGCGGTGGGGTTAAACCAAACAACAATTTATGACTGGTTTGTTTTCACATGAAATGAGATAAATTAGAATTAAAATTAAAATTAAATAAAATATTATTATAATATTTTTTTTATTTTGAGATTTAAAAAAGTTAAATTGTTTATTTTATTTTATGTGAGAATTTGATAAAATTGTAATAATTAGATGAAATGATATGAGATGAACTGTAAAAACAAACGAGGCCTCAGTCACCAAAAGATGTATACGTCGATCTGCATACATACATACATAATATGTATGTATGTATATAAATACTATCTATACATATATACACACATGATGTTGACTTATCAGGTACAAAACAAAAGGTGCTGACCGCCCACATGAATGACTAATTTAGGCATTTGATGACCAGATTCGTCTAGGGGCCGCCGTTTCCTCGTTAATTTTGCTATATTATATCCACGTATTCCACGGCCGTTGGTGGAGTTAGTCTCACTACAAGAAAAAAGGCTTTTTGCGGCGATTTTATGACTGTTGGAAATAAAATCGCCGTAAAAAGCCTTTAATTGCAACGATTTTTAGATCGTCAGAAGCTTTTTATATAAAATTTTAAAATTGGTCTTTTACGGCGATTTTTTAACTTTTTGCAGCGAAGATATTCGACGCAAATACTAATATGATCATTTGCAGCGATTTTTAACTTTTTATGACGAAAAAAATCGCCGGCATATTAAAAAACTTGTTACGACGATTTTTAAATCGCTGCAATTGCAAAAGTGGCCTTTTGCAGCGATTTTTAACTATAAAAATCGTCGCAAATATGTATTAGGCTTTTGCAGCGAGTTTAAAATTGTTGCAAAAAAGAATGTAAATACCTGTAGATCAGATTGGAGATCTTCACTTTTTGTGACGACTTAATGATCTGTAGCGGCGATTTTTGTCGCCGCAACAAAGATTTGTTAGTTGTTGCAGCATTATAGTTCCGTCGATTAGAGGTTTCGCTGCAATTGAACCTATTTGCGGCAACCATTATCGCCGTTAAAAGTATCTGAGGCAATTAAACCGTATTAGCGGCGAATGAAAGGCGCCGCAAAAGATAATAAAATTTAAAACCCGCGCCCTGCCCTTTCCCCTCATTTCTTTCCCTCCAGCCCTAGCCTCTCCCTCGCCCCCCTCCCCCCTCTCTCTCCCCAATCCCTCTTCTCCCTCAAGCCTCCGCCGCCCACAACCCTGCGCCAATGATCCCACCATGCCGCCCCCACCTCACCTCGACGACTACCCCCTCCTCCCCCAGCCCCACGCCGATATCTTTCCTTTTCCCCGAATTTGGCCTCACATCTCTCTCTCTCTCTCTCTCTCTCTCTCTCTCTCTCTCTCTCTCTCTCTCTCTCTCTCTCTCTCTCTCTCTCTCTCTCTCTCTCTCTCTCTCTCTCTCTCTCTCTCGGATCTTTCTATATCGCCGGCATTTGGGGCACCGTTCGCCACCACCCACACCCCGATGCCGTCGCCATTCCTCCGTTGGAGTCCCCTTCTCCTCCACGCCCAGCCCTGCAGCCCGAGGCCCTCCCTCTCTCCCCAGCTCTGTTCGCAACCCACGGTCACCAGCTCTCCCCAGCGCCACCGTGCTCCTCCCGAGCCACCACTCCACGTCGAGCAACCACCACGACCACCCATCTCGGTATGCTACTTTTTAAACCTTTTAGAAATGCATCTTATTTTGTCATATTTCCTAATTTTTCTGAGTGGTGCGTGGAGGACCAAGAAAAAGAGACCCTGGGAAATGGTTTTGTGCATCTATTGTTGCTGTTGTTCTTTTTTCTTTTGGTATTGAGTTTCTGTACAGATTGTAGTACTATGCTGTTTACAGTTTGCAATTTTTATGCTGCTATGATATATAGGTGTAATAGGTTACTAATTAACTAGGCTATATATGCATTATTAACTTTCTTAGCTGTTAAATTTTTGTTTCTTTTTCCTAATAATGTAGTTTATGGTTGCATAAATAATGGCATTTATTGGGGTTTCATCACTTTTTTTGAGATACTTAATCACTTTATACCTTAGCCACCCCCAATTACATAAACAAAAAAAAGGTGATAATGCAACATTAAAAAGTGAGACTGATTACCACACACACTTTTCAACTTTATGCAGTCATGTGTGATGCAATGCAAGGGCATGACCTTTCCTAGGCCGGTTGCTTGTAAACATATTATAGGGCACCTCTCTCTCTCTCTCTCTCTCTCTCTCTCTCTCTCTCTCTATATATATATATATATATAGATAGATAGCTGCATCCTCCTCCTAGGACGTAGATTTTGATCAATTAACTTGTTTCTTTTTTGTAGAGCATGCAGCCTTCGAAAGGCTTGATTGAGGAAGATGCTAAAAAAAAAAATCAAAATAATAATAATGCAGTTTTCATGAACAATTGTATGCAAGTCTGAAATCATCTTCCTTGGCATGCATGTGGTATATGCAAATATAATGTACCAAATGATCTAATACAGATCATAATCATCTTGAATACCTATATATACTTCCATTTTAATACATTTTTTAATTAGATTAACAATATATATTACTATTAGGTAGCTAGCTAGCTAAAAAAAGGTTTTAGATAATTTCTGCTATTTGTTCGTGTGAGTTTTATGCCTAAAAAAATTATAACATGTAGAAGGCAGTGTATGTACTCCACTGCATTAGTGCTATTAATTGCACCATTATTTGTTCATGTACACCATTTGTTTTCATATTAAAGGCTTGATTTCAGACTTGGGTGCCTGCTTTTGTGCAGCTCATGTAGAAGGCAGTAGATGGAATACTTGATAACCCTGTTCCAGACAGCTGGATTGATCTTTGCCGCTCAATCACCAAGTCATCGCAAATCATCAACCATCGATGTGCAAAGTTGTGGATGAACTCCACCCACCATTATTTGTTTATACTTGTATCACCTGGATTGTGGATGTTTGATCTGTACTTTAAAGCTTGTAAGAGACATTAGCTGCTCCCATTTGTAAGACTTTATTGCCTTCCATTAATGCACCAAATTGTACCTTAAAGGGTCTGATGTACTGATCATGTATTGGATGAAAACTTGAATTTTCATATATTAATATATGCTATTATGGATTAATGTACAATTTGGTAATATTGTGAATGAGTTGGAGCAGGAAATTAGGTACCCAAAAAAAAATTGTGCATTCTGTACGTGTAATGAAAACTGCAGTTTCAAAATTCCATTTGCGGCGATTTTCACTTTGCCGAGAAAAAACTTAGAGTTCTAGTTTTATTATTTGCGGCGAATATATGTAGACGCTAAAGCAACATTAGTGCTAGGACTTTATTTGCAGCGATTTATTGTTCGCCGCAAAAAGATGCCTCAGTTGTTAATACTTATCTGCAGCGAATATACTTGGACACTAAAACAAAAATATGATCAATTTTTTTTGCGGCGCCTTAAACTCGCCGCTAAAGATTATTTTGCAGCCAAAAAATATCGCCGCAAATAAGTATTTAGAGTCGTGATAATATTTGCGACGATTTATATCGTCGTAAATAACATTATTTGCAGCATTTGTAAAAATCGCTGTAAGAAATAATGCATTATTTCCGGCGATTTTAGTGTATTAGCAACGATTTTAAGTGCTGCAAATAATTTTTCACAGCGATACGTGACCGAAATCCCAACGTTATTTGCGGCGTAATTAATAATATTTACAGCGAAAAAAATCGCTGCAAATAAAAATTTTTGGCGACGAATTTTGTGTTTCGCTGGCTAATATTTTAAAAGGCTCTACAATTGCGACAAAATGCCGGCGCAACAAAAATCGCTGCAAATACTTATTCGCAGCGATTTTTGGGGTTATTTGCGGCGAATTGAAGCGCCGGAAAAGGCCTTGTTTCTTGTAGTGTCTGTTTACTCATGAATCATAATACAACTTGCTTTAAATTAGATCCAACACATGCAAAACAGTCATGTTCTGTGTCCTTTTTTGTTTCTGATGATCATTACATGAATACAATGATCATGAAAGTAGAAACTTGAAATTAGATATATATTAATGCAACTAATTAGTTGCAACTTGAAATTCAGAGTTATCGTCGAAAAGATAATCAACTTTGTTGATCAATTATATATGTGTCCATACAGCGGGGGACATGCAGTGGAATGCTGAGTACACACCTGCATGTGGTCATGTGATTCATGCATCACATCTGTTAGAGACGTGACGATAATCATAGTGCAAGTGCAGAAAGCTAGTGGGACTTGCACTATCATTTCGTTTGTTAAATCATATGGCCCCTCGTTTCTCAAAAAGCCGAGTACTTGATAATATCGCATACAGTACCATGATCAGATACGTAAGGCTATCGAAGTCACAAAAGCATGCTATATGTCACACAATATTATTAATTTGTTTTTCTTTACGGATAAGATCATGATCATATTTGTTTTTCGCATTAGCTATCAAGACGCGCGGTGTATTTGTAATATTTTTTTATTTATTTTAAATATTTATTTCAACTACTAACGGTATCTCACGTTTCTTTATATTTGCAATATCTTCCGAGAAAATATATTTACAACCGTAAATTGTGCAACCGCCGCGTAATCGCTTTGAAAAAAGTGAATAAAACATGAGACACACATGAAAAAAATAAATTTTTTAATAGTAGATCCCACTATTTTTCAAAGCGATTACGCGACGTTTACGCACTTCACGGTTGTATGTAGAATTGCTCACTGGCTGGTGTGCTGTAGCAGGGCTTCCAGGTTTGTGCTGTGATCTTTACAAAAAAGGATCAAAATAGAACTTCCAAAAGTGGCTGCATTGTTACCTCTCAAGAAAGTTTCATTTGCAGCCCATGCCAAACCCAGTCATGATTTTGTAGACCTTCACTTCTCAAAAATTTCTAATTGAAGGCAATGGATGCTGTATTGGAGGCATGCCTCATCTATATTCTATCCATTTCTATTAAATAACATACAACCCTATTGCAAAACTCAAAGGTAATACATAATTATTGATAACTAAAGTTAAAAAATAGAGTTCTTCATGATCACCTTAGAGTCCCGCCCCCACCAGATAAAAAGAAAATAAATGCCAAAGTGGAACCAGTTCTAATCAATATATGAAGTGATATAGGCGTTGAAAAGAAATAATGGAATCAATTATGAGATTAAAGGGAGCCATGAGTTTCTAGGAATGCTAAATTTGGTTTTGAACCAACCACTTCCATTGCCATAAAAGAGCAAAAAGGGCACAGTATAGCAGATTATCCTCTAGGGGAAGAAACACTTTGCATATGCATGTGTGAGCATTAATGATATGACACTTCCACAATCATGTTAAAATATAGATAATTCCACAACATTCATACATGGCATGGAAATCGTTGATATATTCACAAACACATTCAGTCCAATTGTAGTATAGACATGGCCACAAAGACGAGAATTGAAATCAAATCCAAACTAAACTTGGATTTGAGGGCAGTTTCTAATTGGGTTGTTTGTTATGGGAATCTTGAGATACAATTTTTTAAACTAATAGAATAAATCAAATGCTATACATGCATATCTTATAAATATAATGAAAAAGGAAAACCAGAAAATTAGCCGAACTACATTGGAGAAACCCAAATGAGAAAGATGAGCATTTTATCAAAAACCCATAGGGGAAATTAGTTTTGCTCGAATACTTAGGACCCTTTCAGCCTGAACCCAGATGGAATACATAGTATGCATGTAACCAAATTGAAATGTTCACAAAATCTAAAATATTCAAAATGTATTTTGTACCACAAACTCTCTCCCTGGACGCAAACTCTCTCCCTGGACGCAAATTCTCTCCAAATGTTGTATTAAAGTTGATGCGTATTGGAGCTGATACAGTTTTTCAATAAGCTCTATTAATAGCGTAGTTTGATTTATTTAGACTATGTTGTTAATTAGCCTATCTTGGAAGTTGTTTTGATTAATGCTATGTTATTTACAAGGTGTCTATATAAACATGTACCTTAGAAGTGTAAAGGGAAGAACATTAAGAATAAATCAAACAAGTCGTTGATTGAAGTTTCTCCTTGTAATTCTCAGTTTTTCTTATTGTTTCAAACAATTGGCATCAAAGCCACTTCGATTTGTGAAGGGAATTATGGCTACTCTTAGTTCCTCTACCAAAGTTCCTATATTTGGTGGTGAGAATTATGATTATTGGAGTATCAAGATGAAGAGTCTCTTCATGTCACTTGATCTTTGGGATATTATTGAAAGTGGAGTTTCTGCTCTAGCAGAAGACACTTCAGAATCAACCCAAAACAAGATTGACAAGCTAAAGATGCTAAAATCTTGTTTACTTTGCAGAATCAACCCAAACTCCTATATATATTTTAAAACTATTTTTAATAATTTAATATATTATTTTTATATAGTAATTATATAAGTTAATAATCTAATTTTCATCTAATTTATTATTATTGTCCATATAAAATATTTTTTTAATGAGTTAGTTACATAATCACTTAATTTTAATTTAATAATTTAAATAATTTTTTTATTAATTTATTTTAAAAAATAATTGGGCTGGACAGAATAAACCAGCCGGACTGGACCAGACCGATAGCTACCAGTCCGGTTTGGGGAAAATGATGGACCGAAAATTTCTCTCCATCACCCCCCGGACTCATTTACAACCTTAAGAACAACCTTGATCGGTGATGGAGTTGATGAGCAAAGTCGGCGAAAGATGGTGTCTTTAGCCACAACTCTTTCTTTGGCACCAAACACAGAAGAAAGCGTGGGAATGAGAGAGATGGTCTGAAATGAAAATAGAGAACTTTCGAATAAATGGGAAAAATTAGCAACCAATGAGAGAAATTAATTTAAAATGTTTACAGTCATGACCAATTTTCTCCACATCTAGCGGGAGTATTGTACCAAAATGTAAAATAAAGATGAATAACAAGATCCATTGGAGGGGACTTTTGAACAAATTTCTTTATATTTTAAAGAAAACTGTATTTTACAGCATCCATTGTGAATGCTCTAATCACCAGAATAATTTTTAAACTGGATTGCTAAGAGCTATACTCTGTAAAATTAGAAGACCACAATCATCATGAAGTTGTGGCAAAACTCAGCGGCGCGTCATCATGTTCGTATACATAACTACCGGCTCATAAGTACTGAATTATTCGACTAATGGTGGTGGTGGCCGAACTACCTTGTGAGACGTCAATATTCTTCCCAGGCAAGGGGTGAGTGGGCGACACACATGCAACATAAAGTCATGCATATCTAAGCGCATAAGATCAGTCCCTAATAAGCAAAAAATAGACAAAACAAGGAAAAACCATTTGAAGGCCTGCGGGCAGGAGGAGGAGCTAGCTCATTATTTTTGTGACTCAACATAATCAGTACTATTTGCCATCCTTTCACAATGTGTCTTAAAATAGTTTTATCTTCTTAATCTTTATTTCCTCCTTCAAAGGTCTATTTTTTCTCCAACTAATTTAACAAGTAATGAATGTATTATACGTATGTGCGTGTGTGTGATTTCAGATTCTACTAGCTAGTACTTATATATATATATATATATATATATGATGCATATGTACTATTAATTTGGAAAGAAAAAATCTTAGTATCAATCACTATTTGGCAACAGTCGAAGCATGCCTTACGTGTTGGCAGAGAATTTTTTTTCCCTCCTCTCTCAATTCTGGAGATAACCCCATTTCAAATTCTTTTTAGTTCCTCTCCCCCCCGCCCCTGTCGCCCATCCTCGACGAACACCCCTTATCTGTGTGTTGTTGTTGTTCACTAGGAGACTGTCTTCTACACAATGAACCATTAGCTCCATGAAATAAAATTAGATAAAGCTCCATTCAAGAGCTCTGATTCCATCAAAGCTTCAGAGATGTTTTGGTCAGCTTTAAAACCCAAAAAAATCGCTGGCTCACCTGCATTTTCAAAGCTCTTTGCACACACAGACGAGAGA
Organism: Juglans mandshurica; assembly: GCA_022457165.1. NCBI lineage: Eukaryota > Viridiplantae > Streptophyta > Magnoliopsida > Fagales > Juglandaceae > Juglans > Juglans mandshurica. The sequence goes on from CM039626.1 coordinate 33,168,981, forward strand.
GAGAGAGAGAGAGAGAGAGAGAGAGAGAAAGACAGAATCAGCACTATGAAACCCTTTTGCGCCTTGTGCGTATTAGTGAGATGCTATTATGAAAGCACCAAAAGAGATGAATCGGAGAGTGAGAGAGAGTGAGTCCTTCTGATCCCAAAGTGCTGATTGTGGAGAATTTGTTCCAAATCGAGTAGTTGACAACGGCTGGAGGAGTAAAATGGAAAATACTGAAGAAATTGTTAGTGATTTGTACGTGTTTGCTTTCTTCAATGGGAGAAGTAGAGCAAGGGGCCTGGCTAAGGGAGCAATAGTGACGCTGGACAGAATAACGATTATTCTGCAGGCTAATTTTAATAGATAATTCATAGGAAAGAAAACAAGAAAATTGCCCAAAAATATAGAGAAAACGTCTCTGATGTTCAATTCAAATTATCAATATTCAATAATGACCAAATCAATCCACAAGCTGGGCTGTAATAGCTAAAAATTGACTGTATTGAAATTTTACCAAAAAAAGCAAAATCACAATAATCATGCCAAAATTAAATACGTAATAAAAGAAGTAATCTGTCAAAAATCTGGCCCAAATCGAGTTCAGAATCACTTCCAAAATAGTAAATGAAATATTACCATAAAATGTAACAAATAACTAAAAATAGGAAATTGGAGAGAATAACAGTAGAATTTGGCTTCGAAAATGATGCACATCGAGCATAGCTGGGTGCCCACGACGTGTGCGCCGAAAAGAACTTTTCCGAATTAGGGTCATATGCGCGATTCTGATACCCGTAACCAAAGTTATGGCCAAAATACCAAAACGTGCCCAAAACTACCCCAATAAAGGAAATATCACGATTTCCTGCCCTTTTTGTGTTGATCTGCCACCTCTGGGTATCTTAGTGCAGGCAACGTGCAATGTAACAACTCAACATCATCCGACTAAGATCCTCCTGCATCAGATAGCTTCCGAATTTTGTTCCAGTTTCCCGTGAGGATGTAGGTCGGGAAAATTTGAATGGGATGCAAAACGATATACACGTAAGGGATGTTACAGATCAGCCATGTAGAAAAACTCATTTGAAAAACTAATAAAAATGTACTTTTGCAAATATATACTTTACTTAATAATTAGCATGGTGCGCCGTATCTTACAAAAGCTCGAGAAAATATTGGGTCATGTCGATTAGTAATTTACTATATATCTGCCCCCGAATTATATTAATAAAGAAGAGAAAAAGCTGGTACGATAAGAACCAAAGCACGTGGGTCAATCCTCACAAATTACATATATATGACGCAGACGGCAGATCGAAGATGCCTATAGTAATTGACTTTGTTCTTTTTCGCACGAGTTTTAAATGCTCCATATCTGTTCCCTTTATTAATCAGTTTCTATAATTTTATTTTTCAGTGCAAACAGAGAATACCACTTCTCTCAATCACTGTTGTAACAAATATTATACTAAAGCATCCAATATATAATTCCTCCCGTCGCTCCTTTGTCTCCCTTGATATAATTTCTTCTTCTTCTTCTTCTCTCTCTCTCCCCTTTTTTATGCTTATCCATCAATGGAGCTTGAAGGTTCCTGGTTCTTGCAGTTTCTTCAGTACCCTTGCTTTTGCTTCCTTGCATTATTTTTTCTAATATTTTTTTTCTTGCTCTGCCTGGTTACACTAAAGCCTTGGTGCAACTGTGAAATTTGTCATAGTTTTCTCACGTCGAGTTGGTCCAAACAATTCGATAATCTTTGTGATTGGTATGCCCATCTTCTGAAAACCTCTCAGAGTGGAACCATCCACATACATGTTCTTGGAAACACGATCACCGCCAACCCCGGTAACGTCGAGTACATGCTCAAAACAAGATTTGAGAATTACCCAAAAGGCAAACCCTTCTCCATGATCTTGGGTGATTTTCTAGGTCGAGGTATATTCAACGTGGACGGGGACCTATGGAAATTCCAGAGAAAGATGGGGAATCTAGAGCTCAACAAGTACTCCATGATATCGTATGCGTTCGAGATAGTCAATTGCGAGATTAAAAGTCGACTTGTCCCGCTTTTATCCTCTACTGCAGGCAAAGTAGATGGATTTTTGGATTTACAAGACGTGTTTCGAAGATTTTCGTTTGATAGCATATGCCGATTCTCGTTTGGGTTGGACCCCATGTGCCTAGAGTCGTCACTTCCTATGTCCGAATTCGCTGTTTCCTTTGACCTAGCTTCAAAATTGTCAGCCGAGAGAGCCATGACTGCTTCCCCGCTTGTGTGGAAGATCAAACGGATGCTCAATATAGGTAGCGAGAAGAAATTAAGAGAAGCTATTAGTACGATAAACATTTTGGCTCAAGAAGTCATAAGACAGAAGCGAAAAATGGGATTTTCCACTCATAAAGATCTCTTGTCTCGGTTCATGGGCACTGTAAGTGATGAAACATATTTGAGAGACATCGTTATAAGCTTCCTCTTAGCTGGTCGTGACACCATTGCATCAGCCTTGACTAGCTTCTTCTGGCTATTGGCAAACCATCCGGACGTGGGGTCAGCAATCCGGCTGGAGGCAGACCGAGTCATCGGAGCAAACCAGGAGCTCTCAAGCTTCGAACAGCTCCGAGAGCTCCATTATTTACAAGCTGCAGTGCATGAGAGTATGAGACTCTATCCTCCTATACAATTCGATTCAAAGTTTTGTCAAGAGGACGATGTCCTTCCTGATGGGATCTTTGTGAGGAGAGGCACTAGGGTTACTTACCATCCCTATGCAATGGGTCGGATTGAAGAAATTTGGGGGCCAGATTGCTTAGAATTTAAGCCAGGAAGGTGGTTGAAAGATGGCGTATTCTTCCCAGCAAACCCTTTTAAGTACCCAGTTTTCCAAGCTGGACCTAGGGTCTGTTTGGGCAAAGAAATGGCTTTAGTGGAGCTAAAATGTCTCTCTCTTTCATTGCTTAGACGATTCCACATCGAATTGAAGACACCGAGCCGCACGCCCTTGTTCTCCCCGGGGCTCACCGCTTCCTTTAGAGGCGGACTACCGGTCTTGGTGCGGGAAAGAGAGACACCTTTATAATTTCACATCTCCCGTGTATCTGTAAGAAGTTATATTATTCCTGATGATCATGTGATTGAAAACATTTGTTGTGATGCATAATTAATTTACTGTGATGTCAAGCCGTGCCCCAATGAAATGAAATTGCAGGTTGTAGTGATTTAGAGGAATGTGACGTGGGATCATGAGCCATCACATATACTTGAAATCTGTCTGGTTGGTGTCGGTGGGATTTTTTCTTTCATGGTGTACGGTATGATTAATGCAGATGGTGTTTTTTGACTGTGCAGCTGGACATTCCTTCGTGGAATCTTACGGTCTGCCAGTTTAGTGCACCTTCATTGTAAGCCCCAAAATTGTGGTTATTTGTATAAGCTGGTTGTCAGCAATATTATGAATATCATGTATGAACTAGTTACTACTTCTGTGATTAATTGGATATGACGACTGTACGTTATGCATGCTCTTTTTGGAGCTCATATTGTATATATTATTGGGTTATATATACTGCAATTCCCAATGCATGACTGAGCAAAACCCTAACGAATTAAGTGTATGCTTGCAAGCATATATACACTTATAAATTACTTTTAGGCTTTAATTGTTTTCTGTAAAGTTTCATCCTCCCACTAAGAGAACATACATGAGCAGGCCGGTGGTGTTAGTTTAGACTGCAGCTGATTCGAAGCACTTATAAATTAAATTTCCTAGCTAATGCCTACATTTACATACGTACGTCTTGCTGAATTTAATCGACGATTCATTTCTTTCGAAACAGTAAGAATGATGGGTACGTAGCTAAACTAAGAAATTATTAATTGGTAATTGGCCTAATTAAAGGTATACGCGCGTACTAGTACTTATTATTACAATCAGGTTCCAAGCTATTGGCCGAATTATGTTAATTAGGGGGATCATTAGCTAGCTAGATAGATAGAACTCTATACAAAATCTGAAAGAAAGGTCTCGTACGTACGTGTAGAAAAGGATTTATAAAAACGTACTTTATACCGTTTTATTAATTAATGTCTAGAAATTAAAACATATATAACTCAAAGTAAATTATAATAGAATAATACGTTAACTTTAAGTTGAGGTATATAAAAAAAATATCAAAATGTCAAATTGAATCAATAAATGCCTAAAAGAGGAAAATTAAGACTCGTTATAATTAATGAACAAAATGATTATTTTGATTCTTAATTAAGATCGAGATTTCACAAACACCGGGGATGATCAATAGTAGTACTCCTTCAAAATCTCCATTGCAATGCCAAAACAACGCAATAAAAAAAGTAAAATAAAGAGAAAAAGGTGGTTGGATCAAGTGGAGCCAACTTGAAAAAATTTTAAGTTATGAATTTTACTTTATCGATCTAATCATTTATTTTAATTTATCCGATAACATTTGAATTGGTACCAACTTACTTTTCATTTTAACCATCCATTCTCTCCAAATAATAAATATATATAATTATATGCTTGTAAATTGTGAATATGGTACTCTAGAGTCGACGCGGGATCAAGATATATATATATATATATATATATATATATATATATATATATTGTAAACTTCATTTATGATATTCATGTTTCGGAAACCTTGAGAGAGCTTTGAGAATGGAAGGCACAGGGCATCATGCAGGGTTTGAAACAGCTTCGTGCATGCAGGAAATGGAAGAAGTGATATTGTATGCGTAAAAACGAGGTATATATAAAGTCAGGTGAGAAAGTGGAGGAAAATTAAAGGACAAAAAATTGGGAAATAGGTGAACATAATTCTTTTGTTTTTCTTTATTTTTTTAAAGAGGCTGATCATCAAGTAGTGTAACGGAGGATCATCATATTCATGAAAATATTTTTGGTACAGCTAGCCCCCGACCCCGGCCTCCTCCTCTTGCATATATATATATATATATGCATGCCCGGCCTGATCCCGTACGTGGATTCGTCTCTACTCATAATCACGACGGACGTCGTGGCTCACCCCAGTACTGTTTAATTTGCACTACGACCAGTGGCTGCAGTTTCCTCTTCGTCCCAAAAAAATGCAAATTAGTGGCCCTCATGCCTATTTGGTACATTCATCATGTGAATCATGTCGTAATGTTAGTTTTTTTTATATATATTTGGCATTTTGTCGCGGATATATGCCCCCTACAATATGATCAATAATGCATGCATATATCGCCATATGTAGCGCGCGGACATCTGCCAGGTTTTTATTGTATTGATGCTCATCATCATGTGAAGTACTTAATTAATAGATCAGCAAGCTAGCTAGCTAGCTGTTGCAATTAGGAAATTAACATATCAGATCTTGTATGTTTGCAGGAAATTGGCTCGTTTATATTTTATTGATATATAAGGAGTTATGTATTATTCACGGAACGAACTGACGTGTGCAATTATTTAAATTATCAAAATAGTATTAATTATAGCTGTATATGTAATTTATAATGACAATATTTAACCTTTTATGTAATTGCAAACAATTAATATTATATATATATATATATATATATATATATATATATGTAGCTAGCTACACTACAACATATACGTACTAGTTTTTCTCAAGAGGAACTATGGTCAATGCAAAATGATCTCTTCGATCCTCAGCCCTAATTCCCTCAGCCCTAATTTCCTCAAGCCACTGGTTTAACAGAAATGGTTGCCACGAAAAAAAAAACGTCTAAGAATGGGAGGGAAGCAAGGCTCATTTGTTTGGTTCTCCCTGCGGAAAAAGGGTTTTGAACAAAATAGAGTAATTCTCGCCGATGATTTCGTGAGATGGGTCTAATTTTTACAACCAGGAAATTTGTGGGCGAGTTTTATTGCGGCGACAAGAATTCGTCGCAAAAACCCTTTTTTCCCACAAATTTAAGCCCGTCGCTCAGCAAGTCGCTGCAACAGGTGAATTCATTTTCCCCACACAATGTTAGTGTGATAATAGAACTATTTCCCACCATGGTTTGCCTTGGGAAAAAGTTTGTGAGAAAAGGCAATATATGTTGTAGTGCTAGCCAGCGACTAATTAATTCGGGCAGCCAGCAATCCTCCATTCACATGCAGCTATATATAATATATATATATTAGCATGCATTTAACTTAACTAATAATATGATCTAGCCCCAGCTACCCATCCTTCATGAAATCTTAGTTAATTTACAAATCCATGCATTAGATGTATTTCGTGAGTTTCTTAATTAGGAACAAAGCAATTTGTAATTATTTAATTTTTTAAAGTTTTGTGCTACCTAGCTAGGACCGAGTAGGACACGAGCAGTCTCAGTCTGTCATCAAAAGTACCATGCATAATTGCATTCTAGGAGATCAGAGAGTGATAACCGGGAAATGCATTCTGTTTTCAAGTGGCATGATTAGGTCACACCCGCGTACGTGTGACGTTGGGTAAAGTTCAAACTACGATGCATTCAAGGCATGCAGAGCATAAGCGATCCTGCATGGAATGGTTTGCGGCCGAAGCAATTTCGGGGCCCATGCATGAATATGTCTGTCGACATTAATGTTCATTAGGCGCTTCAATATTGTTGTGGCAACCGAGTAGTAGTTGTTAGACAAATAGATATTTCATAAGAATTCCTTCATTGATTTGAGCTCATACATGACTGAGTGTATTTATACATGATAAAAATAATAAACAATTGTGTTTGTTACAAATAATCGTAGAGGCCAATAACCAACTTCTCTACTGTTGCTTTGATCTAGAATCTATATTATGTTGTTGCATGTTGCGATGGCTCTGTGATTGATTTTCCTTACTTGTTGTAGTGACATAGATGCCCTCTTTCTGTTTGTGAAAATGCAGCATAGGGTCATCTATTCTAATAGTAGTACTGTTCTCTCGATCTCGGCCTGCAATACTGAACCCTTCTCAGTGAGGGCGTGGTGGCGGCCTGGAATTGCCCACATCAGCTAAATATTGCATCTATAATGGTATGAGTCGTATGATCAATTAATATTAATGCAAACTTCAGAATGATCGACACGGCGTGCTAGCTAGCTCATCATGATCCATTTAATATGCATGCATGCAACCAGAAATAGAATTTGATAAAACAAAGAAGATGGAAGAATCAAAGAATCGATTTCTGTATATTGATTTCATGTGTATAACAGTGTAGAAAAATCTACATATATACTGGATTACATGTATGCGTGAGAAAAGAAACTAATTCAAACAAACTGTACAAAAATCTAACAGAATTATAGCTCATCTATACATCTCATCTATTTGGGTCCATTCTAGAAGCTTCATCTGATTCTAGATTCTGTTGATGAGTCTTTGGTGAGCTGTGAGGGCTCGTGGATTGAGTGGCTGACTTGTGTTGCTGTGGTGGCAACTATTGTCCAGATTTTAACATCCCCCTGCAAGATGGAGAGTATATGTCAAAAACTCCAATCTTGAGTAAAAGGGAACATAACAGAGGCGGGGGAAGAGCTTTGGTGAGAAGGTCTGCCAATTGAGAGCTGGAGGGAGTGTAAGCAGTAAAGAGAATGTCTTCCTGAATTTTATCACGAATTAGATGACAATCTAATTCAATGTGTTTAGTACGTTTGTGGAAAACGGGATTGGCTGCAATATGTAGAGCAGCCTCGTTATCACAGTAGAGAAAAGCAGGTTGAGAGTGAGAAATGATAAGATTAGGGAGATATTTTAACCAGGCAATTTCACAAGAGGCAGCAGCCATAGATCGATATTCGGTTTCAGTAGAGCTTCCTAAAACAGTCTTTTGTTTCTTAGATTTCCAGGATATAAGAGAATGTCCAAGAAAAATACAATATCCAGTGGTGGATCTTCGTGTGTCAGGGTAAGAAACCTAATCTGAATCGTAATAGGCAGTGAGTTGATAAGATGAAGAAGAGGCAAAAAGTAAACCTTAACCTAGAGGCTTTTTTATGTATCTCAATACTTTGTAAGCAGCTTGGAGATGAGGAACGCAAGGGGTTGCCATGTATTGACTGAGCAAATGAATTGAGTAGGAGAGGTTAGGTCGGGTGATGGTTAAAGTCTCCCAATAAGTCTTCGGTATAAAGCTAGATCATGGAGCAGATTGCCTTCATCCTTGGAAAGTTTAAGGTTTGGATCCATGTGAATTGAAGTAGGCTTGCAACCAAGTAGACCAAATCATGTAGAATGCCCAGAGCATATTTTCGCTAACAGATTTGAATACCAGCTGGATTTCGAGCTACTTCCAAGCCTAGGAAATATTTAAGAGATCCTAGGTCCTTGATCTTGAACTTGGTGTCCAAAAATCCTTTGAGTTCAGAAATAACTTCAGTATCATTAGAGGCCACAATAATATTGTTGACATAGACAAGTAATTCCATAAAAAAAAAAAAAAAAAAAAAAAAAAAAAAAAAAGGCCAGCTTCTTTGGCAAAGAGACTATAATCAGCTCGAAATTGTGTGAAACCAAAGGCAAGTAAAGATGATGAGAATTTGGCATACCACTGTCGGGAGGCCTGTTTAAGGTCATATAAGTTTTGCTTTAGCTTGCAAACCTTATTAGGACCTTGAACCGAATAGCTAGGAGAAATTTGCATGTAAACTTCCTCTTCCAATTGGCTATCTAGAAAGGCGTTATTAACATCAAACTGATGTAGAGCCCAACCTTTGATAGCAGCTAAAGCCATGAGAGTTTTGACTATCACAAGATTGGCAACTGGGGAAAATGTTTCGTGGTAGTCAAGGCCTTCTTATTGAGTGTATCATTTTGCAACCAAGCGTGCTTTATACCTTTCTACAGTCTCATTTGAGTTATACTTGATTCGGTAAACCCATTTTAAACCAATAGCCATCTTATCATCAGGCAAATCAACAATCTCCCAAGTGTCGTTCAATTCTAAAGCAGCAATTTCACTATCCATAGCTTTGCGCCATTCTAAAGACTGCATAACTTTGCTATAAAAGGTAGGCTCAAACTGGTTAAGATTAGAGGTAGCAAAGGTAGCATGTTCATGTGACAATTTATCATGAGACAAAACAGAAGATAAAGGATATGGATGAGTAGTATGTGAAGTACATTCTGCCTTGGAGCTGGACAGTGAATAAGGAGGCACAATGAATTGATGACAGTAGTAATCTTGTAGGTTTGATGGTCGTTTCTTAACTCTGTCAGATCGGCGAGGAAGAAGAGGAATAGATTGATTGTTTGGAAAAGTATATGCAAAAACAGAGATAATGGAAGTTGAAGTAGAAGGAAGAATGGGAGAAAAGTATGGTTCAGGTGTGGAGTTTGTAAATGTGGGTGAAGGACACGAAGATGATATAGGAATTTATGAGTGACTTGGTGAATTAGTATATGATAATGATGTATTGTCTGAGCTGTTACAAGGAGAAGAGAATTGTTGTGCAGGAAGTGATGAGGGAGTTGAGGAGTTAGGAATGGAAGTATCTGCTTTATATGGAAAAATTTGTTCATAGAAAACTACATCTCTTAAAATGAAAATAGAGTGGCTTTCTAAATCCAGCAATTTATAACCCTTAACCCTAAAGGGATATACCAGCAAGATAAATTTTCTAGCACGAGAATCATTGGCGATTATGTTTCAATGTAGAGGCATAGCATAGACAACTAAAAGTTCTCAAATGATTGTAATCTTGCTTGGTCTTAAAAAGGAGCTGATATGGTGTTTGATTTTGTAGATTAGGAGATGGGGATCAGTTAATGAGGTAGGTGGCAGTCATAACATAATCATTCCAATATGAAATAGGAATTCCAAATTGGAACCTTAGGGCATGGGCAACATTTAATATATGCTGGTGTTTTCGCTTTACAATGTCATTTTGTTGGGGGACTTTCAACACAACTCTTTTGATGGATGATCCTTGTTTTCATATAAAAACTTGTCATGGCAGATTCAATTCTATTATCTGATCAAATGGTCTTAACTTTGGTTTGAAACTGAGTCTCTACAAGAGAACAAAAGGATTGAAGGAAGGCTCGGGTTTGAGATTTATTATTCATTAGATAAAGCCATGTACATATTGTAAAGTCATCGACAATCGTAAGGAAATATTTAAAGACATCATAAGCTGTTTGAGAACAAGGGCCCCATATGTCACAATGAATAAGTTCAAAAGGGTTTTGTGCTCGATTCTCACTAATAAGAAAAGGAAGTCTATGATATTTAGATAAATGACAAATAACACAAGGAACATTTTCATTCATGAAATTCAGATTTGATAAATCATTTTATAACAATGAAAGGCGTGAATGAGAAACATGACCCATTCTACAATGCCATAGATTATGTTCAGATTGATTATAAGAAACAAAAGCTGAAATGAAAGGTTGAATACAAGGTAAGGTAGATAAAGTGGCAGCAAGAGTTGTAGAAAGTATTGCTGTCAACTTGAGATGGTATAAGCCATTGTGAGCCTCACCCTTCCCAATTGTGCTCCAAGAGGAAAGATCCTGCACAAAACACTCATTAGTGAAGAATATAAACAACATTGAATATCTTGGGTAAGTTTTCTAGTTGAAAGAAGATTGAAGTTAAAAGAATGAATGCACAGGACATTCTTAAGAACTATGGTATCACTAAGTTTGATTGTGCCTTTGTGAATTACCTCTTCTTGATTACCATTTGGCAGTTTAACTTGAAAGAAACTTTAGTAGGCAAAGAGGTATAAATGGAGGTGAAGCAGATCATACGATCTGTTGCACCTATGTTTATAACCCAAGGAATTTTGGTGATGTCTAAGCATTTTGTATGAAAAGCTGAAAGACAAAAGGAAATACCAGTCATGGCAGAAGGTGTTGAATGAGTGTGGGTGATATTATTTTGCACTTGATTGGCAAAAGGTCGTGGAGTCTGAGATTAGAGCAAAGCTACGAGATGCTGATATTGCTCTTTAGTAAGAACAGCCTGAGATCCCTCAGTCATCTGATCTTGACTAGATAGGCTGATTTGGTTGGCAAATGAGTCAAGTCCTTTGGTCCGATTATAAAGTTTGTGACCTAGTGGGTATCTATGGAGCTTGTAGCATCTTTCAACAATGTGACTAGCAACATTACAATAATTGCATATGGTTTCTCAAGATTTGAGTTGGCTTTAAAACATTTCTCCAAAGAATGTCCAGGAATCTTGCAATGGCTACAAAAGGGCCTATCTCTCCTTTGAAAACCAAAATGTTTAGTGACATCTCGGATGCTTGAGAAATGGGTCTTTGTTGCTAAGGCAAGGAAATCATTTATGTTGGGACTGACAGAGATTTGTTTACGCTTCTTCTCTTGTTGCACAAGAGCATAAACCTCATTCAAACTTGGGGTTGGTTTGATCAAAATAATTTGAGCTTTGATATTTGTGAAAGAATCATGCAGTCCCATAAGGAACTTCATGACCCAATAACGTTGTTGATTTTCTAGAACAACTTTCATAGCTCCACAGGTACAAAAGGGTATAGATTCAAAATTCAAGAGTTCATCTAGTAAGCCCTTCAATTTTGAGAAATATAAATTTACAGAATCACCTCCTTGAGAAAGAGCATGAATGGACTGTTTCAACTCATAAATTCTTGGTCCATTATTCTGTGCAAATCGCTGCTCCAACTCAAGCTAAAGGGCATGAGTTGTCTTAACATACATAACACTGCTTTTGATTTCTAAAGACATTGCATTCTAAAGCCAAGTTATAACCATTTCATTACATTCAAGTCATGGTTCTAATAAGGCATTATTCGAATCAGCTGGTTCACAGAGGGTTCCACCAATAAAACCCAATTTCTTCTTGATCCGTAGTGATCTTCTAAGTGTGCGAGCCCAAGAATGATAGTTGTCTGCAGTAAGAAGATGATTGGTAAGTAAAGTTCGAGGTCTATTGTTTGGGTTAAGAAAATATGGATTGGAAGGGTCTTTGGGATTGGTATTGATCGTAGTACTAGAGGTATTGGTAGTGGAAGCCATTAAATCTCTGATACCATAACAGAATTTGATAAAACATAGAAGATGCAAGAATCAATAATAGAATTTGATAAAACGGAGAAGATGGAAGAATCGAAGAATTGATTTCTATATATTGATTTCATGTGTATAACAGTGCAGAAAAATCTACATATATATATATATTGAATTACATGTATGCGTGAGGAAAGAATCTGATTCTAAAAAACTATACAAAAATCTAACAGAATTACAGCTCATCTATACAGCTCAGCTATTTAGGTTCACTCTAGAAGCTTCCTCTAATTCTAGATTCTACTGATGAGTCTTTGGTGAGTTGTGAGGCCTCGCGGATTGAGTGGCTGACCTGTGCGGCTGTATTGACAATTGCTGTACAGATTTTAACATAAGATTATTAAGCAATTGAAAACCTCATGACATCATGTATGTATTTTTTTTTTTTTTTGGCTAATTAACAATGGCCAAATTGTTGCGCTGTGCTAGCTTTTTAATTTTTCAAGATTCATTTGACCTAGCTTGACCTATTGACCATTTAAAGTTAATTAGACATGCTTCTTTCCGTTTTTATTTTATCATTTTGGAAAATACTATTCCAACATAAATGTTTTACCGAAAATTTCTACCAAAATTGTATTTTATTTTTTTTTATTTTTTATTTTTACTTAGTGATTAAGGAATGTTTTTAAATGAATTTATGATTTTTTTATATTTTTAAAAATATTTAAAGTGTTTAAAAAATTATTGAAAAAAAAGCAAAAAAAAAAAAAAAAAAATTTGCCTTTCGGCAGAAGATTTCGGTAGAAATCTTATGTGGGTGTAGCAGTTTCTATCATTTTTAATTAGAGTCAATCAAGTGACATGACATGTTTATTCCTTTTCATGTCAATTATTTAAATACAAAAATTATTTAAAATATAATGCATAAATTCATAATAGAAAAAGTGAATTTCTATCTTGAAAAATAATTTGTATACCTTTGGCAAACAATGTATTACCGTAAATTATTATGAGTAAGATAATATCATTGTATATTAAAGAAAAAGAAATAGATAAAAGGGAATGAAGATCCAACAAAAATCTCAATACATTAGATCAACGCATATATAAAACATAATATGAAAATAGTCAGTATAAAATAATTGAAAAATTCTTCTCATCAGTTACTATTCACCATCTCACACCCCACATTCTATGAAAAATACTCATACACTTTATAAAAAACACATCACACTCTATAAAAAATTATAGATATGGAGTGTGTAATGTGAACAGTTACTGATCTGTTGCAAAACTCTAATATAATTAGTCGGGTCCCATATGAATGCGAATTTGTTGTGGGCCAGACTGAATTTGCTCATATCTAATGGGCCTAACAGCCCCATCCAAACTTATACCATGATGTCACGTCGCGTTTTGTTAGAAAAAGTTAAACGGTGCGCTGAAGTGTATCAATTGGTGATAAGTAGGTTCCCTGAGAACCTGAGAGTAGGGGTGTAAATTTGACTCGAGAAACCGAAAAACCGAACTAGTTGGACCGGTTTTGAATCGATTTGGGACCTGTTCTTGTAACCATAAAACTGGCTAGACTCAGTCCGGTCCCCGTTCCATGGTTTCCAAGATCAAACCGGACCGGCCCGATTGGAAAAAAAAAATATAAAAAAAATAAAACTTTATATATATAAGTTTTATACAAAATTAATATTATACAAAGTATTTTTTATATATAAGTTTTATATATAATATATAATTATACAGTAAATAATTTCATATTATAATTTATAAATTATAACATAAAATGTTAATCTTAAATATGAACATTTGTAATTTGTTTGATCATATGTTATTAATATAATTATATATAAGATAATGTTATTATAATTTATAAAATAAAAGTTTAATCTTAAATATGAAAATTTAATTTATCATATGCTTTAATCATAAAATATATATTTAAATTATTAATAACATTTTATTCATAACTATACTACTATGTAACTAATTGTACTGATATATTATATATAGCTAAATAATCACTATACTAAATAATCACATATAAAATAATGATATAGTAATTAATTACTAATACTAAATTACTATACTAATACTATTAATAATATAGTTATAATAAATTAAACTCACTATAACAATTAACAAATACTAATATAACAATTAACAAACTCACTATGGCTATAGTTATACTTATAGTCTAATATAAACTATAGTTATATTATATAGCTATACTAACGGTATAATATTAATATTATTATATAGTTTAACTAATACTAATAATCTAATATAAACTATAGTTATACTTACTAATATAGTTATACTAAATCACTACAACTAATACTAATATATAACTAATACTAATAAATAGATATATTAATAGTCTAATATTAATACTATTATATAGTCTAATATATTATATAGCTATACTAATCTATAACTAATACTAATAGTCTAATATAGACTATAGTTATAGTTATACTAATATAATTATATTAAATCACTATAACTAATACAAATATATAGCTATACTAATAGTCTAATATTAATACTATTATATAGTCTAATATATTATATAGCTATAACTAATACTAATATATATACTAATACTAATAGTTTAAAATAAACTATAGTTATACTTATACTAATATAGTTATACTAAATCACTATAACTAATACTATACTATGGTATTAGATATAAATCACTATAATTTTTTTTAATAGGTTAAATCACTATAACAAAATATATATATATATATATATATATATATATAACTATATATAGTATTAGTACTAGTATTAGTATGATATATAGTATTGTATATAGTATTATTATGATAGTATCACTATAATAGTATAATATATAGTTAGCATTATATATATAATTAATATATCTATATAAAATATATACTATACTATATTTTATATATATTATGCATATAGACTAAATTTTAGTCCCAAAGGCCAAACGGAGTCGTTTAATGGGACTATATATATTACGGTTACATACCCCCCTCCCGCTCGACCATGTCTGCTCTGCGGCTTTGCCTCTCGAGTCCCTAAGTCCCCGCAGCCGTCTCTCACGCTCAGCCCCTCTCTAACGCCGTCAACAACCCCTCCCCATCGACATTGTTGGTCCGTTCTGTTCTCCTCCACTTCCAGTTGTTCCCGAGGCTACAGAATCACAGATATTGTTTTCCCCTTTCTCGGCGAGCTAATTGGTATGTAAACATATATATGCTTTTTAATTTTCAAAATCTTACGTTTACTTCATGAATCATTACAATGTTTCAATTCATTGCTAATTGATTCATTTCATTTAGGGTTTTTTTTATCGAATTTACAGATTTGAGATTTTGGGTTTTTTACAGATTTTGAAATCTGATTAGGGTTTATATTTTATAGTTTTTTTTGTATAGCTCTCCATCAAGCTGAATCTGTATTTTATAATTGTGGAAGGTATAATTTTATATTTTAGGATTTAGAATTTATATATGTTGTATAGCTCTCCATCGAGAATGAACATGTATAGTTCCCCATCCAGCTGAAAATAGCTTGATTTATTTCCTTTTTGTTTTTGTGGGTAATTTTGTTTGTTTGTTCATATATATCTGTTAGTAGATTTGAACCTGATAAATATTTTTGGGTTGCATGGATGTCAATCAGTGATTCTACTGGTTTGGTTTCTTGTGTGTTCTGTGTTTTCTTGAATCATTACAATGTTTTCTTGCATTGTGTGTATTCTCTATTTGAATTTCTATATGTGTGTATTCTAAGTGTATTCTTTTGTGTGTATTCTTTATGATCTTTCTTGCATTGTGTGTATTCTCTATTTGAATTTTCTGCTATTGCATTGATGATTTTTCTTTCTATTAATCTTTATTCTGTGTGTATTGATATAAGGAACCCATAAGCTTTTTCTCTTGTGCTATGTAACGAGATGCAGGGTACTTTGCCATTTTGGCTTGTCGTTGCAATTCATGTACTTGAGATTCCTTTATATCAATTTATTTGGTGTCCATTGAACACTTATAAAAAAAGTTAGTTTTGGTTGATCCTTCTTTTTTTTTTGTGTATTTTTTTTTAACTGGCATCAATATGTGCATAACTGCATATTGTAAAAACTTTAATGAGCTTATGATTTATGGTTTATTTTGTTGTTACAGTTTTTTTTTATATCAAATTTTATATTTTTATAGCAGATTTTTCTATAGCAGTTTTTTTGTTATAGCAGATTTTTTTATAGCACATTTTTTACGGCAGCAGATTTTTTACATGGGAGCAGTTTTCTTATGGCAGAATTTTTTTATGGTAAATGATTAAAACCGGACCGGAACCGGTAAAATTGAAAATACCGGTTTATGGGGTAATCGGTACGTAATCGGTTTTTAAAAATGTAAAATCAGTACATACCGGTTCGGTCTTAAATTTTGTTTAAAACTGAACCGGACCG
This sequence comes from Juglans mandshurica, assembly GCA_022457165.1. Classification (NCBI taxonomy): domain Eukaryota; kingdom Viridiplantae; phylum Streptophyta; class Magnoliopsida; order Fagales; family Juglandaceae; genus Juglans; species Juglans mandshurica. Next base: position 33,185,414 of record CM039626.1, read on the forward strand.
GTTACACCCATGCTTGAGAGGGGGTGGATAGGTCTAGGGTTCGAAACACAAACCAGCATCCATTGCCCCAAAAAAAAGTTCTCGAGAAGTAGAAAGCAGAAACGCAAGAAAAATAAATGGATCAACCAAATGAGGACCAAGAGGAACCTCCAATTGCGGAGCTATTGGGCGTGAAGAAGAAGAAGAAGAAGAATAATAAAACGGGGGTTTCTTCGCCGAGGACGAGAACAACAACCGGAGTAAAAGTGAAGAAGAAGAAGGGTGGTCCCGCTGCAGTGGACTCCGCAGCACAGTATCCTACGGGCTCCACGGAGGATTGCTGCAATGCCCCTAAGGTTACGGTTTTAAAGTTCGATAATTCGGCGGAGAATCACTTCAGGGCCATCGACGCGATTTCTCAGCTCTGTGGAGAGCCTGAAGACGGTGCTCTTGAAGAACAAGAAATTCAGCAACTGTCCTCCTCAATCACTTTCTTAAGGTAAAAAACTTGTAGTCATGGCTACATGATACATCTTTATCCATATACAAGTGCCTATAGATGTTCACATGTCAATTAGAATTGCATTTCTGCAGAGAATGGAAGTATTTTAATTACGAACCAAAAATCGTCAGGTTCGCTTCTGCAGTAGGAAGCATTGAAGGGAAAGATGTTGTTAGCGGAATAGAGTTGCCTCAACTATCTTCTGCAGCTGTTCCTAAGGTACAGTAAAACAAGTTCCTTTTTCTTTTCTTGTAATACAAATGTCTACTAATATTCGTGAATTTAGTCGGAATTGGAATTGTAGGAGTTGTTAATAATATTGAACATTGGCAATTCATATGATCTTTCGACTTGCATACTTTGTAGAATGAGGAACCTTTTGGGGGTGCTGCTACACATGCGGAATCATCCAGGTACTTTCATGGGACTTGGCTCGGGACAATATCGATTTTACAATTATAAGCACATGAATATCCCCCCAATTATAAGCACGGATATTATGTTGCTTTTGCTTGATGCTTGTTTCTTTCCTTCATCATGCATTAGTGTTTCACACAGTTACGGGGCTTTCTCAATTGTAGTTGTAGTTGGATTGGTTCCTTTTCTTATATACATAAAACTTTGGGTTTTGATTTCCTGTAGTGAGTTGAAAGAGTTTCTTTTGTTACAATACCTCGTTCTTTCATCTGTGTTAAGTGCTAATTGCTATTGAATACGGTAATCTAAGGACATTTTATTTCACAAAATCTAACTAAGTAGAATGATGGGACTTAACTTTTCTTATGTTTTAGCAATGTTATTGTTGGTTTTCTGGCATTTTTGCAATTTTTATATCTAAAAGAAGTTCTTAACTTCTTGTTGCTATGCCATACTGCTGTCTACAGTGACCATATAATCAAGCATTGATATGTCTATTTGCAAAATGTCTCTCATCAGATCTGGCTGCAGCAAAGACTTTGTTATTCATGTTGGAGGGCATGTTTGGGCTTTGGATTGGTGTCCTAGAGTTCATGAAAGGCCCGAGTGTCCTATCAAATGTGAGGTACTTGTATTATTTTCTTCTTGTCCTTTTTTGTTTGTGTAAATGTTATATTTATGTTGATTTTTGGGGGTTACTTATATATATACGCATATGTATGTATATATGAAGAATTATTTTGGGGGTTGCACTTCTGTGCTTGTGTGTAGAAAATTTGTGACAATTTAATGGGTTATTGACTTTAAATCAGTTTTATATGACTGCATTATTTTCTTTTCTTTTTCTTTCTTTCTAGTTTATAGCTGTTGCTGCTCATCCTCCTGGATCTTCATATCACAAGATAGGCGCGCCTCTTACTGGTAGAGGTGTCATTCAGATATGGGGTCTCCTAAATGTCAGCATGAATGAGGATGAGGTGCCACCTCCAGCAGAAAAGCCAAAACAGGGGCCTAAAAATAGTAGGGACATGAAGGACAAATTGACTGTACCAAAGAGGCCCAGAGGAAGACCTAGAAAGAAGCCAGTAGAAGACAATGTGGAGATAACAACTCAAAAAAGGCCCAGAGGAAGACCTAGAAAGAATCTGATAGAAAAACCTCCTGATAATTTGGATTGCAGTGAGCAGTATGTTCAAGCCCTTGCTGTTCAATTCCCAGAAGATTCATCAGATTTTCTTGCCATAGATGGGGTTCCTGGGGACACTCAAGAACATGCTATACAAGAAGACAGCAGAAAAAAACAAAAAAGCTACAAGCAAGCTGCATCTAAGTGTAACCCAGCACTTGAAACTCCTCTGAAGTGCAGAAGATTGAAAAACAAGAAAAGGACATGGAGTTGCGGTGATAATACAAGTCCACTGTTGTTGGAACTAATTGAAGACATGGGATCTTCTGTTGTGAATCAAATACAAGCGGAACCTGCAGCAAGTGTTAATTTCTCACACAATGGTTCCTTGGAAATTAGCTCTGCTGGTTGCTTGATTCCAAATGATGTTGCTTTGCCAAGAGTTGTATTTTGCCTAGCTCACAATGGGAAGGTTGCATGGGATGCCAAATGGCGGCCTTCCAATGCATGCGATTCTATTAAGATGGGTTATCTTGCTGTCTTGTTGGGGAATGGATCTCTGGAAGTGTAAGACATCTACTTCAGTAGTCTCATCTTGCTTTTCTCTTAAATATTCTTTCTCCACATGTTTTTCTTTTGGATAAGGTAGATAAGCTTTACTTAACGGTGAGAAATAAGGACAAGAATCTGAGTACCGGGGAGGGGGGGAGATGCATTGAAGACACCTAGTTAGAAAATCCTGATAACTAAAGCTCGAGAGACTTCTTTCTTCACTTCTCTTGTCTATATCTATCAAGCCTCTTCATACAGGGATTTTCTATTTCTTCTTCTGTTCTATTTAGGAAACATTCATAATCAACATTTAATTGATGATCTTTGTTAATATGTTGGGATAATAAATTATGCGGATGAAGGATGCATATCTTAGCGTTGACCATCATATTAACATTTCAAAAATGGGGATTAAGGATGCATATATTAGCATTGACCATCATATTTACATTTTAAAAATTTGTATGCACACATGCTCACAGACATATACATACCAAGTTTTCAATTAGAAGATGTCAACAGGTAAAAGAGACAAGTTGCGTATTAAACTTGGATATTAAACTACATTACATGATAAAATTGGTGTATTAGAATAATTTGAACTTATAAATTTCATATTGAGCAGTATCCATTATCTGATTCCTGTCCACATATCACATCATTTTTCCTGCATTAATTGCATTGGTTTTGTATTTTCAAATGTAACTGGAATCTTGTTATGCCAACATCATATGTATGGATCCAGGTGGGAGGTCCCTCTTCCTCGTACCGTGAAAGCTATATATTCTTCAGACCATCCGGAGGGCACTGATCCTCGTTTTGTGAAATTGGAGCCTGTATTCAGATGCTCAATGTTGAAAGGTGGCGGCACACAGAGGTAGTGCCGTTTCTCCTTTATTCATAAATAATTTGGAAGTTCACTGGAACAAACAAAGTGTTCTCTTTGCCATAAAGATCAGGCTTTACTAGTGGATATATTTGTGGTTACAAAACAGTTCGTTATATTGTGATAAGAGGTCCATAGCTTGTTGCAGTCGCTGGTTATGATTTTCAAAAACATGGTAAAGGCTGTCCAAAAGAATTTAAAAATATACTTCCCCCCATAGTCTCCACTGCTGGTCGTGTTCTTAAGTAAAAGATTTAAAAATAGTGTTCTGTTTGGCATGGTATACACCAGTATTGGTACAAGACACATCTTCAGCATTGCAGCTGTAGGACATGTTCCCTACAGCTGCAGCCATTTGGGTGAAAGGAAGAAAGAAGAATAAAGGAGTTGAAGAACATGCACACACTTGTCTCTTTATTTTACATCTAGAAATCTGACCTGTCCAACAAGTAGTGGCTATTTTGTATGTTATATAATGGCTCTGCTTTTGCTGATTGTTTAGTTGATAGATTTCAGATCTTCACAAACATAAGATCTTCTGTATAGTATTGAATGCAGACTGAGATGCTTGACTTTCAACAAGCTTTTCTCAAGAGATTTTGCTGGGGATCATCGTCTCCACCTGTAATTATGGATGGCTTAGAATTTAGATGGAAATATTTAACTAATGTGGATTTTGATGAGTCCCCATAACTATTCACTACAGAATGCTCTTTGCTGACCTCATTATATGGTTTATTTTGTCTTATTGAAGGCTAACATTTACTCCATCCTTATCTGTTATGTAGCATCCCTCTGACAGTGGAGTGGTCAGCTTCACCCCCTCATGATCTCATTCTTGCTGGATGCCATGATGGAACAGTAATATTTTCCTTTCTTTTTTTTTTTTTGTCTTTTATTATTAATGTGCTGTATTTTTTTCTGCTTTGCCTCAAATTACCTACTCCAAATACTTATTACCATGTTCTTGCTTAATTAAGGCTTTCTATGTATATGTGTGTGTGTGCGCGCGCGTGTTAGGATTTGTACTTTAGACATTTTTAGTTTAGTATGGTTGTCATTTATCACTGTCGACTAAATTAATGCTAGGTTTTTCAGCTTCATTTCATTCATTGTCTAGTGCAAGATCATGCTACTTTTTGACATTGAATTCATTTGTGGTATCAGAACTAAAGAAGTTTAACATACGTTCAGGTTGCTTTATGGAAGTTTTCTGTAAGCAGTTCATCTAAAGGTAATGGGAAATATCTAAACGCAATATACATCGCTTCAGTAAACTCCATTCACCCCTTGTTGCTCTGCAGATACGAGGCCATTGCTTTGCTTCAGTGCAGACACAGTTCCTATAAGAGCACTCGCCTGGGCTCCAGTTGAAAGGTAAGTGGTACCAGAAGATTGGTATTCATAAATTATTGTCATTTTAAAATAATCAACCTTATTATTCTCTTACTTGTAAATATAAATTTTAAATTCAAAATGTTGAGTCAAACCCGCTGCAAAACCATCAACCATGTAAAAAAAAAAAAAAACCTGGTTATTCTCTTTTGTGCATATGTTCAATGTTGATGGTGGTGCTATTTTGGAGTGAAAGGAATAACTATACATTCATTGGTTTGATGTTAGTCTAAATGTGACTGTTGTTTTGCTTGATGAAGAAAATGTATCTTACTGTTATGATTATCAGTGATCCAGAGAGTGCAAATGTTATACTTACTGCTGGACATGGAGGCCTAAAGTTTTGGGACTTACGGTAAGTATGATAGCATCTTTTGTTTGCAGTATTTTTGTTTAGATTCTCATCAAGATGCTTTCACTGATTTAAAATTTGATGGTTTTCTTGCGCACACATTTCCTTTCTTCTGAAATAAAAGATGTTTGGGATTTGATTTATCTCAATAATTGCTCATGAATGTTACTCATAAAAAAAATGCTTGGGAATGGTAGAACATCTGACTAAAGAGCCCATAGGTCAATCATGATATACTTGTCTGGTCTCTGTCCAGTCTGTAAAAAGCCCCATTGCAGCATACTGAGAAATGAAACTTGACTTACCCAAGAGAGGGGAAGAGAGAGAGAGATGATAGTTCACTAATTCTCTAACTGACAAAAGTTGAGGTTTTACCTAAACATAAAACAGGACAGTATAGTTTAGACAAACTGTATGCAATTCAAAATCTATTCAAAATTTGGTTATATTTTATTTTAGAATTGATGCTTTTGGTTCTGTACCTCAATGGTTTGCCAAATATTGCCTCAACTTTCACTTCCAGGTTCAAAGTTCTAATCAGTTACAAAGCTTGGCTCTTTTGAGTTAAATTTGCTCATTCTAGCCTCCTTACTGGAGATTGTGATTACTCTAAAGATGAGATTTTCCAATCTTTATCTGTTTTTCGGTATTAACACCTCATTTCAACTTAAAAATTGGTTGTTAAAATTTTTTTTCTCAACTTCCATTTAGTTCTGGCTGTGTAAATTTCATGTATGGTATATTTTTTCATGTATTGTGTGTGAGATGACTTTAAGAAGAGAGTGCTAAGATTGTGAGTTTGTTCACTAGAAGCATCAAAGGATGGGTATCTCAACATGTATGTGCAGCATGGAGAGATAAATAATCATGATCAATATTATTGGTATAAAAAATTTACTGTTTAGAACTCTGTATATGGCTCTGCCTATTCTTTGATCAATAAAATTTGTTTACTTATAAAAATATATATATATATTATTGGTATAATTGCATGCCATACTGAAATTTTCTGCAGGGATCCATTCCGGCCTTTGTGGGACCTCCATCCTGTGCCAAGGATCATATATAGTCTGGATTGGCTGCCAGATCCAAGGTAGTGTATAGTTAAGGCAATAGGAATAAGGTTACCCCCGCCTGTTACTTTTCACATTCATTCTTCATTTTTTAGATGTGTTATTCTATCCTTCGATGACGGAACAATGAGAACCCTCAGCTTGCTTAAGGCAGCGTATGATGTTCCTGTCACTGGAAAGCCATTTGGTGGGACGAAACAACAAGGATTGCACAGTTATTACTGTTCATCATTTGCTATCTGGAGTGTTCAAGTGTCAAGACTAACAGGTATCTCTCGTACACTTTCATGTGTTTTTTGTATTTAGTGACCATGTTTCAGTTCACAGGAAAAGTGCACTTAGTTGCTTTTATCACTGTCTAAAATACAGTTATGGGAATAGATTGGAAACCAAGTTTTCATGCTCAAAACAAAACTAAATCAGCCTTTCCTTTCCAATATTCCGAAAGAAATCCTGGATCTGTTTTCATTTTCCAGGGTTGCTAATTTTTTGTTGCATCTTTAATTTATGCATGCATTTGGTAGTAAGAAAAAATGTCGTCAAATATTAAAAGTAGAGTAATGCTTGATCTAAACAGAAGTTTTACACGAGCAAGTTTACAATCTGACATAGTTTGATGTAATATGTCAAATTTACTTTACTATAAAAAGTGATTTATAATCTGACAGATCACATAAGCGACATCAGTTTGTAAACTTCTTTATGTAAGGTATTTGTATAGACCTAGTACTTCCCTTAAAGGTAATGTAGTATGATCGGAGTCTACAAACAATATAAATATTAGAGTTTAGATCCAAGAAGTCATTTCTAGTATTTCTCGGGTTCTACACCGTATTGAGTGTGTCCCTAACATTATTCATCAGTTGATTGAAACTATAAAATATATAAATTCTTATTTTTCATGTAAAATGACATGCATATTTCCACATGGTTCCCCTTTTGGCAAAGTTATTCAGGTTAGGGAATTATAATGGATCATTCGCACAAAACTGCACACTCCTTTGATCAGTGGTAAAGTTATTCTGGTACTAAGGTCTTAGCCATGCCTTAGTGTATTAATGTAAAAATTAAAATTTCTTTGATCAGTGGGATAGGATTTTACAATATAATCTAGTTATGCATGCAACTTTGAACTAGTTCAATTGAAATCAAGGCTCAAAAAATCGGAATCAGGTTCGGAATTGGTTAGGATTGATTCTATCGAGCGGTTCAACAAATTGAATCGGGCGATTCATAACAATTTTGAATTGGTTACTTCAATGTTGATAAAAAGTATTAAAAATCATATATAATGCAATTCAAGCACTTAGTATCATGTATAAGAGAGTATAAAGTATAAATTCATTGATTAGTTTCAATAAAAATATTATATGAATCCAAATAGTTTTAATAAACATGTAATTTATGAATTTCACCTCAATTGTCGACATTCTTTTGTCTCGTATGCGAAGAATATAAAACCATTAAGTTATAAGTACATGGCAAATGTAGTATTTTATGCACAAGCACAAATTTAATACAAAATACATCTCCTAATTTTTTTGTTCAACTAAAGAATTTTATTTTATTTTTATAGTTAATAAGAGAAATTTTATTCCAAGTAGGCATAGCCCAAGTACACAGGATGTATACAAATGAGAACACCTACTTACAAGCTAAAGCAGAATACAACTAAAGCAAAACATTACAATCATTCCCGTTCCTTACAAGATTCTTCCCCCAAAAGCTTAAAGTACTAAGGAAAAACTCCCTAAGTTCCCCTATAGAACGTTCACAATTATCAAAACACCTCCCGTTCCTTTCTAACCATAAACACCAAAGTAAGCACAGGGGGATCATCTTCATCACAGCAGTGTTGTTACTTCTCCCCTCAATACCTGGCCAGCATGCAAAGAAATCCACCACATGCATAGGCATCACCCAGAAAATGCCAACCTTTGCAAAAATCTCATTCCACAACGATGTCGCCGCCTCACAATGAAAGAAAAGATGATCAATAGATTCACCATCCTTCTTACACAAAACACCATTCAGCCACCTGAAAACCTCTCTTCCTCAAGTTCCCAAGAGACACCAGCCAGCAGAAGAAAGTAACCTTACTAGGCACCTTGGCTCTCCAAATACATTTCCACGGATAATCTTTGACCCCATGACTGGTTAATGCCTTGTAAAAAGAACTCACAGAAAATCTGGAATTAACTGTTTGCACCCACAGCAAACTGTCCTCCCTGTTCTGATCAAGCTTCATCTCATATAATCTTCCTAATAATTCTGAAACTTCACATACTTCCCAATCCTGCACATCTCTAGTAAATTCCACAATCCAGCAAATCATATTGTTAGACAAGTGATAGGAATGAGCCACTGCAGCCCCTTTATCTCTAGCAATCCTGAAGAGATTAGGGAAAACAACCTTAAGAGGTGAATCCCCACACCAACTAAAGAAAATAAAGAACACATGTTTTATCTTTCAATTTTTCTGCGATTCTTATTGAATACATTGATGAAGAAGTTAATATATGTTTAGTTCTACATCTTTTTATACAAGAAATTTTAAAAAAAATCTCAGTTGTTAGACAACATAAAAATAAACAGTTTTGAATAGGTTGGAATCGGCTCAAATCAGTCTAAAATCGGCTAGAATCAGCCTAAATCGGTCAATTGAAGCAGTTTAGTGAATGATTCAAAAAGTTCACTAGAATTGGTTCGGTTTCTGACTGATTCAATTTGAATCAGCTTAATCGGCCTGAATCGAACCCTTTTTTCGAGCCTTGGTTGAACCTAATTTCTGGTCTCAAGTTTCCACTAATGGTTAAATTTCTATTTTAATCTTAGGTATGGTTGCATATTGCAGTGCAGATGGTACTGTTCTCCGTTTTCAGGTGAGTTTAGTTCCATTACAGATCTCACTTGCTATTTTTCATCCCATCTTTTTTTTTTTTTTTTTGTCCTTTTGTATGCTTAATTGTATTCCATTTTTTAAAGATCTTTTCACTTTTAAGTACCATCCTTTTATGAGATTTGGTTTGGACATTGTAGGATAGGTGGCCAAGGAATAATTTTTCGTGCCCAGTGATTAGCATGATGTTACATTTGTTTTATATTTTAGGCCAACTGATTTTTCTTGGTTATGATTCGTAATGAAGTGTTGAGACATCCATGGAATCTATTGGTAAAATCAAGTTAGAAGGTCCAACAATTTCTGATCAATCTGATAATTCAAATCAACATTTGTTTTTAGTTGGAGTGATGTGATATATAATAATTGGATGCAGTTCTAAGCTGCTGATGAGCTTTCTCTAAATGTGAGTGCTATGTTTATAATCAGCTTACAACCAAAGCAGTGGACAAAGATCATTCACGAAATCGGACACCGCATTTTCTCTGTGGGTCACTGACAGAAGAGGAATCGGCTATAACAATCAATACTCCAGTACCAAATTTCCCGTTCCCATTGAAGAAGTCGCTTAACAAAAGCGGGGACACTCCAGTATCCATGCGGGAGTTTTCATTGGAGCCACTAGTGAAAACAGCAAGTGATAAGGTGGCAAACGGTCCTAGTACAGATGCTCAGACTTTAGGTAAGTTTTGGCAATTACGGTACCACGTGCATTTTGTAATTCTCTGTCTGCTAAGATGTACCACCAAATTGTCAATCTTGTCGCAGCCCTTTGTTATGGCGATGACCCAAGTACAGAATCTGGAACCGTGGAAGCCTTGAGGCATCCCAAGAGCAAAAAGAGACCAAAGAAGAGTAGCAGTGGGAAAATTCCAGAAGATGGCCAAGCCTTGGCATGCAGAGATGAAGAGCCACCAAAAGCGCAGGGGAAAGAACATGTAAAAGTGGAAGCTCGGGCAATTGAAGCTTTCCCTCCAAAAATTGTAGCAGTGCATAGGGTGAGATGGAACATGAACAAGGGTAGTGAGAGATGGCTGTGCTATGGTGGAGCAGCTGGAGTTGTACGTTGTCAGGAGATTGTTTTGTCAGACGTTGATAAGAAATTGGCCATGAAGAGATGAGATGGGTCCCTTATCTGTCCGTAACTGGTTCTGTAATGTAATTCCCTTTTTCTATACCATGTTGGTTGCTTCCATGCTCTTTCAAGTGGCGTGGACGAGCGATAAGTGTGCATCTAAAGGTATTAGTTACTGTAATTAGTAGGAAGTATTGTCACAAGCATAGTGGAGAAAGTTGTGTTCCTCCACTATTATTGTTGTCGTTAATGGTATTATTAAGGTAGACAAATAAAATAATAATTTAGAAAGAGCCTTTCCCTGCACCAATTGAAGATGAGGAAACAGGCTGTTCGCTTGGTATGTTATTTGAATTTTTTCTCTCTTTCATAAATTACCATCATGATTCAGCCGATAAACAAGAACGGAAAAAAAGGGTCAAGCCAGAAAATTTATAATGAGCGTTCGTGCTTGCCATGATCTACGGATGTTGTGGAGTTGTAAGCACCTTCCAAAGTTGATTGTTTCCTCTATAGAACTAATGCATATTTCTCGTTGTTTTTTTTTTTTTTTAATAATGTCAAAACCCAATTGAAACGGTATGCATAAACCAAAAAGGCTCCCATCGAAAAACTCTTACTGCTACAAAAGGATTACAGATCATTACTATGGTTACAACACGTCAGCACCTTGTGAATTTCTTTGGATGCCCGTCTCTAACTTCAGGGTCCCAGCAAATGGCAACATTGCTCCAATTAAATTGTACTCATTTTCTCGCACAATTTCACAGGATAAACCACTCGGAAAATGCCAAGTCCTCGAAGAATCACTCCTCTCTTAAAGACTTGACATGTTGACCTAAATATTATAAAGGGGCTACCGGAATTTCTGCTCACATCACATTTTTAGCCTAAAGAAACCTGGATGATTTAAGATAAATTCCTAACCCTCGAGCAGTCTCAGAGGACATCAGAGTACATGCTGGCGACTGTTTCTTCAAAGGCCCTTTATTGTGTTCTGGCTAAGCGTTCTAGGCTTGGCAAAATCTCAAGGATTTCTTTAGGACTAGGCACAAAGCCCGTGGAAAAACTTGTAGATAAACAGCTCTTCTTCAGTGTTCTTTACCTAACTAGTGGCTTTATACTCAGCAATGCATCCGACATTGACGGCCATGCAGATTCTTCAGCTTTGTCAGTTCCTTCCTCCTCTTCCTTGCTTCTGCTGCAGCAACCACGTCAATTAGCTTCCTATTTGGGTAAACGGTTGGTTTTTGCTTCTTTTCTGGCAAAGCACTTGCAATACAACAAGCAGTTGAAGGTGTTTCGATATCTGGAGTGTAACCCAATTGGGGCCTGTTCTCGTGCTTCATGGTAGATGCACGTTGGAAACAATCTAATAGTGCAGGTGCAAAGAGAATTTCCTCAGAGTGAGCTCCAGTATTCTGATCACCTCCATCTGGGGGTAGCCCAACTGGGGTTTCATTCAAGTCATTGGCAGGTCTGGCTTCTGTTGAGCCTGAAGCTTCTGTCTTTACTTCAACGGGCAAAGAGCAATGGTGGTTTTCTACATATGCAACAAATTTTGTGGATGAACTAACACCATAATGGTTGTCATGAGAAGTTTCATCTTGTTCATCTTTCATGCCAGTAGAGGGCTCAGGTTGGCGTCCATTCCCATGATCAGGAAGGGGGAAGAACGAAGGACATGGCAATACATATAACGAAGTTCTTGGCCCATTAACATCTATGCGGTTTTCTTGTTCATGAGAAGTATCAAGGCTACAAGTTGCTGGCATGGGAATGTTTGATTGAATGACGATGGCACTTCGTCGTTCATGGAGCGACTGAACATGACTTGAAGATTGAACGATAGAAGGCCAGAAAGCAGGCATAAATGGATGATGATCATACAAGAGCCGTGGGCATTTTGTAGATGAAGAGAGAGAGGCTCCCACATCAGCTGAACCACGTTCACCTGGAGTTTCCTCAACCTCAGCCTTTACTACCTTTGCCATCTGCAAAATCATACAGCATGTCAAAAAATGTGGAAATTCATTTAATATTAAACATTTCCAAAATTTCAACTGTAGCTTACCTGTTCCTTTAAGTGTTTATTAGTGGTCTCCAAGGACTGATACACTTTCAAAGCCAACTCCTTTTCCTTCTCATTAGAGATGTCATGAAATGTGAAGAAATGAATTGGATGATGTTTAGACAAGTTCAAGGGGTAAAATCATAAGAGAACTGCTATAAATACTACAAGTTATACAACTTCCATGCACCATTGTCCATGGGAGGCAGGGAGAGAAGGGGGTGTAAAACGAAGCTATATACAAAGATATTAGGGGTACTATTCCCTACCCTCTTCAAATTTTCATTCTCCCATGATAGATCAGCAGCTTTTCTGGTTAACTCCTCACACAGAGCCTGGCCACCAGGGGAGGGGAAAAAGTTAGAAGAAGAAGATTCTCACATTATGGTGATGACACATGTTGTACATAATGCCTGCCATATTTGACTTGACTAGCACAGATAACCATTTTTTATTCACCTACTTTCAGGACTCAAGAACACATCAAAATTATGTACTTAGCTCTATAGCCATTAAAATCAAAGAGGTCATTGATTTTTATGAAGGCGTCAACTTGTATAAACAACTTATGATATCACATCACAGCAAATTTCGAATTATGAAATTCAAGTCGCTACAAAGCAAAGTTAAGAAAGCCAATTTCATGCTAACTTAGGTGAGCCACCCAGGTACAGGTGCATATCTAGGTATCGGATTTGTCCGATTCCAAGAATTCAGGATGCAGAGGGCCACAGCTAAACTATTAAAACTTTTAGTTATCTGTCAGACCTCATTGACTTTAGATCTTCATTAAACAACAGAATCTATCCAAACTGAGGACCAATTTAGGAAAGAGCTTTTAAGGATCGTTTACATCAGAAGTAATATTGGGAAATGGCTTTGGAGATATCATGTAGAGAGAGATGCTTTATGGAAGAATGTTGTTGCTGTTAAATATGGGAGTGGGTGGGGGGGATTGGTGTTCTAGTGAAGTTAGAGGACCGTATGGGGTGAGTTTGTGGAAGTTCATTAGGAAAGGTTGGGGGGAGTTTTCGAAACATATTAAATTTAAGGTGGGGGAAGGGAAGAGGATTCTGTTTTGGTATGATATTTGGTGTGGGGAATCAGCTCTCAAATCTAATTTTCCCTCTCTTTTTAGGATTGCAAGGGATCAAAATGCTGCTGTGGCAGATTTTTTCCAACACACAGATAATAATATTCTGTGGAATGTTGATTTTATCAGAGAGGTAAATGACTGGGAGGTGAATGGTGTTTCTGATTTTTTGGGAAGAGTTTATAATTCAAAAGTAATGCAGGGAAGAGAGGACAGTTTACTGTGGGACCATGCTGGAAATTCCAGGGTTTCAGTTAGTTCTTTTTATAAGGTGCTGACTTGTCATTCTGGTTGTGCTTTCCCTTGGAAAACCATTTGGTGAACGAAGGTTCCTACAAAGGTGGCATTTTTCAGTTGGGTGGTTGCTCTAGGGAAAGTTTTGACCACGGATAACCTTAGAAAATGTGGTATGTGTATTGCCGATTGGTGTGTCATGTGCAAGAAGGATGGTGAATCTGAAAGTCATCTCTTTCTTCATTGAGAGGTGGCAAAGTCTTTATGGAATGAGGTTTTGGGTCAGACAAGTATATGTTGGGTGATGCCAAAGGAAGTTCTGGATCTTTTTGCATGTTGGAGAGGTTTTGAGGGAAGGAAATGTGTAGCTGCCAGATGGAATATGATTCCTTTGTGTTTAATGTGGTGTCTTTGGCTGGAAAGGAATGAGAGATGTTTTGAAGACAGAGCATTCTTTCAGAGAACTTCGGAATTTTTTTTTCTACTTTGTGTTTGTGGGCTAGGATTTTTGTAAGGAATGATGATAATGTACTGAATCTGTATTAGTCTTTTTCCTGCTTCTATAGTGTAGTAGGTATTTCCTTTGTATACATCCTGCGTACTTGGGCTGTGCCTATTCTTGGTAATAAAATCTCTTATTAATTATATATATATATAAAAAGTAATGTTTTATAATTAGTATGAAATCCATCACTCATCTAATGTTCAACAAAGTCGTGCAATTTTTTTTTTTTTTTTTGATAAGTACAAAGTCATGCAATTTTAATAGCCCATGAAAAATAACCAAAGCATAAGACTTGCACAAAGATCAATATCTATGTTACTAACAAAGTATATTGAGAACCTTTAAAATAACAACAGCAACCCAGTACTAATGATGGATTTGTTTAACAACGTATAGTAAATGCCCTGTAAGAGGTGCAGCTTGCGTGTATAAAAATAACGCTTTTGAGTTAATTTGTTAGTTGCGCACCTGCCTACGACGAATTGTCTGCCTAGCTGACTCTCTGTTCGCCAATACTCTGCGTATTCTCCGTTCTTCCTTTTCAGCCTAAACAGGAAAGGCTCATTTAGACAAGCAATAATGGAACAGCACTGCAGTGAAAAACGTTAAAAAAATTTAGCACCTCGGTCAAATTTTGTCTTGATTTACGGATACCAAGTGGAGTGTAACTTCTGGCGCTTGTGATTGGTTTAGCCAATTCAGAATCCTGCTCAGCCTTCACTTTCATCTTTCTGGGATCCTGATTAGCATTTGCTGGTTCTAGCAATTCAATTGTGTTTATCTTTTCGCATTGCTGCTGACTTAGAACTGCTCGATCCTGCTATAAACAAAAATATTCTCAAGTCCTGCACAAAATAGTGCGACTTGGTGACAGTGCCAGAGATATTTCAATTCAGATGCCACTTAGTTGGCTAACCAAATATGGACAAATGAATCTAAGAACCTAAATGATAAAACAAAAGTAGTGTGTCCTGGTTGATGCAAACAAAAAGGGGACTGTATCCACATTCTATATCCGACGTGTCAAGCTCAATATTCTATATCCGCATTCTATATCCAATTGTATCCACACGATGCACTGGAGCCATTCCAAGAAAGGTATTTTCTCTGTTAGTTCATTTTATCAAGCGCTAACGAGCCTTGGAAGGACTAAGTTCCCATGGAAGAGCATATGGCAGACGAAAGCTCCTTCAAAAGCATCTTTTTTTGTTTGGACAGCATCCTTGGATAAGATCCTTACTACAAATAATTGAGGAAAAAAGGGTAATTGTGCTGGATTGGTGTTGTATGTGTAAGAAGCATGGGGAATCAGTAGATCACCTGCTTTTACACTGTGAGGTGGCCAGGTTCATGTGAGATGATTTTTTCTCACGAATTGGATTGTCTTGGGTCATGCCTCTTAGATTGGCGGATTTCCTAGCAAGCTGGAGAGGACTCCATGGCAATTCAAAGGTAGTGGCAATTTGGAGAATGGTCCCAATATGTATGTGTTGGTGTATTTGGAGGGAGAGAAATGCCAGATGCTTCAAAGATCAAGAGAGAACTATGGATGAGCTAAAAGTTTTATTTCTTAAGTCATTGTTTTTATGGGTAGGGGCCACAGTTTGTAACGGGCTAAGGGTCCATGACCTTCTACTTTCTATTGTAACCTCTAGCCAGGTGTTCCTCATGTATACTTCCTGTGTACCTAGGCTTTGCCCATTTCTATGAATATAACTTCTTGATTACCTATAAAAAAAAAAAAAATAGATTCTAAAATTTTTAAACGAAATTTTCAATTGCCAAGTCTGAATGCCTTTTCAGCTCCAGTTCGATTTCCATGTTTTATATCTATTGGCCCTAATGTAATGCTCCTCAATACGTTTAAACGAGGTGTGGGGCTTGTTCAAGGTATGATGTATCTCTACCTGCATTGTCATGAAATCCTAACACACATACAAAAAGGGCACATTTCCCCAGTTTTGTTGTTTTTTTTTTAAAAATTTGACGGATAAAAAAAAGGTGCATTACATAAAGCGTTCGTTTTAACTAAAGAAGACGGTAAGAGTATGTATCATGGTCCGCTAAATTGGGGTACTATCTATAGAATCCTCGAATTAGCAGACCCATATAAGAAACCAAATAAAATACAGTTACAGTATAGCCAATATTAAGCAATCGCCATCCTCGAATCATGAACTTGTTGGCTTTTTATTATTGAATATTTTTTAATTTCCCCATTTAGTAAATTGCTTAAATTTAGTTACAAAGAACAAAACAAATAAACAACGAAGAGAAGGTAGAGTTCGTAGTAACTCATACACACTAACCTCAGCGAGATCCGAACAGCTAGGGACCAAGTCCACCGGGTTCAACTGGAACACCGAGTCAGCCGGCGGCGACTCGCTCTTGACTCGCTTCCTGGCCCGTTTCCCTTTGCTCCCCCATTTCCCGCCAGAGCCGTCGCCACCACTCTCTCGAACTGCCAAATGAGCCAAATCCGCCAGAGCCTCCGCCGCCTCCAGCTCTATCTTAACCATCAGATCCGCCGCTTCATCCGATGCCGACATCGAAGATGTCGTAGTAGAAGCAGATGAAGATGACACCGAGCTCCAAACATAACATCTCTCCGAACCCATGGCTCAGAAGCAGAGCGAGTGAGAGACAGAGGACTGCAGTTCCTTCAAAGAACAGAGAGGTATTAGAGAGAGAGAGAGAGAGAGAGAGCCTGTGTGTCCCAGTCCGACGGTCCGTGTGTTCCAAGAGTGGTTAGCTTAGCCCACAGATTGTGTTGGGATGCTACGTGTCATGCCAGCTCAAGGCCAAACATCTTAGCTAACTCCCCCCGGTATCGCCGATCGCCACGTTTCGGTCCTCGCTCAAGTAGGCGATCTTGCACGTGTGACCTCGTACGTGTCTTAGTACGGCAACGACATGCTTGTGTAGTTTTACCATGCGAAGTGAGTCGGTTTGAGTCTAGAAGACGTGGTTGGTTCGGTGATGCCCACGTGTGTTTTGTTGATTCGCTGGTTTCAGTTCTTGCCGGGTTCTTTTTGAGACCTGGGAGGACCAGAAAGAACAGTTTACAGTTTTTTTTTTCAAAGTAACTCTCAATTGTTTATTTTTCTAATCTTTTAAAATACATTATTAAAATCTACTTTTTCTATTTTACATATTCATTTTTACAATATATCATACATCAATTTATCTATTTTTTTATATTACATTATTTAATAGTTTGTTAGAAAAAAATATAAGGAGAGAGAAATTATTGTGAGAGATAAAGTACATAAAAAGAGAATAAATAAATAAAATATTTTTACATTTGTGAATAATTCATACTAAATGTAGCTGAACACTGTAACAAAATGAAAAAAAGATTTGAAAATAAATGATCCATTTTGAGAAACTTTTCTTTAAATTTTACATAAAAATAAGTTTTACAAAACATATTAGAGTGCTAAGAACAGTTTTTAGTTATATACATATAGAAAAAGTATAACTATACCTCTTTTCACAAAATTTTATATAATTATATTTTAAAATAAAAGATATTTTTATAAAATAATTTATAAAAATAACATTATTTTACAACAATATTTTCATTTTAAAACATATATTATTAAATATATTATCTATATATCATTATTTGTACGTACGTGTGTATATATATATATATATATATATCTATTTCTATTATATAAGAAACTATCTCGTATGAACAATAATAAACAATAACTTTCTTGTTTTTCGTTATGCCGTCTGTGTGATGTATATTTACTTCTTTCTTTATTCTTTTGTATCTGTTTATATAAGGATATAAATGTCTTTTAATTTATTTTTTTCCGATTTGTGTCGATGGGCTAGTAAGTCAGTGTCAGTGTATTATTTTAATTATGGGAAAAGGGATGGGTTGCGTCAGTGATTTTATGTATCCGAGGCTTGTGTCAGTGTAAATTTTTTTTATTTACTTCTTTTTCTCTTGTAAGTGTATCATTTTAATTACGTGGAAGGAAATTGCCTGTGTCAGTGATCTCTGTAATCTGTATCCGTTGAGTACTTGTGTCAATACATTTTTTTTTTAATTGCTACTTTTTCTCTTCTTTTCACTTCAAGTTTTCTCCACCGAGTGCGGTTTGAGAGCATGCACAAATCTCTCTCACATTCACGATTTCCTCTCTCCTCTGAGTTCTCTCTCAACCTAACATGCTCTCTTCTCTCTCTCTCTCCAATTCACAGCCCTTGCCACCATCAGCAACCACGGTGCACGGCGGCCCTTTAATCCACCAGATGCAAGCCCCTTCATCCCATAGCTCTCTCACTCCTCGATTTCTCTCCTTTTCGCAACCAGCGACGTCGTGCATCGCCTCCAACCTCCAACTTAGCCACCCACAATAGCAGCACCGCCAGACGCAACCCCCCAAACCATTGAAGCGGTAAGACCCAGCCGCAACGCCTCTCTCTCCCTCTGTTTCTCTCATCTCGGTCACAACCTAGGAGATTTACAGCGCTACCACCAGGCGGCCGCCTCATGCCGGTAAGCTCCTTTCTGTAGATCTCTCTCTGACAGCCTCTCCATCTCTGTATCTCACTCTTTGTTTCTCTCTTCCTCTCTCTCAACTGTCAGCAACGTCACTGGCCTCCATATTGTGGTAGCGGCTCCACTGTACCAAATGGTGAGTATTTTTTTAGGGTGGAAGAAACTTATTTCTTTGTCTGATAAAATATTTGAACAACCCGATCCAAGTATTTCATGAATTTGTACAACAATTTCGTAGTAATCTAGAACTATATGCATGCATGCCATTAATGCTAGCTAGCTGTTAAACAAGTTATATTTAATTGAGCACCACTGTTTTGATATATAAATGATCGAAGACATGCGAGTCAACAATTCAAGTGAGGGAGAAATGAGAGGTGGTGGTGGCTAATACAACTTTGAAGTATTTGGTTTCCGTCCAACTAGAGAAAGGAGTCATCGATCCTCATTTCCAGGTATTCTCATAATTAATGTCTCTGTGATTATGGGTAGTGGATCAGCTCCCCTCCGTCGTGACCCAGCCCCTTACTCAGCCCCTTTTCCTTCCTCTCCACGCACGGCTAAAACATTGGACAATAATTGGTGTTCTCTAATATGTTTATGTTCTTAATTTTTAAATTAACAAATAGTTATTGCTTTTTACAAGATATTTGGACTCTATGGTTTGAAGTTTATGCTGCTTTGAGGTTGTATGTTGTGGTAGATATTCTTCTGGGTATAAAGAAAAAATATGCTTTTTAATTTTTTTTCTTGTTGGACTAAAAGAAGTTGCTATATTATTTTTTTTATATATTTGGTTGGATTTGTATATTTTGATAAATTGCTATGTTATTTTTCTTTTATATATTTTGTTAAAGATGCTTCCATCTAAAAGTTTGTTTTCCAGCTTCAAATCTCTATAGCATTATTGGTGCAATTTTAGCTTTTTACTTTTACAGGCAGATATCAAATCTTTGATGGCTGCCATTTCCTCTGTTGTTGATGTTATGCAGGCAATGGGATCCTCTATAGGCTCTTTGCTTTTGAGGGTGAGATTTGCTTGATACAACCATTTATGTCATTTATATTGTATTGCAGGTTCTATGTGTGAGTAAATCTCTATTTACCCAACTTCTTTTTGTTATTGGACAAATCTCATTTTTCACTTAAGTGGTTTGTACGATATGTGTGTGGGACTCAAAGTTACATGCCATAACTCAAAACTTTCATGTGTTTTTGTAAATTGATTGTTTTGATGTTTGTAGTTAGGTAGTTAAGAGAATGAACCTAATTCTATAAGATTATAACCTGTTCTGGAATATCTGATTGCGCTTATGTGTTTTGACAAGTTTAATATGTAGCAAGAAAGGTTGATGATAAAGGTATTAGGTGCAATATTTGCATGTGATTTCTTGCAATATGTTTTTATATTCGACAAAGCTTGATTTAGGGGGTTTCATTGTCACTATAAATTTAGGAATTAGGTCAGTATAGATACAACCATTTTCTTTCACTTTTTATAGAACATAGATCTACCCCGGCAGCATTTCACACTTTCACCTCTTGACCCATCACGCAAATGGCAAGACCAGTACTACTCCTGTGTTTACCATGATGTCATGACTACTATGCTAAATATACTCATTGTTTGTTTTTTCCCCCTTTCCCTCAGATACAATTGTTTGGTTCATGCTTGCAAGAATCGAGTTTCGAATTTGGTTTATTTATTTTTTTATTTATTTTGTTCTTGTTCTTTATGTGTTCAAAACACTGACTCAAACTTTATCTACTTAGTTTCGTTTTTTGGTGTGATCTGGTTTGACTCTAATTAGTTCATGTGGTTGAAAATTTTGGTATTCTAATGATTCTTTGAATTTCTCTTGTTGATTTCATTCTTTTGAATATAGGCTCTTTTATAAACTTCAAACATGCAATTCATATCTGTCTTATTTCTAATGCTCCACTTCTCTCAGGTTTTATTTGAGTCCTGAGCAAATAACCACTGTAGAATAACTTAGTGACACACTACAAGGTATTCCTCTCATGTTATTATGTTATTTAGGTTATCCATGGCAGTGTCTTATCATACTTACCAATATATATAATGGAACAACACAAAAATATATATTATTTTTTTGGCAAGTAAATTATTATCATAAATAGAACATTAGATTTTGTTGCTTGCATTCTCTTTAGATAAATATTTTCTTATTTGCAGCTTAAGTGATCTTAATATAGTATATGCCTATACAAAGGACAAAACATTAATTTAGTATATGTTTTAATGCAGGTCCTACAAAGACAATCACTCCCTTGCTCCTGCTTTGCTGGTCTGCAATCTTTCCCTTTACGTAGGGTCTCTTCCTTTCTTCTTCAAGTCTTTTTCTCAAGACTTATAAAAAAAAAAAAAAAGTCTTTTTCTCAAGAAAATTTTTGTATTATTATCATGTTTGTGTTGTCTGATTATCATGATATTTTGTATTATTATCTCGACTTTTCATTTATATGTCAGTAAGTTTGCCCTTCTCCTTTCTTTTATTCCTTTACTATAACAAAGTCTTTTTTTTCTTTTTATATGCAATAGGATCCTATCAATTAGCTAAGCTAATTGCAATTAGGTTAGGAATCGATGAGAATTTTATATTATCTCATTTGTCTATGTTACTCTACTCCAACTTGTATTAAACTATAGTGTATTTTGAACTAATCTTTTTTATTTTCTTATGTATCCAAATATGTAATTATTATACTTTATTTATAATTTTTTTGTAAAAAAGTTTTATTATCTTTGAATAATGATGTGTTTCACCAGGGCCAGCTCTTCCATTAGGCAAGTTAGGCAATTGCTTATGGCGGCCTCTAATGGAAGAAGGCCCCCCAAAAAAATATATATATAAAGTAGAATTTTTTTTAAAAATATATATCTAATAAAAAACTTTAATTAACTCAATGAGAATGAGAATAGAAATAAGATCAAATAGATATTATATCACTATTAGTAGGCCTGTGCAGAAAATGTTGTGACCCGATATGTCCGTGAGACCCGACTCCACCCGACCCGAAAAAACGGGTTGAAGTAGCGTGCGGGTCGAACCCGCTGAAACCGATTGCACGTTTTAAGCATCTCAATTTCTCAAACCCTAGCTGCCATGAAAACCTTTGCCTTAAGGAAAAATTCGAGGCCATGAAAACCATGATTTACCAAGCTGATGTTCGAGTGAAGGACACCGTTGGAGGCTGCTGCAGAGCCCACCTCTTTTCTTTCTCCCTTCGCTTCTCTTCTTCTCCGTCCTCATGCCAATGCCCCTCGGTGGATGATGGATCTACAAGTTTCATCAGTCATGGGTCTGTGAGTTTTATATGACCACGATGGGTCTATAAGCTTTATCAGGCCGTGGGTCACAGTCACAATTACAAATCTGTATTTCTGTACACATATATGGGTCTGTAAGGTCTAACCTCTCTGCGATATATATCCATGAACAATATCAGCTGTGCTAATGCTTCCTGACACGCGCATCCACACACACACACTCTTTCCTCCCACATTGTAGATTCGGTAGAAAAATAGCAGATCTTGAGCTGTAAATAAGGTTGGGATTCCGCTAATTCTGTAGAAAAACCCTAAAGAAATGACGATCGCACCTTGTGTACATGCATAAAAAAAAATTTTTGATGTTGTGGGAAAAAGGGTGCCAGAGGATAGTGAAGATCGCACCTTTTACGTTGATATTTACACGATGCGCACGAGGTTTAATTTGGGTTTGATTTGTTCTGATTCGCAGTTTTGCGATTTCCTTCTTGTGCTTCCATTCTCGGATCGGGTCGAGGCCGACTTGATTTGCGCCAGAGTCGAGTCGGGTCAGGTCGGACCAAAATATGAACCGGGTTGCAGCCCTAACTATTAGTTTTTAAAAGTATCACATATAATAATTATTTTACCTATTCTCCTTCTAAGAATACACTTCTCTTTTGTCATGATTAGTTTAATATATAATTAATGTGAAAATATAAATAGCAAAATTAATTTTTCAGTATTCATAAAAAGTTTTTGTATAATCCTTTGAAGAGGCAATGACCCACTTTTTTTCAAATGTATAAGTTGCTTATAGAACTTTATTGACAATAATATTATAATTGTGTTAAAGAGTCTAAAGTACTTGTAAAACTAGATTTGATAAAATTCTCTAAATAAAAAATTTCCTAATAAAGATTAAAGCCAGTTATTAATTGAAAATGTAGTATAAAATCTTAATCAATAATTTTATTTTACAAAATGATAGGAATTATTTTTAAATAAAAATATAATATAAAAATTAAAAAAAAAATTATTTAAAAAAAAAAAAAAAAGACCTCACTCAAAATTTTAACCTTAGGCCCCATAATTTATTGAGCCGATCTTGTATTTTCACTTAACTAGACAAACTTGCTTTGCACGTTGCTTTCAGCCTAATTATATATATATACACATAAGTTTCTCCATTTTAAAGAACTCGAGGCTTGAGCACAGCTTCACGCCTATTTCCGTAAGAAATTCACCCAAATTTCCGCATGCTTTTACATACCGACTCTCAAGTAACAAAATTCTTTAATGAAATGATGACTGAAGTTGGTGTCTAATGCTCCGTTTCCTGTCTGACAGGAACCTGTCAACTTATGTAGCAGCAAGGATGGTGCCTCGCCTACCTTACCATCCGCCATTACCCATATACATTCCTACCCTATTCTCCATCCTTGGGCCCAAACACAAGAAAAAGTGATCACAACAATCTTCCAAAGCATATTTTATAACCCACGGTTGAAAACTTTTACTTCATTTGGAGGTTGGTAGAACTTATAACGAATGGTTATTTCCTGAATTATTGGAGGCACACACTTTTCTCAGATTAATCAGCTGAATCTGGTCACTGTATTTTAGGTACGGATGATGAGATGAAATAATTTTAGATAAAAATTAAATAAAATATTATTTTTTAATATTATTATTATTATTGAGCGATTTGAATGGTAGCCGTGGCAGGATGACCACGAGGCGCATGATGCTTTTTGAAAGTAATTAAATGATTTAGTACATTGAAGAGACCTAACTTAAAACTTCATGACAAAGTACAGTAAGAGATTTCGTGTAGATTTCACGAAAAGATTAAACCAAAAGTGTGCAATCATCTATACAATTGCTATCTATACACTATACAAGAATTTACAATATAGGAGCTATCAACAAGCCCATTTCAACAAACATACACTGAGCTTGCAACAGATCGCACAAAGACCTCATAAGGGCCCTCCGCAACCCTAAACTATAAGGAAGTTATTTACATTTTACACCAAAAACAGAGTGATTTTACAATGACTATACATTTTTTAGAAGCTCCACAAAAATTAAAGAGTTAAAACTCCATCTTTCTAATAATCGGACAATTATCCCACGAACCTAGTGCCACATATTCGGTACTCCCCAGAATTCAGACTTATGCGACATTGTATCCATGGCGGATTCCTTACAGAACTACTATCTTCCCCGTCAAGCACCCTGAGTAATTTATTCACTTTAGATTTTAGAACATCAATGGAGAAAGAATCCCCAAAAAACTCTACCTGCATTAGGTTACGAGCACGTTAACCGAAGAGCTTAATCAAAAGAGTAAATTTTGCAATCACCTAACTTATTTAACTTCGCTGAAAGAGTATCAATCTATTTCACCATTACCCAATTATCCCCACTTAGTGTGGCATGTATTCTTGCAGTTGGGTCCTCCAATGTCAATCTCATTCTGTATTGACCTGACTCAATAGGCATGCAGAAGTCCTTCGCCTGTGGGGGGAAAACTGCCACCACACGAACAATACATTTGACTGTCACATCAACCTGTATTACAATGAAAAAAAATGTTTGACTGAATATTCCAAGACATCTCCATAGAATACGTCAAAAAGTTAAGAACTCTTGCGCTTTATTTTTTCTATTTGTTCATATCCTGAAAGCTTATGAAGTTGATAATATATATATATATATATATATATGTGCATATAATATTTTTACTAACTCATTAGTTATCAATTGCAAAATTGAAACCAAGCGACATAAAAGTTCTGACAGCAAGAAATGCACAAGAGACCTCTGGTTTAGTGAGAAGATCCATCAATGTTGCAAATGGAACATTTTCGTAATCTACCACTGAGAAGAAACAGGGGCAAACTAAGTTAAGGGAAAAAAAATATTACTTTGACATCCATCTCATTAATGTTTACATGCTTGAGATTGAAGAAAAATAACAGCAGAACATGTCCAAAACAAAAATGTTAAACATCTAAAACAACTATAAATAGATTACCAGTTAAATAAGGAGGACTACTCCATGATGGAAAACGACCCTCTTCCCCAGCTACTCGGAAATTAAAATTTCTGGTTATTTAACACAAATAATTAATACAAAACATATAAAAATCGATCAATTCGTGTGATTTCCATAACAAAATCATTCTTACCTAATACAGTCCAAGACAGTGTTATCATTGTTGGGAAGAAACCGAAATCTAGAAGAAGAAAGTAGAAGACCCTTCCACAATCCAAAGTGCACTTCACAAGTCATGTTTCGTATCCTCACCCATTGGCCAATACCTTTAAAGTTTAAGCCAAACTTTTCATGAGCTTCATTAGTCATCACTCGTAGGACAGTCCCAACACAAGGAAATGAGCAGATGATATCCATCGGTAGAGGAAACTGTTCAACATGTAATGGAAGCCGGTTCTGTTCATCATCCTGGAGACTATGGCATGCAATTGACGTTGTATGCAATTGCCATTAGGAAAAATAACTAGAAGTAGGATACATTGAATCTGAGAAAACCAGTTTTGCAAGGGGATGATATCCAAGTAATGGTAGTAAAGTTATCATCTTTCTAGGAGTATAACATGTTACCCACACAACACATGTATATTACAACATATTTCACAACACATGTTTTAAAATGAGGATATTTTTGTAAAGTGATGTTACTTTTATAAGGTATTTTACAAAAATATCCCTCATTTTAAAACATAGCCGTGTAAAGTGTTGTAAAAAGTGACACGTGTTTATCATTTTTCAAAAGGACTTTTTATACTCTGACAGGAAGCAAAACTTTCCCCAAGAAAAAAAGGGATGTCTTACCATAAAGTATGATTTTCTTTCTTCAGGTAGCTAATTATAAGTAGCAAAAGTTATATTTGAAATGAACAACTAGAATGGAAAGAGAAGAGATAACTGAGTTTTTCATCCCACCAATTAGCTAGGTTTGGATAGAAAGATTGTTTTAACTCATCTCATCTCATCATTATAACTTTCTCAAATTCCCCCACAAAATATAATAAACAATTCAACTTTTACAAATCCCAGAACAATAATAATATTAAAAAATAATAATTTAACAATATTTTATTCAACTTTCAACTTTCATCTAAAACCATCTCATCTCATCTCACTATCCAAACCTCACTAGTCACCAACCAACAATCATCGTCATCTGTTAGATTCAATAGAAGGCAACTGAGAAATAACATAGTTTTATCTAGCTTGTCCACCCAATCTATGAACCTAAACTGGAGCTAATAAGACTAGGCTTACAGCTGAAAGATAATAAATCAATGTATACTTACTGCATATCGAAGCTTAATGGGGGAGTATCAGTCCCATCCCACACAAAAAGCATCCATGTATTGTTGGCAGTTTTTTCGACATGCAGAACCTTAAAGCAGACAAGTGAAAGAGAACTACATCAGTTGTTTAGTACCTTGAAAGGATAACATAGACCTACACATCAAGGTCATCTACCACACTAACAAGAATTACCTTGCATACCACATCAAAATACTCCTTATTTTTTAGGTGTTTCAATGACAATAAGTATTCATCCATTCCTAGAAAACATAAGGTTGAAGCCTCATATCAGTATTTCCAGTAGCAGGGGTTCAACTTCCAAGCAACAAATTCAAAACTGTGCTGGAACAAATACATTGATCATTGGTTCATTCAGTTGTATTAAAAAGAAGAGTGCGCATTACAAGGATAACTATAGGGAGGGAGAGAGAAGTGAGACCATCTGAAAGACTCTTGAAGAATGTTCACTTTAAAAAGTCCACAACTTCTATAGAATTGCAGAATAATCTAAGGAAAAATCCTAGGCCAAATAGCTTAAAGAATACGAGGCCAAATTGTATGAGACAACCTATCCAGAGAGATTATAAAAAAAAAAAAAAACAATTGGACAAGACTATACCTCCCCTAAACGGAAAGGTAGCACATAAATTCCCCATACGTCTGATAAAGCCAATGTCAGGTCTTAAAAGGCGAAATCCTGGAGAGGCTTGATACGGATTACAGTCAATGCAACTCTGTTCATCAAATAAAGCATATGAAGATAACTTTTTCTTAAAAACGGCATCTATCCGCCCATTAAACTCTTCAATCTGCCCAAAAAAAAAAAAATCCTGCTGCCATATTAGATAAATGTCATAACCAAGATTAAGCAATACAATGAGAATCATAATACAAGGACAAGAAATCCGCCCTTGACGGTGTGAGGAGATTTATAAATGCATTCCAGACCTGATCTGTGATTCTAAAAGACCAGCAAAGCAAATATACATTTATATGCACCAAAATTTTACACATGGGGACTGGGATGAAATATGAAACGGGAATTGATGTTTCAAACGTTAAAACGTAACCATGAAATCCTAAAAACAAATGATCCAAAAAATTAACAACTTCGCGTCATAAGAGTGAAATCCAAGAAGCACCTTGACTTGGTAAAGAATGATGATGTCTTTGTGTGACCTAACGACCGGAAGATGCTCCAGCTTCTCGGTGAATAGATGTACTGAGAACTCTTCGTCCTTATAGGACTCATCCACAATCTTCAGTATCGAAACATAATCTGAAATACAAAAGAAATTCCAATTTTAAAAAAAGTTGCAACCTTCTAGTTCATGCTCAGACCCCCACCCAAAAAAATAAAAAGAGAAATACATAGAACCGTTAAAAAAACAAAAATTAAATACCAGTTCCCAGACTCTTTCTCGGAAAGCTGGATTCCCTAACAAAACCAATCAGATTAACTTTCTGGTTTACGCGTGATAAGGCATCCCTTATCGGGATTATAGAGTGTCTGTTGCTCATCGCGGTAAACTGAGAAAACTGTACAAATTGAAGTCCCTGTCCCTCTCTCTCTCTCTCTCTCTCTCTCTCTCTCACGCACACGACACACGAGTAAAGCTGATGGTTATATACGGGGGCGGTTGTGCAATCAAAACGACACACAAGTGCCGATATGACTCCTACAACAATCGGAACTCAAACAAGCGGTTGTCCGGGTACGACTGTCATTTAAGGTTTTAATTGATTTATTGTTTAAAGTTTCCAACAAATATTTTCATATTTTTAAGTGTAAATAAAATTTGAGTTAGTAGAAAGGAAAATCATATCCTTATACCTCCGACAACTGCTTTATTACCCATTCATTTTTTTTTTCTTCTCTCTATGATCTTCTGTCTTCTGAAATGGGTTTTGAGCGATTTGTATAAACTACTTTTTGGCCGATCTCGTCATGTTTGAAAATAAATATAGCATATTAGCAATTGAGTAGTTTTAAAATGTGCAAATTTCATATTTCTTTTAATAAAAATTACAATACATCATTAAAAAGTAAATTTTTTTATGTAAATTTTAAAGTTGTTCATTTTTTTTAAAAAAAAATGTACAAAACTTACACATTCTAACATTATATCAAACATTACTCAACTAAATAATTTCACACCTAAACCTCTCTCAATTCCATAT
The DNA here is from genome assembly GCA_022457165.1 of Juglans mandshurica. NCBI lineage: Eukaryota > Viridiplantae > Streptophyta > Magnoliopsida > Fagales > Juglandaceae > Juglans > Juglans mandshurica. The sequence continues at coordinate 33,213,892 of CM039626.1, forward strand.
AAATGGACATGTCTTCTTGAGGTGAAGCCGTGAAGGTTTGAATTCAGTTTTTATTAGAACTGGATCAGCTAGATGTAGAACACATTTTCAATAATAAAATGTAAGAGAAAGTGTTATAATCACAAGAGTAAACACATAAATTGATATGTTTTCATGTAATATATTATATATACTTTATAATAAAAGTAATTTTACAATCTGATGTATCACATCAAGCCGTGTTAGTTTATGAATTTATTTTTATGAGATTTTTTGTGACTAAAATATTTTTCATATTTCAAACGTCCGGATCAACTGTTCATGAACCTATAGTACTCCTAGTCTTTTTCTTTAACTGACTAATAACTACAGAACTCGTCAATTTTTTGTTAAAATTAGCAGGGTCAGTTACTTTTACAAAGGAAAAGCATGCGCAGCTAATCGATAACACACCATATGCCTGTGTGCTCAAATTCAAGCTCTGCAAGATGCAAGCAACCCATTTTCTGTCCGGAAAGCGATCACGAAATACTGAAGCTGAAAGGTCGATCATAATGGAATATTTGAACAGTTATTTGCCATCTTCGACCAGAGATACCATTATCTATGGTATCGCCATTTATATCTATTAATAACTGGTCCATTTTGTGTAAGTTGTATATTTTGATTATGATGATCTGTTTGTAGCTCAAGGTAACATGCTCATTTATTTACTATCACAATTAAATAGCCTCTAATTACGATCGAGTCTGCTTATGTATATATACAAAAAGCAAGATAATTGTTGGAGATAAACATTTTTGAAAGCCTTCCAATGATTTACATGATTTAATGTTAAATTGTGTGATATTAGATTCCATCATGCTTGAAACTCCAGCAATATTTCTTCTCATCATATATATTGAACATCAACCGAAACGAAGAACCATGCTTCCCGGCCCCTCAAAGTCGTGCCAACAACACTAGCAGGCAATTACAGGAGTAACCCTGTCTATCTGACAACAAGCAATGCAAACAACATGATCATCATCAGACAAACTGACTAAAATACAAGAGAGACCAGACCATAAGCAGGGTAATCATGTGATAAGAAAAGAAAAACTCGTAAAAGTCCATGCACGAGCAGCCGCATATGAAATAACCAGCTTAGAGATCAAGGACATGACAACCGGTGGGGATTTTAATCGATTTACTTTTGACCCAAATTCTAATCAAACTTTCGAAATCCTTGTCCGCCAATTGATCGACCTTTACATGAGGACCAAACATGAGTTGCAAGAAAACGTGGTGAGAGAGAACAGTTACCTGAACTCCCTTAAGGTTCACTCCATGGTCTCCTAGAAAAAATAAAAAGCGTTCAATGCTCTCATTTGTAGGCCTGTAATGTCCACTACATCCAGATATGGACTGAAACGTCAAAGCAATCAAGGATTAGAAGCCGGAGAAAAACAAAACAGGTTATGAACTTATGCATGCACCAGCTCCTTTACTTAATTAATTGCATGGCCAATATTATATGTCGCCACTCTCAACAACTTTCCCACGTACGTATGAATCCCTACAATCGAACTGTACCTTGAGAATTCCGTGCTCTGCCACTAGGCTTCCGGCAGCTATTGTGGCTCCTCCAGCCAAGAAGCTAGAATGATGGAACCTTCCTTTCTCTTTCTGTTAGATTTTAACAATATTAAAGATCGAAATAATGCTTTCTTTCTTTTTTTTTCGTGTAGTCTCTTATATATAATGTTACCTTTCCGACGTAGAGCCTGCCTGAGGTGCTCACAACGAATATCCATTTGGCACCTTGTGATCCTCTAATTGTATGAAGGTAATGCCCACTCTGTTTATGGATAACTTTCCCCTCAGAAACGGTGTATTCGTATTGGTTCCTCTCTAGCTAATTCCACCAGATAAACAATTCACACTAAAAGAAGACCTTCGCAATTTCATTTATCTTATATGCAAAAATATCCAAAAGGCTCAATTTCAATAAATAAATGTACTAAATTAATACGATATATGGATGCTGCACATACAGGTCCAAGATACTTAACGCTTTGTTCGTGAAGCATTGATCTCGAGCATTCTGGGAGATCGATCTCTTTGCCAGCTCCTAGATCCATCCTGCACAGCAAAACTAATATATAAACTTTTCAAGCAAAAACAAATTAACTAGGACTAAAGAATTCATTTAAGAGTCCATGTGTTTATATCTCTCATACTTTAGACTCTCAAACTCAAGATACGTACTCCTATATATATATGGCCTTCAAGCTGTAAATTATGACTAAAGCATATATTACAACTGCCTTTCACCATTAAATATTTGTAAGGATGAATTAATTATTAATGCCATGTTTAGCTAAAGTAATGAAGCAGCAATTGCACCAGATCATGACCAAGTAAAACAAGACATGTTTATTTTGATTCATCTGACATGAAATTCAATTCATAGAGATATTGAGCAATCTTCTCAATTAAAGAACTCGATCCCCGCCCATGCATTAATATTGTCATAAACACGAAAGTACTCTTTCTCACGTACATGTATCCTTTAAGAAGAATTTTGGTTACCAGTAAAAAAAAGGCTGACCAGCATTTGATGCACACCATCGGTTGTAGTACAAACGTAAGTAATGCCCATAGCGATGCCTTGGATCAATCTAACAAATCGATTAAAACACCGTACGTGATCATGAGTATATAATTAATATAGTACTTGAAGTCATAGATTATCAAGATGAGCTAGGGGTTAGAGGAGATCAAACTATATATTACAGCTTCAATCCAATGCTGAAAAGCCAATATTTGCGCCTCGTCGTTTTCAGACACTCCTCTGCCCACCTATCCACAAAGTTCACTTTTCACAATGAACGACTCGTGAACTTATAAAATCAGGTTTCTTGAGACAAGCTAGCTAGCAAGTGTGTTTGAAAAATAACAAAAGCTAAAACATAAATTACTACATAAATGAATCAAATTTAATTACATACGATAGAAGCATTGAAGGCAATCCGAGTCCACCGAGTATTAGAACTTCTCTCGTTGATGCACTGGAAGAAGAAAGTTGTGCTGATATTCAATCTCGCAAAGTCTATCGCGTGCCCCCTTCACAATCATATATATACCCTCATTTTTCAGTTAACATTCGATAATTAAACAAATAGAAAGAGATCGCTATAATCGAATCAATTACGAGGTTTCAAGCTGCACATATATGTTTGTGCGCGTGTGTGTGTATACCAGAGCTCCATTATGATGGTGTCCGCTAACATGCGCCGGTGGCGAAAACTCCGGTACATGTTCTGCAACTTCACTGCAGCGAAAGCCTGATCCATTGTGTAACGTTGTCTCGTCGTTGAGAGAAGTTAAGAGGACCGCCTGAGACTGATCAGAGAGGGAAGTACTCTGGTTTTTAGGAGTTTCAGTCAGTAGTAAAGTGTGGCTTTAGCGGGAAAGCTGCGTACGCATCAAATTTATACTCGTGCTCCTATTTTTTTTCAAAATAATCATATATTGATATGATCTTGATTTTCACGTGGTCCACTTTGAACCTCATTTGCAGGAAGTTCTGCACAAAGTGAGAAAGTGGGATGGTACGTGAGACACAATGAGTTCACAAAAGAAAAGGAGGATAAAAAAAATTGCTTTAATGGTTGGATAAATGCCTAATTAGAGAAAAAAGAATGAAAAAAATGGCTATATTAATTATCAAAGAGGTAAGTGGATTGTTTTTGAAAAAAAAAATAGAGGTAAGTGGATGCATGTTTTCTACATAATTATTCAAGGAAGAATGTCAGCGACGACAGCCAATACTTTTTACGTAGGTGTGTGACGTGTAAATTTGATTGGAAGAAAATGGCCATACTATAAGTGGTTGGATGCTTGTCAGATTTTATTGGAAGATTTAAAGGAAATTTTTTGGAAAATGAAGTTGGACTTCCTCCTTCGAAAGTCGTCTTTGAGTTTAGGTCAGAGAACCACATGATCAAAGACACCAATACTCCTTGCGGGAGTGACCAACTGATGCTTTGGTCATTATCTTTGGCTCTTCGTGTGTGCGCGCACGCATATATATATATATATATAGAGAGAGAGAGAAAGAACTGCTACATACATAAAAAATTACACAAAAGTAAATATATAAATTGATGTTATTTTATTGGAACCGTTAAATCTACTTTACAATAAAAATAACGTTACAATCTGACGTACCACATCAAGCCACATCAATTTGTGAATTTACTATTGTCTAATCCATTTGTATCTAAAGTATTTTTCATATATATATATATAGAGAGAGAGAGAGAGAGAGAAATTTTGTGAATGAATATTCAACTTGTTAGCTTTTTTATTTTCCCTTCATGTTATCATTAGTTAAATTCATGATTCGTGAAAGAATACATACATACATACATATATATATATATATATATATATATATATATATATATATATTGAAAAAAAATCATTTGGTTCCGACTCCTTATTCTGGTTTCAGGAACTTTCTGCAATGTCCTTTGAACACCTTATTGAGCCGTTATGATGCAGAGAGTAATTCGCGTAATGGGGGAAAACCTTGAATATATTGCACCAATATATCGTACAATTTTATTTCCATTCCATGGAAAACAAACTCTAAAATATAGAAGATGGACAACAGGATACAAACAGGTTCTACTGTGAAAATAGTTGCCTCACATTGTTGACATTTTGAAATTTTCAATATGGTGGGCAAAACAGCGAGAGTGTTGAAACTATGGAACCTTGATTAGATGTAAGCAAGATAATGCTTTGAACATTCCAAGAGGGTTTGAGGTGACATGCAGAACAGATCAGATACGAAATATGTACACTAAACGTGGTGATATTTGGATTCAATCGCCAGAGGTCCCATCGCCATTACTGAGATCTGATGCCGGTTGAGTTGAAGGTGATGCATTTGGTGATGCAAGACCAGCCATTCGCCTGTAGGATGAAGGTGTGGGTGGAAATCTTGGAGATAGATTGACAAATTCCAAGGCCTGTACTCTCAGTTCTACAGGATAGTCAGCAACACAACCAATTCTTGGTCCAGCTCCAGTTGACCACTTGAGTGAGAGCTGATTCCCTAATTGGTATGATTTTGCTGCCTTCTTGGAACTAATTCGTAGCAATATTGCGGTCTTAGGCACCTCAGCTCTCGGGCTCTGAAGACCGCCAGATAAAGTCCTTTTGTAATTGCTTTGAGTTTCAGTTTGAGGAATTTCAGTTGATTCTAAGGATGGGGTTTCCTTCTCTTTCTCTGGAACTTCCACGTCGTTGGTTTTCGAGTTTGTCAAAACTTCAAGTGCAGCCCCACCTCCCAGTTTGATGTCATCATAACTATCAGAATCTTCGTTTGCCTTATATATCTAAAGAAATGGATGCAAAACATATTGTCAGGCAATTGCATGAGATGTCATTTTAACATTGAATTGAAACAGACAAAAGACAAATGAGGTTAGGAGGACAGATAAAATCCATTTTTCTGCCCAAGTAACAAGAATTTCAAGGACGTATATGACCAGAATGTTTGACAAGAAACAACTCCTGGCTAGAACAAAATCTAGCGCGTTCTGTGAGAGCTTTAACCAATCACCTTTCCACATTTTAGCCTAATTTTTTTTTTCCACTGTCTGAATTCTGCTTTGCCAGGTAACCATCAAGTTTTCAATATCGCAAAATTATGAGACAATGAGGTCAGACAGAAATTACCTGCACTTCATTAAGGTTCACACCGTTTTCCTTTAGTAAAGATAAAAAACTGTCAAGCTTGTCATCAGTCGGCCGGTAATGTCCACTATATGCAGAGATGGACTGAAAAATTATAAATAAAAATTGATTAGATGGGAGATAAGCATGATATACTAGAATTTCAATTTGACATCATCAGAGGTATTTGCCGGAAAATAGAAACTAACAAAAAAATAGTGTAGGGTGAAAAAAAGATGGCATCTACTATGTAGTATTCATGAATTACTTGGCCTTTCAGGAATAAACAATGCATAAGAGTATTTGATTAATAATTTATCAATTTCACGAAAATGGTTAAAATTAATAAAAAATGAAAAAGAGAAGAAAGAAAAAGATGCTATCGATGAAGACAGAGCCATGGATACGATCTAAAAATGGGTACCCAATTTAAACAATAAACTTTTGTTCAGATAAGTCAGTCCCCATGCCACTGCCTACAGCTTTTCCATATATAAATCTTTCGCAATGATACCTTCAGAATTCCATGCTCTGCCACTAGCCTTCCAGCAGCTAATGTAGTTCCTCCAGCCAAGAAACTAGAATGGTGGAACTCTCCCTTCTTTTTCTGTGAGGAATTAAAAATATATTAGTTGTTCTGGAAACAATAGAAACTCGTCAGAAAGAAATTGATCTTCAGCTTTTCTTAATCTCTTACCCGACCAGCATATAGTTTCTTGGAGGTGCTCATAACAAATATCCACTTAGTCCTGTCTGACCCGTCCATTGTATCAAGGACATCCCCAGTTTGTTTGTGAACTACTTTCCCTTCAACTACTACATATTCGTAATGCTTCCTCTCTTGCTAATTCCAGGAAATACAAAAGAGAAGGGATGCAAAGAAAATTAGAACGTCAGGTTGGCAAAAAGTCCAAGATCCTTAAAAAATTGTATTTCATTATGCAACAAATTGCATTGCAATCAATACTCAATTTCAATTGATAACAGGTTTCAGTTTTATTTTTGCAAGAGCATACAGGTCCAAGATACTTGATGCACTGTTGACGCAGCTTTGATCTTGGGCATTGTTTGAGATCTAGATCCTTGCCGTCGCCTACATCCAACCTGCAGAAAGTAGTTGTAACAAAACTTAGCACAACACATTGCAAGAGACATACTTCTTGCCATATGAAAACTGTATCAGAATCAGCAAGAAGCAAAAAATAATTCCGATTCATACATCTTGTTCTTTTTTTCCCTCAACATTGTTTTCTCATATTATCGTGCAATGAAAAAAAAAATTCTGAGGGAATGTGCGTCTTCCAGATCACTTGCAGCATACATAACATGGAAATCCTTTATTACCATAATATTCTGATTGAATGAAACTCCACCTAAGAAACAGATCAGTACCCGGCATCAACAGAATGGGTGTGGAATGTAATGTTAATGTTGAGCCATCGTTCAGAAAAATCAGCCCTAAATATATGGCAATTGATGCACATCACAAAAGTACCATAAAAAAACCACATGGTCTGGCTAACCGATAGGCGATAACCAGGGTTTTTTCCAGTTTAATGTAATAGTACAAAGAACTCCTTGTGAAACATATTTGATTGATTCTGGCCAAATGGACCTTGTATTATTACAATAAACCCAGAACAAGCATAAGGAGATATTGATGATGTTCATCAAAAGTTGGTTGTTTTACACAATTCTGAAACAAATTCAACTCACAGGGCCTCAAACATTTCTCACAGATGAATTATCTTAGTTTTGGATAATAACCCATTTAAAATTTTGAAGTATTAAATTCCCAACAGGACCAGTACCATAAACTCGGACAAATAACTTATTGTATAGCTTTATATATTCTGGGAGCGAAACTTTTCTTACCAGTAGAAAAATGGCTGACCGGCATCCGCGTTGCACCACTCTTCGTAGTACAAATGCAAGCTATGACCATAGCGATGCCGCGGATCAATCTAAAAATTTTAGTAATATTGAGAAAAGTAAGATACACAGATATATCAGAATTACAAGTTTACAACACAACGGAAAATCAATCTATTAGATAAATGGTTCATTTTGATCAAAATCATAAGCAAGAAGGGCTAAAAGAAGAAGGTAATTACAGCTTCAATCCAATGCTGAAAGGCCAATTTTTGTGCCTTGGCATCTTCGGACAAACCTTTTCCTACCTGCCCAAAAAAGATCCAAAATTGCATGATCTTAACTCACTTCACCCAAATCGTCTATTTTCCAAATCACGACAAGCATCCATACGGTAACTATTACAGCTTGTTCTTTTCTGATCCCAAAGAAAAACAAAAGAACCAAACTAAATATTAAAAAATGAAGAAAAGTAAGGAATTATAACCTTAGATGCATTCAAGGTAATACGACTCCACTTCGAAGCCAAGCTTTCGGGCTTCAAGAAATTGAAGAAAGAAATCGTACTGTGGTTCAGTCTAGCATAGTCTAACGCTTGCCACCTAAAAAAGCATCCTCATTTTCTTTTCTTTTAATTTCAACGAATTAATAAGTAAATAGAAACAAAGAAGAATTAGCTCGGAGATAACTTCCACCCACCAGAGCTCTTCGGCTACAACCGCGGAGTCCGCTAACCTACGCCGCGTGCGATAGCTCCGGTAGACCTTCTGCATCTTCACCGCCGCGCTTCCCAGTGAGCCCGGCTCATTCCCGGTGGAGCCCACCAGCAGCGTGGATTCCACGTCAGTCTCCAGCGACCCGTCGCTATCTTCGGAAGTAAAAGCCGTTGCTCCATGGCCTTCGCCTCTTTGACCACCATTTACCGATGGAGGTTCATTAACGGCCTCGTGAGAGTCCAAACCGTCGGTATTCGGAGTGCCCGTGGGGGATGATTCGGGCGTGCCGGAGGTCGGGAAGTCTTCGAGGGAAGCGAACTCTGTGGAGGACGGGTTCATTTCGTCGACAGAGTAAGAAGAGACTGGAGTCTTTGACTGGAGCTCAAAGCTTGAAACAGCTTGTGTTTGAACCTCCATTTCACAACTCAGAAACAGTCAGTCAATGGAGGATTGGGAGCGAGAGAGAGACAGAGAGCGAGTTCCGGAGGTCCACGGAGTATTATATACGGACGTGCTTTACCGGGAAACCCACCTGTCCTTTGTTTTTTCCGTTCTCAAATATCAACATGACATGCCACATAAGTGATGTCGGGTGAATATTGTACTTTTGATATTGCAACTAACCTCATGTTTATAAATTTAGGCCCGGTTTTGATCACCAAAGTATCTCATTTGGGCTATACGGTTTTAGAGTTTTGTTTATCTAAACATAAGCTACGTTTGATTTTTAAATTCAACTCGACTTAGTTTAGTCTAATTTTAATTTGAATCTAATATTCAAACACTCAACTCTTAAATTAGTAAACTTATTTCAACTCAAAATCTTCTTTCGTGTGAGACCCATAATTTTTTTTTAACTTAAAACATCTTTATATGTAAGACTCACAACCTTTTTCAATTTCTCATAAAAAGTATTAAATTCATCTTAATACTCAAACACATTTTAAACTCAATTTAGATGGGCCCCACATAACTCTCTCTACTACTCAACTCACTATTATTCATAAAGAACTCAACTCAGTTCAATATCCACGCAGTCATTCATCTTTAAATTTAAAAAACATTCACTTAAATAAACAGTGAACAATTTAAACAGTAAATTAACAATATAACTAGACGTGAAAAGTACATGAACGGTGTAAAATCTCAAGGATTTGGATATTCTATAAATACTGTGAGATCCACACATTTTTCAAATTTCAAAAAGTCAAAACTATTTTATTTCATCTCACTATCTAAACATATATTTTTTTACAAACTATCTCATCTCATTTTAACTCAAAAAATCTCACTATTATTAAAATATTTTATCTTATTTTATTACCCGAATATCGTGCCTCAGTATTGAAGTAATAATGAAAAGTATAGAGCACTTTTAACTCATTCAGTTTTCTCATTAACATATAATAATTTGATGATCATATATGCTTTTACTTATATTCAATCGATTGAAAAATATATATAATTTAATTTTTTTATATTTCTTGGAATATACTTTTAGCTACATTTAGTTATATTTTTCTTGAAAAATATAAATATAAAACTCTTGAAATATTTGTTTTGTTAAAGGAGGAAATTAGGGAACACTTTAAATAATCGAGCTGTAAATTGTAATGCAAATAATAAGTGGGAAGACCTTGAAGTCTGTGTATGTCACGTGGTCCACATTTTGAGCGAGTCCGTCTATGGAAATCATATTACAGCTAATCATTAATTCCCTTGTCTTTCCAGCCACTCATATGTGAACGGTCAGAGACGAGAGCGGAGAGGCAACGAAGACTAAGTACGGTGATAACACTTCACAAGTGATGATCTTTGGGTATTTGCTATTGAGTAATCATACATGCATAATACATTGCATAATATATTGGATAATAATATTATAAAATAAAGATATTTTTATAAAATAATATTATTTTTATAAGATATTTTATATAAAAACATATTCCATTTAAAACATAATTGTATAAATATCATGTGCTTTACTCTTTGGTCGTGGCTGTGGTTTTGAAGTTGAAACGGGCGGGCTGACTTTCTGCTTCACCAGAATTTGTGCGTATTTCTAATGTATATTAGAGGATGTTTTTTTTTGTAGGTATGTACGTAGTACTCCGACGTACGTTTTAAAATTCAATTTTACACGTATGTACGTAGACCAGGTTAATTAGGCCAAGTTTGGATATTGAGGATATTCTCATAATACATCATTATTATTTATTATTTTTTTATTACTTTTTTCATACTTTTCATTACTATTTAATATTCTATTATTAATTTTTCATTACAGTTTTACTATTATATACTTTACTATCCAAACACAACCTTAATTTGTTGTATTTTTTTATTTGTTTTGATTGTATTCTTATATATATATAGAAGGAGACGATGACACTACGGCTGCATTTGGATGTTGAGCTGAGCTAAGTTTTTTATGAATAAAAATGAGTTGAGATAATAGAGTGAGTTTTGTGGGGTCTACCTAATATGAGTTTAAATGTGTTTAGATGTTAAGATGAGTTTAAATGTATTTATGAGAAGTTGAAAAAGGTTGTGGATCTCACATATAAAGAAGTGTTGAATTGAAAAAAATTATTGGTCTTAAGTGTAAAGAGGTTTTGAGTTAGAATGAATTTAGTAATTTGAGAGTTAAATGTTTGGATGTTAGATTTAATTTAAATTAAACTAAAATAAATTAAACTCCGATAAATTTAACAACCAAACGGGACCTAAACCGCACAGACACGGTTTTAAAATAAGAGTATGCATGCATGTGGATCATGTAATTAACAATAATTTTTTTTTGGGGTCAAAATAATGATCGGCATGCATGCACGGTCATTGCTATACGATCTAATTACCACTAATTGCACAACGTAGTGTATGTTTGTTTATACACTCTCAAATTAATTGATGGTTAACTTTATATATTTTCAAATCCTGGTTGCAGTAAATCGTGGACTAGGACAAAATCATTTAAAAAAAATTAAATAAAGAAAGGGATAAAAGTGTCACGCAAGTCGTTTTCTAAATAACATTAATTATTATGACTAGGGTAGTTTATATAGTCGTTGAGGTATAGTGGCCATATATATATATATATATATATATATATATATATATATATATAATATTTATCTATTGCAGAGGACTATTTCGTGGTACTTATCTAATGGAAGAGAAAATATATTTACAATTGTGAATTGTGTAATCGTCGTGTAATCGCTTTGAAAAAAGTGAATAAAACATGAGACTTATATGAAAAAAATTAATTTTTTAATAATAAATCTTACTTTTTTTCAAAGCGGTTACGCGGTATTTACGCACTTCACGGATGTATATAGAATTACTCCTAATGAAAAGTCTGTGACACGAATTCTGACTAGATACTCGGCCAAGTGATCGATGCAAATTTTGCATAATCTTTCCCATTGTATTAGTGGCAAGATTATTTAATCGTCTGGTCGTTTTATAGTGGGGTCTATATTAAAACATATCATATTGCATATGGTGGCAGTCTTCGTCATTCCATTCATTTTTAATTTTTTTTTAATTTTTTGGGCTACTTTTCGTATGTAGTGTTTTCTCTCTATAGAAATGTCAAAGCTTTGGAGGACACGTGACTAGGGTTTGCTGCATGCCCTCGACCAGTAGAACACTTGTAAGGAGGATCCATCTCTCTCTCTCTCTCTCTCTCTATATATATATATATACTTGTGTCAGTGTGTAGTTTTTTTTAAGGGAAACTGTCATCATTCATTCATCAAGAAGCTTACATCCATGAATGGATACATTCTGGGATGTCCCCATATCAAACATGACATCATAAACCAAAATAATGCATTTAAAGCTCCACCAGTACGCTATTTCCTTTTATGATTGGTCTGATTTTCAGTACCATCAATACTATCTCTACAAACAAAAGTCCAAGAGACGAATTCTTTTTATTTTATTTTTTATTTTAAGCGAAAAAAAACTGACTACAGTTTGGACTAACTCCAGTAGACTTCGAAATCTCATGTGACGGCGCGTGAAGGCAACACGCTGATCTCTTTTCAACCACAAATGTCAGATTTGAAAGATCTGATGGTGGCGAGTCCAGTGATCTGGCGCGTGTGGCGAGAAGAGTTACAGGAAGGGGTGGCGTGTGAGGACCACTCGCAGTGATTTTCGTAAAAGTGCCACTTTCCTCTGAACAATTTTCGACTGGGGAGTAATCTGCTTGTGATGGGCGTGTTTTTCGGGAGTTGCTGGAAAGTTATAAATCTGTCTTTTTCGACCTTGAAATAAGAAAAAAAAACTAAGTAAAAAAAAACTACCTTGATAGATAATATGGATTGATGGAGGAAATGGAAGAGGGAAAAGAAGGAGGAAGCCGAGACCTCTTCCTCTAGCGAAAATCAAATTTAGAGCCCTTGATTTTTTAGGAGGAGGGGAGACGGCTAAGGCTTATGTCAGTGTAGTTAATCATGCATGTGATCATTTGATGATATAATTATGCAATTAATTGTGCTGTGGTTCTTTTCGTGATGGGCAATGCTAGGAATCCCGTTAGCATCCCATTACTTCTTTTTTTTTTAGTTTTTTAATACAATGATTAAGAAAATATTGTTTAATGATATTGTGAATTTTTTTCTTTTTTTTTAATATTTAAAAGTGTTAAAAAAATGATGTAAAATAAATAAATATTTGTTCACATAATTTTTTTTAACACTTTTAAATATTTTGATTTAAAAAAAAAAATTATAATATTATTAAATAACATTATCTTAATCACTATGTAAAAAAAAATTAGAACGGAACAAATGAACTGGATCCCTATCATTTTCCTTTCGTGATTGATCGGTTTTAGTTATAACTAATAGTATTTTAATTTATCATCACTCGTATTGAAATGGTAAGTGTCCGGCCGCATGTATGTATACTGGTTTAGGATTTGGGTCGAGGCTAGATAGGATTCTTTTAGAAAAATTATACTTTTAGTTTTAATGCGCGGAAGTCTCGTATATTTTAAAATAGATAAAGGATTCACATAAAAAAAAAAAATTAAAAATTATATATAGTATTACTTTTCTGATAATAATGCAACGTGGATCTCGTCACATAAATTGCACAGGCCAGGGAGGAGGTTTTTTTTTTAAAAAAAAAAAGAAAAAATTAAAGAGAAGATGGAATTGACTTGGAAGTTATAGCTTGTTATTTCAAATGAATTCATGCGTGGCTAATCAAATAAAATGTAAAGTTGATAGACATACTTGAATAAAATAATAGAACTAAACACATAAAATTATAGGAGATCGAGTACACTAAAATTTCGATTTCCTTTTCGGTCACAGTAGTACTGCTCTTCATTACGTACGCATTAATTTTTCGTTTGGATCATAAACACATCTCAACTTATCATTATAATTTTTTTAAATCTCAACACAAAATATAATAAACAATTCAACTTTTTTAAATATTAAAATAATAATAATAATAAATAATAATATTCTAACAATATTTTATCATCTCAATTCAATTCAATTCAATATTCAGGCACACTTATATCTCACATTAAGGTTGGCCTTTCCTGTCGCAAGAACGTACCTAATATATATATATATATATAAATAGAGAAATGATACTTACAGTTGTGAGTGTATAAGCGCCGTATCGTTACTTTGAAAAAAATGAATAAATACGAAACCGACATGAAAATAAATTAATTTTTTAATAGTAAATCCCACTCTTTTTCAAAGTGACTTCACGGTACTTGCACACTCCATAACTGTACGTAGCATTGCTTATATTAATATTATATTAATTAAATAAAAATCTAATTGATTTTCTAAAAGAATGTGACAGTACTGATCATATATACCCCCCAACTGCCGTACAAATGGAATCTAGTATTTACAATCTATTTTAATATTTTCATTAGTTGCAGATTTCGTTAGCAGTTATTTTTGTTAATTAGAGACGTAGAGTCAATAATATTGCATACATGCTACGATCGAGTTTTTGTCTCTTCTTCGCATGAAACTAATTAAAGAACCATGCATACAATTTCCATATATATATATATATATATTTATATGTTTTTGTCCTACATATATGTTTGATACAATCATTAATATTCGAACTCCATCGACCCAAATATACTTTTAGCAATTTAATTCCCCGTGAACGAGACAAAACAGTGATTTCATTTCGTCGAGTACTATTACTTTTATTATTTTAGAACAGGAATTTGGGCTCCAATCAATCTTGCAGCTTATAACATATTACTTTCAAACCATTTATTTTTTAAATAGAAAGGATTATAAATATAAACACTTGATCTTTAAACATATAATTTCATCAGAGACGACTAGTGATTAATATATATCATGCCTAAATTATTGCTCAAATTTTATTTTTTATCTTTTTTTTTTCTCTTTAACAAATATATGGTATAGGGATGATGAATAGAAGAATTCAATTAAATTAGTAGAAAAAAAAATTAAAAAAACCGTGTAGGCAGCTGGATAGCAAAACTCTTGTTAATATATGTTAAACAGTAATATTAGATACAAGTCTCAAATAGATAAGCTACATACAAGTATTTTATAAAATAATGGGTCCCACTAATAAATAATAGGTTTGTTTACACTTTTTTTAAGGTGAAATTTATTTTTTTATAAAAATTTGTATGGGATTTGTACGAATCATTTCTCATGTTATATTATTTCCAAGCGATAGGATACCAAGTACTATACATGATCATAGCCGAGTAGAAAAATTATCATCAATCACCCCTTGTATCATGTCTTGTCATAAAAATAAATAAGATTATAATTAAAAAAAAATGTTATGTTATATATCATTCTCATAATGTTATGCTAATATGGAAATATTGCTCATTAACTCTAAAGTTTGTTTTAAACAACAAATTTTAAAAAATTAATAGATGATGTCACATCAACATATTTAAATATAGATAAAATAAATATATAAATACAATACAATATTCTTCATTAAAAAAACACGATTACGGTACGAAAGAAATTAGAGATTCATGTATGTAACTTTTTAGGTATCAAGAAAAGATGTGCATGTCAGATGGATCATTAATCTCGTGAATCGCATGAAAACCAGCTGGCAATTGTAATTTGTCTAACCCAACTTATAACTTCCCATAAAAAGTATTGCAAATTGATGGACCGACGGACACTAGCTATATTATTCTAATTTCTACCCCGTCCATACTTATAATCATTTGACGCACGTGCTTTAATTTTGGGCGTTTAATATACTTTATCCCTACTTTATCCCTTGGAGATGATATACCTAACCCAACAACAGTCCTTTTATTTTATTTTTTATTTTTTCCGAAAACTCAAGAAAATATTTAATCATTAATTTTGTCCCATATATAAATGAGCCATGAAAGTGTCTGGTGGAAAGATGTCCAACTTTATTAGCTGTGCACAGGAGATGTCAGAGAAAGACATTGATCACTTCCACCATAAACAGTGAACACAATCAAGTTATTGTCTTTGACTCTTTCCTCTTTGAAACGAAGAAGAGCAAGAGAGTTAGATTCAGATGATTAATTACTTACTGTGATAAATGTAAGATTTTGTATAAAATTAAATTTATAAATTAATATATCTTGACGTAGTACTTGCATTAGATTGAACATATCATTGTATTAATTTATAGATTTATTTTTATGATAATAAATATGTGACAGTAGCATAGTCATTTTATTTTTAATTTTAATTTTAGATGTGCTGGGATTCACTGTTTCGTGTCACGGTACAAGAATCATGTCACGTAAAGATGTCTCAAAGTCCGTGCACATGATGTCGATCAGAGTAATTCAAGGTGGGGGCATATACGATAATCGAGATCGGAAAGTTTGAGATGAACACTATCCCTCGCCGACACCAATCGGTCAACCCTTGGCACTGTAATTTGTAGCAGAGAATTCCTTGATTCAAAGAAATTATAAAATATTTGATTAATGGAGATGTAAATTATAAAATTATTTTTATTATATAACAAAGGTAACGTATTATATCCATCTACATATATTTATAAATAATTAAGATTTTGTCATATATTAATTACTATTCACTTCTACACTTTATGTCTAATAGTTTTTATTTATTTATAGATTATTAGATCTTTTTTATAAAATGTAGAATATAAAATAATAAATAATGACTAATAAAAATAATTATTCAAATAATTATCACGTGGTTCCATTTGTCAAAATTGGTCTGACTAGAGCTAGCATATATGTTCCCCTCATAATTAAGACCTCCCTCGTATTACATCATCATTAATTATCTTAAAAGTTTAAAATTTAAATGGGTAGAAAGAAAATAGATTTAGTTTGTTTTTTTATATAAGATAAAATGAAATGAGATGAGATAAAAATTAAAAATTAAATAAAATGCTATTAGAATATATTTTTTAATATTATTTTTATTTTAAGATTTGAAAAAATTAAATTTTTTATTTTATTTTATGTGAAATTTTAAAAAAATTATAATAATTAAATGAGATGAGATAAAATAAATTAAAAAAAATTAAAAAAATAAACTTCTTTCAGTTATATGTTAAATTTAAATAAGAGGCCCACAATATCTTAGCCGTCATCATGAGTTTGGTTTCGTGGTATTTATAAAACCTCAAATAATTGTAAAAGGTATGCAAAAGATAAAATTGGAACACAACATTCATTTAAAAATTAAATTTTCAATTTGGTGTGTAAATTATCATATCTAATAAAATATCTACATTACTTAATTTAATTTAAAAGATAAAATTTAAAATTTAAATATTACAAATAAATTTATTTAAATTTATTTATTTAAATATCTACATTACTCTTTTTTTTTTTTTTTTTTTTTTTTAAGTGAAGGGATATTGGAGGACACGTCATGCAAGTAACGGCCACGAGAGAGCATATACGTACGGATGGAGTAGTTGACAAACTCAGTGTGAATAACCTACTTTGATTGGGCTGGAAACTTGGAATTGTTGTGATGAGTTTGTTGGAGCTCACATTTTTTTTTTTACACTCTTTATTCGGATACCTACACTGCATATTATATTATATTTTTTTTATTTTTTATAATTTATTCCTATTAAATTAATTTTTTTATATATATATCATTCTTATATCGCACATTTATTATAAAAAAAAATAAAAATAAGTGAGCTTACTAGTAAAATTTTTCGAGATTTGTTACACAACTTCCTCTACACTCCACACTCCATATTTTTTAAAATTTTTAAAATTTTTTTTGAGTTTATTCTTTTTAAATTATTTCAAAATTTTTATTCATATTCATATAATAAATATTTAATAAAAGAAAAAAAATAAAAATAATGTAGAGTGTGAAGTGTTAGGAGATTGTGAAGATTTTTTTAATTTTTTTTATTTTTCATTCCACCGCCCTACCAAAACATTAATTAAATTAAATTTCCATCAATTTAACAGTGACAACTACTTGAAAAGCAAGTTGGATTTCCAAGAATTTGACTGAATTGATCATATACAGATTTTCAAAATCATCGTTATAAAATTCTTATGCGTAATTAATTTAATATACACATGCAAATAGTACAGCATGCACGTGTTCATGACAATTGTTACAATGAAAAAAAAGTAGATTTAAAAACTTAATTACAAAACTCATGAAACATACGTAGAACGAGTAGTACTTGTCTTCGATCTTCAACTATAAGAATATTCAACAATTTAAAGAAAAAAAACCAAATCAGCGTAGCACATATAAATTGACATATTTATTTTGAGTCTATGACACAAGTGAAAAATGATTAAAACCCTCATTTAACTACAATCGCGTACATTTGAAAAAGAAAAAACTACAATCACGTAATTAAAAAAAAGCTATAAAAGATATTTTTTTAATTTAATATAAAAATACAAACTAGGGTGATCATATGAATATTGCTGGTTTCCATGTTAATCTCTCTAGCTATAAGAAGATTTTAAATACTACGTACGTACGTAACGGCCATGAATATATTATCAATAAGGAATTACTAATTTTGTTTTCAGATTTTCACGTAAAAGAGGCATTATCCCTTTTATTTGAAGGACACGCGGCTCGCATGATAGTCAGGCCCTGGCCCGCTCAGTAGTCATTGAGTTCTTTCCAACTTGGGATTTGTCAATCCTACCCAAAAATGACTTCTTTCCAACTTGGGACTATAAGCGTTCTCCCAGCCCAACTCCGAAACGTCTCCAGTACTGTAACTATGTTACTATATATATAGTTAACGGACGAGACTCTTATATATAATGCTACAAGATCCTATCTTTTCACGTATAACTTGTGTACGCCCAGTACTACTATTCTCTGATCTCGCTCTATTGCTTTTGTTTGCTTTCTTGCTCTTTTCCCCGTTTTCTCTAGAAAACATGAAGGTGATTGCTGCGTATTTGCTGGCTCTTTTGGGAGGGAACACAAGCCCTTCCGCTGAAGATATCAAGAACATCCTTGGCTCGGGTACGTACCCTTTTTTCTTTCTAGGCTCACTTCACAGGTTCTTTTATGGTTGTGTATATGTGCATTATTTTATCTTTTTAGCATAGATGCAGGAGTACTGTTTTAATTAATGTATATACGTAGCTATTTGTTTGAATCTTTTTAATTAGGGTTGTTAATCCGAATAAGTTATTCTTTGTTGGATTTTGGATGTTACGGATCAGTTTACAACTTTATGTAGTACTGTATATTGTTATATATGAATAAAATTATTTATTTGAAACATTGAATATCTGATGCAAGTTGTCTGCTTTATGATTATAAACCTTGAAGGAGCATATATATGTTTAATTTTGTATGGTTAATTATCTGGGTTTGCAGTTGGAGCCGAAGTTGATGATGATAAGATAGAGCTTTTTCTGTCAATGGTCAAGGGCAAAGACATTACAGAACTTATTGCTACTGGGCGGGAGAAGTTGGCCGTTATGTCTTCTGCTCATGATGGTTTTGCAGTTGCAGCCACCGCTGCAGATGGTGGTGCTGTTGCTGCCGCTGCTGAGCCAAAGAAAGAGCTGGAAAGGGTGGAGGAGAAAGAGGAATCTGATGAAGTAAGCTCTTGATCTTGACGTACATCATTATCATTTTCCTCTAATTTTGCACCGCTCGTATTCAAATATTAATTGCAGTTGTGTCCGGCCAGTGGCATACTAAATTTAATTAATTTACGTCTTTGAATTTAACTACATTGTCTTAGATCTTTCCTGCCCATGTTAATGTAACAACAGTTTTACAATTGAGTACTAGTACTGCTGCACGCATTATATTATGATCTGTTTCTTGATATTATCTGATTTGTTTTGCCTTGAACTTGTTGCAGGAAATGTGCTTCAGTCTCTTTGATTAAGAAGTACTTGGTTCATTTGTCAGTCTATGAATATCCAATATCCAATATACGGCGCCGGCGTGAGAATGAATTAGTAGTTTATAGCTTAATTAGTTTTAGGCAGAAAAAAGGCTGGATCAGTACTTACCACTCTAATATCATATTTGAATTTGGTCTATTATTTTATCCGAGGATTTGATTTATTATATATATCTTACTTATATCTTGCCCCTCTTGGCACATGATCTATAATTCTGGGTTTATTGCGATCAACAACCAAAATTGAATTAGGGATTTTCGCAACCGGATGATTCGGAAATCTAATAATTTTCTAATGTTTAGTGTCACTTATGCCGCTCTTAATTAACTTACCATGCGTGAGAGATAGACACGTGAATGAAGGAAAGTCTCACTTAATTAACTTACCATGCGTGAGAGAGACACATGAATGAAGGAAAATCTCCATTAATTAACTTACCATGCGTGAGAGATAGACACATGAATGAAGAAAAATAGAAACGAAGAAGAAAATGACAATTTGTTTATATCATGTGTTCTCCGTACTGCGTTCGATATTACAATGCAAACCATGTATCTTTCCATAACTCACGAAGTCAACCACAAGTAATTATTAACATAAACCAATGAAAACCAAAGCCAGCGTATGAGACCTAAGTAATTTAAATCTTGGTGGCGAAAGCGAGACCCTCTTTTGCGAGCAGATCAAGACTCTCAACAAGAGGTTGAACCCTTGCAACTTTAGCAAGAGCCTTGTTTTCTTCAGTACTCCCACCCTCCAGGAAAGCTCCAAAAATCTTCCCATTTTTGATCCAGTATGTTCCAAACTTGGGCTTTGGTGATGCTGGATTGTTGTCTCCAAATAGCACCGTGTCACCAACGTTGTCGCCATAGAATTGCCATGACAGATCAAACTCGCGAGAATAGAAGAATGGGAGGTAGTCATACTCCTCAATTGTCTTCCCCTCCTCACTTGCCTTGATTGCCTGCAAAAACAAAACATCATGACAAAGGTGTTTTTTTTATACAATTATGCACATAGTTGCATACCGCTATGCAGAGCAGAATTACCAAGAGGGGGAAGAGAGCGAGAAGATATGGCAAAAGGCATACAAAACAGAGTTGGAAGTTATACCCATTGGTTGTTTATTTTGAAAATCTATGCAGCATGTGTTTCTTCATGCCAAAATAAAAAGGACTGTATGGGTAAAATGTGTGCCGATCAAATTTCACGATTTACTGGGCTCACAATTTGGTACTTTCAAGGTACACACCTTCACAGCCTGCTCAGCAGATTTGCGTGCATGGTCAACATGTTCAACTCTTCTCAGCTCATTGTACATTTTCAAAGGGAAAGTAGACAGATCGCCAACAGCATATACATCAGGTACGCTTGTTTTAAAGAACCCATCGGTCTGAAATCAAACAAGTTGTGTCATTACTTTAGCTAAAAATTCAAAACAGCCATCAGTCACATATCTTGTAGCAATAATCATTATGCGTTGAGAGTCGAGACAGAAATCCTAGTAAGGAATTCCAGTCTCGGATCACAAAAACAAGGGCACTTGGAAGTCCCACACTAACCTTGATGCCACCTTTCTCCTCTGCAACCTGACCTTTGAATAATGCTGTAAGGGGCTTTGCCCCAACGCCAACAACAACAATATCAGCTTCTAGCACCCTGCCATCCTTAAGTTTCACTTCTTTTACCTGAATGGTATGCAAAATATTGTCAATTAAGCTTTCAGTCTCGTAGATAATGTCATCAACACTTAACTTCTATGTGATTGAATACTCACCTCTCCATTTGAATCAGCAGTAAACCCAACAGCAACTGTTCCCTTAATAATTTTGACTCCTTTATGCTCATAATAACTCTCATAGAAAGTAGCTATATCACGAGTGAAAAGCCGAAACACTGCAAAAGGTACAGCCCGAATTAGGAAAAACAGGATCTCCCAAATTCCCAATGAATTCCAACAAGGAGTAGGCCATATAATTTTATCAATACAATATTCCAAATAATTATACAAAATAACGACTTCAATTTATCTCCACTTACTGAACCAATCTTCAGGGCAAAGCATGCTGACATCAAGATTGTTCATTTTCATGACTGCACTAAGCTCAATACCAATATATCCTCCTCCAACAATCACAACCTTCCCATTCTTTTTTGCTTTCATAGCTTCTACAAGTGTATCAGCATCATCAATTTCTCTCAAGTAGAAGATGTTTTTAGCATCGGCTCCTTGCACGCCAAAATCAGTTAACCTGATAACCTGCAAAGAAGCCAAAAGCATTACTCTGAGCAGGTAGAAAAAGGCAAGAAAAAGTGGTTTTCTGGAAGCATCAGGAACATTTACAGTTGAGCCAGTTGCAATAATCAGAATGTGAAACTTGAAAGTTTCTCCAGAGGCGGTTGACAGGGTTTTGGCAGCAAGATCAGCTTTAACTATTTCTGTGCTTAGGATCAATTCAATTCCTGCAACCATCAGTTGAGTTTCCATGAGACAGTGTTACATAAGCCATTCTCCATTTGAGTTTATATAAATTGCAAGCCACAAAAACATTGAATTGAGTAATGACCATTTGCTAAGGCCCCGTTTGGATTCGGAAAGTATTTCATCTCATCTCATCATTTCCCAAATTCTCACACAAAATATAATAAACAATTCAACTTTTTCAAATCTCAATTCAACATTTTCAACTCACAAAATAATAATAATATTAAAAAATAATATTCTAACAATATTTTTTTCAGCTTTCATTTTTCATCTAAAATTATCTCATCTCATCGTTGAATCGAAACGGGGCCTAAATCTCCTCTGGATACTAGCATGCACTTGAATTCCAGGAAACCGTCTCATGCATTAATATATTAACGTTTGTGTGCAATGGGTGAGGCAAAACCTTTCTCCTTGTACCACTCAGGAAGTAATCTCTCTCCTCCACTTCCAACACAGACGTGGAACCCAGGGAGTCTAGCAGGAGCTGCAAAATGGAACATGGAACGAAACCAATTTGATTTTCATATGGCATGTTGAATATAATTAAAAGGCCAGAAGAACAACAATCAAGCTTCAAACTAGCTTAAACAAATTAAGCACATGTATGCTGCTCCTTACACTCGGGGAAGAGATAAGCCTTGCTAAGTGCTGGACGCTCATAAGGAGCCACCTGCAAGACTAAGCAAGCAAAACTGAGGGAACATCCAATACATGTTCATTGCACGAGGTAATAAGACCATAATCTAACAACTACTATAACAACCACCGGGAGCAAAACAAATTAAAACCTTATGCAAGGAACATAAAGTCGAGTTGTTTTGCTTATCCCTTTTGATTCCGTGTATGTTTAAATGACCAGTCATGTACTAGGTGACCACATTATTGCTATGATTTTCCCATATGCAGAGTCTTTGAAGCTACATTCATCTTTCCTATCTGTACAAATGCACTTCAATTCACTTGGAGTCTCATGTACCATCGAGATTTTAGATTAGGCTCCAAGGCAATCTGCCTTGAACCTAAAATAATACTTGTCATGCCTAAAATCCTCACAACATGACTACAGCATATATAATATTTTTCTGTTTTGCCTAAAAATTGCATAAAATATACAAATGCAGTAATAACACAAGCTACACGAACTTTCTCAATAGCAAGTAAAGTACATCGGCATAGAGTAATACATATATATCAAAATTCTGGAGATATACCGCATCCATGGTCTAAAACAGATAAGAAACGTTGTTTTCTACACAGAGAAACGTTCGTAGATAATATTATAACGTCAACTAGATAATTGAGTATAAAAGGAAATATATGAATGCCTACCGCCTCTTTGGAAATGATCGCCAGCTCGCCTGGCTTGAGCCCCTGTTTGGCAAACTCCCTAGCTGCATATCCCTATTATTTCAAAAATGCTTAATTCGGAAGAAAGAAACAAAAACTAATTGAGGCAAAAGTAATTACCACGAAAACCTCTATTTTGAATATTTGAGAAAAATATGTATATTCGTAGATAAAGAAAAGATAACGAAGATCCATGGTTTCAGTCTTCCTTCACTTCATTTTCAACAATACTAGAGTAATTAACTAAATCCCTCGTTTTAAAAGTATTTCTCTGCTACAAACCACTGAAACGCATATCGTTGCTCATAATTGGGGGAAAAGAGTGCGATACTAACATCTGCGAAGAGCATAAACCGAACAGAGTTCGTTTAATTATTCAGAATCCAAAAGCACGGGCTCGTAATCACTAACGGAAAATAATCAGAGATGCAAAATTAAAATAAAACCGTGGAGTTTGCACCGAGGAAAACGTTTAAAGATGAGGGGAAAAAAAAGATAGAAAGAAAAAACAGAGGTACGAGAGTCGATGATAAAGAAACTCACGGCTGCGACTCCGCCACCGAGGATCACGTACTTGAAGCTCTTCTCCGCCATTGATGATAATTGGGAAAGATTTTTCTCTGGGTAATGCGTTGTGCTAGATAAACAAGAGAAATGTGATGAGGAGTGAGGACCATGCGATGAAACTTGCTTTAAAAAAAAAAAAAAAAGTGATGAGGACCATGCGGCGTTAGGTGTGCGATTGGTCAGATAATTATGGTACGACTGGATATTGTTCATTGGTAGCATAAAGGAGGCCGGGGTTTTGGCTTAGAATTAAGCCACGTGGCGAGCGTTTTGAACTGGGACTGATTATACCCAGCTATTCCTTGTCATCTTGCGTATTACGAGGGCTGAAACTATAAAATATGTAATTATGTATTGTTTCCAATAATATAAAAATAAGAATCTACGTGTCCAGATAATGGTCTTTGAATTTCAGTGGAGAACTTATGACGTCATTGATGATGATTAGGATCGTCATCAATATTCCTTTCACACCTAGTAGCACTGATCCCGTGCAAACGATAACATCTTTGACGGGAAGAGTATTTGCCCAATACGTATATAAAACATAAAGAACAGTGAAGAAGAGGGGTGGGGGATCAGGGCCCAATTAAATCAACCTTTTCGTTGCATTCTGAAGTGGGCTTCAGTCTTTCAACTTGGGCTCCTCTAAGATGCCTGTACAGTGTACTACATCGTTATGCATGTACATTTGAACCTAAAGGCTAAGATGATATATGCATGCACCGTTTTGCATGTCTGTTAATTTGCATGCACCGTTGGGCTCCTCTAACATTTTTGCATGTTCATTTGAACCGGCCTCGTTTGTTTTTACAGATAAAATGAGATGAGTTGAGATAAATATTAAAAGTTGAATAAGATATTATTATAATATTTTTTTAAAATATTTTTTTATTTTTAGATTTGAAAAAGTTGAATTGTTTATTTTATTTTGTATAGAAATTTTAAAAAGTTATAATGATTAGATAAGATAAGAATGATTGTGAAAACAAATAATGCCTTAATGTTTATATGGTTAGTTTTTATTATATTTTTGGACATAAACAGACACAAATCATAATTTTGTATTAGAAATGGATGGTTTAAGAGGAGATCAGTCCTTATGAAAAAATTATTTCTTATTATAAAATATTAAGACAATGCTTCATCTCGATTTGCAAAATATTTGATAATATCTAACTACTGTTTCATCCCTACAAAATGAGGATATAGGATGAGAAATTATTTGTATTGTAAGGAAACTTTTCCCTCACTCATAAGCTGATTGGGCGCTCGGCCGAGAGTAATGGGCTCCGCCCCGATATTCGACCTCAGGGTATAAATTTACCCACGAAACAACTCGTCTATATGGAAAAGTAAACAATGATGACTAATGGGACGAACAAGCTTAATGCCGCTCAGCCACACCTCACTCATGGAGACTCGCACAAGGCAGAACGGGAAATACAGATAATTTTTTATCTTTTGACATGGTAATATCGATGGACCACCGAAGAAACTAGCAGAGTAAAACAAATCGGGAAACCACATCGCATTAATGACATCACTATTTGAGCAACACATTACATCAATGACACTATCATAGATGCACATCGCATTTAAAATATTTTGACAAAATGAACAATAATAAGGACATGGGCTCCACGAGGGTAGGCACGATCTGTTCCCCTATACTCCCAGTATAAATAAAAATTTTCAGGTACGAAAAAGCTCTCTGGGCTTTGGGCTCTAGACTCTTTCGTTATTTACAAACTTTCAAAATATTTTATTAACTTAGGCATCAAAGACTCCCCGGCTCCAAGGCCGCCCTCTCCCAGCTTCCTTCTTCTTCGTTTTCGCAGGCCCAACTTTAAAGACTTTAGTTGCTGAAACATAGCTCAAAGACGTACGAAACACGACATTAACATGTATAAATCTTAAATAAATAAATCTCATGCAAGTCATTGTAAAAAAATGAGCTACACCTTGAAAAAATGTAAAAAATATATATATATATTTATTAATGAAATTCATTATTTTATAAAAAAAAAATTATAGAACGAATTAATAAGAGCATCATCATTGGTTTGGCCAAATGCATCTTCAAAATTTGGCCAATATCACATTTTTTTACATTTGTCTATTCCATTTAAATTCAATTCCCACATTGGATTAGCTATTCACTATCTATTTAATAATAAAATATTATTAAATTAATAATTTTTTATTTAATTTATTTGCATCACATTTTATAATTCTACAAATTTAATATTAATAATAATTATTTTCTAATTAAATGAATATTAAAAAAATAATATTTTCAATAGTCATTTAATGCTAATAACAAAAAATATTTGATTAAACTCATCTAAAATTCTATCTAAATTTTTTAATTACAAACTAAATAGTATTTTTACTTTGAGTGAGAAATTAATATTTTAATATTTGCTTGGAGTGAGAAATTAGTATTTTAATGTTTGGTAAATCAATTACGGTTCTCCATCTTTGATCAACCACTATAGCAGAAGTCCATCTTATTTTAAATTTGGCAAATCTAATATGAAATATTTTTGACATCAATTATATAAATTTTAATTAATTTTACTATTTGACCAAGCCAATATAATTCTCTAAGATAGCTCCGAGTGCGTAGTTGATATGAACTAGGCCTGCTGCCACGAATTAAAACAGTGAAAATGGCAGCTCGAGGAGTGCATAGGAATCCAGGAGGTGCGGCCGAACAAAGAGTAGCCCCTGGCTCTATACGGAAGTGACAAAAAAATAACCCATCACTTTCGACAAATGTGGTTGACTAGACATACCATGTGAATCATGAGCATCATGTTATAAATTTTAAATATATAATTTTTTTTTTTGTAAAAATATGAACGGATGAAATCCATTTTTTTACAAAAATGTATAACTTATATATATCATTTCTCCATTCGAATTATGTTCATTATCTTATACCTCCAGTCCTCCATTTTTGTATTCTTTTTATAAAAAAAAAAGAAAGAAAGAAAAAAGAAAAAAGAAGATTATGGTTTTAAGTAAAATTGATCTGTATACTAACGAATTCTATCAGCATCAGTTATATTTGCCAATTTGTTATATGATTAGTGATTTTACGTGACAATTAGTTAAACAATAATATTACACATAACAAATTAATATGATTGATGGACCAACAGGCAACATGCATGGCATGCTTAACGCATAATTTGTTTTCATACGAAAAATGATTTATTACTTTTTCCGTGTTTGTGTCCACCTATTGGTAAGCAAATCGAGGATTTGTGAAACAAAAAAGGGGAGGAAATAATTGAGATTTATTTCTTACTCCTCTGAATGTTTAAAAACAATAGCATGTCAAACCATAAGTGTACGTGTTGGAAACATTAATGAGTTCTATGAAGCTTCAAAAGCAAATATATATGTGGAGCCCGTTATTTTCATTTTTTTGTCATTTTTTTCTTCTTCTTCTTCATCCTAATCAATCATGTCACAATGTCAATTACACTTTGAGTAATTATAGAACGTAAGATGGAATGTGGGCTCTAAGAAATTCCGGAAAGTTCCTAAAAGTCTAGAGTGTCATAATTAGATCATTGCCCCATATCTAAGATTCATTTATTTAGTTTTGTTCAAATATGACAAAAATAATAATAATACAGAAAAAAAAATATTAAAGGTGGCCAATTTACAGGGAATAACGAAAAAATTAAAGAAATCATTTTAAGGTGATTTTGTCTAAAGGTTCTACGTATCACAAAATTGTAGGAGCTACTTCTTTATTACATTAAGTTCTATAAATAATAAGAAATATATTTTAGCCATAGAGAAATTCAACACAAGTAAGTTCATAAGTTAATATGGCTTGATGTAATTATACGTTAGATTCTAAAACTACTTGTATTATAATATAAATCGAACGTATCATATAAATTAATATAACTTTATAGATTTACTTCTGTAGGATAGTTTTATGGTTGTAACACTTTTCAAATAATAAACATAGAGTGAAACCAATGAAAAAACAAATCAATAAAACAAAAACATCGTTAAGCCCTGTCCGATGAGACATGCCGCATTAAATGCACTAAAGTGCCCATTCGAGAAGCATGTCTGTGACATACGTGCCCGTTCGAGAAGCATGTCTATGAATGCTCACTCAAGGTCTAGAGGAGTTGCTGCATTAGATGTAGCTACGTGCTCACTCAAGAAAGTATCTGCATCAAACTATTGAAAGTTATAATTGAGACTTTTCCCTCTGAGCGATATATGAATGAGAAATTGAATGGATCGTTTGCATTCAAAATCTACCTCAACTCATCATTATAATTTTCATAAATTCTCACACAAAATATAATAAATAATTCAATTTTTATTCTACTATTGACAAACCATCTCAACTCATTTCTAAATCTAAACGAATTAGGTTTATAATTTTCCCCTGAGGCGATTTAGAAAGATATTTGAAGAGGCGAATGACTCAAGCATAAGAAGTGACTCGGTCGAGTACATTTTGCAATCTTCTTGTTTTATGATTTTAGATCAAAGCATGATCACCCGATAAGAGCGCGAATGCAATTGCTGGTGTGTGAAAGGCGCTCTTAACCAACACTGTGGGCTGTTTTTTTAGGAAGTAAGTTTGGTACAAATGTTTTTGTAATTCACGTGGGATTAAGATTAACAAATATTAACATTTTTCTTGAAATCAATCTAGATAAATAATCGCATGCGTCGTGCATTGATGTCTTCCCAAAGTTATAGCTCTAATATAATAGAAGTTTTTTTATTCATTTATTTATTATTTCTAAAAACACCATAATATTTGGAAAGTACGTGGATAGCATCGTTTGTACAAAGTTTTTTTGTCCACGTTCTTTGCTACCAACCATCAAGCACGCCACGTTCTGTACCCACCGATTAAAAAATAAACCTTTTTATTTTATACTATATTTTATCCAAAGATCTGCATAATTATTAAGATCATCCCAAATCTGGAGAGTAATATAAGTATTAGCTTACCAAATAATAAGTCCAATCTGTAATCGAAAGGGACGGTCGATGCTTGTCACGTTCCTACATGTCCAGTTTTGGGATGATCGAAAGGTACGGTCAATGTTTGTCTTCCACTATTTTTTAATCCCCAAATAACGAAAAAGGTAGCAGAGCTTAGTCGACATTTCAAATGAATCTGCATTGGATTCTTAGCAATAGAGTCAAAATCCTTTGGTTTATAAATAATTAAAGTGAGAATTAATGAAAATATCCGGCCAATAAAGAAAAATAAGTTTGTAAAAATATATCACATTAATTTATAAAATAAAATAAAAATTCATGAGATGATAATTGGGAAACAAAAAGTACGAATTTAAAACCGATTTCCCATGGCCTGGATTCCTTGTGATTATTTTATTTATTTATTTTCAGTTTGAAAATTTACTCGTATAATTTAAATTTAATTGGGGTCCAGTGAGGAACATGCAAAGGAAATAAAGCCAAAAATTGGTCAGAAAAAAATTTGGTGTTTCCTAAGGTACACATCAAGATGCTGCCCTCACTGACAACATTTATTGAATAATATCTCGGAATATGATTATCACTATGTGGGATCCATGCTAAAATCTACTATTATTATCATAATATATAAGTCGAGGTTAAATTTACCGACATTAAAATTCTCAACTTACCTTAAAAAAAAAAAAAAAAAAAGCCTTTTAATTGAGTGCAACATTAATTGGTTATAATTATATATAGTTGGTTTTTGTATTTTGTTTTTGTTTTTGTTTTTTCAAATAGTGGTTGGTTGGTAAGTGATCCGTTTTGTCTCGTAGGAAGAGGAAAGATAGAGAGCTGGGGGCATGATTAATGGTGGAGTGTTGTAGTCATGTCAGTGATGACAGGTGACCAGTTTTGAATCAAGTAGTCGGTATAACGTGATGTTTCATATATCCTTTCATTATTAGTTACTTACTGTTCGGTCGGTCACTTTTTTTTCTTCATTCTATTGTTTTTTCGACAGTAAAAAATATCGGCAACATTTATTTGAACGCATGTTTATGGAAATATTAAATCAAAGTCCGTCACATTAATTAATACAAAAATATTATTACCTTAATCTTTTATAATTATAATTAATATTGTAATAAGAAACCATTTTGAAGCTATTTGTATTATTTAATTTATAATTATGCCAAATTGTCCATGATTTATATAAAAAAAAAACATAAATATTTTATAAATCCGAGATTTTTATCCGTGCAAAATTGTCGACGAAGGCAGATCCATCCGCATAGGACACGCATAATTGCAAATATGTTGGGAAATCTATAATAGCGACAAGCCATTTTCTATTTCTATTTTCTAAGCAATATGCCATTTGTTCGATGAAACTACATATTGATATACTAGTACGTTGGAGGAAATCAACACCGAACACGTCTTTTTATTTTTTTTGTTTAAAAGTTTTTCTTCCCTCTTCCTCGATACTCCCCAACAGCTTTATAGGGTGGGCCCTCGGCTTCAAAATAATCAGAGCCGGTATGGAAAGCGAAACAGTGATATTGTACTGTCACCCGTCTCTCTCTCTCTCTCTCTCTCTCTCTCTCTCACATTCCGCCTACCGCTTCAAACCTCCGCACCGTCTTTAGGGTTTCTCATCCTATCTCGGACTCCTTCCTCGTTCCTCAGGTTTGACGAGTAAAGTTCTGTCTCAATGTGTTATTGTTCCAGGTGCTGTTCCTCTTTCCGATCTCACCATTCTTGCGCCGTTTTAACTCATTTCGTAGCATACGCGAACATACATATACATATATGTATATGTTTTTGTGTTTGTGTTTACTATGTATATGTTTACACGCAATTATTTGCAAATGAATATAAACGTCTGTGGGATTTGTTCGAGCCTTCGGGGTTTTGTTGTTGAGGTTTTGGTTCCTGCAAATATTTTTGTAGTTTTTTTTTTGGGTGTGAATTCTTGTTTCTATTTTTTCAATTATGTGTGTAGAATTTATCTCGTTTTGTTGAAGTAAATATTGATTACTTTCCAGAGCGTTTCTTATTTGTGTTTGGTTCGTTGGGTTGGTTAAAATTTTAAAACAGGCTTTTGCTTCACGTTGTTTCTGATCTATTTAAATGAATATCAAGTTTCAAATAGTTTCCAACTGCAAATGGGTCTACTTGCTGCTGCTTCTTTTTTTTTTTTTTTTTTTTTCTTTTCATTTTTTGGCATTTATTTATAAATGATTTGCAATTTTTCGGAGCAAACTTGACGGCATAAATTTTGAAATCGTGATTGGATCATCAGACTGACTGGAGATTGGTTTTAGAATATTCTTTTTAATTTGTAAAAACCAAATTGCAATTTCGTATAAAACTTCTGCAAAATACGCAGTTTTGGACATGGCTCGGTTAGTTCAAGTGTCGTAAATCTGGTATGGTGATGACTCTGTAATATTGATGAGAGCTTCCTTTACGTTTCATCTCAATACTCTATTCGCTGTGTGAGTAAACGGGACAATTAGTTAGTTAACGTTTTACTAGACTCTCGTGGTTGCAAATTGAAATTCATCAATTAGAAATGCTCACTAAATAAATGTTGTTGTCGGTTAGTGTCTTATGCCATCAGCAAATGCACTTTCTGTTGTGGATATAAAGAAAGCATACCTCTGCCTTTTGTTTTAATTTATGTTTTAATTTATCAGATGAACTTTTTTTTTTTTAATTGAAAAAAGAGTCCATAGGGATTTTAGTTAACTAATATCATTCGAAAATTGGTTTTCATTTCAGGCTTTGGATGTCACAGTTTGGAGCCAGAGAAACAGGTGGACATAGTAGACCAGCTTTCAACTTTTATGGAGGAAGAATAGTCTAAACTACATGCGCCGTGCTTTTAGGCATCGGAATTTGTGTGTGAAATGCTTCTCAAGTGATGAATTGATATAAACTTGCAGGACTAAACTTTCACGTTGTTGTTGGGCACTACTTTTGAACAGCTTTAGCGGAGGAATCCAATTATGGGTTCATTTTCTGGTACTTGTGAAATTGTTGAAGCAGGGGAAGAGCTAAATTTTGGTCAACATTCTAGGGAAACTTGTGACAAAGATCAGAAGCTTCGTAAGCTAAAACTTGGATATAAGGATTCTTTGGAAGATGACATTAATAATCTTTTTGAGGCAATTCATCTCAAGGCTTCAACCAAAGGCTTAGGTCTTTCCCAACAAACGGGATTGAGCCCTCTAAATAAAAGTGCCTTGAAAAGGCCAATTACAGTTGGTGCGCCACGTTCGCCGGGAATGGGGAGTTCAGAACCTGTGACTCTGAAGCAGGCATTAAGGGAACTATGCCTTTCTAAGGCATCGGAAATGGCTGCTATGCGACGTTTATCAAAGTCTACTAGTTCTCCTGGAGTCTCAGAAGCCGGAAGGATAAAAACATTGTACAATGCTGTTGTAGTTGAAGGTAGTGGATCTGGCCCATCTGTAGATGAAGGTAAAGGGAGTGGGGTTGAAATATCGCTCATGCCTGAAGAAATCATACTAAATTCTTCTGGGAAGATGCCCAGGCATCTTCAAATGCAAACTGTGAAGTCATCAGGCCAAAGTGTTCCGAGTTCTCCTCGAGTTGCTGTTACTACCACACAGAATAATACTGGGAGCATACCAATGCAAAATGAGATTATCTCTTCATCAAGTAAAGCTGGGGGTCATACAACAAAGGCAGAGCTTGGCAAGAAAGAGAAGCATACATATGTGCCTTCTCTATCTTCTCCTAGTACTGATGGACAGATTTCAGAGCTGGTTGAAAAAGCTCCTGCCTCAACCAAATTGACAAATAAAGTATTGGCACCGAAATCCGTTCGGAAAGGCAGGTTGCAAGCAACACCGTCCTCCTCTAGCTTGCTTGTTGGAAATAGGATGAGCAAGTTATCCAGGAATAACTCCCGCTCAGTCAAACCGATTGTTAGGAACAAGAATTCTGTTAAGAAGAAAATTAAGCAGAACTCAGGTTCCACTGCCTGCACTTCCAGTGCATATAAAAGTGTTAATACTGACTTGAATCCTAGTAAAAGTCCACTGGTTTGTGAGAGATGCCAGTGCACATTGAAGAATGCAAATAAAGAGTTCAAACCAGATTCTCTTATGTCTCATTCAATGTATCCTAATGTTGAAGTAAGCCCAAGTAATGGGAATTCTGGAGCAAGTATGCCAGGCATCACTTCAAACAGCTGTAATAAAAGCAAAGCCATTGTTATGAAAGCAAAGAAAAACACAAAATTGAAAGAGAAGGGGGAATTTTCCCAAAGTTCAAAAAGTAGCCAAGGTGAGTATAGTACTAGTACAAGTATCAGTGATGAGAGCAATTTGAGTGGGTCTAGCTGTGGCAACAGACCTCACATGTCAAAGGATGTGAGGTGGGAAGCCATCCGTCATGCACAGATGCAGCATGGAGTCCTGGGTTTGAGACACTTCAATCTTTTAAAGAAGCTTGGTTGTGGTGACATTGGAACTGTATATCTTTCTGAACTGATTGGTACGAATTGCCTATTTGCTATAAAGGTCATGGACAATGAGTTTTTGGCTAGAAGGCAGAAGATGCCAAGGGCTCATACGGAAAGAGAAATATTGAGAATGCTGGATCATCCTTTCCTCCCAACACTATATGCACAATTCACGTCAGATAATCTATCATGCTTGGTTATGGAGTATTGTCCAGGCGGAGACCTTCATGTCCTTCGACAGAAGCAGCTTGGCAGGAGCTTTTCTGAACCAGCAGCGAGGTAGAATACTTGAATAATGGGGTTCATTTACATGATCATTTGCACTCTCTTTTTTTTTTTTTTTTTTAAATTATCATGCATGACAAACTCTGAATTGAAAATGAGAATATCCTAGAAACAATACAAAGATTGGCATATAATTCATTATGCATAAGACTGGTTGATTTGTGTATTTACCATGCTTGGCAAGACCACTGCTGCCACCTTAAAATTAAGCAACACCATTGCTGCTACTCTCAGATACCAAGATGCTCACTGCCACCGAGAGCACCTGCATACATTTTTGACTCAGGACTTTCTGACCCATCTGAAAATCAATCCATTCTGCCTTCTGTATCTTAACACTTGATTGGCTAACACTTTAATTTATGTTAGATCCCAACTTTTGCTCCTCGTCCTTTTGAAATCAATTCTTGGTGTGCATAGCAGCTCAGAAGAGCTATAGCTGATGCAAATCAATTGAACTCCTGCAGGTGGATTTGTGTCGTCCGAGCCTATATTTCTGAAGTATAGTTGTACCTTCTTTTATCATTTAGATTGGTGCTGGAATTTTATCTTTAGGAAACTTAGGCTTAATAGAGGCTTTCTTCTTAACTTATTGTTCGTCTACGTTTCTGCTTTTTTGACAAATACTTTATTAGCACAAAAGGGAAGCTTTTGCATTTGCCATTGACTTCTAAAACTAATTTGAACATCCTCTGCACTATCAGGTTTTATGTTGCTGAAGTCCTCCTTGCTTTGGAGTACTTGCACATGCTTGGAGTTGTGTACCGTGATTTGAAACCAGAGAACATTCTTGTTCGGGAAGATGGTCACATTATGCTCACAGACTTTGACCTCTCACTCAGATGTACTGTGAGTCCAACCCTCGTAAAATCTTCAGCCAGTTCAGATCCTGCAAAGATTTCTGGTCCATGTACAGATTCTAGCTGCGTTGAGCCATTCTGCATCGAGCCATCCTGTCAAGTCCCATGTTTCAGCCCTAGGTTTTTACCTGCTTCTGCAAAAGCAAGGAAATTAAAAGTTGATATTGCAGCCCAGATCAGATCATTGCCACAGCTTGTGGCTGAGCCTACTGACGCACGATCGAATTCCTTTGTTGGCACCCATGAATACTTGGCACCCGAGATCATCAAAGGAGAGGGCCATGGAGCTGCAGTTGATTGGTGGACGTTTGGTATCTTTCTTTATGAGCTTTTATATGGTAGAACACCTTTTAAAGGTATTAATAACGAAGAGACGTTAGCCAATGTAGTGTTGCAGAGTCTCAAATTCCCTGATGACAGCCCACTCGTCAGTTGCCACGCAAGAGATCTCATCAGAGGGCTGTTGGTGAAGGAGCCTGAGAATCGGTTGGGATCCGAGAAAGGGGCTGCTGAGATTAAGCAGCACCCGTTCTTTGAAGGCCTGAGTTGGGCGTTAATACGCTGCACCATTCCACCAGAGCTACCCGATTTTTGCGACTTTGGATTTCCAAACACTTCTTCCCACGAAACAAAGAACAAATATTTGGAGTGCAAAGCTACAGGAGAGCACCTGGAGTTTGAATTGTTCTAGAGAAAAGCACCTACATTTGGGAAGAGAGACTCTATGGTTAGGTTCGTCCTTGATTCAGACCTAACCTCTTCTGCTGTATCTAATATGTAACTTAAAATGTAAATGTACGGGAGAATACTTTGGTAAATGCTGGTCATTTATGGTATATAGAGTTGTAGCTGAGGTTTTGATACACGTCTTCATGTAGTTAACAACATGGCCTGAGGTGCAATGACAACGCCTTTTCGGTCCAAATTAACCAATAAAAGATCCATATCTTGTAATCTCAGAAATCCTATTTAAAAGAGGATGCACGTTCCCTGCTTTGGTTGTAATTCAAGTGTTATTGCCTAGAGCCATGCAACCTCAGTCTCCGTCGAGCACTTTTTCTCGTCACAGAGTACCTATAAATTTAGGGAAAATACTATATGGTCTCCCGGCACCCCTTTTTTTTTTTTTTTTTTTTTTAGAACTTTTTTTTACTTAGTGATTAAATAAGGGTTCGTTTGGATTCAAAAAATATTACATCTCATTTCATCGTTACAATTTTTTTAAAATTTTTACACAAAATATAATAAACAATTCAACTTTTTCAAATTTCAATTTAATTTTTTCAAATCTCAATTCAACTTTTTAAATTCTAAAATAATAATAATATTAAAAAATAATATCCTAATAATATTTTATTCAACTTTCATATAAAATCATCTTATTTTATCTCACTGTCCAAACTAGCCCGAATGTTTTTTGATAAATCTGAATCTTGCCATGGATTCTTGATTGCAGAGAGAGACGGAAGCCAGAAAAACAGAATAACGAAATCCTGAAATCTGTATTTTACTGAACTGTACTGATCAATATCACTTACATCAATGTAAGCATATCAACAAATTAGTAAACTAGATTACTCACTCTAAGATTTTTTTAATAATGTTGTGATTTTTTTTTTTTAAACATTGAAGAATATAAAAATAATATATGAAAAAAAAGGGACTTGACCTTCCGGGTAGAATTCGTTAGGAGGGAAACGACGCTGATAAGCGACAAAGACATGGAGGTCGTTCACACCGACGAAACAAAACAGTGAGCAAACCGAGCTCATCGAGGAATCAAACTCTGTAATAAGAAAACGGAGCTCATTTAGGAGAACTATCGTCTGTGATTACAGAACGGAGAAAAATAGTCCATGGCATCGAGCTCAGATGATGACTTCGTTATCCTGATATGCTCAAACCCCAACCCGATCGAAGCGGAGACGCCACATGAAGAGATTCACATCTCCACCACAGATATCTTAAGCTGGGACTTGCCCACAATCCTCAGTTACCCGACAGTGAAAGTTCACGCATGTCGTAATAGGCCAGTCACTTTCTATCCTATGCCCGGCATTTTCCTTTCCATGCTTGGTTCTCGGGAAAGCGAGAGAAAAACGGATCGGGTTAAATAATCTTTTTTCTGTTTGTTTGGAATTCCGGTCTAAGGATATTTTAGTAACTCTCATTGCTGATTTCGCTGTTTGATTCTCTGTATATATTTCAGGCTCATTGAAAAATCTTCGTATTTCCAAGGCCTGCTCTGCGGGAGCTTTAGGTACTTGAAACTTTTAGTTTTACCGGTTATTGGCTAAGCCTTTGTTTGGTTGCCGATTGCTGAGAAAATTCAGTATAGAATGGAAAACACAGGTTTGAAACAGCTCATTGTGGCCAATTCCTCAAATTAAGTCTCGAGTTCAGGATTTTGTGGTTCTCTCGATTATAAAGTAGTATGATTTTAATACTTTTCAATAAATCGTATTTCCTATCTTGTTTTATGTTCTCTTGGCAGCCAAATGAATCTTGAGGTGCAATGACATTTTTTCTGTCAACGTAACATAAAGAAAGCGGTCCTCTTTTTCGGTTTTAATGAGTTTACTGTTGGATCTTCTGCTTGGTTGAGATTAATATTATTGCCAAATGTGTCTTTAGTCCTGAAACGCTTGAACCGAATATATTTATGCTTACTAGCTGTTTTTTTATTGGTTAAATCTTCTCCAGTGAATCATGTCTTGACAGTACATCAATTCAGTGGAACCTGGAAATATTTGTGCATGTTCTCAAGTGCATATACGGGTGCCCATTACATTTCACTTCAAAAAATTTCGTTCCTCTTTTTGAGGTAAACAGTTGGCATTTTTTTAAAAATTTTGCTAGTACCCTAATGATGTGCAACATGGATCAGGCAATCTGAAATGTTTTACACTTTTGTTTTAGGAAGTTTAAGCGAGTGAATTACTTATTTCTTTTGAAAGTTAAAAAAGATTTTAATTAAAGAATACTTATCAAAAAAAAGAAAGAAAGATTTTAATTAAAAAATAGGCGATAGTCAGCACACATCAACAGAACAGTGTAGATAGTAATCTAAAAATCTCCCTTATTTTATTCTTACCAATTGTGCCAAAAAGAGAGTTTTTTTTGTTCAGAGGTAGGTTCCCTGTATCTTCCAATAAACGAAAA
Organism: Juglans mandshurica; assembly: GCA_022457165.1. NCBI lineage: Eukaryota > Viridiplantae > Streptophyta > Magnoliopsida > Fagales > Juglandaceae > Juglans > Juglans mandshurica. Next base: position 33,251,798 of record CM039626.1, read on the forward strand.
GAAAGCAAAAACCCTGCATATAGGATTACTATTTTACATTCTAACTCTTAGTTAGGGGACATGTAAAGCCTGCCTCTGTTGTACCACCTTGGTATAAGCAGATAGTCATGTACATATTTCTGTTGTGCATATCGTAGTGATCATGTTCCAAGTAACTCACTTGGCCAATCCTCTTCCTTGAAGATCTACTTTGATGGCATAGCCATAACTCTCAATGTGCTAGCACCTCATTTCTCTGACTGGAGATTAGTGATAGTAGCACTGACCGAAAAATTGGTAAGAGTGATTGTATGGGATTAATAAATGCATCAGTGAGATTCAGGTTCATAGTTGACATTTCTCATGTACTTCCATGTATGATTCCTTCAATGTTACTTGATTTAGGAAGAGAAAACCCTATAAAAGACATTGTAGGCCTTCGGGCTTAGTGTGATAAAAGTGTGGGCCTGTAAATCGTTTTATTTCTTGGCATGATTGTGTATACTTATCTATTTTCTTAAACATTAAATTGTACAGAACATCTTCCTTCAGCGTTTATTAGCTGATAACTACATTGCTGTGTTCTTACAGTTTGAAAAAAAGACACTGATGTATTACTTTTTCAGTTCAAATTTAATGGTCCAGTTACTTGAACCCCTTTCAAAAATCATGTGCTAATCTTCCAGGGTGCACTATATTTTGGGGTGGAGACGCTCATTTCAAAGTGTAAAACTTGGTTTTCTGAAGTATCTTCTCCCAAAGGGTCGGGGTCTTTGCAAATAGAATTGGATGATTTGATTCATATATGGATATTTGGTTTAGAATCTGGTGAGGATTTCTCTGATGTTTATAGTTTATACTGTTAGAATGATAGAACATGCAAAAAATGCTTCTCATAGTTTTAGAGAATGAGAAGTTATCATTGTGGTACTTATAAAAAAAATGTTATCATTGTGGTATCCAGTCTAATAGATGAATTTTAAATGCGTTGCAGCAAATGAGTTTCTTCCAGAATTATGTGCGGGCTTTCTTGCAAGGAACTTTGTACGTGCTTAATTTTTATTTAGCTTTTAAGCAGCCTCTGTGTACACTCAGATCGTTTCTTAGTCAGACATTTCTGTGTAATCTGATTCAATAATTATTCATTACGTGCTTAATTTTTATTTAGCTTTTAAGCAGCCTCTGTGTACACTCAGATCGTTTCTTAGTCAGAAATTTCTGTGTAATCTGATTCAATAATTCTTCTTCTTCTTAGTCAGAAATTTAAGTTTAGCATATTCATATATTAGATTACGTAAGGATTGTGTTTGATCTTTTCTTATAAACCTTTTTTTAGCATTCATTTTGTTAATAACTGTCTAAAGATCACTAGTTTACTTATAAAAAAAAAAGATTACTAGTTAAACATTCAGTTTCTAAAACATTGCATTGAGCAACAGAAGTTCCGAACCCAATGTCCTCGATCTGTCAACCTCTCTGTGTAATACTTTGGGGAAAAAGTCCCTCTAAAAAAATCCATCTATCTTTTGTGTAGTTCCTATCTTTCATGCAAAGCCCAGAAAAAGATAAGGTTGTTCTTTTTTTTTACAATAGTGAGGAAAGAGGCTAGGGAGCTAGAATGACTAGAGGAAATCCAAAAGGGATGTGGGTAGAGTCAAAGAGAAAGGACATGGTTATTTTGAATTTCATAGGGAATAGGATTTTTGGATAGAGCTGAGGGGTGAATGGAAGAAAAATATCATGTACGGGTAACAAGAAAAATATCTTGTTAGAGTGCCAAAGGCAATCCACGTTAGTCAAAGCTGCTAATTTGGGAAGTCTACTTCTTGGTCATTTACACTATAAGCAGTCAGAATAAAGCACATATAATTGATTCTTTGCTTGAATTCCCTTCCTTATTTTGTATGTTTGGCTTTAACGCTTCCAGATTTAGGATGCCAACAAAATGTTGTGATAGTTTTTTATACTCTGTGCAAGTATTTTTTGTTTTGCTTTCTGTTAATGGAAGCAGATGATGTTGTGTTTTCTGGGCAGATGTGGGCCATGACTAGCAAAGTTTTTGGCGATGTTCCATACAATTTGTTATTGTCTTGCTTAGATCATCCCTATTTGACTGTTGACAGGTTGGTCAGCTAACCTTAAATATATTGATTCAATTTTATGCTCTGTGTTGGGAATACTGAAGTTTTACTTCTCTTTAACAGTGAGATGCATCTCTCTGAGGCACTTTTAGTTTGGCTTAATGCTAACTCAAAACAACTGGAAAACTTCAGCAGAACCGGCGAGAATTGTCGTGGCATCTTTAGACATGTAAGCTCTGATGCTTTGTATAGTCTAACTTGAGGATCCAAAAATAGATTTTCTAGCAAAGGTGCACTTTCTTATAGGAGATAAGAACGTGGTTAAAGTGAAAAGGACTGCCCTGTTTAACTCAACTCAACTTGAATCCTTTTAATTGAGCTGTTCTTTATTTGATGTGCCCATAATAAGTGTAGGGCAACAACATAATCTGTATCCTGATCCTAGATCCTGGAGTTAGTAGTAAAAACTGATTGGATGACACGATGTGATGATCACACATATGTTAAGGAATCGGGAAAGGGAGGATAATTTAGTTAAAAGCAATATATTGAAATCATGAAATGAGAAAATAGATTCTACTGGCATACAATCTGATAGAAAGTTAATTAGTTGCTACCATGTTGATAATTCACCAATTTTCATGATAGATGGATGCAACCTTTCACCACTGCCCTGTATTGTCTATAACCATAATTGGGACATAGTTAAAGAGGCGCGTCAGCTCTCTCTTCACTATAAGAGCTTTTTTCATCAGTTTTCCCGTAAATTATCTTGGCTTGTTTTGTACATGTGATCGATATGGTTCTAATTTTGCTAAATTATCTTTTAGCAATAGACTTTTCTCTTCAATTATGATATCATAAAGAGGAGAGATAAGGATAAATTAGTTATTAGTGTATTTCTTGTCTGGCAATTAACGTTTTTTCTAAAACTTCAATTGATTACGATATTCTTTCTGTGTACTCATTCTTTGCTGTTGTTGGAAAGGTCCGCATTGGCCTTTTGCCATTGTGGTTTGCTGCAGGTATGCACAATTTTCCCAATATTTTTCTTCTAGAATAGGAAAGATATATACTCTTCATAAATTGATTAATGACATAAGTTGACTGGTTTCATATTTCAGGGAAAAGAAGTTCTTGTTATTTCTCTAAGGTATTTGAGGAGAGCATTGACTTAATTTTTGGACTAGTTGATGCTCCACCAATAACTTCCATGAATGTCTTGGAACATGCTGATTTGCACCATCTCAAGATTCGGTTGACAGAATATTCTAAGGTACTCTTTCAACTACTCTAAAAGGACCCCTGGAGTTGGAACCCATGCAACAACTTTTGGGATATGTTGACTTTCTTGTAAAACACTCGAAGACTCATTGCTATTTGTCTATTAGCGTATATTTTCTCAACCCAACCAATAAGTTATAGTGTGTTCTCTCCATAAACACTTTTTCTTAAAATCAGAAATTGAGCAGAATCAATGAAAAAGAATCAATTTATTTTTCTTAACAAACTGATGTAATAAGTAAATATTCATAAGCTTTGCTCGTTGCCACTATGATTTGGATAAGATTTGGATGGGTATAATATGCAGTTTGGTTGATGCCTCTCTGTGCAGAAGCTGAACCTTTCAGACTCCTTCCACTTTTAGTTTTCCGATATCTGTAATATATGTCATTAAGTTGATAAGCAGTGCCATTTTGGCTGCCTTAATTAGGGTCCAGATGCTCAACTTCCATGTCTCTGACACATGCTTCATGTTTGTAATACTTAAATATTTCCTCTCTGTGCAGAAGGTGAACCTTTCAGGTTGTCCACAGATAACATTAGCCACTCTTCTCCTGTCGGTGCTTCCTTTATCATATAGCATGGACCCCACCTTAAGAAAGAGTATTAAACAAATTTTAATTGGCCTTGAGCGTCGAGAGAGAGATCAAAGTCCAATTCCACAGGGTTTGCTGCCAATGTTATCCTTTGAAGCAGTACAGGAGATAGATATTTCCAAGTGCCCAAGGCTACATCTTGAAGCTGCCATTACATGTATAAGCAAGTCATTTCCTTCTCTAAGAACACTGAAAGCAGCTTATCTTTTGAACTTCAAGACAGCAGCTTTGCATCAATTGGTGCACAAGTGCCCTCTGCTCCGTGAAGTTGACTTAACCACGGATATTAGTCCTCTTATACCAGCACAAGTGTCGGTTGTATCCTCAAGTCTAGCTATAGCATCACCACTATCAAACAAGTCCCTCAGTGTTGGCGATGATCCTGCTGATGTTATGTCATTAAAAAAGTCTGGATTATCATTGCCAAATATCACAAAGCTCATATTGGAGGGTCGAAGTGATATCTGTGGTGAGATAGTTTCCATTTTGCACCTTGGTTACATGGTTAGTAGCTGCATGCCAATTCTTTACATGGTTTGCACCTTAGGTTTGATGGGTGGAATTCATGATTTATGAAATCTAGCCTTTTTTTATACATAAGATAACTTTTGTTAGTGATAAAAAGCATAACACCCAAGTACACGGGGAGTGTTCATCAGACAAACTTGGCAAAATCTAGCTTTGTTCCATAAAGGTATTGTGTTTATCTAGCAGTATGGGGAATTGGTGGGATAGAATACACCACGACATGATAAAAAAACTCAGTAATATTTTTAAGCCTGTAAATATCAACTAGTAGATGGATTTTGTACCACCTTGGATGTGTCTGGTGTGAAAGTTCCTGCTATTGTATGGATGTGCATATTGTACATCGACGACTGTGTGCTAGTTATTATTGTGATGTTTTTTGAATGAGCTGGGCCGCGGGGGGAGGGGAATTAAAAGATTCAAACCACTGGCCTCCACTTTATCGGATGTGGTCCCCTGTATATTGTGCTACCCCTAGATGTTCTATTTGTTGCTGTTTTTAATTTTACGTATTGTTAAAATTATTTTTGAATACAAAACGATAATTACCATTCCCTTTAACATGTAGATTTGGATCTCCAGTATATTTCAAAATTCTGTTCTTCCTTGCACGAGCTGAACATTCAAGGGTGTATATCAGTGACAGATGTTGGCATATCAAATCTTCTTCACAAATGTATGAAACTGCATTCAATTGTAGTCTGTGATACTTCTTTTGGGGTCAATTCAGTTCTTTCTCTGTGTTCTGGTGTTACTAATCATAGTGGCTTTCCGGTTGCCAATTTTGGACGGAAGCATAAATCTTTGGCATTTAGTCTTCAAAAACTGCATATGGGTGGCTGCAAGGGTGAGTTTTATTTCTTTCACGTTACTCTCTCTATTGAACTTTTTTTTTTTGAAATGGAACTGTTGAACTTTTTTGTTGTAAAAGTTTTTCAAAAAAATATTTTTCAAGAGGGTGCATACTGAACAGGAAGTTCACCATTGGAACTCCTCAAAAAAGATCAGGAAAACTGGGGGGGCAGGGGAGAGAGAGAGAGATTCCTTGAAACTGAATAATATAATTCCTAGAGATAACCAAGTTGTGCTCTCCCATGGATTGCTCCTTGCCTTCAAACTCCTATTCCTCTTCAACCAAATTCTCCACATCAAATAGGGCCACTTCTTTCCAAGCAATGACGTTGTTTTCCTTCCAAGCAATGATGTTGTTTTCCTTACCAGAATTCCTTTTCGAGTAATCCTGTGTACTTTGATGGTTTTCTTGTATCTTTTTCTCCTTCTAGGTAGGTGTCTCTCTTGGATATGTCCTGTGTACTGGATTTGCACCTTTTATGCCTTCAAAACAACTTCTGTTATATCATGGACTGTGATGTCTTTTCTTGGGGCATTGACCCTCATTCTATGTGCTCTCTTCAAAATCTTGAGGTGCCTCTTATGTAAAAAGATCACTTCAGGAAAAACATAATTAATTATAGATGGGACCTTAGAAACTATAAATGTTTAGATGGTAGGAGTAAACAGTCCAGTCAATTGGGATTAGGGCTATCTAAGTTCCGTTAAATTAGTTTCATATTTGGTTTGAAGAAAGTAATTTAGGATTTATGATGCTGAAAGGTGTACTTGGGACAATATATCTAAATGACTGTGCGGGCGTGCGCGCACGTATGTATGAACATGTACTTTCTATTTCAGGTGTCGACGAAACATCTTTTCGAGAGCTTCTGTCTCAAACACAAACTCTAACGAGTCTTTGCTTGCGGGACACTCACCTTGATGATGAAATTCTGCATTGTTTCTCAGGTTTTTCCTTGGAGATGCTTGATGTTTCTAATACCATGGTTAGTAATCAGATTTATGGAAACTGGAATTTCATTTCCTTGGAAGATGTATGAAAGTATCATCTCTGTGTCCTTGTGTAAAGAAGTTACATTATCAATGATGTTAAAATTTTCAAATATTGGCTAGTATAAATACAAAACTAGTGCAACTTACAGCATGCAGATAATTCTGAGCTATGACTTCAAGTGAGACAATTTATTTTTTATCGATAACTTCAAGTGGGACAAATTTAGCAGAAGATGCAGTTGATCAGATAGAAGGACTGCATCTTTTTTGGTTTCTTTGTTCTTGCTGCTGCATCCATGGTGGTGATGTGCTGATTTCTGAGAATGCAGTTTTTCCTGACACATGCATATTGTTCTCGTAAAATTGCAGGTTTCTGGAGCTGCATTAGCTCAGATAGTCCATGGAAATCCTGATTTAAAGCACTTGAGAGCAAGGGGTTGCAGAAATATGTTGCAGCAGGAAACTAACACCTCAGAGGGGGAATTTTCTTCCTCGTATACATGTAAAGAACTGTATCTTGAGTTGGGCAAGAAATGCAAATTGGAGGAAGTGGCACTAGGATGGGGATTTTCTTGCTTTTCCATTGAAGCTCTCCAACCCGCGATAAAGTCATTAAGGTCGATAACTGTGGGTTTAGGCGGATCGTTAGGTGAAGATGTGCTGCAACAGCTATCTGCAACTTGTCCTATGCTAGAGTCACTAATTCTTCATTTCCAGGTATTAATGGTTTGAAAAAACTTTGAGATTCTTAATCACTTAAAAACTTGAGATTCTTTCACCTTTTTATTTTAACTTTTCAGAAACAGACAAACTTTCCTTGATCTTGCATAAATAGATTATCTGATGACCTCTCATGACTGATTCAGATGACCTGCCCTTATCAAGTGGCATATTATTTTCATTTCTTGCTAACTGAAACAGACTTAAAAATTACAGTTGTTACGTAAGGATCTGCTTTCTCTACAGGTCGTATCTGACACTGTTGTAACAAACATGATGACATCCTTGAGAAATTTGCGAGTGTTGGCTTTGTGCTATTGCTTTGGTGATATATCTATGTTAAGCTTCAACTTTTCTACGCCAAATCTGAGGAAACTGAGGCTTGAAAGAGTAACCCCTTGGATGACCAACAATGATTTGATTATTCTGTCTCAGACTTGTGCAAACTTAGTTGAGCTTTCATTGCTAGGATGTAAGCTTCTCGGTTCAGGTCAGAGATTATTATTCGGGAAGTATATAATTTACACCATACTGCATAATTAGCATGCATACTTGTGTCCCCTTGAATCATGATAAAAATTCTAAATATAGTTTTATGATTCACAAGAAGCCAATGAGACCCATCATTACTTGATTCTTTGGACAGCTGCATAGTAGATAATCCCTTTTCTCTATGACTTGCCATGATTAGCGTCTCGTTTTAGCAGGTTTCAAATAATGGCCATATTCTTTTTAAGTGCTGGGCAGTAATTAATATGTTATTGTACCTCCATTTGTTCTTCATCTCAGATTCTCAACAAATCATCTCACATGGATGGCCTGGCTTGACTTCTATCCATCTAGAGGTTCGCCATTATCTCTTTTCTCATGGATGAATACTGGATCCCCCTGTTTAGTAAGCTGGAATTTGATACAGATTCTACTAGAATGCTTTTAGGGTGCTTCTGAAGGAGGCAAGTGGTGGCTAAAGCTCCAAGAGCACTTTTTGTCTCCTTCGTCTTCCTGAGTTGAGTTGACGAAGGAAAAAAAAACACGTAAACAAAAAATAAGGAAGACAAGATAGAAAAGTTGGTCTCTATAGCCCGAGAGAACCTCGAATAAAGCTCACACATATGGTGTTAGTGGTCCTAACAAAGATGCTTGTTCTGTTAAAAAAAGATGATCTTTGCCACCCTCCTACCCTTTTTTCTTTACTTATATATATATATACATATATATATATTTTGATAATTAATAAGAATTTTATTACCAAGAATAGGCACAACCCAAGTACATAGGAAGTATACAAAGGAAATACCTACTACACACTAGAAAGCAGGAAACTACGACATAAACAGATTCAGTACGTTATCATCATTCCTTACAAAGATCCTAGCCCACAAACTCAAAGTAGAAAAGAAAAAATAACGAAGATCTTTAAAAGAATGCTCTTTGTCTTCAAAACATCTCAAATTCCTTTCCAACCATAAACACCACATTAAACACAAATGAATCATTCTCCATCTGGCAGCAGCTCATTTCCTTGCCTCAAAACCACGCCAACATGCAAGGAGATCCACAATTTCCTTAGGCATCACCCAATATAAACCTGTCTGACCAATAACCTCATTCCACAAAGACTTTGCCACCTGACAATGTAAAGAAAGATGATTTACAGATTCACCATCCTTCTTGCACATGACACACCAATCAACTATACACAAACCACGTTTTCTAAGGTTATCCGTGGTCAATACTTTCCTTAGAGCAACCATCCAATTGAAGAACACCACCTTAATAGGTACCTTCACTCTCCTAATGCTTTTCCAGGGGAATATACAGCCCAGAATGACATTTTTTTTTGACAAGTAATAAGTAGATTTTATTCATACGAATGCAATAGGCATAGCTTGTGTACACATGAAGTATACATAAGAACACCTAAATACATTCTAGGTTAATGCAAGATACAACCAGAATGACAATTAAGCACCTTATAAAAAGAACTAACTAAAAACCTGAAATTTCCAGCATGATCCCACAATAGCCTGTCCTCCATTCCCTGCATCACTTTTGAGTTATAAATTATTCCTAGAAAATCTGAAACAACATTCACGTCCCAGACATTTGCATCTCTAATAAAGTCAACATTTTGAGTTATATTTTTTGATAAGTTATTATACATATATAAGATATATATTATTTTGTTGCTGCACAATCATTTCATGTTGATTAACCCATTTGCTCTGACTGCTTCAATAGGTGATGTTACTTATGTGTTTATTTTTACTTATCAAAAAAAGAAAAAGCTTTGGTTTGGTTTGTTTTGGGGGTTCTGTCCCTCTTCTTTTAAAAAAATATGCTTTTGTTTGTTTTCAGTATTTTGTTACTGTGAAAGTGTACATGAGGTTTCTGCCGCTTCAGTGCTCATGTGTTTGTAATGACACTGTCATTTAGGAATGTGGAAAAGTGACGGAAATTGGGATTTCTTCTCTTCTCGATTGCACAGCTCTTGAAGATCTCTTGCTGCACCATAATGTGAGTCTTCTGGACACGGATCTGATAAATACAGTTCTGACTAGATAATATACAAAAATGACGCTGTAATTATTCAAATCTGAGACACAGACAGACTTCATTGGGGTACCACTCGTGTGCATAATTTTAATGTGATTATTCTCATGAGTTGTAGTTGGAGCTTTATGTTTCTTATGTCTGATTGTTGTCAATCTGTTTTTTCTTGCCTCAAGTAGGAGGAAATAGATAAAACTTATCAAAAAAATAGATAAATAAACATGTGCTGTTTGATTATTGGATTCTAATTTCTTTCTGTGAATTTATTGACATTTATAACCGACCCGATGCTGGTTATTTGCTGGGCTGGACTTAACCAACACTATTCAGGGCCCTGGCATACAGAAGAACTTCATTTTTTATGCTGCTTCGAAGGTAATTATAAACACAGTTCGACGTTCTCTTCTGCTGTTCGGTTTTTATCAGAGAAATAAAGTTTAACGGCTAATACCAGATTTTGTTGCATTGTGTCATGGGTACAGTTGCCAATGCTTAGGAAGTTGTCATTGGATTTGTGTGATGCAAGAGAAGGTGACTTTGACATTCCAGATGTAAGTCACAAAATAGTCATCCCTCTATTTTATTCATTATAATTTGATCAAGTAGAGATTCTGCATATTTAATTGCTCGACTCACCCATCAACGGTACTTGCTCATATATATATATATATATATATATATAGAACTGTTACATACATAAAGAGACTACACAAAACTAAACTCACAAACTGATGTGGTTTAATATGATTCGTTAGATCTACTTTACAATAAAAGTAACTTTATAATTTAACGTACTATATCAAGTCACCAATTTGTAAGTTTATTTTTGTGTAATCTTTTTGTGTCTAAAATATTTTCTATATATATATACACCCACACACAGTTCCTCTTCGGGCAGGTGGCACCTATAAACGACATTTATCGGTGAAGAATTACGAGCTGCCACGTAGGTGTTTCTCAATAAACCATGTAACACGCATAGCAGGGGATCACTGCTCTCTCCCCTTCCCGCTCGAGCTGAATCGCTCTCCTTCCCGAGTCAAACACCATAACCGATCTCTCTCTGCTTTCGAACCCCTCGCTCGATGGAGGAGAAGGTCCTTAAATGGAATTTAGAGAAAGATGGAGGGGGGTTTATGAAATTCCGAGATCAACGACACAAAAGGACAAATAATGTATATAAAATGGCATATTTTCCTGGTTAAATGATGAGCGTTCGCCGCTGCAAGCTCATCGACCCACCAAAAATAGTTGTCCTTCTCATCCACCGATTCCACCCCACAGAATAAAAAGAACAATATTAAGTATTATTTTTTAAATATTTTTTCCAAGCACAGGCTCACAATCACAAGTACTCTCTCTCTCTCTGTCCCTCCATCGATGAATTTCATGGTTTCTTTGGGTTTTTCTTTGTTTAATTGCTCATTTTTGCGGAAATTTCAGGTTAGGTTTTTGACACTCAAACGAGTCAAATTACTTATCCGTTTGCTTGCTATGTGAACCGTCCGAATACACAAAACAAAAGCGAAATTCTGAATTTTACGTGGTGTTTTGATTTAATTAAATTCAATTACCTACACTAGGCTTTTGGTTTTCAGGAAGGAGATTTTTTTCCCAACGAAAAGTCAGATTCTGAGAGAGTGAGGTTCCGTCGAGCGAGAGAGCATAGAGAGAGGGAGTGTTTTCGTCGAGCGAGGGGTTTTCGCCTTTCGGGATTGAGAGAGTAGAGAGAAGAGAGAGAGTGTTTTCGTTCGAGAGAGTAGAGAGAGAGGGACCATTTTTGTTTTGGGAGTGTTTATTCCTTGTAAGACGCATCTCCATCGGGTCTTTATGTACCGCACACGTGGCAACTTTTCATTGGGTTTCGATATATGCAGGTTATAGGAGAAACCTGCTGAAAGGTTTTCTCATACACATTGGTAACATTATGGCTTTTTTGCTTGGAATGTACAGAACTTGTAGTAAAGAAGCGTGAGACTATACAAATCATGAATGTATGTGATTATCCTCAGTAACGTGTTTGTTTGATCCTGTCGTGTCTGCCTCAGTACGACGATAAATGTTTGGTGAGTACCGTGAAGATAGCGAGATGCAAGCCCCGGAGGTGTAATTTTGGCCTCCCAGCTCATCGAAGACCTGTGCACGAAGAGACGCTAGTACTGATTCGGAGCAGCAAGAATCTGTATAGAACAGTTGTGAAGGAAAGACTTTAAAAGATGCACGAGCAAATGGTCCCAAAAAAAAATAATAATAATAATAATAATTTCTCTAGTTTTTTTTCCTATTTATTGCAAAAATATGTAATGAAAGTAAAGATTGTCAGATTTGTAGCTGAAGACAGACTCGGTTAAATCGCAGGAGCAAATGTGCGGGTGAGAAAAAAAATTGATCAACTTTGTAACTTTTTATTTAAATATTGATTTATAAATCATTTACAAAAGGATCATATCAATCAAAATAGTTAAGATAATAAATATTAAGGATTTTGAAAGCTTTGGTAGTACGTGTTTATTTATTATTTTTTAATCTCTCTCCTACGGGTGCTGCATGGCGAATAGGTTGGGATATTAGCCGTCTAGCCTACCCCGCCCGTTTACTGTACGATAAATACGACATCGTTTATAAAACATTTCTGATTTCTGGCAGCAAGAAGCACCCGTATTTAAGAGTTTTGCTATTCTTCATTTTTTACCCAACACATGTTATATATATATTTTTTTAAATTATTTTTTATTTTATTTAAAAAAAAAATTTAAATTTTATTATTTATCATCCATATATTTTATATTTGATAAGATTATTAAAAAAATAATTAAAAAATAATAATTTATAAAAATAATGAGTAAATTTTTCGTTTAATAAAAATTCTAGTTTATTACTGCACGATTGTATGTGCTCCTCGATTACATTCTTCGCCCAATTGTCGGAAGAGGGCTTGTACAAACATGGGGATTTAAATTTTTTTCGCTTCATTTTTCCCCTCCCCCTCTTTCCCAAAACCCCGAGACCCAAGCCCCCCAGACCCCCCATCCGTGCAGCTCAGCAGCACCGGATAGCCAGCGATCTTCCGCGCCGCCAGGTATCTCTTTCTCTCTCGCTCTCTGTCTCTCTCCACTTTCAATCTTGTTGGTACACAGTAAATTAGTGAGTAAATAAGCTACATCAATGTAAATCAATTCCCGTTGACATCGATTTTGTTGGTACCCACGGATTTACTGAGTTGTTGATTTATTTTTTTGATTGTTCTGGGAATTGGGGTTGGTTCTTAAATTGAATGTTTCTAATGTTTTGTGTCAGCCTCAGACTAAGTGAGAGACCGCGAGAGAGAGAGACAGACAGACTGCGAGTCATTGGTTCGATCGTGTACACTCCTCAACCCTCCTTTGCCCCCTACTCTCCTTCTTCTCTGTATAACTATATTTATATGTTGATTTATTAGTGAGTTTTTTCAAATTTCCCGAACCCTAAGTCCATCTAAATTCTTGCAGGTTTGCAGCAGAGTCAAGAACTCGAATCTAAATTTTCTTTCTAGACAAAAACTCGGACAGGCATGTTAAATCTTTGGTAGTTCGTGTTTATTTATTATTTTTTAACTTTATAAGTACTGTACTTCTGGGACCCTGAAGGTTTAAGCTCATTGTTGCCTCTTCTTAATTTTTTAGTAAGATTGAAAGTAGGGTTTTCTGGGTAAAGGTGGCGTGGGATTCATATGTCACGCACTGAGAATGGGAAAATTAGGTGGTTATATTTATTTTTGGTTGAAGATTATTTATTTAATAGGAATTTTTTTTTTTTTTTAACATTTGTATTTTTTGGTTGAACGTTTTTCAACCTTAATAGTAATTTATTGTGTGTGTGTGTGTTGACACGACTATCAAGATAAGTCCTTTCATTTAGATGGATTTAGAGTTTCGCGTTTCTCTTTTGTGTAGAAGCAAAAAGGTTCGGGATTAGCCTTATTATGCGACTCTGTATAGGGGACAAGTAGTTCACATTTCACAATATATCCTACTTTGTACAACTTAGTCCACAAAGATGACGGTTATTATCTAGGATTTGATGGTGATGGGATTTGCAGGTGCGAGTGGTTGGTGAGTTTAGGTAGTTTAAGTACCACATTTTGAAGGAAACATATTGAAACCTTTTTTTTTTTTTTTTTATATAAGTAAACGGTAGTATTAATAAGGATAGGCATAGCCCAAGTACATAAGAAGGTATACATGAGATATGACCTATCTAGATCGCTATAGAAGAAACAAGAAAATCATGTACATTTAGGCTATTAAAATCAATAGCTATAGACCAAAGAAATAAGGTGCGGAAAAATAAAGCTCGAAGCTCCTCTAGTGTCTGCTCCTTGTCTTCGAATGCCCGCTCGTTACACTCTCTCCATATGCACCACATAATGCAGGTAGGGACTATCTTCCACAACTTTGATTTGTGGAGCACCACCCGGCATCACCCAACTGGCCAATAACTCAACCACTATAGCAGGCATCACCCAGTTTAACCCTATTCGATTGAACACTTTGCTCCACACGGCTCTAGCTGTCTCACAATGTAGCAAGAGATGATCCACTCTCTCGCCAGCTTTCTTGCACATACCAATTTGAGATAATTACCTGGCGCTTTTACAAATTATCGGTAGTCAAAATCTTACCCAGAGCTGCTGTCCAAGAGAAGAAGAGTGCTTTTGGAGCTGCCTTATTCCTTAACAGTCTTCTCCATGGGAAATGAGTATTTGGTGGAAGTGTAAGGGACTTATAGAAGGAGCGAACCGAGAAAGTACCCTTACCTGCAGGTGTCCACCACAGCTCATCGTCGCGCAATCCATTCAGCTTCATAGAGTACACTAGGCTGAAAAAAGCCTTGAAACTGTCTATTTCCCAATCTTGGGCTGCTCTACTAAAGGTGACATTAGATTGGACTTGGTCCCTTGAACGAACTGTGAGGTCAGTCACCAAAGCTTCTTGATCACATGCCGCTCGGAAAACGGATATGAAAGAGTCCTTTAGACCCTCCTCCCCATACCAAATGTTACTTCAAAATTTTATACGAGTACCCTCCCCCACCATAAATTTAGTATGGCGAGTAAACACCCCCCACCCTCATCTTATTTGCTTCCAAACCCCCACACCATAGGACTCATTCCCCTCTCTAGTACACCAACCCCCCCCCCCCCCCCCCTCCCAATAAACTGCCATGTTTGCAATCAACCACTAATTTCGAAAGGGCTTCCGGTTCCATATTATATCTTCAAAGCCATTTTCCAAGAAGTGCCCAATTAAACGTTCTCAAGTTCTTTATCCCCAACCCACCTGACAGAATTGGTCTGCACACCTTATCTCAGCTGACTAGGTGAAACTTGAATTCATCCTCCATCCCACTCCATAAGAAATCATGATAAAGTTTTTCAATCCGTGCCACCACGCAAGCTGGAATTGGAAATACTGACATAAAATAAGTTGGTAAGTTAGAGAGAGTACTCTTGATAAGAGTCACCCGGCCTCTTTTCGACAAATATAATCTCTTCCACCCTGCCAATCTTTATTCTATTTTCTCAATAACTATATCCCAAATAAATAAGGCCAGTGATGCAGCCCCCAACGGTAATCCCAAATATGTCATAGGAAGAGAAACATATTGAAAACCTAATTTAGGTTCAGTGTGTTATGTGTCTCAATTTAATAGTTTCAGTTTGTATTTCTATGTTAAATTGGGTATTGGATTATTTACCTCATTTCTATGACATTCTTTTCTGGTTGCATTATTTGAGCATGCTCTTGATTATATAGTTCTAATTTTTCTTTCTTATAGACACTGTGAGGTTCATTGTTGCATGGTCGGTAGCCATTGATATAGAATAGACATAGTCCAAGTATACAGGAAGTATACATGTGATTACACCTAGTTAGGAACTAGCAACGGTTACAAGGAAATAGAGTCTACATGAATGTTGCATTGGTTTTGAAGATTCAAGTGTCAATCTTTTGTGCATACCAAAAGGAAATAAGTTGTCATGCTTGCTATGAAAAAATGTAGTAATGCCACTCGAGTATATCTATTATTGGCTGTGTTTATGGCATTGTACTATGGCAGAAAACTTTTTTGTGTTGAAGATCCTGTGGATGAGATTATGGGAACTTCTGAACTTGGATGAAGCATTAAATATCCAATGTTTGGTTTGAGTTTGTGGTGGGCATTGAAACATATACTGGTGGTTATGTAGATAAAAAAAAACATGTTCTTACCAAATTCATGTTAGATCTGTGTGACATTATTTCTTGTGAAATCATGTTCGAGTGGTAGATATTAAGGAATTAGTGTTGGGGGGGGGGGGTGTTCGGCCCCGTCTGTATCAATTAATCATATTTCGCTCTTTTACAGGTAGAAGAATGCCAAAGGTGAAAACAAACCGTGTTAAATACCCGGAGGGCTGGGAATTAATTGAGCCTACTCTTCGTGAACTGCAAGCAAAGATGAGAGAAGGTTAATGTTTTCCCATCTAGTGCATGAGTTGGCAAGATTTTTTAATTCCCACATAGTTTACTGAACCGTGTGAAACTAACAATGGTATATCCTTTATTCGTTGAGCAGCTGAGAATGATCCACATGATGGGAAAAGAAAATGTGAGGCATTATGGCCTATTTTTAAAATAGCACATCAGAAGAGTCGCTATATTTTTGACCTTTACCACCGGAGAAAGGAAATATCCAAGGAATTGTATGAATTCTGTCTGGATCAAGGCTATGCTGACCGCAATATAATTGCAAAATGGAAAAAGGTTTGTCCCAAAAATTCTCTTTTATCATGCTTTAGCACTGTTGATTTATGTTTGGCTTCTTGTACAGGTGTATGTGACAAACATAGTGGCAAATCCAAAACTTGGGACCCATTCTTATGTGCTCAAGTAGTTCATAAGCACTTAATTCTCCTTGTTAAAAGGAGTATAAGCATCACAACTTGAGTAGGAAAAAGAACATGCAGGACGGTTAAGATCACATTATAAGTCCTGATGTTCGGAATTTGCGGTGTATCAAGCAAATGTGATTCATTTAAATTTATTGTGATTTATGAGTAGCATAGATCTCCTATGGAAAATAAAGGAAATGTTGGCCATTAAATCAGATATTTTTTACCTGTTGCTTTACTTATGGAACTAATTCTGATCGATATCGTTTGTTAACTTCGGCCTTCTGTTAATTGCAGCCGGGTTATGAACGTCTCTGCTGCTTAAGATGCATTCAACCACGGGATCACAATTTTGCTACCACGTGTGTGTGCCGAGTGCCAAAGCATCTGAGAGAGGAGAAGGTTATCGAGTGTGTCCATTGCGGTTGTAAGGGCTGTGCAAGTGGGGACTAATTTTTCTCACCTTCCAAGAACGACAAGATCCCGGTGCCATGTACTTGTCGGCAATATGTCTAAACTTCATCTTGGTTATCATCCTGAAGCTGGCCCTTGGCATCTGGTATTAGGATGTCTTTTTTTTTTTTTTTTTGGGGGGGCCACAGTGACAGATTGTTATATAACGAGCATAGTTCGACAATCTTTGCTATCATTCAACACTGTGCACCATGTTTCCCAGTTAGATATGTGCTATAATTGTTCTGATACATTACTATGAATCCATCATATCGTGCTATGGTTGGTTAAATTTCTCTTTATGTATATATTATCAATTAGGAAGGGCGAGGTTGGCAGCCATGATATTAATTATTCTCTTGTTTTTTTTCTCGAGAGTCAACATATATTTGGATGGATTAGGCTCTCTCTCTCTCTCTCTCTCTCTCTGGATGGTGCCAGAGTTAGCCCAGCTTTCCAAATCTCAGCCACAATCAGCTATCTTATTCACGGGCGTTCATTCCGATCCATTTCTTTGAGCTAAATAGTCAAGACTGGCGTGCACTTGTCTTGTCCTTACACTTCCGTATAATTTAAGCATGCATACAACAATTTCTCAGGTGTAGGGTTCAACTTTCTTTGTTTAGGTATAATTTACAGATCATCAACTTCATCTATATTAATATTTTCCAAATTTTCTAGTATCAAAATGGCTTGTCCAACCCTTCGATCTCTACTGGTCCTTGCCAGTTGCCATGACATATACAAAAACAAATCCATGAGTACTGACTCTTCACCTGCTCACTGTCTGAATCGTTCGTTGCAATTTCTAGATATTCAGCTAAAGTCAGTATTTGGAAGAACTCGATCGGCTAACAAGCTCGGCTTTTTGTTTATCTAATTAAAGCATTCATTAGTGAAATTGAACAGAAAACTTCTGAAAGAGCAGCTCAGAAAATAAAATTGATAGGCCCTATTCCACTTTAAACATCAAGACTTGGGTTCTTTATTTCAAAAAGAAAGGAAACAAAGAGGAATTGTAGACCATAGATTCCACTTACTTTTCCAACAGTAGCAATTGAATGATTTAAGTACTCAAAGCATTAATTTCTTACAGTTAGCGGTTTTGAGAGAGTGATTAATATTTATGAAGAGAGTACAAGCTTTGTGTAACGATGGGTTTGATTTCTTATCTCGCCGTCAATATATGATCCCAACATGACGCCATAACATGGCGAAATTGACAAGTAAATGAGAACACAAATTCGTACGAAGCTGACCCATCCAATATGTTATCCCTTGAAGAAGTGGTTCTTGTTTATCCATCTGGGGCTATGGAGTTTATGAATTATGTTCAGTAAATTATATTATATTTTAATTGATAAGATCAAACGACCTTTTGTTACATTTTCTTAGATCAAACGATAACATATATTGAAAGAAATCAGACCCGTATATATATATATATATATATATATATATTAAAATATATATATATTTTAAAATATATATATGTGTGTGTGTGAAGATCCAGTTTTCGATGACCAATCGTCGTCACCCACTTTTGTCTTTTTTTTTTTACTTGAAAAAAATAATAATATACACGAGAATCCCTCACATTGAGACGAGTATAATAATCCAAATTCCTACCTAATTTGACTTCACACAGAAAATATAATAACCTTTTCGGATTTGAATTTCGTGAACCATATATATATATATATATGTTTGGACTCATGTCAGTCCCACTATTAAACAATTTGATGAAGTTGACGTGTCTTTTTTATTAAAAAAAAAAAAAAAAAATTATTATCATTTGAAAACGTCGAGCAACATTCTTGACTTGTCTCGATGTGAACCGTTCATCATCACCTTCTGATCATTACCAGAGAATGGTAGATCCATTCATCCATCCATTAAGGTATTGGTAGTAATTTTATAATTTATTGTATTATATTAACTTTTGTTAATTCGTGAGTTTATTTTTTATTTTTTAGATCTCTTTCACGTTAAAATATTTTTCATGATATATATATATTAACTTTAATATTGTTTTGTTTTTATTCAGAGCGAAAATGTCTTTCTTGGCAGTGGCAGAATCCGAAATTTGTTGTAGAGGGGCCGATCAAAGTTAAAACTATAATAAAATATTTGTTATTCTATTTCTAAGTCAAAATAATCTATAAGATCAAAATAATTTTGTAGAAAAATGACCAACACAATATGAGATTAATATAATCCTATTAAATAAAAAAAAATTAATATATATATATATTTTTTCAAACTTTGGGAGACTATGACCCTCCTACCCGTTAATAGGTCCGCCACTGTTTCTTGAATTGGGTTAATATATATAGTGCTAGTACTGTTAATTAGCACTATCAAAGACTAAAAGATCATCGTATTTGTTACTTTAATTACCGGCCAACAACATGATGTACATGTATACGTGAGTCTTTTTGTTATGATTACTTCACCACCTGATAATTTGAGTGCTTTTATAACGCAGGATTTGCTTAATTCCCCGGTATACATGCATGACCACCACCACCACCACCTCAGGCTCAGTTTGTGTTGTTTTGATTATTGATTCTTGAAAATAACAACTCATGTACCTAGGAGTGTCCGTACATTACATACAACAACAACAACTCGCAGACATCATGTTGGTGACAGATCAATTTGATATACACTAGCTTAAACAAACAGACAGATAGCCAAAGACATACTCACATGATAAACCAAGGACATTTTATCATGTGATGTGAGCTGCTATCTATGCATCACCTTAATTATACATCCTATCCTAACTTAATTTTATTTAATCTTCAAAATTAATTTTATATTCTTAACACTCATCTTCACGTGTAGACTAAGCTCCTCCTCAATAAATGAGTCAAACACGTGAAATATTTAATTAAATGAGTTAGAGTGTAGAGTCAATACTTGAACTCTAAAAACTTGAGTTGATAGTAAGAAGTAGATTTAATTATTTATATTATAATATTCTTAGAGTGCTACTGCCCCCATCGCCCTCTAAGGAATTACGAAGATTGATCGGTGAATGCAATATGGCAAGATCAAGAATTAAGTTCAGATAATTTGATGACATTAAGAATTGTAAAATTCAGTATTAATTTATATTATATATTCTCTTTAGCTTAAAGATTTTAAATTTTGAATTTAGATAAGAACTTTGACAAGAATATTATTTTATGCATTATATTAAGAGTAGTATTATATATACTTATAATTTTATTTATATCACTCATTTTATTAATTTTCTTTTAAAATTTAAATTTCTTAATTTGCATGTGAAGAATGAAGTTTTTTTTTTTTAAATATATTTAGCAGTTACCTTATAATAATGAAGAAGAAGGTGGAGGAGGTTGAAGTACTGATGGGCGACTAGCCTCGAGCCAGCCGACGTTCGTGCAATGTTGAGGCGGGGTCCAGGAGGAGTGGAAATCACGAATATCGATCTCAACTCAACACGCCAATGCAAATCCTTTTTAACTTTTCTTTTCTAGTAGGCGTTAGAACTTAGAATGAAACGGGTCATATTTTTTTTTTTAATTGCAGTTATTATATTATCATGTATTATAAGATTTGATTTATAATATTTAAATTTTAAAATGTATATTTTAAATCAGATTATGTCATAAAAATATTTTACTATATGTATTATTCAATTGATAAAGTACATATAAAATTATGTCAATTTGTATTAATGATGTACATATATTAATAGTACGTTCATTGATATTCGTGGAAGATCAAATTTCTTTATCATTTATAAAATTTCTGTATATTTATTGAATATGTTAGAAGCACATATTCAATAAAGAGTAATTCTATATACAATCGTGAATTGTGCAACCGCCGCATAATCGTTTTGAAAATGAGTAAGATCTACTATTAAAATATTAATTTTTTTTATGTGGATCCCATGTTTTATTTATTTTTTTTAAAACGATTACGCGACAGTTATACAATTCACATTTATAAATATATTTTCTCTTTTAAAAAAGTATGTACTTCTTACGTATTTAATGGATACTTGTCAATTTTATAAATGGGTTAGATGTGGAAACTTTCTCCAACCCAATAATTTCAAAAGAAAACTCCATCCTTAAAATGAATATGAGCATGCACCAAATTTCTAAATGCACGATAAAATTACTCATTGGATAGGGATAATAGGGCTTAAGAAGTCAAAACAATTTTTCTTAATGTTGGTATCGAAATTTAATTATAAATAAAGATACTGCGTGCTATCTTGATTTCCATTTAGATTTAGAGATGAATTGAATAAAATATTGTTAGCATATTATTTTTAATATTATTATTGTTTTGAGATTTGAAAAAATTGAATTGTTTATTATATTTTATGTGAGAATTTAAAAAAATTGTAATTATGAGATAGATGAGTTGAGATAAGTTTTGAATTCAAACGGGCAAAGACTTCGTTTGGTTGTTAAACTCATCTGAGTTCAACTCAATTCAGTCTAATTTTCAAACACTCAATTCTCAAATTACTAAACTCATCTTAACTCAAAATTTCTTTACACGTGAAACTCACAATTTTTTTCAATTCAACACTTATTTACACGTAGGACCCACAATATTTTTTAATTTATTATAAATACATTTAAACTCATCTTAACATCTAAACACATTTAAATTCATATTAGATAGATTTCATAAAATTTACTCTATTATCTCAATTCACTATTATTCATAAATAACTTAATTCAGCTCAACACGCAAACACAAGTTAATCTTTAAAGAGTAATTTTACATACAACCGTAAAGTGCATAACTGCCGCGTAATCGCTTTGAAAAAGAGTGTGATCTATTATTAAAAAATTAATTTTTTTCATGTGGGTCTCATATTTTATTTATTTTTTTCAAAGCAATTACACGGTGGTTACACAATTCACAATTATAAGTATCTTTTTTTTCATCTTTAAATCCGCTCCACGGATGACGAGCCACGACTAATTGTTGCGCAAGACTTGCCCTGCATAATGCATTTCCACACATAGGATCGGACCAATTACTATCCGATGTCTCCATCATAAGCCGTTTCAGTTGGCACAAATGTCAACACTCATTCTCGTCCTCTGCACCGAAAATATCTCTGTATTTTCACGGAAAAAAAAATATATATAATCCGACTACGGAGTTCATTGCAATATCATTCAATTTTCATGAATCTAAGACGGATAAGAGTTGCATATTCTATTAGGTCCGTGAAGTTCGTGTTTGTCAATGATATAGACGTCTTTGATTGATTAAAAGACTCGTAAGCTTTTATACTTTTTTAATTCGGAAAGTCTTTTTGAATCTTAAAGCTACTTATAAAATATTACAGCCTCAAATTCACTTATAAAATGTTAGATTTATTTTATAATAAAAATTTAATTATCTGTAAAATGTTCTTATATATAAGCGTTAGAGATCATTTATATATAAGAACCATTATTGCTACACAATTTTTTCACAAAATATATATCACAAGCTGATTTGGCAAGTATTGACTTGACAATAACTTAATATAAAAACTAACTTAAAAAAAATGATTAACACGTCAGCATTTAAAATAATTTTTAGATAATTACGCTGTTGACAAAATAATTATTTTTCTTTTTCAAGTATAGCCAATTTAGCAAGTAAGTCCTTTAAACCCATGAAAAAGGGATAAGAAAAAATTATGGTACATACATTTACTTTTATATATTTTTTGTACATTCTACTAATACTAATGTGGCGTAATTCACGTTTCAAAAAACCATTATCTCTCCCATACGTAATAGGTTAGGATTGGTATAGCACTTTTATATCATATGCGAAAGCTTAGCCATGCTCTGTTCAAGTGATTTTGTCAAAGCCACGTAAAGGGTAAGGGCTTTTTCAGCAGGCTCATAAATGAATGTGATGGCACCATGAGAAAATAATTACCATCGTTAGAATGCGACAACAAGATCTTCATTTTTCTTCATTTCCTTGTAAGTCAAAAACGATGCATTCGCCATAGTTTTAGGATTACGGCAAATCCGAGTCAAATAGCATTATTTTATATTTAAAAAAAAAATACAAACAATCATATTAGTAAAATAAAATAAAAAAATACATATAAATGATTGCATATAAAAAATTTTAAAAATATATACCATCTTCCCATGATTTTCCAGAAGTCAGAGGCAGACTTCTCGAGATGCAAGTTATAGAGCTGGATAATGTTGTAGAGTAATACTACATATAGTCGTGAAATGTGTAAAAGCTGTGCAGTCCTTTAAAAAAGAGTGGGGTCTACTATTAAAAAATTAATTTCTTTTCATGTGGGTCTCATATTTATTTATTTTTTTAAAGCGACTGCACGGCAACTGCATACTCACGACTGCAAGTATCATTTCTCAATGTTGTATCCACCGTAAAAGTTACAGAGCTTTTGTATCTACAGACTACAGTGTTAAAATATTTTTGTATATATATATTTTTTAAAATATAAAAAATAAAAGTTTACTAGTCATCATCTTACACAATATATTATAATAATTTTTTTTTAATTTATTTAATTGTTTTTTTTGAAAGAATTGATTTTTTTTACTCATCATTCATACACCATATATTTAATAAGAAAAAAATAAAAAAATAAAAAATTATGTATAATATATGATGTATAGAAATGATGAGTAGAATTTTTAAAAAATAAATCAGACTTAAAAAGAAACAAGCATAAATATTAAAAAAAATACATTTCGGTGCGTACACAATCGATACAAATCCTTTTTTTTTTTTTTGTTTGAAATGAAATCCTATTTGATTCTATCATATTTTCCTATAGAGTTTGAGATCAGAGGAAGCTTCGGTGAACAGCTGTCACGCCAACAAGATAGTACTACTCCTGCGCTAATATATTTTTATCTATAGTTAATCACATGATAAAAAATTTAGTGATCATCTACAGATAGAAACGGATGCTATAAAAAAAAAAAAAAAAATCTGTCAAGTTTCTGAAAGAACTATCCACACATTTGTTTGGATCATCCACTGTAGAAAATCAACTTGATTCGAGTCAATTGGGATATCTTTTCGTGTATTAATTTCAGCACCAGCGGCGACCACTGTGAGTCGTACAATTAACTTGAGCTTGCATGAATAGTGTTTCTAGAAACAAACTTTCGAATCTCTCTTTTTCTTTCCTTGATTAGTGATCATGGAATCTTTTTTCATAAAATAAATATTGATATAAACGTAATAATTCTGGTTCTCAGTCTCGATCAGCGAGTAGGCTTTTTTCTTAATAATTATGTATATATGTGCGGAATAGGAGGCCCGCAAAGCTTGGTTGGAGAGCTGGAACAGTGGCAGGCTTGCACTGCATGCATACAGTGTCCTGAGAGTCTGCTAGCTAGCCCTCCGTCAAGTCTACCTGATCTTCATTTTGACCCCCCGAATATGCGTTGATTTTCGCTTCCCTTTCAGATCAACCTCCACTCCTTCCCTTTCTCACCAAAAATTCCACCACCTCCACCCTTTCTCTCTCCCACCATTTTCTCTAAATAAAAAGCCACTTATAATCGGAAAATGGTTCAGAGCGAGCCAGAGAGAGTTGGTGCATAGCTAGAAGAGCCAGTTTTCCGGGGTAGTTTGTTTAGCAATGAGCACATGAGAGGCCCAGTTCAAAACAAACATTTCGTTTGCACGCGGAGTTCAGACAAAACGGATACAATACAAGAAATACTGCTTTTACTCACTCTCATACTCACCGTGTCTATTTGGTTATCCAACGTAGCGTAAAGCACTTTAACACAGTAAGCGCTCAGCGCGTAATGGCGTCGGCTTTGGCGGGAGACGATCTCGCTCGGTCGACTAGCAGTCGGAGGAGCTATACATCGGCTAGCCGAAAGAGTTGGGCGTCGTCCAGCTTCCGGGAAGTATGGGCCCCGCCGATGGACGTGTTCAGCCGTAGCGGGCGGCAGGAGAGCGAGGAGGAGGAGCTGCGATGGGCTGCCATCGAGCGGCTGCCGACCTACGATCGGCTAAGGAAGGGGATGCTGAGGCAGGTCCTCGACAATGGTAGAGTTGTGCGAAATGAGGTGGACGTCGCCAATCTTGGGACCCAGGACAAGAAGCAGTTGATGGAGAGCATACTCAAGGTTGTGGACGACGACAACGAGAAGTTCCTTGGGAGACTCAGGGACAGGACTGACATGTACGGATGTTTTCGTTTGTTGTTGTTTTTCCTTTCCTTCTGTGATTTATGTTTTAATTTGGTTTGGATTGGTGGCAGGGTGGGGATTGAGATTCCTAAGATTGAAGTTCGGTATGAGCATTTGTCCGTGGAGGGGGACGTGTATGTCGGGAGTCGAGCGCTTCCTACTCTTCTTAATGCTACCTTGAACACAATCGAGGTATAATATATATAATTTATATATTCTTTTGAAAATTGATCTAACCCGACTTTTCTTTTCTTATTTTTGCTTTAGATTTGTGTGGTAAAGAAGAAAACTTGTGAGAAACAGAGGGATTACTTCCCTCTGTTAAGCAACTAGAGAAGGCTAATTACTAAAAGAAAGAAATCTTTACTAATTTCGTCATTTATCTGTCGAACATTTTAACTGAGCTTTTGTGGATAATTGTTTCTGCTTCTATTTTCACTTTGTAATGGTGAAAACAGAGTATTCTCGGAGTGGTTCGCCTTGCTCCATCCAAGAAAAGAAAAATCCAGATACTTGAGGATGTTAGTGGAATCGTCAAACCATCGAGGTATCTTTTTGTGATGGCAGTTGATTTCAGTTCTTTATTTTGTTTTATTCTTCCAAATTTGATAGGGAAGTGAACACTTGCCAAGGTAATCTTACATTCTTACTGAAAATGGAAATATAGCAGTAAAACTGATCTTGCTTGCTTTGTATGTGGTAAAAGTAGCCTTTCCAAAATGAGTTTCATACCTACATATCCACACCCTTTTTTTTGTTGTTGATGAAGACAGAAGTTTGTTGCTTTTATTTTTATTTCTTCAGAATGGCCTCTAACCGATAGGAGAATTTCAGGATGACTCTACATCTGGGTCCTATATATTGCTCTTATTTTTGTTTCTTTAGCATGGCCTCTAACTGATATGAAAATTTCAGGATGACTTTACTTCTGGGTCCCCCAGGCGCAGGAAAAACAACATTGTTGCTGGCGCTTGCTGGGAAACTCGATGACGATCTAAGGGTTTGTTTGTTTTCCCTTTCTTTTACTATTTCATGTGTATCTCAGTCCGCATAAATCTGTTGCATTAAGGAATAATTTTTGCAGCCTGCTAAGTAACTAAAGCTCTGTACAGGCATCTGGGAGAATCACCTATTGTGGTCATGAATTGAGTGAATTTATTCCTCGAAGAACCTGTGCTTACATTAGTCAACATGATCTTCACTATGGAGAAATGACTGTCAGAGAGACGCTGGATTTCTCAGGACGCTGTCTAGGGGTTGGTACAAGATATGAAATGTTGGCAGAACTCTCAAGAAGAGAGAAAGAAGCGGGAATTAAGCCAGATCCTGAAATTGATGCATTCATGAAGGCCACAGCCATGTCAGGTCAAAAGACTAGTTTGGTAACAGATTATATTATCAAGGTTCGCCCTCTCTTTCATGTTGCTACATCTGTTTTCTGTTTTTGTTCATTTAACAAGCCAATTTAAGATTGCTTACTTCGTAAGAATCTTTGACAGATACTTGGACTGGATATCTGCGCGGATATTATGGTTGGAGACGAGATGAGGAGAGGTATCTCTGGTGGACAGAAGAAGCGTGTGACAACTGGTACGTTTTCCTTGACAGCGTCAAGTTGTTTAAAATGGAATTGGAATTATTGTTCTTCGACATTAGATGATGTATCCAGTTCACATTCCTTTTGCTTATAGAAGACAAACAGAAGAATTATGGCTCTTCAATCTGATTGTTTTATTATAACTGGGAGCAGGGGAAATGTTGGTCGGACCGGCAAAGGTTCTTCTTATGGATGAGATATCAACAGGGTTAGATAGTTCTACCACTTTCCAGATATGCAAGTTCATGAGGCAGATGGTTCATATTATGGAAGTGACCATGGTCATTTCTCTTCTACAGCCAGCACCAGAGACATTTGATCTTTTTGATGACATTATCCTACTTTCAGAAGGTCAGGTTGTCTACCAAGGTCCTAGTGAAAACATCCTTGAGTTCTTCGAGTTCATGGGTTTCAAATGCCCAGAAAGGAAAGGGGTCGCTGACTTCTTGCAAGAAGTAACGTCCAAGAAGGATCAAGAACAATATTGGTTCAAGAAGAACCAACCTTACAGATACATCTCGGTTCCTGAATTTGCACAGGCCTTCAGCTCTTTCCATATTGGCCAACAGCTTGCAGCTGATCTTAGCATTCCTTATGACAGAGCTAGAGCCCACCCAGCTGCATTGGTGACAGAGAAGTATGGTATATCAAACTGGGAACTATTCAAGGCATGCTTTTCAAGGGAGTGGCTGCTAATGAAGCGTAATTCTTTTGTGTACATATTCAAGACTACCCAGATAACAATTATGTCGATAATTGCCTTTACAGTTTTCCTTAGAACAGAAATGCCAGTGGGATCTGTATTGAATGGAGGAAAGTTTTTTGGGGCATTATTTTTCAGCCTGATTAATGTTATGTTCAATGGGATGGCAGAATTGGCAATGACTGTTTTCAGGCTTCCTGTCTTCTATAAACAGAGGGATTTCTTGTTCTATCCTGCTTGGGCTTTTTGCTTACCTATTTGGGTCCTCAGAATCCCTCTATCATTCATAGAATCAGCAATATGGATCATTCTTACATACTACACGATTGGATTTGCACCATCTGCTAGCAGGTAGACAGGTTTCTAATTTCTTAACTATGGCAAATTGGTTCCCTACTTACTAGATGTTGGAACTTTATGTTTCAAATGCATGGGTTTAGTCAATGTTTTTTTTCACTGACACATTTCTTCCTCTATTACTTCAGGTTTTTCCGACAGTTCTTGGCATTCTTTGGCATACATCAGATGGCATTGTCCCTATTTCGGTTCATTGCTGCAGTCGGAAGAACACAAGTTGTTGCAAATACATTGGGTACCTTCACCTTGCTAATGGTTTTTGTGCTTGGAGGGTTCATTGTTGCCAAAAGTAATTCATCTCTTTACAATCTATCTTTCAGTGTATTTTCAAGCATTAATTTATTTTATAACAAATCAATCTTCTTTTCCTTTTGTGCCTGCAGATGACATTGAGCCATGGATGATATGGGGCTATTATATTTCTCCTATGATGTATGGGCAGAATGCCATAGTAATGAATGAATTTCTTGATAAACGATGGAGTGCGGTAAGATATCTTCACAGTTTAATTGTATTTATTTGTTGATTTAGGAATTGCATCTACAGTTCATATGCAAATATAAGCTCAAGTTAGGCTTTTTCAACTCCATAAGCCATGATGATAGTCTTTCAAAACTTTATATGTTGCAGCCCAGTATTAATGGAACTACAGTTGGAAAAATCCTGCTCAAGTCCAGAGGCTTCTTTACCGATGAGTACTGGTTTTGGATTTGTATTGGAGCACTTTTTGGATTTTCTCTGCTCTTCAACCTTTTATTTATTGCAGCATTGACTTTCCTTAATCGTAAGTATCACATCCCAATCTACTCAGAGTTCCGTTTATAAAAAAGAAACCTTGGAGTTGATAAACCAGTTTGCGGTAAATAAATTTCAGCTTTGGGTGATTCAAAAGCAGTCATTGTGGATGAGGAAAATGACAAGAAGAATAAGAAGTCATCCGCTGAACAGCATGGAGCGGAAGGTTTAATCCTTTACCTTTCTTCCCCTTCTTTTTTTTTTTTTTTTGGTTCCCTTATTCCACGGCTTCTGCTGGCATTTAGTCAAAATTACCTCATAAAATAACAAATTGGTCTTTCCTTTTCAATTAGAGAGCTACAAGTTTAAATGTTATTTTGTAACAAGCATGGTATTATCCAGAAAAAAGTTAGTACCAGTTTGATATCTCGCCACATCTCTGCACAAAATACAGTTTTCGATGCTTGCAGTAGTAACACCTTTAAGCAAGATAGCTGGTGGCGTTAAATGCATTAACATGATGTTTGAACAAGAACAAATGTGATGTTTTGCAGTTATAGGGGTAACCGACCAGAGCTAAGATCAGGCAAAGAATTTTACAAAAACTCTTTTTCTATTCCTTGAAGTAGAACAGTCTTTCAAACTCTGAGAAGTATTCATACCTGCATCAATGCTTTTTGCCCATCCCTTAGAGAAGGAAGATAATGTGATACATGTATATTTGAGAAGAAAACCAAAGACACGAAGGTTTAGTTAGTTAACAGGAAATCTATTTTTGGCATAAAAAGATGAACTTCTAAGGCACTACAAAATCTTCAGGAGAGAAGCTTACATGCATGTTTCAATGGTTAGAGATTTTGTATACATCCCCTGTACTTTGACTGTGCCTTCTTTTCTTATGAATAAAAATTCTTGATTACCTATAAAAAAAAAATGGTTTAGAGACTTTATCTTCTTTTATAAGCATGACCTTTTGTGAAAAAATTATAGGTATCGATCTGCCTGTGAGAAGTTCTTCAGAAATTGTTGATGCTTCAGATAATAGCCAAAGAAGAGGAATGGTTTTACCCTTCCAACCTCTTTCACTTGCATTTAACCACGCAAATTACTACGTGGATATGCCAGCTGTAAGTCACACATTTTTAAGCATTCCATGCTCTGGCATATAAATTCAGGGTTTCATGGACACTGGAAATTCTATTTATCCCCCAAGCACTGCTGTGAATATTTTGTCTTTCATATCAGGAAATGAAGACCCAAGGGGTTGAAGAAAATCGCCTTCAATTGTTAAGAGATGTTAGTGGTGCTTTCAGACCAGGGGTACTGACAGCGCTTGTGGGTGTCAGTGGTGCAGGGAAGACAACCCTTATGGACGTGTTAGCAGGAAGAAAGACGGGTGGCTACACTGAAGGAACCATTAGCATATCCGGTTATCCTAAAAACCAAACAACATTTGCCAGGGTTTGTGGTTACTGTGAACAGAATGACATTCATTCACCACATGTTACTGTCTACGAATCTCTCCTTTATTCTGCTTGGCTCCGTCTGTCTTCGGATGTAAAGACACAAAAACGAAAGGCATGTTGCACTGTCTTTTAGCTAGAATCGATCTCTTTCTAAACTTTTATGCACATTCACTTTCTTCTAATCGCCAGAAGCTTGGATTCCTATTGTTTAAGGATCCAAGTTCTGAGTGTATGTTTTTAAATTCTTGTTTTAATTTTCCATTTGTGGTATAGATGTTTGTAGAAGAAGTTATGGCATTGGTTGAGCTTAAACCACTGAGAGACGCGCTAGTTGGCCTTCCAGGGATAGATGGTCTTTCAACAGAACAAAGGAAGAGGCTAACAATAGCTGTGGAGCTGGTTGCTAATCCTTCTATCATCTTCATGGATGAACCGACTTCTGGTCTGGATGCCAGAGCTGCTGCTATCGTTATGCGTACAGTTAGAAATACAGTGGATACTGGAAGAACTGTTGTATGCACTATCCACCAGCCTAGCATAGACATTTTCGAAGCTTTTGATGAGGTACTGCTCCATTTTCTTAACTTCTTGTTAAAGTTTGATATTTTAAATATTTTTTATGCATCTATATTGCAATCTATTTTAAACCTTGACATTGTGCTTCTTGCAGCTATTGCTAATGAAAAGAGGAGGACAAGTCATTTATGCTGGACCTCTTGGTCGCCATTCTCACAATCTAATAGAATACTTTGAGGCAAGTATCTGTTTCATGCATTTTCCCCTTTAGAATCAAATTGTAGAGTTGATCAGTATGTCCAATGTTCATAATATAAGCTCTGGATTTCCACTTCCACAAAGTCCTAACAAATTCTTGGCTTCCGAATCTGAGGACGTGCTACCAAAACCGATTGTGCTATCTCTTAGAGTTAAACTAACAATTATTTTGCTAGCCAATGACTAACAATGACTAATTTCTATGAACCATGACAGGCTGTACCAGGAGTTCCTAAGATCAAGGATGGCTATAATCCTGCTACATGGATGCTTGAAGTCAGTGCTCCTTCAGTTGAGGGACAACTTGATGTGGATTTTGCAGAAATTTATGCCAACTCCTCACTCTATCAGTAAGTTATAATCATGTTTATTTTTATAATAATTACTTTCTTGCATCCCTGGATTTTAGATTTTTTCTTATTCTGATCTCTCTCTCTCTTGGGGCACTCTTTCAGGAGGAATCAGGAACTCATAAAAGAGCTCAGTACTCCGGTACCAGGCTCCAATGACCTCTACTTCCCAACCCAATACTCCCAACCTTTCCCTGTTCAGTGCAAAGCTTGCTTTTGGAAACAACATTGGTCTTATTGGAGAAACCCTCAGTACAATGCCATTCGTTTCTTCATGACAATAGTCATTGGTGCATTATTTGGTCTTATCTTCTGGAACAAAGGAGACAAGATGTAAGTCTTTAATTTTAATTTAATCACTTTAGATTTCTATCATGTGAAAGATTGCATGAAATGTAAATTCCAGAGGTTAGAAAGTGATCCAATTCAATTAAATGCTAGGAGCACCCCTATTTTATCCTCGTTTTGGTTGGTATTTGTATTGAGTGTTAACTCTAATATTTTTGTTAACAGGGCCAAACAACAAGATTTGATGAATCTATTGGGAGCCATGTATGCTGCTGTGCTTTTCCTTGGAGCTACCAATGCTTCTGCGGTGCAGTCAATTGTTGCCATTGAAAGAACAGTTTTCTATCGCGAAAGAGCAGCCGGAATGTATTCCCCACTGCCTTATGCATTTGCTCAGGTAACCTAAATGCAATTCATCTCTTTTCTGATAGGACCGTAATTCCAAACTGGCTACAGGAAGTATCTGGCAGTCAAGAAAACCTTAATTATATAATTTTAACTATATTGTATGTATAATGAGACTATTGCACAAGTGCACTTTTAATACTCTACTGAAAAACTGTCCATATTATGCAGGTGGCCGTAGAGACAATTTATGTTGCAATTCAAACTATTGTTTATTCTCTTCTTCTTTACTCCATGATCGGGTTCGAATGGAAGGCAGGCAAATTCTTGTGGTTCTACTACTACATATTCACCTGCTTTGTCTACTTCACATTGTATGGAATGATGATTGTTGCACTGACACCGGGCCATCAAATTGCTGCCATTTGTATGTCATTCTTCCTCAGCTTCTGGAACTTGTTCTCTGGTTTTCTACTTCCCAGGACGGTATGCTTTTCAAACCCAGTATATGTATATATGTTGCATCCTGCACTCACATTTTAAGAAACTTTAGTCTCTCTTTTCATACAAAACTCACAGTTACCTACACATTGCAGCAAATCCCAATTTGGTGGAGGTGGTACTACTGGGCTTCTCCGGTGGCTTGGACACTATATGGCCTGGTGACCTCTCAAGTGGGTGACAAAGACTCTGTCCTTGAGATTCCTGGATCTGAAAGCATGCCATTGAAGACATTCCTTAAAGAGGAGTTGGGTTTTGATTATGACTTCCTTCCAGCCGTTGCCGTGGCCCATCTTGGCTGGGTTCTCCTCTTCTTCTTTGTGTTTGCCTATGGCATCAAGTTCCTCAACTTCCAAAGAAGATAACCAGCTTCAGTTCACACGTGCTAGTCTCAGAATTGCCTATACAATAGTAAACCAATTGTATAAGTAGTTATAGACGTGGAAACAAAATAGTTACTTTTTTTTCTTGGGGGTCAATTTTTTTCATAATGTGTATTTTCATTCTTTTCGTCATGATTATCCATAGGCAAACAAAATGTTAGATATCATTGTAAATGTAATGAAATGACATATGTTCGTGAATGGCATTTTCAAAAACGTCCTTTGGCATAACATGACCAAATATCATCATCTTATCATACCATATCATATCAGAACAGAAATCATGTTTACCCCAATGGTAGGGTTGTGCATTCTGCGGAAAGTTAAGCAGAATATAAATTATCAGCGATTGCACTCATAACAGAGACCACTATTGTTTCCCGTAGTAGAGTCAGATGTCACTATTATGTCTCGTGAGAGCACTCACACCGGTCTCGCTAAAATGAAAGAATTTCCAAAATTTGATGAATCAGGGGTTTAAAAGGTTGGTATTGAATTCGGTGAACATGAAAACTCAAACTTTGAGCTATAGGAAATTTATTTTCATCTTCATATTTGAAGACTCGCTATTCATAATCTATCTGATTATTTTATTACAAAATCACTTCTTTCAACTACTCTTCCCTTTCCGCCTGTAATTCCGTTTCTTTCTTCCTCTTCCTTTCTTCCTTTATTCATCTCCCACATCCATTTCTTCCATTTCTTACACCCGTGAATCTGAAAAAAATTTCCTTTTTCCCTTTCAATTTTTCCTCTCCATTTTCTCTTTTCCCTCTATCTTTCTCTCTTCCCTCTAGAGCCCGACGCTACCCTCTTTCTCTATTTTTCCCTCTGTAGAAATTTAAGCTCCAAATCTCAAATCTTTGTTCTTCATCGGATCTTGGCTTTGAGGTAAATCTTTGGGATTTGTTTGGTTCCTTAATCTCTTTCTATGGTGTTTCGTTGTTCTAGTTTCCAGAGATAAAATTTAGTTTTTTTATGTAGTTTTGTGTTTTTATGTAACATTTGTGTAGAAAATGAAATGAAAACGACCCAGAATGGAGTGTGGTACAGAAAATGAAAAGGGGAAAAAAAAACTCACCCTCGGAGCAACAAGTAGTACTGGTCTTGGCTTGCTTTCTCTATAACAGTTTTTTTAGGATTTTTTTCCTTTTATTATTTTGTTGATTTGGGTCTGTTATGATGAAAATGTTTAAATGAAAGAATCTTTCATAGATTTGGGTTTTTTTTTTTTTTTTTGTTATTTTGTTAAACATGGGTATAAAGTATATGCTGTAAAACATGAGTATAAACACAGGGTTTTTTTGTTATTTAGCTATCTGAACTCTTTTATGCCATTATGCTCTATTGACGACTGGGTGGAGTACATTCGTGAACCACAATAAGCTAGTTGCAGGGGACTCGGTTGTGTTCTTGAGAGCTAAAAATGGTGATCTTTGTATTCTTACATTTTCACATATTTCTCTCTGCTTAACAGAAACCATATACTTAATTTTATTAGCATTAGCTATTTATGAGTTGGTGTACACACACAACAGTCACTATAATACTACATATTTTTATAATAATATGTTTAGTATGCCCATAAACAAGCTTGCAAGTAAAAGTTTTCTATCTTTATATCCTGCATTTTCTCTAATCCTCTATAGGAAAGTTTTGCAAATAAAAGTTAGAAGTTTGTTACATTATTTTGATACTAAAATGTGAATCTATTATAGTTGTTGGTTTATGAACTGGTTTGTTGGTGGAAATGTTGGGTGATACTGAATGTTGGTGGATTTATGAACTACTTGCTCTGAGTGTTGGTGGTTTATGAACTGGTTTATGAACCACTTGCTCTCCAAGTTCTCCTGTATGTTTTCTGTTAGCTGGATATTTTAACATTTTATTGTCATGTACCATATGTTTTATATGCTTGCATTGCTACAACGTAGAGTGGGTACGTACAAATGTGTCTATTCATAATGTGAGTATTTAATCATGTCTTCTACTTACTGGGGATATCTTGATTATGTTTGGAAGTTGAAATTTTTTATCCAGGAATACCTTCCAGTCTAGTTTTACATCTTGTACCTAAAGAAAAAGCTATTACTTTTAAGCAAAATCTATTTGGTAAGATGTAGGAAAGTAATTTTTTTAGTACTGGTTTCACACCATCCATAATTTCATTATGCATATTACTGTTTTGCAGAAGGAACTTTAGCATGAGAGTAAAAGTAGATACATATTTTTAAGTCCAAAATACTCATGTATTCCCTTATAAATAAATCTAGTCTCCTAGCTCCTTTTATGACGATATGAAACAATCAGTCACCCTTTATCTCATGCTTTTGCAGGGTCAAGATGCAACAGAGAAGAGCATTCCACTAGGTCCATATCAGAAGCATCTAAAGTCTGTCAGGCCACCATTAATCCCAACAGAAGTTGAATCAGAGAAGTAAGAAAAAGGCTTCTTTGGATATATTGGAAAGCTTCTTATCAACACAGGGGTGTCAGTAGTGGAGATTCTATCGACATGGCTATTGATGCTAAATATATAAGCAATTCATAGTTCTAATCTCATTCCATCTGAATATCAATTATTTCTTCTGAAAAAAAAAATGGAGTGTCTATTGGGAGCTTTGCAAATGTAAAAATCTCATATGCGCAAAAATATTGTACGGCCACTGTTTGAAGTTTGATCAGCACTACCGTCTGGCCCTCCTTTTGTTATTCAAGGATGAGTTTTTAGCTAATGCTTGAATTTGCTTCTTCTATAGAAAATTCTCGTGTATTTCCTTCATTTCTTTCTTGACATCAGATTTTGTGAAATGATTGCTCTAGAGAGAAGATGCTTATTATTTATTTTGTGTGTTGACAGCAACTTGAGTTAGTTAAATTTAGGGAGATATGCAGCAGCAGACTACTAGTTTGGGTTTGAAAATTAGTTTGCAAAATGTGTTTGTTGAGTAATTAGGTTGATGAAAAAAATTATTTGAGAAATAATAATTTAAGTATTAAATTAAATTATTTGTATATATAGTAGTGTAATTATAAAATATGAAAAAAAATATTATTATTAAAAAATAATCTTATATTATTATTTTGATGAATCCAATGGCTAATTCAATATGGAGTTATGGATAGGGAGGTTTTGGATTTATGGAAAACATGTATTTTTCATCAAATTTTGAAGATGGATTTGATGAAGCCAATGCCAATGCTCTGACAGAGTCAGATGTCACTATTATATTCCATGACAAGGTCAGAGGTCACTATTATGTCTCGTGACAGGGTCATAGATCACTATTATCACCCGTGATAGGGCCAAAGGCCACTATTATCACTCGTGACAGGGTTAGAGGCCATTATTATCACCCATGGCAGGACCACATATCAGAGCAAAACATAATCAAAATCCTAGAATCATGACCAGAAACAGAATCGAAATGTCATGCCAAATGTTTTTCAGATGCCACATCTTATCAAAATAGAGTATTGAACATATTCATATCATTATTACATAATCAAAGCATTTTCACATAATCAAGACAGATTTATAGCATCTTCATAGAACATGTACAAATTTTTAAATTTCATACTCGTTTTTTTTGTGCAGTTCAGAAACATAATGCCAAAATATTGTTTATGTCTACACTAGTCACGTCAGAAAATACTTTTTTCTTTTATACAGATTTCATGAGTAATGCAAAACAAATAACTGAGATTGTTTCAAATTTATTTTCAAAACAAAACATGCATATTTTTCCAAAATCAACCTCAGTTCATTTCTTTTATGCAAAGTCTAGCATAGGAACCCCGCTTACCTGGACTTTTTAACTTTTCTAAATCTTTCCACAACCGTGTCGAATGAATATCAATCGTCACCTATACGGAATACTAAACGTTACTAAACTTCTAAAAGGACTTGCTAAACCTCTCCATTTATTTAAATTCATACGAGGGTAATCTCTTGCCATCTGAGAAAAACAGACGTGAGTGAGAGTCAAGCAGCTGCTCAACTAGGAAGTGCTGGACGCGGTGGTGGGCTTGGGTGGAGATCGACGGTGGCGCAACTAGGATTGACAACGACAGAGCCCTGAGAGTAAAAAGGTACTGGGGCTGTTAAAGAAGAAAACAATAGAAAGAGGAAAGGGGATCGGAGGGAAACTCGGGCTTACAGAGAGAGCGTCGTGCGGTGGATTCGACGACGGCAATAGAGTACGAAGAAAGAGAAACGTTGTGAGTTGGAGTTGGGCTAAGAAAATGCAAATCTGAGTTGAGCTTTGTCGGCTTGTTCTTGGCTTCGTGGCAGTGCAATCTGTGATGCGTATGGATCCTTTTGTTAAGAAACTGAATGTGGGAAATAATTCTCTTGTTTATTCATTGATTTCATACACATATATATATATGCTTGAGTGAAATGATGTATACATGGAAAGAATTTGTTGTACAAAGAATGTATAACGACTACGGCTAATTAGCTAAAAATATGGGATTGCGGGAATTGTGGAATCTTGCGGGGATGAAGGAAATTTGATTTGGTAATACCTTTGGTGTAGCGGCTTGATGGTCCGTTGGTAGCTACTTGTTTGTGGTGGTAGTGATAGAGTGGAGGTTGAGTAGTTCACGATATTCGCGTGTCTCTCTTTCGGTGGTTCTTCGGCATGATGACAGTGATGGTTTCTGTTTGCCATGGGGAAGACGTGGGTTGTTGGGTTCGACAATGGCGGTGATGGGTGAAACGAATCTGAGATGGTTTACGACGGATTTGGGGGTGATCTATGGTTGCAAAGCTTTGGCGTCAGCTTTTGGCTATTTATTTTTATTTGGTTTCGACAACAATGATGGCTGTGTTTAAAATCAACTTATGAGTTGGTACTTTCGATCATGGGCAGATATTCCATGAGGTTGTATGTAGCCTACAATGGTACGAATGGGAGGAAGGATGTGATGGACAGACATGCTAAGAACGTCGAATCTAGTGAATGGAGCTTTGAATGAGGAGATGAAGACCTTAAAAAATGAGAGAGGGAGAAGCTGTGAAATGATGAAAGTTGAAACTGTTGGTTGAGGAATTAAATAATGATCAGAGTGGAGGGAGGTAGGAACGTGGGTTGTGGGTTTTTCTTCAGCTTGAGTGTTGTCAATGAGTGGATTTGAGTGAGGTTGAGAACATTTGTAAGAGTGGGATTAGAAGGTAACGAAGAGGGAGAGGGAATCGAGAGGGAAAATGATGGGTAGGAGAGGGAAAGCTCAGAGGGGAAGGATTTCTTACCAAAACGGTGTCGTTTACTTCAACGGCTGGCTTTCTAGTGACTTGGGCTTGGGTGTTACACGAGTCGAATGGTAATCAAACTTAGGATAAACCAAGTGGCATTCGGAGTTCATGAGAATCTAAAGAGGATAAGAAAACATATAAATATATATTCTACAATAAAAGAGGCTATAACCTCACAAATAGTGGTTTGTAATTTTTTTCCTTCGTTTCTCTCTCTAGGGGCCTTTTTTGTTTTTCCTCTCTCTACCAAAGTAACCAAAGATTCCATCCTTTCCACCCAGAGGGAGGTGGCCCTCTTCCTGTTTGGCCAACGCCAGAATTTTCCAAAGTTTTTTTCTCGATTTTTTTTTCTGTAGTTTTCCATCCATAGCATCAAGATGTGTCGATATGCTGCCTACTGGCCTTCTACGATTGCTATGTGCCCTACCAGCAGACTCTCCAGCCGCCGATCTATCGGAAGGTATAAGAAAATTGATCAAAAAAGCGGCATGTACAGCTCATGCACAGCACCATTGGGATCAACGGCTTCAGACCGATCTCTTAGATTCGACTATTACTTTATTTCCAAGAGTGGCGCGTGAACCACCTGCACCTCCACAGCCAATGACGATCCTATGTCGTCGTATCGACTCATCTTCATATTAATACTTCTCTATGTTTTCATTTTTCCTAGCCAAAGATCAAGATAAAGTGGTCGTGAAAGTCTCATTCAGCTAGTCTAGACCAACAAAATGCAGCACATAACATTCCGCTGCGACTTTTAATCATAATTTTATAGTTTGTTTATCAAACTATACAAAAACCGCTTCAAGCGATTTCCTTTTAGTGGGAAATGTGTGGGAGCCCCCTCTTTTTTATTTATCTTGGTTGCATTTTCTTGCTTTGAGATGATTGTTGGAGACTCCCATCCCATTGAATCTAACATCTTATAACTACTTAGTTTATCTATGAAATGCTTGCTTAAAAAAAAAATAGTGGTTTGTATTTGAGTTCACACAATCTCATTTGCATAATTACATTTTTGCCCTCATTTACACAATCACTTTTTGTCCTCTAATTCATCATTAAAAATACAATTAAATTTTCTATTATTCTAATATTAATCAGAATATAATAATAATAATAAGAATGAAATATTAATAATTTACAAAGATTTTGGTTTATTGAACTTTCGTTGCATAGGATTTTTTTTTATATTTATTCTTAGATTTAAAAATAATAGTATTTTTCTTATTAAATATTATTTGGGAAAAAACAAAAATTATCTCATATTATGTTTCATAGTAATTCATAAAAATAAATCATAGTTATTGGACTAATAATATTTTCATTTTACAAAATTCAATTATTATTTTTAGGTTCCAATTTATGTATCAGTTCATAGTTGGTCTTTAATTTATCATATTATTCACTATTACATTCATTTTGTTTTCTAAATGATTAAAAATAATATATTTTTAAACTAATATTATTTTCATTTGAAAAAAACATTATACTTTTATAAATTTAAAATGAATGGTCTATTTTTATATTTATCACTCCAATAACAATTCCATGTAGTTTTCTGAAATAATTAAAAAATAATAATATTTTATTTTTTTCATTTATGGAAAAATTATTATTATTATTATTATTATTATTATTATTATGTACATGTCTAATTGGTCTTATAAAGGGGAGTAATGCATGTCCTATTATGATTTAAATATAATGATATATAAACATTTGATTTGTTATGTGTTCAATAATTTTACATTTTATGTTTCCTTCATTTTTTTCAAGTATGATACAATCATTTTTAAAATTTATTGTATAGATTTATGATTATCTTTATATTTATCATACTTTTTGTTATAATTGATATGCATCTTAAAATTCATATTTACCATATAAAAAATACAGTAGCATTTTCAACAGGTAACACGTGCCTTGCACATATGCTTCCAAACTAATAAATAAATAAATATATTTCACGACAGAAGATTTGGATTAGTGAAAATATTAGTAGATTTCCTCAAATTTACTATTTAATTATTTTTAAAAAATTTTATTTAATGATTAAAGAAGTGATTATTTTTTTTGTAATGATTAAAGATATTAAAAAAAATGAAATTCACTAACGGGATAACAGCTGGCCGGCCTGTTAGCAGTATGTAGTTATAATTGGGAGATGAATCCGCAGTTAAAGATGCCCTTTTGATTTTGATACGGGATGGTATATTCGTTTATGATGGTGCCATTAAAGATAAGAAGGACCGTAGGTTTTCACGGAACCACCGCCACTTGCATGCATTCGTCATTCACCATATTCACCTCTTCTTAGTGGAGGCTGGGGTAATGATAATGATATACTTACCTTTTATTTATTATTATTTTATCACTTAATTTTTTTTTTTTTTTTTGAATTTAGATTAAAAATTTTAGAACATGAACTACTTGTATAATTAAAAAAATAAATTTAATTAATCATATAATCTAATTAAAATAAATTTAATTTAATAAAAATTAAGGTTGTTTTACTGTTTGAATCAATTTTTATAAAAATTTATTAGTATGGGTAGCGAGAAGTCAAGTCGAGGGACGCTACTACTGGATTGGAGTGATCTATAGTACTGTAAAGAGGACGCCAAAATATCAACAGAACGTCCATAGCGGCATAGCCTTTCGTTTCTGATCTGCCACGACGTCAGCGCGCATGTGGCGGGCCAAGATTACCCCATTCGCCAGATGTACGATGCAGAATCCATCTTGGTAGGTCCCACTTACCCCGTGCAATTCACCACTGCACACGTAGGCTCGTAGCACCTGCTTCCCTCCTCATTGGCCTCGTGCGCCATCACTCAATTCTGTCTTTGGTTTCCTTCCTCCACGCTTCCCCCCGGCCTCTCTCTCTCTCTCTCTCTCTCTCTCAGAGTAGGGAGTCTGGATCCGTCTCTCGGTTTTCAAAGCACTTGACGAAATCCCTCCCAACAAATGGTCTACACAATCTCGGGGATACGGTTGCCTGCCGTTCCCTCAGCGTGCAAGTGGTCGCGATCGACCTCCAATGGCAATCGCAATACAAACCTCTCTCTCTTGCTGAAGGACTCGTTTTCTCGTACTTTCTCTCTCTCTCTCTCTCTCTCTCAATTTCTTATTTTCTTTTTCTTTTGAATTCGTTCTCTCTTGTTCCGTTTTCCTCAGAGCTTGGTTCTCCATGCTTTTTGACATTGCGCTCTGGCGTCTTCATTCATTTTCTCAAATGCACAGTGTTTATACTCTTTTTAGTTACCAATGCAATGATCATAGTTTATTTAGTAATGACGTATGCCATGTAAGTACAGGAACTCTAGCTTTTGATTGGAGGATGGGCTTCCACCAGCCAATAGTAGCTGTGTGTGTGTGTGTACATGTATTTGTATAAATATCCTCGATTTGGTTGACGATCTCGTCGTTTCATTGCCATGTAAAAGCCGTCAAATATTGACTATAAAATACTTCTATTGTGCTTACTTTAATTGAATCGAACTGAAGCAAGACGATGGCAAGTCATCACAAATGACATATAACTATAAATTTGGAGTATTACCCCTTAAAGGTCCCGTTGTATGTTTATGAAAACTTTAGTTTTGGTGTATTTGTAGAAACTTCTTTCTTGGTAATTAGAATATGCCCTGAACCTCTTGTGGCGGAGCTTTAGAATTTGGTAGTTTTTCAAGTGACAAATTGACGCTGCAAAGGAATACGGACCAACGTTCTGGGCGTCAAATAAGTGGGAATAGGTTTTACGTTCAACCTTGGTGCTTACACTAGTGTGAAGCTGTACTCCTGGACATGTTGCCAGAGTAGTAGTCTGAAGGATAATATTGCTAACTGTAGTTATTCCAAGCTCAGATATGTAAATTCCAGGATTCCTTTTTAATATATTTTTGGTAATAACATCTTCTTCTGGTTTTGTCTAGTTGAATAAACCTATTGTAATGCTAGTTACAAGCCCCAAATATATAAGTCCCATACAAGCCCTTTGTAAAAAAGTGAGTCCACTATTAAAGAAGTTTTTTTTTTTAATTTTTTTAAAATGAGGTCCACTTTTTTACAAAGTCTTGCATGAGGCTTGCCTATTTGGGACTTGTACAGATCATTTTTCATTTAAGATACATGAGTGATATTCCAGAGGTACGTTTCTTATGACTGGCTGTGTAGAGCTTCTTCATTGGGGGTTGCCACTAGAGTTGAGTGTATTAATCTTTTGACCTGTAAGACTGACTGATTTGTTGTAACCACTTTGAATTCTGAATGATTTTCACTTAATGATTTCTTTGGTTTTAAACAAGAATCTCATTTATTTTCAGACAATAACTATATATTTGCAATTATTTCCTCTTATCTTATATTTAAATCTAATATGATGACTTCTGTAGGGAACGTCTTTGCTGGAATGTCTTCACCTGGTTCTGACTCCTTATCAGTAATGGTTGCTGCAACTAATAAAATCCTTGTTCCTGGCAGTCAGGGAGATGGCTCTTTATCCTTGACAGACCAGTTGGAAAGCCCTGAAACAGTTCAGGAAGATCCCCAGGTATGGAGTGCGTGCACGGATGTAATGCACTGACACTTACCATTATGGTCTCAGAATTTCTTGTGCCTATGGTTTCAAAATCTTATATATACTGTAGGAAGAAATGGCCAACTAGTTTTTGACCTTTTGTTGAAAGGTAATGCCCACTATGAGTACAACTCAATACAATATTATTTGATGATTGTAACGAAGGAAATTGTAAAACACAATGATAAGTGGAATATAGAGTAGTTGGACTCTTCCTATAAAGAAAAAAAAGAGTAGTTGGACTTTGAATCATGGACAGATTCTACAGCAAAGGGTAGTATTGTAGAAAATCAGTTGAACATCTATTGCTTTATTGCTCTGTTGCTCGAGATGTGGTATTTTGCCTTTTATCATTTGGAGTTCAGTGGATGATACCTTTGAAAGTTATTGACGTGTTTCTTTATTCAGAGGGTGTGTGAGGTAGGTGAATGCTGCTCCTCTATTAGTATTGGGACTATTTGTAGGCGAGAGGAACAACAGTACCTTTAATTGAAATCATTAAATGAGTGGAGGCATGCTTCAGATCCATCTAGCTTTCTATTTTTTCAGATTTTATAGACCACTTGGGTTTTGCATGTATGAAAAAAGAGGAAACTACTTAATAAAAAAAGAGAAGAAAAAAAAGGACTAGATGACATAAGGTCTGGTCTCCAAATGGGAGAACCAGGTTCAAACCCCCCACCCCTGTATTAAAAAAATATATAATCTTTTAACTGTATACAAAAAAAAAACAAAAGACGCTAGGGTTTTGCTGCTGTAGAATAAACCAATTTTAAAAGTAGCTATGCATATTCTGATAGTAAAATATTCAAAGGCTTTCTTTATAATTTAATGGGGATGGGGAATAAAGACTGATTTAAGGGAGGATTGGGGTTTTTATTTTTTATAAATAATAAGTGAAAGAAAAGAATAGGTGATAAATTAGGAGGATTTGAAATGCAAGATCTAAATATATATCTCGTGTCACCAGTAGTAACTTTATGGTTTGGGTCTGTTGATAGAGATTGGTTATGCCATAAAGAAAGATGTGTCTCGGTCCCCTCTATACACTACCGCAGACATCTTGTGTGAACAAAAAGGAGGTGTACTAATTAGGGTGAATACCTTGTAATTGAATTTTTTTTCTTTGTGAGTCTTATTAATTATATCACTAATGCATCTTTGAAAATTCTCTTCCTGAACAGCCTTCAGTTTCTTGGAAATGGATGTATAGTTGTGATCTGAAACTGATTGCTGCACCATTGATGAATAAAAAAAAAGGTTGTCAGGGCAAGATATATGGTAGTAATCAGTTATATCAGTAAATTGATTGCAACAATCAAGTTTTGCTGAAAAGGCACCCCTACTAGTACGGGGAAAATGGAAATGTGCTCGTGCACCAGCTGAAAAACCCTTTCCCCTTTATGAAATAAGAAGGTTTGGCCAACAGAGTATTAGTGGAAAGGAATGGTGAAACCCATCCAGACTCGGTGTAATAGAACGCTTACCTATAAGAAAGAAGAGAATAGAAAGAAAAGCTTGGTTCAAGCAACTGCACATTAGATTCTTGGTACAAGCACCTATAATTCTTTTTTTTTTTTGGGGGGGGGGGGGGGGGGGATGACGGAGTTGTGAAAATAGGGCCTGCCATTTGACAGAATGCAAAGGTGTGAGGCAGCATTTGTGACTTCATTAGAATGAGAAAGACCATGGAGATAAGTTGGGACACTCTAAGGGAGCATAATCCGAGCTTATTCTAAAATGTTCAACATGAACACTGTCTTATTGTTTATTGGAGAGAAGTTGAGCTCTGCTAACTCCTATTTTGATGTGGGGTTTGTGATGCTACAACTTTTCTTGGGGATTCAGTCATGGGGTAATTAAATAGGTATGTGTCCCCTTTATCAACATATTCACTATAGAAGCATTTACACAGATCAGTCAGTTTGGTGGAGTTTTTTTATTAATAAAAGTTTCATACTCTTTTCTGATTCTTATATGGTCATTTTCTTGCTAATGGAGGGTGCTTTCAAAGTCTCAAAACAGAGTCAGCTTTTGGTTGACAATCATTACCTATTTGATTTAATTGCCTTCTTCTATCTTGATGATCTTTTTTAGGTATTGCGTGATGTAGATGATAAAAT
Source organism: Juglans mandshurica (assembly GCA_022457165.1). Taxonomy (NCBI): domain Eukaryota; kingdom Viridiplantae; phylum Streptophyta; class Magnoliopsida; order Fagales; family Juglandaceae; genus Juglans; species Juglans mandshurica. Next base: position 33,296,424 of record CM039626.1, read on the forward strand.
TATTGAAGATGACAAGAAGCACGAGAATGAAGTAAAGTTTGTTGAACCAACCAGTGGATATAATGAGTTTGACAATGAACAAGATTCAGCTTCTTCAACACTTGTAGGTGATGATGGTAGAGCTCATGGTGATAAGGCATCTACTCTTGTTGATGAGAAAAAAGGTGTCAAAAAGGATGAATCTAGATCAAGGACCGTTTCCCCACCTGGCACTGGGCAAAGAATATATGAAATCGATCCATTTCTGAACAATCATCGCAAGCATCTTGACTACCGGTGAGATGCATTTTGTTCTTTTACTTATGAGATACATTGGGAAAGAAATGTCTGAGTAATTGGCTTAGGGCTTAAAATAAGCTGGGGTGCACAATTAGATGCTTGCATGTTGCAGCTGCAGTGATCAAATGTTGATGTCTACATTTTTTTTCACGTAACCTGTTATACTTTGCTGGGTCTTCTTGATGTCGCGTTAATGTGTTCCCTAAAAGATGTTATTGTTCCCATGGAGTTACCACTGTCCATTATTCTGATTGATTACACGTTAATTGTGTTAGAGGCCTGATTTAAGTTGAAAACTAAATAGGAGTATCGATGGAAATCATATAAAGGTATCGGACTTGGTTTATACGAAGATTTGTTATATTTGTACCGATCAAAAAAAAGATTTGTTATATTTGTGGCCTTTTTCATATACAATTAAGCATGTAAGCCATGAATGTCTAAAGCAATATCAGGAGAAGTCATTTCTTTTTCTTTTTTTAATCTAGATTATCTGGTTTTATTTAGCTTTTCTGAGCTGCAACTTAACTTGGTTTTTTCACTCTATTCATTCACCAATATGTAGGCTAAGTTCTTGTTCTCGCCTCCTCTCAGTCACCTTATTATATTGCTAGAGTAACAACCTAGAGAAAGCGCTAGCCACATCCGCGCTATAGGTGAAAGTAATTCTAGAGAAGTTTTAAATTGTATGGCACCACAACTACCTTAATAATATATCTACTCCAATGTGTGGCTGGAGTGTTAGAAATTCCCCTCTTAAATTCATGACGTCTTCATTAGGGCCAAGTCATATTTTGCAAAGATCCAAGGAAAGATTATAAAGCCACATTTTACTATTACCTCAACATGACTAATAAGTGAAAGTAATTCTAGAGAAGTTTTAAATTGTATGGCACCCACGACTACCTTAATAATATATCTACTCCAATGTGGGACTGGAGTGTTAGAAATTCCCCTCTTAAATTCATGACATCTTCATTAGGACCAAGTCATATTTTGCAAAGATCCAAGGAAAGATTATAAAGCCACATTTTACTATTACCTCAACAAGACTAACCAATTTGAAACTTCACAAAATTCATTTATATAAAACCCAATTGCACATAGAAAGTAGCCAATGTGGGACTTAGCACTCACGACTCCCTTTATACTCTGCTCACTCCATGTGAGTTATTTCTTTTCCAAATGTAGGATAGGGGTGTTACAAGGTTATTTATTTTTTGTTTACAAAGTTATCTATTGTTGCTTTTAAATAGCTTACATGGTAAGATAGATCCAACTTTTTCAGGAGAATCTTCCTAGAATCTAACCCAAATTTGTAACCACTATCCATGAGAACCCAATGCTGATAGTACTTTGAGTACTATTAAACACAAAAAAAAATTTCTTTAGTACTTTGAGTTTGTGGGCTAAAACTTTTGTAATGGTTGATACTTTCCAGAATTTGTTTTAGATTTCCTTTTGGTATTAGAAAGTAGTAGGTATTTCCTTTGTATACGTCTTGTGTTCTTGGGTTTATGCCTATTCTTGGAAATAAAATCTCTTATTACTTATCAAAAAAAAAAAAAAAAAGAGAACCCAATGCTGATAGGTAATGATGATCCCATTCTTAATTTAAAAGTGTGAGTGATTGGTTGTTTGGTTTATATCTGACAATACTAGGGGGTTATTATTACCTAATGCTTTCTTTCGTTTATGACTATTAAACAGTTATTTGATTATGTTTCTTCCATTTTTCCCCTAATTTCTCGACATTCTTGATTATGTAATGTGGTTGTAAAACTTTTAACCTATTTTATGTCGTATATTGCCAACTACAGTTATGGACAATACAAAAGACTGCGTGATGCAATAGACAAGCATGAAGGTGGTTTGGAGGTGTTTTCTCGTGGTTATGAAAAGTTTGGTTTCAGCCGCAGGTATTATTAGATACCCATTTTGGGAAGTTGATTTTTTATTCTCTGTGTGGAAATCTAATGTAGGGATATAATTAATAAAATTGTAACATCTAGGGAGCAAAACAATAAAATTGAAAACCCAACGATCAAAAAGATAATCATGCAAATCCAAAGGACAGTTTTTGTACTTAACCCAGTAGTAATAAGAATAGAACACAACTAAAAAAATTTCATTTCACTCTTTTAGGAAGTCACAGGTGTGACGAGTAGAGAAGAACAGAGGAAACCCCAGTGGTTTGGCTTAATATTTGTATTACCTCTTTTTCTAGTGTTATAAAATTAGTATCCTTTAGTTGAATGTTCACAATCTCAGCTAAATGGATTGATTATGATTACCAATTTCATCGTTGTTTACTCAATCAACTTTCTTGTGATTGATTAACATAGGAGGGGCGGAACTCCTAACTAATGATCATTTTGGGTGTGGATAGGTTATTATGACTCTTCTAGGCTTCTTAGGAAAAAAAATTGTATGAATGTTCTAGGTTAAACAGAAGATTAGTAAGCAGAAAAACTTATTCAGTATGCAAGCAGACCTTTCACAGAATATTTATCTATCCATTGTATTACGACACCCTCTTTCCTTACGGCGTAGATCTCTCATATATGGTTATAAGCTCCGAAATACTTGAAATCTATACATCCTCATTCTGATTTAATTAATGTTTATGTGCTTCTAGTCAGAACCTGCTACTTTTTCTCTCTTTTAATCTAGTTTTTTCTCACTTGCTGGTTATAATATCAACTGCTTTTCCAGTGCCACAGGTATAACTTACCGAGAGTGGGCGCCTGGAGCTAAGGTTTGTTTTACCTCAGTTATTTTTCATGGAGAACTTATCATTACAATTACTTTTACTAGAATTGTTATTATTGCTATCATTTGGTTATTGTATTAGTTCAGGCTTAAGTTAGAATCATGTTCTGCTCTGGATAATTACTTGGATTACTAGAAGATTAGTGCAGGCATTCCTACGTTGACATAAACACAGAGCAGCAAAACATAGTAATTTAAACTCGTCATTGATATAAGAGAGCTATGCTATGTAACAAGTCACTTGGATTGCAGGGATAAACTATGCTCGTGACTGAAGTCAAAGGTATAGATGAACTGACAGCAAATGTTATAAATGTAATTTGGAGCTGTGTACCATCCTTTTATTAGAGAAAGGAGAGAATAATATTTTATGAGATGATTGAAGTCAAGACTTCTATAATATCCATTGATTTACAAACTGTTTTTTAGCTTGATGTAGGTGTATTTATCATGAAGATTAGCAATTTTATTCATTAAATTCAAATTCATTAAATGTGCTAATGGGGTGTAACCCAAGTATGTTGAGTTTATAAAAATGTGCATCCCAGAATACGAGGAAAATGGGAGAAAAAAATAAATTAGTTTTTCAAATTGAAAGAATCAATAAGCCTAAGAAGAACCTAAAGAGGCGGAAGGAGAATCAACACCCAATAAAAAATAGGCCTCGAGGACCCACTTTGATCTCTTCCATTTCAGCATTATTTTGCTAATTTGGATGGACTTATCAAAAGTAGTCAATATGGTTATGGTTTTTCTAAACTCTGTTCACACTGTAATTTGGTGAGGCTTGTGTGTGCATCAACTCAATGTGGAGGGATTTATGCCATGTAATGATCATAAATAATTTGGATGTTCTGAATGTATTCGGTTAGCACCAAATGATCCAAAGCTTCTCTGATTCAATAAAATTCACATTTCTAATAGTAGTATAATCAGCTTAAAAACGAGGTGTATTCTTGATTATCATTTTGAAGTATTAGCTTATATTTTTCCTCTTACGAATAATCCAATCATTAAATTTTGCAGTCAGCAGCATTGATAGGGGATTTTAACAATTGGAATCCTAATGCTGATATTATGAACCGGGTATGTTTTCTTTTTAATTTACTCATTTAGTTAATACCCTTAAAAGTAGCTTTTTTTTTTAGTGATTTAAAATTTTGAATCGTTGTGGTGAACATTTCTAACCCTTATGTTTTCTTCAGATAATGATCTAGACAAGAAGTCCCAGGTGAAACTTAGAGTAGATGCACTGATGATGTCCTCTTAAGCTCCTCACTAAATGAATCGTGAGATGGATTTTAAGACAAAGAACGTGCGGTATTGTTGAGTTAAAAGAACTCCAGCCTAATGTACACTTGGTTAAGGCTCAATGGACACCCAAACACTAAGGCCCCGTTCGGAACTTAGACTGAACTGTTCAGTCTAATTTTAATTGAGTCTAACATCCAAACATCCAACTCTCAAATCACTAAACTCATCTCAACTCAAAACCTCTTTACATGTGAGACTCAACCTTTTTCAACTCAACACTTCTTTACACGCGGGACCTACAACCTTTTTCAACTTTCCATAAATACATCTAAACTCATCTTAATATCCAAACACATCTAAACTCATCTTAGGTAGGTCCAACAAAACTCACTCCACCATCTCAACTCACTACTATTCATAAAGAATTCAACTCAGCTTAACATCCAAATGGGGCCTAAGGGGATGTTTGGCCCTTGGGGAATGAGATGAGATGAGAATTCTATGAATAGTAGTGAAATGGTTTGGTTAAGATGTTTGATTAGGTTTTGGGAAATGAGAGAAAAGTTGAATAAAAATATTATAAAATTAAAATATTGTTAGAATATAATTTTTATTTTGGAATTTGAAAAAGTTGTATTGTTTTTTGTGTTTTGTTTGGAAGTTTGGAAAAGTTGTAATGGTTAGGTAATAATTAGATGAAAAAATTGAAGATTTAAAATTGAAAAGTGTTTGTGTTTGAGAATGAAATTATGAGAAATTTTAAGATGAGATAAGATGGTTTGTGTTCCAAAACAAGCCCTAAGCCTAACTGTTTCTGAATATTTTTGTTAGTATTATATCATTTCTGTTAAAATTTTGAAGAAGCTTGAAATGGACTTTCTTCTTGGGAGAGGGATAATTGGAGGGCCCCCCCCCCCCCCCCCCCCCCCAACAAAAAAAAAATCAGCAGCCTGAAAACCGGAAAAGTCTCTTAAATATTTACATTGTCTAAGGAGTTGGACCAAGGTATCTGTATAGTGAAGAATTTAATGTCTTAAGAGATCATAGCTGGGTAGGTATCATTCTGATCAATCAGGGTAATGAAGAAAAACAAAAAGAAGAAAAAAGATTAATATAATGTTATATGCAGCTGAATCGCTGATCCTCTCTTAACATATTGGAGGAAAGAAAACTCTGTTATTTCTATTATATGTTTTGCATCAACAAAAGACAAAACCACCTCTTATTGTGTAGGCTGTCTTCTGTACTCGCAGTATATATATTTATTTGCATGTTTATGCTTATGTACCCTGGGAAACTCATTGCTTGTATGTGAACAGAATGAATTTGGTATCTGGGAGATCTTTTTACCAAATAATGCTGACGGTTCTCCGCCAATCCCACATGGTTCTAGAGTGAAGGTAACATTCTTCCGGAATGTCTTCTGCGCTGCTAAATTTTGGCGATTCAATTTAGCTTCAGTTCCTATTGCTCTTTGAACATTTTCCCAAGGAAGTAAAAATCTCCACTTTTCTTAAAAGTGAAAATAAGCAGTTAGCGAAATTGATTACAAACTTTTCTTAGCTACAGAGGGTACTCTCCATTACATCCAGCTTTCAATATCAAATAAGAAAGCTGGAAAATTATTTCATTAAAACAGATTTTCATAATGTTACCTTTCCATCATACTTACATGGCCTAATACATGTAGAGCAATGACAGACTTATGTATTATGTATTATGTATTAAAGTAAATAATTGTGAACTGTTATATGCATGATGACTTATTCCAAATAGTGTGGATATGATCAGAAACAGGCAAGAAGAAAACAATCAAGACAGAGAGCTTGATTCTTTACCGGGAGCTCCCATTGATTACTTCTCAGTTTTTAGATAGATGGCTATTGGTCATACTAGCTTTAGCTAATTTACCATCATGCCACTGCTCAGATAGCCTTCACCATACGTTTTCTAAATTCCATGATTCCAAATATGACTTAGGCATTTCATATGGGGGTTTCCAGCTTTTCACAAAATTAGCTGGCAATACTATCACCTCAGTAACTAGTAACCATCGTCAATCAGGATTTTACTGAATAATTTTCCATTTAAACCCAAGGGCTGTCAAATAACTCTCTCAATCATGAACTGTAGATCCACATGGATACTCCGTCTGGCATTAAAGATTCCATTCCTGCTTGGATCAAGTACTCTGTACAGGCTCCAAGTGAAATCCCATACAATGGCATATACTATGACCCACCAGAAGAGGTATGGTTCTGAAATGTTTTCTGCCCCTTTGTTTGGCTTGAATAATAGGGAAATTTAGGATTTCTGATTGCAAAGTGCTAATAATATTGAGGCCATTTAGTTGGGTAAATAATTTTGGAAAAATATTGGGAGCAACCACTTTTGCAAACCCTACGTGGCATCATCCAAACCACACATCTTCCAAATTCGAAATTACTACCGTGATGAGAGAGAGAGAGAGAGTTGAGGAGAGAGAAAGAGCCGGCAAGAGAGCTGATGAGAGAGATGCTGGAGAGAGATGATGAGAGAGAGAGGAAGAGAGAGAGAGGGGTAGAAGCCGTCTGGTGCGTTTTGCACCAAAAAAAAAAAAAAAAAGGAAACAAAACAAAACAAAACAAAAGAACCAGAAGCAAGCCACGTAGTGTGTGCAATGTGTGCTAAGCTACAGTGGTTGCTCTGTAGCAATACTCAATAATTTTACGTGACCTTTTGAACAAAAATGGTAATGTTAAGGAATCCAGGGAAAAGAAACGCGGGAGTAATATCTGAATTTGGCAATAATCTGCACTAAGTTGGAAATATATAATGAGATTCCAGAACATTGAAACACTATGAGTTTAAATAACTGCAATAGTGGCTCCTTTGCATTGATGCCAATCATTCTAAACGGGAGGGTGTCTATAATTCACAAGTCATGAAATTAGTTATCATGTAGGCTGAATATAATCATTCATGGATGAATGTCTGTATTACTATCACCTGGATTCACATATGTTAAACAGAGTTGAATTTGCTTGTGAACTTGGTCAAGGTTATTACTTCTACCAGTTATTCTCAAGTATAATGCTCTTGTTCACTTTTTACAGGAAAGGTATGTATTCAAGCATCCTCAGCCCAAGAAACCAAAATCACTTAGAATATACGAGTCACATGTGGGAATGAGTAGTACGGTGTGCATCTCCCCCTATTCTCTTGCATTTAATTGTAATTTTTATAAGCTCTTGCTTGTAATAAATTGTTGTTTGACGGTTCAATCTGATATCTCTAAGATGCTACCGCATATTATAATTCCATGGTTGTAAGTATTTTGGAAAGTTGCTTTCCCCTTAAATGAATTATATGGAAGCCAATAACATAGTATCCTAGAGCAAACTTCTTCTCTTACTTCCAAAGCTTATATGCAGCTAATCCAAATCATATTATTGGCCATTTTGATAACTCAGATCATTTTGCTATCTTCATAAATAAAGAAAAATTTGTTTATTGTCTATTTTTTAATATACTTGGTCTGTCAATAATTATATTTGGTATCCTATTGAAGGAAGATGCTTCAACATACAGAGAGTTAGTACTGGGACCTATAAAGATATAGGATGCTGCTCCAAGAGATGTAGCTTACTATTCAACAAATTGATTATCATATACATTTCTGGCATTAAGGCCCCGACTCGAAAGTTTGAAGCTCAAAGCCCAAAATATTCTCTTATGACCTTTATGTTAAAAAGGTGCCAAAATAAAATGGGTACCACTCCTAAAGAGAAAAAATCAAGTTAGTATGTGCGCTGATTACTAACATCACTGCACCAAGCTTTTCTTATTCTCCTTCATTTATAAAAAATCATCCAGAGAAAATTCAAATATTCTTTTGCCAGTGTTCTCTTGGAACTTAAAGAATATATGAGATTCTTTAAAGTGCTGATCATTTCTTAATAACCATAGTCAATGTTGTCCAGGTGTGGTTTGGCTTTAATTGTAACCTTAATTAGCCTGTTTTTAGCAAAAAAGTTGACCTTAATTAGTCCTTTTGGAGAATAGGTCCAGATGTGGCTTGGGTTTTCCTTCTGCCATTACAATTTTCTTTACGCATCTTCCTTTTATCTTCCATTTGAATTGGATTATTCCTTGTAATTGTGTTTTCTGACCCTCACAATGTTGTCTACTGTGAAATGTAGGAGCCAAAAATAAACACATACGCCGAATTCAGAGATGATGTGCTGCCACGCATTAAAAGACTTGGTTATAATGCTGTTCAGATCATGGCTATTCAAGAGCATTCATATTATGCTAGCTTTGGGTAACATTCTTGTAGTTCAACCTTATTCCCTATTTTTTTTGTTTGTTCTGCAGCATGTACTTTCACTATAACACTGTGGGTAGGTGGACAAAATCGGTCTATAATTTGGTGTTTTTAGTCAATTCCTTGCTCTTCATTATGAGAAAATATCTTTACTGATTGAAAATTTTATTTCACGTGCTGCAGGTACCATGTCACAAATTATTTTGCCCCTAGCAGTCGTTGCGGAACTCCTGATGATCTCAAGTCCCTAATAGATAGAGCTCATGAACTAGGTCTGCTTGTTCTCATGGATATCGTTCATAGGTATTGCTGGATTGAAGGGTTCTAACACACAACGCCTCTTATGCCATTGCATTTTGATGAGTTATGTGTTTTTATGGTGGGTTGACACTCATGCAAACTGATTTGAAAAGGAACATCTACATGTTTACATTGAGCTGAATGGTGAAAAACTCTTTTAGTTGAACTTCATTAGTTGGGATTGAAGGACTCGTTCAACCAACCTCTGGTAGTTTGGATTGAAGGTCTCGGTGAGTCAGGTTGTAGCTTCGTGTTTTCGAGAGAACTCAAGTATTTTCAAAAACGATTTGAGGGTGAACTGACTTACTGATTAGTTGCCACTATCTCACTTATGTTTGTTTTCATTTCAAATGTCCTTTTAGTAAATTGCATTCAGCTGTTACTGTTTTAGCAATATGAATAACTCCTGTTTTCCAATTTTCTATCATTTTTTGGATGTATGTTCTTTTTCTTCTTTCCGCTGGTTGAATATTTTTCTTGACAATCTCATTTTATTTATCCCTCAATGAGAATCTTCTCTGACAAATCCACATGGTCTAAAGAGATGCACTTGGACCCTATAAATCACATGATTAATTTTTAACCATCTAGATGGGGGAAAAGAAGAGTGTGGGAAAGTTAGAATGGGAGAGTTATGTAGTAAATATGTTTTTTTCTTTTCAAATTGTGGATGCATGTTGTGAACAAGAAAAAAGGGAGTTTACTATTCCCAAACAATTTGTGGAAGGCAGTTAAGCTTCCTGAGGTTGAGCCAGTCTTGGCAATATGTCTCATTTCATCAAATTCATCCTTATAATGTCTTCAGTAATAGGTCATGATATCTGCTGGATACTCAATCTCATTCCCCCTGCCCTTCTCCTCCCCAACGGTGCAAATAAATTGGGTTTTGCAAAAATATCTGTCAAGTCCAGTGTATTGTGTTGTGAAAATAAGTTTTTTTGAATTGTTGGTCAGTTTGATATTTTACCACACCCTGACACCTTAGCTATCATATGCTATGCATTTAATCACGGTCAACTTTATTTTTTCCTTATATTATGTGCCATGTAGTTGGTTTTACTTATATCTTTCTTATGTCTTGCCGCATATTGAATGAGTCCAGCCATGCATCAAATAATGTCTTAGATGGGCTGAACATGTTTGATGGAACTGATGGTCATTACTTCCACTCTGGGTCACGTGGATATCATTGGATGTGGGATTCTCGCCTCTTCAATTATGGAAGCTGGGAAGTATGTGCTTCTCTCATAAACTTGATGCTAAAAATATTGTGATGGATTTTGCCTGTATCTTTTCTTCTTTATCTCAGTTAACAAGGATTACTTCTTACCTATTCATATAGGTACTAAGGTTTCTTCTATCAAATGCAAGATGGTGGCTGGAAGAGTACAAGTTTGATGGGTTCAGATTCGATGGGGTGACATCAATGATGTATACTCACCATGGACTGGAGGTTCATTCTTATCCTTTGGGAATGCACTTTTGTGTTTCTTGGTCGAGTATGATGAGTTGCTTACATGCTTTAAGGATGATTTTCAGTCTCTGGAAATTATGTCTTAACAGTAATGGGGACATAATAATATAACAAAAATTATTTTTATAGGTGCTTTTTGTATCTTTTAAAATACCTATGATTATTACTAAAAGTCATATTTTTTCAGATGTTTATTGAATCCAAAATACTGGGGTTCTACTGACATTTTTGGCTCTGACAATATCTTTCTCCTGTTCTGTAGGTAGCTTTTACGGGAAATTATAATGAGTATTTTGGATTCGCAACTGATGTGGATGCTGTGGTTTACCTGATGCTGGTCAATGATGTCATTCACGGACTTTATCCCGAGGCTGTTAGCATTGGTGAAGATGTATGTCATCCAATTGGAATCAAATTAAGCACCTTTATGTTTTCTAAGTCATATGCTGATACTGTGGAATGTTGATAGGAAATTTAGTAGTTTTAGTTATATTTAACTAATAATATCTGTTACAGGGTTCGTATTGTATTTTTCTAAATATTATTGCATAAGGGTGTAAATTTCTACAGGTTAGTGGAATGCCAGCATTCTGTATTCCTGTCCAAGATGGTGGCGTGGGTTTTGATTACCGGCTTCACATGGCAATTGCTGATAAATGGATTGAGCTTCTCAAGTAAGTTACTATAATGACCCCAAAAACAATCTGTGTATATAGATCCACCCCCCCCCCCCCCCCAAAAAAAAAAAAAAAAGAGAGAAGAAAAGAATTGTACTTTATATTCAAGTTGAGAAGATACCACTGGACTTCCTTGACTTGTCACTTTTTGAAGATTGCAATTGTAGATATTACATTATGAAGAGAATTTCTTTGTGCGTAGTTATCAAATCATGGAAAAAGAACTGTTAAAGGGAAGAAAAAGTAAGAACAACAAAACATGGTAGACACACGCTACCACTATGAAGCATGGAGTCAGAGGCGGAACTTGTCTATAAATGTAAAAAGTCCCGAAGAAAAAGACAATGTGGTGGTCTTATTGTTCATATGTAGTTTTACTAGCTAATATATCATTGTCTGAGACAGACACGAATTTATATGGTATCCTCTACCTCTTGTGGAATATATTTCACTATCTCTATATATGACTTATGCTTCTTAAGATTGGCCTTAGTTCTAACTTTTATATATGCCACAATTGATTTATGTTCTATCTCTTTTTTTTTATAAGTGATTTATGTTCTATCTAAAAGTAGTCTTTTATTATCCTTTTCGCATGTATCTACCGTGGGTTAAGGATATATCAGAGAGGTGTTGTAGAAGTATCCAGAGTCATAAACAAACTTTTCTAACAGTGACAGGGCCAAAGTAAAACACCTATTGAGGATTGTCGTAGAAGTTTTAGTACATCTGTACAAGTGTCATTTCTATGTAAGCTACCTAATATAATATAGCCAAGTTTGACAAGTAGCTAAACAAGAGGTTTCTTAGTATTGGAGAATGCAGAAGAATGCAGTGTAATCGAGTGAGATGCAATTGCCAAATCTTTTCAGAGTTGGAAATTGTACTTCCCCATGATTGCAATTTTTAGGATATTACCACGCACATCCTTTCAAACAGATTGGCATTGGAGTGAGTATAACCGATCAGTAGAAGATTTATGAAACAATATTAATGTGATGTGGGTTCTGGTGTTGTGGGACAGAAGGAGCATTTTATCTTGAAAGGACCTTTATTTTATTTGGCCTACTATGTTGTTGTAGGAAGAGAGATGAGGATTGGAGAATGGGTGATATTATTCACACACTCACCAACAGAAGGTGGTTGGAAAAGTGCGTTGCCTATGCAGAAAGTCATGACCAAGCTCTTGTTGGTGACAAGACACTTGCGTTTTGGCTGATGGACAAGGTAACTTTTTATATATCCTGTGCATAAATTTACTGCTAAGGACAAAGGCTTTCAGCATGAGACCTCTGGTTCCAAATGTTGATTATTGAATCTTATGCCAGCAAATTTAATGATTATGTTGACTATGTCTAAGATGAGAGGCATATGTTTCACCATGTACATTACAACATTACATGTCCAATATTTCCAAGCAAAAAAGAGCCTATGATTCCCGTTTATCTTGACATATTAATACAGGAATTCGATTTCAAATTAACATTTGATCCTATGATTCCGGTTCTACATGGTGATACCTTCTCAATGTGCTATGTTTGAGTTTTCTGGTTTTCACAACCAACATAATAGAATTAAATATAGAGTAATGCTACATACAGTCGTGGAATGTGCAAACGCCGTGCAGTCGCTTTGAAAAAGAGTAGGGTCTACTATTAAAAAATTAATTTCTTTTCATGTGGGTCCCATATTTATTCACTTTTTCAAAGTGACTGCACGGCGCTTGCACACTCACGACTGCAAGTATCATTTCTCTTGAAGATAATATCCTCAAATTTAGACAGCACTATGATATTAAACTTAGATTGTTAGATGTTTATTCTATATTCTGATCCCTCTTTCAGGATATGTATGAGTTCATGGCTTTAGACAGACCATCAACTCCCCGAATTGATCGTGGAATAGCATTGCACAAGATGATCAGGCTAATTACCATGGGATTGGGTGGAGAGGGATATTTGAATTTCATGGGAAATGAATTTGGACATCCTGGTAAGTAAAGCTCATTGTATCCGTACTTCTCTCAATGTATGATTCCTCTTTCTGTTTATGATTGGTAAATTGAATCAAGGGTGCCCTTGCATGGTTCTCAACAGATGTTAGATGTGATGGTATATTTCTTTATTATTGTTTCTTTTTTTTTTTTTTTTGGCAGAGTGGATTGATTTTCCAAGGGGTGATCAACATCTTCCTAGTGGCAAAGTAATTCCTGGGAACAATTCCAGTTTCGATAAATGCAGGCGTAGATTTGATCTTGTAAGTATCTTCTAGAAATTGCCTTCTGTGGATTTCACTTTCCTCTAAGCACCAATATTTAGGTTTAGGGCCTGTTTGGGGTTGCGTTAGGAGTTTTAAAAAGTTCTTAAAATAGCCTTAAAAGCTCTTTTAATGGAAAAAATAAGTTGTTTGGGTTTACATATTAAAGTACTTTTTAATTTCAAATAAGCTAAAAAGTATGTTTGATGCTTTTCCTCAAACATACTTTTCCGGATAGTGCGGAATGTAGTTCCAATTTTAAAAAGACTATCAAAGGACGAAAATACTTAGACAACTTTCAAATAATTACAACTTTCAAACTTTCAAGAATATAGTCATAATTTTTAAAAATCAAACGATCGTCATTTCTACCCTAGAAAGTACTTTTTTAATTTTTTTTCCAAACAAATGTAACATGTTTGAAATTGCTTTAAACATATTGTTTCCAAACAATAAATAACTTAAGCTATAAGCTATATTTCCCACCGCAATCTTAAACATGCACTTAATGGGATATCCAAACCACAAGAATACTCTGCAGCAAATTATGCACATGTTTATACGTCTTTTTGCAAAAACCAAAATGCGCATCTCATTTAATATTCCTGAGATATTTTTATTCTATTCAACATTTACAATTTGATATATATAATCTCTGCGCTTGTTGATTATTACACCCAGGGAGATGCAGATTATCTAAGGTATCATGGAATGCAAGAATTTGATCAGGCAATGCAGCATCTAGAAGAAACTTATGGTGTAAGTTTTGTCTTTGCTGAAGTACAAAGCTGTATTCAGTTGCAGGGATCCTGATATGTACTTAATGGCTATCTATTTATTCGTGTTTATTCTTATATTAGGTAAGCTTGTGAAATACTATTAATATCATGTGAGAATAAGAAGCTCGAGAAGATGTCTTGTGTAATCTCATCTATTTATGCAAAGTCCCAAAAAATAACCCAACATATGCAATTATCTGAAACTGCACCTTCTCCCCACTACAAGAATAGGGTGAAGGGCGAGGTTGTGATTTAATAGCCACTGTGTGCGTGTGCGCGCGCGGGGGAAAGGGAAAGGGGGGCTTTTTGCAATATTTTTGGTTCATTGAATTTGTGGTGCACTAGATCTATCTCTATCATCTTAATTTTCCCTCATGCCGTCACATTTTGCATATCCAACAAAGACTTGCTTTCACCCAAATCATTAGTTAATTGTTGATGCAGTTCATGACTTCTGAGCACCAATATGTATCACGGAAGGATGAAGGAGATAGGATTGTTGTCTTTGAAAGGGGGAACCTTGTTTTTGTCTTTAATTTTCATTGGATCAACAGCTATTCAGACTACCGAGTGGGCTGCTTGAAGCCTGGAAAATATAAGGTATTATCTCTGTAATTTATTATCAGGTATACTTGGCCGTCCTGCATTTTCACATGTAATTTCGTATCAATGATATGTTAATTATAATCTTTTATGCATTTGGTTACTGGTAATAAACTTCTTCACAAATTTTGAGGGACAGACTGCCAGCGCTATAACCCACTAGTGTAGATGCAAGAAAGATATCATGTTGTGAATTGCTCATGTTTTTCATCAAATTATAAATGCCTTTTTATACATATGGACATGATGTAGAACTCTGGAATACCTCATTATTTCACATTGATGTACTCCAATAAAGTGGCTAATATAAGATCATTAAGTAGTCAGCCAGAGGATTCTATCCTTAAGTTATTTTCCTAGTACAGATTTTAGACTTCATATAATGGTCAGCTTAGAGAATGTCTGACATATATAAGAAATTAGATACCTTTCTGGTGGGCATTGACATTGAACTTCTTCAAAGACCATCTTGAGGGATCGAAGATCTTGGCTACATTCAATTATGAAATATCGGCCACATTGACAATATATTGATTAAAGGATAATCCAGACATAATGCAATGTTATGTCCTCCAATCATTTGGGTACTGTACAAACTGATCCTTTTAATCGGGATCTTCGTAAACTAAAGGCCATGAATGCTTTCCATACATACTTCATGGGATGGCTTTTTTGGGATCCTCTGGAGTTTTGTTCGTTTAATGTGTGTATTGCCTTATGCTATACCAATTTCTGCACAGTTAAAAATGTTGTGAGCCATGTTGGGTGGACAGTTGAACTTTGTTTTAGACGAGAGCACGTGGAACATATTTCCTTCTTGTCCAATATCTCCGTCAGTTGATCCTGCCTATGCTAGTTTCTTATGTTTAGAGCAAGCCCAAAGTTTTCTGTTTCCTTTTCAAAGAATGATTTGTTTTGTTCTCGTTTTTTTAAAAAAAAATAAAAATAAAAAATCTATGCCGTATCTCTTGCAGGTTGTTCTGGATTCAGATGATCCATTATTCGGAGGGTTCAGTAGGATTGATCACTGTGCTGAGTACTTCAGTTCTGTAAGAAATTTCTATTGAGAGATGCATATAACAATAGTTTTTATCTGTTTTCACGTTCTTTGCACATGTCTACTGAACAAGAGTTTGTTTAAAACTTTAAACTCTCGTGGATGGCTGTGCAGGACGGGTGGTACGATGATCGGCCCCATTCTTTCCTAATATATGCACCTAGTCGAACGGCAGTGGTCTATAACCTCGCAGACGGAGTGGAACCTGTCAAAAGCCTGATTTGATTTCAACAAAAGCTTCTCCTGATGATTTCGCTTTGCTGCTTCCTGGATGCAGTTCGGTCCCTGTAAATTTCCGCCGTTTTACAGAGAAGATGGGGGTAATTCGTAATTGAGTTAGAAGAAAATGAGCAAAGGGCAGAACGTACAGCACGAAATTTCATTTTAATATGTCTTGGGTGTATTTTCTTTCATGCTGGAGCGGCCTAAGATGATTTTTTTTTTATTTTTTATGTTTATTTTTATGTGAAGCACGCAGCACTAATAATGTTAAAGTCCTGATATTTATGAGTTGCGTTATCTGATTAAATGCAAGATATTAGGCCGCACTTGTGCTCGCCTACTTTTCCCTTGTAGTAGATTGTACGGGCATCATCCCATAGGCCATCATGGTCCCAACTCGTTCCTTTTCTTTCTCAAATAACAACGTCCACGCAAATTATACAAGAGAGAATTATCACAAGTATGTTAAGACTGCTAAAAAAACAAACACGAGAAAAATAGCATTATTAACTCAAAAAACAACTACTAAATTCACGTGCCAACAAAGCTAGCCTCAGAGGCTGGAGCACGGTGTAATTGATGCAGAACACTCGTGGGCGATAAATTGGAAGTGGAAGATCTCAAGGCCTCTGCAAGAGGACCCCCCATTGAAGCCACTTGATTAGTAGACCACCCTGCAGCCCAATTCATTTGCTGTTGCTCTGGCTCTGCATTGCCATACCGGGAGCCTGGCTCGTCTCCATTACCAGTAGACAGTTTCAGCGACACATCCGACGAGGAGATTGAGAGGCAGGTGGCGGAGTTCATGGGGCTGGCACTGCTTCCAGCGTTATCGGATTCTTGAAGTGATCGCGGCCAGTCATCGAAAAAATGCCGTAGGATATGGCCATCTGATTTACCATTGGCTGCATCATTTTGGGCTTCAAAGAGGCCCTTGTTCTCAGTTTTGGACCCTGAGCAACTACAAGGGACAAAAAACACATATGATAGCGCAAAATATCAAGCCGAGAACAACATAAAGATAAAGCTTGGAGAACACGAGCAAAAGGCACCATCTATTGGGTTCAAAAGCAATGGTTGGGGTCGGTTTTTACAGAATCTCTTTCCCAGATTTGAGACATATTTGCCAGGTCCATGTTATGGTCCTACCATAGAGATATCACATGGCTAAGAATTCCTATTGAGATCCCACCAAATCCAATTTTAAGATATAGAAAGATCTTCAAAGAAAAAGCCTCGGAAAGGCACCATGAAGCAAGAAGCATACTAGTCTTGTAATGGCTATAAGATTCACTTTAGGTCTTCATGATAACGCTCCTAATGAACTTGCTGAAGATGTGCTACAGGAATCAAACCCAAAAGAAACAAGAATATTATTTTTTACCTGTGACTAAGATGGAGGAGATCGTTGGAATGAGATGTTCCTGAAATAGCGAAGTGGCTCGCACTATTCACCGTTGCCAAGGGCATGGCGGCAACGGGGATCGTGGTTTTGAGAGCCCCACCACCACTAGCTATAGTATTAGTAGAGGAATTGATGGATGTGGGGATTTCCACAGGCTTTCTTGAACGGTTTCTGCCTCGGTGCACGTGGCGCTCGCAGTACTTCTGGCCGGCCACCACGTCCCTCGAGCACCGCCACTTCTTGCCGTCAGTCCTCCGGCAGCGCCCGGGCTCTGGATCCATGGCGGCTCTCCCCCAGTAGCCTGATTGCAATACTGATACAACATGTTCAAACTCAAGTCATGCAACATGCAACAGCATTTCGAGTTATATATATAGAATATAGTATATATGCGGCCTTTAAGCAGAAGGCAAATAGATAATAATGGAACTATGGCATACACATCAGAAAAATGAAACCATGGTCCACATAAAGACTTAACAAAGTAGTCGTTCTTTCTTCAGTAACGATTATGTTTCACTCCCCATTGCCATAGAAATAACTGCCGTAATAGAATCAATAAATGTTACTGCATATAAACGAGAGGAACTGAAACTCAGAACTTACAAGCAGGCTGAAAATGCGAGTAATGTTGAAGAGGGTGATGAAGAAAATATGGAGGAGTGTGAACAAGGCTTTTCTTTATTGGCTGAAGTAGTTCAGGAGGAACAGCAGCACCTGCCAACATATACCTGAATATCAAAGCCTGCAGCTCAAGCTCCTGCCACTGGGCCAAGCTGAAATAGCTACCCATTCCTAGCAGACATAAAAACAGACCCAGAAAAGATGAAAAGATGAGGGTTAAAACGCATCAAACCGGAAGGAGAAAAGTAATTTGGAATGAAGCCTGGAAAGAAAAGGAAAAGAAATCTTACTAGGAAATATGGTTGCAGCAGCTGATGTTGAATCAGGAAATGCTGACAGGGAGCTGATTTTGCTGCTGGGTTCAGGTACAAACAAGGGGAGAGCAGAGCCGGATAGTTGTGGCTGTTGTGGATGGGGCTCAAGGAGAAGTTTTGGTATCTTTGCAGAATGTTGTTGCTCTGACTCATGCTGGTTTCTCCATTGCTTCAGATGGAAGTCCATGGAGAGAGAGAGGATGGGGTTTTAGTTTGGCTGGATTTAGGTCTGGTTGGTTTAATAGAGCTTTGTTTGGTGCGTTGGGCGTGTTAAGAGAAAGTTTATTCAGATAGTTCTGAGGATTCTTTTATATATTTGGCAGATGCCTCGGAGAGAGAGGGAGGGGGACTTCTGACAGGAAAGCCTGCAAAGTTTGTTTAACACCAGTGGAGAAGCCTTGGGCACTTGAGCAAAAGACAGACAGACAAGACAGTTGATAGAAAAAGGAGAGCTGCAAAATAATTAAAAACGGGAACAACTAGATAGGTAGAGAGAGAGAGAGAGAGAACCTGCAGTCTTTGTGTCTCCTGTGCTTTGGAAATAGCATGGGGGAAATCAAAGCATAGGATATGAGAAGGAAACCGATTTTATACCTCAACTAAACTGAGAGGGGCAGAGACATTACTAAAATTTTATATAGCTTTAAATATATAAATTTTATAAAAAAAAGGTATAAACAAATTTATTTTTTATTAATACAACTCAATTCTTTTTATAAAGAATTTGTATAAGTCATTACTCTTCACAGAATTTACATTGAGAGAGAGAGACAGTTGAGCCGACAGTACAGTTCCATTGCAGCCGAGCCTAGGCTTTACCATTTTGTTTACCGTTTCTACCAAAACTCAGAGACCGACATTATATGAAATTAAATTTATAATTTAAAGTTATAAATTATATTTTATTTCTATATAATTTTTTTGTAATTAAAGTATTTTTTTGTTAAAAATTGTTCTAATTCTTATTTTTTTATTATTAATAATGCTAGGGTTCTTTTTCTTTTAAATATTTTTAACCATTAAAATAAATATATATATAAATTCACTAATAATTAACTTTTAATTATTAAAAAAATAAAATATGTAAATAAACATATTTAATACATACATTTAATATTCATTTTTTTATTATTATTCTTGATTGGATAAGGAAGCGGCTAAGCAACCCATAAACGGGGCTTCCTTTGAAAGCAATGTCAAAATAGAAGAAACAAAGATTCCCAAGACCCACAGAGAAAGCGGAAGGGATCGAAGTTCGGGTTTATGCCTTTCTTCCGCGTCTGCTTTTCATGAAATATTTGAGAATGTTTGGCTATTTGTGGTTTTATTTGAACTTTCTGCAGTTACCAACTCAATAAATATTTGAGAATGTTTTGGGAGGAAAATTAAATTAATAAATTTCATTAATAATATAGCATACTAAGATTTACAAAAGCTTAAAAAAAAATTCAATTCTCAAATGCACTCTTTATTCTTAGGTTAACGTGACAACATTATTTGCAGTTTAGATACATTTTACTTTCGAAAAATAATATTTTACATTCTTGGTTAATATCTTGTTGAAGGCTGAAAGGCTATAATGACCTTCTTTCGTGGAGGCCAGGTAGCGAGGTGTTGTTCACATGTATCTCAAGTACATGTAAAAAATAAGAGTCCTCCTACATCTACAATCGAATTATATAAAAGTGATCTCATAAATTGATATAATTTAACGAATTATACAAAAGTAATTTTACAAATTGCTGTAGTTTCATTTGATCCGTTAAATCTATTTTACAATAAAAATAACTTTATAATCTGACAAACCACACAAGTTTGTGAGATTATTTTTGTATAATCCCTTTATAGCTAGAGTATTTTTTAAAAAATAAATATACTTTTAACAACAACAAAAAAACACATATCAACATTTAAAATTGGACTTTAAAATAAGCAGATAATTATCATATTTTTAATGAATAATTATCATATTATAATTATAAATATGGGTAAAACGTTGTCCACGAAAAAGAGGGCTTGTGCTAAGAATGGTGACAAACATTGCTGGCATCCGAGTCATAAAAAATATAAGAGTCCAATTTAAAACGGTGGTAGGAACTCATGTTTGCTTGAGCAGCTCCATTCCCGATAAGATAAATATTTATTTATCACGTGATTCTTGCACCGTAGGAAATGTCCTCCAACATGCTCCTTGGAGAGGTAAAAAGATCCAACCTAATAGTCCAAGGCCCATGGGTCAAAGGAGGATCCATCAGTCTGGTAAATCGAAGATAATAGCTTTCGATAGGCTCATCCCACAAATAAGAGGTTCGTTCGGCCTGATCTAAGAATAATGAGACACCAACAGAAGTGGTCAAGAGTGACGTGTGCCGACTACCTTGAATCATCGCTAGCACAAAACTACCAAGAAACATGTAAGAGAAGCTATAGCCGCTGTTCGCTTGAAAATTGAAAAAATAAAGGTAGGTGCCATTAGGACGGATCGAGAGGACACAAACTCCTTAAATCCCTATAAAACAACTGCTAGGACGTAGACAGCTGCTAGAAAGGTGGGCACCGTTGTAGCAAGTTGAGAAGCTGTCGAAATGATAACCATGAAGCAGCAACTGTGAGGATGCATGCCGAAAGAGCAACTATGGCTCTCTTTGCGAAAAGAGAGAGATGGACTCATCAACCCTGGCTAAGAGGGTGTTGAAACAAAAGTCACAACCCAACACCGCATTAATTATTTCCTTCAGTGTAATTAATTCATATGTTTGAAGCATGGAGAATGATGGGACAACTCCTCGAAAATGGAAGCCAACGACACCCCAATCCTAATATAAAAACTAACTCAATGTATATTCAAACTCACTAAATTTGAGAGCAAAGAAAACACTTCCTATAAAAGAAACTAATTTAAGTATCAGAGGGTCCCCTGATTATTCCCGTGACCATCCCCGAGGTACTTTCTATTTTTGTATGTTTGTAAGTTCTTTAGTCCATCCCTCAGCTGTTCGAAGAGACCTCCTAATACATACGAAACATGTTCAAAACACTCTTGATTAATAATGAATATATATATACCAAATATTGATTTGATTTCTCTTCTACTCTTCTCCCCTCCATAATTGGTAAAGTGATGAATATCACCAATATCCATACTGAAATATGGTAATTAAGAAAATGTATTTGTTACTTTATTTATATTTAAGAGAAAAAGAAACAAAAAAGAGTTTAAAGAAGAAAAGATATATACAAATTCAATGAAGAAATGGGGACCAATGTGACAGACAAGTGGATGATGGCCTGCCCTCTGACATATTGTTCTCAAAACAAGAAATAATAATTCAACGTAGACTACTTATAAGGCTTAGGGCCTCAAGTCTGACCTATCTTCTCTCTCTTTCTCTCGGCACCCTATAAATACACTATATCACTTCCACTATATCTCAATTGATATATTATCCTCTCATTTTCTTTTGATTTCATATTTGCATTGATACGATACCATTCATCAATTATTAGATTAGCTCGAATTTAACAAGTTCAAAATGTAATATGGATCATACCATATCATCATATTTATACATCTATTTAACCAAAATCCCAAATTGCTGTTCAAAAACTAAAAAAGCCCCGTATGTTATTAGTAAGAGAATTGTTACAGTTATAAAAAAATCTATAAAAATAAATTTACAAATTGATATGGTTTCATGTGTTATGTTAGATCTACTTAATAATAAAAATAATTTTAAAATCTGACATACCAAATTAAGTTACATCAATTTATAAATTTATTTTTATAAAAATTTATTATAGTTAAAAGTATTTGTCTATTAATAATAATTGATTGTATACCGATACATGAGGCCTGTGGTGGGCTACAGCTGTCACCGTCCCCAAAACGAATGAGATCAAGTGAGAGGGAGGGACTCGGGGGAGGGGAGGCGTGGCTAATTAAAGAGCGAGCACGCCACTTAAGCCAAGCCGATTTGTCTTTGTCTGCTAAAGTGGTCCACACCACCATCTCTGCCCACTCCAATTATTACCAAGTCCTTTTTTTTACCGACACATCCTCCTTTCTTTCTTTATTTACCCTCTTCCCACCTATTAGTTTTTATTTACCGAGATATTCTCCTGCTTTTTTAAAAAAACTCAAAACAAAGTAAAGGATGTGTTTAAATATTGAATTGAGTTGAGTTGATAAAATATTATTAGAATATTATTATTTATTATTATTATTATTTTAAAATTTTAAAAAATTAAATTGTTTATTATATTTTATATTAAGATTTGAAAAAATTATAATAATGAATTGAAATAAGTTGAAATAAATTTACTTTCAAACGAAGTATTTACTATTTAGCACCGTGATTTATGATTTTTCTTTTTTAATGCCTGTTAAAGTTATCACTCTCTTTGGGTCTAGTTGGGCAAACACCGATCTAATAAATTCGGTGATTAAATAAATTTATTTGAATAGATTATTTTAAAGAAAAATAATAGTTATAATCGTGAGTGTCTAAATATTATGCAATCACTTTAAAAAGAATAAATAAATACGAGATTTATATAAAAAAATAATAATTTTTTAACAGTAGTCCATACTTTTTTTCAAAGCGACTACACGACACTTGCGCACTCCATGATTGTATGTAGTATTACTTTTATTTTAATGTTGATACAAAATATTAAAAATTCCATATAATGCAATTTAAATATTTTATATTGTGTATATAAAAAATAAAAAATATAAATTTATTGACTAATTTCAATAAAAATATGATATAAATATAAAAAGTTTTAACAAATTTATATTTACTTATTTAACCTTAATTATCAACATTTTTTGTCTCATATACGAAAAAGTTAAAAGACCATTGAGTTATAAGTATCTGGTAAATGTAGTATTTTTGCATAACCAAAAATTTAACAAAAAATACTAATTCATCTCCTAAATTTGTTCATTCAACTAAAGAAAATAAATAATTTTATGTTATTTTTATTGAATATGATGATGAAAAAGTTAATATATGTTTAGTTAAAAAAAACTCAAAGTTTGGATAATTTTAAAATAAATACAATTTTGAGTCGGTTGAAATCGATTTAAAATCTGTTAAAATTAATTTAAATCGACTTAAATCGATTGATTAAAGTGATTCAATGAACGATTCAATTTAAATAAATTAAATCAACCCTTGGTCGTATCGTTTTTTCAAGGCTTAACCTGACTACAACATCTCTTGTCTATAGCCATATCCATGCTTCTATGACTTGTAATTACGATGCATAAAAGAAAAACGTTAGCTGACAAATAAATTTTATAAAAATATAATTTATAAATTGATATGATTCATAACACATTTCTCCCCATAAAATCCACTAAAATTATTTTAAAAACGGTGTGTTGTGAATTTTAACTATGTCTCGTAAAAAAAATATTTATATTTTTCCATTGTATCAAATACAAAATCATGTGCTATACTGTTTTCACACAAATCTAAGACAAACAAAACCGACTTACATCGTACAATTAGATAAAAACCATTATTTACAAAACTTTATCTGTTTTAAATCGACCCCACCACTTAAAAGAACAAAAATCGCTAATATTTTTCTCACGAATTTCAATATGAATAAATACTCTTAGCTTTTGAAATGAAAAATTTTAAAAAAAAATACAAAAAACTTATCCGTGCAGTGAGTTTCGCTATAATTTCGATTTAATAGCAAAGTTTTTCCGACAAGTCGCAGCTATAAATCGAACCTCTTGAATATCAGTTAGTTTATTTTTGGGAGAGAATATCAATTGAATAATATTAGATACAGTCATGGATTGTACAAGCATCGTGCACTCCTTTTAAAAAAAAAAAAAATCTATTATTAAAAAATTAATTTTTTCATGTAGGTTCCATATTTATTCATTTTTTTTAAAAAAATACGTGGTACTTACGCATTCCATGACTACAAATATAATTTCTCATGTCAATTAGTCTATGGATGATATATAGAAGAAGTACAAAATGTGCTGAAAGACAATAACTTGGCAGATGCCGTAGTGCGATTTTATTAAAGAGGTATTACATGCCAATGATATGTAATAGATCAAGTGATCGATAAGAGTGCTGTCTTTATGGCATGTGATCGTCTCTGTTTTGAGAGATTTGAGTCCAAACTCCAAGCCGTCAAATCGTGACGTTGTTCCCTTCCCTAGTGAGTTTCATTCCTTATAGCATTAGTATTGATCTATGCATAATACATATACATATACAAAATTATATTTATATAATATAACCCTAAAATCTTCTACATTGATTTATGCATATCCAAATATTTAACTACCTATAATCAATACTTATCTAAATTTGGATAACTACTATCCATCATACAAATCATATTTTAATCATTATTTCTCTCTCCTCCCACTCTCTCTCGCAATAATTTTATTTTCTTCCTCATTCAACAACATAACAAACATTCACTTGCACATTCATTTTATTATTGTAATATATTATATATATTTTTTTCATTTTATTATATTTTTTATTATTATATTTGTATTATTAATATCAAATGTATGTAGTGGATGCTAATTGTAAAATATATATAAAAAAATTGATTTTAGCTAAAAATTGATTTTATTATTATTTTATCTCAAATATGCATAAACTAATATGAAAATTTTACTTGAATGACAAAGTAGATATACAAAAGAGATGATTTTACATATCCATATACATAGACTAATGCTAATAGTCTTACACGCTTGTCTTAATTTTAACAACACTGCTACTGCTAGCTGACAGTTGAAACTCAACGACTAACAACTTCACGAATTTAAGTCGGAGTCGGCAAAATATTACATTTTTAAACTTAGTCGGAAAATAGAAAAATTTATAGAAAAATTATTATCGTCAATCACTATTTATCACTATACATCTCACATCTTATAAAAAATTATAAATATAACATGTAAAAATAAATAGTAATTGATGCATAACATTTATCAAAATAATAACTGCCGACATTAATCTCTTAACCTCCGAGAAGAGAAATGGGAGAGGGGAGGCCAGTTCTCCCTCCACTTTCATGCTTATATTGGCCTGGATGGAATTGGATATGCTTTTCATATATATATATATATATATATATATATATATATATATTTTGATGAATGATGATTGTAACTTTCGATTACTTCTACGTAATTTAGTACGTGTTAAAACTATTTAATTTGAATTAGAATATAAATTCATCTTAAAATATTGATATATATTAAGTATTAACCACCTTAGAATTTATTAAATTTTATTGTTGGATCGGTACCCAGATTATGACTTAAATCTAATTTGAGAAAATGCTTGCAACTCCTCAACATTTACTATGACTATGGAGACAAATAGAAACCTCCCGTTGGTCCCTACCCTTTCAAGCTCTTTTTTTTTATAAAAAATAAATAAATAAATAAATGTTTGCTTTGTTACAACTACTGTCCAGCTTCATAAATTGTGAGAGCATCCTATGCGTGAATGGGATTTCAGAAGATCAGTGGTAGATACAGTTTTTGGATAAGTTTATTATTAAAAAATAAATTAAATTTATTATTAAAAGATAATTTTTTATATAAATTTTAAATTGATATATATATTTTTTAATATACGAAATTTGAACACATGCATATATCATTTCTAGAATTGAAGGAAAAAAAAAAGCGGGCACAGAGAGGGATAGGAAGGTAAATAAGAGGGGAGCAATGCAAAGAACTGGTGGAGAAAGAAGAGGCATCTGAAAGTGTCAGAAGTTAAGAGGAGAAAGTGAGAAACAGCAGGTGGGTGGGTGGGTGGGTCTTTGTTTTTCTCCATTCTTTTTAATTTTGACGGAGTGATGTGACCAACTACTCTTTTGTGAAATGACGTGACTACTCAGGTTCCCCGCTCCCCTTCCCTCACCGGAACTGGGTGCACGTTAAAATATCACAATTTTGACCATCCACCAATAAATTATATAAAATAATTTTATAAATTTACATAATTTTATCTTATTTATTAAATTTATTTTATAATAAAAATAAATTTATACAAATCAAATTATATTTATAAGTTTTATACACTATACACCATCTTTTTTTGTCGTTAAAATATTTCTATTTTGATAATAATAATAATAAAATTATTTAAATGTAAACATTTCATTAATATTTTAAAAAACAATATTATACATCCTAATCATAATCCATTATAC
Organism: Juglans mandshurica; assembly: GCA_022457165.1. NCBI lineage: Eukaryota > Viridiplantae > Streptophyta > Magnoliopsida > Fagales > Juglandaceae > Juglans > Juglans mandshurica. The sequence continues at coordinate 33,322,969 of CM039626.1, forward strand.
ATAGAAAATTATTATTTTTCATTCTAATTTTATTATCTGCAATCAGTTGATTTAGTATATTTTAAATTATTAAATATGATAAAAATTCAGATGAAAGATATTTTTTCCTTACGCATAAACTTGTAAAATACAGTTTTGGCCAATCTCAAAGCACATAATACATGCACCAACAGGCAACAGCTCCCTAACAAAAAAAAAAAAAATACACAAACAAAATCCACGTACGATAGATGAAGTGAAGCAGGGACGAATTCTGGGGGTGGTGGGGATGGTAAATCATAAATATTTTACTGGAGACAAGGTTTCGAAATAAATTTATACAATTTTCTTATATATATTGAGAATGAATGTGATAATTAATCATTTTTATTTATTGAAAGATCAATTGACATATTAAGTATTTTTATTTTTTAGTTAAGATTCAAACTTAGAATTTCCTATATATTTATGCAATTTTTTAAACAGTCTTTTAATTTTTGTTATATGCAAACTTTTATATATCCTATGACCCCGGCCTATACATATATCCTAGCTTCGCCCCTAGAGTCAAATTAATTGCTTTAATGTATATACGTAGTCATGACTCTCGTATATAGGAACTTTTTTTTATTTTTTAGGTTATCTTTTTAGCACGGAAACGGGTGAGACAAGATTTAAATAGTGAGTTTAGATGAAATAATATAAAATATTATTATAATAATATTTTTATTTGAGATTTAATGAAGTTGAATGATTTATTATATTTTATATAAAAATTTAAAATAATTATAATAATTATATGAGATGAATTGAAAAGTGCTATCACAATCCAAACATCCCCTGAATAGGAGCGCAGGAATCACATCCTAGAACTAGGAACGTAAATTTGCACGCACCATCCATCCATGCAAAGAACTAATGGGATAGACATCTGGATGACTATATTGATTACCACATGTTTGTCGAATGATACAAACAATATATTTCATAATAAATATTGTAAATTAAGAGTATTTTTATAAGATATTATATAAAAAAAAATTCTCTTATTTTTATTTGTGTTTGATAAATGAAGTAATCTTATAGTATTCATAATTACTATATATTTATAAACAGCTTATTATTATTTACGATTACCTTAATTTGATTATACTTTTTCACATGCAGTTTATATTCACGTATCAACGAGCCTTAAAATATAAGTATCGAAGTGATGCATCATTTTTATTGTCATTAAAGTATCACAACGTCGCTTGATCAGGAAAGTAATGATAATGTCCTAAGATTGCTCTACAAACGATAGAAGAAACTTATTCAAGCTCTAATATAAATAGTACTCTTCTTACCAGATCAAATGAAACGCATTAAGTGCTTTGTTGGGTGGATCAATCTTTTGCAAAGATATACTCCTTAATATTAAAAAAAATATATAATAATTGGGAGCTCCGATCCCCACAAAATAAGTAGATTCATATTATTCATAAAACTAAAAATTATATAATTAAGTAGTGATAAATACACAACACTTTACACAACACATGTTATAAAATAAGGATATTTTGGTAAAATGATATTAGTTTTATAAAGTATTTTACAAAAATACCCCTCCTTTTAAACATTGTTGTATAAAATGTTGTGAGTTTATCATTTTTCTTTATACAAAGAGTAGTGCCCAGAATCTACCAAAAAGGTCAAAAATATTTTTTTATTTTATGTATTCTTTTAATTATTATAAATATTTAAAAAAAATAAAAAATTCATAATATTATTAAAAAAATATTTTTTAATCACTAAATTAAAAAAAAAAAAAAAAACATTCGGGATGCAATCCAAATTCGGGTCCCAAAGCTCTTACAAAATATCTCATATGGTATATAGACTTCATCTGAGCAAATTCCAAACCCTGGCATATGAAGTAGAGAGTCTTCCATAAAGTGATAAGACTCAAGAGAGAAGCACGCAGAGTAGGCTCTACATTTATGAAACACACGTTCTCTTTGGATGAATTTATTCGCAACAGTTCACAGTACGTACATTTCTCACAGTTCCTCAGAATCCGGCCAGTGCCGGGGCATATACGTCAACGCTCGACAGTCGGGACACAACCCACAAAGGAAAAAAAAAAAAAAAAAAAAAATCTTGGATCAGCTCCTGGTCGTACGGGGTAAAGACAAGGGCCCACACGAACAGTCCACGTCATCTAAGTTGTCTTTACTCCAACTCACTCGTTTGAAATTAAAAAAGAGATGGGGGCTGGGCTTCACATGTCTGAAGAACTCATACGTCACTGACTCAGTGTGTCAGTAAAGTTGTCAGAAAGTTGGAGGGTAGCTTTGCCCACGTCGGTCCCTTAACTTTTTTTTTTTTTAAGTAATGTTTTAAAAAAGCTGGGCACGCGAGAGCTTACGATGATCTCACGTGCCTTCACGTGAGTCCTCACTTTTTTTTCCCCTCGAGATTTGTCTTCCCCCCTTTTATTGGAGAGACGAGCTTTGTATGTATTCGCTCGTACCAAGGCCATTCTTGTCTGCGTGTGAGTAATATGTGGGTCTTACTGTTTTTTAAATTGATTTCCACTAGGTTGGATTATCTTCGTTCATTACACGTTGGTTACACCACTGATTACCGTACTCACAATCTACCAATCTTTAAAATTGATGGTTGTCAAAAGAACGGCACACGAGACTCAAACAGTCCATACCTCGTATGATATGGATATTGATGTCACATAAATAAGATAACAGTGTTATATGGGTGGGACCTAGATTTACCACTTTCCTATTTTCGAACTATACACTAAAAAATATTTAAAAAAATAATAATATTCAGAAACAATAATTTGGTGAGGTTGCCATGCACGCTCATAAATGGGAAGGCGAGCCACGACGTCATGACCATCGTCTCGGTGCCCAAAAGGCCCAATTGTATCACAAGATTCACTAGGATGGAGGCTACTCCAAAATGGCTCTTGTTCAGACCATTTTTGTTTATCAGGCCCGGTTTATTAACTTTCAGCCCTTTTCAGGAAAAATGCCAACTTAGGCTGGCCCAGCATCGTTGAACCCGGGCCCGTCAGTTATGGTCCTGATCTAAAGGCCGGCCATTGATATCAATCTTTTACTGGTGCACGCTATTCTGTACAAGAAGGTTGGGTTGAAGGGTTACAATCAAACCAGCTGTAAATTTGCAGATGCATAAGAAATTGACAAGATCCAAAGAAACTTGGTCCCCGGAGCATTTTTGCTAATTGCAACAAAACGACAGAGCTTATGGTTAATTAAGCAAAAATCCAAAATAAAAGTGACAAAGGCCTAACAGCCTAGCTATAGCTAACCGGCTGTTTGATATCACATTCAATTTCTCGTGAGGGACAGATGCTTGATTGCGAGAGCAGCAAACATCTTTTTATTGAGTTTTGAAGCCATATATGGAGTTTGACAACAAACAACAACGATAATAATATGACTATTATTCTGTTGAATGCTAACATTGTAAGATTATTACTCAATTAAATGCTAGCCAATAAAACCGACGCATGTCAGCATAATTAATATACCTTTTTTTTTTTTTTTTTTCTAATTAACAAAGATGATAGATTGCATGTAATTTAATCCATTTTTGAGTTCTCCGGGAATGGAACTCAATGCATACGTCAGCATTTCGTGTGTTTGTCCTTTTCTTTTGGGGGTCATTTAAGGAAGGAAAATATTAGTGTATATCTACGTACGACTTCGTGACATGGGTGGTCAACTTTGGTAACCTGAACTAACATCGGATTCTGATCCAAGAAACTCTTGTTGGGTACTGTTGGCATTTGAGGGTGAAAATATGAGCAGTGTACGAGACGGGCAAACAAAGTTTTTTTATTTTTATTTTTTTCATTATTATTTTATATTCTTATGCATTTTTTTTAAAAAAAAATTCATAATATCATTAACAATGCCACATGCAGTTTCTACTTGCAATACAAGTCTAAATAATTTTATCTATAAAATATTTTAAAATTACAAAAATATACATCCTAAAATGATGTTTTTTCTCATTTAATAAATGTCTGCACATACAGTCTCCAAGTGAGGACTGCAAATAGAATTTTTTTTAAAAATAATTCATTAGCTCTATTTGAATAGTAAGATGAGATGAGATGAGATGAGATGAAATGAAAATTGAAAGTTGAATAAAATATTATTTTTTAATATTATTATTATTTTGAGATTTGAAAAAGTTGAATTATTTATTATATTTTGTGTGAAAATTTAAAAAAATTATAATGATAAGATGAGATGGGATAAAATACTTTCGGTACCCAACCTGGGTCTAAATAAAAAAAAAATTATCTTTTTTCTTGAAAGTATATATTATATATAGTGCCCCCACACCACATGGATTCCATCAATCGGATACCCCAATATGGATTCTGATTTCTACACAACTCACCAACTCTGCATGTAACCGTTATTCCAAAAAAAAAAAAACTCTGCATGTAACCGATAACTAGTAGTCGTTACACCGAGAGGAGAACATGGATGGAAGAAGGATCGCTGAAAACACGATTGAAGAATACATGAAGGAATTGTCAAGACCAAAGTCAATGTGAAATCTCGAACAAAAGCATTTTCCGATTTGTAAAAATTAGCCACTCATCTAATTATAGTTGTCATTATCATAAACCTAAAGGCTCTTTAAAAGGCTATAACGTATAATTAAAAAAAAAAAAAAAGAAGGTATGCATGCATTCGTGACGTTTACTCAGGGTTATGAAAACATTGCGAAAAGAAAATCTTAAATACTTGGGAATATGTACAGGTTTTAGATTTTGTCTATGGAACCAATCATAAGGATCTAGGCTAAGAGCCTAAAGGATAAGGTTGCCCAAAACATTAACTGACACCCAACAAAATTCTCAGGAGAAGAACACAGTGATGTCGTACGTACAGGTTTTGCCAGACCAAGGCATTGCACTTTTTAAAAAAAGAAAAAAAAAATCAACGGCCAGATCACAACATTGTATGTACCACCGAAATCATCGGCAATTTTTTTTTTTTTTTTTTGGGAATGCAAAATTGAATTGAAACCCTTATGGTGGTGGGCCTGAGGCGACAGATCATTTGAGTTCGCAAACACGCCTTAATCGATGCTTATGCTGTGAACGTATTCGTTGCTTTCATTTATTAAGAAATGATATTTACCTAATATATTTTTATAATAATATTATAAGATGAGAGTATTTTTATAAAATAATATTATTTTTACAGGATATTTTATAAAAATATTATTAATTTAAAATATAATTATATAAAGTGTTGTAAAAAATATTATAAAATAATTTTCATTTAAAAACAAAACAAAACAAATAGCACGCCGATGACCCTTTTCCTAATGCGTGTATTGAACATCCAGCATTGGATGGCCCACTGAAGATTCCTAGCGCCATTTGATTAGATCTTGGGATCTCAAAAACGTAATTTTCTGTTTTTTGTTTTTGTTTTTTAAATACCTAATGAAAATTTTGTGCTTGAAAATTTCAAATGGTGAAATGGTCCCCACCTCATAGACTGGGAGAAAAAGTAGAAACCCATTAGCAAGGGATTATGTCATTGAAGAATATTTAAAGTACACCTTGACTCAATCATACCGAGTAAAATAAGAATTACTCAAAGAAACAATAATAAAATCAAAGAATACTAAATAAGAAAAAAAGAAAAGCAAAAGAAAAAAAAAAAGAAGAAAGAATGAGATTCTTCCATTGAAGCCCCCTGATTGGAAAGTGTGTCGTAGTTGTCAAAAGCTTAGCTAAGCTGCCGTTTAGGAGAGGAGCTTAGGGTGACCTGACCCATCCTAATTTAGGTCGACTCCCACACCAAACGACGTTTAACTTAAGACGTCTTCAAGCAGGGAATCAAATGGGCAAAAAAGTTATTAGGTTTTGAATAATTTAAAGAAATGATTTCCTTTTCAATCTCCTCCGGAAATTCAATCCAATATAAAATGCATGCAGTTACGTGACTTTGTAGCGGATCAAATACAACACAATACTGGGCTGAGGGTTATAGATACAATGGTCTCAATAAGCATCAAATACACTTGATTTACTTATAATGAATAAACATGTCAGTGAAAAGTGTAAAAAACAAAGAGACCAACAAACATAAGTCAGATAAATTGAACCACTACTACACTTCCTTTAAAAACAGAGAGGAAGAATTCAAGATAGCAAGCTAAGATTAATTACCGAAAAGAATCCCTTGAGTTGTTGTCCAAACACTAACAAAAAAAAATATAATTAATGATGTGATTGCTTGAGTCACCCATGCAGATGAATTAGATCCGATTGTATTGAGAAGTGATTTCAATTCATCTCATCATTATACTTTTTTTTTAAATTTTAAAATAATATTTTAATAATATTTTATTCAACTTTCATCTCATTTAAACTCTCGATCTAAATAAACCGTTGCTTGAAGTTGGCCGTCTAGCTACTTCACAAAACTAACAACCTTGTCAAATCAAGCAACCTGGTTATAAAAAGATAAGAAAGACATACTGGTAATTGGAAACAAAAAAAGGATAAACAAAACTGAAAACTGCTTTAATATTTTCACTATAAAAGGGGGGCCATTCACATTAGATGTGTACGTAGTAGCTTGTGTAGGTACAATTGAATTTGATTTTGAAAATGTAGAAGGTGTTTATCAACTCATACGGAAATTGTGTATACAGGTTTTTAAAATTTCTGGGACCCAATTCATTCAGTAAAGTTGAATCGGGGTTTCAATCTTTATCAGTCGTTGGCAGTTTAGTCATTTCAGGCTTCAGCCAGCGCTTTTTGAAATTCCATGGTTTTTTATTTTTATTTTTTTTATTATCTTTTTGCCCTCTTCTTTGTTTTTGGCTCATAAAGAAAAGCTAACGCTGGACACTCTTAAATACACCTTTTTTTTAGGGCAAAAAAAATTTAAGGACAGCCTCGTTTATCAGCACTCGCAAGTCGCAACAGGGGAAACAGAGCAACCCATATGTGAAGGCAAAAAAGTAAGAGAGAGAGAGAGAGAGAGAATCAGAGAGCAAGGAAAGAAAGATAATAAAGAGGGGAATTCAAGGAAGAAGAAGGGTTTCTGTGTAGTTGGGACTGGAGACCATGCAGACAGCGGAGCCTCCTCAAAACTCGCAACAGCTAATGGTGCAGAGCTCGGGAAGCCTCAGTTTCAACAGCAACTTATCCAAAGAAGACGAGGAGATGTCAAGGTCTGCTCTCTCTACGTTCCGGGCTAAGGAAGAGGAGATTGAAAGGAAGAAGATGGACGTCAGAGAGAAGGTTCAAGCGCAGTTGGGCCGTGTTGAAGAAGAAACCAAGCGTTTGACCACGATTCGTGAGGTATGTCTGAAAAAATTTACATGTATCTTATAGTATGTCATCGGAGGAATAGAGAAACCGAGATTTCTTCTGTATTTTTCATTTAGCTTTTGGTGAAATAAGAAGTGGCATAAGTCGCAAAATTTCCAAGATTCATGATCTGAATGAAACGTTGACGGTAATATCAATGAATTCTAGGAAATTCACCTTTTCTTATCTAAAAAAAGCATCTTTTGAGAATCCGAAGCAGCACTTCTTTGATGTCTTCCCTGTTAATTTCTGATGTGAGTTTCTCATGCCTAGAAAACTTAGATACTACCAACGAGGTTTATTTTCTCGATGTTAATTCCCATAAACTTTTACACGACTTATATAAGCTCAAACAGTCACCAGAAGTCGGGATCTGAAACAAAAATCATTACAGATTGAACTTGCGACAGGGTGTTTTCATCTGAGAAACGAAAAATTTAGAATCATTTGTTTCTCGTGAACCTTTTCATGGCAAAGCAAGGTATTTTGTTAATTTCCATGAAATTAAGACGCTTTTTTTCCCCTCAATTACTTGATAACTCAAAGGTGACTCTCTGAAAATCTTTGAAGCAGGCCAGTTGAATAATTCAAGCCAACCAAAATGGCAAAAACCCAGTACTATTGTTTTAATAGAATATTCAGTACTTGCAGGTTTTTTGTGATAATATTGGCGTGTGTAATTGTGAGACTTTAAGGTGTTATTTGTAGATACATAAAGTCTGTGCAATAATTGTTGTGAAAAATGTAAGACTGCATTTTTTCTATTTTGTTCTGATCTTAAATAAAATCGATGGAGCTACCAGGAGCTTGAAGCGCTAGCCGATCCCATGAGGAAAGAAGTTGCATCCGTCCGCAAGAAGATTGATGCAGTGAACAAAGAATTAAAGCCATTGGGGCATACCTGCCAGAAGAAGGTAAAGCACTTATCTAATACCAAATTTGGTCTCTATTAAGTTTCGCTGTGCATATCACGCGGAATCATCCAACATCTTACTTTGATTTGTATGAGAAAACCGATCAGAACCAGTGAATTTGGGTTTATAATTTGATGCAGGAGAAAGAATACAAAGAAGCTCTTGAGGCTTTCAATGAGAAGAACAAGGAAAAAGTACAACTTATAACGAGGTTAATGGAGGTTAGTGTCATAACTTTCTGCTTAAATGAAAGCATATGAATCATTGTATAACCTAATTTTGCCGTCTAATAATCAACCTTTTTGGCAACGTTTGATGATTTGAGCAGCTGGTGGGTGAAAGTGAGAGGTTGAGGATGAAGAAGCTGGAGGAGCTGAGTAAGAACATTGATTCATTACAATGAAATAGCCTGCTGCTAATAACTGATTAGGTTTGCGTAGCTTTGTGTGACATATTTATATTTTATATATGGGTGCTTTCGGTTTGGTGTATTTTATGATATCTTTGTTTGTTTCATTAGCATTTTATGGAATACTCATCTGATTTTAGGAAGGGAAATGCCCTACAAACAGGTTTGTAACTAAATGTATTTGGATCTAGCATTTTCTTCTCAAAATTTTCCCCTCGTGTTCATATTTGTATTCTCTCTTTTAAGCCCTCTGTAATTTGATTTTTCTTCCATTCTCTCCCAATAATGGCTTCTAAGAGCCATTGGTATTTATTTAGTATGTATACTGTTGGGAATTTATGAGGCAGAAAGGGAACTTGTTAGTGTTGATAAGGAATTATTTGACACGAAGAGTCTAATAATTAAGAGATGAAGTAGAGCTGAATCTTATCATTGACAGTTAGAATATTCATCTTTCCCTGAGCTTACTTTGAAGGCACTCTCAGTAAGGGTACAGTGGCTAGCACTGACATGCGTTTGGATTCTCCCCATGGCCATAAAAAGTGAAGTAATGGAGCTTTCATGTTTTTCAGTGACACATGCCGAACTGGATTCTCCCCCCATTACGAGAGAGGTCCTGCCATTTGAGCAGCTACCAATAACAACGGTTGATGATAACAACAATTGAGAGGTCTCTCGATTCTCAAATCAGCACTATGTATATCTCTTATGCCGAGTAGTTAGTGTTTATATTGTGTTAGGCTACAGTTTTATCGTATCAAAATCGATTTCATTTCATCAGTCTTAAAATATATAGATGAATGTTTTCATAGACCAGAGACAGAGCATTTATCAATTTAATTACTCATATTACCCTTTTTTTTTCCAGTATAATTTATGATAATGATCTGAGAGTTTTAACAAGACCAACATAAACTTCGCTGTCTGTTTTGTAATGGCTCCATGGAAAATATTCATCTAAGATTAACTGGAACGTGAAGAAATGGGTGGAAAACAACAGAATCAGATCCATGTGGGCTGTGCACTCCTCCTAGTGGCCATCTCCTTTCAAAATAGACAATTTACCCAACTGATTTAGACGTAAAAGACAATTGAGTAGGGTAAAGGTGTAGGTCACTCACCCTGCCATATGTTTTTTCGTGTTTGGATCCCTTTCTTTAATAATTTTAAAAGGACAGATTAGGCCAACTGTATTAACCACTCCGACTGCTAACAAAGTGAAAAGCGTTCCTCTTTCTTTTATCCTTTTTTGAATTGTCTGTAATCATAAGTATTGCCGACCGTTGGATAAGAATGAGATAAAGCCAAAGTTTCTGCATTGTTGTTTTAATAATCATTGCCGTTTCTCCCCCAAAACAAAATGGACATATCATATGGGAAACACAACCTCAACTGTATAATTGCTGTTTTATTATCTATATATTAGCTTAGAGCCTCAATCAAATTCAAAAGATTGATGTGTAAGACCATATGATCAACGACACGTATTATGCGTTTTAGATTATCAGAGAAATGATTATAATTTTGGAATATAATTCTGTCTCTATTCCATTTGGTTCCTGTATTTTCCTGCTCTTAAATACAGAGGAAACTGGACCACAACCACCCCAAGAAGGGAGCGGTTCCCTTGGAATAGTCAAAAGATTGGTGACTTGGCACGCTTTGACTGGGTTCAGATAATCAAATCAAAGCATGGACTCTTGACCACGCCAGACCACCTATAGGCATTTCTTAACACGCCTGGAAGATGGAGGCTACTGGTTTTACCACGGATATGTTTTTTCCTTTTTTTTTTTTTAATTTTTTATTATTATGAAAAGACGGAAGATATTTTGCATATTCTATAATGAAAAACTTGATCAGTGCTGTTGTCAAATAGAGTTAAATTACAGTATATAATACTTTGAATATTGGAATTGATTTGAATATTAACATAGCCCATTAAGGGGAGCCCGTTTGTTCAATAGTCCAACGTTCTTACGTACCGAACAAGTTCTCCTCTTCTGTTTACAAGATTTCACAAGCGAAAAACAGGAGCAAAAACTCGGTGTTTTTTATTTGCCAAGTGCTATAATGACAAAGAAATTTTATAAAAGTAAACTTATAAATTAATGTGATTTAATATGGTACGTTAGATCTGTTTTATAATAAAAATAATTTTACAATTTAACATATCACATCAAATTACATAAATTTGTGGATTTACTTTTACAAAATCATTTCTCTTTTTATTTTTCGTTTAGAATTGTAAATAAAAGGACAAATGGAGGACCATTCCATAATCCATTTCCAGTTTCCAAAGTAGTCGCTGTTGCTTAAACGCTGTCGATACCTTTCATTTCATGGACACAACTTACAAGTCTGGGCTCCAGAACCTGACCATTGTCCAATGAATTTCATGTATATAAGAAAGCCCAAAAGCCCATGCTAAAATTTTCAATATCCTGTGGCTGTTATATTAATATATACTCTTTATCACCACATGAGAATCTACCAGCCCACAATTCCCCATTGTTCAATTTTCTGTGCCTTCGCCTTTGTGTCGGCTGTAGTTTAAGCCCATTGAGAAACTGGGCTTCTCTTGTTTCTTTCATTTTTCTATCAATATTAATATATATCCAGTTTAGCATAGACCTTGGGTCTAATTAAGGACCCGGAGCCGGAGGGATTGGTAAGAGAGAGGATAAGGTATTGCTTATGAGTAATGCTACATACAGTCGTGAAATACGCAAACGCCATGCAGTCGCTTTGAAAAAGAGTGGGGCCCACTATTAAAAAATAAATTTCTTTTCATGTGGGTCTCATATTTATTTACTTTTTTCAAAGCGATTGCACGGCGCTTACACACTTACAACTGCAAGTATCATTTCTCATTACTTATTTATTGTCTGGTTCGGATACAGCTAGCGGTTCTATTAATTATTTGTAAGAAGCTTCCAAGACACTTTCAGCAAATTAAATTAGATGAGTATAATATCGCACTAATTAAGCATGTTTTTGTCGACAAAACCATGTTGAGTAAGAAGCTAAAACATATTGTTTTGGCCGGGAAGATGCCCGTACGACGGTGTGCAGCCGACTGATCCTTTATTGTCGTCGTTTGATGCAGTATGGAGGAACATACATTCACAGATTTGATCTCTTTAAACATGAAACGACAAGACTTTGTCCCATTACTCGAATAGTCAATGAAAGTATCTAGACAAAATGCATTTAGAATAAATATAATTGATGTTCACATATCATGTGTTCAAGGCAGAATCTATGTACCCATCTCCATATCTTAGGCTTGATTTGTGTTAGGTTCCCCGGCGTTCTCCATTCCTTTGATGTGCCTTATGCCTAGATGAAGAGAATCTCACAATTTGCATGTCTCCTGTTAGAGTGACCCATCTCAATAGAATAATAAGGCTGCCAATGGGAGGTTTTGTACTTTTGTGGGCCTTTAAATAGGAGACCACGTTGAGAAAAGAGTATGATATATAGTAGGAATTCGAAATTAAGAAACGCCAAAACTCTTCTGCTTATAATTCATTGCATGCGGTGGAGTTGAGAACTTGAGGTGGGCTTTCACACTTTGACTTGTTGACGTCATTAAAAAAATGAAGTCTATATCATATGCTGCATGCTATGAATAATTAAGCATATTATCATGAAAACTCTTATTCATAAGCTGATCACTTATTGTAATACAAAAAAGAGTGCAAACATTAGGAGAGGTTTGGATTCAGATATGAGTTAAGATGGTTTGTGAATAGTAGAATAAAAGTTAAATTATTTATTATATTTGGTGTGAGAATTTAAAGAAAAAATTGAATTATTTATTATATTTGGTTTGAAAAAAGTGAATAAATATGAGACATACATGAAAAGAAATTAATTTTTTAACAGTAAACTTCACTCTTTTTCAAAATAACTGTACGGTATTTACACATTTCATGACTGTATGTAGCATTAATTTTTATAAAAATATCCCTAATTTAAAACATAATTATATAAATTATTGTGAAAAATATTGTATAAATAATTGTCGTCCATAAAAATGCGAATTCGAGAATAATGCAATCATAGCATATATGGTATCCGATGCAGAGGGGTACTGCCGCGTCACATACGGAGCCACATGTGCGGTTTGCAACGATGGAAGAGCTGGGCCCACAACAGTACGCGGACAAATATCCGACCGTCTCTGACACGTGGATTCTTCCGACAATACACACGTGGAAGTTAGACTCGCCAAGGATTGGTTGATTTTTTTTTTTTCATCTGGCGAATGACGGTGCATTTGTAGGAAACCGTCTCATCTATCTTTTGTCGTCTGAGAAAAGTTTTAGGGCTTTCGGCTTATTGTGTGGAGGCCCTGCAGATTTACTAAATCATGTTGCCTGGTACGAAGGTTGCGTGGTCGTTTTGTCCTGCCATTTATTACACGGGCTAAATTTAGAGTCGGACTACTCTGACGAGTAGCACGCTCAAGTTACCATTTTTAATATTTAAATATTTAAAAAAAAAAAAATTCAATACATATAAAATTACTTTATTAATCCCTAAATAAAAAAATAAAAAATAAAAATTTCCAAGAGGTCAAATAGAGCCATACAATTGGGAGGGCAAAGTAATTTTTTTTCCTAAACTTAAGCAGTGGAATTGGCATTGGGAGACCCAGAAAGAAGTAGTAGTAGTAGTAGTAGTATGGGAGAGTGAAATGCTCGAAATTCATATGGTCAATCAAAACATTTGCATTTAATACCATATAATTAATAGTCCAACGATAAAACGTGCTTTATAAAAAAGCAGTACATGTAAATTAATTAATGATGTCAAGGTTTTGTCGACAATGATCAAACTAAAATAAAATTTAAATCGATGGAGATAAAAAGAAATATTACAAATTAAAGTATTATGCATGCTTCCTCGCACATGGTGGTAGAATATTGGGCCCTATTTTTAATGAATTGATCCCAAATATTATATGCTCGAGCAACTAATTATGCAGCATAACTTGAGATTTCAAACAGCTTGCATGGGTACGTACCATATATATCAAACACATCAAACTAGCTCATATTTATATACACGATCTTAGGAGGCCGAGGATCACCGCGGCGCGCCACTGCCAACAACCGGCTAGCTAGCTACATGCAAAACCAATTTAAAAACGTAAAATAAACAATATTATACGAATTCTTTTCCTTCTTTTCTATTCAGTTAATTCACCAATCAATTCAATAGAAATTTGTTTTTGTTTTTTGACTTCGATCTTCGGTTTGTTGAGAAGCCTACTTAGCAAATTATTTAAAATTCCTAAGCAGTTGGATACAGTGGTGGAGAATTGAACAACTCTGTTTAATATATATATATATAGGGTGCATATCTGTAAATTTTTGTCTGATCTCCTACCAGCATTACAAGGTTTCGAGGCTCATTTGTAAATTAATTAAGGAAGAATTTGATAGCATCGAATTAACAGCGTTTTTAAGTACTTGGGATAGGTAGCACTGTAATTGCAGCTAGCTCTCGAGCCATGCAATTAATGGGCGGGGCCCGCTTCATTGGAAAATTTTTTTAGTGCCAACTCTATATAAATAATCAATCCATGGCGTTACAATTAATATATTATATACTCTTTAGTACTCATCTTTTGGCTTTCTAATTAGAAAATTAATCCCTTTTAACTTTTGTATTCAATTTCCAATGCTCAGAATTAATATAACAACATCCCAACTATCTAAATTATCCAACTTCTTAGAATTACATCATGACGACATGCATTATCTTCTCTTTTTTTTTTTTTTTTGGTTTTTAAATACACATACTATTTTGATTAAACTCACGATTACAGGATCACGTACTCTACCGTCTACATAAGTTGAGATCTAGCTAGCTAGGAGTGAATGTTGAAGTACTAGAAGGAAAAATAAATAGTTTCACTAGGAATTAAGAAGGGAGAAGACACATACAGCGAATGATCATTAGCAGCATGCAGCAGCACTTAAGGAGATTCTTTCAACTTAAGCCAGCTTCTCTTCTAACTACAGGAATTGGATAAGATCTTAGCTATAATTAAAGCTGCCAGTTGGAAGGCGGAAGTGCTGTATAGGGTGGTAAGAGCTTTCAGCATTGGAATTAGGGCTTCAACTACAAATTTTTTCTCAGGAGTAGTTAATTATTATTCGTTACTTTCCAACGTTGTATAAGCTGGTTGGGACGGCTTGATTGGCCACAAATTAAAGAAAGGTCTTTTTAAATAATTCGATTGGAAAAAGTCTTATCCCACTTAAGCGTGCTTGTAGCGGTGGAAGAATTGATTAGTAAAGATCAAATGATATTGAGACAACAAAGCAAGTCCACTTGGCCGAAGATTCTCCTCCATACATGTAACTTCCAAATTTATTTATTTATTTTTCTTTAAGAAAAATCACACATAAAAAAGGGAAAGGTACTGAAGGCAAAGAACATGCAAACGCTAGCTAGCCAGTATTTTGGAGAAATGGGATATTATAATTATAAGTTATCGTTGCTATAATTATGAAGCATGCGGCCTGCATTATTAAACTTGAGCATGTACGTACGGCTCTACCCGACATATGGAACTGTAAGACTTAAATAGCTACGGAAAGACAAGAAACGTGAAGATTTATAGAACTGTAACGCAAAGGACGAACTACATATATATATACATGTATTCGTTGATATGTGGGTTTTTTGTTGCCTTCTCCCGGTAAAAATCTGCAGTTTGAACGATGTTAGGAGTACTTGGCAACTGGTTCTGTGCTTTTTGTATTTCTCGTTGTGACCCATGTTATATATATAAGTACTCAAGTGTGAGTTCCTAGCTATTTCAAGTCGAGTTAGCCGTATGCAGATGTTCTTTCACGAAAACCAAAACCTCCACGTTCAATCAAAAGTTCCCTGGTTATAACTTATAATAGAATTAAGAAAGCATGCAGTTTCACGTTACCACTTGGTATTGATAATTGTTTTTTTTTTAGCTGCTTTTTTTAGTGGAAAAGAGGCGAGAAGATCATCTTGCTGCCATGCTCCACCTTCATTCCACAAGATATTTAATATTTGGAAAGCTGAACATTGAGATCAGATATTCCGAGTTGGTTGATGTCTCATGTTAGCTGCTAATAATGCCAAGTTTAAACACGTTTTTTACTTTCAAATTCTGCTAACAATGATAAGTGAGCAAAGAATACAAGTAGGGCTAGACTTTCACATGCATCTTTTGTCTTCGGATTTATGTTTGATTTTTATTTATATTTTTTGATTTAAAAATTAATTATAAACTCTAATTAATTCGCCATACCACTCCTATTGACTATACGAAGCAGATGCCATGGTTGTGAGGTTGAAGGATTATGCCATAGTTTTATGTAAAACGAGACGTGGAAAAGCACTTTGCTGGTTGTCATTCATTTTCAAAAAGTATAGTAAAATTTGACACGGCTCAGGGAAAAGTAGCCCCGAAACTGTTAAATCAAGTGGGTCACGCTTGGCCTTTTTCGAGGCCTGTAGACAACAAATTACAAAACGGGTAAAATTAAAAAATGTAATTTTTTTTTTTTTTGAAATTTAAATTAAAGGTGATATAGTGGAAATAGACGAGACAGGTAAAAGGTGGGGGTACGACTGGCAGGGCAGGACGCTCTCACACGCATGGCGTACGCACGTTTACAAGGGCCTGATTTGCAAGGCAGAGGTAATCAAGATGAACGGCTGAGACGAGACGAGAGGAGACAAGCGAATAGAGCCAGAGGGAGTGCTCTTTCGAGAATTGTCAAAGATAGGGTCAAGATCCGGTTCGTCGGGCTGTGTAGGTGACGCAGACGGCACGCCCGGTAATTGTGTCTTTTCTCGTTAGCTTTCCCCCGTTTTGGCTCTAGTGCCGCCGAGACTGCTCCCCCAATCCCACTTCTTCCCATCTTTCTTACTTACAGCTGTCTTTTCATTCGCCATATTTTTTTAAGGTTAATTAAACAATGTTTTCACAATTTCTTAAGAATCTCGTAATTTATTTCATTTGTCCAGCTCCGCCATTTTTTTTTAAAAAAAAATTATGCCACGTGTACAAAATAAGCCATTTTATCAAATAATATATATCTATTTTAAAAAAACGAAAATAAATTGTTAAGGGTAAGTTAACGCTTGACTTTCAATCCAAAAGAAACACAATTCTTTGGGGATATTCTGTGATGTTATGTACTTACAATTGACGTAAAATTGGTGATTAGTAGGGGTATAAAGGTAGCACTCGAATCTCTAATATTCTGGAGGGAGAGAAAGAGAGGACCGATTTACTGCAAGGAGCATTCTATTAGCACCTATCTGATAATGATAGTTCTGGTATAAAAGACTACCAATTGACCTAAACCAACCAGCCAAAGTTTGTCAACAATCAATAGAGAAATTTTATTTGCATTTTTGAGTAAGAGAATGGCGTGTACAGTTTTATTAATAAATGATAGTAAAAAGAAAAAAATATTATTATTATTATTATTATATATATTTTTTAAAATATAACTAAATGAATTTGTATTAACAATCCTCATTTAGAAATTGTAAGTTGACTAACTCCCAAGATATAAGACTTGCGATCAGCATTAATTTGTACTCTTAGAACGCATGCCCTCGTTTTGGGATTATATTCTCTACCATGTACTCTTAACGCTGTTTTTTGCATTTTAACTTACCCGATGCAATGCAATGCAATTAAAAAGAACAAATCTCGGGAAAGAAGTGGTCTATAGGCAACGCGGAAGTCTCACAAAGTCCAGTACTTGGTCCGGCCATGCAGCGCGCTGTTCTCGCAAAATCTTCGCCTATTTTGCAGTAACAACTAGATAATGCTATACATTATATTTTTATTCTATTTTGATTATATTAAGTGATATGTGACACATTTATTATTATTAGATGATAAATGAATATAATAAATAATCATTTAATGGTGATAAATATAACACATCCTACTTAGTGACATTAAAGTGTGATCATAGTATGATGTATAGGATTTTCTTATATATATATATATATAGAAAATTTTATACACTATACTTCCATCTTACTTTCATCCCATTAAGTACGATGTGATATATTTATTACCATTAAATGATAATTTATTACATACTTTTTTATTATTTAATAGTGATGAATGTGTCACATACTACTTAATACAATCAAAATAGAATGAAAGTGTAGTGCATAACATTCTATGTATGGAACAGTTTTGTCAATTTACATGAGCCCAACAGACCAAAACTGTAATACTATATTGTAGATTTCTAGTGTAGTGTATTTCTTCTGTATCTCTTTACATGCACTTCGGTTCATCTACAATTTGCTGCCAAGTTTTAACCTTTTGTCCATGTTTGTAGCTGTTCTTTTATAATAATTTGTTTATCACACTGCCTTGCCTCGAAGTTGTATACCTATCAGATTTGAATCGGGAAGTCTCCGTATTCTTTCCCCTCTCTCTCTCTCTCTCTCTCTCTCTGCGGTATATTTGTTACCAAGCTCCTCCACAACCTTGGTCCTCCCCTTCGGAACTTCCACTTCAGTTGAAATCTCTTCAACTATTTCATGTTGCCGAAAGTTGCAAGCTTTCTTCTGTAATCAGGTCTCAAATACATTTTCTTTTTTTGCCAATACCCGCGTTCTTTCATACTCTGAATGATGGCTCAAAAGCACTTACACGAGCTACTGGAAGAAGACCAAGAGCCATTCCTTCTCACGAACTACATTGCTGACAGACGCTGCCGGCTCAAAGGGCCTTCACCCAAGACCCAGTTACAAGCTGTCAAGAAACGAAAATCCATCTCCAAAACGCCGAGCTTTCCTGGAAGCTTTTGCAAAAACGCTTGCTTTCTCTCCTTCCACGACTCCCCGGACCTCAGGAAATCTCCACTCTTCGATTTTTCATCTCCGGCCAAGAGCCCTTGTAGAAGCCCAAATGCCATTTTCCTCCACATTCCTGCCAAAACCGCAGCTATTCTTCTTGAAGCTTCTCTGAGAATTCAGAAACAGTCATCAGCTTCAAAATCCAAAACCCAAAACAAAAACCATGGATTTGGTTTATTTGGGTCAATAGTAAAGAGACTGACCCATTGGGGCCGAAATCGCGAGATTGAAGGCGATAGAATTAAAGTCTCAGTGAAGGACATTCTGAAATGGGATTCATCAGTTTGCCGAACTTCCAACGAAAGCCTGAAAAAAATGCACAAAAAAACTGTGGCCATGGAGGACAGAAGTGCTTCCGATAAAAGTGCCTGTGAGACAACCTATTCTTGTTCTTGTAATGGTAGGCCTAGTAGTGCGATTTGGTCAGAAAGTAATGAGGAAAGGTCTTTGGACCTCGATTTCTCAAGTAGTAGCCAATCCGTAGACTCTGAAGTAATTGAATTGTTAACCAAACGGAGAGAAGATGCAGATTTCTCTTGCTGCGACAAACAATTTTGCGAAAGCCCTTTCCGTTTCGTGCTCCAAAGAAGTCCATCGCTTGGTCGTCGGACCCCGGAGTTCACGTCACCTGCGGTATCCCCTAGTCGCCAGAAAAGAGAGGTTTGTCTTTTCTTTTTTGACGTGAATTCTTTTACCTATTACTTTATTTCACGGAGAAAATTACCCAATTTACCCTGCAAAAATATTGTGCGCGTTGGACTGTACCAATTGACTCGGTTTGTGAATTGTCGGCAACATTGTCCACATCCTTCGAAGTTGGCCGGAATGTTGCCATCAATGACAATAGTACAGCAAAAATGTTAATCGTAAATCATTACTGTCAATGACTAGGCCATTTTAAGGGCTATATATGTCATTTAAGCTTCTAACTCCGGTCTTCGACGTGCGAATCTCTCTATATTTAGCAAATTATTTTCCCGTAAATGACAAGTCCCTTTTTGTTACCAGTACTAAACTCCGACATCCCTTTTTCTTGAATATCGTTTTTTTGCTTTATTTGCTAAAGCTTGGGGTAGAAGTCAACAACCAACAATTATGATCCGGGTCTTGATCTAAATTTACCAACGAAATTCAGCAAAAAAAATTGTGGCTCAATTGTGAAAATTGTTAATGTCTTAAGTAACGTAGTTATGAATTCTAATAGGGAAAAGAGATTTCTGAAGCGGGGGCTCTCGAAAAATTCCAAGAAGTGGAAGAGAAGGAGCAGTGCAGTCCAGTGTCTGTATTGGACCCTCCATTCGAGGACGATGACGATAGACATGACGATGAGGACATGGACGAGGACGAGCACGAGGAGGGCAGTTTTGATCACGAATGCAGCTATGCCATTGTACAAAGTATGTAACAAGTTATAAATTCGTACTAAATTATTGAACTTTTGTTCCATTCTTTGTTGGTTGTGTGGTCATTATCAATGAACTTGTATTAAAATTGTACTAGTTACTTTTACTTGATGACAACCTAATTGTCTGGTACAGTAATATTTGATGGTCATGGTTGAATGAGTCATAGTATCTAGGTGGGATCCATTGAAAGATTGTAGGTTGAACAGGCACTTGTGTTTTGGTCATTGGGTATGTGACAACTCTCGTAGGCTCGTTAATGTGACTTAATTTGATCGACAAAATGGACACTGCCAAAGTTTCAACATCATATGTGACCCATCTTTGATGGTAGGAGGTTTGTATTAATTGTAGGAGTCTCTTCAATTAATTGGATTGGACCGTGCAATTGTGAACCAAATTCATTTGAACTTTAGTGCATACAATTTGGTACCTCTTGTTTGTTCATGGTTCAAGCATTTAACGGTTGCCTAAACTTTCTTGAAAGCATTTATTAAATGAGGTCATTGCCATACTGATGTGACGCAGCAATGGGCCACAAAAAATACAGTAATACCCGAAAGGGATCGCAGATGTTTCTCATATACCTTTAGGAACAGACTTTCCCTTATTATTGATATCTCCCAAGTGCTATTTCTTTTCCTTCAACAGTCTTATAGACATACTTGCTTAAGCCTTTGTACATCGATCAGTCTGTGGTGTGAAAGCTTGTGGTTGTTAAGTTCGTTCTGATAGGAAAATTGAGGCTCAAAACCCAAGAATTAGTTGTTCTTTTTCGTACTTTTAACTTATTTTGTGACTATATTTACCGTTAGATTGTCATCATAGGTTCCTTCAATATTGTTTTCGCTGTCAATGTTACTTATCGGTGGCATGACTTTAGTTATGAGAGTGGCAACTGTCTTAATTCTCTTGTACTTTGTTGGAACTGAACCTCTCTTGTACTTGATTTGTCCTGATTGTCAGTTACAACTTAAAATGAAAAATTATAGTACAGATAGAGTCGGTCAATTGTAGTGTGAAACTCAAGCACAGTAAGTTGAATTTAAATTTTGGACTCTGCTGCAAACTAGTACTGAATTGAGATTCACTAAATTTACAATGTTCTTGTTGAATTTACTACATCCTTTTTAACAAATCATATAAACTTAGTCTATTGATTATAAAGTGCAAATACTTTGGATTTCAAGAACAGAAGTGCAAATACTCCGTATTTTCCTCCTGTTTCTTCAGGAGAATGCTCGAGCAATTGTATTTCTCTCCTTTTTCAAACTGATATACTTGTCACAAAAGAAAAGTCCTGGTTTCTGTATTTTTTTTTAGTTTCATGTTTATGAGTTGTCCATTGTTCAGTAGTCTTGTCCAAAGTGATTTAGTGGGTATATATATCTATGCCATGCGATCTATCCTCTTACTCTTTGGATCAATTCATGTATAATTTGTGAAAGATATCTAAATGAACCTTTTCTTCCTGTTTGTGATGGAATGGTGAATGGTATATAGGCTTGATATGGCTACGGTATAGTAGCTTGGCCGTTACCTGTATTGAACTAAATCAACTTGTAGATTTAAAGTAGCAGTTTAATGCAAATTCATCACAGAACTAGTGCCAAAGTTTATGAATCATAAGGCAAGTGATTTATTATGATTTGCCTTTTGTTTGCCTGTTGGATATTTGCAGGAGCAAAGCAGCAGCTATTGCACAAGCTTCGTAGATTTGAGAAATTGGCTGGATTAGATCCAATTGAGCTTGAGAAAAGAATGTTAGAACAAGAAGAGGATGATGACTATGAGCATAATGATGATGACCTAGAGGAAGAAGATGAAATTGAAGATAAGCTGGAAGCATCATGCAGAGAAGAGAATGTTGATTGGTTTTTTATGGAAGTCCTCTGCAAATCCCACTTGCAGAGTTTGCGGCGAATCCCAGAGGACATGAAGAGATTGGTTTCAGATCTCATCATCGAGGATAGAAGAGAACAGGATGCCTTTGATAATAAAGAAGAGGTGGTGAATAGGGTTTGTAAGAGGTTGGAATCATGGAAAGAGGTGGAATCCAACACCATTGACATGATGGTAGAGCAAGATCTCAGAAAAGAGCTTGAAGGGTGGAACAGAAATCAGCAGCAGGCAGGAGAGACAGCACTAGAGATTGAGCTGGCTATCTTTGGATTATTGGTTCAGGAATTGTCTGAGGAACTAGTTTCTCTCAATGGAAATTGATGGGAGCTGTGGTTACATTCAAATTGAATTTTGGTACAGCTTTCTTCTTTAATTTTTTATTTAGTTTTCCATTGGAGCATAGTCTGACTTGCACTAGGATGGAATAGGCTAAATAGGAAAAGACCGAAGAAGGCAAGAAAATTGCGACTTAGATGGTAACAGGCACTATGTATATGGAGCATGTAAGTAGTGGGGAATGGTGTATTTATCCTTGCTTAATGAAACATGACGTGTAATTATAGAGTTTTTTTTCCCTATCTTGGAGGTCTTTCTGTGCTCATGGGTGTCTATGAATCTCTGTTTGTACTTGTAGGGAGCTTACTACTTTTTTCCAGTAACATGCTTAGCAACTGATTACTAAAATTGCTCATCGTCCCCGGGGCATAAGTAGAACATCCATTATACTATGTTATGCTTGATTTCTAATTCTATCAGTTTTGGACTTAAAAGACATGATTGTTCTAAATTGTATGCTGATTGAACCAGAAAAAAACTCTAAACATAGAAACATCCTCTGAGCGAGTGACATTCAAGTTAGGCCAAGGAATTGAATTTAAAGTGGGGCAGAGCAGCAGGCTTGATCTGCTCCAACAATGTTCAGGTAAATCCACAAGGAGGGAAATAGTGGAGGACCTTCTCCAGTAAGGTAAAAATTAAACAAGGCTTTCACTATTTGTTTTCTTGTAAGGAGGTTGATCATGTAGGTCGGATTTCTTCTTCATTGCTTTTCCAGCTGCCAACAGCCAATCGAAGTTCCTTAATTATATTGCTTAACAATGCATTGTCATTTTCTTCATGACCGACACGAGAAAAAACAAGTTTTTGCGGACTAGTTAGTTGGTGATCGATGGGACTATCCATCTAACGTTAAAGCTTAAAATTGTTGACCCGATGCAGCTAAGGAGAAGATAGTCCATCTATACAGCCATATCATGCATGGTACGTACTGTCGAAACTTGGCTTCTATGCCGGCCGGTTACGATTTTTCACAAACTCACTCTCTCCATATTTCTGACTTTAATTAAGGATTGTTTTTAGAGCACGCATTTGATAATCAGATTTGTCAAATGAGATGCAAAGTATAGTTTTTCTTTGACTAAAACCTATAAAACCTCTTCTATATGATCAACCGTCTTAAATAATAAAAGTAGTGACTTTTTTAGATTAATTTGCATCTTTTTTAATTTTATTCAAAATTCAACATTCACTCTCATTTTGAATGGGAAAAAAAAAAATCATTGCTTTTTCAGTGGAAATGGTGTTTTCTTTTTCACACGACAGATTAATTGATGCTGGTGCTCACAATTTCTCAGCCAACCAAAAAAAAGTCGGAAAAGAAAAGGAAACCTATATGCCTTTGATATTGGTCCTTCAATTTATGCATTACTTTATTGTTCACGCAGTGTCAAGTCTTCAAAAGACAACAATCGAATTAAATAGATGTTGTTACAATATATATCGTTGGGTCGAGAAATATAAAATTAATTTTTTGAATTAAATTAACTAACATGAGGTCGTATCAAATAAAACTTGAGATCATCGTTTCTAAATTTGTTTTCATCAATGTTTGGTGGAGCAAATGCAAGTAGTGTCCGTTTCAGTCCGGACCTACTTGCAAATCACAAGTTCAGCTCACCGGGCAGAAGTACGTACAAAATGGCGCTTAAATTAAAAAAAAAAAAAAAAAAGGTTCTGTTTATGTCCATCACAGCCCCATTAAATGGAAATGACCCGTCGATCGGATTGGAAAGAGAGAAATTTTCGTTGACAACGTGACCATATAGTAGGCAAGCCTGAACCAAACCCTATCTTCTTCACACTACTGATCGTACGGTATCTAATACGAAGAATAAGGATAAACACACAAAACTTTTGCAATACATGTTATAAATTATACGATATTTTTATAAAATGATATTAGTTTTATAAGATATTTTATTAAAGTATCTCTTTTTAAAATATTATTATATAAAGTGTTGTAAAAAGTATTGTGTATTTATTTATTTTTTATTTTTTTATCATTTATTTATTTCGATCAAGCCACGTGCCACGTCCAATATTAGACACGTTCGTTGTTAGGCTCGTGAACAGTCGGACAAAAACCAAAGGTTGTCCGCCGCAAGCTGGAACTGCCTGAATTGGACCCACGACCGCACGTGAATGTTCCGGCTTTTCAAAAAAAGTTGGTCCCAGAAGTCAAACTCGCCCAGGAATATATCAAAAAACAATCCACTTGTTAGCAACGTCTCAGTGCCACTTTGTTTAAAGGAATTTCTGGTTGAGTAATTTTAGATGTAATTATATAACTGTAAAGTGTGTAAATATTGTATAATTATTTTAAAAAAATGTGAAATTTATTATTAAAAAATTAATTTTTTTCATATGAATCCTATATTTTATTCATTTTTTTTTTAACGATTAGGTATAGTTATACAATTTATAATTACAAATATCTTTTTTATCTTAGTGCGTTCTGACGATGTTTTTTAATTGGGTAACAAAAGTATTATGAACCTTTTTCCCCACGGGGGTTTCTGAATTTCCAGCTCTTCCACGTGTTGAAATATTAAAATGTCTCAACAATCAAAACACGTTTTAAATTCCACATGATCCTCGCATCTTCCTCGTGCCATAAAATTTCCACAACGTCACTACTACTCTTTTCTCCATTTAAGGTACAAACTCCTCTCCCTCTCAATCGGTATGCTATTCTGGCATTTTCATGGCTATTGGAGAGGAACCATCATCTTCAACCTCGGACAACCAACGGAGTACTACTTCACAATCGGTAGTACTGGAACAGACTAGTTCATGGCAAACTGATCATCACGCACAAAGTGGCAAGCAAAAGAGAAAGGCAGGGAGAAAAAAGTTCCGGGAGACGCGCCACCCGGTCTACAAAGGCGTTCGGCAAAGGAAAGGCAAATGGGTTTGCGAGCTGAGGCAACCGAACAACAAATCTCGTATCTGGCTGGGGACCTTTTCACTACCGGAGATGGCTGCTAGGGCTTACGACGTTGCCGCCCTAGCTCTCAAGGGAGAGTCCGCTTCCTTGAACTTCCCTGAAGCGGCATGTGCCCTACCACGCGTTAAGTCATCATCCTCCATTAGGGATATACAGTGTGCTGCTATGGAGGCCGCAGGGGCATCTTCCTACGAAGTAAAACCATCTTCTTCACTGTCCTTGTCCAACCCATGCTTGGGTATGGTTTCCAAAACTTGTAGTATATCGTTTTTGGATGAGGAGGAGTTGTTTAACATGCCGGGATTACTTGACAGCATGGCAGAGGGGTTGATCCTCACTCCACCAGCCATGCAAAAGGGCTTCAATTGGGACGGTTTGGAAAATACTGTGGACCTGACTCTATGGAGTGACTGACGTTTTGTATGATATTTCACGTACATGCATGATTTTAAATTACGTACCCTTCCTAGAATATTTGGATACTATCCGATTTGCATGAGGAAGTGCATTGTTTGTTTCTTAATTGTTTTGGGAAGAGAACGGTAACGTTTATAGAGCTCGTAGTTATGAAATGATTATAGCAATTGCTTGAACATGTGTGTGCTGACTAATTTCTACTAAAGACCCGACGTTTGTACGGGCTAGCTATATATGGTGAATGTTAAAATTAAAAAAATAAAAATAAAAATGTAGATCGATCCTTTTCCTCAGGGGCACTCGGTCATGATCATCATGTCGTATATTATATCATTCCAACATGGAAGTATCAGCTAGCATCTGGTTGCATCGATCGTTGGATATAGAACAATTACACAAAAATATTTGTACTATTCCACGTCATTATATATTAATGCCGCTTCTACGTACAACATCTTTCCTTTGGGTAACTCTGCTTTTAACTGATCATAAAACGGCTCGATCGGCTATCTGGAAATCAAATGAAAAGAAAAAAAAAAAAAATTTCATCCGCACTTCATGTTCCGTTCAGAAGCTCATGATCAGGTTCCGGCCGTACGTGTAAATTACAAGGCATTATTTTCAGGTCCATTAGAACCACATGACTTCAAGACAAATGTTTTATTTTCCATTTTGATGTCCATTTGTACGTATCTTCCAAAAATTCAGACGATTTTTTTTTTTCAATCTGGCAAAATAATCCTTGTGTTGATGTTGATATATTGGTCGTTATGATTATTTTAACCCAAGTGTTTGGTTGTAACCACAGTTTTCTTTCACTAAAAACGAAGACTATCAATAAAATTAGGTACTCTTCTTAAAAATAAAAAATCCTTTCTGTCGTTGATTATAAAGATTGCGCTGCCATTTCGCTATATGGATGTGTTTTCCCCGACTTGTTTGTTAAACCTTTGTCTTTACTTCCCCATGAGGACCACGACACATTTTATATTCTAGTACTTATATATAGACCTCAAGGAAAAAGCTAAGGTCACCGAGATATTTTCCCGATTATGATTTTTTTTTTGTTAAAAAAGTATTTTTTAATGTATTTGTGATCTTTTTTTAAAATGATTGAAATGATTTAAAAAATGCTAAAAAAAAAATACACAAAATTTCAAAATGTAAAATACACTTATCGGAGGGCAGTGTCAGACACATCTCGAGGCCCTAGACATCAATATTATTGCCATTACATAAGTGGGAGGAGTTCTAATATATATTTAATGTTAGAAAAATGATAGGTAGCTCGTCTTGGCTCTCGTTTAATATATATCATGCCCTCCAAATCTTATGAATACACTTTTAGGAACACGTTACAAGAGATATAGATTCATTGAAATAGTAAAACACAAGATCGAACATGCAGTACTGCATCTAGATCAACTTTGTTTTGAGGTTGTTAATTAAGAGGTCAAACAATAAATATTTATGGTCAATCAGCAGGGAGTATGATATACTTTATACTTTGTGAAGGATTATTTGCAACAAAAGACTAGACTCATTTTGACAGGAAATAAACATTTTCTTTGAAATAACTGATCACAAATAAGTAATTTTCTTGTAGTGTTACTATATATAAGTTTCTTTAGCCTTCTACTAATTTTCTAGACTCATTATAACCATTCGAGTGTGACGTTTTTTCTATATATAATTTGAATCAATCTAGCTATACCATGTATTGAATTGGATGAGAATGAAGGATGTCTCATTCAGGAAAAGATTATTCCATTTATCTTCAACTCGCGCCGGAAGTTCAGCTTCATAAGCTCTCCATCCCTTTCCCCTAATACAAAAACAGAAAAATTTAAGAGAATAAGCTCTTCGCCTATCTCTAAGGCCTCTTTCACTCGTATAAAACTTTTCATTTTATCTCATATTTTCATTACAAATTTTTTAAATTTTCATACAAAATAAAATAAATAATTCAACTTTTTCAAATATCAAAATAAAAATAATATTAAAAAACATTCTAACAATATTTCATTCAATTTTTAATTTTTATCTCAACTCATCTCATTTGTAAAAGAAAAATTCTATACACCACATCATCATCCCACTTTCATCCTATTATACATGATGTGACACATTTATCATCATTAAATGATTATTTATTAAATGATTATTTATCATCCAATAGTGATAAATATGACACATCTTATATAGTGGAATGAAAATAGGATGGTGGTGTGGTATATAACATTACTCATTGTAATGGAAAACTCTATACACCACACCACCATCTCACTTTCATCCTATTATACATGATGTGTCACATTTATCACCATTGAATTCAAACGTTTAGATAAAAAAAAATTAAATAAATTGTCATTGCTAGGACTTAGGAGAGATACCAGATCTACGATCTCAGCCCAATCAACATCCATTGTCATAACCAATAAATTAAAAAGAAAAACGCAACTTTGTTTTTTTATATTTTTCTTCTGACAGATGAAAATGCAACCAAATTAAAGAATACTTGACTAATTGCACCGACTGCAATTGATGCTAATCAAAATTAAACCCGGTTCATTACTGCGGAGAAGAAACCGTTGACCCTCATAAAGTTTCCTCCTAAATCCCATGGTATACAGGGCCACACACCACATGCAGCTTCAAGTTCATGACCCATTATCAAAGAAAAACAAAATCTACGATGGCAAGCAATTCTGTGGAACTAGAAGACAGTAATCATGTCGTCGATATTTGGGTGCCCGACAAGGAACGTCAAGAAGACACGATGCAAGACAGGCTCTCCAAGATCATCCCACGGTTACTCAGCACAGCAGCCGGGAAAAACACATGCTGCATCTTCAGAGTCCCCCAAAGCTACGTCGACATTAACGGCATGTCTTACCAGCCTCGCATTGTCTCCATTGGGCCCTACCACCGAGGAGAGCCTCACCTCCAGATGATCGAGGAGCACAAGTGGCAGTACCTCCGCTCCTTGCTCTCCAGGACTCGGACCATTGGTAGAAACTTAGAGGACTATTTGGGAAGCATAACCCCACTTGAAAAGGACGCCAGAGACCGTTATTCTCAAATTATTCATCTCTGCTCCAAAGAATTCCTCGAAATGATGGTTCTCGATGGTTGTTTTATAATCGAGTTGTTCCGAAAGGTCAACCATCCCAGACTTTTTGGAGGGGAGGACCCTCTTGCCACCATGGTGTGGATATTACCATTTTTCTACAGGGATTTTTTACGACTTGAGAATCAAATCTCGTTCTTTGTTTTAGAAAAGCTATTTGAGATTTCCAAAATGTCTGACGAGGAATCTGGTCCATCATTGTCCTTGCTCGCTATGCGATTCTTCAACAACGCAATGCAAAGATCCGAGGAAGTCATAGAGAGGTGCCACAATTTCAAAGGCTTGCATTTATTGTTGGGGGAATCAACACAGCGGAAGGGATAAAAGCGGTAATAAAAGAGTACACTCATGCACTTAGTGACACCAAGAATTTAACGTGGTTCGGCAACTGTCTACATCCACAGAAAAGAGCTTCACTAATAAATAGTGGAACACAAGAAAATATTACAGAGGAGGAGGATCACACTCAACTAAACTCAACTCTCTTCTTTTCTTTCAGAGCTCTCTCGGCTCTCTCTCTTTTCTTTTCTCCTTGGGTGTATCTGAAGCTCTCGCCTGAAACTTCAATTTATAGGCACCTCGCCTCACGTATGAATGCATTTATTTGCATTCAATGTAACTGCATTTACAGTTACTTGTTGAGGGTTGAGGGTTAAGCGCTGAGCAGTCATTGTTGACTGCCCAGGGCATGGATTCAACAATTCTCCCCCTCCATGCCCATTTACCTAGATACTATCCATCCCAGCTATGTCTCTGCATAGCTCAAGCTTCTCGCTTGTAACCACCTTCGTCAGCATGTCCGCTGGATTCTCTTTCGTATGGATCTTCACAAGCTTCAATAGCTGTTGTTCCATCGCTTCGCATATCCAATGATAGCGGATGTCAATATGCTTGGTGCGGGAGTGGTACATTGAATTCTTGCTCAAGTCTAGAGCACTTTGACTATCACAATGTACCTTGTAGTCTTCTTGACTAACTCCTAGTTCTTGGAGAAAACGCTTCATCCACAACATCTCTTTCCCAGCTTCCGCTGCGGCAATGTACTCTGCCTCTGTTGTGGATAAAGCAACACACTTTTGCAACTTGGACTGCCAAGAGACAGCTCCTCCTGCAAAGGTGAAGAGAAATCCTGAAGTAGATTTCCTGCTATCCAGATCTCCTGCCATATCTGAATCTGTATAGCCTTCCAAAACTGGTTTAGCTCTCTCAAAACACAAGCACATATTCGATGTACCTTTTAGGTACCTGAGAATCCACTTGACTGCTTCCCAATGATCCTTTCCTGGATTTGAAATGAATCTGCTTACCATGCCTACAGCATGAGCAATATCTGGTCTGGTACAAACCATTGCATACATCAGGCTTCCTACTGCTGAAGAGTAGGGGACTGCTTCCATTTCTTCAATCTCTTTTGTTGAAGAAGGACACGAGCTCTTGCTCAACTTAAAGTGGTTAGCAAGTGGAGTATTGATTGGCTTTGCATCTGCCATGTTGAAACGTCTGATGACCCGTTCAACATATTTTTGTTGTGATAGCCACACCCTTTTAGCTTTCCTATCACGAACAATCTTCATGCCCAAAATTTGCTGTGCTGGGCCTAAGTCCTTCATGTCAAAGGACTTGGATAGTTCTTTCTTTGGTTTGTTAATCATGGACCTATCCTCACCAACGATTAACATATCATCAACGTAAAGAAGGAGTATGACAAACTTGTCATCCTAGAACCTTCGAACATAGACACACTGATCTGCAACAAGTCTCTTGTAACCATGACTCATCATGAATGAGTCGAACTTCTTGTACCATTGCCTCGGAGCTTGCTTGAGGCCATAGAGACTCTTCTTCAGCTTGCAGACTAAGTGATCTTTCCCTGGAGCTGCAAACCCTTATGGTTGCTCCATATAGATCTCCTCCTCCAAATCTCCATGGAGAAAGGCTGTCTTCACATCCATCTGTTCGAGTTCCAAATTCAAGCTGGCTACCAATCCGAGTATATGACTCGGATTGACATCATTTTCACCACTGGGGAAAATATCTCGTCAAAATCGATTCCCTTCTTCTGCTGGAACCCTTTGACAACCAATCTGGCCTTGTGCTTCATCAGCTTTCCTTGGCCATCTTTGTTCAGCTTGAACACCCATTTGTTCTTTGGGGCTTTCTTTCCTTCAGGAAGTTTCACCAACTCATAGGTCTGATTTTTCTGCAAAGAACTCATCTCTTCTTGCATTGCCTGCACCCATAGGCTTCTATCAGCATGAGTTTGAACTTCCTGGAAGCTCTCTGGCTCCCCCTCATCAGTAAGCAAAATATAGTCTGATTCCGGATATTTCCTCGATAGAATCAATTGGTGGCCTCTTGCCGATCTTCTTGGTTCATCAACCAAAGGAGGTTCATCACCATCTATCCCTTGTGGTGGTACACCAGCTACTGGTGGAGAGGATTCTTGCTCCCCTTGCTCGACACCCTGAGCTTCTTCTTCTGCTTCTGGATCTCGATCCTGCATATCCTCATTATCTGTGGCGGACTGTAATGGTGCAGGATTTGGAGTATCGGAACTAAGCTCTCTTGATGAAACTTCAGTTCCTATGTTCTGCTTTTCATGGAACACAACGTCCCTACTTCTGACAATTCTCTTTGTCACTGGATCCCATAACTTGTATCCGAATTCTTCATCTCCATATCCAATAAAAATACATGGAGTTGACTTAACATCGAGCTTCTGTCTCAACTCCTTGGATATGTGTGCAAAGGCTTTGCACCCAAACACTCTCAGGTGAGAGTAAGAGACATCTTTTCCAAACCAAACCTTCTCAGGAATTTCAAATTCCAGTGGTGCAGAAGGTGATCTGTTGATCAGGTAACAGGCAGCTAGAACAGCTTCACCCCATAATGGCTTTGGTAACTTGGCCATACTGAGCATGCATCTTGTTCTTTCAATGATGGTCCGGTTCATTCTTTCGGCTACACCATTGTGCTGAGGGGTATATGGGACCGTCTTCTCATGTCGAATACCGCGATCAGCGCAGTATGCAGCGAACCTTTTGGAGACATATTCTCCTCCATTGTCCGTTCGCAGGCACTTCAACTTCTTTCCCGTCTCTCTTTCCACTAAGGTGTGGAAATTCTTGAAGTGCTCGAAGACCTGATCCTATGACTTCAAAATATATACCCAGACCTTTCGTGAAGCATCATCAATGAATGTCACGAAATATCTGTTACCTCCCAATGACTCTTCTTCTATGGGACCACATACATCAGAGTGTACCAGATTCAACAACTCTGATCTTCTCTTCGTAGAGGATTTAAACGAGACTCTACATTGTTTGCCAAACAAACAATACTCACAAGGGTTTAACGCTGTTCCTTTGGCAACTTTGATGAGTGCCTTCTTCACAAGCGTATCCAACCCTTTCTCACCCATGTGTCCGAGTCTCTTGTGCCACAAATTCGGTGATGCCTCGTCTTCCACTGCATTGAGGCTATCAGAACCGATCTTCACATGGGTTTTGTACAACGTACCGCAAATATGTCCTCGGGCGACAACCATGGCACCTTGTGACAGCTTCCAAGTGCCTTTGCTGAAGTAGCTGTCATAGCCCTGTCGATCAAGGGCTATCCCGGAAATCAGGTTGAGCCGAAGGTCAGGAATGTGTTGAACATCTTTCAACACCATGGTGCAACTAACGTTAGATTTTATCTGCACTTCGCCAACTCCCACGATCTTCGAGGAACTGGCATTCCCCATCCTTACCGTACCAAAGTCTCCTGCTTTGTACGTAGTGAAAAATTCATTATGGGAAGTGGCGTGGTATGATGCTGCTGTGTCTACCACCCACTCAACATCATGACTTGCAACGGCCAGACACGTCTCGTCACTAGTGGAGAGTATTGCCACATCTCCCGAAAGAGTGACAAGGGTTTCACCATCTTCTTTCTTCAGCTTACTACATTGACCTTGCTCCCTTAAAAACTTGCGGCAGTGTTTCCTCATGTGGCCTTCTTTGCCACAATGGTAACATTTCATGTTACCCATCTGCTGGTTCCTGCTACTGCTGGACCTTCCACGTGGTTGAGACTTCCCTCTGTTTCTGCCTCCACTTCTCCCTCTATCATTACCTTGAGGCCTTTCTCTACTCTTGGTGACAAGGACATGAGTTTGATTCATGCTTGTCTCTTTTCGTCTGGCCTCCTCATTAAACAGGGCATCCTTAACCATCGTCATGGTAAGTTTGCCATCTGGAGTAGAGTTACTTAGGGAGACCACCAGCGTCTCCCAACTGTCTGGTAATGAACTGAGAAGTAGCAGGGCTTGTTCTTCATCGCCAAGATTCAGGTTGACGGACCCGAGCTGGTTAACTAGGTTTTGAAACTCGCTAGTATGCTCGGCAACAGAGGTATCGCTTTTCAACTTCAAGTTAACAACCCGTCTCATCAAGAGGGCATTGTTTCGAGCAGTCTTAGCCTGATACATATCCTCTAACTTTTTCCAAAGGTTATATGCATCTGTCTCCTAGGCCACGTGGTGAAAAACACTATGGTCAATCCATTGCCTGATTTGACCAATAGTCTTCTTGTGCATCTTTTTCCACACTTGATCCGTAACTTCATCTGGCTTCTTCCCTTCATCTTCCAAAGGGTCAGACAGATCTTTACAGTTCAATAGATCCTCCATCCAAGGCCTCCAAAGACTGTAGTTTGAGGTAGTCAGCTTTATCATGGCGCCTGATGCTGAATCCTCCATGGATTTAGACTGTTTCTAAATAAAAAATGCAAGTACAGGATCTTTAAAGTGGAATATCATAAAACGGACATTACCGTTGTGTCCGGAATGCTTGATTTTGTTGGAAACGAGTCTTGTTTCGTCAAAATCGGACTCAGATAGCATAAGGAATGAGCAAAAGAACCAAAACAGGAACTCTGTCGCGCGTGCAGTGCGTGGCGCGACTAACAGCGCGTAGGCGTGTGTTCTTCATGCGCCAAAACCTCATTGGAGCGCGTGGAATGCGTAGGCGCACGTATATAACGCGCCTTCTTGATTCATGTGCACGTGGACTTCACGCGCAAGACTCTCGTAGAAGCGCGTGTGGTGCGTGTTGAGAGTGGGTTTCACGCGCTCGTGCCTCTCCTGGGCGCGTATCGAGTGTGGGTCTCACTCTCCGATCTTCAGACGGCACGTGGGGGAGCGTGCAGCGTCCGTCCGGCCTCTGGTTTTCACCGCTTTTCTTGTCTCGATTAGACGAACACAGTGGTATGCTCAAATTTGAAAACTGAGCTACATACTAAAACTTAGTTTTCTATAAAAACCCCTTTCTGATACCACCTGTTGGGGGAATCAACACAGCGGAAGGGATAAAAGCGGTAATAAAAGAGTACACTCATGCACTCAGTGACACCAAAAATGTAACGTGGTTCGGCAACTGCCTACATCCACAGAAAAGAGCTTCACTAATAAATAGTGGAACACAAGAAAATATTACAGAGGAGGAGGATCACACTCAACTCAACTCAACTCTCTTCTTTTCTTTCAGAGCTCTCTCGGCTCTCTCTCTTTTCTTTTCTTCTTGGGTGTATCTGAAGCTCTCGCCTGAAGCTTCAATTTATAGGCACCTCGCCTAACGTATGAATGCATTTATTTGCATTCAATGTAACTGCATTTACAGTTACTTGTTGAGGGTTGAGGGTTAAGCGCTGAGCAGTCATTGTTGACTGCCCAGGGCATGGATTCAACATTTATTGGACTTGGTTCATTCAAGTTTTATACCACCCGATCGTGAACTTCCACCACACGAGGGTAATTCTACGTCCACCCATATTATTCAACCCGTCTCGAAACTCCGCTGTTCTAGGATTAAGCTTAGTCCGGGTAAGTCGGAGAGCTTCTTGGTTGTGGGATTCAAGCACGGTGTGATAGAGATGTCCAGTATAACCATCGACGACTTCATGAGTTCTTTCTTGCTAAACTGCGTGGCGTTCGAGCAATGCCATAAAAACCGCTTCAAGCACGTTACCACTTACGCTACTTTCTTAAACTGCCTCGTGAACACTGCCAAGGATGTGGAGTACCTTTGTGAATGCAACATCATTGAGAATTATTACGGGACTGAAGGTGAAGTTGCACGCTTCATCAACAACATGGGCAAGGAAGTTGTGATTGATATTGATCGGTGTTACTTGTCCAAACTGTTTAATGATGTGCACGAGTATGATTAGAATAGCTTCCACGTGCAGTGGGCGAGCTTCAAGTATACATATTTTGACACCCCATGGTCGTTTATTTCAGCGTTGGCTGCATTTGTACTCTTAGTTCTTTCGTTTTTTCAGACCTTCAACACCATCTCTACTTATGTGCGTGATTCCCCAAACTCTTTGTAATAACTCAGTCCAGCCCAAACCAAAGGCAAGAAATTTGGAATTTATCAATTTTAGAGAAAAATATTTTAGAACAAGTCTAAATTTAAGTTATTAAGGATTGTGTAAAATTTTAGAGTTAAATGAGATTATTTTCAGTATAGAAGTTGACGGATTATAATGGCTTTGAAATAGGACGTTCTAAGTGACTGTTGGCGAAGGAATATCGATCAAGACTATATTGACTAAAAGTCGAGATTAGTGGCTCATTAATGACTTTTTAATAAAAGAAATGTTGGTTTTGTTTGGAATGGTGCACTGGAGTATTATATTTCAAACTTATGTAAATTTTGAATTTGTGCACATTTTTATGCTATTTTGGCTCTTCTTGTGAGCTTTGTGCAAATTTTGTAATGGTTGAAATATTTGAAAAATGTCAAATGACTTATTAAATTTGAAAGTTAAATGTGAGCATGATATTTATTCTTGATCCATGATTTGAATGTCTTTGTGACATGTTTGACGTCCCTCACGACGTGATGTCTTCATGGCATGATATCTTTGTGGTATATTGGTGATCTTCCTATAATTATCATGTGGCATTGAATATGATATTTAAATGAGTATATTGATTGAGATAAAATTTTATTGTTTATTTAGGGTTTGTATATAGTATTATTCTTTGTGAATAGTAGTGAGAGTTGAATTTTTTATTTTATTTTATTTTGAGAAATGAGAGAAAAAAGATTGAATAAAAAATATTATAAAGTTAAAATATTATTAGAATATAGTTTTATAATATTATTTTTATTTAGAGATTTGAAAAAGTTGAATTATTTTTTATTTTTTGTTTGAAAGTTTGGAAAAATTGTAATGAATAGTTTGAAAATTTTGAATTTAAATTATGTTCATGATCATGATTCATGAAGATGAGATGAGATAAAATAAAATGAGATAAAAATTTTGGAATGAAATCTATTTTCAAATAAGCCATAAGTCTCTTTCTTAAAGAAAGAGAGTCATCGACATGCCAGTAGTTTCAGTTGCGAACGTGACACAAACGTGTTTTTTTTTTCATATTAAACAAGTAATGAAAATGAAATGGCCAATATTAAACAAGTAATGACATGACAATTTATCGTGATATAATGTACTTTTTTATTCTTGAAAGCATGGTACGACGAACTTTAACCAAATTTGTTATTATCATAAGGAACATTAATTAATGTAGGTAACAAAATATTAAGTTTGGAAGTTATTAAAAAAGCGAAAGAGTTGTACCGAAAATATTAATTTGTCAATTAAAAGCGTGAAAATATGATTTGCCAAGTGATATTAATGCACTGTACGCGCACCTATTGATCAAGCCCATGACGGTCTTCCCTTTTTCAAGTTTGAATTCTGACATTCTTCTCACGAGAAACCAAACTTTATTATACATCAAGGAAGTGAAATCGTGACAATTAGGCTGATACATGGACATGATCAAACTGTTTAAGTTTTGTCATGTGACAGTTTGAATTGTTCCACATACGTCGTAACAAAGTGTCAAATTAGACTATCTACAACCGGTTTTCCGTGTTGAAAACTGGACTAAAACTTTCCAATTTTGAACTTTGATTTGTCATCAATCTGTTGATAATTCCCATCCATTTGTTATATAAACCAAGCTAGGCAACTGCCGTGTGGGACTCCAAATTTCGTCCGCCCTTGATGATCTATCTGTTTCCTTCGACGCATATATAAAGTATATTCAGCTTCACATATCATCTCCTCCTTCTCCTGGCCCAGCAAAAGATCGATCGACCGAGCACATCTCTGAAATTTAGAGTCGGTTAATTTTCTCAAACCTAAGCAATTATATATATATATATAAAGCCACAAAATGAGTTTTAAGATAACCAGCACACATCAAAATGGTTCTGGGCCGGTTAAATTTCCTCAACCTAGAACGATCGATGTTATGAGCTCCGCGCCAAACAATTTATAAATTGAACGGCAAGGAACTGTGCTCATGATCCAATATCATTTTTTTTTAGTGACAGAATTCCGGAGAACGTGCAAACAAAACTCTTCTTTTACCTGGTAACAGAACAATTAAAACTCATTAGGACAATTAGGAGTAGGAGAAGAGCGTGGGAAATACAGTTATGAAGAACCAGACTCATTAGTATAGTTTCTTTCCATGGTGACCAAACACATAATAAGCTGAGTTATTATAACAAATTAACATATATAACAAAACATAGCCATTGCATGTATAATACTAATACATGCAATACTAATACTTCCATTACATACTAATACCTCCATTGAAGATGAACATATTTTCAACATGAATGGAAAAGGAGACTCACAACAGTCTCGGTTGAAGATGAAGCTACATAATCATCTAAAAAAATATTAAAAATTGAGTTAGATATATAATAAACTGAGTTAGATAGATATTAAAAAAAATATTTCAAGTTTCAAATTTATCTTCAAGGTCCATCGACTGTATGCATTCTTCCAACTCTCGAATCTGGACTGGTTTGATCCTTAAC
Source organism: Juglans mandshurica (assembly GCA_022457165.1). Lineage (NCBI taxonomy): Eukaryota > Viridiplantae > Streptophyta > Magnoliopsida > Fagales > Juglandaceae > Juglans > Juglans mandshurica. Next base: position 33,360,587 of record CM039626.1, read on the forward strand.
CAATTTTGGGTGCAAATGGGGGTTTCGACAATTTTTGGAGACAATGAACTCCTAAAAGGATCCAATATACATTCTCTAGTACTAATATAGACTTCGAGGCAACAGTGAAAATAGAGATGGCTAACACATCACGTGCTACCTCAATAAGGACAGGATAATTGGCGGCATTAACTCTCCACCAATTTAAGATATCAAAACTGAGTAAGTTTTTTACACACGCCTCATACACATACCTCTCTAGCTCTGATCTAAACTTCAAAACACCCAACTCCTCAAGATATTTGGTGAACATGATCTGAAATTTAGTTGGAGGTGGTGCCGACTCATTGCCAATATTTGTATTAGTACTACTTGGCCTCTCTTGAGCCACATTAGAACTCCCCCCACTAGCCAAACCAAATGTGTTATATTTTGTACATATTGCTCGATCAAGCGGCCTAAAAGGAGTTAATTAACCTTGTCCTCTATTTTATCTGCCAACTCATACCATTTGCACTTTTGTAACCAAAACTTCATTGTCATTATTTTATATCGTGTTCAAGTACTAAATCAACATATATCATCTTATCAATCAAAATCCTCTAAAATTTCTAGGCATTATATATATATATATATATATATATATATATATATGTATGTATATATAATTACTACTCTAAGTACACTACCTCTCAATAATTCTCACATCTTGCATGCCCTTAAAAAAAGTTGTCACATCTTACAACCCAAGAATTAAAAGCTCTCAGCAAGTTGCAAACTTGCAACCCCACTAGATGTGATGCATGCAAGGTTCGTTGCGACCGAGTCCGCCACTTTCTTTGAATGCCAAACTTTCAATCAATACAACGTGTAATCTCAGGGCAAGAACAGGTCTACGAATTAGCAAGAGTACAGTGGAATATACATGCATATTCTAGTTCAACTCTGAATTAATACTGATCCACTACAACTTGCATGCCTACCCAACAGAATAAATAAATAATAAATAATAGTAAACTACTCGTCGCTTTTCACGGGTCCTCTGCTTATATAAACAGAAGCAAGCCCCATTAGGCTGCCATAACATTTAACGTTTGCCTGCTGGCCTGCCTTCCTGCCTGCACTTCCAAATATTTCCTTCTAACGTACGTACGCGCGCTTGCAAATAAAATTGGTGCACGTTTCCTTAAAACTGCATCTGCTGCCTGCCTGGTGATCAAAACTAGCCGGTCTTCAGTTTCACCATGAATCGTTGTTCGGTGCTTCTTCAAATTCCCCAACCCTCCACACCCACAAACATGATTAATGGTATGTATTCCAACTCGCCCGTATTGGCCATGCCTCCAGCAGACAGAATATTATCGCCTCAACTTTATAAAGCAAACATGCAGTACATGAAACTTTCTCATGAACCCAGATCAAGAACTTTTTGTGGTCACAAAAATAATATTGGTTCCAGACCCCTCGTGCATGTGATGCCATCGTGTACAACATCATCGATGGAAGAAGAGAAAATTGAAGAGATCGAAGAGCTAACCAGAGGCATCTCAGGGTTGTATGCGGACGGCCCCGATGCCAGGAAAAGGGGTTTGAATGTTCGGACCATCATGCAAAGGCGCCGTTTGAATGTTTGGTCGACATCAACTCGTGGTGGTTCTGGAATGTTTGGTGGTTTGTTGCGGAAGCCCGAACGTTTCAAAATAAGGACTCTGATTTTGGAAGGGACCACCAAGGAGGAACATAAATGAATAGGAAATTAATCACTTTTTTTTTTTTTTTGAATTTGTACTTTGGTTATCATGATCTAATTTTTCTGAACATGTAATAAGTAATATATTGTAAATGAGTAATATATCGTGTGTAATAACTTGTTGTTTCGATCGCAAACGTTCCGAGTTTTTTTCAGATTTCTTAGGAGAATTTATCGGTAGAGTTTTTGGATTTTTAACTATGCATTTTTAATTACATAATTCAGATTTTTTCCACTATTTGTGATGTTTGGAAATGATTTATTAATTTATTATACATCACTTATTAATTTGTAGGCTGACTTTACAATATATCTGAATCAACAATTAATGGCCTTATACGATAGATAGCCTTATTTTCACACTAATACCACAATTCTCGAATTACTTTTAAGAAATTTCTTATGATTGTAAATAATACGTTATCCATTTAAATTGAGGTGGATCGATTTTGGTCTGTTCTACAGTATTGTTGACAGTGGAGTAAAAAGGATTTGCTACACAATTTTCTAGGAACCTTTAGGCAGCCTCCAAAACAGTTGGCCTGCAAAGAATACATTCAAGTTAGATATTAGACAATGGGCCTAAGCCTGATGCTTTAAGCCCGATCCGTATCTAAGCCCATCAAAACTCGAAATCTCCGTTTTAATGCATGCATTGTTTGGGAACTTGGGGCCTGCCTCAGTAGAAGCTATATTTGTTAGACTCTGGGCTGGCCTTGTTTTATGATCACAACATGGCCGTAGGCCCGTAGATAAAAACAAATAGCTATAATAGGCAGAGCTCAGCCACTCACAAATATTCACGTAAACCTGTGGCCGTTCCACTTACGTTAGTAATTGAAGTCCTCATGTATCCTCCAGAAAATTACTGTGAGCATGCAGCAGCTGGAAATTCTGAAAGCGGAATGACTTTGTGTTGGTGAAATACACAATAATATAATAAAAATCATAATTAAAATAAAAATTAAGACGAAGCCAGTTTGGACTGAGGCACGAAAATATCGCTCTCTTTAAAGAGATTCAAGCCATCTGCGGTGTACAAAGTCTCAAATTAACCGGTGCAGCAAAAATCTTCTTGACTTGACTCCTCCAGGATACAACAGCCACTACAAGAAAAATTGACTTTTGTGGCCATTTAATTGCGGCGAAAAGGTTATTTGTGACCAAAACAGACTCATTCTGGCTGTAAATAGTCATTTCGCTGGAATTAAATGGCCACAAATAAGCAATTTTCTTGTAGTGAGCCTAACTGATTGTCGTATAGCCCGAACCAACTCTGCACAAGCGGTTGAGCCCAAAGCTCCTCTCAAAGAACACCTTTCTTTTATCTAGAAAATCTCTCAAAAATATATATATTCACTAAACTTGTTATTCTTATCACACTTTCTCCAAAGTATATTCCTTTTGTTTATACCCATACACGACTATACAAATATATACATATATATATATATATATACATATATATATATATATAGACCATATGGACAATAAACGTCCCAGGATGTAAAAAAAAAACCTAACGGGCAAAAACAATAAAAATGAAAAAGACGTTTGCCATCAAAGGTACTAAAAGCAGCCGGTAAAAAAAAGTATTAAAGAAAGAAAAAACTCAAACGGCTTGATAAGAAAAAACCGTAACAATAAGCAATAAAAGTATTAAAGCTGCCAGATTTTATTCCCATTGAAAGCCTTAGTGGACACGCATGTTTAAACCGTAAATAATGCCGCAAAAACTCCAACTAATGGAAACCAACGGTTACGACCACTTAAAAAGAAAAGTTATAAATAAAAATTATTTATTAAGAAATACCAACAATCCCCCACTATTTTTTAAAAATAATATAAATAATAATATGAGAGATGCTTCCAGATAAAGAATGATTATTATGCATCATGAAGGTGTGCTCTGTATTGAACCTCCACTTAGTGAAATAACAACCTTTACTCTAGAGTTAGTAGTGGTCTCAGACTTGAACTATGACTGCTTAAGGAAAATAAAGAATTATTACTCACACATAAAAATCCAGGTGTTGACATGAGCTTTATTAGCTAGCACATTACGGCCTTGTGCTCATCCCGGTTTCATGAGTGTATTTGAGAATAAACCCAAATCTCATAGAGAGCGGCCCCACTCTCACACTCACATAGGTGAAATCTGTCAAGGGTGTTCCTGTAATTCTTACACCCTACTCATAAGAGCTACATAATTTTATTAAGAGTCTCTTTCAAAAAACTCATCCTCCATAACATTACAGGATAAATGTACTCACATCATAGGAATGAGAAATAAAAATAATAGTGCATTTCTTATGACCATCATATGATTCGTTTTTCCCATTGAACCCAGTTCTCAGGATCTCTGGTCCCCGGGTTGGGTATCCTCATACATGGCTCTTGAATTATGGGTTTTAATCTCATTCATCTCGATGTATTTCAGATCATTTCTCTTGTCAAAGTTTTGTATAGTAGATCCACATTAATAACACCATCAGTAAAGAAATATCACAGTACTGTATTTTTCTTTTAAATGATCTGGATTTACCGTTATAATAACAGTTTTGTACTCTATCAATTATAGTAGTACTATCACAATAAACTAATTGATTTTTTCCACAAGGGATTAAATCTCTCATCAAATTTGCTTTTTTATTGAGGCCAAAGCGCGCAGTTCAACTTGATAGTTGACTTAGCAATAAAATATACGGCAGCCAAATCATGCAATAAAGCACTTAAAAAATAAAAAACGGCTTGATTTTAGAAACTGAACGTTAAAATTTTTTTATTTTTTTTGGTCATGGCATTAAGTCCAAGATTAATACCATATACGTTTTAAAGAAAGCAAACGGAAATAGATTATAAATGCATTTAATGTAAATACGTACATATCTGCTTGCCGCTTGGAGGTTGAAACAGTTTTCGTGCATCTAAATGCACTAGACGTTCACAAACGTTCACCAACACCAAGATATCAACCACTTTTGACTTTTTTCCCAAAAGCTCAAAAAAAAGAAACACGTTAGAACCAAGTTTTTTTTTTTTTTTTTTTTTAAAAAAAAAATTATTTTCTAAAACCTTAACCCCCACTAACTTTGGATTTTAAAAAGAAATTTTCTTTTCATAAAAGAATACATCTTACTCAAAAATCACTTTAATCCAAAATGAAGAAAAATAAACTGCTAATTTTTATTCCAAATCTGAGAAGTCCATAAGCAAGTGTGACAAAAAAAAAAAAAAATGCACATAAAAGAAACATACTATGCTTTATTCTCAATATTCAATTTAAACATCCCATCACAAGCATAGCCCTTGCCCACAAAAACTCCATTTTTTGTAATAACATACTGATCAGATTCTATAGTTTGTTTGAAGCCCGCTTTGTTGAGTAAAAAACTCGACATCAAATTCTTCCTCATAGACGATGTATAGAGAATATCTTTTAGCATCAATATACGTCCAGAGGTGAATTTCAACTCAACCTCACCACTCCCAAGAACTTCGGTTTTACTTGAATCACCAAGCATTATAGTCTTTTCTTCTTCAAAGGGAGTAAATTTTTTGAACCAATCTTTATCATAGCAGACATGCCTATTGGCACCAGAATCTGCCCACCACCATTCAACAAATTGAACCATGTTAATGTCTGTGACCATTGCTACAAACAACTCCTCAGTTACATTAACTTGAGGATCATTATCTCGCTTTCGAAACTTACAAATTCGAGCAAAGTGCCCAAATTTGCCATAGACAAAACATGCTTGATTTTGTGAAGGGGGTCCTTGGTTCTTATCATTTTGGTTTTGAAAACCTTTTTTGTGAGGTCTACTAAATTTTTTGAAATCTTTTCTTTGCGGCTTCAAAAAACTATTTCTTGAATTTTGACCTTTGGGCAAGCTACCATTTTCAGAAATTAAATTTACCTTTGTCATGGTATCCTCATTACCATTTTGAAATACCAAATCATCTTGCCCTTTTGCTTCCTCCTCTACACGAATACGTGTGATTAATGTCTCCAAAGAAGTCTCCTTTTGTTTATGGCGCATCGACTTTTGAAACTCTCTCCACGAAGGTGGTAATTTGTCGATGATGCCACAAACAATTAGATTATCTCCAATCTTAGTACCTTCGGATCGAACTTCAGCTACAACCATTTGAAAATCTTGTGCTTGCTCCGCAACGGATTTTCCATCTACCATTTGATATCGAAAGAAGCGATTTGCTGCATATTTTTTCGCTCCGGCTTCTTCCGTATCGTATTTACTCTGTAAAGCTTTCCAAATTTTCTTCACAGATGTGTAAGTAGTATTGTAGTAATCATAAAATTGATCAGCAAGACAATTTAAAAGATAGCATCGACATTTATACTCATCTTTGATATATTTCTCAATCTTTTCTTCATGAACTTTCACTTGTGCTTCAGTCATGTTCTCGGTAGTAATCTTACTAGGATTCTTTGCAGTGAGAACATAGGAGACGTTGAGAAGGCTTAGATAGAAAAGCACCTTGCACTTCCATCTCTTGAAAGAAGCTCCTTTGAACCGGAATGGCTTGTTAAGATCTCCAATGCTTTCCGTGGATTTTTCAGTCGTAGGCTCCATGGATTGAATCTCTTTAAAATTGTTGGTGAAATACACAATAATATAATAAAAATTACAATTAAAATAAAAATTAAGACAAAGCCAGTTTGGACTGAGGCACGGAAATATCGCTCTCTTTAAAGAGATTCAAGCCATCTGCGGTGTACAAAGTCTCAAATTAACCGGTGCAACAGAAATCTTCTTGACTTGATTCCTCTAGGATACAACAGCCCAACTGATTGTCGTATAGCTCGAACCAACTCTGCACAAACGGTTGAGCCCAAAGCTCATCTCAAAGAACACCTTTCTTTTATCTGGAAAATCTATCAAAAATATATATATTCACTAAACTTGTTATTCTTATCACACTTTCTCCAAAGTATATTCCTTTTGTTTATACCCATACACGACTATACAAATATATACATATACATATATGTATATATATAGACCATATGGACAATAAACGTCCCAGGATGTAAAAAAAAAAACTAACGGGCAAAAACAATAAAAATGAAAAAGACGTTTGCCATCAAAGGTACTAAAAGCAGCCGGTAAAAAAAAGTATTAAAGAAAGAAAAAACTCAAACGGCTTGATAAGAAAAAACCGTAACAATAAGCAATAAAAGTATTAAAGCTGCCAGATTTTATTCCCATTGAAAGCCTTGGGAGAGGTTTGGATTCAAAACCCACCTCAACTCATCTCAATTCATCTCATCTCATCATTACAATTTTTTCAAATTCTCACATAAGATATAATAAACAATTCAACTTTTTCAAATCCCAAAACAACTTTTTCAAATTCCCATACAAAATATAATAAATAATTCAACTTTTATCCTACTATTCACAAACCATTTCAACTCATCTCCCAATCCAAACCTCTCCTTAGTGGACACGCATGTTTAAACCGTAAATAATACCGCAAAAACTCCAACTAATGGAAACCAACGGTTACGACCACTTAAAAAGAAAAGTTATAAATAAAAATTATTTATTAAAAAATACCAACACTTTGCTAGTGGCTTTATTAAGCTTAACTAGCTGGAAATTCTCAGCCATGTTTTGAATTTATTTATCAGATATAGAATTATTTTTTCTTAATTAAATACATCCATATATATATACTAGAGTTGAAAGCTGGTGCAAGTTGCAACCTCGGGAAAACCTGACTGATCTGGAAGTGGAAGGATCATGCATGGCAAGAATATGACGTTGATGCAAAACTAGGCCACAATATGATCTACAAGAAAAATGCCATTTTCCTGCGTCAGATTTAGTCGCAAAAAGTGCCCAAATTCGCCGGAATTATATTTTTCCGTCAGTTTCTGCTTCAACCCATGTTGGACGCCAAAGTTGCTTTAAACATCCAACGATTCTAAATTATTGTAGCAAAAATATGTTATTTCTGGCGCTCATGAACTGCCGCAACTATACGATTTAAGCGCCAGGGAAAAGCAACAAAGTTGATCACCTATTGCATTGGAAAAAACCTATACCGGAAAAAATTGATTCGCCGCAAATGTCATAATGAATGCCGCAAAATGTCATTTCAACGAGAAACGACACGCCGCAGAGTGGATACAACAACTTTGGTTGCAAATACTTATTTTGCGGCTATTTTAGTTGCTGAATTAAAGTATTTGTGGCCAAAAAATATTTATGGCAATATTTGATCGCCGGAAAAAGTCTATTAGAAAATTAAAAAAAAAAAAAAATACAGAAGCATAATACAATAAATAATAGACATGATGCACCGACAATACTAGCAGACCGAGCCACAAATATTGAAGCCAAGGATACAATTTCGATCCTGCTATAGGTTTCAGATTGCAACGGTGTCCTTTACTACCTAGTTCATATTAACTTTCCACAGTGTTTTCATAAAGAATTCTAGAAAAATTAAGCTTACAAAATAAAGATATCATAGCTGAGATTAAAGTCTTCTTTGAAGAACCTAATTACATACAAACAAAGGTGAACTACTAACAGACCTACCCACTGATACTAAAACCATGGTTGCAATCCAACCATGTTAGTAGCAATTATGCAAACTAGTAACCTGATATGCAAAATGGTAAATTGTAGAAAAATCTTCTTATCAAAGCACCTGCTGCTTGTATGCTTGAGTGAAGCTGAACTCAAAAGAATCTCGTCAAAAATATTCTCATCATTCAAACATTCTCATCAAAACAATTACAAAATCAACAAACAAATAACAAAACAAACAGAGAGAAAAAAACATACCCAAGGATGAAGACGGTGGCACGAGAGGATCTAACCCATAAAAATACTCCTCAAACATTCAAATATTCTCATCAAAGCAAACTCTTAATCAACCAAGAGAAATAAAAACAAATAGAGAGAAGAAACCAAATCTGGAAACAGGAAAAAATATATACGAAATTTTCTAAGACCCTCTTGCAAATCTTTGGCTGAAGGAACCCAAGATCTGGGCAGATCAATAGTGGAAAACAATATATGTTTAAAAAAAAAGGAGCAGCTTTAGGAAAAAAATATACCGAAATGCCATTCTCGAACCCTAGGGTTAAGTTCAATGAAGAGCAAATCAACGCCATTCTCGACGAGGTGTTTAGGACATACGGCGAGTTCATCGACGGCGAGAAGGGCTTGACCTACGAGGGGCTTTTGCGGACTTATGACGACGGTGCTGGCTTACCAAAACAACCCATGTTAAGAAAAAATACCCTCGTTGTCTTCTACGGACTAGTGTGGATTCCATTGGAGATATATATATATATATATATATATATATATATATACACAATCTACAGAGAGGAGGGGGGGGGGGGGCTTCTCATGCGAGACTACTAGGATTTTTTCATTTTATGAAACCCGGGTACTGGGTTTTAAACTCGGGTTCCTAGTTTGAAATTCAGTACCCAATCCGGATTCATCCTGGTTTTTAAATCTGGGGTTTGGCCCAGATTTGACCGGGCTGAAAATTGGAATCGGAATTCGATTATCTGAGTTTCAGGAAAATTCGGCCCAAATGAACAGTCCTACTGAATAATATTAGTCAAGTGCTACTGTTAATAAAAAGTATTAATTAATTAACGCTAATTATACACTATAAATAACGGCCTATTTTTCTTATCTATTATTTTTTTTCTATTGGCTCATGCGTGCTTTTGTTCTCATCCCTATTCATTGAAAATAGCAGTGTTGATCAAGTTGTGGATTATAATTTGTAATTTGTAATTTGTAATAATTTTTTTTTTAATTTTTTTGGTTTTTCTAGTTTTTTATATTGATTAGTTTTCTTTTATCATTGTATTTTTCAAGATCAAGTTTTTTTTTAGTAGTTTTAGCTAAAAAATGTACAAAATTAGAAGTGGGTCGAAAATAATTGAAATTGAGCAAAAAAAAAAAGCCAGATTTAGATGGGCTGAATGGCCCATTTTGGGCATGTCCAGACCGAATGGACCGACTCTGGACAGGACCGGACCGGTCCTATATAAACTCGGTCTAGTCCAGGGTAGAAAATTCCTAGACCGAATATGTCCGGTCTGATCCACAAAATGGCCAAAGACTGGACTGAACCGGACTAAGATCACCCCTAATAGCTAGCGTACGTTAAAAGTACTTATAATATGACATCAAACGTTGAAATTCGTTACTCTTGCTTTTAATAATTGATAAAACAACGGGGAAAAAATTAACATGGAATTAAGATAAGGAATAAAAGATATATTAATTATTGTCAATAATATTGTAGGAAGTGGTAGGCAGAATAATAGCATCATGTAATCGATGATGACGAATATATATACCTACATACAATATTTTTCCATCCAGTTACTTTGAACATTTGGGTCGATTACTACAATTGAAACATCAAATTGATTGGACGTTTTGAAATTACACCAAGTTTTACCTCGTTGATTTGATACTACGTACGTTAGAATTTAGTCTCTCAAAGAAGAGACGTAATCGAAGTTAATATTGCGGGCCGTCCACTTTCATGTTTAAGGAACAATCTTTGAATATACAAAACTAATTTGCCAGCTTTGTTTTATTAAGTAGTTTGAAAAAATTAACTACAATTAATTTAAGATGTAAAATGAAACTTCTCAAAAGGAAAAAAATAAACTAAAACCCCTAATAATATAATGTCTATTGGTGGGAAATATTTTGGGCTGGCAGGCATTATTGCTGAAGTAATTTATATATGAGTAATGATATATACACAACATATTATACAATATATTATACAACAATGTGTTAAAATGAGGGTATTTTTATAAAATGATGTTACTTTTATAAGGTATTTTATAAAAATACCTCTCATTTAAAACATAATTGTATAAAGTGTTGTAAAAAGTGTTGTGTGTAAATTATTTTCCTTTATATATAATATATATATATATATATATATGCATTTACCACTCAGCATACCAGTGTACAAATATTAGGCGGGTCTTGTTATTTAGGACAGAAAAATTATACTTGCAGTCGTGAATTATATAAATATAGTGTAATTATTTTAAAAAAATGAATAAATAATGAATTCACATAAAAAAAATTTTAATTTGTTAATAATAAATTTAATTTTAGTTTTAAAAAAATTGTACGGTTGTAAACACAGTATAACTAGCGATCAAAAGGTTTGGGGACAGAAAAAGGACGGGAAAAAGAAAAAGAAAAAGAAAAAGAAAAAGAAAAAGGGCTGTTGGCCGTCACTAGCTAGCTAGTTCTACTTTAGTTCCAAACTTCCAGGCACAAAAGGCTAACTTCATAGTTTTAGTTGGAGTAATCGCCAAGCCCAGTGTGGACTATCTATCAACTTAACTCCATGATTAATGCTCAATGACACTGAATTCGATCGTCTTTAATTTGTCTCTTTGATAGATATATAGTGCATATATACATATATAAATATATATATATATATATATATATATATATATATATATTCAATGACTCCCACGCGGCTTAATTAATTAAGCGGCTTAATTCTTTGATCAGTTTCTTCGATTGCTAGCTGTTTAATTAAGTACTATATACCTATAAATCGAGGGATCCTAAACCAATTGATGAAGTTTCCTAAATATATAGAAGCTGATCGATTGGATGTTTACATATATATAATCCATGGCATCATAGTATATTACTCTCCCACGTATCCATCTTTTTCTATTTGTCATGAGAAACGATTCTTAATCTCATAATTGATCTTTAATTTTCTATTTACATGGATTAATGTATCTGGCCGAGAATACATCTATCAAAAAGGGTATATATATAATAATATAATATAAAGATAGAAATCCAGATCCTCATGATATGATCTGATCTAGCCATCTTGTCAAATTTCGAAAAGCAGTATATATTTTTAATCAAGACAGTTGTGTTGTGGTTGTATCAACGTGAGTCTGGCCTCATTGGGCTAAGCCGCGGTATATGATGCACTAGATCACAAAGATGCCCGCGCCGGCGCATGTCATCCTTTGGCATGAATAGGAGAAGCATAACATGATGGTAATTAATTGGCACATTAATACAAGTGATAATTCGCCTTTCCGTGGTGCTTAAACCATCGATTAATGCCTAATTATCACTTTTCTTGACTTCTGCCATTTATGGAGTTTTGCCCACTGTCCGTAGATATTTAAAATATATATATATAATACATTTTGCTTCATAGTTACAACCCCATAGATATTACTGGTTTAAGACTGCGTTTCTACAATATGTCCCACTGTGGATAGGCCACACATGCAGTCAGATCTAGTAATTAAAAGCACACTTTCTCATGTTTGTTTAGTCATTAATCATGATAGTGGAGTACTGCTGGTACATGCAGACCTAATGGCGGCTTATATACACACAACTAATGGCGGCTTAATTAATTAGTATATATGGAAATTCATTATTTGCATATGTTTGCAAAGAAGAAGAAAGCTTGTTTATGCACAAAACAAAGTGATTACAATGCATGAGAGAACTATTAAAAAGAAGTGATAAACTCAAAAAAGGAATGTACCATTCAATTAACTACTGTATATATTTATTAGAAGGAAAATATTTTAGCCACAAAGAGATTATACAAAAATAAACTTACAAACTGATGTAGTTTAATGTGGTACGTCAGGTTATAAATTTACTTTTATTATAAAGTAGATCTAAATGATTCTAAAGTTTGTGAGTTTACATAATCTTTTTGTATCAGTAGCAGTTCTCTTATTCATAATATATACTCCATATGGATATTATTTATGGCTAAGTGTTTATGATACATGCCTATTAAGGTATTAATCACCATTAACGAAAGTTCTAACCACATTTCTCCAATGTATACCTTAAAACGATTAACAATAGTCATAAATGATCACTCACTTCATGAATCACCTTATAAAAAATTCATTCTTCTAATTAGTATATACAAACCAATATAATTAAGGAACTTAAAATATTCATTCTTTCAGTATCAATATATATACACTTTCCTAGTGTGAAACTTATTACAATAGTAGTACTGCCCTTACAATCCGGGATATTGTTGTAATATTCCTCATGAGAAGAAATAAATATATGGACAAAAAAACTAAAAAGTTGATGCGAGAAGAAAATTTGAAAATGAGCTGGCCTCTCGATCGATTTCATGTCCCGACTTTTGTCACCTTGGCGCGCAAGATAGAAGTAAAGTTAGGTACCGATCGAGCTATATATCTGGTAATTGATCAGGCATGATATATATATAGCTAGGGTTGGGACCGAAGATCCTTGTTTGATGTTACACATGATTTATTCTTGTTATAACAGGAGGCCGGGTGCTAACAAAGCTCCATCTTCCAAGTACTGCAAGTAAGATTAATTAATTATGTTTAGGTGCATGGGTAGTACTAAAGCCACATTCCTCTTCATGCCTCACACTAAAGTCTCTCGGTCTCATCTGATCTTTGCATTTCCACTTCCTAATAAACTGAAAATTACATATTACTTCTTGGAAAGCCTCCAAGCCTACGATGCATGACTAAGTGGATCCTGTCGATCGAAAGGTCGAAGCTAGGTGAAGAGTCAACATCCCTGGTATTATCCCCCAATGTCAAAGTGCCACGTCATAGGAACCAAACGGCGAGAATGACACGTCAACAGAGGGTAAGGTAGGCCATAATCTTTTGGGGAGCTCCATCCTAACAATCATGTACAACGTGTGGCTGGAAATAAAAGTCATGTAAAGTACTGCAGTGTTAGAAGTAATAATATAAAACACCCTTAAATCAACATCTTGATTGTTTTGTTGACTAAGCCTCCCAACTTACTTGCTTTTCTTCACCTAACCATTCATCCTATTTGCTTAATTTGGAACCTCAGTGCACTGAATAATGAAATGGAGATTGAGCATCCGAAAAATTCTAGAAACATATCCTTCCCATTTGCAATGCTATTTCAAAGCCTAATAATACCGTTTCATGTGTTTGGCCTGATTTATGGTTCAAGTAGTAACAAAGTTCTAGAGGGCCGGATTGAGATGGGATCGAATTACTGATCATGATATTTTGCAGTACTGACCATATAGAAGTTGGAGGATGCAAATTGAGGTGCCATTTATGATTCAGTTCATGGGAATATATATATATATATATATATATATATATATATATATAGTCATTTTTTGGAAAGTACTGTCTCGAATCTTAAATTTCTCATGGATTCTTTTAAATCTTTTGGAAGTTGGTAGTTACAAATTCAGTTGCTGGCAGTTATGGGCGGTACGGACACTATTTTTTCTGTTCTTTTCTTTTCTTTTTTTAACCAAAGCCTTCTGCTGTATATTTTATTTTACTTCGAATTAGAGCATAGTACCTGAAATCAAGAAGGCCTTTGTTTTACTTAGATATCACGAATTTAGTGTTCTTTTTTTTTTTTTGGCTTTTGCCTTCTGGGTAGGATTTGATCATATGTTATAAGAAGTCAATTTCCAGTCGCTGATGAAATCAAGTCGATCGAGCTGCTTGTGAATTGTATAAGGATGTTTCTTTGATCCTCACATTGTGTGACTCTTGATCAAGCATTGAAAGACAGGAAAGTGCAAAAAGAGAAACTCCTAATACTCAAAATCCTGTAGAATTATTTATAAGCAAACAAGCCAGCACTCTCACACGCACTATATGTTGTCATCTTGCATTCTAGATTATCAATGGAAGACTCCGTCGTATATTATAGAGGTTAAGTTTCTTCAGGTTTTGTTTTTGGCGGAAAATATTGATGATTAATTATGCTGTTGTAGATATATGGTGGTTTAAGGAAATTTCCAAAGGTTCTGATCCTGATCAGTGTTTTCATCATCGTCGCCAGCGACGTCCAAGCGAGGTGGGCTAAGAAGCATTCCTTCAGCCATATTCACAAGAACATTGGGCATGTCAAAGATCAAATCCTCGTCAACAAATTCATCAAACACTGGTCTTTCTGGTTCTAGTGCTTTTTGTGTTCCATCACCCTCATTCGCGGTTGAAGCATCTTTTGCAGCCCCCATAGCAGCTGCTGCAGCCCCTAAAGCAGCTGCAGCAGAGGCTGCAGCTGCTTGGATATCACGTGGGGAAGTGGAGGCGGGCACGGGCAAAGAAGAGGCTGAGTTGGGAAAGTTTAGTTGATCAGTATCTTGACCTTTGAGAGCAATCACTGCCACATCGTAAGCGACTGCAGCCATTTCAGGTGTAGGAAATGTGCCTAGCCAGATTCTATTAGGCTTTCTGGGTTCGCGAATTTCGGACACCCATTTCCCAGTACTCCGACGCCTTACTCCACGATAAACTGGGTGACGCCCCCTAGTGGGGGGTGCTGCCCCGGCAGTAACAGAGGCATTGCTGCCACTAGCTCCACTACTGGCGCCGCTGCTGCTGCTAGAACTCGTATTTGTGGTGGATTGTGAATAATGCATCATGGTTTTTCACTTGGGTGAGGATTGGAAGATTGGCGGGAAGTTGGGACTGGTTCGTTGGAGGCTGAATGAAAGCCATTTATGGTGGATGAAATCTTAGGGCAAAACCGGGTTGCAGTGCGTAGAGTTATGTGAAGAAAGTGCTAACCAGTTGTTTCTGAACTGCGCTCGCTGAGGATTTTGGTGTAAGACAGCTTTGTGTTGGACATCTGGGTTGGACTGTGTTTTTGCGGCAAAAACTATATCTTAATTAACATCAGTTATATGTAACAGTGAATTTTTGGGCCGCGTTAAAATATAAAATATATGATTCGATTCAATATCACTTCCTTTCAACTTTAAGTTTTTATAAAAAAATGGCAATTTTAATGGCTGAAAAAGAATATATACACTCATCCAAGAAAAAACCCTAACGGGTTCAGATATATATGTAAGGTACTAGCTAGGGCTTCACCGGACCGGAGCACCACTTTAGATTACCCATGTTCACCTGTATAAGGCCATTCAAGTTCTCCTGTGGTAAAATAACCGTCATTGAAAATGGCTTTTTACAAACTAAATAAAAGAAATTTGCTTCACTCTCTCTCTCTCTCTCTCTCTCTCTATATATATATATATATTGATATTCCCGTACGTGCTAGTACTGCATAGTCTGCATGTATATATGTATATCCGCGGTTCGTGAAAATAAACTCTTTGCAGAATTAAAAGATATTCCATATATAGCAGGAACTCATGAATGCATGCTTAAAGCCAACAGAAGATACTTATAAATTTGGTGCAAAAGATAGACATCTAGATTTCCATATTATATTATTCAATCCATCACGTGGCATGAAGTTGCTTATAATCTGCAACATACTAATTTCTTGCTTCAGTAGCGCGCTCGATCCTTCAAATTTGCTTTCTAGGTCCACCCATCTTCATCCATTGCAACCGAGCTAACGGAGTAGTCGTCATAACATCCACCAAGTAAGTAAATTAATGTAGTGTGTTTGATACCTTTGAAGGTAAATTTATGAGATAATTCAGTACAGGTTAAATTATAAGTAGTACCCTACGCGCCCGACCATGCATGTATATGACTTAATTCGTAAAATATTATGATCAACAAGTGTACTCTGGCTTTACTAAAAACTTTCAATGTTGGGTCATCTAATTTGAAGAGGATTAAATTCGATTAAAGATAAACCAGTAGATACTTTTTTAGCAATGTTTAATTTTAGAGTTTTTAGTTTCTGTATATTCATAATATTAAGTAAGGTCATACGTACGTTATCAAAATAATATTTATATACATATATAATTGATCAGCTTGTAATAAGATGAACCAAAAAGGTTAATTTTTATGATCCACCATGATCCAATAAAAAATGAATTAATTAACACAAATATATATATATATATATATAGTGCAGATGATCAAATAATAACTAAATGATAAATTCATAACCTCCTCCTAAATATATTCGACTAGACCTTAAATATTTATTAGATCGAGCAATATGCTACACACATGCAAGTTTGGATATATATATATATATAGTTGGTGACACTTCCAACCAAATTTTCTTGAAACACACTTATATAATTGGATGATTGGTAATTCTATCATGTAAGTCATACCTAAAAATAATTAGTGAGCTAGCTAGCTAGCTAGGTTACTTGTTTCTTATAACTAATTCGATCAGCGCATATTGCATCTAGTGTGTGTGTATATATTATATATACAGATATCTTTTCCTTTTCTTTTGGGTAATTAGTCTAATATTATATTCAATTTCTAATTAGCTGCATCGAAAATGTTTTTCCACTTGTATAGAGAGATCGTGATTTCTTTCCCAATCCGCCGTACTACCCAGATTTAGGTAAGTCGATCGAAAGGACTCGAGAATTAGGACCAAATTAAAATTCTGAACCTGAGAAATATAGATCATGATCACCTCAAGTTACGAAAGGGTCTCCTTCAAAAGCCGCCATCCTGTACCCACCCACTGACCTCCGATCCCAAACACTTTTGATCGCAGTATTAATTCATGTTGTGAGGTTTTGCCTTTTTAGTCCATGAACTAATTGGTATCATCACACCCTTGACCAACGACGGTGAGGAATTTAATGTTACTCCAACTTGCAACCAACCAACATTTCTAAACAACTGTGCATTTATAGAAATTACAATTGCAACATCGTGGATTCAGAGAGCAGACGTACGTCCTAGCTAGTTTACTTATTTTAGTCAGGAAATTAAGAATTGGGGAAAAAAATAGTACTACTGTATACATTATTTATCGGTTTGAACCCATTAATTCTCACGTCCTAATTAATATTACTTGCATGCCTGGGGTACGTACGTACGTGAAAGCAAATATTTTTCGTGGATCTAACTAGCTAATTAAAGGAAATCTTGCCGGCCGGCCGGTCTTTTTTAATTAATTCTACAATTTTTATGAAGAATATATTATGGTCATTTTTTTGTTGACGAATTAATTAATTGATAATCAAATTAATGTAAGCTAGCCTCGATCGATCGTAACTAAAAAATATGGTTCTCTTATATTCAAGATAATCCCTGGCCAGCTTGTAGTTACTATATGATCTACGAGTCAATTTAATTTCCAACTACCAAAACTAATGAAGATATTTATTTTTCCGTACAACACCAAAAAATATTAAATGAATCCAGTTATATGAAGTCGACATGATCATATAATTATAATACCACCGGTGTACGGATCGAGTCATATATATATATAAATATATCTGGGGCCACCTTCGATCTTAATCCATTTGCACCGATGGAGTTATTGCGGTATATGTATAAGAGAGTTAAATATTGTGGGTGGGGCACCCCAGTAGTACTCCAGCGCGCAGGACCTATATATATATATATGTGTGTGTACTGATGCGTCTTGCTTTTTATTTTGAAGCGACATTTCATGGCCCGGTCCCATTCAAGGATAACATTCGTGTGTCGTGTGGAGTTCCTCCATGACTAAGAATATCGATCCTCAAACTGTTTGAGCCAAAGCATGATCCCCTAAAACTTAAACAAATTATATATGCTCGTAGGCTTTACCCGTTTTTAGCGGGTGATCATGAGCCTCCACAGCGTGAAACATATATATAATCTAAGCCATGTTTCTGTGTCTGTAGGTTGTCACGGTTCTGCCGCGGCCGCGTGAAACATAATCTCAAATTTCAATGCAGTGTTTGGATATGCATGCACGATTTTCTGACTCCCCTCCAACTCATGCGGCTTTTGGCCATTCTTTTTTATCATGATTCTTTCCTTTGAAATAGAGTTTAAGTTTCCACATCAATACTAATTATTTTGCAGGCATTGGGCGTTAGTTTTAAAATTTTATATTTTGCACTCATTAGTAGTACTTATCAAGATTTCAAACCCATTTGGTCCAGGTTTGATTTTTGAACTTTCAGTTGGGAAAAAAAAACAGGTGTATCGACGTTGTTGGCAAGTGCCTTGAATCTAAAATTAGGGCCTTCTCCTTGTCGAATTCGTTGTATTTTCTTTTGCCGACACGAATTGAAGCATTATATTATATCATGTACGTACAGCCTAATTAGTTTGCTAAGCGAGAAAACACACAAATCTGAGTACTTTGGCAATCGCACCACGACGCCGCAAAACAAGTTTGACGGGAGTGCCTCATTGCTGTACCACAACAATTAGGAGATCTGGGAAGGGACATGCATGAAGATTTTCCACTTTTTTTTCCTTCTTCAAATTAACGGCACCAATTCTTTTTTCTGAGTGAGAAATATTTGGAATGTATTAGAATTTGACCGGAGTTTGACAAGTGCATGCATGGTTTAATTTTCTTCGTCATTAATATTTCTTTTCAACTAATAAATTAGCAGATTTCGATCTCCACGCGATTTTCTTGCTATCATTACAAAAAAATTGATTATTTATAGTTAATTATTTATTATGAAAATAATTATTTCCTGTTAAAATGAGTCTGTTTTCTTCGTAAATAGTCATTACATCACAAATGCTCGTTTTTCTTATCATGGATGTACTATTTGCATTCGAAAGACATGATTTTCTTTGCCCCTTCCGGTTTTCGTCCTTATATTGTTCTCATGCATGAATTTAATTGATTTTTTTTTCTCGCGCTAATATATAAATATATATATATATATATATATATATTCAGATGCTTATCGGATATTGGATGACCGAATGGAGAGAGAGAGAGAGAGAGAGAGAGAGAGAGAGAGAGAGAGAGAGAGAGAGAGAGAGAGAGAGAGAGAGAGAGAGAGAGTCTGAAGCTGCTTAATTAAATTCAGATGTCCTTTAGAAAAGATGTTTTCAAAACGTATTTTAAGCTTTTAAAATTTTCAAAATCTCATGATAAGGTAATGTAATGCGTCCAGTGAAAAGCATAAAATCTTGCTTTTATCGGATATTGGATGACCGAATGTGCTGACATTGGATGACCTTTTGATCACTCCTGCTGCACGTACGTACGTTTGTGTCCAAATTAGATAAATTAAATTATTAAGATCGAAGAAATGTTGAAGTTATATATATAAATATATATATATATATATATATATTAATGTGTAGTACTCTATTTTAAAAGCATTTATCAAGAATACAATTAGATTAATGTTGTTATTAAAATAATTATAAGAGGTAAGAACTTTTGCATTTCAAGTAACTTACTGGAATTTCATTCATCAGTACTACCTATAATATATATATATATATATATATATATACTCAATTTAGTATGTAGTATATAATTTATTTTTTAATAAAATTTATTATTATACATCTGATCCCCATGCATAAGTATAACAACAATATCGTAAAAAGTGCACATAAACAGATATTATATAAACAGATATTAATATAATCTGAAAATATAAAATCCAACATGCACAATCTCAAGTAGTAAGTAGGAAAACCGGGCTCGACCTTTAATGCTCAATGCTCAAGGATACGTTGTTTGTGTAAGCAATCGATGTTATTTACTTATAAAAAAATAAAGAAGAAAACAAATCAATAGTATTCTCTCCAAGAGCAATGCTAGGTACAGTTCTCAAATGGGGACTGCAATGCAAGCTTATGCTATTTTAACTTTAAAATTTTTTAAAATTATAAAATTATCCCTCTTAAAATTATATTTTCTCTCATTTAATAATGTGTCTGCACATATAGTCCCCACTTGAGGACTGCAAATAGAATTTCTCTCTCTCCATATGACACTATTACATTTTTAGGCATAGCAATGATATTTCTTGTTGTTAGTCATCATAGGATAGCTTGATCTTTAGTAATATATTAAGTTAGAACAACAGAACTCATGTACATTTCAATAGACTACCATGGATCAAGAATGACAATATATATAGGGAATGCCATAAGCCACATCTATCGTGAAGAGAATGTTGTGGCTGATTTTCTTGCTAAGAGGTCGGGTGTTGGGAGCTTAGATATGGAGTTTTCTGCTGACTATGATAATCTCCCTAGTCATTTAAGAGGTCTTCTTAGGATAGACAAAATTGATATTCCTTATATGCGTTGTGATTAGGTTGTCTGGTTTTTCTTAGGCCTTTTTACGTGCACTTGGTTTCTTTGTTCTATTTTTCTTGCTGGTTTTGATCATGATTTTGGTCCTTGTTTATGAATTTATAGGTAATTTGTATTTTGGTTGGAAATTTCGGCTCTGGGTTACTTGGATTATGCTTATTTCTCTAAATTGTAATATCCAGGTATCTGCTTGTAACCACAGTTTTCCTCCGCCAAAAGTAAGGGTCATCAATAAAATTGGGGTTACGTCCTCTTTCTAAAAACCAAAAAAATAAAAAAATAAAAAAACAAAAAGAAGAAGAAGATCGAAACTGCATAAATTAAAACATATAAGTATTAACAAGTACTGGCCACTTATGTAGACAGAATTGAAAAGAGGCAAAGATCCAATCTTCAGGCGAGGTTCTTTGTTTACTTTAATGTGTGTTCAACTTCAACTTTATAACAGCTACTAATTAGAAAGCCTCAGGCTGACGGCATGCATGCCTAACGTTTCAAAAACAGAGTTCATATCAATATATTTGGTTTGACAAGATCTGGATCAGTCTCTCTCACCAAATTTGATAAATGCAACATATTAGTATAAAAGACACTGCCGCACAACAGAGCACTACTCAAGAACCGTAGGCAATATTGTTGCTCAACCTCTCAAGTTGTTGTAACTATTTTTTGATTCCTTGGCCTACTGTAAAAGGTTGTATATAAACACACTCAGAAGTGCAATACAATACATATTGAATTCAGGCAAATATGCCTCGCTGATATGGTATCAAAGCATTATGACTCACAATCCTTTTGATCCATGGTGTTAACATCTCCCTCACTCCCTTCCCCAAATCCTTCCATTGTCTCTTCCTTTTCTTATATTGTCACTACTAAACTTACTATAGAAAACTATCCATTGTGGAAGGTGCAAATTAGTGCTTACCTTCGTGGTCAAAACCTCTATCACTATGTTGATGGCACACTTCCCTGTCCTACTGAATTTCTACCAACTCAATCAGACTCTATCTCATAACCCAACCCAGATTTTTTTCTTGGAAGCGCACAGATCAATTGGTCCTTAGCATTATATTTTCCTCCCTTTCTAAATCAGTAATTGGCCATGTCCTCTCTGCAAATACCTCTCAGGAACTTTGGCTTTCACTATCTTCCTTGTTTGCCTCTCATTCACAAGCCAAGCAATTTCAGGTCAGATTCCAACTTACTAATCTCACACGAAGAGATCAAACAATTACAAACTATTTTAGGAAGGTGCGTTCGATATTCTAGCTGCAACTAGTAATCCTTTACCTGATCAAGAGTTTGTCACTTACCTTCTTACTAGTCTTGGCTCTGCATATGAATCTTTTATTACATCTGTGACCACACGGGCTAAGCCCACCTCTTCTCATGAGCTTTATCAATTGTTGCTTGTTCATAAAAGTCGCATGTCGCACAATACAATGAGTACTACCTCCTCCCTTGAACCTACGGTTCACCTTACTACTGCTGGTGGTCGTGATCAACATGATAGAAGTTTTCCTTGTAGTGGTAGAGGAAGATCAAACTATTTCACTCGAGATGGTAGATACTCCTCTACTAGTGCACCTTCAAATTCTCAGCACTTCAACAATCACCGTCCAACATGTCAAGTCTGTCACAAATCTGGCCATGTAGCCTTGCAATGTCGCCATTGGTTTGATCATTCCTACCAGTCTGAGGCCCCTCACTCATTCTCTGCAAAACTCACAAGTCCAAGTGCTTTCTCTAATGCTACATGGTATCCAGATACTGTTGCAACCCACCACATCACCCATGATTTATCCATTTTAAACCTCTCATCTAAGCCGTACAATGGTGGTGAACAGATCCGAGTAGGTGATGGTTCAGGACTTCCCATATAGAACATTGGTAACTCCTTTCTTTCTTCCACTTCTTCTTCGTTTCTTCTTCGAAAATTGCTTCATGTTCCTTTAATCACCAATAATTTGGTCTTTGTTTCTAAATTTTGTAGTGATAACTCATGTTATTTCGAATTTCATGCCTCTCACTTTTCTGTGAAGGACATCTCGACCGGAAAGCCCCTCCTCACCAGGCCCATCCGTGGTGGCCTTCATATTTTCCCATCTGTGACAACTTCTTCTTCATCACCATCAGCTCATCTCGACGAGAGGACCTCAATTGCTCTAGCATCGTCGGCTAGGCCATCCCTCACTCACTCTCGTTTTTCACATTTTGCATAGTAGTTGTTTGAAAGTTTCTTCCACAAACAATAAGTTCAAATGTACTGAGTGCCCCTTAGTCAAAAGTCATCAACTCTCATTCTCAAATAGCGAGGCTTCTTCTACTAAGCCCTTAGAGTTAATTTGTGCTGACCTTTGGGGCCCATCCTCTTATGTTTCTCGTAATGGATACAAGTATTACATTTCCTTTATGGATCAATTTACAAGTTTTACTTGGTTCTTTCATTTAAAATTTAAATATAATGTTCTTAATATTTTTTCCACATTTTTACCTCATATTGAAAGACTATTTAATACTAAACTCATCACCTTACAAACTGATGGAGGTGGTGAATTCGAACCCCTCACTCAATTGTGTCAAAAACTTGGTATCCATCATCGGTTTTCATGTCCACATACACATCAACAAAATAGGCTTGTTGAAAGAAAACATAGACATAATATTGTTGAAACTGGGCTCGCTCTCTTGGCCCATGCCTCTCTCCCATTCACTTTTTGGGTTGAAACATTTGAAACTATAGTTTATCTCATTAATTTATTGTCTTCCCCAACTCCCAAAAATAGATTTCCCTTTTTTAAGATTTATCACCGTGTACCAGATTATCATTTTTTAAAAGTACTCGGATGTGAGTGTTGGCCTAATTTGCGTCCCTACAATAAACACAAATTAAATTACCATTCAACTACTTGTCTCTTTCTAGGTTATAGCTCAACACACAAAGGATATAAGTGCTAGGATCTAAAAACTCAAAGGCTTTATATATGAAGGGACGTAATATTTCATGAGGACTCCTTCCTGTACTCAAAATTGAAGCCCATCACTCAGTCTCATACACAGTCCTCAGCTGTGGTCCAATTGCCTCTCATTCCGTTCTCAATTCTTGGCCCAGGCCCAGGTCCATTGCCCCTTTTTTCCTCACAATCTTCTTATTCCCTTTCTCGATCCCATGTTCTTCCTTCTTCTTCTATGCCAATTTCCTCTCCGCCAATCATGTCCACCGCTCCTCCTGTCCTGACTCCACTACGTTCTACGATAATTACAAGGGCCCAAACAAATTCATCCTGTCCCCATATTCGTATGGATGGTGCCACGCACTACCCCTCTCGAAAACGTCATGCTACCACTGTACAGATTTCAAAAACTCCTACTAGTTACTCGGCAGCCTCCAAACTCTTTGAATGGCGTGAAGCCATGACCCAGGAGTACAATGCCTTAATTCAAAATCACACTTGAACCTTAGTCCCTCATAATTCTTCCTTTAATGTTCTTGGATGTAGGTGGGTCTACTGAACCAAGCTTCATGCTGAGGCTCCATTGATCGTCAAAAGCCTCGACTGGTAGCCAAAGCTACCATCAACAGCCTAGAATTGACTTCCACGAGACATTCAGTCCCATCGTGTAGTCCTCCACCATTCTGTTGATTCTCACCATAGCTTTTGCTCGTGGGTGGCCTCTGCACCAGATCGACATCCAAAATGCGTTCTTTCATGGAACCTTAACTAACAAGGTATACATGCAACAACTTCAAGGCTTTGTAAATCCGTTGCATCCCACTTATGTTTGTGAATTGCATAAATATATATATATGGCATCAAATAAGCACCAAGGGCCTGGTTTGCTCAGTTAAGTTCTTGGCTTTTTGACTAAGATTTTAAAGCCTCTCAAGCATATCCATCTCTTTTCATTCATAGTCACAATGACCTTCGCATATATCTCCTAGTATATGTAGATGATATCATTATTACGTCTTCTGCTGCATTTGCCATTGACACTCTCATTTGTGACTTGAGCACTTCATTTCCTATTACGGATTTGGGCCCCTTGTCTTATTTTCTTGGTTTGGAGATTAATTATCTGCGTGATAATTTATTGCTTTCTCAAAGAAAATATATCGAAGATCTGCTTATTGGAAGCAAAATATTGCGTGGCAAACTGATGACTTCAGCTATGGCAGCCTCCTTAAAATCATCAAATTTTAACTCACTTGGTTTTAAGGATGTTACACTCTTTTGAAGTATTGTAGGTGGATTACAGTATTTGTCTTTAACAAGGGTTGATATCTCCTTCACGGTTAATAAGGTGTGCCAATTTATGCACTCACCCAAACTGCCGCATTGGAGTGCAGTAAAGAGGATACTACGCTACCTCAAAGCAACAATCAACCATGGCCTCTTCTTCTCATCCAAATCATCCTTTTAGTTGCAAGCTTAGTCAGACGCTGATTGGATTGGATGTCCAGATGATCAAAGATCTATTGGCTGTTTTTGAACCTTCTTAGGTAAACACTTAATTTCATGGAGCTCAAAGAAGCAACGAACATTGGCAAGATTAAGCACATAAGCAGAATATAAATAGGTAGCTTCATCTGCAGCAAAACTCATTCGGATTCAAACTCTCATATGTGAACTCGGTTTATCTCTTCCTCAAGCTCCAATATTATGGTGTAACAATATTGGAGCTACCTACTTGGCTGTCAATCCAATTTATCATTCAAGGACAAATCATATGGATATTGCTGCAAAAAAACTTATTGTTTCTTTCATAAGTTCAAATGAACAAATTGCAGATATTTTTACAAAACCATTAGTGGCTGGAGTTTTTTTAAATTTAGGATGAGTCTCAATGTTATTGATACATGACCATAGATTCGAGGGGGTGTATTAGTATAGAAGATACTGCTGCACAACAGAGCACTACTCAAGAACCGTAGGCAATATTGTTGCTCACCCTCTCAATTAGTTGTTGTAACTATTTTTTATTCTCTTTTGATTCCTTGGCCTACTGTAAAAGGTTGTATATAAACACACTCAAAAGTGCAATACAATACACATTGAATTCTGCAGGCAAATATGCCTCTCTGATACAACAAGCATTCAAAGCAAGTTGAATCATGATGAAGGTGTTTAATTAGCTTTGTTTATGGAAGTGACACTGTTAAAAACCAGAGACGCAATAATTGCTACTCTTTAATTTCCAATTTGAACTTAAAAAACTCGGCATGCATTAGATGACCATGCATATAGATTTTAACGGTACCAATCTAGCTACAATCCTCTCTGGTTTTCGTTTTAATATAATTTATGCGTGGATTGACCTACTAATTTGAGCTCATCATTTCTACATTCATCTGCCTTTTCTCTTCGGTGGCAGTGTACGTACCATGACTGCCGGCATGAAGCAAATTGATATACATGCATGCCCTGTGATTTATGCGCACATCCTTTCGGCCAATTACTGAACACATGAAAATTTCTAGTCATGAGATTACAACCTTTTTTTTTTTTTTTTCTTTTATAATCTGTGATGTGAGGAAAGTATTTATTGTTTTATAGTCTTGATTTTCTTGAGTAGCCATTCGTTTTGAAATGCGTCCTTGATTTCTAGTTAGTTTGGGCCTCAACAAAATCAGCTGAAAATTAAAGTGGCTTGAAAACCCAATCTGGGCTGGCCCAGCTTAAATTTAAAAAAATGTGAACTAATATGACTATCCGTGGGCTGGCTATAGAAGCCTGGTCCTAATAAGTTAAGGGCATTATGCTTTACTTTTGTGGGGCAATATATATATATATATATAGATCTCTTGAAATCTTTATTAAGAACAGTACTCTTAGGGTCATAATTAAAAACCAGCTTGCTACCAAGGACATGATCCGAGTAGCTAGCCAGGCGTAAATAAAAGCTAGAAACTCGAGGCTATGGAAGACAACTGCCTAGATTTGATGGGATTTAACGATTCAAACAAGGAAACTTTAGCAAAGAAAAAGAGATTCTTCTTTAATTAGTACTGAAATCAAATCCTGATCTAACTTTCTTATGTTTAATG
Source organism: Juglans mandshurica (assembly GCA_022457165.1). NCBI lineage: Eukaryota > Viridiplantae > Streptophyta > Magnoliopsida > Fagales > Juglandaceae > Juglans > Juglans mandshurica. The sequence continues at coordinate 33,387,407 of CM039626.1, forward strand.
ATTAAGCTTTATTGGGGTGACAACTCACTCCCATATACCGATAAGACAACTTTTAATCTCCATCATGAGTACTACTCAACCAAAAAAGGGATATTGGCTTGGTTGGCAATCGCAGCTCTTGCCGGATGTTTTCCGGCCAGCAATCGAGTCCTTGTTTGACTAATCTTTCTGATCCCACTCGATCCTACTAGCTAGTGCCACCAAATTTATTATATATAAGGCCTTTGATCTCTAAAACCCCTACCTAGCTAGCTAGCTAGCTTTTCCATCTCATCACACAAATCCTTCTTTCATGCTGTAATTATTGAGCAATCCCTATCGTTAGGTTTCATTATAATCTGCATGGGGTCCAAAGCCATCATGCGACATCTATCGGACCCACAATAATGGATCTCAATGAATCGGAATTTCTCTTAGCACTTACACATGATGTATGGTGACAACCATTTATCAGCTGCAATTTTGAATATAGATGATCATGGCAATTACTTTCCTTGCAGGATGACATCAACTTTATTTTACTAAGCTAATATTCTCTTGTGTGGGACCCTTCGTATGACCTTAATTAATTTGCAGAAATCAATTAAATGCAGGGCGGTATTAGCACCTTTCTGGCATGCCACTTTTGCTGAGATAATGTTCAATATATATATTTTTTGGTTCCTATATTATATATATATATATATATATATATATATATATATATATCACCATCATCATCACTAGATGTGACCTGCAGCCCGGTAAGTACTCACCACCGATCGACTAAAACAATCGACCTAGCTAGTTAATTAATATTATTATTATATATTAGTTTTTATCAAATCAGCTTTTATTATAATATTTAGCAAAAGAAAATTAATTAGGGTTTTCCTATTAATTAATTGGTTATTTATAGCACGATTAATAATATTATATATTAATCTTAATTAACGAAAACCAAATTTTGATTTTCTTTTTACAAAAATGCTATGATGTGATATGATAATCCTCATATATGATGTTGTGGTCTGTTGCTGGTTTGCAAGTAATTATAATAATTGGTAAGTGCAGAACTCATTGGCAATGGTCGACGGAGCCCGGCCAATTTTAAGTCATGAGTGGAGGCAATTGCTCGATCCATCCTACTTAAATTTTATAAACTTGCGCGCAATGATTGGTTAAGATTTTTGTCAAGTTGTTAAGCTGTCCCCATTAAACCAGATTATTCCCACTGAAGCTTTATGAAAAGGTGGACATTGTTTATAGACAGTTTAATTAAACTTTCGTAGAGCAGTACTGGTACTAGTGATGCTCGATCGCTAAAGGAGTGATCGATGCATGTTTTCTTTTCTTTTTGAGCTAGTTAATGGAGTACTAGGGTTTCAAAATGAAATGTTGAAAACAGATCATGCAACCAGTAGTACTAGTACTCTTAATACCTTTAAAAAGTTAGGTCGCGATTCAAAATATTCTTGAGAAATTACCAGATTCAAAAATGGAAACAACGAATGACGTACTTCATAAAATTAAGCAATGAATCATTACTTTAAATACCTTAATTGATGAGCAGGCCAGGGAATGATGACTACAAGATTATGCCCTCTTTCGATCAAAAGCATATTATTTATATATATATATATATATAGTTTATTCACAAACTTTAAATCAATGAGAAGAAATTATATATGAACTTAATTAGTCATGATTTATGTCTTAAAAAGTAGTGCAATGTTGTTAACGTACATGAGAACCCGACGGACGCTTCTTTGTAACATCTGCCTGCCAATGGATTGCATGAATTAATAAAAAGATTCTCCAAATTACTCTGATCCAACGGATCAAAAGGAGTGGAAATTCAAGGCTCATTTGCTTCTTATCTATAGTTTTAAAAAATGACACATGCATCCTTCTTGTCGCCGTTAAAGACGTTGTCGCATCAAACGATAATCTTGATCACGATCAAGAATTTCAAAACGTCTATATAATATTCCTTGGGCGAGTCAGCATAAGTTAGACTGAGAAAAAAAGAAAAAGAAAGGAACATTAGTACGTACAATGCACTAAGAACTTTGACAGGATGCGATTGATCAGCCTGCCCGACAAATAAGAAAGGTCTAGACCAAAGAAACCCCATCGATCAAAAGCCATAATTGAGTATACTTAAAATAGACTTACATTCTGCCGACGAAATTTTATAAGGCGCTCAACTTCGATCATGTACTTACCGTAAGAAACAGTTTGACTTTCGCATGCGGCAGCTATGTGATCTCAGAATCCCCCGAGGATCACTCCTAAATCTATGGATCTCAAAAAAGTTTTCCAATTAATGGATCCGCCTACACCTGCTAATTAAGCAAAGAAAAAACAGCCTTCATCCATGATCTTATCAAAATCTAAGACATTAGGCTTAGAAATTGAAAAACATTACTATATATTCTCACAAGGACACGGACTGCCCATAATTGTTATCCAAGCTGCAGCTAGCTACATTAACCATCCTCAACCGCACAAAAAGTGCAACGAAGTCATGCGCAGTTTGCTGGAAGGTGTTTGTAGGTGCTATCATCTGGGTTTTGTTCGGGTTGAAATTGAGATTGATTCTCAATTGTTGGTTAATTGGCTCATCAAGGGTGATTGTAATTATCTGGTATTTAGAGAATTTTTGAGATGAGTTACACGGTTATCTTAACTGCTTGGAGTATAGAGTGCATCATGTTTTTCGTGAAGGTAATGCTATGGCTGATTTTCTTGCTCAAAGGGGAGCTAGTGGTTTAAATTTGGACTGGTCTGGTGAGTTGCCTAGTCGCCTCAGAGGTCTTGTCCGCATGGACATAATTGGTTTACCTTATTTGTGGATCTCGCAATGGTTTTTATGGTAAGTTGTTTGTGGTTTAATTGTCTTATTTATCCTTATTTGCATGTGTTTTTTCTTGCAAATTTCTTTGTTCTTGTCTAGGGTTGTTATTTTTTGTCTACTTTTGGTTTTACCCTATACTTTTTGTTATTTAGTTTTGTTTCTGGATGGTTTAGTTTTTTTATGCCTGGGCGTTTTGGTTTTCTTGATTATTTGTATCTCCAAATGTCTTGTTATAACTACGATTTTCCTCTACGACAAGTGAGGACAATCAATAAAATTGAGATACCGTCCTCTTCTTAAAAAAAAAAAGTAGTACAGTACTTGGCCAATTGACTATTACTTATAATGCGCGCAGTACTTATCTTGCCCTTTTAATTATCTACTTCCTCCTAAATCGATCCCTAAGACACATGACTGATCGGAGAACATATTACATACATTTAGGTTGCCAAGGAAAAACAACTACCAATGGAACGTGCCTTAGAGTTGATCCGCCATGTAAAGCAGAGTAGAACAACACAATTCCACAAAAAAGGAAAAACTGTTAGCATTGCGTTAATTAAGATCCAATAAATTAACCTTATCTTTGAACTACCCCGAAAATTATTAATTAGTGGATCTTTTAAAGTCGTTATAAAGCGTAGGAACTTCTCACTTTTAGATAATATTGTGAAATCTCAATCATCTCACTCATGTACTCATTCAAGGTATTACACCCTAGGTCTAAAATCCAACTTCATTTGCACATATTCAAGAAAAAAGAAGCGTAACTCTTCTAAAAATATATAATAGTTATACTCATCTAGAATTAAATAATTAACCAACTCTATGGAATGTTAAAGAGAAAAAAGATAGCACAATTACAATGTCTTTATAGTACTTAATTTATACTTTTGGGGCTCGACTCCTTTTCCTTCCAATTTAACACTATCAAGCTGAATGATCAACGCTTCAAAAAGAGGAAGGGAAAGTGTCCTCTCTCTTTCTCTCTCTCTCTCTCCCCGAAAAGTCATCATCTATTCATCCATCATCGATCCGATCCGTTCATCGTATTACCCTAAGGAGTCGATGGGTGGCCCAGCTAAAAGAGGTCGGACCCACATGCCCATATTTTGTCAAGACAAGGGCCCCATATATGCAGCTTTCTCCATCCATCCAAAACCCCATGACACTCTCATTTTCACCTCTCGAGAACTCTTGATGTTGCCATGTCAAGAGCCTGCCTGCCCTGACTGACTAGGTCTTAGCAAAAGGCTTTTGCAGCCTGCAGTACCTGATCAGCGTGGTCTATGCATGGGCCACTCGTGCACCCTTTTTCCCGTTGTTAGTTGCAATGCGCGCGTTTGCATGGATGGAACGTTCAGCTACTAATTCAAAAGCAAGCTATCAGATCTGACCTAGGCTCCATGCTTCTGAATCTGAGTAAGTCAGAGACTCGGAGACGGACTGAGATTCTACTGTAGACCCTGCCTAGCTAGCGTCCTTTTCCTTAATGATTTCAACTTTTCTAGTTTAATCGGCCCATAGATCGTAGCTGGGAGTACTACTTATGGTGCATGCGTATCGCCCTCCCCCTATTTACCCGTATTTTTCCATTTTGACTGCAAAACTCATATAGATATACATCGATCTCATACAAACAAGGATGATGCATATAAAATGAAGTTTTAGTAGTAAGCTTATCATTAAGAAAGGAAAACCTGTTTCCACTTCTTAGTACACAAGGAAACCTCCACACAGCTAGCGCCTCTGGCCTTCAGGTGATGGGCATTGATCAGCCAAGAAATTATATATGCAGATGATAAAATGGACACCCTAATTTATATGGATCTTATAAATCTGCTAAGTTGTTGTAGACTTGACTCAGACCACTCATTTTGAGAATTAAGCAGATATTCTCCTAATGGAAGACCTGAGCCCTGCGCTTCTATAGACAAATAGAAAATAGGCAGTACAGGCCAGGCCAAGTGCTGGATTGTCCGTCCCCACAACATGCAGAAGAATAAAACCAATACAGAAATAACTTTAGAGCTGGTATATATACGTGCATATTGAAGAAGCCCGTATACATAATAGTAAAGGAAGATTAAAAGCCCAAGCGACAGGGCAGTAAATTGACAAAAAATAAACTGACAAGCGATTTTATTTTCCCATTTCTCCTTCCTGACCTTTTCTTCGTCCAAACGTTTTCTTTTTCCTGTTCGCATTGAAAATTTTAGAACCATAAAAAGTCGCTCCCAAATATTGAACCATAAACCCCCTCCATAAAAATAGATAAGATTATGAGATATGACTGGACATGATATGTTTCTTACTTTCATGTCGATATGAAGCATTTGATTGACGCTCTCGTGAGAAAGTTTGAACACGAAAGCTAAAGCATCCTTTGCAATCATATATATTAATATCTTTCATAGTCGAAACTGATCAGACGAGTGATGATGTAATTTATAGAGACCCGGGTTTGCAATGTCTGAAAAGAATGACTCGTACGTAGAAAAGCAAACTAAACTTTTTTGCATTTTTAGGCTTCGCAGATCTTGTATACAGTCCAAAAAAGGATATTACGTTAGAAAAGTTCAAGCATTTTAAGGCTTTAACCTTCTTATATAATTACTACGATCGAACTCGATCTCGCAAGGAAATGATCGAATAATTGAAAACGACGTGAAAGCCATTGCAGTCGTAAGTAATGGCAAAGGGCCGGGGTATGTAGTACATGCATTAAATGGTGGTGGTGTTGTTCAACATGCATCACCATCAGCTGCTTGTAATCACATGGGGCTTCGTGTTCATGTTGAAATTGTAACTAATGGACCCGAAATAAGAGGGGGTCCACCTTCACAGATCAGGAGGCCGTACCAATCAATTATATATATATGAATATATATAGCTAATTTTTCAATGATATTAAATTAAGTTTGCATGCATATATCATGTACCTTATTTTTTTGGCAGTGTCACGGTAGTCTCCTCTAGTCCAGGTACGTGCCGGAGTCCAAGGCCAATTATTGGAGAATAATATTATTAAAATTGGTGTAGTTTACCGTACGCGTGCAAGCCTAGTTTTCTTGTTTTTTAAAATTTTTTATTTTCAATTTATTAGTATTGCAAATATTTTGGGAATTAAAAGTGATTTTCACATAGACGAGTGCTAGTTCTAGGATCAAATGTCGACACACATTTTAGCTTCATTGGGCTCGAGTTGTCAATATTTATGAGATAGGTGTTTCTACTTAATAGGTTCCATAATATATAATATTAGACATCTGAAAAATTATTAGATACTTTGAAAATATAAATGAAAATGAAGGTTGTTGGATATAAAATAAATTAGGATTATGTCCATTGGAATAAAAAGAAAAGATAAAGTAAAGAGAGGTTGATTGATATATATATATAAATATGTGAAAGTGACACAGTACAAGTACAACTCAACTACTCTACAAAAAAAAAAAGATCTATATAAACAGGGATCCCACTACAAATGCAGGGCATCTTTTTTTAAAAGAGCCCAGGCCACCTGTCCAATAGTGATCATTCCCCAATTTTATCTTAGCAACTCTATAGGGAAAGACTCTACAACTCGTGGGGCTAGTTCTCACTCTTTCCAGAAAGAAAACATCCTCTTCCATCTCCCTCCAACTAGGACTGTAAATGAATCAGCTTGTTCGATAGTCCGCTCGGTATTCGTCCGGTTAAACTCGATTCGTGAAAAAAGAAGTTCGCTCGTGAAAGTAGATACCCAGTCAATTAGCAAATGACACATACTCGAAAAAACAAGACTCGACTCGGCTAAAACTCGTTAAGACCCGCTCGTTTATGCCCGAGTCAACTCGTTAGCTCGACTCGATTAATGCTCATTCATATATTGATAAATATAGACATATATATATATATATATATTAGATAATAAAATAAGCATAACACTTTTATAATTAAATATATAGTATATAACATAATTATTTATGTCTATATATTGAATATACTTCATAATTATATTTTATAATTTGTACAATAATTAGTCGATAAGATTTAATAATTTCATGTACTAGTATGTGATAACCATATTTGAAATAGATATATGCTCTCATATTATGTGTATATATTAATAATTTTTCTAGGCATATAATATATTGTTATTATGGATAAATATCAACTAGTTAGATATTAATTATTTATAAATTTTTAAAATCTTATAACTCAATAGAGATTCTACTTGTTAGTTGTACAAGTCCAATATTAGATTTTTTTATTTTTTATTTATCTAATTTATTAATTATTAAATCTTATTCAAAATAGACGAGCTAGAGCTCGAGCTCAAGTTGAAAATTTAGCTTATCGAGTCGAGTTTGAACAAAGAAAAAATAAAAATTTCGAGCTCGGCAAGCCAAAGACAGGCTCGGCTCGATTACAGCCCTATCTCCAACCTTATTTCCTTCATTGTATTGAAAGCTATGAGAAGCCATAAAAGATTATATAATCATCAAATATAGTACATTTCACTCTCAAACGATCCATAGACGTAGACTTTATGTTGAACCACATAAATAATCTTTGTGCCTCTCTCTCTTTATATACATTTTATGTTTTTTTTACTAATCATTTCATGGATGAACATTCGAGCATTGTATCAATGCCCAAATCATCATGGTGGGTCATTCAATGATCTTATTGTTGGGCTCTGATCCCATCAGGAAAATGCATCAACAAATATGATGCTCTTATTCTATCAAGAGATATACAACATGTTAAAATTAATTTGTAATGATGTATTATTATGTGGTAATATGAAATTAGCTAATAACTTCTTTAGAAATTAAGCCTTACCTACCAATGATATATATAGAACTAATAAGACAGTGGTATCTTCAACCCAAATACGATTTAAGCTCGTTCGGGCTCGAATAGCTTAAGGATTTTGGTCCAATTAGAGGCTTCAACCCAAGTGCGGCCTCCCATGTGGAAGTTATGCAGCTTTTGGAAGCACAACTAGCACTAGGTTAATTCCTTTCAAATATTGCAGCGAGTAGATAGTTTGATAGAATTTTAGGTTAGGATGTATTGATTATTGATATTAAATGGAGTACGTATTTTTTGTTATCAGACGGTAATTAACTATATCCAAGAACACCTAGATTTATATATTAAAATAATCAGTTAATTTTTCGATTACTGCCCTGCAGCCTGGAAATGATTATCCGTCCCAAAAATTTTAACGATTACTATTTATAAACTATATTTAAAATGTTCTCATTGGAATCCCTAGAAGTGATTATTATAAACTGCAAGATTTTCTCAGACATGATATATATCTCATTCATAACTTCACATTTTGTTAAGTACTCCACGTTAACGTAGTTACTCTTCAATATATATATCTATATAAGAGGGACGGTACATCCAATTTTATGAATAATTTTCTTTTATGGCAGAAGAATATTTTTTATAATCGGTGTAAGAGCTTTGAGGGTTACTCTCTTATTATATATATCATGATCATCATGTGTATATACAATTGATATATATATATATATATAAATGGTTATTACGTTAAACCATATAAATTAAATATTATTTACGTAAACCATAAACGTTGGGTGTTGGCATTGTTTGTCATGTTCGAGAATTAAGTTATTAAATTTTTGGATAAGTAATAATTTTATATGGTATTATAATAGAAATTTTGAATTCGAACCTTATCTCTGCATTCCACTTCAATTAAAATATTTCTAGTGGTAGACTCACATGTTAAGGATAAGTCTGATCTAGAGAATTTGCATGTTAAGATATATATATATATATATATATATATATATATATATATATATATACACACACACATAATAAACTATCTCTTTTCATTCGATTAAAGTTTTAGATCAAAACAAGTAATTATGATTTCACGTATATATAGAAAGTATTATTGGTTTGAAATTAATATGTAATTCTTGGCTAACTTGCAAAATCTTCACCATTTTTAGTAGTTTTAATTTTTATCATAGGTTAACCTAGTGGTATGTTAAGCATGAGACTCAGTCAACTTCCTCAAATCTCATCACAGCAGATTTCTTACCAACGGTTTCAACTTCTGTAGCAAACATATCGGTTCCAACATCTGGTACAAGTATATCGACTCCAACAACTTGATTTAATCTTTGCTTCCGCATATCTTGTACTCAATATTTATCTTTTGTATTTCACATTTCAAATGTAGTCTTATCACTATAAACTGTAACAACCTGAGCTGTATAAATACACTAATACATGGACTAATCTGGTATTAAGGCCAGATCTCTTTATTCATTTTCCTTTTTCTTTCATGGTATCGAGCCACTTTGCTCACGCACCTCTATACTGATCCTTCAACCTTTCTACCTCGTCTAATGGCTGCCTCATCATCTGTCAATTTTGTTGCCCCCAATCTTAGCCAACTTGTTTTGGCTAAGCTGGATGAGACCAACTATCTCATGTGGTTGTCTCAAATTGTTCCGGTTCTCAAGAGCCATGATCTAATGGGTTTCGTGGATGGTTCTCTACCGTGCCCCTCTCAGTTTCTCATTGATGATCAAGGGAAACAAACAACTACTCTCAATCCTGAGTATATCCTATGGAATTGAAAGGATCAGTTTGTTTTGGGCTGGATTAATGCCACTCTTTCTGATAAAGTGGCACCATCTGTGTATGGTATCAATTCGGCGTGACCTGCTTGGCTTGCCTTGGTCAACAAATTTGCTTCTCCATCTCAATCTCGCATCAACTACTTGAAACAGCTCCTCCAAACTTTGAATCAAGGTACCATGAAGTGTGCCAACATCTGCTACAAGCATATCGACTCCAACAACTTGATTTAATCTTTGCTTCCGCATATCTTGTACTCAATATTTATCTTTTGTATTTCACATTTCAAATCATGTAGGCTTATCACCATAAACTGTAACAACCTGAGTTGTATAAATACACTAATATACGAACTAATCTGGTATTAAGGCCATATCTATTTATTTATTTTCCTATTTCTTTCATGGTATTCCATGTGAACAGTAATTCGTGGAGATTTGCGTAAGGTACAATCTCGAATAGTTAAATCTCATCTTTGGATTTAAATTTTGAAAAAGGTTGTAGCTAGGAATTAAAAATTTGTCTTACATCCCACTTTGATTTGGACTAAAGGATTTATGCCGGCCTCTAACAAAAAATAAAAGAACTCATGCTGGCCTGGCGATGGGAGATTTCCACCGCAAAGCCCCACCTAGCGCATGGAGGGAATAAAAGCAATTTCAAGTGTTTTTTAAGTAATGTTGTCTATGTTTTTAAATAAGAAAATTAAGAAATAAAAGGGATATTGTTTTTAATTTAGAAAATTAAATTGGTATCTCAAAAATCTGAAAATCCAGAATTACCAATGATTAAGGCCTCGTTTTCACAAGTACTCATCTCATCTTATTTCACCTAATCATTACAATTTTTTCAAATTTACACACAAAATAAAATAAAAAAATTAATTTTTTCAAATCTCAAAATAAAAAATAATATAAAAAATATATTTTATTAATATTTTATTCAACTTTTAACTTTAATCTCAACTCATCTAATCTCATCTGCGAAAACAAACGAGAGCTTTAGTAAAATCTTTTTTTGCCTTTTTCAAGAGATAATATTGGCTGATTATTAATATTGTGACACATTTATTTTAAATGATTTTTGCATCACAAATGTATATTATATCAACAAAATCTTCAAATCAAGAACTGCATTGGTCAATAATTATTATTTCCTGAAAGCGATAATTTGGTAGCAGCTCGATTCGGCCACTGTAAGAACAACAACGTTCAAGAATTGGCAATCAATTGTTGGTTCCCTTTGTAGGCACGGAGGAGTCTCTCTACGAGTGTCACAGACACACTGACAGAGAGAGACGACGGTCAAAAGACCGGATCCCGGGATCTATACACGCGTCAGCAAGGAACAGATGGTCTGTACTCTGTACCCATTCGTCGTCTTGCCCGTGACCACGTGTCTCTCATTCATTAGCTCTGATTACTATTACTATTACTACTACGTGTTTGTTCACTTTCCTTCGCTCGTAATCCGACTTGTCCAAACACACCCTCTCCCAACCTCTACGTGCACAGAACGAGGAGACCCATTTCAAATGAATGACAGACAGAGTTTACAAATTACACACATTTTGACACGGACATGGGACCATTGTTCTGTACATAAATCGAGCTTTTTCGTGGACGACACGATCCGAGTCTGCCGCTCATCTCTCCCTCTCTCTCTCTCTCTCTCAATACCTTTTTATCTCTCTGCTCGGCCTTCTTTCTATTTCCCTTTCTCATATTTCAAATCCTATGGAAATGGAGGATCAGTACGGCATGCCTGATCTCAGGCAACTGATGAACGGCAGGTCGTCCCATTTCCCGTCCATCCCACAGCCACAAGAGCTCTTCTCTAGCCACCATCGAAACCTCTCACCCAGCAACCACTACGACATGATTATGGTGGGTCGTCAAGTAGGGGCAGAAATGTTGCCCCGTGGCCTTCACGAGTTTCGCTCTGATTCTGCTTCTACTGCACCTGCCACTACCCCCACCGTTACTGTCACCACTTCTACTTCTACTCCTTCGCTTAGCGGGTTTGAGGCCGAGACTGCAGGTTGCTTAGGTGGCGATGGCGGCACTGGAAGATGGCCAAGACAAGAGACTCTCACTCTTCTTGAGATCAGATCTCGCCTTGATCCAAAGTTCAAAGAGGCTAATCAGAAGGGACCCTTGTGGGATGAAGTTTCCAGGTATATTACATATGAGCCCTAATCCTCCTTTTATTTTTCTGTTTTCTTCGTTAATCATTTAAACTTCCTCTCTCTCTCTCTCTCTCTCTCTAGCAACAATTTTACATTTTCTATTGTTGATGATGATGATGAAGGATGCATGGAATGGTTTGTCCATGTCACTAGGAAATATTAATGGAGAAGAATGATTGCTGTTAGTATTTTTGGCGGTTACATTTGAGTACTTTGGAAGTGATATATGGCTTTGTTAACGGGTTTTGAGTTGGAAAATGACTAACTAGGAGGTTCAGTTCGAGACCCCGGCAGTTATAATTTTCATCTTAGTTTATTAAAAAAAAATAGTGGCTGATCGTCTGTGTGGTTCTTCAACCGACTCGTTATTTGTTTGAAAATTTGTACCCTTCTTAAGTGAAAGTTTTGCTGGTTTTTCCTAAAATTGTGGCCGACGCCTGGGACGCTTAACCACCCACTACTAAAATTGTATCCTTGTATCTTTTCTTTTTTTTTTTAATCTTTCGACACATCATTGTTTAGAAATTTGAATAATCATGTGCTTAATTGATGGGTTATTTGTAATTATTCAGCAAGGAAAGCATATGAGATTGCGTAGCACCATCACTTAACATCGGTAGCACAGGAACTTTTATGAGATGTTCTTTTTAAAAAAAAAAAAATGTAATCTAGGGTTCCCTCCTATCATTATGTAAAACCATTACTTCAGCCTTCATATCCATGCATTTCTATGTTTTTTTGTTTTCTCTTTTAAACTCTTCTTTTGGCAGGATTATGTCCGAGGAGCATGGGTACCAAAGAAGTGGGAAGAAATGCAGGGAGAAGTTTGAGAACTTGTACAAATATTACAAAAAAACAAAGGAAGGCAAGGCAGGAAGACAAGATGGAAAGCACTACAGGTTCTTTCGCCAACTCGAAGCTCTCTATGGAGAAACTAACAATACGATTTCGGTCCCAGAACCCCATTTTGCTGGACACAGCCTTCGGTTCCAAACCACAAGCCAGACCGCAGCTCAAGCAAATCAAGAGGCTTTTCAATCTCAAAAGCATTGTGATAGCCTTAGCCTCTCTAATTCCTCTGAGTATGATACTTCTTCCTCCAATGACAATGATCTCAGCACCGCAGGTCTGGGGGAGAACGAATCGGTGGAGATCAAAAGGAGGAAGAGAAAAGGTGGAAGAAGCTGGAAGGCGAAGATAAAAGACTTCATCGACTCGCAGATGAGGAAGTTGATGGAGAGACAAGAGGCATGGTTAGAGAAGCTGACGAAAACCCTTGAACAGAAGGAACAAGAGAGGATGTTAAGACAGGAAGAATGGAGGAAACAAGAGGCAGCCAGGTTAGATAGGGAGCACAAGTTTTGGGCTAAAGAGCGGGCTTGGATTGAAGCTAGGGATGCCGCTTTAATGGAGACCTTGCAGAAACTAACAGGAAGCGAGGTAAAGGCTTCATCTTCTGAGGGTCTAATGGCCCCTGAAATTCAAAACCATGGTGAAAACCAGAATGAGGATGGAAGTGAAATACTAAATAATGGTGGGAAAGGTGAAAACTGGCCTGAGTCTGAGATTACGAGGTTAATACAACTGAGAAATGCCACTGAGTTAAGAATTCGCCCAAGTGGGTGTTCAGAAGAGGTTCTGTGGGAGGAAATAGCTGGAAAGATGGCTTGCTTGGGATATGAAAGAAATGCTTTAATGTACAAAGACAAATGGGAGAGCATCAATAATTATCCTAGAAAAACCAAGGAAGGAAACAAGAAGCGCAAGGAGAATTCAAGAGGCTGTGGATACTTTCAGACTAGCGAGACGTCCCTATACAATCATGGAGGAGCTTACTGCGAAATCAGCGAACAAGAACCAGAGACTGTGAGACTGCACGGGAATGATGGTTCTTCCCCTTCCAATTCCAATGCCGGAAATTCTGTGCACGAGAGCTGCTTTCCTTTCTTGATGGGCGATGGGGATCAAAACTTGTGGGAAAACTATGCTTTGAAAGTCAACAAAGGCGATCAGAACCAGTAAGCTAAAAGAACGTGGACGTACGTACAGAGGGAGAGGAACTTTGAAGGGCGAGAAGGTTGACTTGTCAAGAGGAAAGAGATTTAATTGAAAATGCCAATGGGCCGGAAAGTGGACGTACAATGTGTAAGGAAAGAGCTGACTGGGACTGGGACTTAATTAATTATGTATAGGGATTGATCTTTAGGACCAAAATAAAGGGTTTGTGTTTTATGATCTCCCCTTTGGGGAAGGGAGGTACGTACATGCGCGATGTTCTCGATCCAAGCGTTGAGTTATCATCCCGGCCAACGTTTGTATAAGTTTTCTATTTTGTACTAAATTTCCCTTTTGTGCATGCAATTGATATGTTAATTCATGTACGTAGTTCATTACACATTAATCGGCCTACGTTTCCTGCATGTACGTTCTTCGATCGATCGATTGGTAACTTTTGATCGCCTAGCGAAACATAATAATTAACTGCTGATGTGTTTGCTGGGAGCAAATATATAAACACAATCATTAACAGAAAACAATTAGTACCATGATTAATATATATAGCAGCGCTACGATCTCCTCATTTAATTAATTTAATTGGTAGTTTGCAAATTTATAATTTATATTTGTTAAATGTCTCCTAGCTCCTGTTTTTTGTTGTGCAATATATAATGCAATCTAATTAGCTAGGATTGTTGCCTTTATACGTTATGATAATCAAATTAAGAATATATCGTGTAAGTTTAAACAAGCTAATAACAGTACGTAGTTTTTTAAGGTTTGCAAATATGCTTTTGCTTTCATCAATGGTGCGGAACAGATCAAGGAGAATTTCGACCAAAGCATGTAGCTAAACATATTCTCTCCGAACGTCACTCGCCTATATATATACACCCGTGGGAAAACTTGGCTTTAGTAGTACTTGTCGGAGACAAAATTTTCAAGATAATGTTGTTTGGAAAGGAATCTTCGTGCCGACCAAAAAATTACAAAGAAATTATATTTGCAGTTATAGAATATCTGCATATTCATTTTAATTAAAAAAAATGACTAAATATAATATCCACAAAAAATTAATTTTTTAATAATAAACCTCTCTATTTTTTCAAAAGAAATATACGACTTGCACAAATTAGCTATAATTGTATTTAACATTACTCACAAATTATTTGCTATGACTTATATATGAGCCTTTTTTTCGACATTTCAAGCTTATATATATGAGAAAATATACTTACAACCGTAAATTGTATAACCGCCGCATAATTGCTTTGAAAAAAATGAATAAAACATGGGACCCACATGAAAAAAATTAATTTTTTAATAGTGGACCCCACTTTTTTTCAAAGTGATTACGTGACGATTACGCACTTCACGGTTGTATGTAAAATTACTCTATATATATAGACAGCGGTCTTCATCATGAATACTTGAATACTCACTATCAAAAGAAGCGGAATATATATGACGCTAAAGGCCGTAGTTTCGAAGCCAATGTGGAAACTAATGGGCACTCGGATATATTTTGATATCTATTGTTGCACTTACTGTACATATGGTGAATCGGTGTTTGCATTTAACTGATCAGAAGAAGTAAGGGTTTTGGAATTTGTAATGGTTGGAAGGGGATTTTCATGTAAATTGCATCTTGCATAAGTTACTTATATTAAAAAGCTTATATTTTTAAGGCAAAGTGCTACCTACAACTACAAGAACATCTCATAAAGATAAACCTATAAATTGAAATGATTTCATATGATATCGTTAGATTTAATATCTTACAATAAAAATAGTATTGCAATCTAACGTATGATCCCATCAAACTACGTTAGTTTATAAATTTCCTTTTATGAAATATCTTTGTAACTAAAACATTTCACATTAATTTTATGTACCATTTCCTTTGGCCAATCATTAATGGGAAGCAACTCTTTAGATCAGTTGGAATATTATTGCTTACACTTTTCCTATTTACTCTTTAGAGTAGTCTTATAAGAAGAGTATGTAGCTGTATATATAATATATAGCTACTCTTTTTTTTAATATATATTGGGGAGGGGGTCGAACCATGATCTCCATTTTGGAGATGTGGGTCTTGTGCAATAAGCCACAGGCCGTTATATATAATATAATAGTAGGTATACATATAATATAATTAAGAATTGGCATACTTTGAATTTCGGAAATTGGGTGGAATGAGGTATTTTTGGCTTTATAAGCTCGACAGTTCAGAAAGTTGGACAATAGATGGGATGGGAGGTTTGCTGAAACCGCTTACTCTTTCTTGCATATAGAATAATATACAAGCGTGATCGTACCAGAAATCATGCATAGTCTATCATGGTCCACAGAAACTGTGTCCATACGAAAACTAGTAGACAGGGACTGCCCGTATTTAGGAAGGAGTAAAGAAGCTTCCCACCAGGGGCAGGGGAACCAAATTACAAGCTGGGAGAGACGACGTTACAGTCCTTATCACTGTGTCAAGTACCAGAGCTTTCTTTTGGCCCCCTCCAGCTTTTATCTGTTCTCCTCTTCTCTCTCTCTCTATCTCTGAATCTTTCACCCAGAGTGGCGCTGCTTCCCTTGTCCCATGGACGAGAGACAGCTTTTAGTCATTAGCAATAGCAATCGAAGGAAACGAAATTACTCATCAATTATGGAAAAATCAGACTCCAAAGGATCGGCTTTTTTTGTGATTCCATTGATGGGACTTGACCATGTAACTTAGATAATATTTAAAAAGTGACCTGCCTTTCTTTTAACGTGCCCCGAATTATTAAACAAAAGGGCCACTGTTTAAATATTTTTTTGCCCTAAAAGGCAACAATCAATACCTCATCTTTCACCCTGACTAGCAATATCAATTCTCTGTGATCAAACATCTATTTTTCCTTCAGCACTCGTGCTTCTATGATCGGGGCATGCATGCATTCTCAAAACAAAGGCAGGAGGAGGCAGGAGGGTCTTAAACCTTGTACATTTTTCTCCTTTTTTTTTTTTTATTACTTATTTGCACCCAAACCATAAAAAAAACTATAGATTTATAATTAGCAAAACCTAAACTTAAATGATAAAAAGGGATGATGCAAACTTCACATTTCTGTACTGTTCAAAGCCCATATGCATTTCTCTCTCTCTCTCTCGGAATGGGAGAGAATTATTTTTCTTGACAGATATAATTCCTTTAGGCGTACGGAGAGAAAATTATTGAGGTACTGATTCTCCTTCTACGATGTCTTCGTCGGCTTATGATTTCTGTGTGATTGCGACAGGAGGAGAGAGTATTATGTAATACATATGGAGAATAGGCCACAGATACATACACCCAACCTACGTACCCAAGTCATGACTGTCTCATTCGGCCTCGATCCTATTAATTAAAGAAAACGAGGTTGCGCGCAATTAAGAAAGGGCCCAAATTCCAATGACCAAAATCAAAACGATCTACGATTCGAAGGTTTCCGAAAGCAACATAAATTTTGCTATCATATTTTTGCATGATAATAATAATAATTAATGAGGATGATGATGGAGTCTGGTTTCCGGCCATTTCCCCTTCAATCTTCATGGCCTGGTTAGCCAACATCGTTAATCGTAGTTCTTTGCTTTCAGAATTCTTTTTTGGGGTTTTGAGAACGAGTAAACAGTTGTGCTTCAGCCTTCAGGGCCCCATAGGAAACATCGTTATCCTTCTGCGAGAATGAGTCCCAATTAAAGGACTAAGGACCACTGACGAGCATCACAGCGCAGCATGCAGCACTGTCCATTATTTTCTGTCAATTCATCCAGCTCTGATATCTTAATGTGCGCTAGCTACATTATCACGTATTTCTAACTCTACCCTGTGTGTGTGTATTCGGTACTGCCATCCGTCAGTCCAAATTATGACTAACAAATTCAATTCGTCTTCTGCGTATCATAAATTTCTTCTGACTCCTACCTGGCGATGGGAGGGAAAAAATAGAGAAAAAAAAAATAGCTTGAGAGCTTACCGGAGGGATAGTCTCCAAGCTTAAATAGGTTCCTAAAGATGTATCGAATAATATTTAACAACCGATTTGTATCACAATTATCAAATACAAATCCTACTAATCATGTCTTACATCACACACCAACTTATAATTTATTATTTTTATATTTCTATTGAAATAGACACATATTGATGTATAAATATATTAAATAAAAAGAAAAAAATCATGACAAATTACACCCATTTTCTTTTTACTAGGAGCTCCTAGTAGTGTTTTGGATATACTTGATCACCACTTCTCCTACCTTCTCCGATTTACCGAACCCATATTGAGGTGGTGGAGAATTCAAGCACGTTAAGCTTATGCCACATTTTGCGGCCCACAAAACTGCTTTGGTTTGGGCTAGGTTTATTGGGCTGGTATTTGGGCTTGATGGATTCGATCTCTAGTTAGTTGGTGTACACACGTAACACAGTATTGCTATGAATATTTTTCTTAACAAGAACGTACTGAAAATATATGTGTGTTTATTGTTTCATTTAAATCTTAAAAATAAGACTCGTATTCTTGTAATTGGTTTAATAATTGGGATATTCCTTAGCGCTTGACTACGACAAGAACAGGGCAAAAAGCTATAAAAGTAGCTATGTAGGTAAATGTAATGATGTCAACGGTGGGAGGGGTGGGGTGGGGAGGAGGAGGGTAGAAGCAAGGGCATGCACAAAATAGGTAGCATTGACTGTTCGAGAAAAGGAAAAGTGGAGGAGATAGTGCGAAAATAAAGGAGGAAGAGGTGCCAGCAGCCACTAAGTCTGATTGGCATAATCCAACGCCTTCAAAATAAAGATATGGAGTTCGAAACCACATTCTCCACTCAAAAAACAAAAAAATGAAGAGGTCTGGAAATTATTTGCTCTTGAATTGCCATTAAGTGTACGTGAGTAACTTTTTCTTTATTAATTAATGATGTGAATGTGGCTTAGCGCCGTTTTGAGACTGTAGAAATTAACATGCGTGCTCTACAATTGCAACGGAACATTTTTAGAGCTCGAACTTGCATTAAATACGTGTTACATGCCGGAGGATAGAATAAACCGAGTCTAGAGTAGTTAGGGGAGTGACAGGTTTTAGCAGATGTAGTCATTTGTAACCAAAACCACATAAACATTGCATCATTTGTTTGATTTTATTTATTTTCCTTCTTCCATTTCTCGGCTCATTTGACACTCAAGATCTTAACTAGTTAAGGACTTTCCATTTTTTAACGTATACGAATCTGGACAACGATAATTTGTCACTTTTCCTGCCCTATGGATTTCATTTAATTCCGTTGAATACGGAAAATAAAGGAAAAAATAAATAAATAAATGAAGCTTGAAAGGTTAAAAAATTCATTCCTGATTTCATGGGGGGATACTTTGATCAGTCAGAATTTTTTACTGCTTCGGCAAACCTATCACCTTTTATTTCAACCGGAATCTTTGTAAAGCAGCATAAAGGAATGAATTTCACTTCGCAGGGGAACCTCAACAAAACCCAATTATCGTGCCTCACTGAAGAAGCCCTTACACTAACACAACCCCCCAACACCAGTCTTCTAGAGCCAGCAGTCTTCCTTCAAAGAAAGGGTTTGCCACAACTGCCCATCCTTCGGCTGAAAGAGACCCCCGCCCCAGCTCACGAACGAAACATCCTACATCAGAGAGCATGTTGCCATGGATCCACGTATAAAGTCAATAGCCTACGTATTCAACCGCAACACGAAAAGGAGAGTGGATAAAAACCAAAATGAAGTTTACATTTCTGTGTTTGTAGAATGAAACGACAGCCATTTGACTCATAATACTTTGTTTAGAAAGCAAATTGAAATGTAAGATATAAGTTCTCGGCTCAAAAACCCAAGCGAATGCTCCTCAAGCTTTATTATTCTACCACCATCCTCTATTAGGACCGAGATAACAAAGAACATTGGAAAGGTGCCCTAACCTATGCCTGAGAATAGAACAAACGCAAAACATACCGCATCAACTCTCCAAAAGAAAACGCAAACCACTAGATGCTTAACTTCATCAGTACTTATAGTCCTTCACGTGAAGGCTCTCCGAGGCACCCTCACTGAGTTTTGCATCGCCCTTGTAAATTCCCAGAGTTGCCTCTGAGTTTGCCTTGGCCCTGGAAAGGAAAGCAGCCTGAGCCTTCTCAAAATTTTCCGGCTTTCCAGCCCAAGTCTTGAGAGTGCTCTGCTGAAGGGCCCGCCCAAAGGAGAATGAAAGACTCCATGGCTTCTTTCCCTTGTATTTGTTCATTGCATTTAGGTTGAGGGTTGCCTCCTCCTCACTCTGACCACCAGACAAGAAAACAACTGCAGGAACTGCAGGAGGCATTGTTCGCTGTAGTGCCGTAACAGTGTGCTTAGCAATCACCTCTGGTGCAACCTTTGGTGCCTCAGATCCTGGGGTCACCATGTTGGGCTTCAACAAAGTTCCCTCAAGCAGGACATGGTGATCATTTAGAGCTTTGTAAACAGCAGCAAGCACGCGTTCAGTCACATCAGCACACTTCTCAATATCATGGGGTCCATCAACCAGAATCTCTGGCTCAACTATGGGGACCAAGCCATTTTCCTGGCAGATGATAGCATATCGGGCCAAACCATTGGCATTATCGTTGATGGCCAGCTGCGATGGCTCAGTTGCGCCAATCTTGAGCACAGCACGCCATTTGGCAAATCGAGCACCAGCTTCATAGTACTTCTGGCAACGCTGTGCAAGGCCATCAAGACCCTGGGTGGTGGTCTCACCATTGGTACCAGGAAGCTCAACAGTGCCCTTGTCGACCTTGATACCAGGGAGAACTCCACCTTCCTTCAAAAGCTCAACAAAGGGCTTACCTGCAAGGTGTAATATAAAGATTTTACATTATCAGGGGAAAGTGAAGGTAAAGTGAACACTTGTAACAAAATGTCTTTCAAAATATGGTACTCAAACATCGAAATCGAACCAGAACACCCAACTTTGACCATATGCAATTGTATGAAATCCATGTCAAATTTTATTTATACCACAAGAAACTTAAAGTGTGCTTAAAACAAATTCATAACAATAGATACAAGAATTGATCAAAATACCAGAAGCTGTCTTCTGATAGAGGGTCTCCTCAAAAAGAATTACTCCACTGAGGTATTGGAGGGCACCAGGAGTGGTGAACAGAAGCTCTCGGAGAGCACGCCTGTTCTCCTCAACATTCTCGACATTGATGCTAGAAAGACGCTTGCCAATGGTACCAGTTGACTCATCAGCAGCAAGGATACCCTTCCCAGGGGTACCAATGTATGCAGCATTAGCAATAAGCTCGTCTGAAAAAAATAAGCGGAAACAAGCCATTGATCAGAATTCATGAGACAAATAAGCAATATTCAATCATTTTGTTGCCAGTTAACATGAATAAAATAAACTAAAATCAGCACTAGAGGCTTAGTACAGACAAAGTATTAAACATAAGCCAAATACCAATATGCAAATATGTTTGAGGGTCAACACAAAGGGCAGAGGATAACAGCTACTTATCACAAATTTTTAAATCTGCTAAGAACAACTTTCAAGAATAACATAAACCCTAGTGATATATAAGTGACATTAAAATTGTTGGCAGCTAAATTTTATTGGGATTAATAACCGAAACGAAAAAAATCTGTACTTCTACGATATAATAACTAGGCATTACATATTTCAACAAGCGTTATCTGATGCATAAGTAACTCAAAACATTTACTCTAATAACTCAATAGAAATAGGCAAACCGGGATATAATATGAACCAAAATTATACAGACTCGTTGGATATCTATTGATAAGTGATTCCTCATACATCCATAAGAACAAACTCTTACACAGAAAAACAAACTCCAGTAACCAAATAATTTTGGATCTCCATAAAACCCAACAACTCATTATTTCATTATTCTTAATTGGCAGAATGCTATGGTCCCGAAGAGCCACTAACATCAAAATCTACAAAAATTGCCGATGATCGCAGTCAGAAGGCTAAAAGTAACAAGTCCCTACAGATGATTTAGACGAAGTGATAATTGAGAAATCATCTCAAAAGCCATCCTATAACCAGATCTGATGTTTATGTGAAACAACAAATACTCAACCGGACCCATAATTTTATTCCCGATTCATTCTTCTCAGCTTAATATACTCATCTAAAAAAATCTTATCAGCTTAATCAATACATGAAAGGAAAAAAAATATTCTTTTCTGGATGGCGTAGTTAGTATTCGATTTATCACTAACCAACCAGAAGCTGTACCATATAGAAGAATTGGTTAAAAAGTTTCAAAGTTCAAAAAGCGGATCTGAGGCTACTAGGTGCCTAGATTGGGTTTCGTTGCAAGAGAAAGGGCAACGATTCAATTAGAATCCCCCCAATCCGAAAGATCCATAATTTTTTTAGTAACAATAAAGAGGATTTTTAACTAACAGTCCTTGTTCAAAGATCCGCTCTAAATATCATAGACAATCTACGACGACAACAGTTGAATAAACAATACTACATCAAACAAAGCAGTATTCATCCCATTAGAATATCCAGATCTAATCGAGGGGGATCGAGAAAAGAAGAATACAGGGAACAAAAAGCACAAACAGAGAAGGAACATAAGGAGTGAATTACCCTGGTATTTGCTCTTGAAAGCCGACATTTTCTGTTTTTGTCAATAAAAGGGAACTGAAAGAAGTTATTTTCTGAGGGAAAGGAGAGCGTTTGGAGATGGGAATGAAAAAGAGGATTCGGGGTTGGGGTTTATATTTAGGTAAGGGAGAGAAAGGTCAGTGGGACTGTGGGAGCTGAGACGGCGATGGTTGGTATCGATATCGTCGCTACTCTGTTTTGGCTTTTTCTGCAAGCAACGTTGTAGATGCTCGATTTACTTTTTTAGCCTTGGGCCGGCCCAACTGAGCTCGTCAATTGTCCCATAGGCTTGCGGGGGGCCGCACAGGGTTCGTCACGCCACATGCGAGTGAGAGGAATTACTATTTTACGTCCTTGCCCGTTCAATACGGTTCTCAAAACATATATAAATTAAATAACATTTTCCAACTTATGGGTTTGACCTCAAACTAGATGATGATTTCCATTTTGTCAAGCTCCTCAAGAACTCCATTTTATTTTTATTTTCGTTTATAGTTGTTATTCTGTGTGTGTGTGGGGGCGAGGTGGCCCAGGTGGGGGGTTTTGGAGGGCTCAGGAGACGTTCAATAAAGGAAGGGTATAATAGGGCAATCAACAAAAACCGAAAGGGAAATGGCCCACTTCCTAAAAGTAAAAGGGGAAAGTGGTGGTGTTTCCAAGCTAAACGTTTATCTAAAACCACTGCGGGATTAGGTGGGCTGTGGGCGGCAACAGGAATAGGATGGGTCAAATTCTGTGGGAGTTGAGAGTGAGCTCTTCAGGGTTTGGTAACTTTGGTTGCTGAATGCTTAATACGCAAAAACCGAGAGCGACCCCTGTACCCTTTGGGTGTCGGTTTACTTTTTCTTTACAACAATGAAAAGAAAGAAGATAAATGATGTACAGTATTTTGTATTTAGAGATGAGTTAAGATGGGTTGAGATGGTTTGTGAATAGTATAATAAAAGTTAAATTATTTATTATATTTTATGTGAGAATTTGAAAAAGTTATTTTAGGATTTGAAAAAGTTGTTTTGAGATTTAAAAAAGTTGAATTATTTATTATATTTTATGTACAAATTTAAAAAAGTTGTAATGATGAGATGGGATGAGTTGAGGTATGTTTTAAATGCGAGCGAGGCCTATACTATTGCGAGTATGCGCGCTGCGTAATTACTTTTAAAAAAATAAAAAAATAATTTTAAATATTATGCTGTTTATGCGTAAAAAATAATTTTGAATGGATAGAGCATTAACATATCAAAACGTGAGAGATATTACTGTGATAAGATGAAGTATATAGCAAAACCTGGGTGGTGGATCTGCCCTTTTAATCTTTATTTATTTTGAGACTTCTGTTTATCTCGTCTCTGTGTTTTGGACTAGAAATCTCATCGAAATCATTCTCTATTTTTTTCTTTTCTTTTTTATTTTTTCACAAGACAGAACTGATTAAGCTTGTTCAAACGGACATACAAATAAATTAAATTGTGTTCCCGTGGTAATTGGAGTATAACTTCTCGAATTATTGGCGCTTATATGAATATGTAGGCAGTATAAAAACCCAATTATGCTGTCAGTCCACTTTTTACCTTTGGAACACCATTAAAAAAAAACAAAGAAAGAAGGTAGAGTGAGATTAAGAGAGAGATGGGCGACGAGAATTCACTACATGATCTCGTTTAGATACAGAAATACTCTTAACTCATTTCATCTCATTATTATAATTTTTTTAAATTTTCATACAAAATATAATAAATAATTCAATTTTTTCAAATCTTAATATAATAATAATATTAAAAAATAATATTCTAACAATATTTTACTCATCTCATTTAAAATCATCTCATCTCATCTCATTATCCAAACGAGTCGCCTAGACTCGTTTTAGATGAAAGTTTAAAATATTAATTTTTAATATTATTATTTTTTTAGGATTTAAAAATGTTAAATTATTTATTATATTTTATGTAAGAATTTGAAAAAATTATAATGATGAGATGAGATGATAATTTTATGTCTCAACTTCCATCCCACTTGTCAAACCTATCATTAAAAGATATATCAACTTGTATGTAAAGAGATCTCAAAAAAAAAAAAAAACCTTATATGTAAAGAAAACAAATATGACACGTCGATCAAATATTGGACCATAACTACTAACTAGTACTGTTGATAATTTAGGAATATTGACCTTAATCATATGATTAAATATATAAATATATATATATATATATATATAATATACACACAACTAGTCAAAATAAGACGGTGGTTACTGTAACACTTTTTTCTTAATCTAGTGAGCGTTGAGAAAAAAAAATTTATTTATTATGTTGATTTTGCAGACACAATGAATATGGTATTTATTTATTGCATTATTTGTATGCGAATCCAAGTCAAGAGCTGGATGGCGTCATTTTGGTATTTATTTATTGCAGCTAGAGCGGCCTAGAGCATCATGTCTAATTCCCCTTTGGATTTAGATAAAGTTGATATTATTATAAATGAGTTTAATAAAATATTATTATAATATTATTTTTAATATTATTATTATTTTAAAATTTGAAAAAATTAAATTATTTAATATATGTTATATGATAATTTAAAAAAATTATAATAATAAGATAAAGATGAGTTGAAATGAATTTCAAATCTAAACTAGACCTAACTAATTATATGCATGAGTCATTATGCACGCACCACGCGACGGGCGTCCTCTGTCACCCACCGACCTCTCTCACTTATATACTCACAAGTCAAACAATAATAATCTGTGCGTTACACATTTCATACGACACAAACTTTGACAATATATACAGAGGCATTAATTTATTGATTTTATATGGCTTTTAAGCAAAAGCACCATTTTGAACATCACTCCCAATTAATACTCTCTATACTTTATATTTATATTCCTATTATATGCTTTTATTTTACCTTCAGGCTTCATCTTGTAATCTTTTTGTATGAGAGTACCAAATACCAATCTGTTTTCTATTTTTTGGTAAAGTATGCCTTAAATAATCAAAACCATTGCGTCAGGATGCAAGTGGACTCTAAATTATCATAGTGACAACCTAGATATAATTAGTCTCTATCGTGAAGCATGGCTTCAAAGTCAAATTAAAAAGTGAATGATTAAAAATATTAATTATAAACAATAATGAAATGATAATAGTGACAATAGAAATGCTAGAGTCCCCGAAGAAGAGTCCCGAATTGTGCATCCCGAATGACGTGGAATGAGCCACGTGGTCCCTTTAATTACGAAAAAACCAATTTGAATTTACAAACAAAAAATATCCTCTTTCATGGGTCTCTGTCTCTCCCGGCCTCCTTCGTTTTTCTCCCTCTCCCATTCCTCCCAAATCTTTTCTCCCTCTCCCGTTCCTCCCAAATCAAACCTCCTCTATAGAAGAATATATCATCCCGTTCAGATCTCCCCCAGAAATATCAACCTCTTGTAGATCTCCTCTGCTCTTTCAATGAAATGCCATCCTCTCATATTTCCTCTGTTATTTACCGTTCCATCCATCCTTCCCTCGAAGAAAGGCCATGATTCCACCCTCCCTCCCAAATTAGAAACGACTTGAAGGCATGGAGCATCACCATTGAGTTGAATCGTTGCCATCGTCGCCTCCATCCATCGGATTCGTGACTGTAACCTCACCGTTGAGCCACCGTCGCTCCATCCCAAAGTCAGAAACCCTAAGACCTCTGTCGCCTCCCGTCTGTTGGACTCCCCGAAGCCTGAGGCCAACCCCCTCACCACTGAGCCTACCATCGCTGCTGGTTGTTATGTTGGCGCAGATCTCTATTTAAGCCGTGGTCTGGTTCCCTCACATAAAAATCGAGATTGTTACTCTATATCTATCTAGAATGGAATTTCTTCTTTCATTTAATTTTTCTTGCATGAATTGTCCCTTGAATTACTTTATGGATTTATGTTTGCTAAGATATGAATCATGCTCTATGCGATAGCTAAATCGAGCCTCGAAAATCCAGCTGAAATGCAAAGTTGTTTAGAGAGGCCAAAATATTATTCGTGCATAGAGAGGCCAAAATATCCCTTTTTGCATCCCATTTTGCTTTCACTTCCATAGCTTTTGGGCTTTTTCCATTGATCAACTGTCTCTTAGTCCTTCCTGAATGTTGGTGATCTTTTTTATGAGTATGAGCTAAAATAAATTCCTCTAGTCCTTTACCTGCAGCTTGAACCACCATTGTCGAGTCCTCAAAATTATTCTTAAATATTAGAGCATTTCTTTTAATCCAAATCATTCTCATTATATATACCACCAAATCTGCCTCCTCAGACTTCTACTTCCATTTTAATTTCTTTCATAGTTCCGAGAAGTCTATCTCTAGGTTGTATTTTCAACCCATTTCGACATATTTAATATAGATTGGTTGAAATAATCTAAAGGATTGTTTTCCAATTAACACAAATTTATATCTTAATTATAAACATAAATTATATCAATTAAGCACATTCACGTCTAAATTTATAACAAAATCAATATCTATAACTATGATTAGAGTTTTAAACTAATTTCTCTTTGTATATAATTAAGTTTATAATAAAATCCAATTAAACATGTCTAGGCAAACAAATGTTGGATTAAGATATCATTAAAATTGGATTAAAATTTAAGAAAGTATTCAACTTGTGCCATTGGCAATTTGGCATTTAGGAAATTATAGAATGTATTTGAAGTGGAGAAAAATAGTTTAGTTTTATAAAATTGGATTAAAATTTAGGAAAGTATTTAACTTGAAATACATTGGCAATTTGGCATTTAGGAAGTTTTAGGATATATTTCAAATGGAGAAAAACAGCTTAATTTAGGAAAGCATGAATCATTGAACTAAATTGGTTTGGGTATCTGGAATCATAGCATGAATCAAGTGGAGAAAAACTTGGGCTAGCTTTTGGTCTCTGGAATTTGGTTAGGGGCTAACTTGATTTCAATCTATACAAAGTTAGCCAATTTGCAACCATGGATTCAATGCCATTGGGCGAGATTAGACATGTTGTATATGCTATGAGTTTTATAATGCATAAAAAACCACAGCTCCTGCTATAAATGTCTTGGTTTGCTAATATGTGTTCTTTGATTTTGCAGGCTTATTCTTGCAGGTTCTTTTGTTGGTATGATCTGAAAATATCACCGTATGGTGAAAAGAGAATCAATCGACTAAAAGCCGAACTTCAAAAGATACAACTAGCAATGGATATTGAAACAACTCATGCATAGTGATCCCATGAGAAAACTTAAAAGTGTCAGTTGAGTTATAGTAATTTCAATGTTGTGGGTACTTTGTTTAGGATTTTATTTTGGGAAATTTTGTGAAAACAATGTGACTAAGTTGTAATTTGTTTATGATTTTTTGTTTTTGTTTTTTGGCTTAATTTTGAGCCTTTTAATGGTACTCGCATGTCACTCTGTATAAAGCTGGCTGGTCTTCTAGATGATATAATGCAGATCAGACCTTTCCTGTACTTGTTTGATAAATTCTTTTTTTCTTGAATGTGAAATGCATTTTCAATGCTAATTCTACGGTTCAAGACAGACAAGCAGAAGCTTGTTTTCTTCCTCCCAAAGATATACATATAAGCGGAGTGCATCTGCTGACCATTATGACATTAGTAATTAATCAATAAAGGTAAGAGTACTACTACTGCCGAATAAGGCTTGCAAAGCAACCAGGAGAGCAACTTTAAGTGTTGCATCAAATATATACATCCTATAATTAACAAAATATGAACCTGCTCAAGTAAAACAAATCTCATACATGCATGTAATCACCTAAATCAGAATAAATATGGAAAGATAAAGTTAAGTGGTGCATCAAATATATACATCTTGTAATTTACAATAGCCACATGTCATCTCCACCAAAAAATGTCATATAATAAATATGTATTACAGAAAAAGCCAAGGCCATGACCACAATGTCTGGAATTTACAATAGCCACAGGTCATCTTCACCAAAAAAATGTATTACAAAAAAAGTCATTGCCACAATGCCTGGAATTTACAATAGCCACATGTCATCTCCACAAAAAAATGTCATCTCCACCAAAAAATATGTCATCTCCACAAATAAGAATTCATTGATGGAGCAGTTGGTCTAATATGAAGACTCTCCGTTGTGTATACTTGATCAGGTGTGTACTGTGAGTGACATAAAAAAAATATGTTAAAAGAGCCAACACACTAAAAATATGCCCCTAAACCATAATGTCGTTTAAAATACCTGTGAGGAAAGAGCAGCCCGTTCAATACCAAAATAATTTGTAGTATATACTTGATTAGATGTGTACTGTGGGTGGCATAAAAAAAATGTTAAAAAATCAACACACTAAAAATATGTTATACCATAATGTAGTTTAAAATACCTGTGAGGATGGAGCAGTCGGTCTAATACCATAATAATCTGTATTATATACTTGATCGGGTGTGTCCTGTGAGTTGCATTAAAAAAATGTCAAAAAATCAACACACTAAAAATTCTATTTAACTAATAATGTAGTTTGAAGTACCTGTGAGGAAGGAGTAGTCCGTCCATCACCAAAATAATCCGTAGCAGTTGAAGGAGATGTAAAAAAAGCTGGCGCATGTATCCAAACTTGACTTTATTGATGCTATATCCATTTAATTCGAACAATGATCAATACAAAATATAATAATCATAAACAACAAAAATAGTACTTGAGTTTGAGAAGCTTCAGTCTGTGTGCCGCTCACATTGCATTCATTTGGTAAGGGACTACTTCGCTGTGCATTGGAAGAAATATAATAATTTATATTTAAAAAGAAATTATAAGAATTTGTTAAATATTTGTTGTATACAACATTAATAAAAAGCAACCTCAACTTCGCCATGGTGCAATCTCCTTCTCGTGCTTGGTTTCTTAAGACTTTTCTCAATGGGGTGCACTTTTCTTCTAGATGGCGGTCTTCCCTTACTCCGAACTACCAATGGGCTCAGAACTCTACCCGTTGTGTCCTCCATTAAAGCCACTGGATCAACTGTGTTGGTAGTATCATGATCGACGATCCCAGGGTACTCTAACTTCAACTTTTCTAGCTGGCCAATCAATTTCACACAGCTACTCTGGGCCTTTGAAGCATTGGAACACAGTTCATAAAAGCAATTTTGGATCTTATCGTATCTTCGGGCATCGTGGTTGCTACTTGTGTCATAACTACTTTTGATGAAAGTGTATTTTCTCTTTACATCCTTTCTCCACCGATCCAAAATGTATTTTGATGGAACTATATGCTTGCCTAGCTGAGTCAAGATACGAAGAGCATGTCTGCATAATATACCCCTAAACTCAAACAAATTACAACTGCATTTAACATCAAGGGGATCTTCATTAACTTTGACAATGTAGTTTGCACGTTTTAATAAGTTATCATACACTTGAACTTCATCGGCAACTACGAACTCATATCTACCACCCTCACATCCCAATAACGAGGTAGTCAAATAAAGAAATCCCCGCAATTCCTCTTGTACTTATTTGAATTTTGCAATTGTGTATATTTTTTGAAATTATTTCTCTAGAGGATAGCGACTAATGCAAGGAATCTCAGTGTTAAATGAACTAAAATCAGCAATTGCTTCGTTCTCTACCTTCCTTCTAAGGGCTGAATCGTATTGATCAACAAATTGTTTGAGAGTTGTCCTAGAATTAACATAATCATCAAAAAAAGCATTCATGCTTTCACTTCGCTGTGTAGTTGACATTCCTGCCCAAAATGTATCTCTAACATAAGCCGGCACCCAAAAACACCGGTCACTATATAGTGATCCCAACCATGCATTCTCATGCAGATCATAGGTATCGAGCAAATCGCGCCAATGTTCTTCGAATTCATGTTGGCTTAAAGAGTCATACACGCACTTCTGTAGAGTACTTTTGATATCCTCATATCAAGAATGTGAACCAAATTTCTCAGGAAGTTTTTTCATTATATGCCACAAGCAGAAGCGATGCCTAGACGTTGGAAACACCCTTGAAATTGCAATTTTCATTGCCTTGTCTTGGTCTGTGATAATTGCCTTTGGCGGTTGGTCATTCATACATTTCAATCATGACTCAAACAACCACTCAAATGTATGTGCATCCTCATTGGAAATCAATCCGCATCCGAATAAAATTGACTGGTCATGGTGGTTCACACCCACAAACGGTGCAAAAGGCATCTTATATGCATTAGTTAGATATGTTGTGTCAAATGTAATCACATCCCCAAATGATTCATATGCAGCTCTACTTCGGGCGTCTGCCCAAAATACATTCTTTAAACGCATCTCATGGTCCACGTCTATCTGATAGTAGAAATTCGGATTTCTTTTTTGCATATCTTGAAAATATTTACATAAAGCTTCAACACCTCCAACCCCGAGGCGAAGTTGTCGTGCTTTGTCAATATAATTTCGACACTCTTTTTCCCCGAATGACACATTCTCGTAACCCCCTGCCTCAACAACCACAGCCTTGAAATTTTTGAACATTCGTATTCCTGCCTCATCATTTATTTCGAGCCTCTTAACCACACGAGCATCAACCTTCTTAAAGCATCTCATATGTCTTGCCTTTCCAGGACTACAAATGTGTGTGTGTTCCAACTTTACTTTAGATAGGGTATATCCACCTTCGCCATTCATTGTAGCATTAATCCTAACCATACATCCTATCTTCTCTGTTTGTCTTGGCTTGAGAATATTGGCAGCCTTACTCTTTGATGTGCCTTGTCGCGCACATACGAATGTAAGCCATCTGACATTCCCATCATCTCCTTGTTTAGAATTCCTTTTACACACCCCAAACCCCTTCTGCTTACCATACTTCTTATAGTAAGATCAAATTTCTTCTATCGATGAAAATTCCATTCCAACCTTTGGCTCTTCAATGGTTTCATCACACTCATTATCTGAATGTACCACCTCATCATACTCATCATCTGCATGTCCTACCTCATCACCCTCATTTTCTGCATGTCCCGCGTCAGAATCCATTGCAAATCCAACCTTTAAATTATCTAAGAAGATGCAAGATTTTTAAAAAAATTATGGGTTTGATATTGCAACCAGATTCAATTAAAGATTAAAAAAAATTCTGGATTAGAAATTGCAAATTTAGCCGTATTGGACATCTTTTTCAAGGCCTAACGATAGTATGCATAGACAAAACCAAGCAATCATTACAACTCATTTAAATTTTTACATAGAAGAATTTTCGGTAATGTTAAAAAAAAAATCATTGCGAAGAATGTACTATATATTTGCTATGATTAAGATGATTAAGACCACCAGCAGCATTTCACCCATAAATGATCAACTGGATGATCGACGCAGGTGTGATGCTACCTTATCAAATGCTCATATTCTCGTACATGCAGTTTCAAAGATTTCATATCAAATGCTTATGAACTTTCATGATTGTAAATGAGATTGTATTGGCAATAAAGATCAGAAAAATTAATGAACATCCCAACTCAGATGGTTGCAAAGTTCCACCAAATGATTTTATTACGCCATATAAGTTGAACCATGAAGAGCTTAAATCTCTCATGGAGTTACCTTAATACCATGTTACCCGAGAGATATTAAATAAATATATTTATCAAAGAGTACTTCTAACAACAATTTTCAAAGAAAGAAATCCATTTTTTTTATGTAGTTAATAAATATTGGGGGAGATTGTAAAATGCAATAATATTTTTATAATTTTTACTCTTCAAGAATGACAATTTCTCTATCTCATAAAAAAAAATCAAAATTCATTGTTGAAAATACAAAGAGCTCATATTAAAAGAGTTGAGAGATGAAGAAATTCTATCTCAAAAAAATGAAATATTAGATGGGGGTAAATTCCAGATGCGATATTAGATGGGGGCAATATTTATCAAAGAATACTTCTAACAACAATTTTCAAAGAAAAAAATCCTTTTTTTTTTTATGTAGTTAATAAATATGGGGGATCCCCCTCTAGCCATAGAATCCAGAATAAGCTTACTAAAAGAGCTAGTTCAAATGTAAAAAGTAACATCTTCAAAAGTTTATTTGAAAAGAAAAGCCTTTAGCCCCATGTCGCAGTTTGGATCCGTAAATCTTTAATATTCTACCCAATATGTTTGATAATAATTTCTAAGAGAGACCACAAGAGGGAAATGTTATTTACCGTTTGGATTCCTGCGAAAGCGAGAGCTGCTACAATGTGGAGTGGAGGTCAATGCCGAATGGAGGGAGAGGGAGAGGGAGAGGGATTACGTCGGTTGGGTTTGGGGTCATATGCAATATGGGTTTTGGGGTCAAATCATGTTTGTTTCTCTCTTTTTTTTTTAGTATTAAATAAATTATTATTATTTTTTAATATTAAACAAATTACGTAGAATGCCACGTAGCATGACACTTCAGTCGGTAACTATATTCGGGAGAAATTTTCGGTACCTATAGAAGAACTCTAGTGACAATAATAATCACCTCTCGACACTCGTAGGTCCATTAATATTTTGTATTTTGTTTTCCTTCTAAATATATATATATATATATATATCATTTGGTATCTTCTCTGTGTCTGAATGGTTATTATTGGAATAAAATATAAAAACTTAACTTGCATTAAAAAGGTTGTCTCTACCTATTATGGCATATGTCTCAACACATAGTGCTTACATAGATCCTTCTGGAAGAATTACTCAACAACCATATGTGACCTAACAAATTCTGCACCACAATGGAATATTCTAGAATAAGATTTTATGTTTTCTGATTGCCACCTATTAGCTATTGTGATCTATAAATATACTATGATATTGTGCATTGTATTATGGAGAGTTATAAAGAATACAAAGCTATTGAAATACAAATGTCTTGGTTGAGACATTTTATCAAACACTTCATTTATCTCATTTATCAAACACTGATGGCACGATCCCGTGGCCTCCCCCCAAAACCTTCCCTCTCATTCACTGTCGCCACCTCAAATCCCATTCCTGAGGAACCGTCCTCTTACACAAAAGCGTCCAAATTCCCAGAATGACGTGATGCGATGGCCTCTGAGTTTCAGGCACTTATCCAAAATCGTACCTGGGTTTTAGTTCCACTCTCGTCTACCCGAAATGTTTTAGGTTCCAAGTGGGTGCTTAAGACAAAGAGGCTTACTGATAGAACTCTTGAGCGACGCAAGGCTTGCCTTGTGGCCAAGACTTTCCATCAGCAGGATGGTCTGGACTACACAGAAACCTTTAGCCCTGTTGTGAAACCTGTCACCATTCGTCTCCCAATCTCTATTGCTGTGACAAATCAGTGGCATCTTCATCAACTTGACGTTCAAAACGCCTTCCTACACGAGGACCTGGAGGAGGACGTCTACATGA
The DNA here is from genome assembly GCA_022457165.1 of Juglans mandshurica. Taxonomy (NCBI): domain Eukaryota; kingdom Viridiplantae; phylum Streptophyta; class Magnoliopsida; order Fagales; family Juglandaceae; genus Juglans; species Juglans mandshurica. The sequence goes on from CM039626.1 coordinate 33,421,102, forward strand.
AGCAACCACCAGGGTTTGTAAATGCTGACCTTCCTACTTATGTTTGCAAATTGTAAAAATCAATGTATGGTCTGAGCTCCTTGTTTTCTAAATTAAGTAATAAACTGTCATCATTAGGGTTTCATGGCTCTAGATCTGATTAATCTTTGTTCATTTATTCTAACTCGTCCGATTGCATTTATGCTTAATATATGTTGACGACATTAATGTGACTGGTTCTAATCCATCCATCATCATTGAGTTTATCAATGCCCTTTGGTCCTCCTTTCCCGTCAAAGACTTGGATAATTTGCATTATTTCTTAGGAATAGAAGTCTGCCGTAATACCACTGGTATGTTTAGGTTTTAAACACAGTATATCTCTGAGTTACTAATTCGTACCAATATGCATAACTCCAAACCTATTTCCACCCCCATGTCTGCCTCTGTCAAACTTACTACCATTGATGACACATCATTTGAAGACCCACAACTCTACCGCAATGTTATGGGTAGTTTTCAGCACCTTGCTTTCACCAAGCCTAACATCTCCTTTGCTGTCAATAGAGTCTATCAATTCATACATTGTCCCCATCTTCCTCATTGACAAGCTGTTAAAAGGATTCTCCGCTACATTCGTCTCACCGCACATTATGGTCTGTATTTTTCCTCATTTTCTTCATTTACACTTAATGTCTTCTCTGATGCTGATTGGGTTGGCTGCCCGGATGCCGAAAATTCACGAGAGGTTTTTGTGTTTACTTTGGATTTCACTTGGTCTCTTGGTACTCTAAGAAACAGTCCACCATTGCCAGATCTTCTACGGAGGTTGAATATAAAGCAGTAGCAAACACTGCTTGTGAACTAATCTGGTTACAGTTTTTATTAAAGGAATTTGGAATTTTTTCTAACTCATCCACCTACCATGTGGTGTGATAATATTAGAGCTACATATTTATCGGTTAATCCTGTATTGTATTCTAGAATTAAACATGTTGAACTTGATTATCATTTTGTGAGGGATCAAGTGACTGCTAAAACACTTCAAGTCTCCTTTGTGTCGAGTAAGAATCAGATTGCTGATATTCTCACCAAGCCACTCTTCACAGCACGATTCTCTGGTTTACACATAAGCCTCACCATCCTACTTGTGCCGCTTGAATCGAGGGGTGATATTAAGGCACATGTCTCAGCACATGGTGCTCACACAGATCGTTCTGAAAGAATTACTCAACAACCAGATTCGGGTGCAACAATGGCCTAACAAATTCTGTATTACAATGGAATATTCTAGAATAAGATTTTATGTTTTCTAATTACCACCTATTGGCTATTGTGATCTATAAATATGCTATGATATTGTATATTGTATTATGGAGAGTTATAAAAAATACAGAGCTATTGAAATACAAATGCCTTGGTTGAGACATTTTATCAAACACTTCCTTTGTCTCATTACTACCCAACCTCGCGTCCTTTGTCTCCTTTGCTTTCATGAATCATGTGAATGTGATCGCTCCGACCAGGTGTGCACGTACGTGCCTATATGAGAAGTGGCGCACTTAATTCATTCACATACTAAGTAGAGTATCCCAAACCTTTCTGTATTTTGCATATAAATACAAAAACTAGCTAATGATATGTCAAAATAAGCTCTTTATCGATTATGCAAGAAACATATTGCATATATAATATATTGCATTGCACTAGATGTGAATTTAAAACTTATTATTCTATTTTTTTTCTCGGACGATATATAAAAGAATTAAATTAACTGATATATAGTACATTACAAAAGTCATTAAGTAAAATAATAAAGTAGTTTCTAGTTTATTGTTTTAAATGATAACTCTGACTAGCCATTTGCTACAAAAGACATTAATAATGTTATATGAGTTAATCTACATACAGTCTCCAAATGAAAATTGTTCATGCAAATCTATATAATTATGTTTTAAAAAAATTAAAATTACAATAATATCATTTTTAAAATGATGTGTTTTTTTCTTTTACCTCCATTCATCAATGAGACTTTACACACATTCTTCCACTCAAGACTGTAAATAGAATTTATCATATTATATATGGGTGATTGAAGTCCGGAGAAAGATACGCACGAAAGAAGAGAAAGGTTGGAGATTCCCAACAAACACCCATTTAACACTTATTCGCAATCAATATATATATATATATATATATATATATATATATATATATAATACGAAAAATGTTTTAATCATGAAAAAGTTTTATAAAAATAAATTTATAAATTAACGTAGTTTGATATAGTACGTTAGATTGTAAATCTACTATTAATGTAAAGTAAATCTAACGTATCATACAAAGTTACGTTAATTTGTAAGTTTACTTTTGTATGAATTATTTATTACTGTAATAGTTATATATATATTTATATATATGATCTTAAGTCTCTCTTATATTAGTAAAAGAAAAAAATGACACTTCTAACACGATAACAACATGATACACGCGAGTATGTGTGTGTATATATTTATATATTTAAAAAAAAAATTGCTAATTATTTTTATATATTCCCCTCGCGTACTAGTATAAAATTCTACACCACGGAGATTAATCTAGTTGCATCTACCGCGTCTTTTATTGGGCTTTTCTTGACCAATCTGATAAAGACCATCAACAATCTTAAGCTGCCAACGGCCCAACAGAGTACTTTTCTTTCTTCTTTCTCATTTTGTTGCAGGTCAAATTGAAAGGAACATCAAGCACTGACGGACTAATGAGGTTGTATAGAGGGAGGGTTTTTGCCCCAAACATCAAGCACAAATACCACAAGGAGGTATCGGTGAAGGGTATGATTCACGTAAAATCCAAGGAGATAGTCTATTTTATAGACTACGCTTCACATTATATTTTCATTCTATTATAATGATGTGATATTATTCATTAATTGTTGATTTTTTTTTAAATATGTATTATCAAAAGTTATAAGTAGTGTTACATCTCTGCAATGGGATAAAAATAGAAAGAAAATGTTTTATATAACAATTTTCTTTTTATTAATATAAGAGAAAAGATATTTACAACCGTGAATTGTGCAACCGCCTCATAATCGCTTTGAAAAAAGTGAATAAAACATGAGACCTACATGAAAAAAATTAATTTTTTAATAGTAGACCCTACTTTTTTTCAAAACGATTATGCGGTGTTTATACATTTCACGATTGTATGTAGAACTACTCTTAATATAATCAATAAAACAATCAATTATTTGGTCCCATCTTACCATGATAGGACCAAAAGAGAGAATCATAAATTGTGCAAGCCTACCCTATGTTAGGGTTGGTTGGCCCTTGGGTTGCATCTGCCTTCGTAATCCAAGCCCAACCCGATGTCATGAATCGGACCAAGCGTTTGAATTATGTGATTTTGCTTGGGCTGGATTTGATTAAAAGTTAAACGATCACCAGCTGCTGGCCATGCTTTCCGGCAGCCGGCAGGGGGGTGATTTTAGAGAGGATGGAAATGGGCAAAAGAAAACGCACCAACGGAGGAGGGATTGGAACTTTCCTCTATTTTGGTATAGGAAAATCTTTCCTATTCCTTCCATCCGCCAGTACAAACGGAGCTTAAGCTCATAACCACAAGAAAAAGGAATCCTTTTTAAGTTGCCAATATAAAACAGAAGGCCAAGAAATAAATGTTACCCAGGAATCCACGTGAGAGTCTGAGACCCTGGCCCGATAGATTAGTTAATCTAAACGAAGTGGGGCCAAGGCCAACCGAACAAAATACACGAAACTAATCTCGTATGTAATCTACCGTCAATCAACAGCTAGCATCAAATGTTCTTCTCTGCACAAATTCCAGTAACGTACGCATACTCCCAGCAGGCCTACAAGAAAGAATGTTCTGTCTTGGGAGAGGTGGAGAAGAAAAGGGAGAATCCATCCAACAATATGTTTCATGTGCTATTAGAATCTATATACAATTGTATCAATCCCTACTCACAACAGTTTTCCCAAATCCACGTAAGGCATATTTCCTTAAACTAAAAGATTAACCTTCTGTATATGTTCTTTCTGCTGTTAAAATCACTGAAACAGTACTTAATAAATCAGTTTCTGTGTTAATATAACTTTCTTGTTCACCAGCAAGCAGATTTTAAAAAAGAAAATTACCAACAAAGAATCAATCAGGTTTCTTTCTTACAAGCACAGATCAGCAACGTGAATCCAACCTTCTCTTGTTCCTTCATTTTCAAATTCTTCTCCTCCAACCACAGCCTGCTGTCAAATCCACTCCTAGTCCTAAACATGAAAACAGCAGACCCAGATGTTGGATTGAAGAACCAGTCATGAACATCCCACATCAAATCCACCAACAAACCATCTAGAAAGATAGCTTGGTTCCCTCTAAAATTCCACCTTAGTCTATTCACTTGAAAAATATTCTTCTTGTCAATGAAAACAGATAATACAGGACTCTTTGATCCTATTTCTCCAACACATTTGATCAAGATGTCATGAGGTGTTCCTGTGTCGCAGAACTGTGCCTTAGTTGAATAAACAGCATTACCAGAGAAGTGCTCGCTCCTAGAAACCAATGAGAACTTTGCGTGTGGGGTTTCTATGTTGTATCTCTTGTCTTCTAAGTCTTCAATATCATTGTCTCCAAGGCGCAGGCTAAGCTCTGAGTCAACAAAAACCATGACATAAAACCCATCCAGCGGCTCAGGTCCAGAATCATAATTAGCTTTCGAAATATCCCAGAAGACTTCAATCTTTGAGTTGCAAGATTGGAATTTTTTTGTGCCTTTGCTCTTTTGCAGTCGTTGACAATTGGAATTAGACTTGGAGGGGGAGGATGTGTCGTCATCGATGTTAATGATGAAGCCTTGGCCCATAAGTTCATTGCACCAATTGAGCGTGATCAGGAGCTGCTTTTGGGTTGAGAGTTTGGCTTTGTATATACATCCCACTGCATTTGGGATCGAAGGAATCATCTTTGTTGAGAGATTAGGCTGGTTTGAAGGGCCCGAGCAATACAAATCGGACACCTTAACGGCATGTTCGCTGTAACAAGATGCTATACTCCTCATCGTGGAGAAGGTCACAGAAAGGAAATGAATGGGAGAAAAAAAAGATGAGAACTTAGAACGTATTTCTGGAGAGAGAGAGAGAGAGAGATAGATGGAGATGGGTGACTCTTCCTTGTCTTAGTTGTCTATACCAGAAGAAGATGAAAAGATTGAAGGTGAAAAAAGATGGGTTGCTTCCACTCTATGTTCTTTTCCCTGTGTAGGTACCTTTCTATACTTCCCTATGATTGTAGGAGAAAAATCTGAATAGGCTAATAAAGGAAGAAAATGAAATCCGTTACACTTCCTTCCCCGTTTGTCGAAGCAAATGAAGGGATTGGAGATGACAAAAGATGGGATATTTCGCTCTGTGTTCTTTTCCAACTGTTGGTGGTGCCTCTCTGTTTTTCCATTTAATTGTAGGAGCAAAATCTGAAAAGACTAGTACAGGAAGAAAATGAAATCCATGTTTCACACCACCCCATCCTAGTCATCTAAACTGAATAGTGAATACTTCCCAAATCTGGCCAAAGCACGTGGCCTGGTTGCTATAATCTCAACTTCCAATTTAACGAAGATTTGGAGTTCGAAACCCATCTTCCAACTCAAAAAAAATAAAATAAACTTCCCAAACCTTAAATATTTTTTTCTCATAAAACTTGAATGAAGTACATGAACAACCCTCCTTTCTTTAATTAATGAAAAATAAATAAATAAATTATCTTCAAAGAAAGTTTGACCTGATCTGATATAGGGAATAAAAATGTGTGATTTGATTTTTCTTTTTTAATCAGTTTCTTTGAATTAATCATAGATCTGTTAACGCGAAAAGTGGGATTTGGTTAATAAACCTCAACGAACTTGAAGACATTTTATTTTTGTGTTAAATAAATAAATCAAGTAAATGAATGGACATTTTCTTTTAAATAATGATATATATAAGTTGTAAATGTATAAATTTAACGTAAATTTTTTTATAAAAAATAGATATCAAATAAATAAATTTTTTATGCTTTTTTTAAATGAAATTAACTTTATTATAAAAAAATTTATATAAAATTTGTTAGATTAGCATTACTCAGAGTAGTTGTCTTGATGGGTGTGAAAAGTAAGCCGCAGATTTAAGCCCAACATGTATAGCTTCGAAGATACATGATGACACGTGTTTTGTGGATGACTTGGAATGGGGTTGAGCTGATGGTGATGCGATGAAATGATGATAAGAATAGCTGGTCCCAGAAATTAAAGACTGCCTTCCCAATTCACCTACTACGATTGAAAGACAAATATGAATGCTAAAGTTAATTTCCCATAGAACCCCTCATCTTACTCTTTCTACGACATGGGACAACAAAACATCCGTAGAAACTGCCAATTCTTTCACTTCAAAATTATTAACCCTTTTAAATTGAGAAAGACAGCAACAGCTTCCGAAGATCCGAACACATTATGAAAATAAAAGTTATTGTCGAAGTTTTGAGTTGAGACAGAAGGATCAACCTTGTTTAACCAAGCGCACGACCCAAGACGATTTCTAAGAATTTTACCACGAAATCACTTTAAAAATCCCTGTTAGAGGTAGGACTGGAGTTGATTTGGTTCACTAACCGAATCGATAGTTGTTGTCATGAGATGGATACCGCAGCCAAAGAGAAGAACACAAAATTCTAATCCGGAAAGGGAGCAATCTTAAAGGGTGGACCTGACTCACCGATAAAAGTAATGAAAGGCAAAGAGATAGGACCAACCTTTCAAGTACAGTGGTGCGGCGAGAAGATGGAAATTATTAGTGGAGAGTGTAAGGGGATTTTTCTCACCTCATAAAGTTCACTGTAACTCGGTTCAATATCCGGCCACAAGATCTCAAGACCACTCATGAAATAAGATGTCTATAAGAAAAAGTAATCAAGTGGTTAATGGGATAGATTTGTCTAACGTTGCTCGGCCACACTCTGATCATGAAAACTTGTACAAGATACAATGAAAAATATGGAGAACCATCAATCTTCAGACGTGGAAACATCAACAGGTCACAAAGGATAAAACAAGGCTAGGGAATCACGTCACAATAACTTCATCCTTAGAATTATGTTGTATTTTCCTATTATTAGTTATATTTTTATAAAATAACATTAATTATCTTTCTTTTAATATTTTTTAAAATATAAAAATAAGTAAGAAATTATTTTTTGTATCTATCTATAATCATGCAAAAATTATAATAATATGAGAAAATATGAATAAGCTTTTTATTAATTATTTATAAAAGTACAAAATAATTCAATAATCTTATCTTATAACAAATTATAATATAAGTAATGTTCATCAATATAATTTAATTAAATAAATATTAATAACTAAAAATAATAATATTTATTATTATAGATAGCGTAATTGTTAATCTAATGTAGATTTCAAATTTTGGAGATTGGGATGACTAGGGGGCGGGCTGGGCGGGCTCCAAAACATGGTGATAGTCTGGGCTTAGCATGAAAATGGCGGGATCACCCACTCTCACACTCGCACGGCTGACCAAAGGTCCTATCAAGTTCTCTCTTCTTATTTCCCCCCAACCCCCTTTTTTTTTTTTTTTTTTTTTAGAAAAACATCAGGATGTTTGGTGCTTGTGTTATCAGAAAATTTGATATGCATATATTTCTAACAAGAACTTTTTTAGAAAAACAAACACAGAGACGTACGTGTGGAAGCCACCTAATAATTTACATGCAAAACGTGCCAAAAAAGTTGTACGTGTAGTATAACTAGTAGCGGTAGGTAATTAATTAATTAGGATATTTTATGTAAATAGAGCATATACTAATCAGTGATCTAGACTTGATCTTAATTAGGCGAATACTTACGTACAAGAACCTAGGCCTGCAACCCGATAAAAAAAACACTGATTTACACCCGACTTGAATAAGCCGGGTCTTGTCCGGGTCGGGTCAGTTTTTAGGTATATAATCTGCCTATTACGTCTCTCTATCTCTCTCATGTACCTTCTTCCACCTCACCTTCTACCGTCGAATCTCCTTTTTTTTCTCATCTTTCATTCTTCCCCCAAAAGTGAAAATCACCTATATTTAAACTATGTCGTTTAACTAGCTGTAGGAGGAGGACGATGAGGCCGCATTGGAGTAGACCCTTTTGGTGATCCAGGAGGTGGCCATCTACAAGATCTAGTCGGGTTACCTTCGGATCGTTTCCTGCAAGGCTCATTGCGAGAGCACCGTCGAGAGCATCCTCAACATGTCACACTGCTCCGTCCTCAAGATCGAGGATGGCCGGGGCAAGAGCCTTCCTGGATCTCGGTTTCTTCTCCCCTTAAGGATTTCAATTGGCTGAACCTTTTTTTAATTTTTTTCAACTCTGGTCTAGAGCTTCTTCAATAGTGCCGAAGTGGGTTAAAGGAATTTTGGTCAAAACTCAAGGTTGCGGCAAAGTGGGTTGCTAGAAGGATTTTTCTGGTTATAGAGGCAAGGTCTATTGCAGAGGGATTTTTTTTTCTTTCTTTCTTTCTGTTTGGTTTCAGGATTTCATCTCTCTCACTATAGTATGATGCGATTCAAAATTTCTGTTGAATATAAACAAAGTAATTGTTATTAAAAAATTCAGCTTTTTCCTTTTTCTCAGATCTGTATGCTACTTTGTATGTACCTCCGTTGAAATTCAGCTTTTACTAGTGTTGATCGGTTTCGACGGATTGCATTGTTTCAAACCCGATGTTAAATTTTGACCCGATGAACCTGTCTTTGTTCGGGTTGGACAAATCGGGTGTCTCGGACGGACCGGATCCCTGCCTTTTATGCACAGGCCTACAAGAACCTATAGTATAATTTCCCACACGCTCAAATTTCAATAATAGTATTCGTCGGTTAAAATTCATAAACGAAAAGGTGTGGAGAGAGAGAGAGAGAGGAGTCCAAGTTCTAAAAGAGTGTCGTATTGAGAATGGCTGGGATATTCCTCTCTTGGAAAGGCTTGTGGGTCAACAAAAAGCTAATGATGTCTACCAGTTTTTGGCTAGAAGGAAGGAGGGACAGGATGTGTTAGTTTGGATGAAGGAGAACAATGGTAATTTTTCTACTAAAAGTTCTTGGGATTGCATCAGGATAAAGGCGCCTCCGCTTAATTGGGCCCATTGGATTTGGCATAATAATATTCCCAAAAAGATGTCTATAATGATGTGGAAGGCATCTAATAATTGTCTGAGTGTGGATGCTAAGATTCAGATGGCGGGTATTCCGATGGTGTCTAAGTGTAATTGTTGTGTTTTGGGTAATATGGAGGATCTTAATCATGTTCTTTGTTCTGGAGAGTTTGCTAGACAACTTTGGCGTATGGTGGCTGTGCAGTTAGGTGTGCATATGAGCGAGTTTCGTACTTGGCAGGAACAAATTGATTTTTGGTTTCGTCGAGCTGGCAAGTCCTCTCAAGTTAAGACTATTTTTGGTTTGCTTCCTTCCATTGTTTCTTGGAAGCTTTGGGAGAGATGTTGTAAAGCTAGGTATGATGGTCATTTGGATACCATTGAGACTGTGTGGATTGCTATTAAAAGTTGGATTTGTAGAATCATGCTCTTAAATAAGAATTACACGAGACTTCCTAGTCAATATGTTGCCATTTTGAAGAGATTGGATATCTCAGCTTTGCCTCCTAGAGTTAAGAAAGTCTTTGTGGTTAAATGGAACCCGCCTCAAAGGGATAGGGTCAAGCTTAATACGGATGGGAATAGTTTGGGTAACCCTGGTTCAGCTGGGGCTGGGGGTGTCATTCGGGATGATAGTGGTAAAATGTGTGTAGCTTATGCTGTGCCCTTAGGTCAGGGCTCTAATAATTTTGCTGAGCTGAGAAGTTTGCTGGAAGGTGTCAGAAGATGTTGCCAATGTGGTTTCTTCCGGGTGGATATAGAGACAGATTCTCCGCTTCTTGTTAATTGGATTAAAAAGGGAAAGTGTGACCTATGGTATCTTGAGGATTATTGGGACGAGTTGCAAGGTTGTCTTCAATGTCTGGACTACAGAGTGAGTCATGTTTTTCGTGAAGGTAATGTCGTTGCTGATTTCCTTGCTAAACTTGGAGCTGAGGGCTTGAATATGGATTGGGTTGAGGATCGCGGTTCGCTGCCTGGAAAACTAAGAGGTCTCCTGAGAATGGATAGAATTGGTCTTCCTTATTTGCGATTATCTTAGTGAGGTACTTCCTTACTTCTGTTGCTCTTTTCTTTATCTTCTATTATCTGTTTGAGCTGACTGTTTCTTGCAGGTGGTTGGTTAGGTTGGTTATCGTGTGTCTTATGTACTGTCTTTTTATCTTGAAACTTAGTTTACTGCCTAAGATTTTTGAGACCTGGGTTTTGGTCTTTATTGAAAATGTGTAACCCCCAGGTTTCTGGTTGTAACCACGGTTTTCCTCCGCCACAAGTGATGGCTCATTAATAAAATTGGGGTACCGTCCTCTTTCAAAAAAAAAAAAACTTAAAAAGGGCTTATATAATAAATGGAGATATGCGCGAGTTTCTTAGATAAGATCATCATGATATGAGTCAATATTTGCCGATAAAAGGGGAAAAGAGAGGAGAGACGATGAGTGGAGGGCGGCCTTACACATTGCAGCATGTCTTCTAATTAATTCCCATATGTATTCAGTCATCGAGATCCCTTAGTCACTTCCAGGACCCAAATTTTGATACGGAGCACAATACCCTCAGCCCTTCGATCCTCCTCCAAAAACCAGCATGTGAACTGTGAAGCACATGTTTATACTACTTCAATTTCAAGACCAACCGCCCCAACAAGAATTACAAATTAAATGGCTGAGACGACGTTGGATGCCTCGTTCATATATATGTAAATGCTATATATGCAACCATCATTAAATTCCAATTTTCATTTACCAACTCGTATAAGCTTCTTTCATGAAGCTCGATCTAGTCTATGGCTATATTTTACTAAATAGTATATTTCTGCTCCTTTTCTTTTTTTACCTTGCAAAAGCAGAAAGCTAAAAAAACCAGCCCCCCAGCATACTAATTGCAGGAGGTGCATCCAAACATGGTTCAGACCTACTGTCCGCCAGAAGAGGATACTTGGAAGTAGTTCCAAATACACCATGACCGACAATTTTACACCAAGTACTATAGGTTGTGATACCATGCATGTTAAATCCTAAAACAGTCAACATATATAATACCACAAGTTTTAGACCCTTCAGGAACAACATGACAACCAAGAAACAGTGAACACCAACTGGCCGGGACGTTAGTCCTTGCCACCCTGCATGCATGCACAATTTTACATTGTCATTATCGCACCAAACTAGAGTGCGATAAACTTAATTTTATATATATATATATTTAGTGGACGGAACCAGTGAAAGAACTCGGTAACAAACCTTAACTGGAATTGAAAAGAGAGAGAAGATACAATGATCAATCTGTATTGGCAAAGAAGGGACGTGGTAATTAAAAACGCGCGTACAATCTTAATACTGTTGTGTAACACTGAAAAGGTAGGCACGTCATGAGGCACGTCATGAGGCTCGCCATGGCCGCACTACCCTCTACAAGCTCAGTAGCTCACGCACTGTACAGACAACATCCTATTAATTACAGTAAGCGGGCCCCATCACCCCATCCCACCCCATCCCATAGCTCCACAACCATCAAGCAACGTAGTTAGTTGTAAACATGTGAACATCACTGTCAGTCAAACTTCCAAACTCCAAAAACCGCAAAAAATGTCATCTCTTGCGTCGTCATCATCTATTGGACATCTCGATGGACTTGAAGCTCGCTGATCCCAGATTCTTATACGGGCCGGGTGAAACGTCACCCTCCTCTTTCCGGGTCCTCCTTTTCCAAATCCTGTACGTCAAAAACCCTATCGTCCCAATCAAGATCACCGCCGCCACACCCCCCGCTGCATACCCGACTCCAACACCCACGTTCCTTTTCTTCTTCCCTGCACCTCCCCGCACCTTAAAATACCCCACCTTACTCTTGTCCCCGGTGGCCACCAACGTTTGGATCGGATAGTCCACCATGTAACAAAACCCGGACCCGTTGTTATACACGGCCCCCCAACAACTACAGTTGTTCTCGCATAGGCCCTCGCACTCTTCCAGCGAAGATGTCGTTTCGTATTGCATTTGCTCCTTGAACGGCAGCTCGACGCCATTCCTCATCAGAACCCAGAAGTTGTCCTTAATTACCTTTTCGCTGCAGAAGTCATCGGTCTCCTTGGGAAGACACTCCTTGCCGGAGCGATATTCCGTCCGGTTGTCCAAACAGAAGCAACCGTACTTGGGGCTGCATAAACCGTACAAACCGCATGGACTCGGTAGCTCGCAAGTATCCGAGATCGCCTCGTAGTTCAAGGCCCAACTGGACCCGTCCCAGTAATACCCTTTGAGGTTTCCGTCTGGTTCTAACCGGAGCCGGAGGAATCCCCCATTGATCGGTCTATGAAAACTATTGAATGGTTGTATGTCCACTGGTGTGCTTCCATTTTGGTACATACCCAGATACCCGCCCGAGTTGACTTGGGCGTAAAGCGGTCCCTGTCCTTCGACCACCTTTGCTTTGGCCTCTAACGCCGTGTGTTTCCAGTATATCTGATCCGAGTTATCTCCAAACTTTGCGTGTAAGCCCCAAAAGTCGTACCCTAAGCGCATAGAGTAAAGTCCATTCGATGAATTCAAAGACATGTTGGACGTTAAATTTTGGTTCTCGACAAGGGTATCTGTGGGGAAGTCAAAACTTTGCCAGACAACCGAGGGAGGGTCCCTAAGTTTTTGTACTTGGAGATTCGAGGAGTTGAGGAGCATAACGACGTCGCCATCTGTACGAGTTGACCAAAAAACCCTCGAGTGGGGATCTGAAACCACGAGACTGCCATTGAAGAAGAGCTGGGTTGTGTCGGACCAGCTAGCCAGCTCAGTCGGGTTGGCGAGCCAGAGTGGTTCGGAGGACTGCACGTGGAGAACGGCGAGAGCGAGCTGGTTCTCGTTCACTCGGAGGAAAGCGAGTGAGAAATTGCCTGTAGAATCGCTGAGGAGAGGTTGGAACGTCGTCACCTTCGGGTCTGGGGTGGCTTCGAAGCCTTTTCTAAGCCCTTGGGCGGCGGCTCCAGTAATGATATACGTCCATGCAGTGGATGTGAAGAGAATATGGGTCGTAAAAAGGAGAAGCTGAGTTGCACGTAAACGCGTCGCCGAGTTGGTGATTCCGTCCATTGCTGGAGTTAGAGATGTAATGCGCAGATTTGAGTGGAGTTCAAATATCCAAAGCAGCCATGAAAAGTCTTCACGATACAGTGACCTCCATATATATATATATATATATTTGCCAGCACGAATGGGTATATCATAATGGTTGTTAATAAAAAAACATGTTGCATCGCCGAAGGCAAATCGAGATAAGATATACAGTATAAAGCACCCGCGTTGACCGCCGTCGCAAGTTGCAACCACCTCACCATAATGTGACAATTGGTTTCCTGAATTATTCACATGTCAATGTTTGGGAAATTGGAATCTATATATTTTTCCCCAAAAAGAAAATAAAAAAAAATGGTACATATTGGATAGATATATGATTTTATGGCGAATCTCGGGCACCAGTACTACTCATTATTGTTGCACCACACACCTAGAAAAATCATGCATCTTGTAAGGAAATAAAATTTTCCTTTTGCCAAGAGGCAGACGTGGTACTTCTCATGTCTCACTCAATAATAGTACTGCATTTACAAATATAGTTGAGATTCTAGAAATATTGGTTGGGGTTAGGCAAGCTAGCACCGTTGAATAGTAATAACTCCCAAGCAATCAATCGCCCAAAACCCTCAAGCACAAGTGATGATCAAAGTATCATGAGAAGCTCGTCCATTCATCGTTGACCATCAATCGATTTAAATGAGAAAAATATCAAAATATATAGTACTCCCGAATATATTGAACATTTAATAATATTTAAAAAAACTACACATACAACTATAAAAACTATAAAACCTACTTTATTACGTTTTTATCGTTCTCTTTACTTAAGACTCTCGATATAGATTTATAAATTAAACCTTTTTCAAATTAATGGGATGATAGAAAATTTGTTTTATTGCGGTTTGAAAGGTCGTTGGGAGGTAATTAAGTATAAAATGCCTACTAATTAGAAGTTGAAAAAAATAACTTTCGATAAATTCATGACATCATGAAAACCACGAAACACCCCACTAATTACCAATATGCAATTTTTTTTTTTTAGAGGGATAACAATATGCAAGCTTGATTCAATTCAAATAATAAATTCAGAAAAAAAAAGAGAAGCTAAGAATATATAATATGTACAGAAAGAACAATCAATGAAAATAATAAAGTGTAGTAGTTGAATGGCTCTGCAAGCTAGCAAGGTACTTGACATTAGAGGAACACATTAATTGATTGAAGGGTTGACTATGGGAAGGGAGGGTGGGACAATTTAAAGCGATCCTCTTATTATCATATTATAATTGCTCTTTATACAAAGACAAAGCGCATTGCTGGCTGGCTGGCTGACATCAAGAAATTAATTAAGCCACCAGCATCAACCCCGCCATGTAATTCGTACATGTTCTTGATCTCTTATATATATATATATATATATATATATATATATATGTAGCCTGATGCCTTTAATTTGGACAAATCAAAGAAGATCTTGAGCTAGCTTGACCGTACGTATTCTCTAATATTTAACCTCTTCTAATCTTTGATCTCTTGATGATCAAGACGGTTCAATGTTCCGATCGAGCTGTATTCTTGTAGATCACGAGTTTACCATTTAACCTCAATCACTTATATATATACACGTCTGATCTAAAGATTAGATAAATCCAACTTGCTGAAGCCAGCAAGGAGGCGCGACAAAAAAGATAAAATAGATCACGAGAATTTGTCTATTTTCTCGGGGGCCTGTCACTTTGATCTAGCAGCTTCTAGATGTAGAAAATATCATGATAATATAATTAATCTTGCCATTCTATCTAATTCCTAAGAGAACCCAGAATGTTGTACGTTCTGATCCTAAAGTACCCGTGAAAAGTCTTTAGTTATAATAATCAGCAAGTAGTATATTCAGTTAATTAATCTAGCAACTTGCTCTAATTACAGATCCTACTTGCATGCCTACGTTCACACTTTAACTTTATTATTATTAGTTGTGCCATCAGCGCGCACTTCTCCCGCTTAAACATATCATGCATACAGTAATTGAATGTATAATATTCTTTAAATATTAGAACAATCACATACCCAATCTCGTCTTCCTGATATATATAAGTTTCTCTTTTAAAAACAAATTAAAAGCATCGATCGAAAGCAGTACTTTGTCATTCTAACCCGGCCAATAATATTAGAGGAGAAATGGTTCCAACTTATAATATGGTCAAATGATCCTAGCTTTTATATATATATATATAGAGAGAGAGAGAGAGAGAGAGAGAGAGAGGAATATTAGGGTTCATTTTATTTTATTTTTATGGCCTGAGATCCGTTAATTCTAAAAGTTATACTTCACAGGTCCAACTCCAACTAATCCCGATGTGCACTCATGTGAAATCACCACTTGTCTTAAAATGTTAATATGATAGGAATAAATATGTTTTATTATTTATTTTATATTTTAACACTCCCTCTTAAGTGTAGGTCAGACTCCTCCTCAATGAATGACTCAATGTAGAATATTTAATTAAATAAAATAGAGTGTAGAGTGCGAATTCGAACACAATACCCATACTCTGATACTAAATTATGCCCATTAATGTTGGGGACAAGCTCATAAATTACTTGAATGACAACCCGGGAAGACTCAAGTCAGATAATGAAGAACCTTAAGATTGGTTACAAAATCTATCCGTTAATAAAAGGGTACAAATTAATTAAGCGAGTTAGTTCCTTGATGGATCTTAGCTCGCTTTGGGCTGCGCGTATTCATATGAAAAATTGTCTAGGAAGCATGCAGCACGGGCCTTAGCAGCCTAGTCTTTTTCCTCAATTCGAGCCCATTGACAAAGACCGACAAAGCTTTTTACGGAAAGTCTGGTCTATCAATCGTCAAAGTTGGGAGAGACTTGGAAAAAGAAGGATTGGCAGAAGAAGTACATGCTGAACATCTTACATGCACAGGCACAGGCACAGGAATCAGTATTGACAAACAAACATGTGACCAGAAGGTTAAAAAACAAGAAGGTGAAAAACAACATTGACAAGATTGATCGTAGCATACATTTCTACACCTAAAACTCTTGGAGGATTGCCCATGTCATATCACTTTGATACTTCACAATCTGACATCTCGGGCCCAAAGATTTTTACTTTTGAAGCTTTTCTTGGCCTCTAGCTCCATCCATCTCCCAATAATTATCGTGGCTATTATCTTCCTCCCAGCTCTAAAATTTTTTTTTAATCTATTACCCTTTTTTTTTCTTTTCCTGTCGTATTGTCTCAAGTAACATACCGCATAAAGTTGATGGATTGAGAAAGAAAAAATAAAAATACTTCAAGCTGTTGAGAGTGGGATTTGAACCCACGCCCTTTCGGACCAGAACCTTAATCTGGCGCCTTAGACCAACTCGGCCATCTCAACTTTGTTAAGGCTCCAACGACCTTAAAATTAAACAATGCTATGCATCTTGTCTTTTGATTGTCCTTGCCGACCTCAAAAAGACAAAAAGAAAGAAAAACATGCCAATCGAGTCTACCAAGGTCAAATATCAGCCATTGGTTGAATGTCATGGTGTCACCCACCCAAATCGTACGTCCTGCCGATTGGTGAGATCATGAAAAGGACTGTTGAAGTCTGCTTTTACTCGATTAACCCCAGCACATTTTAAAAGTGCACTTCCTATAGTTGCAGCCACCTAGTTGGGTAAGTATCCGAATCACTCGCTCGAGGGATCGGGACCGCATGAACTCCTCTCAAATTCTCTTGCTTGAATTGTCTGTAATTTAAACAAGGACATGTAAAGAATTTAGGTCCTCAATTTCCAAAGCGAGCTAACGTCTGCAAGTGTTGTAGGTTAATAGGTAACATGGGTTGAGATAATCTCGTTAGTTAATATGCGCTTGCGCAATAAAAACTTACGTACTGTTATAAGATTGTGATTTTAGTTGTTAAACAAGACTTATAACATTTAATATTGTCAACCCATCTTTTCTTCTTGGACTTGAACATAGCTAACAAGATAAGAATGGAAAGACCGAGAACATTTGTGAGGAGGTGGGAGGATGAGTGAGAACACATCCATTCCAATGATAAAGTTGTTTTGAAATACATTACGCATGAAATCTGTCCACTTCCTCTGACTCCGAAGACAAGTAAAACTACATAAATTAAAGCAATTTGAATCAATTGTCTGACCCCATGGGCAGGGAAACTGGGAAAGGCAACTTTAGCTAGAGATGGTGCTTTTTGATAAGGCTAATGATCCGAGGCAATCAATCGCGATTAATGGACGTTCTTTTTATAGATAATTTCGTTTCTCAATCACTCATGCTCTAGGATTTATTAGCGGTGAGTCTGGGACGATGGAATGGATAATTTTTTTATTTACTGGGCATGAAATAAATCATCAACAAAATTTGCCATTTTAATCTATTATTTTCAATCTCAGAAACTGAACTTTCTTTATTCACGTGAAATGAAAAAGTATGGGAGCTGGGTCATATGTGGGCACACAATTCTTTTGTATTCAAAGTTTAGGTGCGAGAATCGAGATACCATGCATCTTAATCGTAAAAAAATTGTCTATTCAAAAAAGGAGGGCAGGGGACAGAGAAACTTTGCACAAAATTATATGAACATGCACAGATGAAAAGACATAAAGCAAACAAGGATGTAAAGTGTGTTGTAAATAATTGATTTGCTTGCTCTATTCAATCCAGTTCTCATTATAGAGAGCAAGCTAAACAGCAAAACCCCAAAAAGTTGGAATAATAAAACTCGATCGATCGGCAAGACCAAGAACTGATGAAGTATATATAAGGAACTAGCTAGCTGGAACTGTGCCCTTTATTTATTTTTTGTTGGCTTTTTACTTATTATCAATAGCAGCAGAGATGTTTTTACTAAGCGCCAGTGCTTAGCAGCTCGTCTCCTCAACCAGTTATCAATCAATTATAATTAGAGATTATAACTCTATTAATGTTCACCTCTCTTAATTATAATATGATGATAACTTTATTAGCATATCATCCGTTATTCGAGGAAAATGTGACTCGCGAGTGGATTTGTCATTGTCATGCCTCTGTTGTCTGTCTCTGCAGATTGTGGAAATTATTCCAGCAATTGCCTTTTCATTTGTCATTTCTTGATTCTCTAAGTCAAAGAAATTGAAACTCTAGGGTTTTTAGGTTCCTTGTCATAGGCTTGCGTGTGCAATGAGTAAAGATCATGTAAGTGTATATATATATATATATATATATATATATATATATATATATATATATATATGAGAATCACATGAAGTGGGACTGGGAGACCATAAAACTGTCCTTAGAACTTAATTTACATGGATAAACTTCATGTTCATGTATGCTTGGAGTAACCTCCAAAGTAATACATAACACGTCTTAACAAATTTTTTATACTGTCTTGATATCGTCTCTTGTTAGACCAAATATTTCTATAAACCATCTAATCGAATGAGTCTCCAAATACTCTCCTATTTTTGAGACATTTCTATACCCAAATTAATTACTATATGTGAAATGCCGAAAGCAATAGAAAAACCATTGGAGCATTCTCATTCAATTCTCTAAAATTTTCTCCTATATTTTAATCATTTTTAAAAAACTCTCTACATCTCATTCCCTATCATTTCTTTATTCTATTAAAATAATATTTTTTTATTATTATTTTTATTATATTATTTTTATATCTTTAACTACTCCCTATAAAATATATATAAAAAATAATTTAGGAGATAAACAGTAACTCCTCAAATATAAGTAGTCATGTTTACATCCTAAACCTCTTTCTTAAAATGGGAAACCGGATTGAACATGAATTATAAATCCTATAATTTAAGAAAAATGATGTTTTAAGCAATAGGATGAGAAAGCTCCCATGTAAATCGTGGAAACTACGAAACAAAATAAAATATGGAATGGGAAGTAGCTGTCGGCCATGGCAGTCCACAGGTTGACTTGTTGACGTGTTGTAAACATCCACTATTTCTCTTTCGCTTTCTTAGCAGAAAATGGTGAGCAAAACAAGAAAGAAAAAAGAGGATGCGTGAGGATTCTTTCTTAATTCTCAGTCCACAGTCTTTTTTGTTTTGTTTTGTTTTTTAACTCCGTTGGACCGCCCTGACAATGGACACAGATACACACGCACAGTGTCTCTCCGTTGATTCCTCTTGGATTTGTAAACTATGGTATAAAAGTGAGATTATGAAGTGCCTTATGGCATAAGATAGGGTAGTACCAAAGTAGCAGTAGAGTTATGAACGAAATGGGTAGGACCCATTAACTATTTTAGTCAGTTTGTAAACTATCTTGTTTGGTGTAGGTGTTTCCATGTGACTTTGGTCAGAATCTTAGGGGCTCTAGCATTTTTCATCTTATTTATAGCGCTACGCCCCAGCTCCTTCCTCGCTTATGTAGTTTTGAGCTATAAAAATGAAGCCACAAAATTTTCCTTCAAACGTCATCTTTATTTTCTTTGTTTTTCTTCTTTGCTCCTATCTAACATCTGCTCGTCTCCTGGCAACAGAAGAGGGTAGGCCAAAGCTTCTTCTTGTTACGTTTTCCTCTTTATCATCAGTCTCTTTATCAGTTCTATACACATTTGATCGGATTTTATAAGTTTAGAACTTGTTTACAGGTGAAAACGGAGTGAAGGTTAATGGGAATATTACTCCTGCTGCTGGATCATTTACAGACTTGGACGATCTTTCGAACGTAAAATCTCTCTCTCTCTCTCTCTCTCTCTCTCTCTCTCTCTCTCTCTCCTGGTTAAAATACGATATCAATTTGACTGGCTGATTATTTTGTCAACAGCTGATGGGGTTAGAGGAGTCATGTGATGACAAAGATGAAGAATGTTTGAACAGAAGGATGATTGCGGAGGCTCACTTGGATTACATATACACCCAGGAGCACAAGCCATAGATTTAGTACACCTTAACCCATAACTATTATATAAAGTCCTTCACCCGCAAGGAGGTTTGAGTACTTCAGATAAAGAAATACCATGTATGTAACTATTTCCATCAAAGTACTTGTACGTGTGATATATGTACATGATCAAGTTTGTATTCTACTGCATGCAGCGTGCTGCTTTCTTTCTATACATTAATATTATATTTGCACAATTGGAAGGGAATTGTACTTGTGTTTAACCAGTTATTATTCTCCAATATTCAAATTATATATATGCTTCCTATGCATAGATCGAATACGCAGAGAGAGAGAGAGAGAGAGAGCTAGCGACTCTGGCTGGAGGAAAAGAAAAAGGCCCCTGCACTATGTGCTGGAATATGATAATTAATCTTAAAAAAAAAAACGTGTCATTTTGTAGACAAAAACATTATTGATGTCATGATGACCAAATTACCATAATCTCAACTTTCTTCCATCCTATCTAATGCTTTGATGGATTCGAGATCAATATTGCACACAAATAATATCCGCTATAAATAATTGAGGAACCACATCCGGATCGGAGGAAAGTAGTATTATTGGTATAGTTTATTGGGTATATGAAGTAAGTATATGTAGGAGCTAGCAATAGATCGAAGTTGGAAGAAAGCAACAGAAATTGAGCCATTGCAAGAGAGTACTGAGATCAATTTCAACTTGCAGTTTTCCTATTCAAATTATCATATCACTGTTTAATTAATTTGCCCATCAAGCTGAAATATTTGCTGTCCCAAAGCATAAATGATTACGCACTCTCAGTCTAGTATATGAGGAAACTGATCCATCGTTGATGGGGCAAGAGAGAGTAAAGATCATAATTAATTGAATAGCTTTGCGTCCAAAAATAAAAAATGATTTTGTTATACATCAACTACTATTCACCCTTACACCCACACACCTCATAGTTTTTTTTTTCTTTATTCATATAGTGTGAGGTAATGAATAGTAACTGATGAGAAGAATTATTCAAAATAAAATACTATATTTCAATGACAGGAAAATATGTCAACTTTGTTGATGTCAAGACGTTAATTGCAATTTTGAACATGATATATATCCTGGCGCACTTCCGATCGGATATGTTTTTTTGGAGCAATATTAGATACAGAAATTCTATGGACAACCGCCCCTGCCGCGGAACCGGTTCCCACGTGGCAGGTAAAAACAACGCCATTTTGTTTATTTCTCATTTCCCTTCGTTTCCCTTTCCCTTTCGATTTCCTTCTCCGCCTTCGATTTCTTTACCCATTTCCAAACCCCCTTCGTTTCCTCTTCCGATTCCTTCTTCCCCCTAAATCTCTTTTGACGCACGATCATAACCATCATCATCTCGAAGTGAGGGTGGTGACGAAAGGTGGAGATCCGCTCCCTTTACGCACGCTTCCACCTTTGATAACATCACCATGGAAGACGACCTCAAAAACAAGGTGAAGTCCGATCTCGAATCCTTCGTCAAATACAAACAGTATTATCACCGTCGACCGCATTTGGAAGTGAAGCTTTCTCTTATACGGTCCGTCCGAAACTAGAGAGTTTTCCTCGACGGTCTGGTTGGGGTCGAGGCAGAGAACGATGTTGTTAGGCTTCTTGCCGATGACAAGGTTGTTGAAATCAAAGTCTTCGAGACTAGACAAGGAGTTAAGGTTGAGGGAAACCCTTCGATAAAGCTGATTCTCTTGCTTACTTTCATTGAATTAAGGGATTTTGAGGAACTGGTGAACATGAAAGCAATCTTCGATCCATCTCCACCATTTGTTCACGACATAAATCAACCCGGTTTTGAATAGAAGCACCCAAATCAACATGAGAAAACAAACAAGTACTACAACGAGAAGAATCAGGTTTTGAACACCCAAAAAAAAAAAAATCTCTTTATGAGTGTTTCAAATTTTCCTTCTGGGTTTTGGGTTGAGCGATCAGAGAAAAAAATATGTGATTGAGGGAGAGAGATGGACAGGGAAGTGTTTGTTTCGGTCCCACCCACTACCACATAGAACTGAACTGAACCCATGACAGAAGACAAACTCTGGAACTTGATGAAGCTAGGGAGAAGACAATCTTTGGGCCAAGACGAGGAGAAGATGAAGTTTGGAATTCTGTAACTCGAAGACGAAGCTGGCGGCATTTATTTTCATTTCAAATTTTTTATTTTGTTTCCATTTTTTTTTAATAAGACTGACGTGGCAGTATGCCACATCAGCCATGAGGCCGCGGTGGGGACGCACGCGGTTGTCCATAGAATTTATGTATTAGATATAATCATAAGTTATGTAAGCACTGCATATTTATCTTAAAAAAATAGAATTCATTATTATTAAAAAAAATTAATATTTTTCATGTAGATTCTATATTTATTTATTTTTTTCATAAAAAATATGCGACGTTTACGAATTCTATAACTGTAAATATCTTTTTTTTTTTAATGGTTTATTCCTTCAAGTTCACCAGCACCAAATGGCTAATGAAAAATTAAGGATAGCCAGCAGTATTGTTCGGTTTAGTTGTGGGCTTTTCGGTTGTCTAAGGATAGTGGCCTTACAAGTGTTCTGTTTCAGATGAGTAATACTACCTATAAATATCATTTTTCATTTCAGATACTCAGATAATATGCCCTTCCGACTCTGTGTCATCTTCTCCTATGAGTTAAAAGTTTTCCCGTTATCCTAGTCACTCACTCCAATGAAAGGCCGATAACGACCCAGGCCCTTTTCTCACAAGTGCAAGCCCGTCAAGTCATTGGCCCAGTTTGTTCTACTCAACAGCCGCTAAGCCTAAACCCCCGAGTCAGAGTCCCCCACCATCGTCAAGTACCACTGAGAAACCCTAGCCTCCCCATAACTGCTACTTAGCCAAGCTCTGCTTTGCTAGTAGTCTCTCTCTCGATCTCTCTTTCCCTAGAAGTTAGTCATGTTGCAAGTAAAAACTCCGAAGAAAGGAAGGGTTAGAAGGGCGCTCGAGAAACGCGCCCCCAAACTTGTGAGCTCCACAAACTCTGCCGAAACCTACCAAAATCAATCATTTTTAATGTTCAGTTGAAATCAAAAGTTCTGATTTTTACGTTTTTTCCTTCCAGGTTGAAACCGGGAAGAAGACACTGATACTTCACGGTACGAAGACGAGTGGCGTTCTAAACGCCGTCTTGACTGAAATCTACAACATAAAGAAAGGTAGCGCCGTCAAGTTCAGCCGTAGGAACGAGAATATCAAGCCGTTTGAGAGCGGGGGCGAGACCTCTTTGGAGTTCTTTTCTCAAAGAACCGACTGCAGCATTTTTGTGGTAAGCATTTCTTGTTCTTTTCTTTTTTCAATTTTTTGTCGTGGGAATTTGTTCAAGACCAAGTTGAGTAATGAATCTTGTGTTTTCTTATATGCCTTCTTTTTAATGGTAAATTTTTGTTTTTTTTTCTCAAATTAAGGGTGGGCAGCCTTTAGATTTAAGTATTTAATAGTAATTTTTTAGCTATATGGTCCACTACTGTTTTCTTCAGTCGACTGTAACTAATGCGTGCATTGGACCCGATTAGAGATTCTAAAGTATCTACGTGCTAATTTCTTGGCTGTTGGACGTATTGTTTGCCATGTATCAGGCCTCGAGTAATTTTGAATGAAATCCTATTTTAATTTACCTTTTGTATTATTTAAGATCACGTGTGTCAGTTTTAAGCTGTTAATCCCAATAAACCGGTGTTTAAACACACTGCTTTGCTTATAAAAAGAAGTTGTTAAACTCCAGTATTTCAGTTATAAATGACAGTGTGACACAATTCGGGGCTGCACTTTGTACTTTTCCTCTTAAAAATCTGTCAGGTGCTCCTTCAAAGAAGTCCAAAGTGGAAATGCTGTAATTATTGTTTCCTCTACTGATGATTAATTGCTTGCATTGTTTCTACAGTAACTTAATTTTGTCTTTAATTGGTGTAACTTGCAGTATGGTTCTCACTCAAAGAAGCGGCCTGATAATCTTGTTATTGGGAGAACTTATGACCACCACATCTATGATCTTGTGGAGGTTGGGGTTGAAAATTTCAAACGGATGGAGTCATTTGCATATGATAAGAATTTGGCTCCACGAATTGGGTCTAAACCTATGATTGCTTTTGTTGGAGAAGGATTTGAGAATGTAGAGGAACTGAAACATTTGAAGGAAGTTTTGCTTGATCTGCTGCGGGGAGAGGTACATTTATGCAGTCCTTTGCAGTTGGTATATCTCTATGTTATAGATAAGTAGGCTAAAAGGAGCATGGGTTTGATGCATGCAGGTTGTGGAGAATTTAAATATTGCTGGGTTAGACCGCGTATATGTATGTACATCTATATCTTCAAACAGGGTATTTCTCTCTCACTGTGGACTGCGGCTAAAAAAGTCTGGCACAGCAGTACCAAGGATGGAACTTGTAGAAGTTGGCCCTTCCATGGACTTGATAGTTCGCCGGAATCGTCTCCCAAGTGACAGCCTCAGGAAAGAAGCCATGAAAACAGCTAGAGAGCAACCTAAGAAGAAGGTTGACTAAACTCCCTTAAACCTTTCTCATCTATGGTCTATGAAGAAAGAAGTAACATGTTTGAATCATGCTCTCTTTTTGCAGTTGAAAAATGTTAGCGGGGACGCAATACAAGGCAAGATCGGGAAGATATACATTCCAGATCAGAAGGTAAGGAGAATATTTATTCATGTAGCTGCTACATAGTTAACCAATTCAGCTTGGAAATATGAGTCTGACAAAAAATCCGTGGGTTAGAAAAGTACATGGCACTCCACAGCCACACTCTTGTTTTCCTTTCTTTTCTCGCACAGAATGATCCGATTAATTAGCGGGGGACATGGCTATGTTCCACCTTTGTCCACTTGAGCAACAATGTTACTTTCTGAAGTATATCAGAAACCGTTACACTTGCACAGTTGTGCTTTGGTTTTTCTTCAATTAAGATTTCCTCTGCAATTTGGTGACTGTTTGTTGTACATTTCATGTGGTTCCTCTTTTCATTTTGTCATTCAGATTGGAGAAATGGCGCTGCCTAACAAAGCAAAAGGAATAAAGAGGGAGCGCCGTGAAGCTAAGTTGAAAGATCAAGATAACGGGCATGCATCAAAAAAGCAGAAAGAAAATAGAGCTTAACTCTCCTCCTGCAGCTGTTGCTTTTGGTTTTGGGCCAATGTTCTATTTCATTGAAAAGATCCAATGGTGAAATAGACACAAGCAGAGCATGAGATATCTTTTCCTCCCATAGTTTCAGAGATTATTTTCCTTGTGATGTATTTTTTTTTGGTAATTACTGTAGGATGCGTTATATTGTTCATTTGTCTTTTGTTTTCCTGCCAACTCTACATTATATAATGAATTGAGCCAGTTCAACCCGATTGGGTGGGGGATAGTCCTGTATGATGGGGGAAAGCACAAGCACAATTCAAGTTTACAGGTTTTGCTGTTTTTGTTCTCCATTTGGTGGCCCCAGCTGCTGGAGAAGCTTCAATTTCAAGCGTTTGTCGGCGGCAAATGCTGGCTTCTCCCAATATGCAGTTCACAACTACGTTTTTCTTTGTCATAGTAACTGACGCTTGGTCTTTTTCGTTATCTAAACAGCCAGCGTATCCAACCTTTTGAACTAAGCGCAAGTATGTGCACATGTAAGAGTCCGACTAAATACTCTGTAGACAACCGGTGATATTGGATGTGATTCCACTGATGAACATTCACTTGCCAAAAGAGGAGATGATAATTTGATTGCCAAAATCATGAATTTATGTTCTCCGATCAATCTTCACATGGATTGGTAAAAGTCTTCAAGAGTCGAAAGGCGGTGGAGTTCGGCTTCTTTTTCTTCGCTTCTAATCCGACGGTCATTGGGTCCGATACAAACAAGTCGAGCGAGCGAGAGAGCACCAACCTTCGATGGGTGGGAAGATTTCCTGGCAGCTGCGCTCCCACTGCCTGTGGTCCGGTACTGGATGGGGACGGTTTGGGGCACAGTCCTCCCTTAATCTTTTGGTCTGGCTGTCTGACAAATATTAGTAGTTGAGGATGTAAGTTGAAATTTCTGATATTTTGGAATGCAAAGAAAACAAATGATAGTTTATTTGCAAGTGAAAAGTGCAATTTCTTCTATATTAAGCAATTATATAACAACATTGTCAATAACCTCTCACAGACATCATCCTCGTATCCCGAAATGAGATTTAGGGTTCCAAAAAATAATCATGTGACTTTATTTATCTACACTACCAATTCATACTTACACCTCTTTTCCAAGGGTTACAAATTTGTGCACTGCAATGACCACTTGAACCTTTTATTGCAATTTGCATGCAAGTATCCCCGTTATCAAAAAGGGAAATGCTGGGCACCATCCGGAAGCCGTAGCACTCCCTTCACAAATTTTTTTTTTTTTTTCCCTTCACATTGTGTTGAGGATGTTAGGCTGCTGTGAATATTTTCTCTATCAAAAATCAATCTCCGTGGCCAAATGCATAAAGAAAAAGAAAAATACTACTCAAGGATTGTTCCTAACCACACCTGTATATGAATGTATGCAATTACTTAAAAATTCTATATGGGGCAGTGCACGCGGTAAAACATGGACCTGCTAAACAATTGACTACATCAAACAAATTGGTTCATTAACTACACTAACCCTTTACACGGAAGATTTGGAAAGAAATTGTACAATTTTCCTCACAATACGTAAAATGACCTTGGAAACAATATCATGTAGGAAGACAAGTTCCTTGCTTTGCGTAAAAAATCCGGAGTCTAGATTACCAATTAGAAAGATACATGTACAACATTGATTCTGCAAACAATCATACCAATTCAATCACTAGGAGTTTAAACAATGAAGAAAAATAAATAAAATAAAAAATCACCAATTCCAGACTCTGTCAATTCATACATACAAAATCGAAAAGATACACGAAATATGGACAACACCTCCCCCCCCCAAAAAAAAAAAAAAGAAACCTAAGTTCAGGCTGTTCCTCGTAACATAACATTCCACTTCACTAATTTCCAAGATCTTTATAGGTAAAACGAAATGCAGACCTGGAATGTCACAGCAAGTTGAAATTGTTGACTGCCTAATATTCCAAGGCCTTCCTCTTTTCACCTGATAATGTCTCTGGCTACAAGAAGCTCTGGGTACCGGCACTACTGAATGTTGGTAAAGTAGAATATGAGATTCTAGGTGCACATGAGACCATACAAAGAGCTTGTTTTGCCTGGCAGAGATCAAAAAACAAGAGTGTTGTATTATGTGCATTAATAAAGCCACTCCCATCTTCCACCCCATCAGGTTACTAATGCCATGTCTGCACGATCTGGTTGAGGCAAGGATGGTTTAATCAATGGCCTCAAAGATTCCATGATACGTTTCCAGGGTTCACTGCAAAACCATTTATTAATAAAAATATACACAAGGAAACTTGTTGCACAAGGCATGAATTAATATCTTACACTCACTTGGCCCAGCAAGCCTCAATTATTGAAGCCACTTGAGGATTCAAATCGTGTGAAATTTCGATTTGTTTTCCCTTAAAGCCAACAACTGCCACAACCTACAAAGAGTATACATTCTTTTTTTTTTTCATAAGAAAAAGACTATGGATTTTATAAGCCATGAATCACTAAACTAGCACGCATAGGCGATGCTCATGTATATGTCTCACATACTTGGGCTCTTGCCTATTCTTATGATCAATAAAGTTTTGTTTACTGATAAAAAAGAAAGCCATGACTAATCAAGCAAACGAGCTCAGGCAAACATCTTGCAAATTGAGTGCAGATTAAAAACATTTAAATGGAAAAATGCAAGAGGTAACACGAGTTATATTATATGATCAGTAGACCCATTCTGTTCTTTTATTCGATAACAAATTTATCCTTTGTTAAGAAGTTATTCATGCATTGTGATAATAAATCTCAACCCAGGGAAGAGTATCAGAGCCAACCTAATTAATATCTAGTCTACACGCAAAGTGATCAAATGTATAGGCGCGTCTAACTTGGAAGTGCAGATACCAGAGCTCTATATAACTGCAGTGTTAAAATACTCAACGTGGAAGTATCTTTAATAAAGAAATTTCTGGTTTAGATTCAGAGATGAGATGAGAGGGTTTTAAATGAAAGATGAAAGTTGAATAAAATATTGTTAGAATATTATTTTTTAATATTATTATTATTATTTTGAGATTTGAAAAAGTTTAATTGTTTATTATATTTTGTGTGGGAATTTAAGAAAATTGTAATAATAAGATGAGATGAGATGAAATACTTTCTGAATCCAAACGGGCCGATTCAGGTTCTAAGTCCTCCAGATTGTCCTTGTTACTGTTTCTAAGATAATCATTGTTGTTTCCACATACTGTTAATTAAATGCTCCAACAAATAGCATTCCTCTATCCCAACTGCCTAGCAACAAGTTGTGCTCTCTGGCTCAACACCTTCACAACCATCAGCTCCTAAAGGATTTTCCCCCATGCCCCTTTCAAGTTAGAGAAGCACAATGCCAACAGAATCAACATTCACTTTCCACGATCATACTTGACTACTTGTCAAATACAACTACATATTACAGACCTGTGCTGGATTTAAATTACTCCATGGCCTTTGCAACGTTGCAAGCTCCCACAAGATTATACCAAAGCTGTAAACATCTGGATTTTCATTTGATGCAGGCTCGTCACGAAGAACTTCTGGCGCCATCCACTCAGGCTAGTGACACAGGACAACCATAGTTGCATGTCATATATTATAAGTATATGGCTCATGCAACTTAAAATAATAATCAGCTAAAGTATGGCTGTCAAGTTCAATAGAACTTACAATACCAGCGGCTGATTTTGATGACAGAAATGTGTTTGCCTTTAGTCGGGAAAGACCAAAATCGCAAACCTATCCAAACAAATCATACAATGTGAGGCAAAAGTAAAAGCAACCAACAAATATAAAAACAAAAACTTCTCTACAAACTCTGGCTTCACTACTACCTTTATCGTGTACTTTTTGTCAACTAGAAGATTGGGAGATTTTAAATCCCGACGAACAATTGGAGGATGGCGTTTATGAAGATAATTCATTCCCTTTGCTTGTATTAAACAATGACATATCATTTAGTTCGGATATTTCAGGACATCATTTAGATGTGACAACAAACTGATGACGATCATGACCTTAATGAGAAAAACATAAGAATAAACAAAATTGAAAACAGCAAATGCGAACCTTTGAATACATACCACATCATAAGCCACGTTCAACCTACGCCTCTCATCCAACATCTCTCTAGCGCCAGGCTTATGCAAAAGTCTATACAAACTACCTCTACACTTTAAAGCCAATGCCTTTTAACCAAACTTTCAGTTGCCTATTTTGTTTCCCCTTTTCTCCTGTTTTTTCTTTTTCTGGCAGGGTGGGGTGCGGGTATGATTCTAGGAAGAGTGCTTAAGAAAACAAAACCCTGATAAATTTTATGTGACTATGGATAAGTTTGGGGGGCGAGTGACTGTACCCATGAAAAGAACAATATTCGGATGCCGTAGGCGTTTCATTATTGCGACCTAACAAACAAAAGAAGCAAATCCGTATCTCAAATCAAGTTTAATGAATCCACAAGGTGCGATTAGCTTATTTAATATTAGAGAAAGATAAATGATTTAGCCACAAAAAGAACCTACAAAAGTAAATATACATACTGACGTGTTTTAATGTAGTATATTAGATTGTAAAACTATTTTTATTATAAAGTAGATCTAACATATCATATGAAACTATGTCAGTTTGTGGATTTACATTTGTGAGATTTCTTAACCAGTACATACCTCCCTAAAAAATTCTTTGTAGTGTTCAGCATGAAAGTCTTGTTCCATGAGGATCTTCACAGCAACATCCTAGATAGAATTTGATGTAACATATAAAACATAATTGGGTAATAACTAACAATAACACAAGACACAAAATGGAAAAAATTTCAAATACAAGCTTAAAATGGAACTTCAACAAAACATGCCGAAAGCAGAGTCCGTGTAAAAATTAAAACCACAAGCATTAACAAACTGAAAAGGATGTTCAAGATGCAAAAGAAGACATAATATTCACAATCAAAACAAATTAGAAGCATACACAGCGTCAGGACAACCAATATATATGGTGAAGTACTATTAACAGCTCAAGAAGTTAGTAACTTATGGCAGACCATATGCCTTAATGGAATAACTACGCATCTAAACATGACAGTTCTTTTTCCTTTTTCTTTTTTTGATAAGTACATCTGAACATGGCATAGTGCAGATCGTTATCAGCCTAATGAAGATATGGCTAGTGACAGAATTTGCACAGCAAATAACTGTAGACTTGATGTTCTTCACCTCAATTATTATCTCCATTAATAACAAACAAATCGTAGAACTTTCATGATCCTTTCGGCTCAATTGAATAGCTATACACATCCTGAAGCTTTCACCTCTATATACCCATTGTGGATTGGACCGTCTCCCAATCAGTTCACTGGAAAATTGACTTTCTTGCTTGCTCTATTTATTTTAGTGAGTTTTCTTAATTGTGGACCGTGAATTGTGAAACCGTCACGTAATCGTTTTGAAAAAGTGAATAAAATATGGGATCCACATGAAAAAAATTAATTTTTTAATAGTAGACCATACTATTTTTCAAAGCGATTGTACGACGTTTACGCACTTCACGATTGTATATAGAATTACTCTAAATAAATACGGTTGTAAATATTGAAACAAAGAGATATGAGAATTATGGTTTGAGTTTAAATAGTGAATGTGTAGAACGATTACACACCGCACTCTTATTTATAGAGATCTATTTTTATAAGCAAAATTATTGCATGAGATTTTGAACTGATCCCATGTCACGTACCAATTAAAAATATATTCGTTGTCAATTTATTCAACCATTTTTTGTTTGCGTTCATCTTCAACCGCAAAATTGACACTGGAATCATAGTTATTCATGAAGGGAATAAAATATCCCAAGCTTAAGTCCGGGCCTAGCCCTCCTAAAGGCTGAAGGCAACTAGTAGGAGACAAGAGAGAGAGAAGGGGACAATGAGAAAAATAATGTCAGAAGAAAACTTAGGAAAAAAAATAAGAGGGAAAGGAAAACAAAGAAAATGGAAGAAATATGTCAAACATGTAAGAGAAGGCGGCTAATCCTCACCGCTCCATAGGGGCACTCAGAAATAGGAGTTAGATAAAAAGAAACAGTCAGATGATTTCTAGGGACTTATTCGACTTCATCTTCTTCAACCTTATGAGAAGGGTTCCGAGATGAGGTTTCCATAAGAAAAATATAACTCTAATCTCTATTGTACAGAGAGTATGAGAGATTGTAAACAAACATATTATAGTGGACTCTCCACTCCTCGAACTTCCGTGGACGTAAGCTCAGTGCCAAATCACGTAAATCTGTGTGTTTATATCTATTTTACATTCTCAATATTTATTTTTTATTCACTAACGTAAACGTATGCACAACCGCTCTGGACCACGCTGAGAGCTCTATGCTACACCGATCGAGGCCCAAATCATCATAGTAGGTTAAAAATGACTTTCTCTCATTTCGAACTGTTATGCGATTTTTTACATTAACAATTCATAATCTAGGTTAAACTTTAACTTTGAATTTTACCTTGACATGAATTTAACATTATTGTTCAATAACTTGTGTTACAACTTATTATAGTTGAGTTTTTTTTTTGGTAAATAATGGCTATTACAATTATGTTTTATAACAATATCGTCTAATTAGAATAAAATTCTTAAAAAATTCTAAAACAAATGTCGGATCTTTATCATTTTTCTTCCAACAAATTCTAATTGGATCAGAGCAAAGTTGGACTTCCAAAATTTATATACACGCCCAATATTAAATTCGTTTAGCTTTATTGATAGGCCAAGCCCATACGGCGACCAGGCCCATCCACCGAATCTACGGGAAGCACAACGCTAGGCCTCTAGCCACGCATCGTCCAAAAAAAGGAAAAAAAAAAAAAAAAACAGAAAGTCGACATAAACAGAGCGGCCAAATTATAGGAGGGAAAAGAAAGACGACAGGGGCAGTGATAAGGCGGCAAAAGCGGCATACTCTTAAAAAATTTATCAGTTCTTTACACTCGCTACACATCCCCAGCTCTCTCCCAAGTTCTCTTCCCCTGATGTGGGCTTCATACGAATCTCACTTTCTAACGTGCAGCAAGCGGAACACTTGACAGGTACGCTTATCGTTCGAAAATCACACCCTATTAATTATTGATTGAGCTGTAAATCTCATCGGTTAATTGATTTTGTTGAGAATATAAACGTTTTAGGAATCTCAAAGCTTTGGCTTATTGATGTAACATATCGAACACCGTGTGTCTAAAAATTCAAGTGCGCATATTTTCATTCAATTACGTTGCATCGATTATTGATCAGATTTAAATATCATTCAACATGACGTGGTGTTTAAGTGGGTATCTTGTTCTTTTATCTTCTTTCACGGATATTTGTTTTGGATATGATCTTGTAATCCTGCTCGTGGTTTATTAGTCTGGTTTCAATTGTTTCTAGTGGCCATTTGTGCCAATTCAAATCGCGGAAATCATGTGTTGATTCACTTGCCGGTGATTTATTGGATCTAGACATCTATGGATTTTTAAACGGTGTAATTCCAACCAAACAGGATTAGTAGTAAATACTTGTGATTGGCCTAGTGAATCTCAGTAAGCAACATCGCCCTTTCCGTGAGGGAAATAGAAGAGTCGGAGCCTTCCGTATCCATTATTGGGGAGAAGAAAATGAATAAGTGCAGTATTTGGTTCAGTTTAGTTTTTTAAGGAATTTCATTAGATTCGGCTTTTTTACGTCAGAAGGGAAGACATAAACTAAAGTGACGGTCGTTTCGTAAATTCAGATCCTGGGACGCTGATTTTTTATGCATCTTTCAATCGCTAATTTGTGTGGTAAACCTATTTATAAGGTCTGAAGCATAACTTCGGTTGGAATGTGTCTTCTTCAATTGTCCTAGTAGAATTTTATGATCTCGATTGGGTGTGATCATGGACTGGAGGGATTGCACATACATTTTAAACTATAAAAAAAAAATTAGGGTTCGTAGAACGGGAGTTATTGGACCAAATTGTAACTCACATATTTTTTTAATGCAATCACCGAATTATTCCTCAATTCGAGTTGCTTGTGTCTCGAGTCTCCAACGGCATTGGATTATGTCAGAGGTAACTTTACTCTGACAGCGTATGGTTTTTGGCTATGTATATCAGCTTTACCCGCTTTGTTTTTCGCTTCTTTCTTGTTAACTCGGTGTACCAGAATAGTGAATGTTATGAGGTGAAGAGTCGTAAGTGATGAAGCATTTGCACCAAACCTGCTTGGAGAACATGTGCATGGTATGACTTGCTTGTTGCCCAAAACCGGATATAGAAATTATCCAGGCTCACTGTATTTCTAGATCGTCATCATCTTTATCTGATTAAGAGGTGAGTAAGACTATCAACCAAACCAGCTGTTCATAAATACTTCAAATTAGGTTCATTAAAACACCGGTTTAAGCTCTTTCTTTAACTGGTTAAGATACTTATTTAAGCTCGTTTGTTGAGTTCAAGTTTAAAGCTTGACCCGTTATATTTGGGTTACTGTTGACGAATTCTGTTTCGCTTTGCTGATCAAAAGTTTGGGACCGCTGCAACTAGCAGCTTAAGTTATTTAAGGGGGCTGTTGTCGGAAAAGCTACACACACCACATCTGGCCTCGAGATCGCTAAGACAGATTTGTAAGATTATACTAGGACATGGCATGGGGCTGGTCCGTCAGCCAAAAACAATTCGCAAGTAGTTTGACCGGTATCTTTCTTAGCATTTCTTTAGGGGAACGAGTTAGATATGCACGCATTTATGTATATATAGTCGTTCTACCGTCATGCTCTTCTCCTGTGCCCTTGCACCCTCTTCCAACTTGCATTAGTCGTCCAACTCACATCCCGAGTGTTTTGCAGGAGAAAAAAGTTCCTGTTTAGTACACAATATGACACGTTTTGGTCACGTATGCTGATTCTAGAAGAATGGCTCAAGATTGAGCAAGACATTAGGTAATTACAAGCTTGTTAATCACTAATTGATACATGGCCCACCTCATCATGAGATCATACAACTTTTCTGGATATTCACTGTTTTTCATAAACCAAGTCAAAATTGTTCGATTCTGAGCCACTAAATTCTCTCGTGTTGCTCTCTAGAGGTGCTCGATTTCTGGAACTGATATCAGTCATGTATCTACTTATCATCTGTCTTACCTTTTGTCGTGGTCAACCTGCTAGCCGGAAGGTGCAGCCTGGCCATTAGAGGTCGGGGTGCCCGTGTTTTCTGGTCAAATCCTCTCACACAAACATATCCTGCAACCATTTTCAGCAACTTTTGAGCAAACAGTGTCGTGCTTTGCTGGTGAGAATTTATCATGTCAACATAATATGATGAACTCGTCCCTTAGAACTAAGTTCAATTGGAACTTTAGGCAGTAGGAAACACTATATGCCATCATAAGCTGAGACTCCAGTGTGTTGTGTGATGGTGCTTGTTATTGAGCTTACGCTTACTCATTAGGAGAGCATAGTTCTATATTAGATGTCTAGCATTTTCTAAAGCTGGGAGGATGAGAATGGCTATGTACCTACATCTTTTCTGTTTGACAGCATGACTGGAGTTCCTTTTATCCCTCGCTAAATTCTGAAGTGCTTGAGATCTTTACCTT
Organism: Juglans mandshurica; assembly: GCA_022457165.1. Taxonomy (NCBI): domain Eukaryota; kingdom Viridiplantae; phylum Streptophyta; class Magnoliopsida; order Fagales; family Juglandaceae; genus Juglans; species Juglans mandshurica. Next base: position 33,456,078 of record CM039626.1, read on the forward strand.
AGACATACATACATACATATTTATTGGGGGTGGGGATGTCCGGCGAACCTATGCTTTGACTTGTACTAGTGCAGGCTCTTTGGTATATAGTCATTGATCAAATGCACACTTTGGTATTACGTACAAGTAAGTTTACCATCATATTCATTCTCATATATTTGCTCAATCTGGTGTGAGTACCATCCGAGCCAAAGATTTCAGTTCAATTGGTAGCATGTAGAGAGGATATGAAGGCCTTGGGTTTTTCTCTTTAAAAGGTTCTGACTTATTTACAATAATTAAAGTTTATTAAATGAGGTTGAATTAAATTGCATACCTCTCCAAAAGCAGTGTTGAATACCTTCTGTTGACAAACCTAGTAGAGGAAGAACATATCTCGAGTTCCATTAGTTGATCAATCATATTTAATTAAAACCCATCTCTTTTATAATCTTTACCTTTAAATATGGTTGGTATGGAGGTTCCAAAGTACACAGTTCTCCTTCGCAGGTTCCATATCCAATCTCTAGGAACATCAATTGGATTAAGGCTTGAATTATGGTCCGCAAATACCTGCATAAAAATAGCATTAAACAATGCTACCACCTGAAATAGATATACATGCCTTAAAAATGCAGAGAGAAAGAGCATGATCCAAGTTGGGACGTATTTGACCTCATTAACTTGAAAGTAGGTGCCATTGAGTGGAAAGCTCCCCCTCATTGCTGTTCGACATGGTATCTGTTCATGATTTGTTTTAATTATCAGTTAGCTTATGATTTTCTTTGTTTCTACCACTTTTATAATTCATATTATAATTGCACTTTATAGATATCTACGGATGTATTTGGGTTTTCATAGTAATAGTCATATCCTCACCAAAAGAGTCCCTCGAACTGTCTGGGAATTTGCTTCCCGTATACTGTTGCATGAGAAGCATTCTTTGTCGTCACACAATCTGCCATATTCTTGGGAGCTGCACCTTTTTTCAGGTGCTTGGATGGAATTTGCTGTCTCACCTGAGGTAAATCCCATGCATTTGGTGGAAATGGTGAGAAACTGGGGCAAACAAGCATTCAGGTTATTGCTTATTGGCTATGCTTATCCTACCATACAGTGTACTGTGTAGATGTAGCATAGCCTTAAGGCATGGAAAAAAGTTTATTATGGCAGGTCTACTTTTTGTCTGCTTACCTGGTGTCCATATAGCAAGAAGGTATGAGCACGGGTCATCGGGTTCTCGTTTATCTAACTGTAATTGAAGCGAAGCAACTAATCAGAAAATAACTCGCACATACAAAGTGAATACTATTCATTTTAAGTAGATGTTGGAATAACTAACCCCTTCCAGAAGAGGGTGTGAATCTGGAAGTTCGTAGCTGCATCAGGTAGAAAACCAATCAGTATCAATTGCAAGGGTTTTCGAAACACTCCATACCATTAATAACAAAGATAGACAAGCTTAGACATTCTTTGGCATTGGCTCCACTTATCTTAGGTATTTTCATGTAATATTTGTATAAAGGAGGAAGCATTGGTATCTACGATTTACAAGGTAACCAATCACAGAACTTCGGTTGTAGTTTTCATGAATTTGTTTTTTTGGTAGGGTAAGCAATTATCTTTCCTCTCGCTTACTTTACCATTTGCCATCCATTCCAATACTCTTATATAAAATCTTTAATGAATTGAGTTTGAAAGATCTCTTGGTTAGTTTGAGATGAGGGAGTGCCAACTTACACTTGGTGCTCTGTTCGCAATCGACTCACATTCTTAAGCTTGGGCATTGGAATTGATGCTGCTTCTGGAGTTAGAGCAACTAATGCATTTGACATGTCAACTTCTTGTAGTTCCATGCTATTTTGCATATAATTCTGTAAGTTCTGAGTGAACTCTTCAATGTTCAGTTTGATTGTAGGAATTCCATTGGGATCCTCATAGAAAGTGTCCTCAATGTCGTTTTCTGCTTGTGTGCATTCTGGCTCTGGTGTTGCCGGCTCTTCAATAATAGGTTCACAATTAGTGACTCCAGATTTTCCTTCTGATTGGTTGGCCGCTTGAGGGAAAGGTAGAGCCAGCTGATCAATGATCACATCAGGGTTTTCAGCTGGTCTGTATACAGCTGCCGTCACTATACTTTTCTCCTCTGGCCCTGGCAGGGCAAGCCTTGCACTGAATCCAACATGGTTAATGATTGATCAAGACTTGCTGAGGGTGCAGGTCATGTGATGGGGATGATATAGGTATGCAGAATTGGATTTCTGGTGTTCTCTAGTGCATACACTTCAAAAGACCGCCAAGAGAGATGGGGTACATTGTCTATTATATATACCTAATCCCTGAACTCATTCTTGTACCAAACACCTTCCATTTCTCTTTTGATATCTACAATTATTTGTAGCTCTTGAATGATTGTTTGGGCATTTTTTTATTCTTATGAGATTTTGTTAGGCTGAGCATGTGAAGAGGGTTCTAGACAGTGGTGGATACATGAAAGTGGATTCCCTCTTTATTGTAACTATAAATGTAAATAGTATCGAAGTATGGATGCAAGATAAAGGACCGATTAAAGCAGACCTTGCAAATGCACTTGCAAAGTGTCTACACTCTCCCCTCATTGGGCATGAATTGCAATTTGGTTTGCTTTTTGTACAGAAGACCTGCATGATTTCAAAGAATATTGTCCAGTTCACCTTTATCTTTTGATAGGTCATCGAAGGGAACAAATTTACTTCAAGTATAAAATTCATACAACAGACCTTTCCAAATGTAATCATCTGGTAATGAAGTTCATACCTGCTTGCAGAAATTGTAAAGAATCAGTCAATCAGTGGTAACTTTAATCAATATATGAACTTGTTACCATCCCAGCTAGAAATACAAAGACATGCATTTGAAAAGTTTTGAAGTGGAAGAAATCTTTACAATGTTCTTTGGTCGAGCTTGCACAATCGGGGCCAGAGATATTTTTGAATGGATTCTAACACCGGGTACCTATACAATAAATTGAGATTTTCCTTTACTTATAAAAAAAAAAATTTGAGCTTTTCTCTAAGTGGATATGTTTTTATTACTATTATGCAGGCTGAATTTTACTCACAGTTCTAGGAGATGCAACTGAAGTGACTCAGGAAGTGGCTGAAGCGGCACCCATCCAAGTCTTACAGCTATACGTCCGACATTTGTGTCCACCTGTAAAAGTTAAGGATATCCTGTGAATTCTGGAGATCCTCTCTGTTTTTCTCCTCTTTTTTGCTAGTTGGAAATCTATACCGTCATTTTGCTTTCATTTTGAACTTACTGGGAAAGCAAGATGGTGAAGCGTCAAAAGCCGCACACACTCCACACTTTTCAACCCCAATCCCCTTATGCTTAGTAGATATTCTCTGCATGAATGAGTAAAGATTGACTTATATATACTTATAAAAAAAATACTGACTTATATATATATATTGTGTATTTCTTTTTCCCAAAAAAAAAGGCTGGAGAAGTAGTAAATTATTCGTATTCAGTACATAGCATACGGCAGCAACGCTAGAACGCCATACTGATAATAGTATTTGCTAGTGTTATTTAGTAGGATTAGTGTTTTTCCTGTTAATGAATTGAAGTGGATTATTTGTGGGCTTACTTTACTTGGTCAGGTGGAACATCTCTCAACCATTCAAGATCAATGCTCCCATGTTCCCTAACCAGACGGTTAAGGAAATCCTGCACAAATTTCTCAGTCAAAGTGATTTGATCTGAATTCTTCTCTGTCGTGAGTACATTGACATGTAAAAACTCTGTTTCATGGAACTCTTACCTGGATACGCCCTGCAAGCACATTGTTCATCCCTCGTTCTTTGATGGCATCGGCGATCTCATGAACGCCTGCAGATCTTACAGCTTCCCAGTCCAGTGAGTCCATTGTGTTTTCTGTTCTCTCTCTTTTCTTTCCATCCGCTTCCACCTGTTTTCTTAGACTGTCCCAGTTAAACTCATCTTTTTTCTCCTTTCGAGCTTTTTTACTCTTTGCTTTTACAGTAGCAGTTTTCATCTCACTCATCTCATTACTGAATAGATTACCACAAGCATTCAGATCCGAAAAAGATGTCTTCTGTGTACCATCCAAGGTTTCTTCAGAAAGATTTAGCAAGTCTTGCTGTATTTCAGTGTTTTGCCCCTGAGCTAGTGGTCCAACAATTTTAGGGTCCCCAAGAGCCGGGCTTTGAGATGAAATGATCACATTTTCATCTCCTTCAACATTGTTGCATGATTCACTCGGTGATCTTGGGGCTTTTTCAACATTCATGACCAGCTCAGTTTGAAAAGCAGCTTGAGTTGAAGATTCTATTGTTTGTGCACTTTTTTCTTTGATACTGTTTTCATCTTTATTATTGGAAACAGAAAATTGTGTTTCTTCTCTGAAGATCTCAGAGTACTGAACTTCCAGTATTCTTGAGGTGGGGGTTGGATGCAAATGATAACTACTGGAAGGGTCCATGGATGCTCCTAAGAAGATTTGAGGATCATTTAATTTGACCGCATTTTGTCTATGGTTTTCATGATTCATACCTTTGAATTGGTAACATTCATCCTTTGAGTTCTCATCAGATGATGCATTTCTACTTCCATTTATTTCGTTTAGCATTGTAGATCCAGCCATCTGTCCAAGATCTGCAATAGTAGCAGAGCCATCTGAACTGTTGGGCTCAGACCTATTTAACATATGGTCTGCTTCCGAGTTGCTCTCTAGGCATGATCCAATTTTTTCAGCAGTTTGAACAAGTGAAGAGTTTTGAGATGAAAAGACAGAATTTTGAGACGAAACTGGATCCCCTATACTGCCTCCAGGGGAGTCATTGCTGTTGACAACTTCTTTTTCTTCACAACCTTCAGGGTCATAGAGCGTCATGGAACTCTGGTCACAAACTGTTTTCCATTGTGTGCTGTCTTCTGTATCCAGTAAGCACACTTCTGGTTCGCTGACTATGAAGCTCACCCCCTCTTCGTAGCATACTTCATGGTTGCTCTTTGACTTGAGTGGGAAGCGTGCAGCAAGTGACATGAATGCAGAACTGCAAGAGATTGAAGCAATTGGGTAAAGGGATTTGTGATTTGCACTTTCTCAAATTACTATTTACTTATTTATATTGGGACAATATTTTACCTAGAAAGATGGTCAGAGACATTCTGAGTAAGAAAAACTCCAATAACTGAGTCCACAACTGAGCCTTTCCATTGTGAGAAACGTCTATCTCCTGTAGTTACATTTGTAACTTAATGTTATGTTCACGCAATAAAATAACAATCTGGCAAAGTTATATAAAGTTGAGACTTTCAATGGGTAAAAAGAGAGAAAAGCTTTAATGAGGAGACTGTTATCAAAGTTTCTTAGGCATTGCAACAATCATTTTTTTGGTAAGTACTTGAGACCATTATTCTTGAGTAGGTTCTCTTGGATTTTCTTATGGGTGAAGCAGTGTTTCAGTTTTTAGGGATATAGTTCGTGTCAGTATTGTTATATCTTTCAAAGTGTAATGAAAAGAATATCGAGGGCCATTCCTTTTCATTGAGGCTTCTATGCACTATAGATTATTTTGTAAAACATCAAGGTTTGGAACAAAAATTAGTTGTCCTAAGTTTAATATCATCATCTGTTTCTTCCCTTGTTCACAGTTACTATGTTATATTGGCTGAAGAAAAACTCATCACATATTTTGAAGTTGATTTATCATACCTATCAAAAAAGAAAAAAAGAAGTTGATTTATCAAGACTAAAGATGCTCTACTTCTTTTTGCCGTTGAATTTTTTCCTCTCAAGAGAGCTTGGACACTGATTTTTTGGGGGGTTCAGTTTACAGTTAACTGCTTGGTAGTAAATCAAAGGTTTTAGGGGCACTCTTGAATTCTTAGAAAATGACATTTCTTTGGGAAAAAGGATGCCGGTTGTGGTGTTGCCCAACTGGTGCATGAGGTGTGGTGGGTGGACCGGCTGCTTAAGAACCATGTCATAGTAGGACGATTCTAAAAGATGATAATTATCATGCAACAGAACTAATAACATGCGACTTGTACATTCTTAAATAGAGATAAGTCCTTAGAAAGAATTTGTGATTAATGTTGGAATATTGGTACCTTGTACAAGATGCATGCGTGCTATAAAAGAGTCTGCACGTCCACGGAATACTCTCCGTTCTTCTTCCCACCATTTTGCCTTTCCTTCATCCGTACCATCAATCCCTTCACTGTTTATGTTCCCCATCAAAAGCGTCCACACTCTATTAGTCTCTTCATCAAGGTCAACTTTAGGCCGTGGACGCCGTTTCTTTATAGGAGCAAACCAACCTTCATAGGGTACAACTGTACCATCTCTTTTGTAAAGGACGAGTGCACTGTGATCTTGGTATTGCATATTGACTGCATTATGTTGTTGTACAAGTTTTCTGCTTTCCCCGTTGATGCTCAGATTTTTAAATTGCTCGACCCTTGCATCAATAGAAATATTCTGCTTCCATGTTACTTCATGAGAAGCACCTGCATCAGGTGGCCTGTATAAATTAGACAGAATTGCTTGGCAGACTTTGTGGGTTCCTTAAGAAAGTATAAGTTATTGCGTGATCCAAAGTGATATGAGTTTATAGTTGAAATACCTAATGGATCTGAAGAGGATGGGTGGCAATTATACAAGACAAGCTTGTTGTCCAGTTGCATTTCATTCATACTGGAAGTTGCTGAAATAACCAGAGAGTTTCTCTTCTTGCTTCGCTTCCTTCTTGCCGGTGTTGCACTCATCTTTTCAACCAGGTTGTCAATGGATGTATGAGGTTTGTGTGGATTCTGAACTGTTTGCCCATCACCATCCCCTAGAGGTTGTTTGGTCAGGTGAGTTATGCACTCTGGAACTTTGGTAAGGGCAGTCAGGTTGCGAACCCGAGTAGGGCGGCCTCTAGACCTTTTTCTTGTTGACCTCTCCGTCTGAATGAAAGCCAGGAAATGCTGAAAACTTTGCTGATTACCTATTCCTTCTTCAACACTGGGGGAAACTGTACCCACCTCAAACTGAGGACAAGAAACCCAAGTGTTGCCTTTTGTTGAGCAATGATATACTTCAGCTTCATGTTGGAGACAGGTTGCCGGCCTCACATCTTTAGTGGCAGTCACACAAGACGATGAACAAGATGTAGCAGAATTCTGACCCTTTTCAGTTCTCTTTTTCTTGTAAATATTTGGAAAATGCATCCAATTCATGATCTGGTATGCGTCTAAAGTGTTAAAGTGAGCCCTGACTAGATTTGGCACACTGGCATCATCAAATTTGGCAGCATGAGAATAGCTTCTCTTGGATTGCCTAGCTTGTTCTTCCTTGGACAAAATCACAATGTGTTCCTGTCCATCATGAGCAAGCAGTTGGCATTCCCTTTCTTTATTGCTATCCTTTCGGGAATTGGCATTCAACTCTGCCTGCGGGGGACTAGTCTGTGTAGGAAGTGAAGTGCTTGGGGCTTGCCTTTCAGGCAGCGATATGTATTCTTTCAGCATTTGATCCATGGAAGAAGTGAGGTCATAGGCAATTCCAGCTTCTGTTTTTTCTACCATCACTTCAATCCCTTCACTGATCTGTACAGGTGATCTTAATTGAACTCCTTCATTGCAATAGTCTTTGGCCTGTAGTTCTGAATCTAAATTAATAGAACATTTGAATGTAGAGCTTTCATCTCGTGATTGTTCAATGTCAAATTTCAAAGCCCTTCTGCATGACTTTCTGGCAGGCTCAAGTGTCTTCAGATCAGTAGATTCTCCAGTTACGTCTGCTGGATTTGTAGAATGTTCGCTGAGTCCTTTTCTTCGTACATATTTTCTCTTGCCTGTCGTTGCTTTTGGGGTCACTGGCTTTGGAGTTCTTTTCGGTTTTCCTTCTGTGATCACCTTGGGCCGGTGCTTTTTTCGCCTTGGTTTCTCCTGTGGCGTTTTACTCGGGTCAATACCATGGCTGCCTCCCTTGTCAGGATTGTGATCCTCCTTACATGGAGTGGAAATGGCAGCAACTGATGAATCTGTGACAGGCTTTAAGAGTTCTTTATTGTGTTGGAACTCATTGGTGCCAACTCTTGCTGTGACAATTTCATTCTCAAGCTTCTCTCTTTCCTCATTTTTTGTTCCATCTGCACATAAATTTTGTTCTTCGGAAATCAGTTTGTTCTGTACTCTCATGTCCTTCTCCGGTGTTATGGGTGCAAACTTCGAAATCTTATTACACGAATTTGCATTAGACATTGTCTCTGGTGGCAAATTGAGATCATAGTACTGCCTATGAGTATGAACTTCATCTGTAGTGTGGCAAAGGTTCATATTCACATGGTTAATCGGGGAAAAAGAAGCAAATAGTAACTTGCATCGTTAAGGTATGCACAATATGGTCCTCCCCACTAACGAAATTGTGGGACAGATATGGCGTTCAACAGATATTTCTCCTTAATTTGTCTACAAAGTAATGAAACTTGTTTGTTTTCGTAGATGAGATGAGATGAAATGAGTTAAGATTAAAGTTAAAAGTTGAATAAAATATTGTTAGAATATATTTTTTTAATATTATTTTTATTTTGGTATTTGAAAAGATTAAATTGTTTATTTTATTTTGTATGGAAATTTAGAAAAGTTGTAATGATGAAATAAGATGAGTTGTGAAAACAAACGAGGCTTAGTCTTCCATGAAGTCTGCAGGTAATGACACATTTGGGGGATGCACATAATGTGCAATTCGGGGGGATAAACTAGTTTTTTTTCTTTTTCAAGTGCCTATTTTAGATCAAACTCTGTCATCCGTTTTTGCCTTTTTGCAGGATTTCACAATTGGTTGGGTAAATTCTTAATAATGTTTCATATCAAACTGCCATTTGGCAGTCGTTTGTCTAAAATGTTCCCAACTATTCTAGTTCTCTAATATATTTATTTTCTGCAGTGTGGAAACCATGATTGACATCTCTCCTCCTGGTGATTGTGTGTGAAATGGTTGCCAGAGGCTTGAAAGTGCAGATCCAATACTAAAAGCAAAATTAGCTACACACTTACAGTGAGGCTCTTTCGGCATGCAGTTGACATTACTCCACAGGTAAGCTTCACCGTTACATTCATTCTGACAACTTGTAGCACGCATTAAAGAGCTGGTTGCCACATCATCATTTTGCAGGTGTGCCACAGTACCGGAGGCCGCCGAAGCGGCATCTGCGAGGGCCAAGAGATGGCCGAAAGGTATGTAATTCCATCTGTCCATGTGGGACTCTTCTTCGCATGTTTCTTCGTTCCAATCGTTAATACTAGTCCTGTTGAATTCACTGCAGTTGGGTGAATTGCAACATGCAACTAACCTACCTGTTTGAGAGCCTTCTGTAAAACTAGAAGATGTCTCTGATCCCAACCAAGTTGCTCTCTCAATCTGGTTTCCTTGTCCATCTGTGTAGATCGGTGTGGGTCTCGGTAGATGGGGCTTAACTGGGGTTGTTGGAATCCAAGAACCCTGAACTTGTAATCCATCTTCATCCGGTTTTCTCGCATCCATTCCTTGTCTTCAGAAGTACAAAGCTTGAAACTTTAACTCTTGTTTCTCTATCCTTCGTCTTCTACCCTTTATAAGCAACAACTTTCCCAGGTTGCTCATCGGAAAAGCCTTCCCATCACTGCTAAATTCTGTGGTAATTTGAAGCTAATTCTTGAGCCCCATTACGTGGGATTTTCCTGCCGGAGATAAAAGAGAGGACTGTGAGATTAAAGTCAAAATTATGAAACTGCATACATAAAAGAACAGGCAGAGAATAACAGATAACAGTGTTCGAGCTAAAACGGCTCATGATGGGTGAAACCCAGGTTCCGGAGTCCTATGAAATCGCATCTAAGCACCTATTCAGATCTCTCGGACACTCGTGTAGGTAGATTGGAACTTGGGCTTATTGGTAAAATCAGAAAAACGAAAAAAATAGCAACAAAGTTCATCCTCCTAAAATTTTCTCAGAAGCCAATCTCCATGGCATTAGCATGAATTAAAACGAATAATTTTCAGACCTCAGAGTTACCGGAGAAGTGAGTCGATACCGGAGATCTGTTGGAGTCGCTTGGAGACAAGAAGTCTTGAGACTAGGAAATGAAAGCAGACCCAAAGAACTAGAGGAATTTATATTTTTAGAACTCGTCAAACGGATAACAATCCTTCCCGGTAAAATTACGAAATATACACGTGCGAATGCGAATATAAAATTAAAACGTGCGAACTAAGTTTGAATTAAAATATTTTAATAAAAAATACACGTATAAATGTGAATATAAAAACAAAATTTAAATAATAATTGTGATAAATATTTATATAATTTTGAATAACACTATGAAATAATATATATTATAAAAACTTAATTTTATATATAATTTATTTTAACTTTATTAACATAGAATAATATTATATTTAGCTTTACCTACATAAATGTTAACTTATTTCATATCCGCTATATCATTTCGGAAAATCAATTGTAGGGCAAAATAGTATAATTACGTCGGCCCAGTAGGAATGGCGTGTGAAGCATCGAAGCAGGACCTAAACACGTGAGAGCCAACTGAAATTCAAAGAGGCTAAATTTTTTTGGTATTAATTATGAATATATTTGTTGATTTATTCGAAGTTTTCGTAGCCTTTGGATGCCCCACATATGATTATGAATAATATGGAACAGATCGTGAACACGTGTTTCGTTGAAATTCATTCCGTACTCGTGTCGTGCATATATTCATTTTACAATATATTTCATGTGTTGTAAAATAAGAATATTTTTACAAATTAGTTTATAAAAATAACCTTCATTTTAATACATTATTATGTAAAATATTATGAAAAATAACGTGTATATATGATATTTCTTATGTAGTTATGTTAAAAATATGAATTTATATGATTAGAGATGGACGTCGTGCTTATGTTGCAATTATCCGCGTACGGGACTGTAGTATACTGATTCTTGTAACTTGGTGGGAATAATTTCCTTATTCTTTATTGAGAAATATTTTTATCACAAAATAATTATATAATAATAATTTTTATAAATTGAACGTGAAATTTTACGTTGTAAAATTATTTTTATTATAAAATAGATTTAATATATCACATAAATATTATCATTTTGTGAATTTATTCTTGTAAAATCTATGGTTGTAACACTTAGCTACTTGATTTATATAAATAAATTTAAATTTAAATTTTATTAAAGAATTAAATTCTGTTATATCAATAATAAAAAATGTTATTTATATATATATATATATATTTACTTATACAACTTATACTAAATATGATTTTTCTAGCATAATTTTCTCTAATAATTTTATATGTTAAGTTAATGAATTCAAAGTTTCCATATTAAATAGAATTTGTTGATAGAGAAATACTACTTATCATCTCTACACTACATATCAATATGTAATTTGTCATTCTATTTAAACATGCATATTTATATATCAATATGTGTGCATTTAAATAAAATGACAAAAGTGATAAATCATATATTGATATGTGATGTAAAAGATAAATATAATTTTTCTTTGTCGATAATACAGTGTGATGTTGGCAATGGATTCTCAATTAATATTTATTTCACTTAAATGTTTACATTGTTTATCTTTTAGTTTTAAATTTTAGAGTGAGTGATATTAAATTTAGATTCAATTCTAGAAAGATTCAAATTTTATGTCAGTGAGTCCTAATTATCATAGAAAAATTCTATACATCATAATACTTTTTCATTTTTATCTCATTAAGTATGATGTGGTACATTTTATTACTATTAAATGATCATTTATTATATGCTTCTTTATCATCTAATGGTGATGAATGTATTACATACTATTTAGTATAATCAAAATAAGATAAAAATATGGTGTATAACATTACTCATTATCGTAACATGTTTTACATTAGCCTTAATTTCTTTTTAAATAAAAAGTTGAGACGTCGTAATGTCTATGGCCACTTTCTGGCACCACTTTTTTCCCCCCCAACAACATTCTTGTTTAGAAGACATTAGTTTCTATGAATTGTGATCTCTAATTTGACCTTTGAGGGAAAAATAAAAACGATATATATGCATCTATTACGTGCACCATTTGCCCCATTTTTAGATAGAATCTTTCTTTCGACCTTCAAATAGAGATCAGGTTTTACGTTTTAAGTTATGAGAAAGCGACAAATAACTCTCATTTGTTAACCTTTATCGCTTATTTTTAATAAAATATCATTCATCGGTTTTTGAGATTAGAATGAGCAGTCTCACACAAAGTGTAAATAGTTTAGAATAAAATGTAAGATTATTCTTATTGTTAAAGAGTATCGTATCGGAGAGTATGTATTTATTTTTTAGTATCTCTAATTTTATTAATTGCTCTTATTTATAGTGGAAAAAACTTGAGGGTTACATATAAAATCTCCAAAACCAAACTTTAAAAGTTCTTATTTAAAAAATAAATCAAAATTTATGTCTGTAAATTATAATCTTAAACTACCAATAAATTATAATTGTGTAAACAGTCGAGGTCAAGATTATAATTTCATCAATCTCAACTATTGGAATTGATATTATTGATTTATGCTCTAAGAAAAATACTTTAAATATATAGAGATTTTATAAAAAATAAATTCACAAATTGATGTAATTTTATATAGTTATTTTTATTATAAAATAAATCTAAAGTATCATAAAAATTACGTTAATTTGTGAGTTATTTTTTTAAAATCTATTTGTGGTCATAATTTAATATGATTTAATGTAATTTGTTAAATTTATTTATAATAAAAATAAAATTTTAAATTTATAGAAAATTTTAATTCGATTTATAAATATATTTTTACGAAGTCTTTACAAAACAACTGCAATAAATTTCTGACACAACCGTCCAATGCATGGCGTGCAATCCATATATCCAACCGTTGATGTGGATATATCATTTTTGAGTAATACTTAGGGGTGTAACCGGTCCGGTCTGGTTCGGTTTTGGACAAAATCTAGGACCGAACCGGTATGTACCGGTTTTGTATTTTTCAAAACCGATTACGCACCGGTTACCCTCCTAAACCGGTACTTCCGGTTTTACCTGTTTCCGGTCCGGTCCGGTCCGGTTTTCCGGTTTTTTTAAAATGTAAGTTTCACAATTTGTCATCATAAATTGGTTTATAAAAAAAAAAAAAAACTAATTTAAAAAATATTGTTTTATACTTTTATTATAAGTTATATATTAGTATTAGTTATAAACTATATATTTAATATTAGTATTAGTTATAAACTTTTAGTGATTTAGTATTAACATTTTATGTAATAATTCATAAATTATAATAAGAAATTATTTCATATATAAATATATATAATTATATATAAAACTTTCACATAAAAAATTATAATTATACATAATATATAAAACTTATATATATTAATATATATATAATAATTTGTATAAAACTTATATATACAATAATATAAATATTTTTTTTATATATTTTTTTTTATCAATCGGTCCGGTCCGGTTCGGTCCGGTCCGAAAAATCTTAAAACCGGAACCGGCCGGTTTTCAAATTCTAAGAACCGGTCCGGTCCGGTCCGGATCGGTTTTCCGGTTTACCGGTTTCAACTTACACCCCTAGTAATACTAGGCTGCCGTTCAGCTGGGCGTGCGGTTGGTAAATTATTTTTTTATACATTGTTTTAATATTTTTAAAAAATAAAAAAATATTAATATAATTTCCTTAATCAATAAATAAAATATATTAAAAAAATAAATATATAAATAATCAAAACAAGAAAATAAAATGAGAGAAATACTAACATTATTCTCTCTCTCTTATTCGTTAGCTGACCGTACTGCTTTGTCGGTCACAGGCCTTCACCGCTCCAGACTCCCGAGCCCCAAGCGAATCTTTTCTTTTCTTATTATTTGTTTTCTTGCTTAACTTGACAGATACCGTAACCCGCGGTTCAACGTGTTGTTCGTGACACTTAGTTCACGCTCTGACGCGTGGAATAAGACATGGCAATTCAAACATTTTGTTGTGATTGTCCCATTGGCTTTTTTTGTCCACAATGTCTGACGTGCCAGCTTTGGAGTCTGCATGATATTTCCGCCTCTTCTTTTGCTCCTTTTTTTTCTTTTTTTTTAAAACTCTGTATAGTTGCATGCCATGGATTTACGTAGAACATTAACGAGGTAAAGTAACTGAAGATGCCGTGCGTTTGGTCCTGCCTGGGCTGAGAGAGAGAAGAAAAAAAAAAAAAAAATTGTCTATTTTGAGTGAGATGCGCTTGAACCAGCAATGAAAAAGAGTTCAATCTTATCTTCAATCTTATCTTCTACCTTCTTGAATTATTTCCCACTCGCACTGGGGACTCTAGTCTTGCATGTGATCAGCGAATAAACTTTATTTATTTATTTGTTTGTTTGTTTAAGTTTAAGGTTTGAAATTTGATTCAGTTATTACCGTTACGACGGTTATAACGGTCAAATACATTTATTAGTTGATTGTAAACTGACAGAAAAGAAAGAGTAATGATATCCTTACAATCAAATTGTTGTCAATAAATTGTTTACAAGTTGTTGCTATATCATTTTTCAAAATAAAATAATAGAGAAGAAGAGTGAGAAAGAGAATTTGAATGACAAATTTTGGGGGTACTCTTTACTTTTTCAATTATAATTGAATACAAGGTATGTATTAGGAAAATTATATTGAGATAAAATAAGATAAATATAATTGAAAATTAAATCTTTTAATTGCATAATTATGAACAACTTAGTTGATTTGATAATCATGTGATTAAATTAAGATTAAATCAAATTATTGATTTGATATTATCTTCAATATCCTTCATTGAACTCGAGATAGATAATTTTGAAATATTGACTTCGAAACTTAGAGTATAGATTTCATATTTGTTAATTATTGTCGATGAGATGATGAAAGTGATGTTGGTGATTAAGCGATTGACAATTGAATATTAAATATGAAGTTGTGGCCAACGATGAGTTGATAATAGGCCAAAGCCAACAAAGGGCTAAAAATAGGCCAAAAGATTGAGCAAATAATGGGTTACATGTTGTCTTACTCAACTATAGGACCAAAACCAAAAGGCCAGAAACAAGCATGAGGCTTTAAATAATGCCCACAACAGACCAAAATTCAATAATAAAAAAAAGGCTCACATCTAATGAAGATGCTCCAAATACATCATCTTAGGATGAAATATTGTTGAAGGGAGATGAAAATTCTCTAAGAGGTAAAGCTGGTGGAAGAACTTGAAAAACAATCTACGATTTTACAAGATAGAGCTTCACGTTAGCCAATGCCTCTAATACCAAATACATCTAATGAAGATGCTCCAAATACATCAACTTAGGACGAAATATTGTTGAAGGGAGATGAAAATTCTCTAACAGGTAAAGTTGGTGGAAGAACTTAAAAAATAATCTACGATTCTACATGATAGAGCTTCACGTTAGCCAATGCCTCTAATACCAAGATAAAATATAAAATATAATAAAAATTGAGTTAGAGAGAATATAATGAAAAAGAAAATATTTTAGGGCTACTTTTTTACTATTCTTAATTGTTATTGAATACAAGGTCTAAGTTTTATTTATAGGAAAATTACATTGAAATAATATAAAATAAATATCTTAATCATTATCAATTCAAAGTAATTTGATAATTATGAAAATAAATTCAAATTCTTGATTTGATATTATCTCCAACACTCCTTTCAAATTCAAGATGGGAAACTTTGAAATCTTAAATTTGAGTATAAGTTTTATATCTATTGATTGATTGTCGATGAAATAAAAATGGTGATAATGATGAAGTGACTGATAACTAAAACATCAAACTTCGAATTGTAGCTAACAACATTTGCGGCCTCTAACTACAAGTATGCAATTCACCAAATGGACTATTGTAAAACCGTCTCTTTCAATAGTTACTTAAATTGACCAAACAAACTTGGACTTCTTGTTAGAACCCACTTTTTGACTTGTTTCTTAATATCTTAGTTTCATTTCTATGATGAAGACACAAGAAAGATAAATTGGAAAACTTATCTTAAAACTATATATCTCACGTGAGAATCTTCCCAAAATCTGCACCATTCATGGGTGAAAACTTCAATCCATCGCAAGAATTGTGTGGACAATATTTGTGTTAGTATTCACGATTTTTAGAACATCTAGGTGTGTTTAGACATAAATGACTTCAATAGTTGTTCAGAAAGATATTCAAGTTTGATTTATTTTTCAATCCTTACCTTCTTCTTGGCATAATGCAGCGGCAGTTTTGCTGCATTAATTATGCATCTAACTGTTGGATTAGATTGTAGAAGACTAGCTCAAGAATTACAACATGAAAATCAGGCTTGATTTATTAGGAACAATATGTATTAGCAGAAAAACCTGGTGAACTCTGGTGTGAATAGGGACGGCGAAGACTAGGAGCAAAACCCATTTGGCTGCATTGATACCCAAGTTGGGATGCTCGACGATTATAAAAGTTGGTCGCATACATCTCAAAGTTTTAATGTCAAGTTCATATCCATGCATTCATTTATCTATAGATTGCTATTATTTGTAGTTTACTTGTATATGCCTATGATAATCTATTGTATGTTGAGTGCTTACTTGTTGAGATTTCTTGAAATCTTACTGTGGTAGTTTCCACTACCATATCCATGCATTCATTTATCTATAGATTGCTATTATTTGTAGTTTACTTGTATATACCTGTGATAATCTATTGTATGTTGAGTGCTTACTTGTTGAGATTTCTTGAAATCTTACTGTGGTAGTTTCCACTACCATTCTCCACCTGGAATGGTAGAAGTTGTTATAGGCTTAGACGAGGACCCTAATGACCAAACAGAAGAGCACATCACCTCCTCTGGAGAGAATCGTACCTAAGATGATCAAGAGCTCGTCCGAGCTCCCCATCTTAGAGCACCTTGAAACTATTGATCAAGCAATCATCAAGATACTTTAGTTTATTGAGGAATTCAAACGGCTCAACAATCGGAATAATGATTGGATCTTGGAAAAGTGAGTGAAACCCAAGCCCTTTTGATGAACAAAAAAAAAAAAGGAAAGAAGAAGAAGAAAAAGAGAAGGGAGGAAAAAAGAGACCATGAGAATAAGAGTAAAAGAAGACAATGAATTATGGTTTTTGTGAAATAGTATTTTGATGGTCCCTGTGTTTTGGGAAATGGTTTTTGTGAAACAGTAAGTTAAATGTTTCAAATATTATGTTTAAAACTTATTGCTCTTGTAATATATACTTTAAAAATATCTATACGTAGTTGCGATTTGGTTTTTAGTCGTTGTATTATAATTATAAACATTATACAGATCGCGTGTATAATATATGTTATAAATAAAAAAAATTTTAAAAATATGGATAGAATTCTATCCGTTTATAATTAAAAATTTGAAACATAATAAAATTAATCAATAGGGCAAACGTTGCCCTTACTAGTGTGTATATATCCCTCTTTGAATGAGAGAGGTTTTTGGTTTTTTCAAAACAAATATGAAAAACAAAAAAAAACAAAAGCAAGAAATACGCGAACATGTCAATGATGGAATCATTTTTTCTTTTACATCATGGGAATAAGAAAAAGTCAAGACCATTATTATGAAAGCTTGACAAGTACACCTACCTACCTCTGAATAATCACAATACGCTCTCTCTCTCTCTCTCTCTCTCTCGTGCGAGGCAGCTAGGGTGATACGTATCACCAAGGAAACATAAATACGTAGTAATTAAGAGAAAAAAGAGAGACCAGAAAAGATCTATCCGTTTAAAGGTATCAGAAAATAAGAGAGTGAGAGACTTGGGAGAAAGAAGAGGAAATGAAGAAAAATTGTCGGTATACGAAAACAAAATGGCAATGATCTACACTGAAGGAAATTTTGGTTAATATATATATATAATTGGATATTCATAACAATAAGATCAACAACATGATTACCATTCCCTCGCCTTTTCACTACAAACATTCGCGTAGAATAATTAAAAGAAAATACTCAAAGTTGATATTAATTTTCTGTAAATCAAAAGCCACAAAATAAATGAAGATGTATCTTAACATATCACTCGAAAATTCTCGGGATATTTCAAAGGAATTTGTTTGGTTTTGATTTGTGCCGGTTAAGATGCATTACTTACTTACTTACCCCCAAAGATATAATATCTCATCGGTGTCATGAATGGTGTTTAGGATTAGATCTCCTTTCATGGATAAAACCTGACACCTGTTCTTCCTTGAGCCATAGTGGGTGACAGCTTGTCCCGGTAATTTTTTCTGTTTCTTTGGTGGGAGGACCCTAACCATTGTCCTTGTCAAAACTCAACAGGTTTTACATGTCATCAAATTTTGGGTCTCATTGTCTTATCATACATACGTATGTATGTATGTATGCCGCTTCATATTGCTAATACATTTCAGATGGATCATCCATGCACTTATTACTATTTTTAATGCATCCATAACTATCATCCCCACTTGCTCTTTGTAATGGGATCACTCAATTGTATAGCTCTCAAAGCCTGCAATTATTTTTCTTCTTTTTTGCATCTTTCCCATCATGGCCCCCCCTCTCTCTCTCTCTCTCTCACACACACGCGCGCACCACACCCATATGGAGAGAATGCTTCTTTTACTGCACAATGCAGAGACTAGAACATGGATAATATTAAGAAAAAGGAACAAAAGGATGACAAAAGGGTCATCCCCACCGCTTCCTTTTACTCATGTTGTCTCTTTATTTGACTAATACGCAAAACAATGCAATTGAAAAAGCTTCCTCAACTACCAAGTAACAAAACCCAATAAATAATGTTTAGTGTGGCTCGCATTCCAATCAAAGTCTGAATCTCTTCTTTCTTTACTATTTTCATATGAACATAGCAATTAACGTAGCTAATTAGATTTGATAAATGACTAATACCCTTTATCATGTGTAGCCGTGGTCCAGCATGGCTGACCCTTGGATGCATTGATTCGAGAGTCAACCACTATCTCATCTACCGTCAATCTAGTACTCCAGGGATAAGCACAATGTAATGGGTCCTGTCAGATTCTTAGAGAGCCCAATCAGTTTTAAATCGGCGACTCGGAACTGCCAGTAGTAGGAACATAAGTGTTTCTTAAAACCTCTATGGGACAAAAAGTCTACCCAGAAACACACTCTGAAACAGAGCAACAAAAATGTCTTTTATCGAGACTACCTGAAACAAAGAACAAAAACATTCAATCAGTTTGGAACCCAACAATGGTAGCACCCAAGAAGCCGCTCGGTTTGGTCCGATAAAGATAGAGACGAGGACGAAGAAGATTGTGAGAATATGTTCTCCACCTGGATGCTATGATTAATAGTAAATTACAGGCCTATTAATAATCATAAACCCAAGAATAATTCATTTAGTTAGCTACTAGTACACAAAAAACCCAAGAAGAAATTCATTTAGCTCGCTACAAGTACACAAAACTTCTTCAACAAAAGATGCATGAACATTAATAGAAACAGGTTCCTTGGTTCCTGGGTGCTAATAGAAGTAAGGCAATATTCTCCATGGAACAAGTCTACAGTACTCTGCCCAGACTTCTTTGTACTTCAAGGCACAGCGAGCTTCATCCCTCCTTTCTCTCCAAATTAGCAGAATAAGCAGGTAAACGGGATAAAAGTATGGAATTGGGGAGCTGCAGAATGAGAAAACTCTCAAAATGAAAACCGTTTATAAAGGAGAACATGGTGTAAAGGAATCACGACGTACCTTATCCCACACGGTAAACTGAAGGACAGAGCAAGCAACAGATCCCCAAGGTAATTACAGTGCCGTGCAACTCCCCTTATTAAACAAAATAATTGCAGTGTTGGGGAACTTTAAGAGATGAAGCATTTATGAATAATCTCCATAATGCCATTAACAAGACGTGGATTTGTACAATGTGATCATACAGCAGTCTTACCAGAAACCGGAAGCAAGCAACTTTCCCCCAATGACCTTTGGAGGCTTGCCCCATATAAGTGCTTTGGGATTCTTCTTAAATACATGTTTTTGCTTGTTAGCTCCTCTAAATACGAGATACCTACTCGGTTATAAGGAATGAAGTTTTAGTGATTGTTCTAGAAAAGATTTCAAGTTAAAGTTTCCAAGTCACAAGTGTAACGTCGAAAGAAAGCTACCCCATCAGAAAAACAAAGCAATTGGCTATTACAGCCGCTGTTGTAAGCTCTGGCTTGTTGCTCAAAAGCCACCAGCCCTGTAACAGAAGAAAAGATGACTGATACTTAATTAACTATTTTTTTTTAAATAAATAATAAGAAATTTTTATTGACAAGTAAATAGGTATATCTCAAGTACACATGAAGTATACAAGAGAAAACACCTAAATACAAGCTATGAACTAGAGTGGACTAAAAGCAAATCATGAAAATTATCTCCATTCAATACAAGAGCTTTAGCCCAGAAACACAAATTACTAAAGAAAAACTCTCTAAGTGCTCCCATCGAACATTCTTTATCTTCAAAGCACCGTCCATTCATTTCCAACCATAACTACCACATCAAACATGAAGGAATCATCTTCCAAATGGCAACAATGCGACGACTCCCCTTAAAATCTTGCCAACATGCTAAAAGGTCCACCTTAGACATCACCTAAGCAATACCCATCCTACCAAAAATCTCATCCCACAAAGTTTTAGCCACCTCACAACGCAGAAACAGATGGTCAACAGATTCGCCATCTTTCTTACACATGAAACACCAATCCACAACAAATAATCCATGCCTTCTCAAATTATCTGTGGTCAATATTTTTCCAAGAGACCCCAACCAACAGAAAAATGCAACCTTACTACGCACCTTAGATCTCCAAAGGCTCTTCCAAGGGAATTTATTGACACAATGACAACTTAACGCCTTGTAAAAGGAACTAACCGAAAATCTGGAATTACCATTGTGAATCCACAGCAAGCCATCCTCCCTTCTTGTAAAAGGAACTTATTAACTAATAATGTTTGAATGATCTCTACGATTACAACTGCATCTGATGAAATCGAGAATTTGCTATACAGTGGTTTGGGTGCTTTCAACGTGCATAGAAGTAACAAAGGTCCATGCTTGTTAGGGACTTGAAATTTACCATTGGTACTCATGCAAAAAGATGAAGAAAGATGCTTTAAAGAGAACGAAAAGACATGAGTTATCATAAGCATATCAGAAGCACCAATAATTATCAGGAAAAAAAATTCAAGTTATAAAAAAAGAACCTGTTTAAATAAGCATCACACCCAGTCAATCGAGTACAGTGTTACTGGCTTTCAATTTTGTCGTTTTGGTATATTAGGCGAACTGTAGGACTGTTCGCCCTTTTCTAGGAACTTAGTAGTAAAAGCCACATTCTTGATAACATACATCTAGGCTGAAATTTAGATAATTCGGGGCTGGAGAAGATAAACAATCTTTCATATTATCTAAGCTTTAGTTTAGAGTCATGCCTGAATGCTAAAAGTGAAAGGGATCCACACTAGATCTCCAAATACCAACATGAAGCCCAACCTTTCAGCAATTATGTCCCATCTATAAAGACAGTTACATACAAGAGGGTTAGATATGTGAAGTACATGATAGGTAAATGCCGAATCAATATCTTCATAAATTTTAATAGAAACAAAGGCAATAGAAAAAATATGCAACTAAAGGTGCATAACATAAGATGATGACCATAGTTAGGGATAATACAAGAATGGTAAAGTGAATTATAGACTTCAAATGATGCGTTTTATCCAGTTTAGGGGACTAGACCAGGAAATCTCCAGATCCTGATTAAATCCCAAATGAACCACTGAGGTTGAATGGATTTGAGGCTGGCCTGAACTTGGAAAGAGCTTCATAACTTGGGCGAAGACCAGACTTCAGCAAAATCAAGGGACCTAAACTTTTGGCTGAATGCAGCTAAAGCATCACACAGCTCAGCATGGCAGTGCTTCTAGTGAACCTTTTGGAAAATATTAATCAGTTTATTAATGCATGCTCCATGTAATCTATTCCCGTGGTTTTTTCCTATACAAATTGTTCGTGAAGGTCTGTACCGAATAAGCCAATATTGACTGTAGTCAATACCTACTCACACCATGGCCTGCCAATAGAATAACAAAGTACTGGAAAACACAGTCAAGTTTGGCAATTCCTGATTTCAATTTATCATCTGAGCAAATGAAGATAAATTGTATTGAGAAGAAGATGCCTCCGGAGAAGTATAAAGCCAAAATTTGACACAGGCGAGGTCTACATTATGCAATGATTCTGCTGCAGAGACATGGTACTGCACTTACGTGGAGGTCATGTATTCCTCATAAACAAAGTAGTCTAGGATGTATAACTGCAAAAAAGATGTAGATAGAATATTCACTAATAAGATATGATATAGAAATAAAACGAACGGAATATATCAATAGTAGTACTTAGCATCACCAGATTACCACACAAAACAGCTGGTAGAGGATCATTGATCGGCTCACAGTGGAATCTTGAATGCTTCTCGCTAGAACTGATAGGTTGATAAGTAGCCAGCCCATCATTCCAGCTCTAACAAAGAAAAATCTACAGAAGAATCCCATCATGTCAAAAAATAAAGAAAGAAAAAAAAGTAAAAAAGAAACAAGGTACAAACACTATAGTGTTATGGTTGCCAGTGATGATAATACCAGATAAATTAGTCCATCCTACTCATGGTGTTGAGAACATAATTAAATTGAAATGTTTTTGTGAAACGATGGGAATCATGAACTGAAATGGAAGCAATAAATGAAAAATGGACCAATCCTTGAGTGCACAGGCAAGACAGAGAACCATTGTAGGTGGAGAATAGAAGTCATTACAAAAGTCAAAATCAGGTATACAATAAGATTCTCAATTGTTGATCATATAAGAATATGGCCAGAAAAACGAGAACTGAATCACATACTTGAGGTCAATGCCCATACACTGAGGATTGAGCTGAATTCCAAACCACCTATTCACCAACATAAAAAATAGCAGTATCAAGATAATTGCTCAAAACATGTTCTACAAGGACTGCAGCAAACATGGACATGTATCGTAACCCTTCATTATAAAATAAAATTGGAAGGATATAAACAGGGGTAAAGTTCTCAATTGTTGCTTCTTTTTCTTTTTCCTTTTTTAATTTGATTATGTGTCTCAATAGTTGGTGAGATGTTGCCAACAGGACAAAAACAAATGGTCAGTTATTCATTAAGCCATCCAAGAAGCTGGTGGAAGATCACTTGTGAATTCATTATTTTAAAAAATTGGAAAATGGTATATTCTACCTCATATATGGGAAAAAAAAATTGTAAACAGGCCTTACCCATCAGTCTCATGTATATAGTATATTCTTTTTTAATTCAATATTATGATTTAGCTTGGGCCAAAACAACCCAGGAGTTATGACATGGTTTACCCACTACAGCTAGGGATAGGATAAGAATGTACACTTGTAGGTTTAGCAGGTCTCCATAAAGTTAATTGTTCCCCATCTTTGGAACATATAGTCTTTGTTAACTGAGGATAAAACAGATACTTTTCACTGCGGGTTAGAGAAAGCTAAAAAGATGGGCCGGAAAATATTCATGTGCATTAGTAGCCCAGAATCTATATCCTACTAAAACAGAACTTCTCCAACCCATTTTAAAATTTCCATGAAATGCATATAACTTGGAATAAGATAAAGCGGTCACAAAAGTACCAGTCATGTATTAAGTTCCCTGTGAGATGAGGTTTCAGGGAAGAACCCTGATTGCTTGACTTGCAGCCAGCAGCATAGAGTACCAAGGTCACCTAACATTAAAAAAAACAAGAACAGAGAGAAAATATATAAAATGATCGGAAATAGCGAAAAATATGTAGCATATGGTATCTTTTTATGAACCACAACTTGCAGCCGTAAGTTAATCTTCGAAAATGATAAATCGTGTATAAATTGGACTAAGAAATTTTCCCTTAATTTGCATCCATAATATAGAGGAAAATCATGTTAAAAGATGAAAAGGTAAAGGAATTAAAAGGCTAGAGGACGAGTAAAGCATTGCTGGTACTTTTTCATCACTGTTATCAAATTATCATCATGAAAACGGAGGGATGATCTTGCGTTGGTCAGATAAGAAAATACCCCCCCCCCCCCCCCAAAAAAAAAAAGCAAAAAAAAATCCAAATCTTTAAATAAGTTCATGAAAAAAAAGAGTCGGTAATACACCCTTGGTCCCCGAAGCTCCCTCGTTAGAGTTGAAGGAAAATAGTGTGCCAAGGTCTGAAGGAGATGTAGGAACCCCAGAGGTGAAGGGACTTGTTGTCACCCCAGAATCTCCAATGGGGACCATGATACCATTGGAGCGAACCAATGGAGTTGCTGGAGAACCAAAGGGTTTGGCGTTGGTGCCTCGTGTAGATGAATGTCTAGAGTCGGGAGTGCAATTGGATACTGTGTCTGGGGATAACGTTGCTCCCCTGGTGTCTCTTCCACCAATAACGGACTGGATTTTGCCTAAAATTAACGAGATTCAGCAATTGTGGGAATTTCACATGGAGGATGTGAAAACCAATTCAATGAACTAATCACTGCAATTGAGGCAAGCCACGCACTTGAAACCAAAAGTTTCCAGAAAAGCAAGGAGTTACAGCGTCTTTCTTGGACAATTAACTACGACGCTAAGGGTGGTAACTCAACTAGAGGGAAGTCTAAAGGGAGGATATTGTGAAGACGGGGAATCAAGGGTTTGGGGTTGGATGTTCGGGTAGAATTTTAGTTTTACAAGAAACAAGGGTTGGGGACCGGTCTTGTGTATTTTGGGTTGTTCTTTTCACAGGCTTTTTGGGTCATTAGGGACTTTTTGGGCCATTTTGGGCAAGGTGTTTTCTTGTATACATTCAGTGTACTTGGTTTTTCCTTTGATATATAATATCTTTTTACTTATCAAAAAAAAAAAAAAAAAGAGTTTCCAAATTACTGTATAGGAACTTCGTCTGAATTTAATGGGGTGCTGGTAACAGGTAACCCTCAATGAATGGCTACTAATATACTTGTGATTATCCCCTATTCTTTTGATATTATGCCAAAAGGGATTTCCCAAGAAAACAGTTATAAAAAAAAAACTTACAAGAAAACTGAACGCTAAAATTGTTGATAGCAGCTCAAGCCCTCTGTCTGATATCACCTGCAAGCATTGTTATCATGTCCACATGTGCAGTATGTCAGAACTTGCAGTAATCTAATCCACATTTATGATTACAGAAGAAAACAAAAGAAAAAAACTGCAGAAACATTCAAAACTACCCAGTAGGATGGATCAGTAGGATTTTCTTGCACAAAATTGGTCCAAGTAAATCTAAGCAACCAACATATCTCTAAAAGTTATGGCAGAAGAAAAAGATATATGCCTGCTTGACAACCTTGCTGTTACTTGGAAGCGGGATATGTATCCTTTGATTTTTCAGGAGGGTTTTGGGCGTCTATGAATTTCCAAATAAGTACTAAACCATATCAATTGAAAGCAGTTTTATTTTCTTTTTTCAGCATTATTTTAATTTGCTTTAGATCACTACAGCTACTTCTGATGTAATGCCACATATTTAGAATTTCATCCAATAATGGGAAGCCTGGAAATTCAACTAGCATATTCCTGATCCTATTCAAATGCCTAGAGTCCTGAGACGGATGTGAATAGTTGAAGCAATCCCTAAGTGAAAAAGAAAAGAATAAATTAACTAATCGAAAGCAGTGACCACATACAGTGGGCGATATGTAATTCATCTTTGCACCGATCCCGAGAAGCCCAACCAGCACAAGAAGCGATAACAAACCTTTATCAGGGAAAGAAAAAGAGAGCCAAAAATAAAGCACATAAACAATCGTGTTGAACCTCAAATATTCGAACAAAATAAAATTGTGATAAAACTGAACTAAACGCATTCGTATATAAGCACAGACCGTTGCAGCGATAGTGAAGACGGGTACCGTCCTGTAAGATCACACCGGAAACAACTTTTCCGGGTAGTACGGATCCAACAATGGCCAAGTACGTAAAAAACGTGGCTAAGATCGCAACCTGATGCCACAAATATATAAGAAAAAGGTTAGATAATCAATGGGTCAGAACTCGATTCGAAGAAACGGGTACTCACTGAGAACCACGAGGGAATTAGAGCGTGGAGAAGAAATGCCAGATCCATGTCCTGTGTTTGTTGATTTTCTTCAGAGAGAATGGCAATGCTACGCCCTACTTTGCCTACTCAACGCTGTGTGATAAGAGAGACAGTGAGCTTTGACTCTTGGTAGACCTCAAATAGCTGTTTGGTTTTGCAAGTTCGTTTATGGTAGCTGCGAAGAGCAGCCTCTGATCTGACGCGATTAACGTCCTAAACTTCTACGCACGCCCGCCCGCCCGCCCGACGAATTTGTCGGAGGCTCGTAGCACATGTAGCATAAAGTTAATTTACTTTTATAAAATCAGTTTTTTTAATTCAAATATAAAATATTTCTAATAAGAATTTATATTAATGTTATCCATCTAAGGTAAAATACATGATGTTTGCTATTTCGCTCGTGAATTAATTATCAAACGACTAATTGGATATTTTCTAACAATTTTCTTTTACACTAGATGGATATTTCATTTCGACTGAAATGAAAATGATTACAGGCTAATACATAGCATAGATTTTACGATATTTCTTTTTATTCATATAAATATACTGAATAATATTAAATATTCAATAAATAGTAAAAAATTCTAAAAGTTTTGACTAAAATTATAACAAAATCTCAATGCTACCTCGTTACAATTACGTTGAGAGTCTTATGCAGTAATTTGGAAGGAGGGTTCGTGGTTAGTTTAGGGCTAGTTTGGATTTTGAGATGAAATGTGATGGTTTTAGATAAAAGATAAAAGTTTAAAAAAATTTATTATAATATTATTTTTTAATATTATTATTGTTTTGAGATTTGAAAATGTTGAATTAAAATTTGAAAAAGTTGGATTGTTTATTATATTCTATGTAAAAATTTAAAAAAATTGTAATGATGAAATGAAACACTTTCTGAATCCAAACAGAACCTTAAAGTTAATGTAGTTAAGATATGTCCCTTGGAAATAGAAAAGGAAGTGATTTTGCTATCTTTATAAAGTTTCATTCGATGGGCACTCTTAGGCTCTGTTTGGATTGAGAAACCATCTCAATTTATTTCATCTCATCATTACAAATATTTCAAATTTATACACAAAATATAATAAATAATTCAATTTTTTAAAATTTTAAAATAATAATAATATTAAAAAATAATATTGAATAATATTTTATTTAATTTTAAATTTTTATTTTAAATAAAATTATCTCATATCATCTCTCCAAACGGGTATTAAATCCTGCGACCAAAACAATGTTCATGTTGTTAGGCTATGTTTGGAACTGAGTTGAGATGATAAAATATTGTTAGAATATTATTATTTTTTATTATTATTATTTTAGAATTTGAAAAAATTGAATTATTTATTATATTTTGTATTAAAATTTGAAAAAATTGTAATGATGAATTGAGATGAGTTAGAATGAGTTTAGGTTACAAACGAACGCTTTTTAAGCAAATTGAAAACAATGGATTGTGGAATTGTACGGACTGCCAAATAATAATATCTATATCATTTTAACTGTTCTGTACACCAAATTAAGACTGTTCATACGGGCCGGATTTTTCCTGGCTTGTTCCAGAACCCGGATAACCGGGTTCCGGCCCGAAATAACCCCAGGCCGATACCCGCTTTTTAAAACCTGGGCCTATCTGGCCCGGATGCAGGTTTTTAAACCCGGTACCCGGGTTTAGATATAAAGGCTTCGTTACCAGCGTACCCGGGTCCCGGAGATGCCCTAACCCCCCCCACCCACGTCTCGAATCACAGTCTCTCATCTACTCTCTCTTCTCTCTCTCTCTCTCTCTCTCTCTCTCTTTGTGCTCTGCGTCTGCAATACCCTAGCCCCTCCCGAAATCACTCTCTCATCAGCTCTATCTCTCTCTCTGCCATCTACGATGCCGAACGGTGGAAGTGCTTGAGCCTGAGATCCAAAAGATTAGAACGTATTTCCGTTTGGGTATGTTTTATTTCTTACTTTTGTTTTATTCTCTCTTTGTTGATTTTGGGGTTTTTTTTATGAGAATGTTTGAATGTTTGAGGAATACTTTTATGGGCTTGATCTGTTTGAATGTTTGAGTATCTGTTTAGATCTGTTTAGCTGCAAAATGTTAGAGCCGTGGGTTATTATTATTTGGAAGATTTGTTTATATTTGTTTAGATTTGTTTATATCTGTTTATTTATTTATTTTTTATTTGTTATCGTGTCAATGGAGACTAAGCACCTGGGTTTTGAATCGGATTTTCAATGAATTTTGTTGATGGTGTCATTGTTGACATATTTTTGGATGTGGGGGGGAGTTTTCGAATAAATTTGGTGTGTTCTGGTATGTTGTTTTGAATGCCTTCAGTTTTTGTGATGAAAAGTATATGCTTTTCGACTTCTCCAACTATCTCCTCATTGGATAAAATTTTATTTGCCCAAGCATATATTTATTGTTTGTTCTCGTACACCCCCGGTGCCAATACAAAGAAAAACATATATTTGTTGAGGAAAAACTGAAATCTCTTAGTATTTATGGGGTTTATGTTTCTTTCTTATGGGACTAGAAGTAATATTTTGTGCATTCGAATGTTGCCTCCAGCAAATTTTAATTGCCTTCATTTTGGCTTCCAGAGTGAGTTCATAGCTGAATGTTAAATGAGGAGGGCCTATATATCAGGTTTTACTGGCAGTGCTGGTACTGCTGTTGTCACAAAGGATAAAACAGCTCTTTGGACGGATGGCCGTTATTTTCTCCGGATTTAAGAAAAGGATAATCTTTGTCTATTCCAACTCTTCAGCTTTAGCTCTGTGCCACATGCAAGTCAAAATGTTTTTACTTTTCTATTATTTTCTCTTTGGTCCAGTCTAATAATAGGTGGTGGGGACGATATTAATATTTAATATTTTTTTTTCTCTCTAATGATTAGGCTGAGAAGCAGCTGAGTTCTAGTTGGATTCTTATGCGATCTGGTAATCTTGGAGTTCCTACCACAAGTGAATGGCTTAATGATGTTTTCACTGCTGGTAGTAGGGTTGGCATTGATCCTGTAAGCAATACATTGCTGCTTAAATGGCTGCACAATATTTCTTGTTTCAATCCATTGTTTCAAGTGCTGATTTTGACTACTCATTTGGTTGTTTCTTTTTTCATATTAAAATTTAGATCCCTGTCATCTTTTGCACTTACAATCATGGAGAGTATGCCAAATTTCATCTTTTCATTATTTATGGGACTTTTTCAAAAGTTAGGATATTATACATAATAATCTGATTCATGCCTGATTGTCATGTTATATCTTATACTATCTGTTAGAATATATTCACTGTTTTTCTCTCCATGGTCAGCTCCTCACGTGATATCCCCGTATTGAGTGAGTATAGGTGGCAAATGAGATTTCGCATTGCTTGTGAAGGAGAAATTCTTACTCTTTATAGTGATTCTAATGAGATCCAATTGTATAATTAATTAGTCATTTTGTCGTATGGCCTAGACATGGCTTGAGCCTTCTTTGAATCATTACAAATTGCATAAGAATCAATTCTAGCAAATAGCTCGAGTCAAAAGACTTGAAGCTTCGAGTCCGAGTGCTTGAGGTATCTCTTAAGATTTTGAGGTGATATTTGTTGGATACTAGTACTTTCTATAGTGGTAATCAATTCATCTAAATAGATCAAATTGCACTTTAGATTTTTTTTTTCCTTCAATAGTTCCAATGATAGTTTATTTTCGAAACGACAAAAATGCATTTGCCAGTATGAAAGAGCCGCACGGAAGCAACGATTATACAAATGGCAACTATGTATACAGTATTAGGAGGTACCCTGCTAAACCTTGGGGTCACGTTCAGCTCTCAACGCAGTCAAGTGATTGCAAATAGATCGTTCATTGGTTCAAGTGAGCTTTTGTTTATACAGAAACTTCCAACATCAAAATTACTTTTCCTCTCATGCCTAATCATTTATTGTGCTGAAAGTCATTTATCTGTCAAAATGCAGGAATCAAAATTACTAGTTTCTGATTCAGCCAGAGAGTTTGTCAAAACCACTATCCTGTGATTGTTAGATGAAGAGCTAATTGCTGGAAAAATTTCTAATTTTTTGCAAACAATTTGTTGTGTATTAGAGTTTGATTAAAACAATGTATGTATTTTGTATATTCTTAGCAAATTAGTTCAAACAATATGATATGTAGTTGATTGCATCTTGTATGTTGCATGCATTTTATATTATGAATATTGATTTTTTTTTTTTTTACATGCATTTAGTTAAAAAGTTAATTAATTGTTTATAGGCTTACGTTGTATTAAGATGAAAGACTGAAAGATATTTATATTGGTTTTTTATTGAGAATATGATTTGAAATTTTAAATGGAGACAAAAGTCCAATTAATAATAAAAAAAATTTGAAAAAAAAGAAAAGAAAAAAGATCCAGGTTCAACCCAGAACCCGGAATCTGGGTTTTGAAAAAATCTGGATTCACCCATATTCCAGCTCAGGTATGACCTGAATTAACCTGGTCCAAATTTAAAACCCGGGTCCCGGTCTGGATATACCCAGATTTTCGGATTGGAAATTATTCCCAGCACAATTTACCGTGGTTCGCAAAACACAGAATCAAAGTTCGAGTTGACACACGTATATATAACCGCACTCATGGAATTTGAAACAAATCCATGTCCTCTCTCTAGAGCCTTCTAGACAAGCATAGCCCATACTCTTTTGAGCTGCTCCCTCTCGCTTCCATCAATGTCGCTAATGGAGTTTTGGGGTACCCTATCTCTCGTTTTGATTTTCTTGTTGTGAATTAGGGTTTTGTATTGTCATATGTTGCCCGCTTATCATTTTTTTTTAAGTCATATGATGTTATGCCTTGCGATCTTGGGCTTTCTTTTGCCATTGGTCCCTTTGGTTGCCGAGATTAGTGGGAAATAGTACGGGAACACAGGGTTCTAGTGTTTAACAATTCATCGTTAATTTGGTCCTTGAGAAAAGAAACTTATGGTCTCGAATGAGATTGTAGGTAGTGTTTGCTCTTCTTTCGTTTTACCAGACTTTCTCGGAACCAAACAGAGGGTTAGGGTTTATATCTTTTGTAGATGGCTTTGATTTCTTAGAATTTGTAGAGCCTCTTTGTTCGGTGTTGTCTATTTTGGACCTAAGCAATTTTCTCTTGTTTACTTAGCTGGAAATTAAGTGAACTCATTCGTATGTTGGCGCTATACTTTTCTGGCTCATTTTCTTGGGCCTACGTTCTGTTTTTCACGCTATTACGCTGTTCTATGTAAACATAGTTCGTGTAAAAAAAAAAAAAAAGAAGAAGATGCTTCAACTGTCTAAGTTTTGGGGAAGAGCGTATATCATTTTGATTGCCATCTCTCTCTCTTTTCATCGTACCAGGTAACTAGTTTTCTTAGAACATGTAGATTAGGAATATATGGCCGAAAGTAGTTTTAAAGTCCTTCGTGTATACTTGGGCACTTTGTATTCGAGGATTTGTGTTTGGTTGTCTATTTTTTCTCTATACGTGCCTGTATGTGCGACCGTGTAGGTGATGTCAAGTGAGTTGCAATCAGATGTTATCCTGCAAAACTATGTTAGAGTCGCTTTGGCATCCTTTGCTCTTCATAAGCCTATATTTTCATTTTTTCTCTATACGTGCCTGTATGTGCGACCATGTAGGTGATGTCGAGTGAGTGCAATCAGATGTTATCCTGCAAAACTATGTTAGAGTCGCGCTTTGGCATCCTTTGCTCTTCATAACCCTATATTTTCATTTTTTGCTTCTATAATGTTTGTACCTAAACAAATGTACAGGTGCTGAGGTCAAAAGTGGAGAGTCCCTTGAGGTGGATCCTGGTCAGGGTGTGGTGTTGCATCTTTCACAGGTTATAACAGAATCTATGATCTTTGATTTTTCAATATCCTTTTTCTTTTTTTTTTGCATTAATGATGGTTGTGACGTAGTATCTAAAGTATTGCTGCACTGCAGGCTTCTATTGGTGAGGTTAAGAAGGACAAAGCAAATGAAAGAATCTGCTTGTTTGTGAAAGTTGATGATCAAAAGCTTACTCTCGGAACCGTGTCTTCTGAGAAATTACCCCAGATATCTTTTGATCTAGTGTTTGAAAAGAAATTCCAGTTATCCCATAACTGGAAAAAGGGAAGTGTCTACTTCACCGGATATAGAGCTTATGTACCCAAAGAATATCCTGTTACATTCTTTTCTCTTTGAATGTGACCTTCAGTCTATTTGTTCTCAAAAACTTTAGCTGGTTTAGCCACTTTGTTTATCTCCCTACAACCTGTAATATCCTTGACTGCTGTATGTATTGTCATTACCGATGAGTCTTCAGGTGAGTCACTGCTCTGGTATTTTATTGTCATTTTAAATTTAACTTCATCTGATGCTCTTTGTTTATATATGCATGCTACTTTCAGAATCTGATACTTATTTTGATACGGAACCTAATTCGGAGGAGGGATTTCGAGTCGATCCCCATCATATTGGTAGGTCATCTATCTTTTATGCTTCTTTTTTTTTTTTTTTTTTTTTTTTTTTTTTTTTTTTTTTTTTTTAATTTTCAGATTCATGCACATATAATTAATTTTGATCCTTGTGATGTAGGAAAATCTGAGTTAGAAGTTAAACAAGCTGCAAAGCCTAACGTTACCACAGCTAAGCAGGTGAGGATTGTGGAACCAAATAAAGTTGAAGATACTGATGAGGACACATCTTCAGATGAGGAATCATCTGATGAGTCTGATGATGATGAGGTAAGTGAAGCGAAGATAATCTTGTCTAATAAATATAAATACACGTTTCTCCTTGCTAAATGGCCAATGATTTGGGGAAAGGCAAGTGGTCAGATTATTTAGCTTCTATATTCTTGAGACTTCATTTAGTATTCTGGACAGTGGTTCTAGGGTCTTTCTTTGAAGTTTCATTACTGAGTAGTCGGCAAAAGATAGTTATGATTTAAGTTAATGATAGACATGTCAAACCTTCAACCTGAAATAATATATCAATTATCACTATTAATAATAGACGTTTCCATTTTTTTGTAACTGTCAAAAATGTTGAGATCTTAACCCCTGATGATGGCAAAGAAACTACTATTTCTTAGATTGATATACTTATAAAATATATATATATATATATATATATATATTGTTGACTGAGAAATAGAGCTTCTAAACAATGGTCAGGAACACTTGCATACATGATATGAATTGTTTCTTTTTTCTTTTTACAAGTAAAAGGTAAATTTTATTGAAACGAATGAAATAGGCATAGCTCGTGTACACAGGGAGTATACAAAAGAACACCTAAATACATTCTAAGAACGATAGATTAAGGACAAGAAGTCACGAGCATTGTTCCCATTAAGTACAATAGCTGAAAACCGAAGCAATAGAGTACAAAAAAATTCTAAAGCTCCGCCATTGTGCGCTCCCTATCTTCAAAGCACCGCTCATTTCTTTCCGCCCAAATACACCACATAATGCACACCGGAATCATCTTCCACACTGCCGCCACTTGAGGACAGCCTTGAATCTCCTACTGACAAGACAGTAAATCAACCACCCTCAATGGCATTACCCAAGCGACGTCAACTCTTCTAAAAATCTCATCCCACAACACTATTGTCACCTCACAATGTAATAATAAGTGATCTACCAATTCTCCTTACTTTTTACACAAGTGGCACCAATCCATCACAATGAGTCCCCTCTTCCTCAAGTTGTCCATGGTCAAAATCTTCCCAAGAGTAGCAGTCCATATGAAGAAAAGCTATTTTAGAAGGCACACAAGACCTCCAAATATTCTTCCAAGGGAATGGAGCATTACCTTGTGATACCAATATTTTGTAATACTCCCTGAGTGTACACTTCCTATTGCCTTTGGACCTCCATTGCATCCTATCCCTTGTGCCCTAGTGTTTCCCATAGAATATATCAACCCGAAAAATTCTGAAACAGTGTGCAATTTCCAATCATGAATATCTCTATTAAAAAGGACATTCCACTGATGAGAACCATGAGAAAATACCTGCAGATCCGCCATAGAAGCCTCCATGTTGGCTGCAATACGATAGAGATCTGGAAAAGCCCTATCAAAAGCGCAATCTCCACACCAAACATCATGCCAAAATCTGAAATGGTAAACTGAAAAACTGGACTGGACCAAAACCGGAAAAATAAAAAATTATGATTTTGGTGATAAATCGGTCCGTATTGGTTCTTAAATTTTCAAAACCGGTATATACCGTTTCGGTTCTAAAATTTCTCCAAAACCGGACCGGTTACACCCCTAGTGGTTTGTGGACAAAGAACTGGATTGATGGTTTTGGTTCTCAGGCTAAGGCAATTAGTGAGGAAGAAAGCAGTGAAAATGATGATGATGGCAGTGATGGTGGTAGTGATGATGACAGTAGCAAAGACGAGGATAAAGAGACTCCAAAAGAGGTAAAGACACTCGAACAAATACTCTTATTTAACACCGTCATTGTCACTGATAAATGTGTATTTGTTATGCGGTTGAAGGCCAAAGCAAACAAGAAGAGACCCATGGAACCTGCCAAAAAAACCCCTGCCGATAAGAAGGCAAAATTTATTAGTCCTGAGAAGACTGGTGAGTTTCTTTTTTGCATGACCAATCAGTAAGGATGCAACAGATCGAGTCTGTCTTGAGGGGTTCGTTGATTATCTTGAATGTGTACCGCTAGTTATCAAATGCAAGCAAGATTTTTATTGGTATAATAGTCCTGATATCCTGATGGATTTGTTTGTGTTCCGAGTTTGTTTTTGCAGACGTCAAGAAATTTAGTGGCCATGTAGCAACTCCTCACCCTTCAAAGCAGACTGTTACAAAGCAGCAGACTCCAAAATCAGGGGGAGCATACCCTTGCAAATCGTGTAACAGGTGATTTTCTGCCCTTACACTTTGACAGCGCTCTTATTTGATGGATTGTAATTATTTGCATATCCGTGGCACAGGTCGTTCAGCTCAGAAACTGGTTTGCAGTCTCATACGAAGGCAAAACACAGTGCTGCACAGTAATATACTTTTTCGTGACCTTAACCTTTGGGATGTACTAGAAAAACCTAGTGTTAGATTTGGTAAAATGTGAAAGGAGGGAGTAGTTCGGTATGTTGTGTCGATCTTTTTGGTCAACTTTATTGGCATTCCTTGATGCAAACTTTGATGGACTTCTTTTCCGATCTAAATTCAGAATTGATTGTCGTAGTTGTCAATCTTTTGGTGATGGTTCGCTTACTATTATTATTATTTAATTTTTTTGCGTCTTTAGTTTTATATTCAGTGGTCTCCGGTTCAAGGTTTTGACTCCATGGTCAGATGCTATCAAGTGCCGGATTCCAGCTCTAGACATCTGGAACCTTTTGCAGCATTCACGATCTTATAGTGTCGGCAATTTATTTTTGAAGCCGATCTTATGTTTGCTTCGCCTTGTGGCCGTCAACTTATTTGGAAGGTTTTTATTTTTCTTTTCTCCGATGGCAATGGTGATTAATCATGAATTTTTCAAAAAACTTTTTAACAGATTACTGGGGAAACAAATGACACTCATTTAAACGGTTCGTACGAGGTCAGAATCCTTTCAATTCTCAGGGCTTTGAAGTGTTTTGTCGTTGGATGTTAAATTGAGGATTCTTTGACACAACTTCTTTATCCCATGCATGTCAGATTTTCCTCTCTTCAATTCCATCATGCTAATTTCAAACCATCTACCAATTGATTGCTCTCTAGTATAGCCAGCCATCTCGATCAAATAATGGACTATAGGTAATTTTTAGAAAACCGAATTGACAAGATAATCCTTAGGTTAAGATGATGTAAGAGCACAACGGTATAGTCGAAAAACTAATAAACCAGATTAAGCCAGATGGTATAAAATCAAATTTAAACCACTGCTGTTTCTAGAGTCCTATATAACTTGATCTGTTTTCTGAGATACAAGTCTTGACAAATATGCTAGCTACGCAGCTCCAAGAGATTTCAGCGAGTTTTCCGACAACATACACATTAGGTCCTGCAAGCATCCGCAGACAACAGCCAACCTGTATACAAATATCATGGTAAGCTGCCTGAGAAAATTGGGAAACGATCCTGGGAAGCAGGAACACCTTAACCTGCAAAAACTTGTACAGCAAGAGAGTGTTCAGTATGCCAAATTCCTATTTACTTTTCGAAAGGGATGCAGATGTAGGGGGTTTAAAAGCATCTGATCTTAATGATCACATAATTTGCACAATAGAGTATAAAAACCTGAACTACATATGTATTTGAACAGCCAAAAATTTCTATTCTGAAGATTTTCACATGCGTGCAGTGGCTTACCATCAGTTAAAAATCAGTGCTTTGAATGCACTTTACACTTTGCTGCAGAAGCTATTTCATTTTATATAAGCTCACTCATTTTCACTATTTATGTATAACTAAATACAGGTGGGCGTTGGTTGATATGGAGGAAAAAGTTGGGATTTTATTGTAAGATATAAGCTGCCTTAAACGTTGCGTTAAAGGGAAGAAGTAATGCAGATGGGCTTGGACCATGATTCTGGGTTTAATGAAGAGAGGGTGATGGGCTCAAGGATGGGGAGGGCTCACTCTGGGCAGGCTGGATTGGTCAAGGGCCCTGGGCTGGGTCAAGGGCAAGTCCCAAAGAAGGCTTGGCAGGTGACGAATCGGGCGAAGCTTACGGCTCAGCATACCGATATCTCGGTCCAGGCAGGTTGCCTTCCTCCTGCGGCGCCGATAAGAGTCTCGCCGGACCCCATTCCGGCACAAAAACTCCCGCCGGTCACGGTCGACCACCATGGTGAGTTTGCGCAGTCACTATTCACCGGTACAGCGGATGGCGAGTTGTTTGAGGCGTCGGCAGAGGATGGTTCTTGAGTTTTGATCCCCCGTCGCCGTCGCGTGGGCTGTCGACTGCTCAGACCCAGTCGCACGTGGTGGTGGGAGGCACAGATGCAGTTAGACATGCCAGAGTGTGGGTTGTCGTTACAGAGGTCTCTGTTGGGTTTTTTACCATCAGAGTTGGAGTGTGTTGATGGGAATAAGCTTGGGGAGGTAAAGAACCTAGCTTTATTATGTGATGTACCAGTGATGAACCAATTAAATTTGGTCAAACCCAGTGGTGAACCAGACTTAGGAGAGGTTTGGATTCAGAGATGAGTTGAGATGAGTTACGATGGTTTGTGAATAATAGAATAAAAGTTAAATTATTTTTTATATTTGGTATAAGAATTTGGAAAAGTTGTTTTGAAATTTGAAAAAATTGAATTATTTATTATATTTTGTGTGAAAATTTGATAAAATTGTAATGATGATATGAGATGAGTTGAGGTGGGTTTTGAATCCAAACCTCTCCTTAGTTTCTAGCTCGGAATTGGCCTTAATTGCCCCTGTTAGTCCTAGTGAGGAGGGGGCATTTCTAACTCCTCTATGTACGCTCCCTCCCAGTTCTAAGTATGGGAGTTATCCGTCTAATTGGGTTTTTAAGAAGGTAGAGGAGATTCAAGCTATTATTGGGGTTTCTTTTGGAGGTTATGAAGAACAATTCAAGGCCCTTCTTGTAGCACTGGAAGCTAGCCACTCGAAATCAGCTTCAAAGCAGGATAGGGAACTTAGAGGGCTAACTTGTTCCATTAACTATGATGTGAAAGAAGGAAGTGGAGGAAGGGATAGATCGAAAGGGAGGGGCAATCTAGGATTTTATGAAGCCTAAGATTTTATCATGGAATGTACATGAGCTCAATGATCGCAATGAACGCCTTCGTATCAAATCTTTATTGCGGATATGGAAGGGGGATGTGGTTTGTTTTCAAGAAACAAAGTTGCAATTCATTGATAGAAGAATTGTGCGAAGTTTATGGGGGTGCTCGTATGTGGGTTGGGCTTATTTGGCGTCTTTGGGAGCTTCAGGTGGAGTATTACTAATGTGGGATAAAAGAGTGGTAGAGGCGATTGAGGAGTGTATTGGAGATTTCTCGGTGGCGACTTTGTTTAAAAATGTGGTTGATGGATGGGAATGGGCTTTTGCAGGTTCCTATGGTCCTAACTTGGACAGGGACAGGAGAAGGCTGTGGGAGGAGTTGGCTGGCATATACTCACTATGGGAAGTGTCGTGGTGCTTAGGGGGTGATTTTGACATTACTCGTTTCCCTAGCGAAAGATCAGGGCATTATCGAATATGGAGGAATTTTCCGAGTTTATTTTTGATTTGGATCTCATGGATCTTCCCCTAAACTTGGTCGAATGGGAGGGTTTGGTTGAGATTGGATAGATTCCTTGTCTCTCTTTTGTGGGAAGCCCACTATCCGGAAGTAAGCTAGAAACGGTAAGCTCGAGTTAGCTCAGATCACTTCCCTATTCTTTTAGACTGGGGATATTCACAGGGGTCGCCGGTATTTCAAGTTCGAAAATATGTGGCTATCAGCGGATGGGTTTGTAGAGATGGTGAATGTTTGGTGGTCATCATATCAGTTCATTGGTACTCCCAAGTTTTATTCTTGTAGGTAAGTTAAAGGCGTTGAAACAAGACCTCAAGAAGTGGAATCTGGAAGTTTTTGGTCACATTGACAATCAGAAGTCTACACTATTGGAGGAATTGCAAGAGTTAGAGGGCAAAGAATTATTGAGAGATACCTCGGAGGAGGTGGTCTTGAGGAAGGGCACAGTTATGGCAAACTTGGAAAGAGTTCTATATGCAGAGGAGACTTCATGGCGTCAAAAATCCAGGGCCCTTTGGTTGAAAGAAGGAGATAGATGCACTAAGTTTTTTCACAAAATGGCTAATTCACATCGGCGTAACAATGCTATTGAGTCGCTCCAATTAGGCTCTCAGGTGATTTCTTCTCCTCCCAAGTTAGAAAATCATATAGTACACTATTATGAGACCCTTCTCACAGAATCGGCTTCTTGGAGGCCGAAGCTTGATACCTTGCCTTTCGAGGCAATTGACTCGCAGAGTGCGAATGTTCTGGAAAGACCTTTTACTGAAGAAGAGATTTACAAGGTCATCTCTGGTATGGCTAAGGATAAAGCACCGGGTCCAGATGGTTTCTCAATGGGTTTCTTTCAAACTTGTTGGGACATTGTGAAAGGTGATGTAATGCAGGTGTTTTGTGAATTTCACTCTTTCCAAAAGTTTGAAAAATCCCTTAATGCGACCTTTATTGCTCTCATTCCTAAGAAACACGAGGCTTCGACTATTGAGGACTTTCGTCCAATAAGCCTGGTTAGTAGCGTGTATAAGATTATTGCGAAGGTTCTTGCCAACCGGCTTAGCCCGGTGTTGGAGCATATTATTTCAAAGTCTCAGAATGCATTTATTCGAGTGGAGACATTCTTGATTCGGTACTCATTGCAAATGAGTGCTTGGACCACAAACTTCGGGAGGGAGGCTCAAGCGTTCTTTGCAAGCTTGACATGGAGAAAGCGTATGATCATGTGAACTGAGAATTCCTGTTATACCTGCTTGAGAGGTGTGGCTTTGGGATTAGGTGGATTTCATGGATGCGTCATTGTATTTCAACAGCCCGGTTCTCAGTTCTAGTCAACGGCACACCTGTTGGTTTTTTTGATAGTTCACGGTGACTGCGACAAGGAGATCCTCTATCCCCACTTTTACTTGTTATAGTGATAGAGGCTCTAAGTAGGATGGTGCATGCTGCTGTTGGGGGAGGGTTTTTAGCTGGTTTTCAGGTGGGCAATGGCTCTGGGGGCCCAACTATCATCTCACATCTTCTTTTTGCAGATGATACTTTAGTCTTTTGTGAAGCGGATAAGAGTCAAATCCAAACTCTACGAGCTTTGTTACTTTGCTTTGAAGCAGTATCAGTGCTCAAGGTGAACCTTGGCAAGTCTGAGATGGTTCCTGTGGGTACGGTCCTTAATATCCTTAGTTTAGCAAGCCTTCTAGATTGTAAGGTGTCTTCTTTCCCAATGAAATATTTGGGCCTTCCATTGGGAGCAACTTTTAAGAATAGAGCTATTTGGGATGGAGTGGTGGAGAAGACAGAGAAACGGTTGGCTGGTTGGAAACGGGTGTATTTATCAAAAGGGGGCCGTCTCACTCTTATTAAGAGTACTCTTACTAACCTCCCCACATATTTTTTATCTTTATTTCCTATGCCTGCAAGAGTGGTGAATAGGATGGAGAAACTATTTAGGGCGTTCTTATGGGGAGGCATGGGGGAGGAGAAGAAATTTCATCTGGTTAGCTGAAAAACAGTTTGTGCCTCAGTTGTGAATGAGGAATTGGGAGTGAGTAACTTGAAAACTTTTAATAAAGCACTATTGGGAAAATGGCTTTGGAGATATCATTTGGAGGAGGGATCATTGTGGAAGGAAATTATTGATGCCAGATATGGTGTCGCTAGGGGTGGTTGGTGTTCCAACGAAGTGAGAAGGGGGTATGGTGTTGGTTTATTGAAGTTTATAATGAAGGGGTGGCTATGCTTTGCAAATCAAATCCGTTTTGTGGTTGGTGAGGACAATCGTATAAGTTTTTGGCGGGACTTGTGGTGTGGAGATCAAGCCTTAGAAAGGGCTTTTCCGGCCCTATATCGTATTGCAGTTAACAGAGAGGCGTCAGTGGCGGATGTGTGGTTATTTTCTCATGGCTCGTATCAGTAGAACATTCTCTTTAGTAGGGATTTTCATGAC
Organism: Juglans mandshurica; assembly: GCA_022457165.1. NCBI lineage: Eukaryota > Viridiplantae > Streptophyta > Magnoliopsida > Fagales > Juglandaceae > Juglans > Juglans mandshurica. The sequence continues at coordinate 33,496,971 of CM039626.1, forward strand.
TGAGAATTATCTGTTGTTGCAGAATTTTTCAGCTCACTATATTCTATGGGGACCCCTATAGCACAACGAGATAGATTGAAGTGGAAGTCTAATAATCACAAGCTATGTACAGTGAAGGCGTACTATAACATCTTGACAACACAAGATCATTCTCTGTTCCCTTGGAAGACTATTTGGAGGTCTCGTGTGCCTTCTAAAGTAGCTTTTTTTGTTTGGAGCGCCGCTCTTGGGAAGATCTTGACCACGGACAACTTGAAGAGAGGATGTGTCGTCATGGATTGGTGCTATATGTGTAAAAAGAACGGAGAATCGATGGACCATCTCTTACTACATTGTGAGGTAACAAGGGTCTTGTGGGATGAGATCTTTCAAAGGGTTGATGTTGCTTGGGTTATGCCTATGAGGGTGGTGGATCTATTGGGTTGTTGGGGGAAGATGCAAGGCTGTCATCAAGTGGTAGCGGTGTGGAAGATGATTCCGTTGTGCATCATGTGGTGTATTTGGATGGAAAGGAATGTGTGCTGCTTTGAAGATAAGGAACACACATTGGCTGAGTTGAAGAATTTTTTCTTCCACACTTTATTGTCTTGGCTTTCCGCTATTGTATTGCAAGGGGGCAATGTCCATGATTTCTTGTCTTTAATTTATCGCATGTAGAATGTATTTAGGTGTTCTTCAGTATACTTCCTGTGTACATGGGCTATGCCTATTTCATTCATTTATATAATATTTATCTCTTACTTATAAAAAAAAAAAAACTAAATACAGGTGGGAATCTAATAATTTCTCAAGGAAAAAAAGAATCAGAAACCTGACGGGAACTAAACTTTGTGATTCATATAAACATGCGCAAAAGTGATATCAACAGAATAAGAATGGAAGGAAACATGGCTAGAAAGAAAATGAAGCAATTACCTGATTAAGATTGGAATTGAAACTTAAACCGTAATAAATGCATAGCAGCACCAAGATTTTAATTCTATATTTGCTTTACTTATTCAATTCTGTTCACATGGAGAAAAAGATTTAAAAGAAATATAATTTTACTTTCAATAATACATGAGAGAGAACCTGTACTCCACCTGCACAGTGGAAATGGGTAGTAAGCTATATTTTCTTAATGGGCCATCTTATTGACAACAGAAACGTACTTTTATATTTCTATGAAACAAAAATGCTTATATATCTAAATAAAGAACACTGGGACAAACCAGAAAGGTCCGATTGCACTAGTTATTGTATCAACCATGCTGCTGCTGCTCAAGGTCATTATACTGTTCACTTTTCTGGGCAAAGCCATTTCTGTCATTGTGTATGTTGCCCCCATTGTCCCTAAGACCGGATCCCTCATGTTCCCTCTCCCTATTCCACTGTTCAATTTTGGCCCTCCGTTCAGCACTACTTTCCCTGACTGGACTCCTATTCCTCCTTCCCCCAGGGCTCCTACTTTGCTCCCATCTACGTCCAGGACTGCGGATTCTAGGCCTCTGGCCCCTATCATGGTAGCGGTAATCCCTATCATCATGTCTTCTACCATAACCACGACCACCACCTCTACCAAAACCACGACCACCACGTGAATGCTCCTCATAACCACGGTACCTAACAGGACTGCGACTCCTGCTTCGACTGCGGCTATGCCTTCTTCCATTTCTCCCAAACAATTTCCTCCTCAATTCCCTATAATCCACATAAACAAATTACATGCAAGCAGATCAACAATCAATAGGTTTATAGGTTCATAGCCAGATACTTGCAAGTAAAAATGATTAAACCAAAAACCACTCACTTGCTAATCTTTTTCAAATGCATGAAGTTGCAATAGCCACCTCGATCGCATACATTTTCCTCATATTGTCTACATGTAGCTTCACGGAAATCTGTGACTGGCGAGAAGTCAACAATGATGGGGCGCCCTGATACATTTGATGTTCATAAAGTTGAGAAAACAATGTTTTTTTATATAGGTAAAAAAAAAAATTTATTAAAATTGAAAACAACGTTACCGTGATGAAATTAAATAACATTAATATTTCTCCTGGTAACACTAATACCGCTATGATGATGCAGAAACAATGTTACCGTGATGATACAGAAACAATATTACCGTGATGATACAGATAAAATTCAAAGCCACTCTTTTTATTATTATAAATTATAATTCTTGAACAAACAATGATCTTTAATTCTACCAAACAGAAGAGGAATGAAAGAAATTAAAGAAAAGCTTAGGGCATTAAAAATAACCTGAGTAAAACCTTCCAGTCAGATTGCGAAGCGCGTTGGCGGCGTCTTCTTCCTCTCTAAACTGAACGTACACATTACCCACCTGCTCAAAACACAAAAACAACTATATATTTTTTTCTAGAAAAAAAAAAAGAAACGAGACAGAAAGATGGATATCTGAATACCATGTGATCAGCCAAATTGTCACAGATGTTCAAGCTCTCGAGAAGACCGTACTTGGAGAGCTCGTCGAAGAGGTCCTGATAGAAGTCGTCGAAGTGCTCCTGAACGTGGGCGGGATCAAGGTTGGGGTTGGGCTGGGCCTGTGGGGCAGGGGCGGTAAGCATGTCGGGGCGCTGATACATGTTAGAGAGGCAGAGAGTGGGGCTGATTGTGGGCTTTGTGTGGAGCCTGGAGCACCGGTCGCCGTGCCTGCAAGCCCCAATCTTGAAGTAGAACGGGCAGTTCACCCTATCCTTCTCTGTCCCGAATATCGATGCCAAGTGTTCCGCCATCCTCCACCGATCAGATCGATTCTCTTCTTATCAAAGAACCCTATCAAACAAAAATATGCATGTATCAAAACCCTGTACTCTGGTTTTCTTGCTTTTGTCCTTCCATCGCTCTAGGTTTTCATAATGCAGACATATCTTAGAATAAATAAATTAACATCAGGACATGTATCGCAGGTTTGCCCGAGAGGTTAAGGGGGCAGACTTAAGATCTGCTGCACATAAGTGCGCGTGGGTTCGAACCCCACAGCCTGCAAAGAAAAATAAAATTGTAATTTATTATTTTTTCCCTCTCCCCTATTTTTAACAAGTCTATAATATCAGTGATATGACACATTTTCTTCTCCTTCACATTTCGTCAATCATTTATATAAAATAAATTATATGGTATAAATTAATACAGTGCGCTTACTTCTCGTTTTCATCTTGTGCATCAGGTTCTCAAGATTAAATATTTTCCAAGCAATGACTTTTTACAAGTCAAATTGGATAGCTGTCCATCTGTTTGTATGAAGAAGCTTGATTTCAACTAAGTCTTTACTTAAATAATGGACATTTGGAGGATTGAGAATGGCAAAACAATAATTTAGTATGACAAATAGCTGCCTCGACCAATTACTTTCACAGTACAAAGTCCAGTAAACATTTTGGATGCAGAAGTTAAGGTTAAGGAACTAATCAATTCAAACACTATGGGCTAGAATCTCAATTTAGTCAATCAAATCTTTACTAAAGAAGATGCAGATCTCATCAACCAACTACCTATCAGTCACACAAACAGGCTAGACTTATTAATGTGGAGATGTACAGTAAATGATTCAATGTAAAGAGTGCATATCATCTACAATGTGAATTATAGAGAAGAAAATAAGGCCAAGCCTCACAAGGACAACAAAATGCAGAAAAATTGACCAAACTCTGGAAATTGTCAATCCCTCTAGCAACAAAAACCTTTATGTGAAAAACTTCTCTTAACATATTGCCTACCAAACTCAATTTATGTAAAAAGAAAATATTGGTAAACCCTCAATGTCTCTTATATTTGCAGGAACCAGAATCTATTGAATATGTTTTATGGGACTACATATCAACAAGAGATGTCTAGGGACAGTGTTCTATGAAAATCCAAAAAAGCATTGGTTCATTTAACAGCTTTCAAGATATTCTGAAAGTCATGTTCATGAAACTTTCAACGTGGAGATGGAAGAACTATCAATAGTGTTATGGAAGCTTTGGTGAAGAATGAATGATTTTATTTTCAAAAACACTTTCACTCATTCTAATCTTTTAGTGAAACAACTCTATAAGTTTCTGCAATAATTTAGAGCATCTTAGGAAATGGTAACCAGTCAACTTTCAAACTCGATTGGTAGGAATGCAAGTTGGGTACCTCCCCCAAATGAATTTGCCAAAATTAACTGGGATGCAACAGTGGATAGGGTTAATTGCAAGATAGGAATTTGCATAGTGGTGCGTGACAGTGAAGGCAGTATTTTGGCAACAATGAGAAAGAGGCAAGATTTACTCCCTGATTCTTTACTAGCAGAGACCTATGCTTGAAGATTTGGTATTGAGCTGGGACTTAGGAAAGTTATTTTGGAGGGAGATTCAAAGAAAGTTGTGCAGGTTATTCAAGGACATATGGAAGATTTGAGTCATGTTGGGATGCTGATAACAGATATAAAGACTAAGCTTCATTGTTTTGAAAGCAGCTCCATCAAACACATTCCAAGAGAAGCAAATGTAATTGCATACACGTTAGGCAAGAATGTCTTAGCACTGTTTGAATGTATTGTAGACATTGAGGATCCTCCTCACTATATACTGTCTTTGTTATGGGGACTTTCATATATGAAAATTTCATAGTTTCTTCAAAGAAAACTTTTCGTCCTCATCAAGTTGCAGTGAGGTCGAGAGCCTAATGCAAAAGACCCATTTCAGCAAAATGGAGAATTTGGGTTCGACTCCGTCTCCAATGTATAAAAGGAAAAAAAATATTTTGCACATCATTCACACACTACACATAATTTTTTATTTTTTTCTCTTACTAAATGTGTAGTGTATAAATAATAAATAGAAGAATTCAATAAGTTTAAGAAGAATAAAACTAAAAAAAAATTAAAATTCTTTTAAAAAAATAAAAAATAAAAATGATATGTAGTGTGTGATATATAGAAATAATGATTAAAAAAAAAAAGTTGCATTGCCAACATTGCCGGAAACAATGGACACCATCACCCTTCAGGTTCTAGGAGTAGGAGATTCAAGTGAACGAGAAAGTTGAGCCTAAAATTATAAATAAAAGAGAAATTATTTGTAGTTTCAAATAGATAAATTTTATGCAATTTTTGTAAAAAAATAGTCTTCATCTTAAAAATATTTTTTATTAATAAAACTCATTTTTTTACAAAAAAAATTGTATAAAATTTATCTAACTAGTACTTGAGCTTGCTTACAACAAAAAACTGAAAAGATATTGCTCGTATGCGTATCTTCCACTTCCCCTCTACCACTTGATCCCAGAGCCCAAAAGGCTCAAAACAGAAAGTACCTAGAAACATCACACCCCAAATCTCAGTTTACATTCCTCCCTCTCAATCTCCGATCTTCAATCCAAACCCCCACTCTCTCTCTCTCTCTCTCTCTCTCTCTCACACACACACACACACACGCACGCACGCACGCACGCACAAACAAACACAATGGCTGCCTCTCTCTCCGTCTCAAGGCTCCTCCTCTCATCCCCTAGCATCCTCGCCCTCTCCACCAAAACCTCTCTCTTCCACACCGCCAAAACCCTCTCCTCCAAACCGTCTTTCACTACACTCCCATTCAAACTCCATCACCGCTCAAAACCCCTCAAATTCTCCACCGCCACCACCAAATCCACAATATCCGCCACCATCGCAGTCGGCAACAAGCTCCCCGAATCCACGCTCTCCTACCTCGACTCCGACGGTGAGCTCCAGACCACAACCATTTCTGACCTCACCAAGAACAAGAAGGCCATCCTCTTCGCTGTTCCCGGCGCCTTCACCCCCACCTGCTCCCAGAAGCACCTCCCTGGATTCGTCGAGAAGTCCAAGGAGCTCAAGGCCAAAGGGGTAGACACCATCGCCTGTATCTCGGTCAATGACGCCTTCGTCATGAAGGCCTGGAAGGAGAACCTCAAGATCAACGACGAGGTGCTCCTGCTGTCTGATGGGAATGGGGATTTCACCAGGGCTATTGGGTGCGAGCTCGATTTGAGCGATAAGCCCGTGGGGTTGGGTGTGAGGTCCAGAAGGTATGCGCTCTTGGCCGAAGATGGGGTTGTCAAAGTCTTGAATTTGGAGGAGGGCGGTGCGTTTACATTCAGTGGAGCTGAGGATATGCTCAAAGCTCTATGAACTTGGTCAGCTTGTGACCCTTCCTTTGAATTTCTTCGTTTTTGGAATTTCCTTGTTGTTCGCTAGTTCGCTGGATGGGCTTTGTCTCTCTTTTGCTGAATCATGGACTATTTTTTGTCAATAAAATTATGAAATTAACTTTATTTTACATATCGTGCGCTCGATGAACTTCGTTTTCCTTTCTTCTCTTTTAACCCCTCAAATAAAACTAGGATGCATTTAGCGGGCAGCACTTATACACCGTCATAGTTGAGACTGTAGGACATGCCAAACGTGAATCGCATAATATGCTATTTCCGTTTCAAATATTAGTGTGATACGTACAAAACTGTGATTTTTGGAACATATCGGATGCTTTGAATTCTTCATCTGCCAAAGATTGAAACCCCAAGTTACATGCAGCGTCAAGCCGAATAAGAATAATTTGTCCTGACGATTCAAGAATATAAAACAAGACACGGAATCTCTGAGATTAGATAATCTGCTTTGTGGCTAATGACTGAATGGCATGTAATGCTCATGAGTGTTAATGATACAGAACTGCAGTTTTGTGAAATTGACCAGAAATCATATAATTTGTCTGGAGAGCAATATTTTCAAGCTTAGAAGCTTATTCACAATACATAGCTCTACCAAATCCTTACAACCCTGGAATACGCCATCTTCTTTAGCAACTAACCTACTTCCTTTGTGAAGTCGGCCAAGCCCTTTTCGGCGTTTCAACGTCGACAAAGAAAGCAATAAGCCAGAAGAAATATGCAAATATAATCTCTCTCCCTGTTGATAGATTGTTGTGTTGAGAGCTTAACCACACCGAACATCCCTCGACATTTTGGCAACAGCAGAAAGATCTTCGTTACTGCTCCAATCTTCCGGTAGTTTAATTTTCATTTCGGAGCAGACAATTTGGGCCTCTTGCAACCTCCCCTCCAGGCGAAGGCCAGCAGTGAGCTCGATGCATGTACAGGTAGCAAGGAGGAAACCATTATTGGCCATTTCTCTGTACCAATCATATGCCCCACTGAAATCCTTCTGCTCGCAATGCCCCTTAACAAGTATGTTAAAAGTATCGGCTTTTGGGACCAATCCTTTAGCCTTCATATCATTAACCAGATCCTTCACCCCTGACAACTTTCCCTCTCTAAAATGTCCCAGAATCAAGCTATTATAGGTCATCTTGTCAGCATGAATACCCTGGTCTATCATCTCACGGTGCAAAGCAAAAGCCTTCTGAACATCACCCTGTTTTGCATAACACTGGATAGTTGCATTATATACAAGTAGATCAGGAGCCAGACCCATCTGTAACATTTCGTCAAACAACCTCTCTAAAAGCACCTTATCTTCGTCACATGCACTAAGTAGAATATGATATGTTTTTAAAGTAGGTTTAATGCCCAACTTCTTCATATTATCATACAAGCTGAGCCATTTCGGGGTGTTTTTTGTATTGGAATACCCTGAGATTAGGGAGTTGTATGTGATTACATCCGGACTATAACCGCAACTTGTGATTTGGGGAACCAAATTCTCAGCTTCTATCGCCCTTCCCTTTTTGCAGAGGCCATTAATGAGCGCATTGTAGGTTACAAGTGTTGCCCCTATCCCATTTTGCACCATCTCATCAAAAAACCTAAAAGCATCTTGCAGTTTCCCCGCTGTACAACTACCATCAATGAGCATATTATAAATTTTTGCGTTTGGTAAAACCCCCCTTCCTACCATATCCCTGAGAATTATTTCAGCTTCGAGAAGCTTACCATCCTTGCATAGACAATTTATGAGAGAACCATAGCTGACAACATTTGGTTTCATTCCTTTATTTTCTATTTCTTCAAGAATCTGGAAACACCTATCGAACAAGCACATCCGCCCATAGCCATCAATAAGGGTGTTATATGTCTGAACATTTGGGGAAACACCCTTCTCTACCATCTTCTTTACCCACTCCTCCGCCTTATCCATCTCCCTCATTGCACAAAACTTGTCGATCAAAGTATTAAAAGTAATGCAGTTCATCTTCAATCCATGATTTTCCATATCTTCAAGCACCAAAATGGCTCTGTCCGCATCACCCTTCTGACAATATCCATGCACAATTGTGTTATACGTTACCTCATCCGGAACAAGTCCATTATCCACTAGTTTCTTCAACACCTCCTCTGCCTTCTCCATCTTCCCTTCTTTGCACAATCCGTTCAAAAAAATGCTAGAAGTATAGTTATTAAACTTCACCCCTTTGCCAATTGCTTCTTCATACAAAGCCAATGAAGCCTCACCATCGCCATGCCTAGAATTCCCATAAAAAAGAATGCTATAGGTAAAGCCATCGGGCGCAAATCCAAGGGACTCCATTTCTTCCAATACCTTCTTTGCATCATCCATTCTCCGTGCCCGACAAAACCCACTGAGCAATGAATTGAATGTAACTTGACTGGGCTCTACATTCTCCGCCTTCATCCTGTGTCTCAAACCCAAAGCAGCCTCCAATTCTCCCATCTTACAATATCCATCAATCAGCGTATTGTACGTAATCAAACTCGGCACCAAATTCCTCTTCAGCATTTCATCAAACAACTTTTCCGCATCCCTCATTCTCCTCTCTTTACACAAACCACCAAGCACTACATTGTAAACAAACACGTTAGGACTAACCCTGCTCTTTTTCATACTATCAAGCAACTCAAGGGCCCTACTCAGATCCCCCAACTTCACCGCCGCAAGAACTGCCTTGCCATACGTGGACCTATTAGGTCGAATACCCGACCCTACTACCTCCGAAAACAAATCCAACGTCATCTGAAACTGTTTCGAAGCCACCGATGATTCAAGCAACAGATTGAAAGAAGCCAGAGAAGGAAACGTACCGTCTTTTTTCATTAATCTGTACAACTCTATGGCTTCGGTTGCCATTTTGGACTCTGAGCAAACTGCCAAGAGTATGTCCGAGAAAGAGGTTTTCATGGAGGGCGAAGAGAGAGCAAAGAGAGTAAAAAGATCGGAGGGCGAAGAGAAAGGAACTTTGGAGAGAATGAGGGATTTGATGACCTTCTCGGCAGCATCCGTACGGTCCTGTTGGAGAAGGATTCGGAGCTTTCGAACTTGTTCATGGCGCTGTTGGTCTTGAAGGGTGGTAGTAGTAGGGTTCTGATTCTCTGTTAGGGTGGTCTCGGTAGTATTTTCAGGGGCAGAGGCCGAGCAGACACACCGAGAGAGAGGGACTGAGAAGGGGTATCTGAGTTTGATTTGGATAGTGACGAGGAACTTGGGAAGAAGATGGACCCACCTTGCCATTGGAGAGGCTTTCGAGTTTCGAGTTTGACACTGGTACTGGCGTGGTCCGTTCGACCATAAACCCTTGAAAGCTAAGGCCTAACTCCTAAGGGTTTAAAGGTCAGCCGTTTAATATTAAGGGGCCTTTTGTGTTAAGCCCATGATATTTGTGTGGGCAAGTAAGGAAAAGCAGACATGAAATTTCATGAAGCCCAATTTAGTGGTGGTGGTTTCACTAAAATGCGAGTTAATAAAAAAAATATCATAATTTATGTTACTTTACAAGTTGGCTTGTAAGTAGAGTGTCAAATCGTGTTAACGAATCGTGTTCGTGTCATGTCAAAATATGTATATTATACTATATAGGCCAACTCTAACCCGACCAGTTAAGCTTATCGTATCAAAATCTCAAACTCTAACACTATCCGTTAACATAACAGGTCGTACCATATCAATTCATTTTAACTCATTTATGTAAATGGATTGAACAGACCAGAATTTAACCCGTTTGACCTAGTTAAGTTTAGCATAATTTTATATAAATGTTAAAATCACAATATCTATAAAAAATATAAAACTAACTACAAGTCCAAAATTACAATTTAAACAATAAAAATATCAAAATTAAAATCACAAAAATTTTATTTTTAAAATCACAACAATTTTATTTTTAGGTATAAGGGTATAATTGTAACTTTAACTGTCTTAATGGGTCAAATCGAGTTGATTCGTTATCAACCCGTTAAGCAATATTGTCTTAACGGGTCATCCCGTTTTGACCCGAATCAGTTAAGGCTAAAGTCTAAACTCTAACTCATTTTTATCGTGTCATGTTCGTGTTGGATTAACAGGTCGTGTCACATATTATCACATCTATATGTAAGACATCACTTTAAAACAATTATAAAGTAATTTAAATATAAATATAAATATAAAGTGGTAACCTTTCACATCAGTAATACGTATGATGTGTTAATGAGCAGGCTTGTAAACAGAATATTATTATAATAATAATAAGGTTAATGTCATTGATAGGTAAGGACCAAAATAAATTATAACATAGAAGGCAATAAGTAATTTGCAGGTTTCCTTCAAGTCCATAGTAACACAATTATGGCGTTTAAGAGGATGCGAGGAAAGTTAGGTGTGGTGTTCTTGTGAAATAAAGTTTCCAGCTACTACTTGATTGTACGTTTAAATTATATTCCAATGGCCACAATGCCAATAAGATGGAGCTGCTGGTGCGGTGTAGTTGAACTAATGAATTCTTTGTTGGTTCATGAGTTTTTTTAGTAATAAATCAGATTGATTCCAAAACAATAAAATTGAATGGTTAATAATGATCTCCAATTGTATAGATTGTGTGAATCTGTCATAAATTGGCTCTCCATTTGTATTTTTTCTCATTGAATCTCTGGGCTAGTTGGGCTAGTTTGGATAGTGAGATGAGATGGGATGATTTTCAATGAGTTGAATAAAATATTGTTAAAATATTATTATTGTTTTGATATTTGAAAAAATTAAATTGTTTATTATATTTTGTGTGGAAATTTAAGAAAATTATAATGATGAAATGAAATGAGATGAAATAAGATGAAGTAGTTTCTGTATACAAACGAGGCCTTGTAGTACAGAGAGTCAGAGAGAGAGAGAGAGAGAGAGAGAAGAAGTATGACACTTAACAGTGAAGTAAATTCTGTTTTCAACTGTTTATTCCTCTTCAGAGAAATCCAACAAAAGTAAAAGGGGGAAAAAGTTACAAAAGCTCAGAATTACACAAGCTCCTTTATCTGTATAATGCACATCGGCATAACAACAATTTGTTTATAGTTAACTTGCTTTAATATACAACAGAAAACTAACTCTCCCCACTCTCTGACTCAAAATATAATGCTCAACCTAAAAAAAATGACCATACACATCTTTGTTCTTTTTACAAGCCTTCATTGCATGATACTTGTCACTGTGAATGGGATATAATATGTTGCTGAAGCAGAAATCACGGGAACAAAATAGCAGAAAGAACTTCACTGTCGTTTCTGGAGACTGGAGTTCCTCTAAGAGTTGGGGACAAAGGTGCCAACGTACCCAAACCCCATGATGAAAAAGGCGATTGCTTGGATGTAAAGGAATATGAAGAAGTGGTTTTTCCCAAAGAAAACATCGTAGCAGCCACAAAAGAATAGGTAAGCTCCAACTCCAAGCTCTAACAAATGGAGTCTGTCAGAGTTTAAGCACAGAAATGAGGAATGTGGCTCAGATATCATCTTTTATAGATAGTAATGTCAATTTAAAATGAAGGGACGACCAAATTTCATAGCAAGTCAATGGTAGAATCAAGAATGTATTACCTTTCACCAATCCTGAACCTAGGTTTTCTTGGTGCTTTCCCGCTTGCTTTTCCCTTGAGAGCATCTCCTAGTTTCTCCGTCACAATCCATTCATTTACTCGACTGGCCTCTAGTAAACCAATGATGGTAGCCTTTGTTCGGTGTAGGGACATGACATTCTCAAAAAGGATCCAGAAAACCAACAAGTGGAGTGACCTGCAAGATCACCATAGAACATGAACAAGTACACCAGAAAACTCGGCGAGAAATAGATTATATTGGCCCAAGTGTCCAGGAGCAGGGGAACTTGCTTTCTTAGGAATCGTTTGCACAACAAAATTGGATGAAGTTGTCACCCAAAGATAAATTAAAGAACTTCGCATTTCGAAAGCAGTTCAATTGGAATTGGTCCTCCTTCAAAATTGCAAAAACCTCATGCCAGAAATGTATTTGAAAAGACAAGATATAGAACTTTAAAAATCACCAGACCTTGGAGTTCCGACAGCATTGAGAAGGGTGATGATGGAAGGAATATAAACTGCTCCCCACTTTGGAACCGCAACTTCAGGCACCACGACAGTTGCAGGTAGTACAATGCAGTAAAATACAAATGTGTTTATGTGGGCTATGATCTTCCGAACGAAGAAAAAGCTGTAAATTACATGGACCTTCTTCCATAAAGATACTTTCTGCATTTAACGTGTGAAAATAAAGGGTAAGCCACCAAATTATTTTTCTTTTTCCTTCCTCAAACTGTTATGTTTTAGAGAGGGCTGACCTTGTTCCTTAGGATCTCCATTACCATTTTCCGGAAAAGATTAGCTGGACCACAAGACCACCGATGCTGTTGGAAACGATAGGCTTTGAAAGTGCTAGGTAATTCATTTTTCACCTATATATAGTAGGATGAGGCTGATAAGAACACGTATAAAACAGGGTGCAAACACAAACATGAATAAACAGGATCGAGCATGCCTGGTTTACCAATTACCCGCCCATGGTTCTTTCTTCTTTTTGGCTAGCTAGTAAATGCCCACTTCATTTTATATGTACGTGTGTATATATATATATTTATATAAAGTTCCTTACAGTCTACGGAATTCTTGAATCACAAAAACTAATTTAAACAGGCTTTCCTACTTGCATGCATGGCTCTATTGCTGATCAGAGACATTGAGAGATTGGAAGAGCAGTTTTAGTTCAGTCAATTACTGAAAGACATAGGTAATTCAAGTACAAGCATGGATATGACTAATGGATCAATGGTTTTTTTAAGTACCTTGACACTTCCAAGGTATACAAATTTCCACCCTTTGAGACTAGCTCTCACTGCCAGATCCATATCTTCCACCGTGGTCCGGTCCTTCCATCCTCCAGCCTCATTAAGTGCGGCAATTCTCCACACACCAGCCGTACCTGGATCATTTCATTCCCAATATCTTGCTAAAAAACACCCATATAATAAAGTAATATTCCTCAATCCACCTAAGATATAATCGAACATCCTTAATTTTACTTTAAAAAGTTTCAAACCCAACGAATAGAACTAACAATATTATATTAATGACAGGTTCTTGTGGTGGTTGTTTTGCACAAAATTTAATCCTTGTCACACAGGATGTACATACTTACTCCAACTATATATTAATTTCGTACGTACCATTAAATCCGAAAAAGGCATAAGTGGAGGAGCCCACTTCTTGTTCTACAGTGAAATGGTAATCCAATGACATCTCTTGCATTCTTGTCATCAAACACTCATCGGAGTTCACTGCAAAACAGCCCGGAAAAAGCACTGCCACATCACTAACTTAGTTGGCATAGGATGTACAGTACAATAATGATAAATCAGATCACATAAATTCAAACTGTCGGTGAGTAGAGCTTGGATAGACTGTGACTAGGGGATGAGGTCCACCATTTAAGACTGCACATGCATCTGCCGGGCTAGGAGATGAAGAATTAAAGCAACAAGACAGATCTGACCCTTGACATATTCAGTGAGATTTTTTTCCCCACCTTTCAAACTTGTTCTGTGATTCAATTTTTATCATTTTTTCATCGTGTGTAAATTTGAAATTATTTATTATATTTTATTTATAAACTTATCTTAAAAGAGAATAGGATAATGAATAAATAATTTTTTTCGTTCAAACATACCCTTGTGCGATTCGAAAACAATCAAAAAACATTAATGGAGAACATATGGGTAGATCCGCCTAAATCACGTGACATGTTTTTAAACATGATTTGATTTTAACAGGAAATCACTTGGTTTTCTTTTTCGGCCAGAACTGATGATTAACCCAATTTCTTTGGGCCACAAAAATTTTAAAAAAAAATGCTTTAATCATCATCATTCGTAACTGAAATCCGTTGTAGCTTGTTCATTACCATATCAAATTAGGTTTATTTGTAGTTTATTAATAAAGTTATTACTATTAGGGAATTGTACTATTCATTCTCAATCAAGTTTTTTTAACAGAAATAATTTTGACAAATATCAAGTAGATAATCCCGCACAAATCTTTATAAAAAAAAATAAATCACACTTTAAAAAAAATTAAAAAAAAAACTATTTTTTATTAATAAAATTTACTTCTTTACAAATAACTTACACCAAATTTATTTATTTAAAAGTATTTCTAGCATTAATATTTTTGAACCAGTTAATTGCATAGGGAGGGTACAGGCTACTCTCTTATCTCTCTCTCTGCCTGCTTTTCTGAGCATCGATGACAGGAAAGTACTCTCTAATAATCGGTGGCCTCCGAAATAGGAGAATAGGCCTAAAATAAACTACAAAACGCATTTAAGCCTGCTTTTAGCCTTTTGCTATGATAGCTTCTACATCATTAACATATCATATTAAAAATTTTAAAAATTAAATCATATAAAAAAAATTTAATAATTATTTCACAAACTAGACCGAGGGTCGTAACCTAGAAGGACGGTATTTTAGAAGGAAAAAAGAAAAAAAAGACCACACGTATCTCAACCAAGACATCCCTGAGGATGAGATTCTGAACCACGAGTTGGGACCTACTTCTTTTCCTACCAATCTCTCAATTCCCACACAATATAGACCCACCGACAGCCCTGTATGCTTTTAGAACCCAACTAAAATTCTAACAAAATTGTCAAAAAATACATAAATCAGGAATCACAGATTATGTAAACAAAATTAAGGAAAATACAAGTTTTGGTCGATTAAGCGGAATTACCGAATTTCCAGCGGGTCTGAACGAGAGCAAGTTCAGGGTTGTGGACAAGTAAAGGTATGGTGCGCCAAAGAAAGTCAGACTCAGGCTGGAAATCAGCGTCAAAGATGGCTACGTAATCGCACTGTTTCACGTAGCTGCGTTTCATGCCTTCTTTCAGAGCCCCTGCTTTGTATCCATTTCGGTTGTCTCTTATCTCGTACTTTATGTTTATACCTTTGCTTGCCCATCTCTGGCATTCTAGCTCCACCAAGTCCTGCAATTTTTTTTTTTTTCATGCAAATTTTGAAGGACCCGGATCAGTAACTATATAATTGACGAGTTTGGCAAACTGGGTTTGTTTGTTTGATCAGAAAAGTTTGATAATTCTCATGGAAAATTAAACACCTTGATTGTTGGGTCTGTGGAATCATCGAGGACTTGAATGATGATACGATCAGAAGGCCAGGAAAGCCCGCATGCAGCTCCGATTGATAGCTGGTAGACCTGCATTGAAACGTACCAAAAAAACAAAAAGCAAAAACTTTTAAAGCAAAACATATAGCTAAGATGTCATGTAAATCTTGAAAAGAACAGATTAGTGCGTGCTAATGCAGCGTTTGGCTTCATAACGAGAAAGAAAAGGACCTCTCTTTCGTTGTACATTGGGATTTGCACCAGAACCATGGGATAAGCCGAGTTTCCCAGCTCAACGTCGTCTTTCATTGGCTCCCATTTATATCGCTTCTCGGGCTTTCGGCCTAACAGCTTTAGCAGAACAATGACAATGCCCATATAGACCCTTTCAATGAACAGCATCAAGGACATGATCAAGCACAGAACGACTGCAACTCGTAACAGAGGGACAATTAATGGTGCTTTGATCTGAGCCCAGATAATTCCCAGTTGCATGGAAATGTCATCTCTAGCTCCTTGAAAAGCATCGGGAACAAGTGTTGTCGCCGTAAGCCGATCCATTTAAGCCCTTTCCTTTGTTATTTCTTGTCAATAAAAACAGAGCAAAGGCAGGGGAGAAGGTGGTGGGAAGCTAAGAAATAATAGTATCGGAATGTGGTATAGAGTTTGGGAAGGAAGCAGCCCGCTAGATCTGCATGGATTTAAAGAAGCCCCTTTGCGAAAAGAGCACGAATATTTGCTTTTTGTCTCTGCGATTTTGCTTCTTAGTCAAGCAAAAGAATGGAGACAGAGCTGCAATGTCAGTGACTGTGGACACAACAAAGAAAAAACCTAGAACAGACCGAGTTTAGATCTCAATCTACCAAGCTCGTAAACACGCACATATTACAGAAACAACCTCCAGAATCTAAAGGTCGTTAGGCAAAATAAATGTTGTCTTTCTCTTGCAAAAAGAAAAATAAAGAGAAGAAATTCCGAACAATGAAACCCTGTTTCTGCTTCCGTAAACAAGTGATACAGAAGCAGAACCACCGACTTCAAATGTGGTAGCAGAGAGAGAAGAGAGAGTTCTATAACAATGTAAGCTCTCTCTGGTTTGCAACATTTCCTCTTCTTTTATAGTAAATGCTTTAGCTCTTCTTGAGGACCCCAACTGTTCCAACCACAAGTGTGCGGCTTATATAAAACTATCAACAACTAACAACGAGTCCAAAATAATCAACTGCCGGCGACGTCCACCATCCCGGTCATATTTTCCCGGCCATGTGGGCCTGACTTCTTTTCTTTTTATTGGGGGAAACCGACGATTAACCTTTTTTTTTGGTTAATTGCCTAGGAGGATTTATATATATATATATATATATATATATATTGCTCATATGAATACCATATTTATATGCTCATAACTGCGCGTATATAACCTACTTATATTTTATGCTCGAGGCTTTTGATCAAGATTGGGAAAACAAAAATCTATCGCAAATTACATCAATTTTTGTTACGACGCTATATTAATATATAAATTGGTCTATAGTAATGATGTTTCATGACCACTACAGATTACATGTCTATAATAATGTTTATTTTACGAACACTGCCCATGGTGGGGGGATTAAAATTTGAGTGTAGGGCTAGGGAAAATCGTTACCATACATACTAATATCTAAATGACCACAAATCTATCACTTATTTCCTTGAATATATAGCTTGGTCTATCTAAAGCATCATCGAGGATTGTCGACATCATCTCAATCAGTTCACGGACTGAAAATCTTTACATGTCTCCCGAAGTGCCAACCATATGGAACATAAGTTTGCTCAAAGGGTTGCTAACTCACTCCGGTACAGTAACATTACTCATGATCCTGTCACAAATGACTATTTATACTAGATCTACAGTGAATTTGATCTCCCATATATTTCCTTTGTGCTCTGTATTAACTCTGTATTGGATACTCTTTTTTCCTACCTATATATATCTTGGTTGAAAAATATATATATACATATATATATATTGAAATGACCATAACTTAAAATCTTGAGTAATGATTGGGGGGAAAATGTATCTATATGCGTTTGAATGTTGAACTGAGTTGAGTTAAGTTGAGTTGAGATGATAAAATATTGTTATAATATTATTTTTTAATATTATTATTATTTTGATATTTGAAAAAGTTAAATTATTTATTATATTTTGTGTTAGAATTTAAAAAAATTATAATAATGAGTTAAGATAAGTTGAAATGAATTGAGAAACCAAACAAAAATAAACATGTTTATAGACACGTTTATAGCATAGTCATTGAAATAAACACTAATTAACAGAAATCGCTTATAAAATGGTTGGTATATTACGTATAACAACAATCATGGCAACTATTTCGGACCAGCTATTCGTAGTAACAACTTTTGATGATCCAGATTCAAAATCTCAGCGAAAGATAGCGTACGTGGAGGCCAGGTTTATAACATTTATTATTTGAGTGTCTCGATAACATTGTATCATGAGTTTCGCAATAAATAATGTTAAATATAGTACTAAATCACTGACATTAAAAAAATAGTAGAATATAATATTAAAAAAATAAATTTTCATATATATTTTTTTTAAATAGAGTATGCGGTACATTAAAACTATATCTAATATTATTTTTCAAAATTAAACTTGGGTCTACCTTTTTATAAAATCTAGACATTTAATTTTGGACAAAAATGTTTAGTGAGTCTTAATCATTTGTTAATGCTAATATGATTTGTCGTAAAAAGACAAAGATAAATCGTGTAATCAACATAACTTCAAATTTAGAGGTCATTACATTATTTTTTTTGTTGAATTTATTTTAAATTAATTAATATTGCTTAGATTATAAAACAAAAAGGGTAAACGAAAAGCAAAAAAGGCAAAATGAAAAGAAAGAAAAGGACAAGACGGAGACGTCGAGCCAAATTCTGTGCAAGGACTTTAATGCCCTCGGTGTTGTCACTGTATATGTGACAGCTCAGATGCTTCTCATGTCGTATGCTTTTTGTTGAAATTACAGTAGGGTCCTCAGATCTTCGACTGATAGGATTTAAATGCTGGAAGAGTGGTTGGGGTAAGAACTGGCTCGAGTCAGGATTACTTCATGTTTAAACTTTAAAGTCTGTATGTCTTTGACCGACTGTATTTCATCGTCGACCTGAATGTGAAATATACCCTGTTCTACGTTTAGGAGAAAACGTAGAGCTTTGGATTCAAAATCTATCTCAATTCATCTTAATTCATTTTATCTTATTATTATAATTTTATTAAATTTTTACACAAAATATAATAAACAATTCAATTTTTTCAAATCCTAAAATAACTTTATCAAATTTCCACACAAAATATAATAAATAATTCAACTTTTATTTTACTATTTACAAACCATCTCAATTCATCTCTGAATCTAAAATTTTCCTAAATTCTCCAAACAACCAAATCACGAAATGTGTGTTTTTTTTTAAGAACTGCTATTATATAAAAATAATCTTATAAATTGACGTGATTTCATGTAATTTATTAAATCTATTATATAATATAAATAACTTTACAAGCTAACGAAATATATAAAATCACGTCAATTTATAAAATAATTTTTTAATAATTTTTTTGTTATTAAAATATTCCTTGAAGTTTGTTTTTACTTTAAAATCTAATTAGTAGTTAGTTAGTTAATTTTACCTACAAAATATATAATGAAAAAGAGCAATTCTACATATCTACCTACACTCTCCACACACCATGCACTTCAAATTTTTTTTTTTTTTTTTAAACTCAAATACACTAAGTGTGTGAAGTGTGTGATAAATAGTAGAGTGTGAAAAAGATTTTTTCTAAAAAAAATTTAGGTGTGAAGTATGAAAGTGAATAGTAGTTAATGCATAGATTTTCTCATATATAGTAATGTGCGAGGCACATTTGCCCAGGTGAAAAATAACTTATTTTGTAAAATATAAATATATTTTGAGTTAAAAAAAAAACGTAATCATAAGTAAAATAAGTAGTATATAGAGAATTTTTTATGAACTCAATTTCTGCACCTAACAAGTGAAAAGAGATGTGGAGAATTTTTGTGATAGTGATAGTACTTCACTGCAAAAATCAAAGCAATCCAACCGAAGAAAAAAAAATGAGAAGTGGTAAAATGAAGGGTTGGATTTAAATCTTAAAAATTTTAATGTACCAGCAGCAACCTTGTCCTTTAAAAAACATCACACATAGACATCATATCTTTAGATATGATTTGGATCGATGAATGAAATACACATTCATGAAATATTTTCAGGTTACTTTTTTATTAGTTCTAGCAGTTCTCTTTAGTTAATTAAGAATATTATCATATTTAAATTATGTTAAAATTCTAACTATTTATATAGTTATAATTTTTTAAAAATATTTAACAAAATTTTATTATTTATTTAATGATGAAATATTAGTATTTTATAAATGGTTTGATTATTTTGAAATTAGTGGTACTTGTGTAAAATCCTGTATGGCGTGAGATTTTTTAAAATATTAATATTTCATCTTTAGTTAATAAAGTGTAATTTCAAATATTAAAATGGTCTAATGTATAAGAATAAAATTATTATTTATTTATATTCATCATTTATTATGAAATTTAAATTATATTAAAAATTCAAATTAATTAAATAATTTTTTTCTCTTAAAAATGTACAGTAAAATTAATATTTTTTTCCACTTTTTCTTTATTTCTCTCTCTCATTCCCAACACACGATTGCAGTATTACGTTACACATTGACATTGACACGGATTTTTTAAAAAAAATACTGTTCATTACTGTTCATCATACTGTCAATGAACAGTAAAAAAGGCTGATTTAGATTTACTGTTCACGATGAACAGTAATGAATAGTAACAGTTATACGCTCTTTTAAGTAGGCAAATATATATATTTATATATATATATATATATATATATATATATAACATATACTATTGAAGTAGTGATGGTCTGTTTGTCTTTTCACCAATTCGATTGGTTTTTTCCTTCTAATTCTTTTATTGTCGGTCACCACAAAGCTAATTTATGCGTTCAAAAAAAGATGGTGTAAAAAATCATGCAAATGAAAAGCATGCTCGATTGCCATTCCAACATTAGTCCCATGAATATAGGAATCTTTGAATCGTTCGCAATAAATAATGTACTCGATCGTGAATCATGAGCAAATATTATATACACAACGTGGATTTCGCCTAGCTATAATCAAGAAAACAATTGGCCGGCCGGGGAAACTCTCCGCTGAGAATTATTTATTTGGGTTAAGTACAAGGTTAATAGTCCTATTTTTGTAAAAATATTGAGAGTATATTGTCCGACAAGAAATCTAGTCAAAGGGATAAAATATATCCAGCTCAAAATAAGCCTATTAGGTCCAGTCCAATGGGAGACTCTTGGACATACTGATCGGGGGCTCCAGACTGTACTGATCAAGGCTTAACTCGTGGGAATGATTCTTTCTCTACTTCTGGATTGTTGTGCGATTTTTTGCATTAACAGTTAGCGCCATCTGTGGAATATGATTTACTTTCTAAACTCGAAGTGGTAGAAGGATGATTTTATGGCGTGCCGCATAATCTCTGAATGACTATTCTTCTCCAGATAAATATTTTCACCTTCTCTCTTATTATTTTTTATGAATAGCGCTGTTACAAAAAATTAGGGGAGTGTACCTCTCCTCACCTAGGTGATTAAGTGCACTGTGCACTTAAAGTGTTTTCCTTTTATGAACCTGAGGCTGGGAACCCAAATTACCCAACCACTTGAGCTAAAAGCACTATGCACACTTTTAAGTGTACTATGCATTTAAATGCACAGTAAATAAATATGTACACAAACACAGCGGGCAGGTACTGTGCACTTAAGTATACGGTGCTCATGCACTTTCGAACTATGCATAGCTTGCACAGTGCACAACAGGTGCACGTCATTGTGCACCTGGGAACCTCACGGCAGTTTTTGTCGGACGTAGGGTGGCCCCCACCGTGGGGCCGTACCTAGTATTTGGGTCGTGCACAACAGCGTGCACACATAAGTGCCACAGCCGTGGCAGAGCCAGAGCTGCGCTGGTGGTCACCATACAAACTATCGACGTCGTCTGTCTCCTCAGAGGCAGTCCATGATTGCCTCCCCACAACGGAGACCTTGTCGCATGGCCACGTGCATGGGACTGCATGTGGCCGATATTTCCTCGACCTAGTCCCACCACAGTAAGGAAGAGGTGCCGACGGTGAAGTCTGTCTCGGCCTAAGTACCATCGACATGCCCCAATGCACGACAGACAACAGTGGCCTTCGACCATGTACCCCGTGCACACAGCATGCTCACGGCAGTCTGCCGTGAGCCTCTTGATCCCGCTGACAGTAACCACTTGAACCGTTGGCATCCTTTGCCATTTAAGGGGTGGTCCCCGACCACCACGACTGACCCCGGTGGCCCCGCGGCCATACACCCAGTGCACCACTGCACTAGACTCCTTAGCCAGCTGAGTCGTTAGAGCTCACCGACAGCCACCACGAGGGCCACCAACACCTTTTGAAGATACCATGGTGGTCCTCGACCACCACGACTTACCCAGTCATTCCTCTCGGCCACGCACCTAGTGCACAAAATGTGCATTGGACTCCTCAGCTAGCTCACGGCTGAGGTCTCCCCTCGCCCACTAGAAGAGCTCCACTCCTTGGCCATGCTCCATGGCCGAGGTCTCCCCTCGGCCCGTAACTTCCACGGCCATGGTCTCCATGACCAACCACTCCACGACCAATACACTCGTCGACAAATACACTATCACTGTCACTAATATGCTCCAATACACTATAACGGCCAATGGCTTCTCACCTGAGTCCACTAATCATCGCCATGCATCCATGCCCTTGCCAGAACTCATTGGCAAACACAGCTCACGCTATGGACAATAGCTCCTCAGGCAGAGTCCTCAGCCAACTGAGCTCTTACCCCTAGCCTCCCTCTCTGATGTGGCGATACCATCTCCCTTTCTGATGCGGCAATGCCATCTCCTCTCTGATGCGGTGATTCCATCTCCCTCTCCCTCTCCCTCTCAAGCTCTCAGAGCCTATATCTTAGGTCTCTCTCTCTCTCTCTCTCTCTCTCTCTCTCTCTCTCTCTCATGGGATAGTTGATATTTATTGTTTGGATCTGTATAGTTGATGTTTACTGTTGAAGCTGTATTGTTGAGAAATTTGCATGACTCATGGGAACCAATGTTCACACCGATGAGCTGACGGCAACCGATCGAAACTACGTTGGCCGGTTTTACCACTCTCTATCGATAGGTTATGGTCGGTTGCTCCTCCCTTTTTTCTCTTATTGATCGGTGTCGGTTTTACCCAAAAATCGTGCCAAATGAGTCAGTTTTTACCCTTAATTTACGCTGTCGAGTTCATATGCCTCCACGTCCGAGTTCATTTCCCACCATGTTCGAGCTCTGTGCTCACATTTTACGTGGTCGAGTATACCTCCTGTCACACCGAGTTCCACGCTCGCCATTTACGAGGTCAAGTTCATCTCCCAAAACGTCCAAGATACACGCTCTCATATTACACAGTTAAGTACACCTCCCGCCTAACTCTATGCCCAGAAATCTTTTATCGCCTAACGCAAATGAAACAGATAACCATGAATCCACTCCGGGGATTTATTTCTTTACAGACCTCGGTGGATCATTTCGATTGCTTATTTTATATTTAAAGATTCTCAAAGTCTTTTTTTAAACAAATGGCCCTTAAGAATCACGGGCAACTGGAAAAGATAAAATATACCTTGTCCAAAGTAAGCCTACTAGACCCAGCCCAATGGGAGATGTCTCACCACTAGAAGACAATGGAAGAGAGAGGAATAAGAGATAAGGAGGGGACAAGGAAAATAAGGGTGTCAAGATAAGAAATGGGAAGAAAAAATGAGAAAGTGGAGAGAAAAAAGAATGTCAAATACTCAAGGGAAAGGTAATCAATCATTACCACTCCCTAGGGGCACGCGAAAAGAGGGACACATGAAAAGAGGGGCACATGAAAAGAGGGGTACGTGAAAAGAGGGGCATGTGAAAAGAGGGGCAGATAAAAGGAAACAACCAAACAATTTCAAGGGCGAATTCTATTTCTTTTCAGCTTCTTTAACCTCTCGAAAGGGGTTCTGACGAGAACATATTTTCAAGCAAATATATTTGAGATCTCCATTGTTCAATAAAAAATAAGAGGTTATGAGAGATTGTAAAATAAGTTTATTATAGTGGATATTCCAATCCTAAAACTCCGTGGATGTAAGCTTTATGCTGAACTACGTAAATATGTGTGCTTCCATCTCTTTTATATTCTCAGTATTTATTTTTCATTCACTGTTATAAACGTACGCATAGCAACACCGGACCATGTTGGGGTCTCCAGACCATACCGATCGAGACCCAAATCGTCATAACGGGTGGGGAATGACTATTTCTCAACTTTCGAATTATTTTGCGATTTTTGACATTAAGACCTAGCATTGACTAACTTGAGTTTAATTATATATATATATGGATGGATGGATGGAAAATATATATTGCGCAATATTTCAATATATTTAACACAGCAGTATGATTTACGTGGTTGATTATGTTGTACGTACATATCAAAGATAATCTGAAATAACATAACGTCGTACGTTTATAGCAATTAAAAAAAAGTGTAGTTAATATAATAACAGATCCAAGACATTTGAGTGTCTCTGGGACCTCCACGACCGGAGTATCCTCCCGGCCAGCATGTCTCACGTGTACATATATACCTATTTCCCAGCACCTGCCACCACAAGTCTAGCTGCCACTCATGACTGCAAGTGCGCATATGGGCCTTGTTTTGCACGACAAAAATATACATCATGCTCTGGGTCGGGGTTATGCAGAAATATAGTGAGAGATCCGGAGTTTTGAAATAATATTTATTACAGACAGCCAAAGCTGACATCATTTTCTGCTGGTCAGTTGCTTCCATAATTAATTTAATTAATTTAGGTCTACGTATAACGTACATTAGTATAATGTAAAATTTCATATATTATATTATTATTTTATTTTCATTTTATTAAGTATGATGTGATATATTTATTATTATTAAATAATTATTTATTATATATTTATTTATTATATAATGAATATAACACACCACTTAATACAATTAAAATATGATAAAAATGTGAAATATATCATTACTCATACATAATATATATATATATATATATACATACTAGTAAGATGTTACGTGCCTCAGACACGTATGTGCAGTTCAAAGCAGTAATATATTTTATTAAAATAAAAATAAAGTACATATATCTTATTATTTTATTACTAATATATATCTTAAAAGTTATTAAAAAATAGGTTATTTGTAAATTATTATAATGCTTTCCTATTATAATGAATACAAAAAGACAAATCTACATAATCTGTTTTCTTATTATAACGTATTTTCAAATTGGAAATTGAATCCATGATTATTATTATAATAAATCTGCCTTATTAGCATATTTAAACATATTAATAGTGGAATAGAAACCAACAGAAATCATAAAAGTAGTCATAAATAGAATGTAAATGAAAATACAATTGTATCCCTGTATTCAGTAATTATTACAAATGGATGGAAAGTTAATGAAAATCAACATATTCTATTAAAACAAAAAATTTCTGTCAAAATAAGAAAATTCTATTTTATAGACTCTTTATATATAGAGAAATAGGGGGCCGTGACGTGTTTTATGTATTTGTATCGGAATAACATAATTACTCGTAAAATGTAGAAAGAAATGCACCTGCCGACGAAACTCATGACTAGATCGTTCATTGTTGCCACTGATTCGCAAGGGACAAAATCAATCGAAAGCGATGGCTCCTTTCGTACTAACATGTTGTCCATTCTTTAAAGCGTATAAATATTATTGTTGATCTTTTCGATTGATAAAAATGTCCTGTCTATTCTTTATGACCATCAATCAGTTAAAACTAATTCCCACACTCAAAAGTTAGCAAATATTAAACATATATAAATAAATATATTATATATATATATATAAGTTTTACTACACAATTTCCACCACATTTTATATTTTATATTTTTTTAAATTTTTAATATTTTTTAAAATTCTTTTTTGAGTTTATTCTTTTAAAATTATTTTAAATTTTTTATTCATTATTCATATAATAAATATTTAATAAAAATAATAATAAAAATTAAAAATAATGTAAAGTGTGGAGTGTTAGGAAGGTGTGAAGATTTTTTGTATATATATATATATTAAAGAATGGTCGGAGATCTGAATTAGAAATACTGAACAATAGCAATCACAAGGCACCAAATTAAGAGAGATAAAACGAAAATGAAAATGGAGCCGACATGTTGGTTCGGTCCCCTATTTTTTTACCAACGAGCGCGTCGAGAAATTGCTTGCCATGGAGATTGTTTATAAAGCAATATTCTGTATAATTATTGATAGTTGTGACTCATTTGTTGGAATTGGAACGAATAAGAGATCCAATCTCTCATCCTCTCAATTACACTGAATAGGGTATAGCAGCCAAACATCAATAAAAGAGATCAATACAGTTTGCTTCTTAAAAATCAGATGAAATAAGGTAAATCCATCTACGATATTGGAGCGGTGCGAGTTCAATTTATATCTTTACGTAACGTGCGAGGCTCATGCGTCGGTAGGAATATAAATAACTGGAGGGTCGTGATATTCAACCAATGGACTAATGGGGGAAGCCAAGCCGCCAGTGATCATGCCTGTCGGACAGGTGTGGGCTTATGCTGGGTTGACTTCATATAGGCCTAGCTAGCTTCTCACATTTAGAAAAGTTTAGACAAAATAGGGGAAAAGAGGAGAGAAAACAAAAAAAATGGAGATGAAAAATATGGAGCAGAAAGAGAGACCGGAGCAAATAGAATAGCCGGCAATAATTTTGCATCAGAGGGGTTCTGACTTCTGATCATCGGTCTCTGACGTGGGCAAGTTTGAGAGAACATATCGAGTACTGATCATGTGTTCTAACTTGTAAATAAAAAGCAGCAAGCTAACTGATCATGAAATCATAAGATACTTGACACATGCTAATATTATAAGAAAAAATATATTTACAACCGTGAATTATGTAACCACCGCGTAATCGCTTTGAAAAAAGTGAATAAAATATAGGATCCATATGAAAAAAATTAATTTTTTAATAGTGAACTCTACTTTTTTTCAAAATGATTACGCAGCAGTTGCACACTTCACGGTTGTATGTAGAATTATTCAATATATAATTCATTGCTGACATCTACTCAGAAATTCTCTAAATAATATTTTTTATTCAACTAAGAGAATAAAAGAAATTTGTATACATTATACTTAAGTAATGCTATATACTACACTTTTATCTTATTATTGATAAAGAAAATGAGAGAAAAAAGAGAGAGTCTCATATGGCATAGATGGTAAAAAATGGGGGATATCGAAGTGACCGTACTGAGGCCGGCAGCCATGCACTATTTTTTCCTGTTTTGTTGAATTTGCAAACTATCAGCTTAAAATTTTCGTTAAAGTCGACGGTGGGTGAACTAAATTAGGCAGATCCTAATTAAGTTAATAAAATAATTAAGGGATTAAAATGTTTTTTTTTTAAATTTTTTAAAAGAAAACAGCATTGTCACTGATCTATCTCTCTCTCTCTATTTTTATGGGATGTCACTGGTCTTTCTTAATCTTCACCTAATATTCCTATGTTGGTCAAGAAGAAAGAGATAATACACTCATCCGCATTGCTAATATTCATTAGAAGAAACTTAAATCTCAAATTGTAAATCATTACCTTTCATACATCGCAGTGAAATCACATTCCTCAGCACCTTATAATTATTTATTTATCTAACACTCATCCGCATTAAGGGCTTTTAAGGTTCATTTTTTCCCGAATATTTTTGTATTTTAAAGCCAAAGGGGAATCCGGCTGCTATGTCCACTAAATAAAGCATATTTTGGTTGGTGGTAGAGCAATTACTACCTCCTTTATCCTTCCAAAGGTGAGATTCGCCATTTATTTGTAGTGAATCTGGATATTTTGTCGATAAATTTATCAAAAAATCTTATAAGTTTAAAAAGTTAAACATTAATGATAATGATCAAGAGGATTTGTTTCATCTCTTAGATACAAAATCATTTGCATCATCTAACATTAATGAATTTAGTTAAAGTGATTTCGAGTTTCTGACATCATTTGACATATATATTTGGATCGGAGGACTACCGTAAGGTGTGTATTTGAAAGAACTTGGAGTTGGGGATTTTACCTCAAGAACTTCATTCAATATTTGCCACATGCAAATTCATTAATTTAGGTAAAATTGATAATTGGTGGGGCTGAAGGCCCATAGCACACATAATGGAAACGATATCCTATCCACCATGTCTCAGCTAGCTTAAAAAACAAAAATATTTTCAGTTTGATCGCTCAAGTACTTGTCATGTGGAATGTTTGCGTTTGTGTCCAAGTTCAGCAGGACGCCACACCTTATAATTTACATCCATTTCACTCCTAGTTGTAACTTAATTCCCAAGGTTGTCAGAGAGAGTCAGAGTTAGGCCCTATATATGCTGTGTTGCCTTTTGTAGTACTTAAAGAAATAACATCTGTCAAGTACTTGATAAAATAAGAATATATGCCTATTTTCGTTCTTTAATTCTATACACGCACATATAAAATACCATTTTTTGTTGATCTCTAAATTTAAAAGAAATATTTTCATGAATATATATATATATATATATATATATATATATGTGCGTGTGTACTTCCTGCCTGCAAGTGGGTCTCTTGTCCAAAACTTGCCTACAGATCTTTGGACGTTTTAAAAAATACATGTCACATTGTCACTCTTATCGGTATAAGTACTCTATTATTATTAGCAGCATGCTGCTGCTGCAATGAGGTGGAATTCCATCAAGATACCTTCAGTTCAGACCCATTCTCTGGGAGTAAATTCCGGATACCAGATCTCACCCAAAACCGTGCATCGGACAATTCAAGAGAACTGAGAACTTCCAAGTACGAAATCATGCATACCTGAATACACATTCCCTCCAATCCCGCACTTCGGCCTAATGGGTTATGCTATTCATTATTTCACATTACACACTATATATATTTTTAATTTTTTTATTTTATTCTTGCTAAACTAATTGAATTGTTCTACTTATCATCTATATACCATATATTTGTTATCAAAAAAAGGAAAAAAAAAATTAAAAGAGGTGTAGTGTGTGGGATGATAATTAAAGTAGAATTATATTCTTGACTAATATGCTGCACTATGAAGAGTAACATCTTTGTAGCTAGTTTCATAGTAATCACACACACATATATGGGCAGAACAATCATATAGTATAATTGGTAAACCAAAAAATGTGGTATTAGAAATAAGATACATCGTGGCAATATTTCGATATATATTTCATCTTACTCTTTACCCTTATATATATGTTCATGGAACATTAAGTAATGAAGGTTCGTGATAGTGAATTATTGTCATGCATGGGATTTCCTTTTAGCACTATCTGTACAAATTTCCCACCAAACTCGAGATGTGTCAAAGGGCCCAGAACAAGCAGCACGACGCAGCTAACACTAAACACAGTAACACATGCACATTATATAACTCATGATCATCCTAAAAAAAAAACTCGTTTTTTTTTTTTTGTTCAGAGAGTCATTCTAATTTCCTACCAGTTGTCTAACATTGGCAAGGACAGAGTGCCAAAGTGGCTTACCATCTGCACTCCTTTAGAGCTGTTTGGAGGTCTTCGCTTAGGATACTTTTTGCCAACTTTTTACATTAATGATATTTCAGTGTTCTGTATGTCTGCCTAATCATTCATGTTATCATTGTTAACCAGGTAAGGCCCCAAAAACGATTGCTAGCAATGCCAATCATTTCTAACCTTTCTATTTTCTTTAACCTGATCGTACTTGTCGTCTCTTTAATATAATTCCCTTTTGCTTATTAATTATGCATTTCAAGGTGTTATCACTTCTGGTAATTATGTAATATTTCTAGTCAATTATATATTAAATCTCTAATTTGGCAGATGGTCCATCACTTTCAACCAGTCACTTTTACTCTTCCAAGTGTCTTCTATTCTTTACGCACTACTCCATCCAATATTTAGTATTTTCACATATTAAGCAAGTGATTCCAGTTCCTAAGCTTGAAACATACATTTACAGGGAGAAAACGACTTCACCAAACGAGCGTGGAAGTCTGTGATCCCGGCGACTTCTAATTAAGAAGCATCTGTTCTTCCTTAATCTTTGGTCCAACATTAATTCTTCGAAAGCTAATTGAGTTTTTTTTTAAGAGGCGGGCACCTCAAATTTTTATTGAGAAATGCGGAAGAAAACCTTATTACACCAATAAAACATATACCAAACAAAGGAAATAAATAAAGACGCCGATCCCAAAAAGTCAATTAAATTTTAATGTTAGGAAGGCCAATCTTATCTAAACGAATCATGTTCTTTAGCTTTCATGGTAAAGAAACAAACGAAGTAAATCTCCTATCAAGACCCTCCTCTCCCATACGTGCAAGAAAATCCGTCAAGACTGTTTCTTTCTCTAAATTGATGCTCAATTTTAAAACGAATCCTATGTAGACTATTTATCAAACCATCCCAATAGTCCCACAAGTACCAAGCCGTGCACCTTTAACCGGTTAACCAATTAACCACCAACCTAGAATCACATTCTATTGCCACCTGTGAGAAACCCATCTCCTTGCAAACACCAACACCAACAATTATTAGTACCATACCCAAAATGCAAAATGAGAAGAGAAGGGGCCAGGGTAGAATTCCTGAATGAATTTAAATGCTGTGGCAACTACCCGAGCCATACAAGAAGTACTCTCTCTATGGGATCCAAAGACCAACCAGCTCCTGATTCATGATGATCGAGCCCACCAACTTCTTGGCTACCGATGGTTAAAACCACCGACACGAATTTTTCTGTCTTAGGACATATCAATTTGGGCGTCACAAATGTAGTAATCTCATTAATATATATATATATATATATATATGAAAAATGGAGTGATTAATTAGGACCTGATCTAAAAATGTTGATCAAATTCCTTTAATGTAGGTAAAAATATAACTGCATTTATATGGAAATGTCATCGTAACCTGACAAGACAATGATGTAGCTAGGCACCAGCTACCAATCCAATAATCATTATTCTCTATTTTTCAAGCCCTGTGCTGTCCTCCATTCCTGCAGTAACACAAACGATTTCTTGGTCTTCAATTAACAACTAGATCAAAATGACGGTACAACGTTCGGCCTGTGAAAGATGCACTACATCTTAATTAAACGTACACGTGATGGCTAGGTTGGTCAGTCGATTCGATGCCACTGCCAGCTCTGCGATTAGTTCTTCTAAATGATTCATTCATTTGATTCTTCAAACTATATATATATATATATATATATATGTGTAACAACTTCAAGGAGACCCGTCTCGGCCATGACAAGAAAGAATTACGTGCCAAAACAGAGTCGATCAGATAAAAGTTTCCACGGTCAAGTAGTTCTAGTTGAGGTTACCAACTCGATGCTGATCCTAGTTCTTAATGTACGTACCTTTGCTATAGTTGAGCTAAGTCCAAGTCTTTCGTATTGTCAAGATCAAAGGATAAACCATGTGCTGATTCTTCTCGGTTTTCTAAAGCTATATATTGAGGTAGGAGATACAGTGATCGTAAGGGAATAGTGTCATTGAGATAGTCTGTCGCTGCCCTGCAAGACCATAGCACGTTGCCTAGCTGGACCAATTAAGTTGAAACTATGGCTATCCCTATCTTGAGAAACTCAAACGAGCTGATGACCGAAGGTATTGAGCTGATAGAGTTGGGACGTCATCGGTGGAAGGATAAGAGTTTCCTCGAACCGAGTAAACTCCCTCACACCCATTTTAAAATATGACAACAAAAACAAAAACAGAAAAAAACAGAAAAACTCTGTTTTCTACAAAGAATGCGAACATTTCCTGCAGGCAAAAGAAGTTTTCTTAGCTATATAAACTTCAGTTTTATACAGAAATTACTGGTTGGTAGTTTGCAATCCATGGGGGCATCAACTCAAGTGTGATAAGTATGCACCAAAACCCATTCATCTGGGATCGGGCTTAATCCCATTCCTTATTATTAACACCTATAAATAATAATGTCGGTGACGACTTATGATCAGTTTGTGCATTTTTTAAAAAAAAGTTATATTATTTACAAGAACGTGACTAAACTCATGTATTATAATCATTATAAAAAGTCAAAATTGATCAATATATTAATCAATAAACTTTTAACTTTTTCCCATATATGTCGGCAAGAAACGACAGAGTTGGTCGAGACAGGAAGTAAGAAATGGCTTGTCAAATATAAAGCCCAACTCCACAACTGACGAGAAAGTAGGCGCTCTAGCCTCTAGCTCACGTAGTTGGGCTGGGCTGAGATCGTAGTTAGTCGGAATTAAACGCTCGGAGTGTGATCCTATAAAGTTTCGGTAGGTTATAAATCAACCCATAGAAGTTTACTCTATCATGCCTCATTCTCTACTGAAAACTCGAGAGAATTAACAAAACTAATGCCGCTTCATGGCATATAAACCGGTTCTTCAAATGAAAATTTTAGATTCAAAACTCCCCACTCCCTTGTATAAAAAAACAAAAACAAAACAAAACTTATCCCCAAAATATATTTAAAAAAAAAATGAAGAATTAACGAATATAGGAAATCCAGCCCATGCAATAAAATTATCCGACGTTTTAAAACCGGAACGGGCAATGATGATGATCGATAAAAGCTTGGACAGAAAAACAAATCAAATCTTGACAGTCAACTGACGATCAAGATGCTTGTTACCACGCACCACAGGAGTATACTTCGTCCCCGAAAACGGGGAAAAAAATGGTGTTGCTGCTAACCATTCATGAGAGCATCATCCTCTCTCAGTTTATTGGAAGCCTTACTGTGAAGAATTGCACAATGCTGTGGTTTTTCCAGTTAAGAACAGTATGGTCAAAAGGACATAATTGCAAATTTGTTGCAAATTCCAGTTATGCAAACAAATTACGAATGGACATTATTATTGCAAATTTGTTGCGATCGAGATAAAATTAGAAGGAAAAAAGAAAGCCCATCAAGAACAGAACAGTCAAATGGAAAGAAAGTAAAGATACAGAAGAAAATGATCTTGATCTTACAGTCCACGAATATTTTCATAGTTAAAATGATCACACAGCAGTTCAAGATAAAAATTTGAGGCTGCATTCGTTACTAGTTCCTAATCCTAGCTGGGCATTTTTCAACATTTTATATCTATATTTGTTACAGAGTAATTACTCAAATTAATCAGAGTCTTGTCACTTCAGCCTCCAAGCCTCCTAGATACACCTGAAATGAAATTAAGACACCAAGTGGCAAAACTCAGATATGAAAGACAAAAATCATATCAGCAATGAAAGGAAAAAGTAAAGAAAATGCAAGTCTACCTACGATTCTATTCCCCAGAAGCAGATACATTGATATCAGGAGATGGCCTCTGATCTGAGGTTGACTCTGATCTATTCCAACCAGCACTATCCAGTGTGCCATTTGGGTTTTTCAGTTTATCATCACTCCTGCAGTTATCTGCTTTTGCATTGTTCTGCCCCTGTAACTGCATAGGGGCAAAAATGGTCTGGTCATCAGGTTTTGCTAATTGTGAAAGAGGCCCCGCAGCTGTCACCATGTCTGAATCAGCGCTTGAAATTGGGAACATCATGGTTTGTTCTCGATGGTGCTTCCTTTTATGTGCCTTATAACCGTTTGGCACGAAGCTTCCAACAACGAGCTGCAAATCAAAAACACCAAATATAGTTTTCACTTCATACTAATAAAACTAGTTCAATGTTTTTTGTCTTTCTGGTATATGTGTCAGAAATACGTTGTCATAACATCATGATGTAAATTCAGGTCAGCGTGCATGGTGAAAACATTTTCCAGCAGTGACAAAACATGGTTGAGGCTCTATATTTTGCTCACGCACCCTAGGAGGAAGAGGCACATTGACTCTGATTGAGTGCCATAATTGATGCTGCATATTGCACAGCGCCAGGATCTAGATTCTCAATTTCTTAGTTTATTCTCTCATGAATAAATTTTGATAATCCCAGTATAGTTGCAACCATATTTGGAGGAAATGCCTCCTTCACAAAATACAGTAATCCCAAAGCTACTAAACAGATATTGATACAATATTATGTCTGTAATTCTCATATTGTAGTAAGAAAAATGCTCAACAAATAAGAAACGTATGCATCGATTAAGCAATTAAAAAAAAGGCCTCACTTGGATGGGGCCAGCAGCCATTAGCAAACCAACAATGCCACCACCTATTACGCGACCATCAGGACCAGCCAATGAGATGCTTAATCCACCAGTCGGACCTCTTGTACCACCGCTATCAGTGACCGTGAATGATCCAGACAAAGATAATATCTCAAAGCGGCCCTACAAGAAATTTTTTTAATTAGATATATATTGGATGCGAAAAAGTTAATTCCGTCATGCATATATCTATAAGCAGTATAAAATCATCAGAAAAAGCATAGGGCAGCAACCACAAATTATATGGTTTACAGACAGAAAAGGCAGGTCTATTATCCAGGATTATTTTGAAATAGGCCTATATCAAGTCTTCTACACGGTTTTACTGGACATATTGGATCCATTACACATTTCTGCAGGCTTAATCAGGCGGAATGGAAATCAACTCCAGAAAAAAATACACAACCTGCTGATATTTTGCATAGCATAACCTATATAAATGCATTGTTTCTTTCAAGCTGAATAAAAGAGGAGAAAACTACACAACCTGCTGATATGTTTGGGCAATGATCTTTCCATTTGAAACTTGATTCAAATTGTCAACTTAAGTCAAATCGTGTTCAGAAGGCTTGAAAATTATTAAGGTAGACAGATCTAGAAGTATCTTGCCTAAAATAAATTTGATAATATATGCCTTGAGTGGGTTTACTTGCAAGTTTGGGGATTCTGGTAAAAGTCTTAAGCACTATGGAAGTAGATAGGAAAGGTTAACCAGATCATATTCCTCCTCGCAGGAAGGAGCAATAACACCTCACTGCCCCCAACCACTCTTACAAAGAGAACACCCTCCTACCTTCTTATTGAAATTATAACTATTAGGAGATTTGACTATGCTTGCCCAAAATTACAAAATGAAAAATTCAATGAAAATGCAAGAGAAAAATGACAATAATTTGACTGAAAAAGTACAATTTTGAGAACATGCCTCGTATGTCAAGATTCCACCAGAAGAACCAGGTTGGCGAATTGTAACATTGGAAACAGCTCCATTGGCAGAGAGAACGCATACTCCTCGAGGTCCCTTTTGAGCAAAGGAAATAATTTTTCCTGCAACATCCTGCAAGATAAACAAGAATCTCAATCAGGATTGGCGCAAAGACCCTCAAGAATTACCAATATCGTTGTTATCAGCTATAATTGAAAGAAAAGCCAATGATAGTATTTCATGTGGGTTTGGGCCACATTGTATATATATATATATATATCATCTTCAACACATTACCTCCCCAGTATTAACAGTCACCACGTGCGGTGTGAAGTCCCCTCCGGCCGTGTTCGCAAACAATTCACCTAAGCAGATCAACGTCCAGATTTAAGATAAGTTAAGCTGACAATATGTTAAAAGCAACATGCCTATATATACTGAAGAATTAAGCTCCATACGGCATAACTAGTATAGATATCTTCATCTATCGTGTTTATTTGACAGAAACAAAAACCCTAATTTCTAATTGAATTAATTTTCCAATTTGGTAAATAAGACAATGAAATGAAATGGATCGACATTCCTTAAATTTAGGAATTTCTTGCCTAAATTTTAAAGTTTATAGATGTCCTTATAAAATTTTTAGACAGTCTTAAATATTTAAAAATAAAATAACCCAAATTTAAAGTTCAAAATGTGAGCTAGAGACACGTAATATACGTCCTTGTAAATTTTTTACATTAAATGTTTAAAATTTATGCCATCCATGCGTTAATCTTATACTCTAAAAGTTTGAACAAAAGCTCAAGCAACCCAAATACGTCTTAATAGCTTAGAAATGACTATTTAGACGAAAATAGAATTAAAAAAATAAAAGAACAAAATCTTGTTGTGGTGGGTAAATCCATCTTTGTTGACCAACATAGGAAAGGTGCAAAGTCCATGCCACCAACCACAAAATTTAAATAAATCTTTCTTTCTTTTCCTACATTTTCTCAGCAACCAAACAGTAACAATACTGGCCTCTCAATCACCTGAAAACCAGCTGTACTTTTCTTGAACTCACCTAAAGAAGCAAGAAGCTGCCAGTTGCCAGAGCCAGGAGGCCTGCCTCGTCCCCTTTTGGAAGAGAACAGAGAAGGAGGAGTGGGAGAAGAAGGCGAAGAAGGCGAAAAAGCAAACCCTGGCGATGGTGGCACTGTGTACGACTGCCTCAGGTTCCCATCTGCGTCGTACTTTCTTGGCCTCCCTCTCTTCTTTTTCCCAAGAAACTCAGCGCTCCCTGGTGTCATACTAGTTGCTGTTGTAATCGTGGTTGTTGCGGTGTTCGGGGCTGTCGTTATGCCAAGGCTCGTGTCTACGGCCATGTTCACCACCACCTGAGGTGGCGCCACGTTGCTCAACGGAGCTGGGGGTGAGTCGGTGTCCGAGTTGCCGAGTGACCCAGAAACCGTGCTCTCCTTCTCTTCCATGAATAAAATACGTTTGAACAGGACAGAGAAGCGGATGTACAGCCAGGAAGGTTTTGTTTTTCGATTCTAGAAGAGGAAGCGAGGAAGATGAAGAAGAAGTTTGAACAAAGAGGCTGTATTCAAATGGCGCCAGAAGTAGCGAATGGAAGAAGGGCTGCTAGCTGTAGCTTTTCTTCTTTTTTTTTTTCTTTTTAACTTTGGTCGCAGATTTCATAAAAACTTCCCACCATTAATGGTTGGAAGGCAATGCAGGAAAATGACTCGGAACAAAACTGGCCGGTATGGTATTTTCTACTCTTTTTTTTTTATTATTATTATTTTTGGACTTTATATTAATCTAATGGGCAGAATTACCGGAATACCTACCTAAGTTTATTTTATTATTTTTTGAGCTGCTCCCATAATTCTAAGTTCCACAAATTCTCGAAAGAGTTCTGCTGAATTTGAGTTTAATAAAACGGAAGAAATAAAGATATATAAATTATATTTATAATATTTATTGAGTATTTAATAAACTTATCAAACAATTATAAATATCGTATAATCCATTTATATGTATTGTTTTAAGCTATTAATATGTATTGAAATCAGTAAGAGAAAATTATTCGTCATCTTTACCCTTTGCACCGAAATGGTAATCGATGATGAAGGACAATAGTGTAATTGTGAGGGAATTCCTCTCTTGGGCGTCGTGTATAGGAAGGGATTAGCGGAGTGATTATAAAAGCAGGCTTTATGGAAGTCTCCAAAACAGGATTTAAATATCGGGTCAAACTAAACTGGTGCTTTCCTGTAAAAAGCCTTATAATAATGCTTTTGTTTATTTTATTCTATTTTTAGCAACAAAATAAAGCTCGCTTCGGCATAGCCTTAATTTAAGTTGTGTTTGATTGCTGACTTAAAACTCAATTTATTTTTAATTTATTTTTAATATTTTATAAAAAATTTAAACTCATCGCAACCTAATATTTTAATCTAAAAAATTAAACTCATTTAAATAGAATTTATAAAATATTATTATTCACAACTCAACTCAACATTTAAGCGTAATCTAAATGTTTCCAAACCTAAATCCCAAATTTTTTTTTTTTTTAGAGGAATATTTTGTAGTATGTTTTATTTCCAAAGTGACGTTGTGATCATCGCAACACTTCTAGTTTTTACTAAACCATATACCATCTAATGCTATTTAATATCAGATCTATTTTTCTCTAAATTTAAACGTCCAATCTTTTCGATATTAAGAAGAATATTACAACTATTGACATTTTTCTTTTTGACGAGTAATTGTTTACATGAACTTGGAGTTTATTTTTTTTTTAATTTCCTAATCAATACTTTTAATTTCATAATAACATATAAAGAACATTTATATTATCTTTAATATACATAATATTATTCTGCAGCACCTACGTGTTATCCATAAGTTAGAGTTTATGTATAATTCAATTGGTATATGAGGTTTAGTTTGAATCATTTGATCATAACTATTGGTACAATAATATGTGCTCTTTTCCATATATGTAGTTAGTGAAACAACATTTTCTTGATAAATATCGTCTTGTTCCATTCCTTATACTAAAGAATAAGAAAAATGCTACTATGTCGCCGGTAACATATCGTTCAAATGTATCGTTTGGTGAAAAAAAAAATTTGTATTTTATTTAGTGATTGAAAAAGTAATTTTAAATGTATTAATATATTTTTTAATTTTTAAAAATATTTAAATCTATTTGAATAGAAAAAAATAATAATAAATAATAAACAATCAAGTAAAACAGACTATTCTAAACAGCACAGTAGTCCGACTCGGGCAGGTTTGGGGCCAAAACCAAAACACAAAATTCTCATCTCATCTCATCTCATCATTACACCTTTTTCAAATCCTCATACAAAATATAATAAACAATTCAACTTTTTCAAATCCCAAAACAATAATAATACCAAAACTTAATATCTTAAACTTAAAAACAAAACACAAAATTCTCATCTCACCCCCAAACCTACCCTAAGAATAAAAAACAGGGTGACCGTTTGATTTTTCTTTATGTTTCTTTTTTATTTTTTTTTAAATAAATAAAAGAACACATGCAGAAAATCAATTCCAACTCTGCAAAAAGCATATGT
Source organism: Juglans mandshurica (assembly GCA_022457165.1). Lineage (NCBI taxonomy): Eukaryota > Viridiplantae > Streptophyta > Magnoliopsida > Fagales > Juglandaceae > Juglans > Juglans mandshurica. Next base: position 33,535,332 of record CM039626.1, read on the forward strand.
GTCGAAAAGACCGTTGACTAAACTTATTATACCCTATTATTGGCCCTGTTCGTCCGTTCGATTGCGCCTTCAGTGCTGATTTAACGGTAATGATCTAAGGCGTGGAATATGGAGATCATTATTATACAAAATATCTTAAATATATAATTATTTTTTATCATTTGAAATATAATTTGATAAAATATGACTTATTTTCTGACGAGAATTTTGTATATAACGAGTAATTATCAAATATAATGAAGCTCGTTAGGCTGAGAACCCGTTACATGAAACCGAAATCGTAGCCTTTTTTTGTTTGATTTTTAATTTCGTGTCTAAGAGTTTACTACATCACTAATATTATATATAATCATATGATTTTAACGGTCAACACGTTCTTCCATTCATATCGATCGATGAGGCTTGCTTTGTCCAAAGTTCAAACTGTGTACGTAATTGATTTGGTGACATGCAACCTGTTTTTGGCTGAAATATATAATATAATCTTTCATTTTTGGCAGGTTATTATCATTAATTTAAAAGGGTCGATGGTATAATTAATGAAACTATAACAATTAAATCATATAAAAAAATGATTCATATGAATAGGTATTTAAAATGAAACATCCTGCAAGTGTTCATAACCGATGCGGAAAAACAGAGTGAGAGTGCAGTTTTTTTGTGATCAAATATTCAACTCGCTCAAATTCTCAATGAGTAGCCACAACTAAAAGCGGTTTATAATTTAAAAATAATAAAAATTTATAAATTTATTTTTATATAATCTCTTTGTATATGTTACAATTATTCACAAATAAATATGAATAAAGAATGATCTTTCCAATTTGGCCAGATGGCGGTGATTTTTTATTTTTATTTTTATTTCTTAATTTAGAGAAAAGAAATAGCAATTTGCTTGCTTGAGATTGGAGGAAGACATGCAAAGTAGCAGCTGGGTGTGAACGACGTCAGATTCCACGTGAGGAAAGTTGGAAACAGCTCCTTTCCGATGGGGTTTGGTTGCTCGGCCATTTTCTTTGGTTACCAATACCTAACACAGGCTGCTTTTACTATATTGCCCAAGGCAACTGAAAAATGAAGATAACGAGAAAAAAAACAAAAAAAACAAAAAGGAAAAAAAACATTGATGTCTAGGCATGTTGTTCAACGTGAGTCCTGGGTCGTAGAAGCAACTTTAAAAACTGGGTTTTGCAGCACGTGTTATGGCCTGCCCCTGGGAGTTTCAAAACTCACTCAGAAAAAAGAATCTCATCCCATGTTTTCTTGCCAAAAACACTAGATCAACTGTTTATTCAAAAACTATATGCCATTCATAAAACAAAACAAAATTAATAGATTTTACTTCCTACAAATAGCACTCTGACCTATAAAAAAACTAAAGGTGTAAACTTTGCGCATGCCTATATCATAATGCCACAAAAGGAAATAAAAGCCAGTTTAGATAGATGATTGAAAACTACTCAACTATCTTTAAATTTTGATTATGCAATGAATTCGGCCAGCATTGCATAAAAAGAAGAAAAAATAAATAAAAAGAAGATTATATAATGTGTCTTGTATGACCCATCTACTTGCATTCTTCTTTAATCAACTTAAAAGTCACTTCTAGTGGAAGTTTTTTCTAAGGTGAAGGAGAGACCCCAGAATTTTCTCATCGCATTTATATACCGTTTTCTTTGACTTATATTTTTCTATCATTTTTTTTTTCCGTAACCAGCAACATGTGTATAAATGTAAAGAAAAAATATTTTTATTAGTCACTATTCACCATTCCACACCCACACCTTATGAAAAGAGCGGTGCTACTCTGCCATTTAGAGTGCACCGCTCCATCTTACCGCTAGTTCAAAATTTCATTTTTATTTTTCTTCAATTTGTTATTCATATTTTTTTATCATTTTAAAATATTTTTAAAAAATATAAAAAAAAATATCAATACACTAATAGACAAATAGTTACTTCCTTAACTATTAAATAAAAAATAAATAAATACATGAGATGTAAAAATGAGGAAACAAATAGAGTAGATAAAATAATATTTTTATTATGAAAAATATTCTCATATCTTATGAAATATATATTCACATTCTATAAAAAAAATTATAAATATGAAATGTAAGAATGAATAATAGTTGATATATAATAAATTCCAAACGTAAAAGAGAGTAGTATGTAGTTAAAAAAGTGGGAAGATTCTCCGGAAATAATCATGTGGTACTTAAGTGCAGGTTTGGAGTACAAGACAAAACATAAAATTTTCATCTCATCTCATCATTTCACCTTTTTCAAATCCACATGCAAAATATAATAAACAATTCAATTTTTTCAAATCCCAATACACCTTTTTCAAATCCCAAAACAATAATAATATTAAAATATAATATTTTAAACTTCAAAACAAAACATAAAATTTTCATCTCACTCCTCAATCCTCCCGGCTACACATTTTTTCAAGCAAATTAAACAATTGGGTTTTCCGATGAGTGCCTTGATATTAGGAAAATGGTAATCTTTATCTTTTTTGTGATACAAGCTACACAAGTTATATATAAAAAAAAAAACTAATATGTATTATGAGTGTGATACTAATGGATCGTGCCTGCTGGTATAAATTTTAAATTTTATTTTTTAAATATTTTAAAAAATAAAAAAAATACATCAATGTATTAAAAATCACTCTTCTTTGATCATTAAATAAAAATAAATAAATAATAATAAAAAAAAAAACATACCGCATACTAACATTTTTCTTATTATCAGAACTGAACTTAAGAATTGGGCGAAAGAAGTATTGGTTGGGGACCACGGAGGAGTCGGAGAACATTTTTAAATCGTCTCTCATGGCTATTTGAATGCATAAGCACGAAAATAAAGCTGCAGAGTTAATAATTAAAGTGATATACACGGAATCGAAATCCTTTTTTGGCTTCTTTGCATGTGGGTTCATTATGCTAACACTCTCACATCGCCATGCTTCACCGACGAAACCTCTATTTTAAGATCCATCCTTGGTCTTTTCAAAAAAAAAAAAAAATCCATCCTTGGTTTTTTTTTTATTTTTTTCTTGCTTTTTTTCTTTTTTGAGACTGACCGACAGAACATGAAACAAAACAAATATCCAATTCTGCGGATTCATTCTGGTAAAAAGTAGTAGTGACAACAAAGATGGGGAAGAATGGCTTTTTAGGAACGATCATTTTCAAGTGTGGAAAGGACATATATGTATATATATAGTTTATTTCACGATTATGAGTGTAACGTCGTATTTATAGAAAATACAGCGTGTGTTAAAAACTGCTATTTATATCTTAAAAAAGAAAAATTATATAAGAAAGTCTTACATCACATCATATCACACACCTCTACCTAATCAACATATGATTTATCACTTTTGCTATTATGTTTGAACACACACATTGGAGCATTACAATAGAAAAATAAAAATGACAAATTATATGTTGATTAAGTGTGTTTTGGACGTGTTTCGTACATACTGAGAAGACTCTTCGAACAACTAAAAGGTAGACCAAAGGACTTGCAAACATACAAGTAAAGAAGGGCGCTCGGAGGTAGTCAGGAGACCCTTCGATGCTTTAGTCAGTTTTCTTTTAGGAAGTGTTTACTTTGCCTTAAAACTTCATGAGTTTAATCATACCTTGATTAGGCTTTTATACTAGGTAGTTTGGAATTCTATTGCTTTCATCCCAAGAAACTGTCTCATCATGCATCGTCCCTCATTCATGTGAATCAGTCACGGGGCGTGATACCATAAGGAAAATAATTAATTTAGTGTTGAGCTCTGATTCACGTTTAAGCAACTTCTCAGTCAGGGGCGACAAATCCCTCTCTCTCCCATCACGGGGAAAGCCATGATTGCTCTTTCGACACACATTACCACAACCGTTGTTTCACAATCATCAATTCTCAACCTGCTACAACGACGCCCGCCTTTCTTTCCTCAATGTATGAGTCGTGGTTACCTCTTTCACATGCTTTCTATCAGCCGTTTTTTAGGAACTTGAGGAGATTGCGTCCCCTCAGCTTGTCCTGGTGACGCCCACCTTCATTTTCCCAGGTGATTGGTAGTTGTAGCTTCCCCTGCATGCTTCTTGGTATTCACGTGTTGGTGATGATTCAAAGTAGCTGACTGGTTGGCGTATGTCACCCTTGGCCACTTCTGTCAGTGCCTCATTATTCTTGGACCAGGCCAAACAGGCCTCTCACTTGGTGGGACAAGCCTACCAAAAGTCGTCATTTTCACTTTGCCAGACCGATGGGCCTCCATTTGGATTGTGAGATTTTGGACTCTTAGACTGAGCCTTTTTACCATCTTCAAAGTGGATGTGTGTGATATAAAATTTACATGTAGAATTTTCGTTAAAAAAATGGATTTGACAGCTCCTCGACTAGTAATGTGGCTAAAGTAAGTAATAACATTGATAAAGCAAAGCAAAGGAAACAAGCATGCGGTAAAGAAACAGACTTTGCCTCTTGGAAGCTGTAGTTGTGCGTGTTGGACTTATTCTATTATTTCAAGTTGTTGTCTCTTGGATTTGGTTTTGCTTCTTGTTGACTTCATTGACGCTGAACTGTCATTCAAGCGGGTGAATAAGGACGATAGATACGAACCTCACCTCCCTATAAATCACTGTACCACTAAGCTAACACCTTCGATGGTTGAGAAAAAAAAAAAAAAAAAGTAGAAAAAAGCAGCACTGCATGAGACCAAAGTCTTCCCATTGGAGCAGTAGGCTAGATGACATAGAACAACGTATGCGGTATTTATAGAAAATACAGTATAAACAGGAAAGAATAATTAAGCACGATACGAATTACGAGGAACAGAAAGAGATCAACATAATTAACGAACACCGACATTTTAATAATAAAAAACGGTCCTACCGTCACCGAAATAGTATCTCGAAAATAGTCAATCGAATAATGTATTTCAATTTATTTTATTTTATTTTTTATTTATATAATTTTTTAATCACCATAAATATTTTAAAAAAATAAAAAATACACAACATCATTAAAAAATATTTCCTTAATCACTAAATTAAAAAACATTAACCTAAATTCGAATTCCAAAACATTTCTGATAAAAAAAATATGTACAGTTGTGTTTTTTGAAAGTGGATGTACAGTTGTATTTGTTGTTAGAGATTGGATTATTTGCATGTGGGCATCAGGGCTGTCAACGTAGCCCGTTCATGATATTTGGGCTGGTTTTTCTGGCCCGTTTTTGAAACTTATCCATTTTTCTCTCTTTTCAAACTTATCCATTGAATTGTTATTTTTCAGGTTAATATTTCTGTTGGCCCTTGTATATATATAATTTAAAGAGTTCCGTTTGAATTCAGAAAATGTTTTATCTAATTTTATCTCGTCTCATCTTATTATCACAATTTTTTTAAAATTTCTACATAAAATATAATAAACAATTCAACTTTTTCAAATCTCAATTTAATTTTTTCAAATCTCAAAACAATAATAATATTAAAAAATAATATTCTAGCAATATTTTTTTTTTAACTTTCATCTTTCATCTAAAACCATCTCATCTTATCTTTAAATCCAAACCATTAGGTGTTGAAGTTGTTAGTGAGTAAAAGGAGTGAGAGGACTACATCACTGTGACTAACAGTCTAACATATCAAAACGCATTGGAGCATCTTATCACAAAAGGAGAAATTCTATGAAATAAGAATGATTTTTTTTACTTGGTAAAAGACATACATCCTTACACCACCGATATGTCAAGAATTTAATTGTAAGAGAAGCTTGAAAAATTGGAAATATTTATTCTCGCTTATAAATATGGCATCTTAATAAGAAAATAAATATATATTTTAATAAAAAACTAATATATATATATATCTCTTATATATATAAAGTGGCTATCTAACGGAAATTCTTGTTTTAACGGTTTTTATTGTTTTTCTGTTAACTTTAACGCCGTTTGACCTACTGAAAATGCCTGCAGCCAATAAGTTTTGTTTTAATATCCGGCCCCATGGATTAATTGAGGTTTTAGGAATCATACGTAGTCCAAATCCAAGGAAATTGAATATACGAATTTGAAAATCTCTTGATCCAAGGAAATTGAATAAGAAGCAAGTATTATAGAGAAATCTGCCTACATAGCTGTTAGAGACATCGACGGTGCCTTTGAAGGTGGAACCGAGCAAAACCCCAACTACGCGTTTACGAGTGTCCTTGGTGACCCTGTTGTAGTTGTCGACGATGCTGAGCAGTACCAGAGGATGTACTATCACCTTCTCTATGGGTCTCACCGCTATTTGCTGCGTCTTTATCACATCCATTCCGCTTCGATTTCGAGTTTCATAGTTTGCTTCTTCCCCAGGAAACCCCTGCAGCACTCGCCGTATAAATTGCTTTTGATTGCCTTGTCGGTTGCTCTTTCTACCTCAAAGAAGGCTTCAAACATAAAGAACTCCGATCGGGTTATTGGTTGGGCCTAATACATGGGCTGGTCTTTTATAAGCTCGAGGCGTGGATTAGAGCCCTAACTCGCTTTTAACATGGAACTTATAGAGAAAAAGTTGGGTTGGATCTTTTCTTTTTTTGGGAAAAGTTTGACTTACTCAAATAGAAGGCTTGATATTAAACTTAAATCACTATGAGATGTCAGCCGAGACAAATATAAAAATTTGGGCATGAAGGAAATTAAGGGATTTCTTCTAATTTTATTCAAAATCTTATATAATCGCCATACTCTTTTTAGTAGTTGCAGTCGTGCATGTGTAAATGTTGTGCAATCATTTTAAAAAAAATAAATAAATATGAGACTTATATAAAAAAAATTAATTTTATTAATAGATCACTTTTTTTCAAAATGACTACATGGTACTTGCGTATTCTTAAATTCTCTTCTTCTACACTGGATGTTTATATTTTAGAACAATTTAATACAGGGCAAACGTGCCTCGCACGTAACTTCACCGCTAGTATATATATACATGCGAATAAGATAGACTAGTAATAAGGTCTTAAGGCGTGGTGAGCAATGGATTTAATTGCTCGTGCTTGTATTTTGTACACTTAATTAATTTATTAGTAAAGTAAAACAGGTTGGTGGGTGGGCGTTAAATTTGATACGTAGACTGAGATCTTCGAGCTTTTGGTAGTAGCTGTCTCACGCACAAACCAAAGCAAGAAAGGGCAAGTTTCATTTTCAAACTTACCTTGGAATTCACAGGCGTAAAATCTACTCAAACATACATACCATGATTTGAACAAATCATCACACCAGAGAATATTAGTATTATTACTAACTAGCTAGTTGAGCTGACGACAATTTTTGCATGCCAAATACGCATATCCACTTTCGTATAGTTGGCCATTTGCCTTTCCATTGGCCCAATGCACGAAACTCCCAATGCTGGACCACAGCCCTCTTCTACCAAACAAACAAACAACAATAAAAATAAAATTAAATGGATACAGAGAATCCAGGCCACCAAGGCAACTTCTTTCAGCAAACCTATCCTCCTCCTTAAATGCCTTTTAGCCCTTCCAAAGGTCCAAACTCTGACACTACCAATGCTTGATAACAAACAAATGATATAAAAATTAAGACACGTAAAGAAAATCCAAACCCTGATCACCAATTCACCAGGACAAGAACGCTAGGTTTAAATACTGGTTATAAATTACGTATTTGGGATGTATTAGGTAGAATTTTTAATTTTAGGATAGAATAAGATGCTACTAATCCATAGCTTCCAACTCAGAAGTACAAGCAAAAGTTTAATTTTTATTAGAAAAAGTTTAGGACGTCCACATAAGCCGTTATAATCACTGAAATTTCCAAAGAGTCAATCTTCCCACAGGTACCTATAATATTCTCTAAACAACAGCATCAAATGGCAGCCTGCCACCTAGACCCCACATGAACCCAATGGTGGACCGCACTCCAGAGGAAAGAGAAATTTTTTTTTGGTGATTCGCTCCGTGCTCCTTCTCCCCTCTCTCTCTCTCTCTCTCTCTCTCTCTCTCTCTCTCTCACATTCCCAAGAAAACCTTCGAGGAGCAAGACCCACCGTCGACCGAAATCCACTCCCTCTCTCAGATTCTTGTCCCTCTCTCCCTCCTTCATGTGACTCCCTTGACCGCAAGTCACCTCTCTCTCTCTCTCTCTCTCTTTGAGCCAGGCTTTTAGATCTCCACAGTAAGTCACCCTCCCTCCCTTGACTCCTCCACTGAAACTCCCACAATCGATGTGTGGTTGCATGCAGATAACAACGATGCTAGTTTGCGATGGTCACTGACGTTCCCGACGGGTTCGAGTGTCCCTTAAATTCCTCTAAAATTCAAATGAATTTTATCTACAAATTTGAACTATGATGCAATTGTTATATACGTGAAATTGTTTTGTCCCTTAAATTTATATGTGTTCATCCACTTTTTTCCTATAAAAGACAGATTTTTATTGGCATATCATGTGATTTGCAGAACTGAAGAAAGAGGTCGATGAACAAGGAAGAATGGGTAGCAATGCGATGGTTCGCATGGTTTGGAGAGCAGCAATACGATTGTTCGTGTGACTACAATGGAGTGTGCCAATCTGGTATGGAGCTCCTCCACCAAGACCGAAGGTTGGGGCGTGCGATGACGAGCATTTGAAAATCTCGAAGTGGGCTGGTGGTTCAAGGGAGAAAAGAATAAATGGGTGTAAACAGTCTTTGATTTTTTATTTCAGAAAATATAAAAAACATCCTACATCTTTAACACACCATGTTAAGGATGAAAAAAAAAAAAATGGTGCGGCTTCCGGCTGCTCCCAACAAAACTCTTTTTATTTTGCTATGATGCTATGTGGTGTATAAATTTTCTATGCAATTAGATAATAATAAATCTTCACAACCTCCTTATACTCTATATTTCACATTTTTTTTAATTTTTTTAATTTTTATCTTTAAAAAAATTAAAAATTAAAAAAAATATAAAGTATAGAGTGTGATGGAGGTTGCGTAACAAAACTCATTAGATAATGTGTCAGCTCACTATTGAATTTCATTAAAACCACATTGCCCAATGAGAAAAGCTTCTATGCCCACTTGATTTGCCCACTTGGTTTGACCGTTGGTATTTTTTATTTTTTTATTATTGTTATTTTTTACTTAATGATTAAATAAGTAATTTTAAATATATTGGTGTATTTTTTTTATTTTAAAAAAAATAAAAAAATATTTAAAAAATATGAAAATAAAAATAAAAATAAAATAATACTGGGCGGGACGCGCTGGGCGTCAGAGTAGCCTTGCCCTTGTCCAATCTGCCGTTCCAAAGAGGAACTCATTTCCAAAAGCATAAACCCAAAATTATCCGATTCTTTTTACCTCGGTTTGACCAATTTTCCACGTTCTCCGTCGTGTCACTTCATTATCCTTCTAGCCCGTACGATAAATAAATCGTCTTCGTCCGTTTCAGCTCGACTCAACTTCTCACCGGTTATGTGCGTACGTTACGAATCTGTGCACCCGCTTGACCCTTCCCTCCCCCTCCTCCTCCTCTTCTTATTCTTTAGCTCAATGTTGCTTCTGATTGTTGTTAGTAGACGCCTCAGCGTTCTTTGATCTCAACTGTAAGTTACTCTCTGTATCACTCACAGTTATACTTAATGTCTTCGATTTCACCGGTATTTTGTAATTCTTTATGGGATTTGAAAATGGGAGAGCTTGACTGAGATTTGGGGTCGTGATTCATTTGGTCTCAGAAATTGCAGGGAGAGGGAAAGAAAATAGACGAGGTTTTGGCATTTGATATGTATGGGACCTGAGATACTAACTCAAGGGTTTAGCTTGGTTTGAGTTAGCTAATGTACTTTTTTCTTTCCTCTGCTTTCTCGGGAACCAAACGACGGTTAAGATTGGCATCTGGGGTTCTTTTGGTGCTCATTTTAGTCTCAATTTTATTTCCTTACTTTACAGCATGAAAGCGCTTGTTAACTAGTTAGTGCTTAGACCAAGGTGTGATTTGGATCTTTGCTGAGATTTTGACCTGCTTATTTTTTATGTGTTTGATTTTGATACAGGAATCGAGGCTTCCATTTGGATTTTTTGATAGGTTAGGTTCGCACTGTTTGCATTGTAATGGGTGGAGAGAGTGTGACTGAATCGTGGTTTGGTAGTCTGAGGTGGATTTCAAGGAAGGGTGGATCAGACAATGACAAGGGGGTGATCGAAATTTTAGCGTTTGAAGTTGCTAGCTTGATGCTAAAGGTGGTTAATTTGTGGCAAAGTTTGGGTGATAAGGAGCTTCATAGGTTGAGGGAAGAGGTTGCGAACTCAATTGGGCTTAAGAAGCTCGTTTCTGATGATGATGATTACTTGATGGAACTTGCCTTGAATGAGACAGTTGAGAATTTCGTATTCGTGGCAAGGTCTGTGGCCAGGCTTGGGAAGAGATGCAGAGATCCCATGTATCACCGTTTTGAGCAATTTGTTAATGACCCTATTCAGAATGGATTTCAATGGGTTGGTTGGGAATACAAATGGAAGAAGATGGAGAGAAAAGTGAAGAAGATGGAGAAATTCATTGCCCCTATGACACAATTGTCTCAAGAACTGGAAGTACTGGTGGAGCTTGAACAAACTCTTAGGAGAATGCAGAATGCCGAGTTAAATCGGGTAAAGGTGCTTGATTTTCAGCAGAAGGTAATCCGTCAGCGTCATGAAGTGAGAAATCTGAGAGAGATGTCTCCATGGAATAGAACTTATGATTACATTGTCCGGCTTCTGATGCGTTCACTTTTTACGATACTAGAGAGGATAAAACATGTACTTGGAACATATCAAGTGCCTTCTGTAGAGGCAAATGTCGATTCTCAGCTTATGAATATTGAGTGTTTTCCTCGCAGCCATTCCTTCTCTGCTATTATGTACTCTTCCATTTATCCATCTGAGAATAATCTCGGTGGGTTCTATTCAGGTCGTATTGAAAGGTCAATTTCAAAGCCAGGAAATGCTGACAAGAGCTGTAGAAAGGAAAAGCAGCAACAGGATCGTCCTCGGCCATCAACAATATATGGAAAGCACCCGAATTTGGAAACCAATCCGTTTGCTCATGCCGGACCTTTCAAAGGGTGCATGCCTGGTGGAAGTGAATCTCCCGTTGTACCGAGCTCCAAGCCAACTGGTGGTGGTTCTATGAGGTTGAGTAGTGTTCGGCTGAAAAATATTGATGAAGACAGTAAAACCAACATGAAATCTTTTTCTCACAGCAACAGGGTCTATTCTAAATTGTCCTTCTTCAACTCTAAGTGTAGGTCATGGACTGCGCCTCCATCTACTCTTGGCAGTGCTGCTTTAGCTCTTCATTATGCAAACGTGATTATATTGATTGAGAGACTAGCTTCGGCACCTCACTTAATGGACCTTGACACAAGAGATGACCTGTACAACAGGTTACCCTCAACCATAAGAAGTGCTCTGAGGGCTAGGCTAAAATCGCATGTCAAAACCACGACTTCATCTGAGCACAATGCTGCCCTTGTAGCAGAGTGGAGTCTCGCGCTTGGGCATATATTTGATTGGCTGGTTCCACTTGCTCATAACATGACAAGGTGGCATTCGGAGCGGAATTTTGAGAAGCATTATGGCTTTTCTAGAACAAATGTGCTACTGGTCCAAACGCTTCACTTTGCAAATCAAGCGAAAACTGAAGCTGCAATTACCGAGCTTCTTGTAGGTCTGAACTATATATGTAGGATTGGCATAGAACATCAGAGGAAACATATGCAGGAGCCTGCTGGCAGGAGACCTTGTTATGATTATACGTTCATAAGGGATGACATTGCTTACGATGTTTAATAACTACAGAGATTTCTTGTAGGTGTCATAAAATGTACATGATCAAACTAGAGACATGTCCCGTTCATATGGAATGGGGTAATAGACAAGACTTTTAGGAGATTACTTTTTATTTTTTCATAAAAAGATAGGGCATTTCTTCCATGTTGAGGTCTCATTCTCAGCTTCCATTTTTATTTTTTTGTTTTTTGTTTGTTGGAGCTGGCTTTGCTAATTGAGTTGTTCTATAGATTCATTTACTTATTGATATGGTGGATGAATTTCACTTCCATGTAAAGTATAGTTTGTATTGTAACAAGAAGCCCACGTGGTCTAATGGAATGCATAGTAAATCACTCTTTTAATGCTTGGAATGTCTACGTAACATCTGTTGAACAGTAGGAGAGCTTTCTACTGCATGGTAACTCAAAAGTACTGGTTAATTTATTTCTCTGCCTGGTATCCATCACATTCCTCTCTCTTTTTCTTTGCATATTGAGTGTTGCCTCTCTTCACTTTAATTTTAATGTGGCTATTTAACTTTTAACATTTTGAATGTCTTTGATCTACACTTTAATTTTGAACAGTAGGAGAGCTTTCTACTGCATGGTTACTCAAAAGTACTGTTGTGCTTATTTCTTTTCGTGGTCTCACACCACCACCCTCTCTTTTTACCGTACATCATTTAGTTTGTTACCTTGCTTTACTTTAATTTTGATGTGGCTGCGCAGCTTTCATTGCATGACATGCTGTTCGTGGACACAACTTCAGCTTTTGAAGCCAAAGATCAACTCAAATTAAGTGCTGCCTTAAAGCTCCCAGGTCTGATCCTGACCCTTTCCAAATGGTGATGTCTACATGAACTAGGGCGTTTCTGGGTATTGAATTTCCAATGAAGTTGGAGTCGTGTGATGCTTTCTGTGGAAGCAGCATTAATGGAAGAGCAGGATATAACTGTGTGGATTCTTTGCCAAATGGCTTTTTTCCTCCTACAGTAACAGATGGAGGGTGAGGCGGTGGGGTCAAAGATGTGTTGGACGTGTGTCTTACGAATCAAAAATAGAAAAAGGATTGAAAAAAACTAATTTTTTTCACCACTACCTGCTAATATGGCAGCTCATCATGTATATCACTGTGTCTATAACCACTGTTTGGTTTAACAATTTCATTAAGCTCTTGGGTAGCATTTCTCACCTACTCTGGAATGAGGTTCGGCTCTGCATGGATCTTTTGTGTTGATTCTAAGATCAACGCCATTGTTTGTTATCAGTTCAAACTCCAAAGAACCATATATACCAGAGATGTTTATATTGTCAGCTCGATCTGCCTTCTTCATTATCTTAATTTCCTGCCTTTAGGAGCTGCCCCGACTTGGAGATCACTCAGTTTCTGTGTTTTAGATCCGATCAGAGTTGACCTTTTGTTTCATATATATGTTTGCTGAGAAGATAGAGGAAAAGGCGGTAACTGGAAGTTCTTTGTTGCGAAGAAAACCGAAGGAAGTAGGAAACTGGTGAGATTCCACTTGGTTTTTGCTATCGATACATGAGATGTAGAGAACACGACACAAACGCACCATGAATAACTGATTAAATTTAAACAAGGGGCGACAGAGGTTATGTTTGAGGTTATAAATGTTAGAATATAGATTAACTTACTAAATCTACCTCTTATATATCATCAACTCAAATCCAAACTCTATTCTTCACCACCATTTAATTAATATCTAATGTGTTGCTCTACTTATTTAGAGAGTTTGATCGACATGTAAGGGGAGTGTTAAAATATAGATTAAATTAAATGATGAAATTTTCATATTCCTAAACTTCCATCAAATGACTATACATCATGTTTCAAGAAAGTTGAGTTCTCAAGAACGCTATCAGTGATCTTCCCAGTCTAGGCGACACATTTTTTAGGCACTGCCAGTAATGATTCATACTTCCGCATGACAATGCCCAGCTTGTCCCTCGTGTCCATTGTCTCTCGAGTCACATTGCCATCAAATTCCCAATCAAATTTGTGAAGCAATGAGCCCAAAACGAGATTAAGCACTCTATGAGCCAAAGGGACGCCAGCACACATTCTCCTTCCAGCTCCAAATGGGATTAGCTCATAATGTTGCCCCTTGTAATCACAGTCTGTGCCCAAAAACCTCTCGGGCTTGAAAGACGAAGGATCATCCCACGCATCTGGATCTCTTCCAATTGCCCAGGCATTCACAAGAACTTTGGTGTTATAGGGAATGTGAAACCCCATAAAATTGGTGTCGTGCATTGCCCTTCGTGGAACCAGGAATGGAATTGGAGGATGCAATCGTAGTGTTTCCTTAACTATAGCCTGTAAATATGAGAGACTGTCAATGTCACTCTCTTCAACATCTCGGTTTGGTCCGACTACACGTGCGAGCTCAGCTTTGACCTTTATCATCGACTCGGGGTTGCATAGGAGCTCAGTCAGTGCCCATTCAATAGTGCCGCTTGTTGTTTCTGAACCAGCCAAAAATATTTCCTGCAGAATTATCGTTGTTTAGCGAACGACAATAGTTACTACTGTTTCCTGCAAATTAACGATGGTCGAATTAGAGGGTAGGGTTTAATATTAATATTGTCGCTTACCAAGATGAAGATATTTAGGTCCCGGTCAGAAATTTTCGCAGGCTCATCTTTTCCGTTGCCTTCAAACTCAAGCAACACATCCAAGAAGTCCTTCCTGATCTTCTCTCCGCCCCCAACCTGCCTATCCTTAACCCGCTCCTTCACAAATCTGGATGCAATCTCCATAGCTTTCCCAAGATCTCTCTCCATGTTCCTCCTCAACCCCTGCGGGTCCAGCCGCCTCAGCCATGGAAAATAGTCCGCCATGTTTGGGTGCCCCGACCACTCCATCAGTTTCATCACCGCCGCGTAAAACTCTGACCCCTCCTTCGACTGGGGGTCGCACAAGTCACGTGAAAGCATGAGGTTTCCGAGCAAGTTGAACGTCATGAGAAACACAAACCTTGCAACGTGAAGCCCACGTGGAGCTTCAAGTTTACGTGTCTCTTCCTCGATCCACAGCAACAAGTCGTCCACGCATTTTCTACGTATAGGCGCCGTTTCGTTGATGCGCTTGTTCACTACCATATCCACCGTGACGAGGCGCCTGAGCACCCGCCAATAGGGACCATAAGGAGCCAGCGCTAAGGATCCCTGGTTGTAATTGTGGGCCCGCATGGTCTCGGTCACGGTTCGCTCGGCGAAAGAGAGGTCGTGGTGCTTGAAGAACTCAGTGGCCGCTTTGGCAGAGAGGATTGCCATGGTTTTTGTGGCACCCATTCTTAGCCATATAACGTCTCCATACTTGTGTCTTAGACCCGCGAGGGTGCGGTGTGGCATTGCTCCAAGGTCGAACATGTTGCCGAATATTGGCCATCCCGGTGGCCCAGGAGGAAGCCGCTTGAGGATTGATTTTCTATGGTGGAGCAGGAGGAGTAGAGCTGGTGACAACAAGATAATAAAAAAGCAAACAGCAAAGTTTAAAGGCCATTCCATGAGTTGATCAGTAGAGTAAAGATCTTGCTCCGCGGCCCTTTCTCCCTGTTAAACCTTTTTTAATTTGCTACTCATAATTTATAGACTCTGCCAGAGCCTTTCTCGACTCTATTCCGTCGGACGTCGTCAGCAGACGGTCAGGAAAATAAATTATATGTATTGAGTTATTATTAGAGTTTTGTATCCAAGGTGAGATTCTATTCAATCCGCTTGATGAAAGACATTTTGTTAACGAGTAATTCTACGTATCAGCTTACACTCTCTACATATTATGTATTCAATTTTTTTTTTTTTTTTTAAACTCAATACACTAAATATGTTAAGTGTGTTATAAATAGTAAGATGATATAAATATTTTTTTGTTAATTATGACTGTCCCCCATGTGAATTTCTCAAAGTTGATTAAAGTACGTGATATAATTGAGCGTTGACCCGAGGGCTATATTAAAATACTTTTAAATATTTTTAAAAAATAAAATAAATTTAAAACATCATTAAAAAATATTTCATTAATCAGAAAATAAAAAAAATATTAAAAAACACTTTATTAATCACGAAATAAAATAAATTCATAATTAAAGAAGTGTTTTTTAATAATTTCATAAGTTTTTTTATTTTTTATAATATTAAAAATTATTAAAATTTTTATATAAAATAAAAAATAAAAAAATATATATAAAAAATACATACTAGAACCAGACAGCACGCAGCGGGACTCTAGCATTATTCATATTAAAATCTTTGCACAGATCATGAGATCGATGTAGCCGACCACTGTCCAGTTCGGTAAAACGTCACTTAATGAAAATAATTTAATTTTTCGATGATCACGAGGCAACATATATAACTCACCCACTGAAATTACATTTCACCATACTGCATATTAGATAATTAAATTAATTTGTTTCATACTAATATGTATGTATATATTTTTTCAGCTTCCTCCTGCAAGTATCGGGTCGGTTAGATGCTTTCATGCATGCATGCATGCTTGACCTCATTTTAACTGCAATTTTATCATTACTAAAACCCACATATATATTAGTCTATGTCATGACCACCTATAAGCTGGACCACGCACTATATATGGTTTGCATTTGTTTTGCTCAGAAAGAAAGAAGGAAAAATATTAATTATAATGAGATATATATAGTAATATATAGAGGATCATCTTATATGTATATATGCATTGCATTGGCACATTCTTCTGAAAAAGATTCTTGTTTTTATTTTTTATTTTTTATTTTTTATTTGGGTTCAGCATGGCATTCAGTACTAAATTAAAGCATGTGGGCTGTGAAGAAATTAAATGGTGTTTGTGGGTTGGTGGCCTGGCATAAGTACTACAAGCCAACCCTTGCAACTTTAAGGATCATTTCTAGCTGCCCTGCACCACTTTCTAGCTAGTTCTGGGCATTTGGATTCTAGCGGTTCGGCAGCCTTCCAATATGATGCTCATGATGGTATCGACGAAACCATGAGTAATGCCAAACATATATGGAGTTAGATCAAGATTAATCTATTGCATGCATGCATTGTACATGAAGGATTAACGTTGTTTTCAATAGTCTGTCATAAGGATTTTTAGTATTATATATAACGACAATACGTCAAAGGCTCCAAGCTTCATATGACTCATTACAGGTGCCCCACAATTATGAAACTCATAATTATTCTGTCTTATTGCATATATATATATATATGACCTTTTAAATAGTTACTGATTATTGCCTTATACGAGGTACTTTTTTATTAACAAAATGCTGATTTGTCGTGTGAATGTGGAATCTCTTAATTTCTTCAAAACATCTACTTGTTCATACAAAACAAATGGTTAAAAAAGACCTCATGAAATGCGTGGCAATATAAAAAATATTAAGTTGATGTCACATTAATATTTTTTATGTTATAAAGTTGCGTGTCAGTAAGTTCTCGCACGCAATATCTTTTCATTGGATATCCCATGCCTCGTCGACATGTGAGAGTATTGGCATTAGTCTCTCGTGTGCACCTTATTATTAAGTAAAAAAAAAAAAGAAATATAAAAAGAACAGTAGATGGATAATAGTAAAGTAATAACCCTATCATTATTCAATGCGAAATCATATAGTAAATTTGTAAATATCCAATAATATTATTCATAATAAGCTAAATATTTACATATGACTAATCCATTGTAGTAAAAAAAGTATATTATTATGTAAATATGTGTTTACATTTACATATGCATACACGACTCCCAATATTGCTCTAACAAGGGTGCTATCAGTAGTTTCGATTATCATGAACAAATATCTAGGTGATTGAATTTTACTACCCATGCATGCAATGAGTAAATTGATAAAATTAAAAATATAATTAGATTTAAATAAGGTAAATACTCATGGATGATAATTAGGTAGTAGATCCCATAAAACCTATCAATTACCTGAGAACTTGCTAAATGACGTACAGTAATCTGAATAATTTAAAATGAAAAATTTTATTTATAAGTTGGTAGGAATAACACACTTGATAAAGTATTTAATTTAGAAGAAAAATTTTAAAATTTAAATTTTATTGATCAAATCTTACTATTTAAGTGAGGTAGATAATATACTTTACATACCGATTTGAGATATTGAATAACTCTAAATCTACGCGTCATGTTTATGCTATGGAGCTCAACGTGGATACTTCACATTCCTTCTTATCACAGAGTTCAATTTTATGTTTTAGCTTTATTAAATTTTTCCAACGAGAATATTTCCAAAGGTTTAAGACTTCGTTTTTAGCTCATGAACTTGTCTGGATTATAGATGTACGGTAAGATGAAAATATATACGTGAAAAGACACTTGAATGGTCCAAAGATTAATTGAGCATGCCACCTTTATGCGTGTATTCCAAACTTTCCACTTTAAAACTCCGCCCGTTTAACGCTACCCATTTGAAAGGAATTTGTATGGCCTTCAATGGGACATCTTTCCTGAGCGTCACGCCGTCATCTCCCCGCATTCTTGGTCGTGCATCTCATCCGGCCCAAGCCCAGCCACACCAAGCCCAAACTCAAGTAAATCATAAAGTACTGGATTTCCCACTCTCTTATCAGTCCAATCTGTTTACTTACAAATCAATTAATATATTAAAAAAAAAAATACTTTTCTGTGTTATTGAGAGGATAAAAGTTGATTTGTAAAAAGAACTTTAAAATTTAAAATTTTGATTATATTTAATTTACTATATCAATAATAAGAAGATAAATTTTCTACTTTCACTTATAAATATAATTTTTTCAGAAGTACAAAAAAGGCCAATATATTGTATGATTCACGAATGAATAAATATAGATATAAATTACTATTGGAAATATCTATTTTCCATACATAATGTGTCATCATCTAGATCACACATCTCTCCAAGTGAATGTTGAGAATAATCAACTAGAAACAACCACACAGTGAATACAAAATATGCTCTGCTGTAATAATTTCTCACTAATATTCCTCTTTACGAATACATATGTTTACGCTATCAAATTACTAAAGGTGATGAGTCGGATTACAAGCTTGACACGGCAAGTACTTCCATATACGATGGGCCCCGTTGGCGCAGCTTCGCATGTTGGCCCACCGGACTCCCTTCCAGAATAAGGCAAAAACGAGTCGTCAAAAAAAGAGGTGTGGCCTGTGGGAATTTGGGGAGTTCGAGTATTGAGAAGAAGATGGCGGCAACGAAAGAGGGGAAGCTGGTGTACAACATATACAGGGCGCTCAGCTTCGGTGCAGCGCCGGTGCTGAATCTTTACCTACGGTTTCGCAGACTCCGAGGCCTCGAACATCCTCACCGCTGGACCGAGCGTCTTGGTCGTCCCTCTCTCCCTCGTCCCCTTGGCCCTCTCCTCTGGTTTCACGCCGTCTCTCTAGGTTCGATTTTTCTTTTCCAGTTTCCTCAGCTACGTAATGAAGCATCATCATCATCATTATTATTTAATTTTTAAAAATCCAGGTGAAGGAATGGCCGCGATTCCTATAATCAAACAATGCATAAAGCAAAGACCGGATTTGAACATTTTGATGACAACTACAACAGCGTCTGCATTGTAAGGAAGAATCTTTTACTCATTAAATGAAAAATAATGAATAGTGGCCTAAAATCGTTGGTCTTATGTACTGTGAGTTTATTTTTCTTGTTGCAGCGAAGTAATAAATAAACGGCTTCCTAGTGGTGTAATATATCAAGTAATGTACAAACTTTGGTCCGTTTCCCGTCCTCTTCATCTTTAACGGCAAATAGATGTAGCAATTGTTTTAATGTGCTTTAATCTTCCGGTTGAATCAGTTTGCACCACTTGATACCCTGACCGCGGTCAGAGCTTTCGTCGACTATTGGAAACCGAATGCGATTATTCTTATAGAGAGTGAATTATGGCCAAATCTTATCATGACTGCTTCAGAAAATGGTGTAAGTTGTTCTGTAATTTGCGTACATGCATACGACCGTGTAAGTTAAATGATTCTCATAGCTCATATGCATCCATCATATTTTCAGATCGTGCTGGCACTGTTAAATGCTCGTATGTCTGCAAAATCCTTTAAGCATTTTTCAGGGCCCGTGCTTCTTCCACTTATTTCGCTGATGCTTTCAAAGTTTTCTTTGATTGTCCCATTGGTATGTATAGTCCGATAACTACATATATTTTTACGACTGTAATTTGTGTCCTGCTGCTGCTGATATTGTTATACGGCACAGAGCAATATGCAGGCAATCCAATTTCAGCTACTACAAGCCCCTCCTTGTGTCATCAACTTTTCCGGTGACTTGAAATGTGGTATGCCCATCAATTAGGAGCACAAATCCTTTTACTAGTTCTAAATGCGGGCAATTATACGTTGAGGATTGTTGAAGGAGATAGATATACTGTGTTCTTATAAGGCTTTACTTGTTTTTTTCCCCATTCAGTGGTGGAAGATTTTGATGTTTCTGAGGGGGAGCTGAGAAGTATAGAAGATCTGAAGTTAGAGCTCGCCCACAGGCAGGTCTGGATGGCTTCTTCCATACATAGGGGTGAAGAAGAAAGTTAGTCCCCACTTATTTTCCTCCAATATTATACTGTACTCTAGATTGTTTTCGTTTTGAGTCAGAAGTCTATGGAAAGACCTTACTCTATAAATGAAATGCAACTGAAAGGAATGAATATGCTAGGTTAGTTTGACTCCAGAAACGTTGGCTATATCCTTGCTATGAAAGTGATTTCATTTTGTCTGGGCAATTTGTGTTATCTGTTTCTTGTCCCAACTTTTCATATTTTCTAGGTCAGTATATGCTTGAAGTATAACTGATTGACCAACAATGGCGATGTTGAATGTTCATCATATTTGCTTCTTTATTTAGCAATAATATCATATGTGCAACTTATTCACTATCTCTGGGGGCATAATACTAATTTTATAATCCATTTATGGACATTGGCATGCTCTTGCAGTTTCCAGTTTTCTCCTTCTTTACTCTTTATCTTTGTTCTAGTTTTCTTGACTTGTCTAACGTGCTCAATTACTATTGTGATGCAGTAATGCTAGGAGTTCATAGAGAGCTCATGAAAATACATCCAGATATGGTCACTATACTTGTACCTCGAGATCCACGACATGGACTAGAGATCACTCAAGTATGATTGTGATGCGGCAGTAATTATCAGTAGGATTATACTTCAATTCTCTGTCATTTTCCTTTTGCATGTGTGTTCGTTATCTTGCTTCATATTTTGCGACAAAGTTCCCATTGACCTTTTTATGATAAATTATGAAGGCATGTCTAAACCAACTACTACTTGAGTTTGAGATTTTAAATAATCTGGGGGAAAAGTAAGCATGCATGCATGATTGTCATTGTAAAGAAGAGGATTATACCCCGTGTTTATTTATAAACCCTCCCTTTTGGCGGAGGAAAACCTTTTACAAGATAGATCTTGGGGGTTGCAAAGACATCTTAAAACTGAAGCTCATGTAAAAGATACGCTACCTAAAGAAGCTATACTAATCACAAGTAAAAGATAACAAAGTAATTTCGTAAAGACAAATAACCTGAACAGCAATTTTGCTACTAAATTTGGAGTATGTATATAATGCATTAATTGATGACCCATTTGCACCAAAGTTTGCTTTTTAGTTTAAAAAATGCCTTTTTTAATTTAAAATTTGTTGTTTTTTTTTTAATTTAAAAAATGCTTTTGCCATAAATAGTGCAGGAATTGCAGAAAAAAGGGCAAAATGTAGCATTGAGGTCTCAACATGAAAAGCTTGTGGCAGGAACTAATATATATGTCGTGGACACATTAGGTATTTCTTTTACTTCTATTTTTTAATCAAAAAATATATATTTCTTCCCAACAGTAATGCTAAATTGTACAACCTGTCATCATTAATTCCCTTCCAACCTATCATCATCAACTCCCTTACACTCAAACTTAAAAGAATGGGGCATTCATGAGGCACATGCCATGCACTTACAGAGATAAGTTTACCGTAAATCCTTTGTTACACATAATAGGAGATGCTTGGTAATGAGGTTCTTATTTAGATACTTTGTTTTCTTCACATTTATCATTCGATGTTATTCAATAAATTGCACACATTATGGTACCGATGCCAACTAGTCCATGAGACTTACTGCACCCACAGGTGAAAGTGAAAGCTTTGCATGCCCTATGCTCATTAATTTACTTTCATTGGTGGTTTTCAATTTTTTTTTTCTATGGGTCCTAGATAACTTTCTTAAATTTGGTTTCATTTCCCCTTTTTTCAGTGTGTATGCTTGCTTTTAGGGAGATTTGACCACCAGGTCACTATATCCTTCTGAACTTGTTTTGCAGGCGAGTTGAGGCACTTGTATAGGTTAACACCAATAGCTGTAGTTGGAGGTTCGTTCTTACCAGGTTTAGCTGGCCATAACATTTTAGAAGCTGCTGCAGCTGGCTGTGCTGTTTTGACTGGTAAACTTTTGTTCATACCTTATTGGGTTGACATGTCATTTTTTTAATACCATTTTAAAAGCTTTTTTCCTTGGGTTATGCCAGGTCGTCATATTGGCCATTTCTCACATATGGTACTTGAAATGCAACAGTTAAATTCTTTGTCTGTTCTCCAGGTTTGAAGAACCTCTTCTTGATTACATTCTTATCTTTAGAAGACGATGTGTAGAAAAGAATAGTTGAAACTCTTTCTCGAGTCAATTCTCCAAAATCATTATTGATGTTTCAACAATATGGCATGATATGATAATTGCACCATGACAAATCCGGTATAGATAAAGAAGTATCTGTCGTCTTATCTTTGATTTTTAGGTCTCTAGTACCCTATGTAAAGCTAGTTTATTTGTTAAACCTGAATAGTTCCATGTTCTGTTTGTGGTGATCACACCCACTCCACCCTTGACAGGTAGATTCCAATTTCCACCTGTTGAATTGACTTGATCAGTTCTAGAAGATTTAATGTTAGCAAGAGCATATCATTGATTTTGTATGGAGGAAGCAATTTCTCACAGATGGTTCCTTATTTGATTAGTGGTTGAAGAAAATTTAGGAACAGTTGAAAATTCATGAATTCTCTACTTCGGTGAACTCTTTGAGAAAAGCTATGAATTAATTCACTTACTTCAAACCATATGGGCTGAAGGGGCTTAAATCCAGCCAAATTTTAAACTGAAATTCTTAGGGCTTCTCTCTGCTGAAACATAATAAAGGATGTCAGTCAAAGGCTCATTCTAATCGAAAGTCTATAAGATCATTTTAGGCTTCTAAATTACAGCAAATAAATGTTATGTAAGTTTTTTCATTAAACTTTTTGTCGAGGGCCTTTAACTGTGACCATGCAGGTTTTTGGCAAATTGGAGCTTGTGAATGCGCTCAAGGAGCTATTCGGTGATGCAAAAGTTCTGGAAGCACGTCAAATGGCTGCAAAACAAGCATACCGTTCTCTGTCCGGTGGTATTGTTTCCAATGTTTGGAATCTACTGAATTCGCATGTTTTCAAACGTGCTTTGTTAGAAGGTAAATGAAGAGCCTCATACAACAGAAGTAAATGTGATGGTGAAGCTTGTTGCATTCTACAACAAAGAAGTAGTTGATGGCGTGCTATTTAGTGCATCTAAACCCATAATGGCTTTTCGGCATCGCACATGAAATCTTTGGCAGCTGTCGCTGTAACTTTCAAGTCGCAGAATGATCTGTACAATCACATTCATGCAAGTTCTATATTGGTGGTTTGCTTTCTCATTGATTGCATTCGATTTGGGCATCTCTTCACCGTCGGAGGTGAAAGAGGGATTAACATGACGTTGTAGTCAAATCTTACCTTGAGTCAAAGCTGCATTTTGTCCTGAATTTGGATATATTTCTTACCTTTCCATTGCATATATATCTTTTTTTTATTCAAAGCAAAATATATACTTTCTTTTACTTGGGCTTACATATTCTTACTTTATCTGTCCATCTACTTTATCTTTTATCTTTTTTTCTCTTTCAACTTTCTTTTCTCTTATCTCCAAAATTTAAGAAGTTTTATTGCTCCAATTTAAGCGTTTTGAAAGCTTCACGCTGTGATATAAACTTCTCGTGGCAATCACGGTGTTGGGGTCTAATGGCCGAGCAAACTTTTTGGTCTACTTGTTGTTTAGAACTGCAAGCTTGGGAGCTCAAAAACATTCAATAATGGGGAAGGTAATATCTTCAACTTTAGGCACGCTATTTAGTTGCTGATATGGTATTCTAGATCCGCAAGTGCACGGCGATCTATTTTCTTTTGCGGTTAGTCAGATAAAATGATACGCAAGTTCATAAGGCTTCATTTTTGGCCTATGAGGTCAGGTTCAAGATGCAAAGTCTCTTCCTACAAAAAAATTTTTATAAAAAAAAATATATCTCTATATTATATAAGTGGCTATTTAACGCCATCAAACGGAAATTCTTGTTTTCCGTTAGTTATCTGTTAAAGCAACGTTAAGTAACTGTGCAGGCTTTGGCAGCAGTTATTTTGAGTTTATTACTTTTGTCCTCTTTCATGCTTTTGCTATATACTTTTTCTGCTCAATTCAAAAGCTTTTAAAAGCCGGTAAGGAAATGAGTCTAATTTTTCTTCTTTTCCTCAGTTTTACAGTTTTTCACATCTTTATATACTTTTGTCAGTTTTATAGTTTTTCACAGTTTTTCACATCTTTATATACTTTTGTCAGTTTTATCCATTGAGTAAAATGTTATTTTAAGTTTATATACCTTTCCGTGACAGCAAACGAGGTTCATAAGGACCGAAATTCAAGCAAATTGGTCAATGTAAATGTAGAGAATAACTATTAAGAATGTTCGACTAATAAAACTTTTGACGTGTCTTGATGATCCCTTTTGCTAAGCACTTTGAAGAAGAATCCCTCCATCTATTTTCAAACAAGCTAGGGATCCCCGACAATGCCATGGAGTTTGTGTTGCCTTTCCTCCCAGCATGAAATTTTAAGCAACTTTTATTGAAACCTGCATAGGATTGAGTCATTAATCTTCTTCCTAAATACTCTCTGGAGATATTGGGCATTTAATCTCGTCTAGCCTCATTTTATGGTCCTTTTTTTTATGTATTTATAAAATACCATTAATATAATGAAATGCAAATTAGTTTAAAGATTAAAGAGATAAGGCGAGGTAAGCTAAGAAAGTAGCTTAGTCAGTTTAGTCAGTATAAAAACACAAAATAAAAAAAGACCTAAAACATTAAAAATAATGTAAAAACACAGAAAATCAATACATGTTTAGTCAGTTTTGGAGTTTTTCTCATCTTTATCGTATTAGAGGTTATTTTGAGTTTATTATTTTTCTCCTTTTAAGTTTTCACAGTTTTGTCAGTTCCTTTTTAGTTGTATACTTTTTCTTAAGGTTTATTATTTTTATACTTTATATTTTGCCAGATGTGCAGAACATTTTTATGTTTTCTGCTCTGCAGGTTGAATCAGTGCTGCTCAGATTGAATCAGTGCAGCATATAGGCAATTGTGCTGTTTAAGGAGTATACATCTAAGTGGATAAAAAAAAACTGTACAAAAAAAATTATACCCCTCGCTAAACACAAAAAAACACATGCATGCATATTTGAACACAGAAAATCAATACATGTTTAGTCAGTTTTGGAGTTTTTCTCATCTTTATCGTATTAGAGGTTATTTTGAGTTTATTATTTTTCTCCTTTTAAGTTTTCACAGTTTTGTCAGTTCCTTTTTAGTTGTATACTTTTTCTTAAGGTTTATTATTTTTATACTTTATATTTTGCCAGATGTGCAGAACATTTTTATGTTTTCTGCTCTGCAGGTTGAATCAGTGCTGCTCAGATTGAATCAGTGCAGCATATAGGCAATTGTGCTGTTTAAGGAGTATACATCTAAGTGGATAAAAAAAAACTGTACAAAAAAAATTATACCCCTCACTAAACACAAAAAAACACATGCATGCATATTTGACGAGTTTTGGGAGAAATTGCACTTTATAAACAGAATGTGTTTTGAGAGGTCAAACATAACCAAACCAAACCACATCTATGCAGCCTCTCTTCCAAATAAACAAATTCTGGTATTTGCTCATCATGCAATTTCACTTCCAAGTAAACAAATTCTGGTCTTTGCTAAGGATCAAGCAAATTATCATAGGTGAATAAGCAAATTCGGTGTTCATCTCTAGCAAAACTCTTCTCTTCTTTTCTATTTTTTACTTTTACTGGTTTTTTATGTTTACTTCTAATTTTTACTGGTGATTTGTTTTCAGCTGATTTCCCAGTTCTGTAAGGTGTTCTTGGTGTTTGTTAGCCAGAGATTTAAAAAGCTGGAACCTTCTGTTGTTTAACCACTGTGAGTGCATGATTGTTTAGTGTTATTTTTTGTGATGGTTGTTTAGTATAGTGCTTTCTGACTTACTGTTTTTTTTTTTTTTGATTCAATGATTATTGCTTAGTATTATCTGTGAGTTATTTTTAGTGGTTTGTTTTCAGATCTTGTTAGTTGAGAGCTGATTTTACAGATCTCTAAGGTGTTCTTACATGTTCTTCTTCTCCATTGTTCCTCAAAGTTGGTTCCTTAGCTATCTTTGTCAAAATTATGGCCGAATCATATCAACAAAAACAGGAAAGGGCTAAAGTCAAAAAGACTATGCAAGAGGAAGTGCTAAACCAGGCATTACCCTTTTCCATTCATGCAATGGAACCTCCCCATCCCTACATCTTTCCCACGTGAAAAATCATTGAAACCAGATTTCCCCCCCCCCCCCCCCCCCCCTTTTTTTTCCCATATTCTTGAGTTTAAATTTTGAATCACAACAATTTATTTATTTTCTCTCTTTTCCTGAGCACAACATGATAATGGGTGCCCACCCCCTCCTACTTTCTCTATCTTTCTTAGCAAAGAAGCATTTATTTGATAAACACATATCTATTTATCACTTTTATGAAACTATATATATCTATTTCTATTGGTATATAAGAAATAGACCAATCTTATCTTTCATGCCAGAGTTTTTTTTATTCTCGATCATATTGTTAAGAGAATATTGATTGTTCAATTAAGTGATACAACAAACAAAAAAACAGAGAAAGAAAGAAGAATAAACCTCAACAGATGTTTATATCTTTGAAGATATTGTCTCCAGATTTATTTTTTATTTTGTTTTTTATTCTGTTTGATCTTTACTTTGTTTTTTCTATTGTGAATCTGTAGATAAATTAATGGACGTTGTTCGGATCTGTTGGTTTTTTTCCCGTTTGTAAATCTCCACATATTTGAAATTTGAGATTTCAAAGTAATTTTAACAGCACAAGCCTAAACACAAAACCTAATAACACAAACACAACCACAAAAATCATAAATTTCGGATTCAAAAACCCTAATTAAACAATAACATAATATCATCAAGCAGATTTGAGATTTGAAAATAATTTTAAAAACACAAAAAAAACTTACAATGGGGATCGAAGACAGAGGCTGAGGTGAGGCCGACGGTCCGTACGTGATATCACTGGTAGGTTGCGGCTAGGTTGTGTGCGACGAAGAGTGGGTGAGGGACGACAGAGTAAGGCTGAGGAAGAGAGACGAGAGAGTGACTTAGAGACGTGAGAGTGAGGCGGCAAAGACGGGAGAGTGAGGCGAGACGAGAGAGTGATGTGAGAGAGTTGAAGAAAACCAGAGAGGACGTGGTGGTGGGAGAAACAGATAGACACGAAAACGAGGGTGGGTGAGTTCGGGGGGATGGGTATGGCGGCGCAATGTTCAGCAACAAGAAGAAGAAGAAGAAGAAAGAAGAAAGAAGAAGAAGAAGAGATGGGAGAAGGGAGAAGTGAGGTTTCGTGCGACGCATCAGAGAGCGGAAGAAAAAAATATAAAAGCCTTAGGGTTTCAGCAACCAGAAGAAGAAGAAGAAGAAGGAAGAAAGGAGAAGAAATGGGAGAAGGGGGACCGTTCGGTGCGGCGCGATAGAATGGGAAAGACAAAAGCAGAAACCCTTAGGGTTTCATTTCAGCAGCGCCAAAACGGCGCCGTTTCCGAAGGGCTGGGCTGCCCTTTTTCTCTTATACGGGTTGGGCCCGAAGTCATCCACACAAAACCCAACTGAAATAGATCTTTTATAGTGATCTATTATAAAAAGCCCAAACTCAAAAAAAAAAAGAATAGAGATGAAAAAGATTAGAACATAATTACTTAAAATAAGATAAAATAACCATCCACTTAAAAAACAATGCCAATAATAAACTTCATTTTTTTTTTTCTTTAGATCTGAAAAATACATAATTGTTAGAAATAATTTTCAACCTAACTATTTAAAATGTTAAATAGTTATTCATTACTCTATTTAAATGTTATTTTGTTATTTAAAATGTTATTCATGTTATTTTACTATTTTATAATAGTAAAATAAAATAATGAAATATTATTAAAAAATTGAAGTTTATATCATATATTATTGTGACAAAGGAAGCTCAATCTAAAAAACAAAAATAATATATAAGAAAACACATTAATACAAAATACACAACAACTTTTTACAATAATAAAATAAAATAATAAATACAATCATAATAATAATAAAAAATTGAGGAAAAATTATGTAAAAGGCAATAATATATAAAAGACTATCACAAATTATTTTATAATTGTAAAGTAAACAAACACTTCGCAATGTTTAAAGAAATAATAAATAATTACAAGATTTATATAAAAAATTAAGTTTTAAATAACGGTATATAACATTACTTTTACTTAATTCGATTTGGTCATTCATGTTTTGTTTTTAATAAATTATATACGAGTATCTAATAGATAAATTTGTCTAAATTTTTATAAAAAAAATATATAATTACAAGATTTATATAAAAAATTAAGTTTTAAATAACAGATCTTACTCTTATATAAAATAATTACATTACGTTTAGACAGTCAACGGTATATAACATTACTTTTACTTAATTCGATTTGGTCATTCATGTTTTGTTTTTGATAAATTATATACGAGTATCTAATAGATAAATTTGTCTAAATTTTTATAAAAAAATATATATTTTAAAAAAATTATATTTTTAATATGGTTCACTTTTTTTTATAAATGACTTAGGTGTAACTTATCTATTTGGAGCCAAAATTATTATTCTTTAATTTTTCCTCAACCTAAAAAAGAGGCAAAGAATACATATCTTTATTAGTCGAAAATAAGCTTTATTAGACCTACTCAAAGAAAAAAAAACAATATCAACAATAATAATAATTAAATCAAAATAAAAGCCAATATAATATATAAAAGACTATCACAAATTATATTTATAATTGTAAACTAAACAAACATTTCGCAAGTTTAAAAAAAATAATAAATAATTACAAGATTTATATAAAAATAAATAAATTTTTAATAACAGATCTTACTCTTTTATAAAATAATTGCATTACGTTTAGACACTCATAATGGTTTAAATTTTTTTCATCGTTCCAAAATGTTTGCAAAAGATATATTTGAATGATCTTTTTGTGCTTATGTGTGTGTGTATGTATACAATACAATCAAAACTTACAATATCATTTGTGTCTAAGCAGGAATTATCCTCCTTATCAAGAGATCTAAATATATAACAGATTCAACTATTCGTTACAAGACCTGTAAGTACCTTTTTATATAATATATATTCCTTTCTTTGTTGGACCCTACGTGCAATTTTTAGTCGATAGTTACTTTATTAGACCCTGCTTGCAATTTTTAGTCGATAGTTACTAATAGAAATTTAATTGTTTATAGCATTTAAAATGCACTATGGATGTTTGTATTTCGCATTAAGTAGTTATTAATTATTCATTTAGTCTTAATTGTGTGGAACAGCATCCAACGTTTCGAAGAATTGTTGACTTCATTAACATAATGAGAAGTGGTAAGATTGTGTTAGTGAGTTATGTAGTATTTATTTTTAAATGGTAATATTAATTTCGTAAAAGTTAAGCTTAAAAACTATTTTTTGAAGATCATGGAAAACAACCATCAAAGAGAATCCCGTATAAAGATTTACCAGAAGAGAAAAAGGAAGAAGTCCGTAGAAAACAGAGAGAAAGATATGCTAAAAATAAAGCGTCTAGAAGCAGTTCTATTCAGTTAAAAGAGCCATCTTCATTTAGGGATGATCAAATGACTACGTCAATTGATGGACCTTCAAATGATGATGTCCATCATATAGACATCATTCAGGACTTCAATGTTCTACAAAAAGTGTCAAAGAGACAACGAATTTTCCGCGTTGATCCTGACATCGGAGAATCGGCTTCATCTCAAAAAGTATGCGTTCTTCCTGGTGTTAATGTCTGTGTGGTTGATTCAGAGGCGACTTCATCATTAAACAATGTGGCGAATTGTTCTGATTGTCCGAGTGATTCTATCGATTTCTTGACTCGTAAATCAGGAAACACATACATAGATGAAACAACCATCTCTAATCAGCTTTTGATTCAACAGGTTTTCCTGAAATTATTTTTTTATTTTCCTTAAATTGAGCAGCCTTATATTCTTTTTCATTGAAATCTGGAAACATCTTATTCAAATAGGCTCCATGTGTTGTTCGGGAAGAGTCAACATTTGAAACAAGTATACCGCCACCTTGTAGGGGTAAGAAACAAGTATAATTATACTATTCGTTCTTCTAATTTTATTATCAACTCTTGCCACTCTCCCAATAGTGTCTTTAGTTAGATCATTCAAAGAATTCGATGGGTTTACACCTATTGTGTTGTGTTCATTTTTTAACTCAATAGGTGGAAGGCATCGCCACTCTGTTGGACTTAGACAATTATTACAAGTCGTGCCATCTGAAGCATATTCTTTGCCATATGTGCCATGTTGCAGACATTGTAAAGCAAAACGTTTCTATCATGAAACAAAAGGATTTTGTTGTGCTGATGGGACAATTTCTTTGGTCACAAATGATGCCCCTGATCAGCTTTATGATCTTTTTACCTCCAACACAGATGAAGCCGTGCATTTTAAGACTTATGTTCGGACTTATAATAACAAGTTTGCGTTTACATCTTTTGGAGTTAAATTCGATAGAGATCTTTGCAGACGAAATAGAGGGATTTATACATTCCGAACTCAAGGACAGATCTATCACTATATCAACGATTTAGTTCCTTTAAACGGTCGTCCTTCTTATCTCCAATTGTATTTCTATGATACTGAGCATGAATTGGAAAATCGCATTTCTGATTCAGACAGAATGAATCCATCAATTATATCTCAACTCATCGATATTCTTCGCATCAATCCATACTCTATGTTCTTTCGGTCTCTTGGTGATTTGCCAAATTTAGAAAATCAAGTAATTCATATAAGATCAGATACTGGCCTAGATCAGCGTGTATTCAATGCCCCGACATCTTCACAAGTTGCAGCAATATGGGTTGAAAATGAAGATGCAGATCAGTTGGGAGGACGGGACATTTGTGTCTTCAGTCATTCTGGTGGAAGTCATATAGTTCAGTATTATTTTGGCTGTTATGATCCACTTCAGTATCCACTGTTATTTCCTTTTGGGGATACTGGTTGGCATCAAGGCATTCGTAGGGTGAATAGAGGAAGTGTATTAATACGTGATGAAACAGCTCAATCAATAGATCCTCACCAATCAATGTCAGCAGAAGAGTTACTTACAAGAGAACAACGAGGTGAGAGTATAATCTTAATCTTCCTATTTTGTACTTAGTTTGTAGACGTCTAATTTTGTAATATTTCATTCTTCTTCAACTTTTGTAGCATTAAACAGAAAAATGAAGGACCCCATTGTTTCGTGTCGTGAATATTATTGCTACAAATTACAAATCAGAGAGAATATCAGATCAATTTTGTTGCTGTCTGGTCGTCTATTGCAACAATATGTTGTTGATATGTATGTTAAGATTGAGACGTCAAGATTAGATTATTTTCGTGCCAAACAACAACATATTCGATCTGAGTTATATCAAGGGATTGTTGATACCATTACACTTGGGGAGACTAATGCTTCTAATGTTGGAAAACGAATCATTCTGCCTTCGTCATTTATTGGAGGTCCAAGAGACATGCGAAAAAGATATATGGAAGCAATGGCTTTAGTTCAACGTTATGGAAAACCAGACATTTTTTTAACAATGACATGCAATCCAAACTGGCAAGAAATTTCAAATGAATTACGCCCCCATGAGGAGAGTCAAAATCGGCCTGATTTGATTGCTCGGGTCTTTCGTGCAAAATTAGAAGAATTAAAGGATCGATTATTCAAAAGGCAGATATTTGGAAAAGTCTCAGCATATGTTTATGTTATTGAGCACCAAAAAAGAGGGCTTCCACATGCTCATTTTTTAATTATATTACAGAGGGATTGGAAACTCTATGCGCCTGAATCTTTTGATGAGATTGTATCGGCAGAAATACCTGATAAAAATGCGAATTTGCATTTACATAATGCTGTTGTCAAGCATATGATGCATGGACCATGTGGGGTGCTGAATCCAACAAATGTTTGCATGAAGAAAAATGGTTATTGCAAAAATCAGTATCCAAGAAATTTTGCATCTCGTACAATTGTTGGAAATGATTGTTTCCCTATATATAGGCGTTCTGACAATGGAATAACTGTGAATGTGAGAGGTCATAATTTGGATAATCGTTGGGTCGTTCCATATAATCCATATTTGCTTGCAACATTTGACTGTCACATTAACGTCGAAATTTGCTCCACGGTAAAAGCAGTCAAATATCTATATAAGTACATTTACAAAGGGCATGATCGTGTTGCTTTTAATTTGGTTTCTGAACAAAACCATCAACAAATTGATGAAATCCAACAATTTCAATCGGCCCGATGGATTGCTCCACCTGAAGCTATGTGGAGAATATATGGCTTCATTGTTAATGAAATGTCTCCAGCAGTGTATAGCTTACATTTACATCTTGAGGATCAACACCAAGTAACTTTTCGAGCAAATGAAGACTTAATCAATGTTCTCAACTCTGATCGGTCTGCAAAATCGATGTTAACAGAATTCTTTGCATTAAACCGAGTGGATGAGAATGCGAGGACGTTGTTGTACAAAGAATTTCCAGAATTCTATGTTTGGAACCAACAATACAAAGAGTGGACTTGTCGAAAAAATAAAACTGTTATAGGTCGAATTGTTACAGCAAATCCATTTGAAGGTGAGAGGTATTATCTACGGATATTGCTAAATCATGTAAGAGGACCTTTATCATTTCAAGATCTTAGAACAGTTGATGGTGTTGTGGCTCCAACATTTCGTGAGGCAGCAACTATGCGTGGTTTGCTACAGAGAGACAGCGGTTTAGAAGATTGTTTATATGAAGCATCTGTATATCAAATGCCATCCAGTTTGAGACGGCTTTTTGCAACTATATTAGTTTATTGTAATCCAGCCAATCCGAGAGAACTTTGGGAACGTTTTGAACAAGATATGTCAGTTGATTTTACATCAACTGAAGATTCTATGTTCAATGTAAGAATGCAAGTGTTGCGCTCAATCTCTTTTACACTTGAGTCAATGGGAAAAAACATTAATTCGTTCCATCTTCTTGATGACAATATTTGTTTCGATGATGACCAATTCGAATCTAGGGAAATTGATGATGAATTGGCTGTTGAAATTCCAGAAGAAGATATTGCTGCATTAGAAATCCTTAATAGTGAACAACAACATGTTTATAATGAAGTTTTGGGAAAGGTTTTTTCAAATAGAGCTGCCACATTCTTTGTTGATGGCCCTGGTGGGACAGGGAAGACATTCCTGTACAAGGCACTTATTGCAGCAGTAAGATCAAGAAAATTAGTTGCTCTTGCAACTGCTTCATCTGGTGTTGCTGCATCTATCCTTCCTGGAGGTCGAACAGCACACTCACGCTTTAAGATTCCATTAGATGCTGATGAGCATAGCATGTGTTGTGTCAGTAAACAAAGTGCCCTTGCAAAGCTGTTGCGTGTAGCAAAGTTAATTATATGGGATAAGGCCCCAATGTCTAGAAAACAACACATCGAAGCATTAGATAAGATGCTACGAGACATTAATGATTCAGAGTTAACATTTGGTGGAAAAGTTATCGTTTTTTGTGGAGATTTTCGTCAAGTTTTACCTGTGGTTCGTAAAGGAACAAGACAAGAGCAAATAGACGCCAGTTTGGTTTCTTCCTATTTGTGGCCTACATTCATCAAGTTTCATTTAACTGAAAATATGCGAGCAAGATTGGATCCAATTTTTTCAGAATATGTGTTACAATTAGGCAACGGAATGCCACCAATTACAGTTAATGAAACTATCAAAGTTCCTGATGGCATGCTTATTTCGTATGAAGATGACTGCACTTCTTTGAATCATTTAATAGATGCTGTTTTCCATGATATTCATGAATATTCAATAAATATTTCAGCCATGATGAATCGGGCCATATTAACACCAAAGAACAGTTATGTTGATGAAATAAATGCATCACTAATTCATAGGTTTCCTGGTGAGCTTAGACGATATTATAGCTTTGATGAAGCAATAGATGCATCTGAACAGTCAATCATGGAGGATTTCTTGAATACTCTAACTCCAAATGGGCTTCCTCCTCATGAATTGTTACTGAAGATAAACTGTCCCATCATGTTGCTTAGAAACATTAATCCTTCAGAAGGACTTTGCAACGGAACACGCCTAATCTGTCGGGCTTTTGATCGAAATGTCATTGATGCAGAAATCGCAGTTGGACACCATAGCGGAAAAAGAGTCTTTATTCCAAGAATCCCATTCTTACCAAATGTTGATGAAAATAGTGGTTTTCCATTCAAACGAACTCAGTTCCCTATCAGATTAAGCTTTGCAATGATTATAAATAAGTCACAAGGGCAAACGTTGGATTTTGTTGGGATATATTTACCTCAACCGGTTTTCTCACATGGTCAACTATACGTGGCTTTATCGAGGGCTAAGACTGCATCTACAGTAAGGGTTTTAATACGGCCAGTATCGACTGAACGATCAGAAAAGAACTGCACAAAAAATATTGTGTATACGGAATTATTAAGATTAGCATGTTCAGATTGATATTATATAGGTAATGATTCAATTGTATAATTTCAGTTTAACTATTTAAACAAAATTACACATTTAATAGAATTCTCTTTTTCTGTATGTTTAATATTGTGTTCTTGAAATATTTATTGTATTCTTTAATTTTCTTTGCAACTTTCTTTTTAAATTTAGTATTGGGTTTATTATACTTACATGTTTAATATCTTTGTATATGAACAGATTTAAAGATGAGGACGGTTTATACATCGATAAAAGATATCACTCCACATACAAGAAATTGGAAAATAAAAATGATCGTGGGAGAGAAGTCATCTAAACGAACAGGGCAATGCTCACCAGTAAAGTACCAAAACCTAACGTTGATTGATCCAGAGGTATAATATTTATTTCTATCTATTGTCTTTTATTTATGCTCAATTATTCATAACAATTTTTTGTTCGTTTCAATTTCTTATATTGTACAGGGAAATCGAGTGCAAGCGACAATGTTTGATAAAGATATTGACTCGCGAGATGATACTTTACATATTTTTCGGTCATATTACATCAGTAATGCATATGTGAAGCCACTTGATCCGAAGTATAGAATTGAAAAACATGAATACCAATGGATTCTAAATTCTAGAACGATAATTGAGGAAGTTCCAAAAGATGAAGAACAATTGGAGCCACCGAAGTACCAACTCGTTCCATTCAATGAATTAGACGCTTACAAAAACTCAATTGCAGAAATAGGTAATTAACTTTTTATTTTAGAATATTTGATTATCAATACATTAACAATTTAAATCTTATTGTTCAGATATTTTGGCTGTTGCAATCCACATCAAGCCATGTAGAGAGATAACTTCAGCATATGGACCGACAACAATTCAGGAAATCAATGTCATTGATCGAAGGTAAAAATATTTTTGGATAGGTCACTCTTTAGAATTATGTTTCGTTCTTTATTTCTTACATATTCTGATAATTCTTTTTTTATTCCAATTTTGTAGTTTAAACCCCATATGTTTAACTATGTGGGGTCAATTTGTGCAAGAAGAATGCAAAAAAATCTCAGAAATAATAAAGACAAAGCCAATTATACTTGGAACAGGAATAAGAGTTGGCTCTTATAATGGTATTTTTAATAATTAACAATATTATATTTTCTTTTATATTGTATATGCTTGCATTAATTCTGATCTTTATTTCGAATGAAGGATTGTCTCTTTCATCGCGTTCTAAAAGCAAATTTGTGATCAATCCTATTCTTCCTGAGGCAACTTCATTGCAAGAGTGGTAATTATCACAAATAAATCATTATTTGTTTTCATACTACTTGAATATTGAAATCTCTATATTTTTATTTTCTTACGTTATATTTGTTTTTATAAATTTTAAGGGCGGTGGTTAATGACTTATTACTTGAGAGTATTATTGCAAGATGCTTGACATATCCGTCAACATCTCTGTCTTCTGTTGGTATTCGAGAAATAATCAAGAATTGTGATGTTGCTGAGTTCATTAAAAGTTTACAACCCATGCAGGTAAAATCCTATTCTTTGTAATAAATTCAAATACTTATACAATCAATTCACCTAAAAAATTGTTTTAAATATAATGCAGAAAGCAAGATTTTGGATAAAGGCAAAGATAATTGTGGTTGATTTGCGCCAAATATTTTTTTACATGTCATGTATTGGCTGTAATAAAGGAACTGTGTATGATTACAATGATACCTTCCTTTGTTATCATTGCAAACATCAAAGCATTTCTCAACCACGGTATGTATCTTTCAAAGTTTTTGTTTTGTTTGATAATTTATTTGATAGATTTAATGTATAGTTTTTGTTGATTCTAACTTAAATTGACATTTCCATCAAATTTATAGTTGTCGAGCATATGTGGAACTTGACGATGGTACAGGAAGGCTATCTGCTGTTATGTTTGGTGAAGCTGTTGAGCAAGCATTCGGTTGTTCGGCAGTTGAACTGATGAATCATACTGGTGATGTATGTTTTCTTGTTTTCCATTGCTTTTATTGTTGTGAGTAAAAAAATCTATTTTAGATTTTTTGACATGTTTACTACATTATTTTTGAGCATATTGAGTTTCCTATCGAAAAAACAATTAAAAACAAATTATAACAAAAAATATTTAAATTGATTTTTATATACTTATCTGTTATGCCAATTTTATTTTTATTTATAACATGTATAGTAATTTAATTAAGAACATTGCATTTAAAGATTTGTGTTAATTTACAAGACATCAATTTTTAGCACATCTATTTTTAAAATTTTTATTAATCACGGAAGCCTATTAAAAATTTTCTTTGCAGGAGCATCTGCCATATATAGAAAATCTCGTAGCAGAAGTTTCACAAAAAGAATGGATGATTGAACTTTTGGTTGACCCCAATCGACTCAACCAACAGCAACACAAGAATTTCAACGTCGTCTCTATTGATGCAGTACAAGATGACAAGAATGATGCAGCGTAGTAAAAATATCAATGGACTCATATTTTAAACTGATATTTTTGTTAGTTTTGTATTAAACTTATTGGAGACAACTTTGCTAAAACTATCGATATTATAAATATGTGTTAGATTATGTTATATTCTAAACTAATGTCTCACCAAACTAGGCAAACGTGCTTTGCACGTTGTTCCGACCTAGTATATATATATATATGTATATGTATAAAAATGAAAGTGCTCGGTCTCTCGGGCTGACGTTGGACAAGTCGGACACCCACAAAGTCTCTTCCAACAGGCAAAATGCAGTCAGATTAGCTAAATTCCCTGAATATACTGTGTCACATGCCAGCAATCCAAACACCAAGTGATGCCAAAGATGAATACGCAGTCTCAGCCTTCTGATTCGGCTTTTATTTGGCCCCAGAAACATCTCAAACCTGAATGAAATCCCTACACTCTCTTTCATTTCCAATGATCCACCACGAGTGAAGGATAAAACATGAGAGAACAGTAATAGTAAATAACAACAATGAATATAAAAATAATAATAATAAAATCAAAGTTGGGCATGTAGCAGTACACTACTTTTGTCCACTTGCTGCTGACTTGGTGGAGAGAGAATTGAATGATGACATTCTGACAAAGTTAGAACGCCAATTCCGCCTTCAATTTCTCCCCTTCTCCCTTTTGTTTGGTAAGAAATGAGCAAAACGAATCGTAATGAAACCTAAAAAGGAAATTAAAGCTGAAGCATTTTCTTCGCTTTGTGCGACAGCATTACCATACTGGTGAATAGGAAGGCTGGGAGAACTGGCCTGGGCGTGTACCGCCAATGAGCCCACCATGTCGCATTTGAAATTAAAATCAATAAAAACTATCACAAAAGAAAAGCACTTTAGATTTGGAAGATCCTAATTCTCCAGCTGGAAAAGTCACAAGTGTTCCTTCCACTTCCAGGGTTTTCAGTTTTCACTGCCACTGCGTAGTCAAAGATTGCTTAGTTTTTGTAAGTAGTTTGTGCTGAGCTTGTTTTGCAAACTCCTCGTTTCAAGAATAGAGGCAGGCCCCTGTAGGTGATCTACGAGTAAGCCCATGAATGAAAGTGCAGAATATTATAGATGAACTGGGTTTTGGAAGTTCTATACCATCCGTCTATGTTTGCATGATATTCTCTCCATCATCATTATGGGTTTGGTGTAGCAACTTTGCTTTCTTATGAATTAAAGTTGAGCACTTTTTCCTTCCACCATACGAAAAGGAAGGAAGAACAGCAGACAAATAAAATTATGTACGTAACTTTTTTTTTTTTTTGTTCTCCCCGACTTTCTCTTTATAAGGAGGGAGGGATCGAAGCAGCACATGACTTTGATAGACAAACCAAGTTACCAACCAAAGGTTATGTTCGCTGGGCATGTGGCAAAATGTTAAATATAGTGGTCCACACTCACAGCCCAAAGCAAGTGTAATTATATCAGATTCTGAATAAAGGGCAAACGAACCAGTAAAGCCAACAGTCATGCATGATTTAAATAAATCTAGAAAGATCCATGAATCATGCTACTCTTAAATCCATAACACTAATCTTGGAGGATACTGGTTTTTACCTTTAACATGAATATCTAGAAGACAAAAGCATCCTATATAGTTCAAGTTCATCTTACAAAAGCATCCTCGTATGAATCGATCCCATTTTGTAGTGGTACTAAGTAGTCGATTCTATATATATATATATTATCACTGATTGGAGATCCTTATATTATGTGACATTACTCCTCTTGAATCGAATTGGAGAGATTGAGAAGTAAAATAGTAAAGGCTTAATAATTTTGATAAAAAGCATGCCATGATCGATGTTCCTTTTTTTTTTTTCAAAGTGAGAAATTATGGCTGTAAATGGGGCTGGGGAGGAGGGAATAAGTTGTACCATGCAAAAGTGTGGATCATACTTGTTTTGTTGCATAGCATTGGTAAGGGGAAAAAAGAAGCACTTGATTTAAAACCTCTATACTCATTCGATTCAAGAGGAGTGAGGAGGGAAATGCAATCATTCACCCAACCACTCTCCACCCTCATTCCCATATACTATTGCCACCTTTAATCATATTTAGTTATTTACCTATGTTCCCTCAAAAAGTGTTGCTCCCAAAGACATCATAAACACACTCACAAACAACACTCCCATTTTCATCCTCCTATCCCTCTTTAATCATTTCAATTCTCTCTCTCTCTCTCTCTCTCTCTCTCTCTCTCTCATCCTTATCAGACAAAAAACACACAAAAGTCTCTCTTTCTCCGTCTAGAATTTTTTTAACTCGTTTGGCCAAGACATGGAATGAAGAAAGAGACTAGCTAGCTATCACTCTCTCCGGAGTTTGAACTCTAAACTATACAAATTTAAAAAATCATTCTCCTCCTGACTCCTTTACCCACTATTCCCGCTCAGACCTGAGATCACCACAAACACACCAAAAGATCGATGAATAATCCTTATCTCTTACCCTTGGCCTTCGCCTTAGCCTTCTCCTTCCTCACCCTTTCTCTCTGTGTTCCCAATGATACAGACGCACTCACACGTTTTCGCCTCCAGACCGATGCCCACGGCCTGCTCGAGTCCAACTGGAGTGGCAGTAACGCCTGCGCAGCGTCGTGGCGCGGTGTCCGCTGCTCCTCAAACAACAGACGTGTCGTTGTTCTCTCCCTCCCTTCTCTTAACCTCCGCGGCCCACTTGACTCTCTGGCCCCGCTCGACCAGCTCCGCCTCCTCGACCTCCACAACAACCGCCTCAACGGCACCGTTTCTCCCCTCACCAACTGCACCAACCTCAAGCTTCTCTACCTCTCCCGCAACGATCTCTCGGGTGAGATCCCACCCGATATATCCTCCATTCAGCGTCTCCTCCGCCTCGACCTCTCCGACAACAATCTGCGCGGCCCAATTCCCAAAGATTTGTCCCAGTTGAATAGGCTTCTCACGCTTCGGTTGCAGAACAACGCCCTCTCTGGGACGATTCCTGACCTCTCAGCCAGTCTGGTAAATCTCAATGAGCTGAACTTGACGAGCAATGAGTTGTACGGACGTTTGCCTGACGGTTTACTGAGGAAATTCGGAGACAAAAGTTTTTCAGGGAACGAAGGGCTATGTGGGTCGAGCCCCTTGCCCGTTTGCTCGTTCACAGGGACTCCACCGGCGGTCGCTTCTACTCAGACCGTACCTTCGAACCCGAGCTCGTTGCCACAAGCGCCTGTGACTAGTCAAGGCAAAGGAGGATCAAGGAAAGGGCTAGGCACAGGTGCTATAGTGGCCATTGTGATAGCCAACTGCGTGGCGTTGTTGGTGGTGGTGTCGTTTATCGTAGCGCATTACTGCGCGAGAGACCGGAGCTTCTCGGGTTCGTTAGCGGGGAGCGAGAGTGGGAAGAGGAGGAGGAGGAGTGCGAGTAGTTATGGTGGGAGCGAGAAGAAGGTGTATGCCAACAATGGAGGCGGAGATAGCAGCGATGGGACTAACGCCACGGACCGGAGCAAGCTTGTGTTTTTCGATAGGAAGAAGCAGTTTGAGCTCGAGGATTTGCTCAGGGCGTCAGCAGAGATGCTTGGGAAAGGGAGCTTGGGGACAGTGTATAAGGCAGTACTCGATGACGGGTGCACCATGGCCGTGAAGCGTCTCAAGGACGCGAACCCCTGTGAGAGGAAGGAGTTTGAGCAGTATATGGATGTGATCGGGAAGCTCAGGCACCCAAATATCGTGAGGTTTAGAGCTTATTACTATGCCAAGGAGGAGAAGCTTCTTGTCTATGATTATCTTCCAAATGGGAGCTTGCATTCACTTCTTCATGGTTAGTAATAATTAAATTATATCTCTGCTTCTTAGCACGTACGTAATACCTATTAAGAGCAG
The DNA here is from genome assembly GCA_022457165.1 of Juglans mandshurica. Classification (NCBI taxonomy): domain Eukaryota; kingdom Viridiplantae; phylum Streptophyta; class Magnoliopsida; order Fagales; family Juglandaceae; genus Juglans; species Juglans mandshurica. The sequence goes on from CM039626.1 coordinate 33,576,625, forward strand.
TGGCATTCAAAATTACATTTTTGGAGATGGATTAATTTGCATCTCAAGAAAAATGTTCACCTTACATTATCAATCTTTAAGTCAAATAATAATAAAATATTATTTATTTTTTTCCTAAAATTATTTTTTTCTTTCAAATTTCTTTTGTGTCGAGAGAGTAAGGAGAAGGAAATCTCTGGAGAGAATGTTTGTTTCGGTTGGTGTTAAGAGAAAGAGAGAGAGAAAAAAAAAATAGTAAAATCAGATTTGGAGAGTAAACAGTATATCTTTAAGTTTGTAGAAACATACTGTCCATAACTATGAAAATTTTTAAATATGCATATTTTAATACAATCCAATTTAAAGTTATATTATACAAATATGTATATGCATAATTCAATACTAGTACTCTCTAAGGCTAAATATTTCAGAAAATCTGGAAGTGGTGCAATAATAATATACCTGAACTTTGACATCTGAGGGTTTATTTATGTTCGAGTTCAATTATGTTATATTACCTACTTATTATTGTTTCCATCTGATTGATAATTCACGTGAGGCTTCAACGGTATACGATATTATGTTTGGAATAACTATTTAGGGAATCGAGGTCCGGGGAGAATTCCTTTGGATTGGACTACAAGGATCAGCTTGGTGCTAGGAGCGGCTCGAGGACTAGCAAAGATTCACGAAGACTACAGCGCCTCGAAAATACCTCATGGGAATGTGAAATCTTCGAATGTGCTCCTTGATAAGAACGGTGTTGCGTGCGTGTCTGATTTTGGGCTGTCGTTGCTTCTAAACTCGGTTCATGCCGTTGCAAGATTAGGAGGATACAGGGCTCCTGAACAAGCAGAAACCAAGAGGCTGTCTCAAAAGGCAGATGTGTACAGCTTTGGGGTCTTGTTGTTGGAAGTTCTGACAGGGAAAGCTCCATCCCAGTACCCTTCACCAACTCGGCCACGCGTGGATGAGGAGGAACAGGGTGTAGACCTTCCCAAATGGGTTCGATCGGTTGTAAAAGAAGAGTGGACAGCTGAAGTATTTGATCAAGAACTCTTGAGGTATAAGAACATCGAGGAAGAACTTGTGTCCATGCTCCATGTGGGGTTGGCCTGTGTGGTGCCGCAGCCTGAGAAAAGGCCAACAATGCCGGAAGTGGCAAAGATGATAGAGGACATCAGGGTGGAGCAGTCTCCTCTTGGGGAGGATTACGATGAGTCGCGCAATTCACTCTCACCTTCACTTGCCACCACTGAAGATGGACTGGCTTGATGATGCTTATGTTCTTTAAAATTGCTTCAGTATTTGCCAAATGTTTCTATCCTCGTCCATATGCTCGTTTAAATTTGCATTGTCTCGCTGCAAATTCTGGCTGTTGCAGACTCTCTTGTCCGATTTCTTTGTAATATTTGTAAGCTTCTATGTTTTCCAATGTTGCTGTTAGTGGAGAGCTCTGATTGTCCAAGATCCATCAGGATAGTTCTATTTTGTTCTGTGTCATGTAACTTTACTTTAGTTCGTCATTTATTTCCAAAGCTAGAGAATCTCAAGAAGTACGGTGGCTCTCCAAGCAGCCTTTTTCCACCCTCGACAGCCTAATTACCCTGTTAATTAGTTCCATAGCCCCTCCCCGAAGGTTGGAAAGTACCACAATGACGAAGGAAGGAACTGCAAAAGCTGTTGTTCCGTGGAATGGGGGCGATTCCTTTCCCGATGGACATGGTCGCCAACCACACCCCTTCTCTTCTCAAAGAAGGCAATATTTCAATCCTATAGCATGTCCACACACTTCAGAGTGCTGAATTTATTCCTTCTTTTACGTATAAAAAATTGCAGCCCATTCTCACAACAATCGTCTCTCCTCTCTCCCAGTTTAATAAATTCCACCGTCAACCCCCATGAACATACAATATTATCAGGCATTATTAATAGTAGTTCAAGAATAGATTTAGAAGGTGTGAATTTTATCATACATGTTACGGCAAAACAATTTCAATCTATAACAGACTCATGACTTTGAACTCTATAACTTGCTCCCAAATAAATCCATTATCAGTGCACTCACTGTTAATTCATCTCGACCAACTATTCTCCCAACTAATGGCTTCTTTCAAGTCAACAACATTTACAAATATAAGGATACAAGAAATATAAGCACCTCACTAAGATGCAGATATAGAATAAAGCGAACACTAGAAAGTAGAAACAACGTGAATAGTACTGGGCATTTCTGAACCTTGATCAGTTATCGTGTACAGTAAAGGCAGAAAATCACGGCTCAGGATAACCATCCAAACCTCCACAAATAGTAGCCAGCAGCTGAATTCAAGTGCCCAGTACGTGTTCCAAGGGTCAACTCACTTGAGATTGCATCTCGTAACATTGACCTGGTAATTTATCAGATCAGAGTTTCATAGATATTAGCTAATCCTTCCAGTTTGATCAATCAGTGTACCAACTTGCTCTCCACATAGCGCTTTGGAGATGTTGCCAGGCTCAAGAAGATTAAAGACCACAACTGTACATGAAAAACATAAATTAATCTGTCTGCAATTCCCTCATACTAAACCCAAAACTGCTTCCCATTTCGTTAAATTACTATTGACAGCTTATCATATCCAGGCTTATGAAACTCACATACCTTCACAAGAGATATTGACAATCAAATAATATATAGCATACTTGATTATCAGTTGATCTACAGAAATAATGTTCTATGCCTCAATATGATGCACTGAGATATTGGTTACCAAATGAACTCAAAATGTCTGTACCAATATAAAGATGCACCCTACACAGAAGCAAGCACAAAGAAATTACACAAACCAGGAATGCTGTTCTCTTCACAGTAGCTCAGTGCCATTGTGTCCATGGACGTGGCACCTCTGGAGGCCAGATCCCTGAAAGATATGTGCTCAAATGTAAAATTGTTGTCTCGAGAGGTACAATCATACACACCATCAACATTGGTACCCTTGAGGACTGCCTCGGCATGAACTGAGAGAAAAACAGCACATAATTTACAAAAGACCCAAAAGGTATGTGTGCACATGCATGGCTGTTGTGTCCCTGTCAAGCTAATCCGTTACAAGTAACATGACTCAAATCCGATACTTTTTGCTGAAATTAGCTCTGATACCATTTATAATGACCCAGGAAAGCCCAAGTCACATTTAGACTTATATTCCAAAAGCACTAGCCAATGTTAAAATTGGAGCCCTTTGGAATCATTATACATTACAAGAACTTCTACCTTCCAAACATCTCATTGACCACCCTCTCATACTAAGTGTGAGATACTATAGTACCTTTGTCTATGTATGCGCATGTGCATGTGAGAGAGAGTGAGAGGGACCATGTGCACCAATACAAATAAAAAAATATCAATAACTTTGGGTGGGGCAGAGACATACTCTCTGAAGCTCGAACAGCCGCAGCTGTGTCAGTGGAAAAGGGTGGATTTCCAAAACCAGCACCAATACCACCAAATATTACTACTCTGCCTTTTTCCAGATGTCGGATGGCCCGTTGCCTACTGTATGGTTCAGCAGCCTCCAGCATTGAAAATGCAGTTTGCACACGTGTCTGAACTCCCATCTTCTCTAATGCTGACTGGAGCAGTACGGAATTCATCACAGTTGCCATCATACTGGCACACATATTACATGTTAGAATAAAAAATCTAATATAATTTTATTGTACAAAAGCAAACAACATAGAACAATGAGATCTAGATTTGTTGAGCTAAAAGAGAAGAGACGACAATTTCTTCATATGCAATACAAAATTTACTCTTTACTATTTCTTCTTCTATAGGAGACAATATCAACCTGGCCATGCATATCCTCCCTAGCTTATAGACATTATTTTTTAAAAGTCAAGCGGCTGACATATCATTATCTACCCCTTCCTTCATAGGCAGGAAAAACAAAAAAGGAAAGCCACTTTCATCCAATGGAAGTTGAGAGAGATACCATCATTGAAAATGACAACTACCCTCTCTCTCAATCACAACATATCCATATCAACCATCTGACAATAGGCATGTGTTCAACACTCCTCGAAACAGCTGCTCAAGTATGCATAGTATATGCTAAGACAAATTTACAAGAAAATTCATTAATGTTTTCTTAAATCATCATTTATCCCAAAAATTTAAGCTTACTTGGTTCCTCATCTTTCTCTTGATTTCTTTTAATATCATCACGGTATAAAGTGGTGGTCTTGATTTCAAACCCCAAGTCTACTATATCTCTAAATTATCATGTCAAGTTCATGTCATAATAGATGGATCCATGTGTTGTATGGTCTAGCACATGAGGGAGTGTGTTAGAGAATATAATTTGAAGGATTCAATTCATCATCTCCTATCAGCTTAAGGTTTTGTAACAATTGATGATTTAACATGAAAGAGAACAAAGAATTCAGCTTTACAGTATGGTCTCAGATACAACACGTCATGGGTACAAATCTCTTTTTCCAAATTCGGTCTCCATTAGTTTGTAAGATTGGATGGCCAATTCTCCTCCTGATCCTCAATTCGATTGTTTTCCAAGAATATTAACCCAAGTAAGCCATGTATCTAGGAGGAAATTAAAAGGGCTTTTGATTTTTTGCACCCTGATTTGGTCTTGCAACTTTTAATAAATATATGTTCTAAAGCAGAATTAAAATATGTTGTCTTGTAATTACATTTTTGGAAGCTTTTACTTTTCAGTGCACCTTCTACTGGTTAATTCTAGGTTTCTAAATAGAAGGAATAACATTGATAACCTTAGAAGACGTGGTTTAATCACAATGGATTGGTGCTGTTTGTGTAGAAATAGTGGTGAAACAGCGGACCATCTACTTTTACATTGTGAGTTTTGCTAGAGGTATCTGGAATTATTTTTTCAGCAAACTGGGAGTCGCATGGGTGATGCCAAACAGGGTGGTTGAACTTCTAGCATGTTGGAGAGGGATCACTGGGACATCACAGATTGCAACCGTATGGAAGATGGCCCCTATTTGTATTTTTTGGTGTATTTGGAGTGAACGAAATGAGCGACTTTTTGAGGATCATGAACGTTCTTTGGAAGAGTTTCTTAGTTTTTTCTGGAGGACTTTGTTTCTGTGGGCCATTGCTTTAGATTTCAATGGTTCCAGGCTTCCTCCAGCTTCCATGATTTCCTTTTAACTGTTTCTAGTTCTGTAACACCCCGACCCCGAAAGTGTGATTTTATTATTATTATTATTACTATTTTATTGTTATCTTTATTGTTATTATTTTATTAGATATGTTTTGAGGTAGTAATTTGTTTTGAATAGGATTTCTCTACTATATGCCTCTTTTTTCTTTCTGTTTGGTCTAGAAGTTTCCTGATTTGAAATTATCTCTAATTCAAATACTTCAAAACTCTAATATCCTCTCAAGTGTTCCTTTCCTGGTAGGAGTAGTTTTCCAAAGTTTAGTCAAACTCAAACCCCTCTAGATCACTCACGATAGCTTCCTACTCCTCATCTATAAAACCCACGAGACCCTTAGCAAAAAACCATGAAACTCTCACACACTAGCCACCATAGCACACACTAGCCACCATAGTAGCCTCGGCAGACAAAGAAAACCACTTCCCAACAGCCACCCTAGCACTACTCTACATACCAAATCAACCATCTCGCCGGAAACTACCACAGAACATGTCGACACCCTCGTTGACCATTAAAAGAGTCGAATCACCTCACGACAGCCACAGAACCCGCCGACCAGGCACCTCCCTCCACCTTGCACTCCCTTCCGAGGGCCCGGTCGCATCACCAATCGATTCCAGCCACCCGAGAGCCGCCGTCTCCTCAGCCTTCTTCCCTCGGTGAGTTCCATGTTATCGCACGATTCTCTTCCACTGTTCCGTAAGCATGCCTTTCCATCTTTTGTTTCTTTTACTTCAGCCTTCCTAAAACACCCATGCAATAATATTAGTTTTACACAAATACCCCTCCATCTAGTCTTGCCATAAGATGTGTTTCCCTTTGTGTTTGGTTTTCAGCCTTTCCCAAAAAGCCCCTCCACTAATTCTGTAATTACTTACATGCCTTTTTGACCCTTGATTGTGTAATCTGCCTTAGGCCCAATCGGTTAGTGTTGTCTTTAAAGGATTTTAAAATATGTTTTTAGAGTTTGCTTTGAAGCCTATTCTTTTAATTAAGCTCCATTATACGTATTTAATTACTTGGATTATTACGACACGCTTTTCTAGGAAATTAATAACGTCTAGAACCTCGTATAGGTAACGCGCTAAAAGGTTGGAAATTAGGAAGCAGCGCTAAGAGGTAAATAGTATGATCTTATAAATGCATGTGTACTGTGAATATTATTGCTATGTATGAAAATATGATGTGCTTATGATGGTAATCTATGCTACGCTAAGAGACAAGTCAATGTTAGATTCCTTTCATGATCTTGAGGAAATATGAGATTATGCTTGAATGAATGAATTTGTTTGATTAATTGAATGTTACTAAAATCATATGAAAGCAATGAGATATTCATGTAGTAATTCAAGTCAAGTATGCCATGTAATAGAATAGCTAGATTATGCAAGCCATGCTCATGTAATACCTAGATTATGTATGCCATGTTCATGTAGTACTTAAATTATGTATGCCATGGAATGTCATAAAATATTCAGATCATATTATGTTATGCCATGTATAAGAAAGTGCCATGTTATGTTATGCCATGTATAAGAAAGTGTCATGTTATGCTATGTCATGCTATACCATGTACTAGAATATGACATGCTATGCTATGCCATGTACAAGAATATGTCATATTATGCCATGTACAAGAATATGCCATGTTAGAACTATTCATGAAACCTAATAAATTCTGATACATTAAGAAAGATAAGAAATATTATGGTGCCACGGACTCAAGCGTTGTTAACCATAAGTTAAGTGAAACATGGATCCAAGCGTGTTTCACTCCATGTTATGCAAGTTAGGTGAAACACGGACCCAAGCGTGTTTCACATCATGTTATACAAGTTAAGTGAAACACGGACCCAAGCGTGTTTCACTTCATGTTATGCAAGTTAGGTGAAACACAGACCCAAGCGTGTTTCACTCCATGTTATGCAAGTTAGGTGAAACACAGACCCAAGCGTGTTTCACTCCATGTTATGCAAGATAGGTGAAACACGGACTCAAGCATGTTTCACTCCATGTTAAGACAGGATAAACAAGATATTATGCATTCACGTTACATGTTTGCCATGATTATATATGCTTCCATTCATGTTAATGATGAATACGTATGTTATATGAATCTGTGACGATATATGTATGTAAAGTCTTTCAGAAAGTCATGTTAGGTGTATGATTGTAAATCTATGAAGTTGTATGTATGTTATGAAGAGTCTTAAGAAATTAAGTCGATGTTAGGCCAAATTATATTTTACGGTATGATGTGCTACTTACTGAGTATTCGACTCATTTTCTGTTTGTATTCTTGTTTTTCTTCCATGTTTAATTCTCACAGATGGTGATTATGATGACGCAGAGCTGGATGACCAGGATTAGATCTAGTACAAAGTCTGAGAAAGGAATAAGTGATATTCACACAAGAATTAGATTTCTTTTACGTCATTCTTAGGATTAGTTTATATTCATTTACTTTACGTTCAGTTTTTTAAATAATCATGTTCAATTCAGTTTTAATAGCTTTGATTCTTTTAAATAATTGAGGTATTTCAGGATATGAATCTCTTTACCGGGTATTATGTTATGAATGTTAATAACATCTCTATCCTACGGGAATGGGGTGTTACAAGTTCCTAAATAGGTGTATGTCTTTGTATACTCCTAGTGTACTTGGGTTATGCCTCTTTCTATCAATGAATTACTTATTACCTATAAAAAAAAAAAAAAAGGAAGTAGTGGCAAAGGGGATCACACCAGATGCAGCCAAGTTCATAAAATTTTATAAAAAAAATATTAATAATAATAAATAAATAAATTTTGTTATAAAAGTAATGATATAAGTTGCAAATAAGATTTCGTAACATATTTTATGACATATTATCATCACTTGACACCAAATTTAAAACTTATAATATATATGTATGTATCCTAAAATCTCACCTTACATTATTTATCTCAGGGGTAACCATGACTCAAAAGAGAAGACATTATAATTCAAGAATGCAAAGCCTTCTAAAAAGCAACAGCATTACCCGATTTGGTATGCAGTACATCGTTCTAAACCTGTAGTGGTGACCCACGTATCTCCACAAAAGAAGTTACGACCTCCAACAACAATTGCCACCTAGGATACCATGAAAAATGAAAAACGTCCCATGCCAAGTACAAAACATAAGCAAAAATCCATGTTGCCAAGAATAATCATGCCAAAAATAATACCTCTACGCCAAGGCGGCAAGCAATTGCAACTTCTCTGGCAATCAACGTTACTACCTGACAATCAAGAAGAAAACAATTTAACTTAGGTTACAACCCAGATAACATATTAAGGTGAGAACCCTTTCTCACTAAAAAGGTCAATATTCAAGCTTATTCTATCAAATTTTCTATATATATAGTGGGCTCACACCAAACCTTCGGGTCAATATTGTTAGGGCCACTGCCAGCAAGAGCAACACCACTAACTTTGAAGACTACTCTCCGCCATCTAGGGTTTGATATTGATTTTGGTTTGACATTGTTTACCTGACCTACAGGACCGGGCATTGCAATTGTTGATCTGCAAAAGCACATTTATCAGAACATACGGTGAGGATTAAAATCCCATCATTAACCTCATGATGTCTCGCAATAAAGAAAAGTTCACAGATAGTTTTCTTTGACCACTGTGAATAATTAGACATGCCTCGTTTAGTTTCAGTGAAATTGATTAGGACACAAAAGATGAGGACAAAACTCAATGAATTCCTATCTATAAGCGTCTGTGAAATGCTAACATCCCTGTGATGATGCAAATTAATTATATACCTGCTTGTTGAATAAATTAGCCATATCCTTGCATATGAAAACAAATCAGTGTATATCAACAAGATCAACAAAGTCCAAAGCACAAATGCCGTGAAATATACATTTTGTTGCTAATGAAAAGCACCAATTTAAATCAAGCTTACATAATGGTTGCACATACGGACAAAGATTTCAAACAAGTGCATACGCAACATATATAATTATAACTACTAATCAGAAAAGGATGACAATCATAACCACTTCGCACCTACACAATCAACACGAAAACTTCTAGTTTTGGGAGCACAAGGAGACCAGCCAGGTACATGTTTCCAGGATAGGTATCCAGTAAACTTTTCAGACGCATACTTGTAAGATTAGTTGCTGCTAGGTGCTGCTTATATTCAAAAACTTGTCTGCTTTTATAATCAGGGTGAAGGGCTCATCTAAAACGTCACATGATTGCAATAGATACTTATAAAGATTCATGCTTCTCAAGCTAGGTTTTCCTTCTTCTTTTTGTAAAATATCATTTTAAATACAAACTTTGTATTATAGAAATGATTTCTGTTTCACTTATAAAAAAATAAAAAATAATAATTTCTGTTTCATTTCTCCATTACGGTATACAGTGTGTGTGGACTTCTGAATAAAACCAGCTACTAGATTTTTTCTCTAATCACGTTTCTCATAAATCTTGAGCAGGTAAGAGTAATAGTATACTGATAATTTGTACACACAGGGTTCAATATCACCCACCGACCCACTAATTCAGTAGCTCCATTTTCATCACAGTACGGCAGTACCAACCAGATTAGCAAGCAGAGCGGCTGCTTTGACTCTCAAAACAGTTATCAATTTCAGGGAGATTTCGAATCAAACCCACTACGATACAATACTAGAAGAAGAGGGGACAAAACCCCAAAAGCATCAAGCATAGAAGCTTTGGAAAATGCTATCTCAGAACCAAGAAACAAATAATAACAAATGTAGAATAGATAACCAAATTGACGAAAGCATTTGTTCACCTCTTCGTCTGCCTAGGCGTGCTTGCGGAAGAACCACCGCCTTTATCGTCGTCAGTCAAAGCCTTTACCGGCAGCGAATTGCCAACAATGTGCTCCATTTGCTTGAACCACGGCCAATGGCTCAAAGAAAGGCCGCCATTGGTCATTCTCTGGCGCTCCAGCTTGTACCGCTTCTTCAAATTATCCACTTTGTTCTTGCACTGTTCCACGCTCTTCGTCTGCTTCTCGCACCTCTCGCTCACCGTCGCCGCCACCTCCTCCCAGTCCCTTCCTCTCAGATTCCCGCGGTTCAGCTGCGTAAACTTCTCCGTGTACGCGTCGAGCAGACAAGCGATCGCCGCGTCGCTCCACTCCTCCCTGTCCTTCCGGTAATCTCCGCCTCCGGAAGTACCGGCACCGCCGGAGGGCTTTGATTTTTTGTTGTTGTTATAGCCGTAATTGGTAGCTCCGTCGCTGAGCTCCTCACGGTCCTTCCTCTTCTCGGTCCGCAGATCGACAATTCTAACCCTATTCGGATCGGTTCCATTGTCGTAAGGGTTGGAACAGAAAGCGGCGTCGTTGTAGTCTTCTCCGTCGTCCTCCTCTTCTTCTTCTTCGGCGCCGCTGATCTTCTGCGGGCTGGCGGCGGAGGGAGAGATTATCGATTGGGACGGAGGTGGCGGCGCGTGGACAGGATTGGATCTGGTTGCGAAGCGGTGGGGCGCGTAGGTTTGGTGGAGGTGATGAGAGGCTGGGATTTGGGGATGGTTAGGGTTAGATTGGTGGTGGTGGTGGTGGTCGTCATCGAGGAGAGAGAAGTCGTCACAGGAGGCCATTAGAGGACGTTAAAGTTAGGGTTCGGGAACGACGACGTTAGCGGAGAAGGATGAGAGAATGGGAACGGGGACGAGGCGTCTTAACGGACAGTGAGTTGGTTTAGGAAGGGCCGTGACGGTCCCGTTAATTGATTTAGGTAACATATCGGCGCGTGGCCACGTGGGTGGGACCCGGGTGGGAGAGAGTGAGAATAGTAGTCGTACATCTTTGATTAGAGCAATGCTAGATACAATCTCTATTTGGGGACTGCAATGCAAGCTTAGGCAATTTTATCTTTAAATTTTTTTTAAATTACAAAACTATTCAGGAGTTTTTTTTCATTTAATACGAGGCCTGCACATGCAGTCTCCACTTGGGGACTGCAAATAGAATTTCTCCTTTCATTATTGCCTTCCATTGTGATCGGGTTGATTTGTGAAACTGGGCTTTTTCTTTGTTTATTGCCTTTCATTGTGATCGCATTCTCGGAGCGTCTAATGGCTTTGGTCCGTTGGGTTGATTTTTGCGAAAGCGGGCTTTTGGTTTGGGCTGGTAGGGTTGTGAAAATGAGTTTTACTGGAACCAGCCGGAAGCTACATCAGGTAAATTTTTTTTTTTTTTTTTTTTACATGGATGTGATGAGGATGTTATGCACAGTATGATAATTTTTATATTTTCTCTGTGAAAATTTCTGAATGGGAGTTTTTTCATCCGACTTTAAAGTAGTTACTGCCCATTAACAACTTTGACACAACAATAAACATTAAAAATAAAAATAAAAAATCACTTTAATTGACACAAATGATATGATAATCAACGATATAAATGTACTAATGTAATTATTTTTTAATGTTAGTTTGTTAACGATGCCTAGTAATTCTAATAAATGTACTAATATTAGAATTTAGAACCAAAAAAATTAGAACAGACACGACTCTCTGATAAATATTATTTATTTATTTTTAATTCAAACACAAACGAAAGTTTAATAATTATTGAATAATTACTACCCTATCACTTCTCATTAACGTGTGTATATATATATATATATATTGTAAACTTTGAACTTTATGCATTTCTAATAATTGTTTAATTGGTGAATAGTGGTGTGCTGTCTATGGATTAATGAATGATTATTTTTGTTGGTATTAATTTTGAATGTATTGACCACAATACATACATCGTTAGGGATAATGAATTAATTGATGCTTACCTAGTTTAATAAGATTGGATTTCTTAAATTTTGTTGGTTTCAAAAATTCGGTGTTGATTGTCAAAGTCAATTTTGATCGATGTTCTGGATCCCATTTGGTTTAGGTGCGGTTTGGACAGTGAGGTGAAATGTGATAGTTTTAAATGAAAGTTAAAATTGAATAAAATATTATTAAAATATATTATTTTTTAATATTATTATTTGTTTTGAAATTGGAAAATATTCAATTATTTATTAAATTTTGTATAAAAATTTAGAAAAAATTATAATGGTGAAATCAAATTAGATGATATGAAACACTCTCGCTATCCATCCAAACGGGTCATTTAACGCAATAGGCAAAATCAACAAACCCAACCAAAACCTCAGTTGTTTAGCAATGCCTCCACCTCCAAATAAAAAACTATATACATGTAAAAAAAAACATTTTCAGCATCCAAAATCCAATAACCCACTTTACTCCCAACAAACCTATATTTAATGGTCCTTAAAAGACTTTTAGAAATCCCTATATTTGGACTTTTTGCTATAACCAAAATTTATTAAAAACTTAAAAGCTTGAACCTAAAAATTAAAAAATAAAAATAAATGCCTCTTTAACGAATAACTTTAAGAGTTAAGTGTGCTACGAATTTGTTCTCACTTGAGTTAGGTTTTTCTTTATTTTCTTACACATTATTTTGTTATACATTAATTTTCTCATTTTCGCCTAGTTTCAAGGATCCTGTTTGGAAGTTTGACTGAATTGAGATCAAGTCAGTTCAATATAATTTTAAGTTGAGTCTAACATCCAAATACTCAACTCTCAAATTAGTTAACTAGTCTCAACTCAATACATCTTTACACTTTAGACTCACATCTTTTTCAACTCAACACTTTTTTACATCCAATATCCACAATCTTTTTCAACATTCCATGAATATATTTAAATTCATCTTAATATCTAAACACATTTAAACTCATCTCAGGTAGCCTCCACAAAACTCACTCTATCATCTCAATTCACTATTATTCATAAATAATTTAACTTATCTCAACTCAATTCAACGTCTAAACGGGACCATTTGTTTTCTTATTTTTTCTCCATTCTCCACTTCTTCATCTAATAACAAATAAATAGCCATTATACGTTTTAGGTGATATTCAATACGTATGAACTTTCACTACTATAGACATAAATCATACATCCACAAGTGATACTATTTTTTATTTTATTTTTTTGTATATTGAGTAAATATACAATATTTATATCTTATTTATATTATTCTAATTATCACAAAATTAGTTCATCCCGCCCATGAATGAATTTTGGGATGAGTGGCAGAAAGGTCAACCAATGCAGGTTTAATTAAAATTAGAAATGCCCGAACATACCAAGAATCAAATGAATGACTTGTAGATTACGACCTTACAAATTAAAAAGAAGAAAATAAACGGTAAAGTCAAAATAAATAGCAAATCCTCTGAACATTATAAAAATAACTTAGCTTAGGGCCGACGCACAATACGTGTGTCAAGACGAGGGGTGGAGTTTCTTTCGTGAGATAAAAGAGCGTGCAATTAGAGTTTAGTGTATGTTTGAAATTGCGGTGAAAAATATAATTTATAATTTTAAGATTTATAATTTATAATTTAAGTAATAAGTCATGTTTTTAAAAAGTTATTTATTATTTAATAATCATATATTTAAAATACTTTTAAATACATTTAAAAGTAAATTAAAAAATGTTTTTCAAAGAATAAATAACGATTATTTGAATTTCTAAAAATTATGACCATATAAGCTTTGAAAGTTTGAAATTTGTAATTATCTAAAAGTTATATGGATATTTTCATTCATTGTCAATCTTTTTAAAATTTGAATTACGTCCTATATTATCCAGAAAAACACGTTTGAGTATTTAAATGTATTTTTTAATTTATTTGAAATTAAAAATACTTTAATATGTAAGACTCAAATAACTTAAATGTTATATTAAAAAGCTTTTAACACTATTTAAGTACTTTTTAAAACTTCTACCGCATTCCCAAACAAGCATTTAGCTAATTAAACTCGCTCCACTTCAAAATGATTTATTTAGCTCAATTAAAGTCGACACGTTATTTATGTTTCTAATCTCTTCGGTATAAATTAAGAATGAATTTTAAAGAAACATTTGTCTATACACAATTTTTATTAAAAAAAATATATACATTGGTATAATTTGATGTGATCAATCCGATTATAAAATTATTTTTATTGTAAAGTAGATTTAACGTATTATATTAAATCACCTCATATAAAATTATTTGTATAAGATTTGTTATTAGTCCTAATAGTTACCTATTTTAAATATATATGATTTTTATCATAATCCGACATCACAAATTTAATAATTAAAAAAAAAGATTCATTTGAATACTTAGAATATCTCAGTATATCAATAAATGATAGTAAAATTATTAAAGTTAAGATATTTTAATAGACTTTGAAAAATGAGAGAAAAAAAGTTGAATAAAAATATTATAAAATTAAAAAATTATTTGAACATTATTTTTATTTTAAAATTTTTAAAAATAGTATTATTTTTTATGTTTTGTTTTAGAGTTTGGAAAAACTGTAATTATTAGACAAATAATTTGAAGATTTGAAATTCAGTAATTTTTTAGAAGGAAACATTTGAAAATCAATTATGTTGCCAAACAAATCCTTAGTTTATTTGGAGCAAAATAGAAAAAATATATAATTGGAATTTAAATTTTATTAGAAGAAAAATTATAAAATTATAAGTCGGGGAGGATACAACATATAGACACTCTCTACATTACTAATAAGATGGAATATAAAGGTTGGAATCCCTGACAGAATGAAAAATCCTATTCTCGCTCTCTTATTTTTCTCTTTACACAGTCGTCTCCCTAAAAAAATTTAGACCAAAGGAGTGGGGTTGGAGCTTTGGCTCCTCCCTCCCTCCCTCCTTCCTTCCTCCCTCCTCTCTCTTCTCTCTAATTTTTATTTTATTTTTCTGGTATTTTTCTATTTTTCTATGTATCTTTTACGTTTTTTGTTATTTCTTTTGTTTTAGGTTAAAAAAAACACAGTCTCTTGAATTTTTGTCTATAGTGTGTCATCTACTCCGTCTTAGATAGAGTGTGAGATTTTTTAATTCTGTCTTAGGACAAAATGTGAGGTTTGTTAAATTTGTCTTAGGACATAGTGCTATATTTTAGATGGTTTGTCTATAGAGAGTTACATCAATGGATTAGACCATGTCAGTCACAAATAAATTTGTCTATTGAGAAACTTTAAAAGTAATAGTTGACTTGTTTTCTGTATGTCTCAGTTCAAAGTCGTAATGTCCCGTTATGAATAAATGGAGTTTGTTATACCTTAAAAAAAAAGATGGAATATAATTTATGAGTTATGCTACTCATAATTTCAATTAACATCATTTCATAATATGACATTAGATGATTGAAGATGATTTATTATATTTTATTTGTGAATTTATTATTTAATATCACATCATAAGATTATGAATGTATAATGAGAAAAAAAATGATGAATATATTTTTCCATAATTTATATAAAAAAACTTAATCAGTTACGACTTAAAATTATATCATTTTAATATACCCAACTTATAGAATACAGGGTCTCTAATCTCTATTAAAAATAGAGAGGGGCTGGCTACCCGGCCCGACGACCGTACTGCAATCATGGTACCAGAGTGGGAGCAGCTCTTAAGAGTTGACCACAACGCAAAAGTGGGCTGTGAAGTGTGAAGTGATTTTGTAGTGGGGACTGGGGACGGGGCAGAAACGGTGTGACAGCACTCCTATGTGGTTTAGGCCAAATGTCGAAAAAAAAATTATATTTATAAATCTCGTATACCATACATTACTTTTTTTTATAATTTTTTAAATTTTGTTCATATGTGATATATTGATGATGAGTGAAAATTCATTATTTTAAGAAGAGTAAAATAAAAAAAAATAAAAAAAATAAAAAATTGTGGTGTGTTTATGAATAATAGCAATGCTCGTGTCCAAATCCAACCAACATGAACATGCGATGCGCCCCCTTTCTCTTGCGCCACACGAAAGGCCACCTAACAGTAGCTGCCCCGACGCATCATTAGCAGCTGCTTTTACAGTTTTTTGTTAGTTAGTTTATGAGCACGCGGGGATACCAAGTACCACCAACCCACATTTTTCCACCTTCCCACACGAATCTGCTGAGCTAGACTTCCACGTGTTATAAATTCAAAATGGTCTTCTATTTTTTGGTTTCCTTATTAACTTCTTCTTTCTCCAACTCTTTCAAATAAAACAATTAAAGTTGAATTACAAAAAAATGAAAAAAAAGGAGTACTGAACGAGTGGGAAACCGAAAAGTAGAAGCATCTGAAGTTTGAACATTCGTAGTTACAAAAACCATATTCCAAGTTTTCCAAATAAGAAAATCAACAAAAATCCCTTCGCCCCCTTTTCATCTCATCAGCGGACTCTGATCGAAGCCCATTCTTGTTTTCTGCCGTTCTCTGCTCTGACCTGAGACCTCTCTCTTTCTCTCTCCTCTATTTTTTTTATTGTTGGTACTTGGTTCAGAGCCACCCTTACACGAAAGATGCATTCTAATCATCTGCTTCTAGAGGAGCCCATTAGGATGGCTTCCATTCTGGAGCCATCCAAGGCCGTAAGCATCTTGATTCTTTTTTAATTTTGCATTTGTTTTTTTATTTTATTTTATTCAAATCCTTATTATTAGTCTGCTCAACGTTGATCTTTAGAATGGGATCTATCTATTTAGTTTTGATGATTTTGTGGTTGATGACTTGTTTACAGAGTTTCTTTCCTGCAATGACTAAGATCGTGGGGACTCTGGGGCCAAAATCTCGATCGGTGAACATTATTTCGGGCTGCCTCAAGGCTGGAATGTCTGGTATGAGGCTTTTGCTTTTGCTTTTGCGTGCTTTTTGTTCGGCTATATACATTCACTGCCTCTTTTTTGAGAAGCTTTATTCTGATGGTCTTGGAGTTGGTTTGTGTTTTGTTTGGCAGTGGCCCGACTCGACTTCTCGTTGGGTGACCCGGAATATCACCAGGAAACTCTGGAGAATCTGAAGGCTGCTGTGAAGAGCACTCAGAAGCTTTGCGCTGTATGTTACGTTACGTTACGTTATGCTATGTTTCTAAGGGTTCTGAAATATTAGTTATTTAAGAGTTTATTTTCTTACTCTGTTCTGGTGCTGAGATTATAGATCATATTAGTTTACGGGAAAGCGGGATATTGCGTCTTGATCGATTTATTGTGGGAAACGCTTGCTAATGCATTGAGCTCAGTGGATTTTTCTTTTTCTCGAATTTCCTTTGTCTTTTTTTGTTGGGTTTCTTTTTCTTTTTCTTCACTCCTTAATAAGAAAAATGAAAATGGAAAAGGGGACGGAGAGTTTAATGTTCACTCCTCTATATATGTATTTAGGTATTGTTTGGTTTGTATTTTGGAAGTATTTTTATTGCTTTTGAAATGAAGATTAATGACGTGCTCAATGCTAATCAATGGATAATTTCTTTTGCAAAAAGAGGGAGGGAGGGAGGGGGGGCTCTTCTTCTTAAGTGGTTTGCTGTCGTGAATTTCATGTTTGAATGAGAAATCTTAGAAAAGGAATTGAGCAAACTATTCTTCCCTGCATGTCAGGTTATGCTGGACACAGTGGGCCCTGAGTTGCAGGTTGTCAATAGAAGTGGGAAATCTATTTCGCTTCAGATGGACGCTTCTGTTGTTCTGACGCCAAATCAAGAACTAGAAGCCTCTTCAGACCTATTGCCCATTAATTTTGATGGGCTGGCAAAGGTTTGATAATAATTATCAGCTTATTATCATATAGCTTTGGTGTCTATGGTGAAATTGTTGCGGAAGCTCCTGCAGAATAGTATCATTATTGTTCTGAATAGTGTGCATTATGTGAATCATGATATATGATATCTTGTTTACTGTCATCTACTAGATTTTACTTGCTCTTCACTTGTAAAAAATTCTACTTGCTCTTCTTGTAGACCGTGGGGCCTGGGTTTTGGATTCTAGATAATATATGCAGGAAATCACGGATCTGCTTATAATGAATAAAATAGTAAAAATTGTAAATCTAATCGAGTGCTGCAGCATGTACAGTGTGATCTGATCATGAAATAACATATGCCTGTATTTAATAAACCTCTATTCGTTCCCAAAATTTTATCCTCTCCAGCACACTCGAAATAATGGACTACTTCCATCTTAAATCAGATGAAACCTGTAATTAGATGGTGTATTCTCTTAGAAGTTACACTCTTTCTTACCGATCAAAAAAAAAGAAGTTACACTCTTTCTTATAAATTCTAGAACAAGAGACTAAGCCTTGGATTTTTTTTTGCAGGCAGTGAAGAAGGGAGACACCATTTTTGTGGGTCAGTACCTGTTCACTGGAAGTGAAACTACTTCTGTTTGGCTGGAGGTAAGATATAGACGACCAAGAGGACTCATGCCATTGGAATAGATCCTTTTTTCCTCTTGGGATATTATCTTTCATTTTCTTTTATGAGGAGATCATCTGTAACAAGGATGCATTGAATTGAATAATACATGCCCAATTGATTAGTCATATCTGGAGTTGTGAAGGTTTCTGAAGTGAAAGGGGAAGATGTTGTTTGTGTGATAAAGAACACTGCAACACTGGCCGGATCATTGTTCACTTTGCATGCCTCTCAAATTCATATCAATCTGCCTACCCTCTCTGATAAAGATAAGGAGGCAAGTCCTGACTCCTGAATGTACACTATTTAGTGATTAGTGTATGGGCTGCAGTGCCTCTTTCTCTCTCATTTTGTTTTTGGTAATTCTATTTAAGTGCATTTCGTGATATTTCGTTGCTCATTTCAGGTTATAAGCACCTGGGGAGTTCAAAATAAAATTGACTTCCTCTCACTGTCATATACCAGGCACGCAGAAGATGTTCGACAGGCAAGTATTTTTCCTTGATGTATTTTCCTTTTACTTTGGCTTCTTTCTAGAATTGATATGTTTCTTTGTATTCTAGTTATTATAGATGTTGCATTGATTTTACTGGACTAAGTCTCTGTGATTTCTTATATTGGGTTCTAATTCCAACAAGGTGTCGTTCCACCCATGTACTTGGGCTACACCTATTGTTATAATCAATAAAATTCACATTTACTTGTAAAAAAAAAAAGAGTTAGTATAGTTGTTTGATAACTTCTCTAACAGGCTTCTTAGTGCTGGAATGCAGGCCCGCGAGCTTCTTTCTAAGTTGGGTGACCTAGATCAGACTCAAATTTTTGCAAAGATTGAAAACATTGAGGTGAGTTTCGTCTTAGTATCTAATAAAATTGTCTAAATTCTATAGAAGGCTTTAATTCGATTTCTTTTTAGGGGTTAACACATTTCGATGAGATCCTACAAGAGGCAGATGGTATTATCCTTTCACGTGGGAATTTGGGCATAGATCTCCCTCCCGAAAAGGTTAGTTTCCAAACTTGGATAAAATAGTCATTTCATGGTGTTATGCTTTAATTGTGAAAAGTTACTTATAAATTAGGTAACTACATACTTATCAAATAAATAAATAAATTAGGTAACTACATGGGATATATAGTTGTGCTTCATTTTAGCTCAAGTTGCTTCCATAGATAGATAAGAATTCATATACTTATTTTTGCCTCTGTTATATATTTTTATCTATGTGCTAACTTTCCAATTTTTATTGGAAAAAAAGTAATTGCGCCTTTTTTTGTAATCTACGATATCTATGTTTTCTTTTAGAATTCAAGCCTTGATTTACAAGTACCAAGATTATGAAAGTTTACCTTATATATAAAACATATCCAGCACTGTGCAACATACTTTGCATCCTATGAGATTTTCCCTCTAACTCTAATATATATCAATGAAACCTTCATGTAAAAAGAAAAATCTAGCACTGTGCAACATACCGTGCATATATACTATGATATTTTCTCCTAACTCTAATATATATAACTGAATAACCTTCGTGCCATCAAAACTAATTATTGTCAGCCAACATATCTTATGTACCTTGCAGGTGTTTTTATTTCAAAAAGCTGCGCTTTACAAGTGTAACATGGCTGGAAAACCTGCTGTGGTTACTCGTGTAGTGGACAGTATGACTGACAACTTGAGACCAACTCGTGCAGAAGCAACTGATGTTGCCAATGCTGTGCTGGATGGTGTGTCACTATTTTTCTGGTTTTAACACTTGTTAATTTAGAACACCTTGATGCCAAAGTCACGGATTTCCTTGATGCGGGATTGGATATAATAAGTGATTGTGTGTGAAATACTACGATGCGCTTGGTGGATTTAGGTCCATTTTATGGGTTCTCTATTCTCCTCTTTGTATTTGGTTTCTGTTTGACATTGCTGTAAGTATTACATGCAAACGGACTTTCTTGTCTAACACATTTTTTAATGGGTGCAGGAAGTGATGCGATTCTTCTGGGTGCTGAGACTCTACGTGGGTTGTACCCTGTTGAGACTATCTCTATTGTTGGTAAAATTTGTGCTGAGGTATATCTTCTCTTGAGTCATATTTTTGTTGATTGACTAATTTATTTTTGTTTGTGGGGTTTAAACTTATGGAAGTTGAATCTTGAAGAATATTGAACTCATCATGCCTTTCAGTGAGTCGAGTCCTGAACTTGGGCATGTGGAGAGTTTGGGTTTTACAGATACATGCTCTATTGTGAATGCTAGTAGTTTTCTTTTGCTGGAAGGGAGTTGTAGTTGTTCTATGTCTTGTTCATTTTTATTTACTGAATTGGGATATCAACATCATGAGCTGAAGCACAAGGATGGGAAGCCAATAACTGGCAGCGTGGTGGGTCTTGTTCAGTAACTGAAACAGTGAGATCCTGATAGAATGATAGGATCTGGACTGAAGCAAATTGTTTTTTGGCTTGTGTGTAACCTGTTGACACCCTGTTCATGAATATGATGTATATATATGCCTTGATTGCTATTGCTAGGGTACTTTGCATATCAATAATTGTAATGCATTGGCTTGTAGTTGTGACTTATTGGAATGTGGTGATTATTACATCTATACCATGCATTCCCAATCATTGCTTGGATTTATTTTTCCTACAGTAATGGCTTATTTTAGACTAATGGCGTTCCACAATATCTTCTAAATTGCTATGAGAAGAATGTATTTGTTGTTTTAATAATTGTTGGACAATACTAATCCAGCCTTTGCAGCATGTCAAGTATTCAGGGTAATTAGTTATCTATTAGTAGTGCTTCAAGAATTGATGACATGTGTAATAATCCTGGATTTAGGACCATGCACATTGTACGAGGTTTTTCATTATTTGTTTTTTTCCCTCTGAAATAATCTTTGTAGGCAGAGAAGGTTTTCAATCAAGACCTTTATTTTAAGAAGACTGTCAAATATGTTGGAGAGCCAATGACCCACTTGGAATCTATTGCTTCATCAGCGGTATTCATTTTTAAATGTTGCTCTTTTTCATTAATATATTTTGTTGTTAGTTATATTGCACCATCACAGTTCTTGTTGAAATTCTTGCACCATCAAATTGGATTTCTCATAGACCAATATTCACTTGTCAAGGTACGAGCTGCCATTAAGGTGAAGGCATCTGCCATTATTTGTTTCACCTCTTCAGGAAGGGCTGCAAGGTACTATCTTGGTGGATGGTTTAATGTAAATGTGCATGTAATGGGTATATTCGAAAATAAAATGTTTCTATTTGTCCTTCCGATTTATCAGCGTGCAAGCTTGAATTTCTATTTTCTGAAGGAAAAAAAGAAGAAATGGGGTTGGGGATGTACATCCATAATATCAATCACATTGGAAACTCATCTGCAGCCATTTATTTTGACTCTTTCTAAATAAAATTACATGACCGTGGACAGATTGATTGCCAAGTATAGGCCAACAATGCCAGTTATATCTGTTGTCATTCCCCGGCTCAAGACAAATCAGCTGAAATGGAGCTTTAGTGGAGCCTTTGAGGTATTCTCTTGACCTTTTGAAAGAAGTCTTTTTGTTTTATTCTAAGAAAATTTTGATGAGGAAAACCCTTCTAGTAACTGCATTCTTCTTGTTCAAATAGTTTCTTGAGGTTTGGAAGGATAAGCATTGCTGGTTATCCTTAAGTTATTTTTTTTTCCTTAAAATTTTTATATATTTGGTTGTTATAATGCTCAACATCTTAATATAAGCCATATAAGTTACTATTTCAATCACCATATAGGAGAAGGAATGATTGATTAAAATTGAAGTCTTACGCAGGTTTTGATGCTTATGGTATCTTCCCCTTATGTTGTTGGTTTGAAACTCAGGTTGTTATCCTCTTGTTTTCTTGTCCAGGATCAACTGTCTAGTTCGTATCCCATGTCGGAAAGCCTTTATCCCTTTAATGTAAATATTCCTTTTATGAATCTTGTTGAGTTGTCATTATGGATTATTAATTCTTATATAAAGAATGTGTAGCTAAATCTAATGATGCAATGGTTTACTATTAATATTGCCTAAATTTACTGTATAACTTGGATGTTGTCATCAATGGTTTTAACTTAATTCTATGTTTCTAACTAATTTCCAGAAACATGTTTCCTTTTCTGGGGGGAAATTCAGTGCACTTTTATGATTTTTTTTTTTATAATTTTCTCAATTAATTATTGAAATTTCATAGTCATTTACTTGGTACCTCCCCATTTATATCCAAGCTAATGAATCCATCTGTTTGCTTCATGGATAGGCAAGGCAATCACTTGTAGTCAGAGGCCTCTTCCCCATGCTTGCGGATCCCAGACATCCTGTAAGTTCTTATTTTACCTATTGTAACTTGGTAAAGGCTCTTGATGAAATTATCGAAAAAAAAAGAATAAAAGTAAATATTTTTTTGTTTAACAAGTAGGAAAAGTAAATACGGTTGCCTTGCCCAAGGATTTGGCATTTTCCTGTGTACCGATTATGAGTTCTGTGTTCATCCTAATCTTTCTGACTCCAATCTGAGGTTACCCGTGTGGAATGTATGCTTAGTTGTGCATGGTTTAAAATCATACGAATATGGGTTTTTTCATTGGCATTAATTGTGCGATGTTACTTTGTTATTCATCAATAATATTTTATGAAATCTGTATCTCCTAATATTACAGGCGGAGTCTACAAGCGCTACTAATGAGTCGGTTCTAAAGGTTGCCCTTGACCATGGAAAGACAGCAGGAGTCATTAAATCGCACGATCGAGTTGTTGTGTGCCAGAAAGTTGGGGATGCATCTGTGGTCAAGATTATTGAGCTTGAGGATTAACATAAACTGTTCTCATCGTCAGTCATGAGGTATTGCTTATAGTTTTTGGAAACGTTGGACTGTAGCTGTCACCCATATGGTTCTACATCTCAGGTCACGAGGACTAGGCTACTAACCTGCTTGTGACTTTATATATTATATTGATTATTGCTGTTTTTGTAACGTGTTCGATCATCCAAGTAATACGAGCGCAGGTGGGCATCTTTTTCAACTGGAGGTCCATATTGTGATGAAATAATAAGCGCCACTGTATTGAAATCGTTATTTTGGTGTTGTAGACGCCCTTTGTTCTTTATTAAAATGATTGTTCGTTATTTTGGCTAAGCTGTAGGGACAGGAATGACTGGGGTTATCGATAAAGATAAACAAACTGGAACAAAATGTCATGTACATACAAATAAAACTACCCCTAAACTTGCATCCTTTAGCGCCCTTTGAGAAAAATTAGGTTTTCTTTTGCGTTAAGTGATTATCATCTATCTACACTGAATGTCCCCAAAACATTAGTTGATTGGGTTTGAAAAGAAAGCATTTTCAGGAGTGAAATACAGACTATTAAATTAAGAGCTAAAAAGAGAAGAGAATCCATGATTCTGATTTTCTTTATTTCTTTGTTTTTTGTTTTGTTTTAGTGGAGTGCTTCATCTCTCGTCGGCGGTTCTACTGTTACAGATAGACATGATAAAGCGCCCAGCCCATGGCGGTTCTACTGAAATATAACGGATGAGGGGCTGAGAGCCTCTACCAAAATTAACAACAAAATTTGAGCCGAATTAAAGACGAAAGAAAAAGAAAGCCACCTTTTAAGCTCTCTAAACCTACACTGAGTCAATTATCATATATTGTTATACAATTAGTTTTCATCCAGTAATGGAGGATGGTTCACCCCGCTTGTTAGTCGAAGAATGTTGTAGCTGTTGCTGCTGTTGGTGGTGATGATCAAGCAGCTCCATCTCTTTCTGGCGTAGAAGCAGGGACATTCTCTCATTCTCGAGCCTTCTCCTCTCGTTCTCAAGCTTAGCTCTCTCCATTTCCCTCTCCTTCTTGCTGCTAAACTTGACCCACTTAAACCGCTGTTTCTCTAGCTCAAAAGCTTGGCCTCGGTAGCTCACTTGCTGCTCCTCCAATTGTATCAAACGGGTCCTCATCCACTGCTTTTTTTCCCACGGGCTCTTCCCCACATCTTGCAGCACGCTCACCACCTCACAGCTCAGTTGCTGCACTAACTGCGAGGACGTAAAAAACACTCCCTTCCTTGCTCTTTTCCTCGAAGACTTTTCATCATTGTCGTCCTCGTCTTGATCATGTCCATGCCCGCTATGACCCCTAGAACCGCTTTCCACACCATCCTCATCCTCGTACTCATCAGAATCATCATCATCCTCATCATCTTCCTCCTCTTCACCATTCCCTCCTTTCACCAATTTCGAACCCTCAGCACACATACCTGCATTCTCCGCCGAGTGAAAGCACCGCTGCTGTTGTGCCTGCTGCTGTTGCTGCTGCTGAGTATGAGATGGCTCGGTAGCCACCTGATCTGGGGATTGACTTGCTCCTCCACCAGCCCCACCGGCACTTCCATGACCACAGCTATTGTGGTAAGCACACATTTCCCTGAAGAACAAGTGCTTAGAATTCAGCAATTTGCGAACTTCTTCTTTCATCTTAGGTGACAAGTCCATTGTCTCCAGCAAGCTCTGATTCTCCACGACCTTGCAAGCCGTACCCTTCCCAAGTATATCATTCACTCTCTTATACCTCTTGTTCAAGTCATTGAACTTGTCCTCGCATTGCTGCGGAGACACATAGAACCCCTTCTCCATCATAGCGCGAGAGACCGATTTCCACTTCCCTTTCTTCTGTAACAAGCCTGCAGACTTCTTCTTGTTGCCCGTTGGATCGGTCCCTTCAGACATGGATTCGTCGCCCATGTAATAGACTGCCATTATCAGCAGCCTTACCATGCTGTCCGTCCACTTCATTCTCTGCCAAGGTGACATTTTTCTCTTGGCATCCCCAGAGTTGTCATCGTCCTCATCACTGAGAGCTATGGCTTGCTTGGGTTTGGGAGCATATGTTGGATATTTCACGGATTGCTGAGACTGTGGTGGGTTGTGATCGGTTTCATGATGGGGATAGGAAACCATCTGGAGATGGTGGTTTCGGAGGCCGTGATGAGGGTTTGCAGGACTCTTTTGTTG
Organism: Juglans mandshurica; assembly: GCA_022457165.1. Taxonomy (NCBI): domain Eukaryota; kingdom Viridiplantae; phylum Streptophyta; class Magnoliopsida; order Fagales; family Juglandaceae; genus Juglans; species Juglans mandshurica. The sequence continues at coordinate 33,602,143 of CM039626.1, forward strand.
TTGTGGTTGTGGCTGTTGTTGTTGAAGAGGCAATTCTAGACCTAACATTCCAGAACCAATGTTAGGAAACATCCCACCACCTAAACCATTTGGTTCCATCAAAATCTAAAATTGGTCACAAAGGCCAAGTCGAAAAAATTTGTTCATCACCTACGTACTCATGTAGTTCACATTCAAGGAAGTAGTAAAGGAAACATACCCTGTCCGTCAAGAAAGAGAGATTGGAATCAGTTTGTCACGTCACCAGACACCAAGTCCCGAGCTGCCCAGATAGATAGTACTGGTCCTTCTCGAACCTTTGCAAATATAGACACAAGAAGATATACACACGGAGAGAGAGAAGAGAGGGAGAGAGGGAGAGGGAGAGAGAGACGGTGAATGTGCATTAGATTGGATGATGGGATAGAAAGGATCGAATAAATACAGAGAGCGGGGCAGCCGGTTTTAAATTAGCAGGTTTTGTTTGGGCTGACAGAAAACTGCCCATGGTTTTGCTTCTTCCTGCTTTGGACGAAAACCCACAGGATTCCTAAAAACCATAAGTTGGGGGGGAGGGGGACAACGTACTAATTACTAAACCTTACTATTGTCATTTTATTATTTTATAGTTTATTTAAAATTTTTATTATTTTAAAATTCTTTTTAACATTCTTAATTATTAAAAAAAATTAAAATAATATACAACTTTACTCATAATCAATTTCTTAATTATTACGTATAAAAAATAATTAAAAATATATATAAAAAAAAAAGAGAAAATAATAAATGTGTGATAAGAATTAATAAATCTATCATTATCTAATCTAAAAAGAGTCTTTACTCTATGAAGCAGTTGAGAGGTTTCAAGGCTAGATCGGTGGCCAAGATAGACACGAGAGCTGTAGTCGAAACTGAGGATATGAATTTATTAATAGAATAGAACCTATTCTTGGTAACATGGATTACCACGTTGGTCAAGGGATACTGAAATCAACTATTTTACAGGTCAATATGTTTGATTTAAAATTTAAAGATTGATTTTTTATTTTAAATAATATGAAGTTTTAATTGTGTTTTTTTTGGGCGCCATCAACTACGTCGATCCCCATTGACTACAACTCCTTAACCAAGACTCGTGTTCAATTTCTGTCGATTCAAAGTGATATGATTTTATAATTGAGAAGTGCTGCAATAAACCTACAAATTTACATGTATGTTACATCTATTTTATAATAAAAATATTTTTGTAATTTAATATATCACATCAAATTATATTAATTTATAAATTTATTGTAATAAATTTTTATTTTTATATATAAAGCATTCCTCATAATAATTATTAAAGAGTTGTCGTGCTCACTTGGAAGCTCAATAGGTTATCATAAACTTGAATATTGTAGACCTTTTATAACTTCGAAAATTTATAAATGTTGTATTTATCTTTAATCTTCTTTAATTTATAAGATGGTATAAAGTATACTCATTAATGTGACGCTATTTAATTTGTAAAACAAAATTTAAGATTTAAATATTATAAATCAAACGATGACATATTAATAATATGGATGATGTATTCTTTACAAATATAATGACTATTTAATTAATATCAAATATGCATCAATTAAAAGTAATTAAATTCTTTTTAAGAGTGAGTAAAAAGAGATGGAAAACCGTGTATGGAGTATTAAGCGATCATTTTCTGATATATATAGGGTGGACGGAAGGTAAATTAAAAGAATAAATAAAGAAAATAGAGAAAGGCAAATCTGAAAGGTCCAATCATGATGCGGTGTCCCATTCAAAAATCTATACGAGAGAAGGGGGTGGAAGAGGAGAGTTGACTTGAGTGAATGAAGCACACAAGTTTTGGTTGTTTGGGTTGGGGGTTATAGGGAGATTTTGAAGAGGGTCTCTCTGAGAAATCCCAAAAAATTATTTAATTATGGGACCCCACAAAACAAGATGACAAAACTCAAACTGATTTGGGCTATTTGAAGAGTATTTGATTGGCATGTTAATTATATGTATGGGGTAAAAAGCCCAATGGAGGATACATGCTTCATTCGGAACTGCAACAATATCCACGGTAAAAAGTTAAAAACCCCCCAATTTCTCTTTTATAAATCTTAAGTTTAATTAACTTTTCGTTGTAGCAAAATTAATATTAGATATAGTTTTAAGATATGTAAATTTTGTTTATTTTTTTTTAATGTGGGATGTAAATTTTTGAAATCAGAAATAACACTGACCAAGATGTCTCAAGTGTCTCAAGTGTAATTTAATTTATAATTGTTTAGAGAAATATCGTCTTCTTTAAAAAAATGAAAAATATCTTAATACGTTTAATTTAGGGTGAGTTTGGATGTTGAAATGAGTTGAATTGAGATAATAAAATATTGTTAGAATATTATTTTTTAATATTATTATTATTTTGAAATTTAAAAAAGTTGAATTGTTTATTATATTTTATGTTGAAATTTAAAAAATTGTAATGATAAGTTGAGATGAGTTGAGAGTAGTTGATGATCCAAACGAAACCTAAGACTATTTAGTTCTTATAATAAAAAAAATAAAAATATTTAATATCGTATTTATAATTGAAAGAATAATGGCTTTATAAATAGATCGTACAAGTTAAAAAAAAAAAAAAAAAAGAACTTCAGTGTAGAACTAAGATTCCAAGAAGAATTTAGATAGATAGATAGATAGATAGATAGAAATGGTGAAAGGACTCAGGTGCCGTAGGGCGCAGCGCAAAAAATTGTAGTCGTCCAATAGTAAACAAGGAAAGCACAAACAACCTCTGCTGTTTATTCTACGAGAAAAGATACTTACCATCTGTGGGGACTAACTGCGATACCATGACCTGAACGAAGGCGTATTCGTAAGTTCGTAAGCGACTAGGCGCGAAGATGGGGGCGACTCTTTCGGGCCTGGCGGAGGACAAGAACGGGTCGGGCACGGGGTCCGGGATTAGGGGACATACCGGAGAGCTTCGTGGCGGGCGTGTTACTGTACCTGACCCCACAGGAGATGTGTAACCTCGCTAGGTTGAACCGGGCCTTTCGCGGCGTGACGTCCTCTGACTCGGTCTGGGAAAAGAAGCTGCCCCCTAATTACTAGGAGCTGCTCGACCTCTTTCCCCTTGAGAGGTATCAGAACTTGTCCAAGAAGGACATCTTCGCTCTGCTCTCTAGCCCCGTGCCTATCGATCATGGCAATAAGGTTTGCGAAAAGACCGAGGGTCAAATTTAATGTTTTTGACTGGTAGGCTTCGATTTTTTTTTTTAAAGAATGGAATTTGGGGGTTTTACAGGAAGTGTGGCTAGATAGGGTGACAGGAAGGGTCTGCATGGCAATATCAGCAAGAGGCTTGGCGATAACTGGAATTGAGGACCGGAGATATTGGAATTGGGTTCCTACCGAAGAATCCAGGTTAGAAATTCATTAACAAGCATTCCAATTTCACTTAATATCGCATTTTATGTAGTGTTTATAACACCAATTTTTTTTTTTTTATATGTAATAAAATTTTATTCCTCGAATGCAATAGGCAAAGCCGATGTACACAGGAAATATAAAAAAGATACACCTAATTACATTCTAAGATTAGGAAATGAAAACTAAAACTCATGAACAGTGCCTCCATTAAGTACAATAGCTGAAAACCATTGAAGCAAGGAAAACATAAAAAATTTCCAGATTTCCTCTGCAGTACGCGTACGCCCCCCTATTATTAAAACACCGCTAATTCCTTTCCATCCAAATACACCACATTCAAAGGAATCATCTTCCACGCAGCTGCCACTTGAGAACAACTATGAAGCCTATTCCAACACGCAAGTAGATCCACCACTGTTTTAGGCATTACCCAAAACAGCCCTGCTCTAATGAACACACCATCCCTTAGCCACCTCACAATGTAAGAGTAAGTGGTCCATCGATTCACCATATTTCTTACACATGAAGCACCACTCCATAACAATCATGCCACGTTTTCTCAAATTATCAATTGTCTGAAGGTTCCGAAGTGATGCTGTCCAAATAAAAAAAAAAATGCTACCTTTGACGGCACATGAGCCCTCCAAATACTCTTCCACGGAAAAGAAAAGTGATGCTGAACAGTCAACATCTTATAGTATGATCTAACAGAACTTTTTACACACTGTATGCTTCCATGACGTTCGATCCATCTCATTTCCTCCAATATCCAATGTTGTTGTTATAGTATGATATAACAACAATGTTGTTGTTAGAAATGATTTGCGCATGTCTTCATTTAAGTCCAATACATGGTGGTTTGGGTATTTTTTTCTTAAAGTAATACACGGTGGTATGTTTTTTCTCCCTCTAAAACAGACTTTGCAAGTTTTTCTGTACTTGGTGAACAGGCAATGAATTAGGGTTTACTCCGCTTTGCATGGCATGTTCAATAATTTCGTCTTATCGACTATGCATGATATATTTTTGTTATTTAATAGATATGTGTTCTTATCAACTAGGCCTATAGAAGCCCAATATTGTGTAACCTTTTAATTTTGCTTAAGGATTATAATAAACTACTAAAGGGCGGAGTTTGGTGTCAAGATCCTAAGTAAGAGAGGAAGACGTGGAGGGGAAGAACCACTGAGTCAGCAATCTAGGAGTCCTTGTTTAGCCTTAAACAGCATAGTTCCTTTTATTGTAAACGCTGCGTTTTATATAGCAATATTGTCTGTTTGGCTTGTTGGCTTGTTATTTCCCGCTCAATAAGGGTAGGTTGTCCACAAAGTATTGAAGAAGAGACTTTTTAAGTTTGTCCATTGTCCATTGTCCATTTACAATCTTCAAAATTTCGATCATTCCTTTCCCTCCATTCTGTTAATGTGATGCTTTCCTAACATTCTGTTAAATGGATGATAAAACCTGCCAATTATTTCTTACTTCGTAATTGTTATAAGCCTATTTAAAGTGAAAGACACTAATGAAATTTGTCAACTCTCTCAACCACTCTGGACCTAGTTGTTCCTTAAACAGGACAAAATCTCTGTTGACGATTCCCATTTTTAAAAATACTAAACAGTTTTCTGGAAACCATGCTCCTATTTTCGATTTCTTCGATCTGTTAGCATGCACATATAATACTATTAACTAGTGTTTTTTATCACATTGTTGTGGGGATATGCCTGTGTTCTGCTTGTGCTTCTCTAAAGGTAACTGGACAGCAGGCATCCTTTTTATAGCCCTAATTCTTATATTATTTTAATTATTGTTTTTCCAAAGTACATGTACTGAAAAGCGAACTTAAATTGGTCCTGAATAAGTCCTACCAGCTCTGAGTAATGATCTTTATGACCCATTTTTGCAATCTGGATTTCCAACTTTTGCACTCAGTTGTCATCTGAAATATCTGATGCTACTGTTTCAGCTTTGACATTATATCATGGAAAGAATTGCAGATTCTTTGGAACTGGAAGAGTGCTTTCATATTCTCTCATACTCTTTAAGATCATTTTACAGTCCTGGTCGAGTTATTGTATTTGCTTTGGAGAGTTTTGCATCATTTGGATCTGCCATAGTGATTTTCGTAGATACTTTTCTGTCCTTATTAAATTCATTTGTAAAGTCTGACCTTGTACTTTGGTGTCTCTTCTTGACTCTACTGTTCCTTTTATCATTTGTTCACTAGATTTATGTATTTCTTTCTTTTTTGATATAAATCCTGATTTTTCTGTTTTTGGGATTGCCTCTTTAGATAACTAAAATAACTGGGTGGAAAATGTATATCCCGCTATTTCATATACAAGAGTTTACAAACCCTTTATCTTAATATTCATAAAAGTGCTTTTACGAACACTGATTGATGGGGTTCTAACAACTCATTGCCCATCAATATTTTTTGTTTTGTGGAATATCTTGCTTAGTCCTTCTAAATGCTTTGGGCAGGCCTGCTTTTACAAATGCTGAGGCTATTTGACAGATATTCTTCGGAAAACGGTGTTCATTTTTTTTCCATTTTTTTCTAGGGCCCATGTTAAAGACATCAAAAGGCATACACTAATAGTCCTCACTACCTATTTGAATGATTTGATTAGAATTGATTTCTCACATGCCCATAATTCATAGAGTAAGTTCCTTTATTTTCTCTGTATCCTTGGAAAACTGTGATTGAGCCTGCTGAGAATGTCAGAACTTTACCTACATTATGGATCGTTTGTGCTCTTACACTTCGATGGTGCGCCTCTTCGTTTGCATGTTCCATGTTGTGGCCTATTTGCAGCAAATATGGTGGTTTGAAGTAGATGGGGAGGTCAAGTGTCCCCTTCCTGCTGATAGCTTTACTCTGTCATTCAGGCTTCATCTTGGAAGGGTTTAACAAAAGGTTGGGACGGCGAGTGTGTACCTTTGAGCACATCCATCGTTGGGAAATAAAGCCAGTACGATTTGAGTTGTTCACTTCGGATGGCCAGCGGGCATCATCTGTTCTTTTTAGATGACACAGAACATGACGATGCCAATGGCAATCATAAGTGTGGGTGCTGGATAGATTACAAGGTCGGTGAGTTTACTGTTAGTGATTCGGAACCTGCGACTAAAGTCAGATTTTCCATGAATCAGATAGATTGCACGCATTCTAAAGGTGGGCTCTGTGTAGATTCTGTATTCATTATACCGAGTGATTTGAAAAGGCATAAAAGAAGAGGGGTTTTGAAGTAGCCATACACTCAACAGTGAAATGTTTAGTGATGTCAGTAATTCTAACTTGTGTATTCCATTTTTGTCTACTCTGTATACCTTTGCATATGCCTTGTCTTTTTTCCTTGCTTGTGCCGAGCGCTTTTCGTGAATACTATAACTAAGTTGTGTTGCAACTGAGGTTCATATCATCCATCAGTACTATTTTACCATTCATTACTCCAATTTTTCTTGAAATCACGAAACTTGGATAGGACCACTATAAATCTCTCTCTCTCTCTCTCTAGCGAATAATTAGTTTATTTATGTTTTTATTAAATAGTAGCAACTAGGGATGAATGCTTATAATTAACCATCATGAGTATTGCTTCAACTCTCTTTAGGTTGGATAGGACCGGTGCGCAAAATTTGGTTGCACCCTTTGCTCGGTTGTGAGGCCAGTGGTAGGGTGTGAACGCTGGACCACTTGGAATTGGTATTAGCTACTTGGAAACCCAACTTTGTTGTCAAAACTGTTATTTCCATAGCTTTCCTGGTGTGCTGCGTGTCTCAATTTCTTGTGGGAGTTGGTAACAAGCCAGTTGTATGCGGACTGACAAAATAATTTTACTAAGCAGCTGTTATAATGTTTGGAACTTAAATTTATCTCAACTCATCATTACAACTTTTTTAAATTTTAACATAAAATATAATAAATAATTTAATTTTTTCAAATTTCAAAATAATAATAATATTAAAAAATAATATTTTAACAATATTTTATCAACTCAACTCAATTTAGTTTAACATTCAAACGTAGTAAATATCAATTGAACGTTGGGTTTCCTCTGCGTGTGCCTGCTTTATAATCAATTCAAAATTTATTGCAGAGAGGTTTCTATTATCTGATTTGGTTAAATCCCTGTGCAAACCGTCACGTCTAGCATCTTTGAATTTTGTATGATTCTACACTGGCAGCCAATCTATGCATAATTCACGGTTCACCTGCATCCTGAATACTACTTACATTAGAAGAAAAGCACCCCGGCAGAATTTTGACCAGTGTGGCTGATTGGAGTACTTTGGTGTTCTACAAATTAACTACCTCGTTTCAGAGGATTAAGGAATTATTTTTTCTCTAAACACCTGTAAAAGCAAGCAGCATGAGCGCTCTGTTCATGAAAAAAAGTGTCTTACTAGGTTTTTCCTATCAGAAATCGATCAAGGTTGACTACTTGATAGAAGAAACAGGTAAGAAAACAGTGAGTGAGCTTTCTTTTTCAGGGATTTTGTTGAATTCACCATGTGTTTTTGTTTTGGAATTTGGGGCCTATGTCAACTAGGGAGGCTCTTCTTTTCTGCATTGAATCCAATCATTTATGACCACGTTGTTACTACATTGTGGCCTACATATTAGAACCGGAGATCTCTGGTAGAACTCTGTATTCCAATATTGTTTCCCATTATTAATAAATGAATATTTATGTAGATACTGACCTAGATATTGGTCCAGATCCGGCGCCGCCTGCGTACAGTGACCGCCTTCTTTTGCAGCCATCTTTCATGATCTAATTCTATTAAGCTGTTGGGTGTCTTAAATTCCATTTCCACTTACTCTTTACTGGAAATATGTTCATGATTTAATTAGAAGGTTCGAATCGATAAAGTATTACCGATGGACCACTGATTTTAGAAAAACTCATCTCTAACCTAAAGTTTGCATGATAGGGGCATGCAGCCGCGTTGCCAGCCTTATAATTTTCAACCTTAGCTGGTTAAGAATTAATGTTCGCCCACCTAAACAGGACCAGTAGTACTACTACTAGTTAAAATTTTCAGCATCCTAGAGCTTATGATCATGATGTTCTAGGGTTCGAAAGCTCTGGCCATATCAACTAGTACTAGTACTAATACTTTCTCTCCTCTCTTTGTCTCTGTCACTTAAATAGTCGGTCATTAGCTGCTTAGCTTGCTCAAGTGTGTAACAGTGGATCTGACTTAACTTGTAATGCTTCGAAGAAACCTCAAATCACACACACACACACACATATTGAGTTTATACTCTTAAAAACTATTCAATATTATAATTAGAACTTGGTTAGAATATATCATTGTAATAAATGCCAAGGGAATCATAACTCGGTGAAACTAGCAGTTTAGTTGCCTTTTAAAATAGATAATTAAATCACCATATATATATATATATATATCATGTATGCATGCATGTTCAGTATGAAGCCAGACGCACAAAATCAGGATTGAAGCTAATTAGTTGGGTCTGGTTGGATTGTTTGTATTGAAAACTGACTGAATAGCCCATAAAAAGAAAAACTATTTTCTCGAATTTTTGGAGTCCCAGATTCGTACGTTACTGAGCACGCAGGTTCTTTTAAGGAGCTAGCTGCTTTTTTTCCAGATTCAGACGGCTTCTCTCAAAAGTTAGCCCCCATGCATGCACGAGAAGTTAGTAACGCTAACAAAACAGACAAAGACTTTATTTTTTGTTTGGCTTCAATGATCTGCAAATTCAAGTAGTTGTGTTGATGAGATTTAAATAACACCAATTTACGTACCGTGTCATCCTCCATCCGATCCAATTAAACTACCAAAACAAAGGCGTATGACGTCTTCCCCATTATGTTTACAGAAGTCGTAGTTGATCAACTGGCGAGTCAATGATCAGCTTTTGAAATTTAGCAGTATAATAGAAAATTGCATGGTGGCTTTGAAACAGCACTGTTAGGTGGTCCAAGCTGTGTGTGTATCTGAGAGTGATCAGTTTAACATACCTATATATAGGTGGTCCAGTTTGAGCTCATTTTATCATGTCTTGATCCAAGAATGCTTGTACCTTTCCTGGACTCAGACTCTTGCCATGTCGGGGCCGGCATTTATCTCCAACACCAGTCAGTTCTGCTTCAAGGACTTCGTCACTTTTCAACTTATCCAGGAAATGACACAGTCACTATTCCACAGCCCAAAAAAGAAGAAGAAGAAGAGGCAAAAATATTAGAAATGGAAAACTAGCCTTCATCTGTCTATTATTATTATTATATCATCTTTGATAATGTGCTGGCTATTATACAACCTTCTGTTGAGGAACAGTCCCACATTGGCTGTAGACAAGGTCTTGAGCATGTTTATAAGCAATGAGCAATCCTCTCTTGTAGAACCGGTTTTATGAGATGAGTTAGGCCCATGAATTTCTTCATGATATCAGAGCCTGAGTTGGAATTTGACATTTTTTCCATGGGAAAAAGGAAAGAAAATTCTAAAAGGCACAATGGCCACCTGCAATGCACTAACAAAGATTATGAGAAATTAATTAATTAGATCATTGATTAAAAGAACTTCGTTCAATTCGTTTGGCTGAGCCAAAAAAACAAAAAACAAATAAGAAAGAAAGAAACGCGATGGTTGAAGTACTAATATTATGGTGAAGTTTATTAAGCATCATGATCTAGTGTATTGTGAATAGTACTGCTGGTATTAATATATATAGTGATCATGGAGCAATATTGATTATAATAATTACAACTTCAGCTAGCAGAGGTAAACGGTTTCATTATACTTGTTAATGTCGTATTTTGTACGCTTTTTGAGTCGGGCTCCAGCAATTCGAGTTTTGAGTATTTCACCTGCACACTTAAGAAAACACGGAGAGTGGAGGGCATTGGTGGAGGCTGGAGAGTCTCCAATGCTAAATTTAGTATATCTCCTTAGTAGTTTGTGCGTGAGTTTAGAGGAATCAGAAAGAATTCTTCATATTTGGGAATTGGCTTTTATACTAGTTTCTGGGTAGAGACAGTTCTTACTTGACTTCGGGGAGCCCATGTCCCTTCAACTGTTTGCTTAGTCAGAATATTTTAATGTGGTGTGGCTTTTGGGGCGGAGTCATTAATGCGGTGTAGAGTCCAAAGAGTGGCGCTATTAATGTAGCGTGGCTCCCTGACTCACTTTACCCTGTGGACATTCATTGTTAAGCCCCTCCATACCTTTTGTCAAAAGATCAAGGGTTTTCCATATTTTCTGCCCACCTGTCAGCGCAGATTTTCGAGAGTAGGGTGTCATCTGGGAGGTATCAGGGCGGTGAGTCTTATCTGCCCCTACCGTCTGCTTTCCCCACGCATGGATTGTTTCGTGGGTGGGTTTTTCTCATGGGCTGAGTACTCTACAGAGGCCCACTGAAGAGGAGGGTTGTTGGGTTTGGTCGGACTCTCTGACTTACTTCCACAGTAGTTACTCATGAGCTTGCTATACGGGACGATGGGAGGGAAAATCTCCTTACAATACTCATGATCCGCTATTACAAGATTCTAGCGCCCCTTGATCCCAAGTTAGGAGGTCAATTAAGTACATTAATCAACCCCTTGCAAAACAATTTATAATTAAGGGCCAGGACATCTAACTCATGATCAAGGGCTAGCTAGCTATCTGCAATTGTCAGTAATATGCTGTACGTAATTAAGAAACATAATTTGAGCAGAAGGACTGGCCTGCGGTTTGCTTGATACCAGACCGTGTATTGATTTCATATTTGTAAGATAGTACGGATTAGAAAATTAGAGCCCCCAAAGGTATAGGATCGAATTCAAAATACAGAACCAAGGTATGCATCTCATGCACAATCTTAACTTGATTAACAACAATTTAATAATTCACAGGAATGCCAGCTAGCTAGGTTTTTGGGACTATTGATGAGCTAGCTAGCGGAGTCTCGGTTAAACCAGCTAGCTGAAGGTGATAATTGTTGAACATGACATGCCACTCATATAGTTCAGATGCAAAATCCTCTCAGCCGTGAGATTATATAGTGACTGCAAAGGTAAAAAAAAACATTTGAATATTAAGGTCAGGTCGTGTTAAATGCAGTTTTCGTTCTTTAATTTTATATCCATCTTAATATCGTATTGGGAGACAATTACTAGCAAGAGTTAGATATTCATGTTTGTAAAGAAAGCAAAAGGTACTTTCTTTACGAAATGTTACGAAAGATCACGTGAACAATACTGAATGCATCAATGGGAAAATAACCATGCACCCAAAAAAAATCAAAGGCATCGCCATAAACAGCAACAACCACAACTAGGGTCATCTACACACACTCAAAAGAGTCAAAACCCTTCCAAATTTCCCATGTAAATAAGTAGCAAATTAAGCGTCCGCACTCTTCCTTAGTAGTACTTGATCCTCTGTGCTTCTGCGTTTTTTTAATCATGAGGTCATGTAGTTATCATGAATTCAGACATATATCAGAGTACTTCAACTCAAGAACATTACATTTCAAAGGAGACCTCTGTCTCATCAATCTCTTTCACCTATTTGGGCGCAACGCCTTCTTTACCGTTAAATTATTCACGTTATGTTTCGGAAAGATACCTTTTAACACTAGCATACGGACTTACTGACCACCTATATATCTGACTCGCTCCTCACAGCTCACCCTCTCGTCATTCAATTGCAATTCGCCGATCGAGACCAACCCAACCCACATATATAGAGGCCGCAAGAGTGATAGGGGGGGGCCTCAGCTTTCTTCACTGCTACGCTGCCTAGTTTTTATTAAGGTGGGCAGAGGAAAACACGACTAGTAGGATGAGCCCCAGTTAAGTTCCTTTTCCTTCTCTTCCTTTCTTTGTCTTTTACTGATACAGAAGAGGTAGCAGGTGGTACTGATCATTGTATCATGCCACCCTCTTATTAATCCACCCGCTCTCTTCCTATGTTGTATTTTGGCCACACCTCTATATATATTTCTACATATTTGTATATGTATTCACAGAGAGAGAGAGAGAGAGAGAGAGAGAGAGAGACAGCGAAATAGAGAGTTGTCGGTTGCATACGTAAATGGAAGAGTGTGGGATCAAAGGTCTCCGTCTGGTCCCAGTAGTCCTGCTCCTATGGAACTGACATATGCCTTCCCTTTCTCACGCCTTGTGCTGACTTCTTTCTGTACTAAACCTCTTTCGCTCTCTATAAAAACTAGACACAAAACTTTGTTGCTCCCCAAAAGTTAAGTAGGATGAAGAACCTCACAGTTTCTCTCCCTCCTCCTTTCTCTCTCTACGCATTCACTTTTTTGGCAACCTAAAAGATCAGGAAGAATAGAAACTTACAACACTCAGCGTCACGCCTTCCTAACTCAATTTCATCCCTTACCATTAATAGTACTTCTCAGCTTTGTGGTCCTGCCACTCAAATTACCAGGTCCATATTGCATAGAAACTTTGGGTCGATCTGAGGAAGAGTTGCAGAAAAGTGGAGCTGCCGAATATGGACTGGAATGGGAGTTTAATTAGACCCTTCGTTACCAGACCAGAATCTTCTTTAAGCTTCCTCTACAACTATAACTACGACCATTTTCCAGGTAAAGTACTCGGTTTCTCAGTACACTGACTATTTTCTCAATTATCGCCTTGTATTCCTTTGACTTTTCCATGCTTCGAAGGCTGATCAACGAGATGCACTCTCTTTTTGTTTCCAAACTTATTTCTTTATTGACTATGTTCGATCTAGCTAGCTTCTTGATCACTAGTACTATGAATACTAGCGTTGGAACTATATTTTTCTGCTTTAATTACTTTGAAATTTTGAGTTGCTCGATAAATGTTCATCTGCTCATCTCTTCTTCTTCAAATAATTCTAAGCCACTGGTATATGCTTCATTGGAGAAGTCACAAGTATTGATGGACATGTGAGGCTAAAGATCAGGCTTAAAAGACCATTGAAATCTATTGACAGTTTGAAAGGGCAAGTAAAAAGGGGCAAGAAAGAAGCGATATTTCAAGCTTAGTTCCTTGCACACCCCTTATTTAATCTGCTTTACTTATGCAGGAATGGAGGTGAAGCATCCAGCAGTGGTGGACTCGGCTCATGGGATGGTGCCGACAATGGACAAGAACAGCAACTATGGCAGCTGCCAGGAGAAGAAGAAGCGATTAACGAGCGATCAGCTAGATTCACTGGAAAGGAGCTTCCAGGAAGAGATAAAACTGGACCCTGATAGGAAAATGAAACTGTCCAAGGAGCTAGGGCTGCAGCCTCGCCAAATCGCTGTTTGGTTCCAAAATAGGCGCGCTAGGTGGAAGGCTAAGCAGCTTGAGCACCTATACGATGCACTTAAGCAGGACTATGATGTCATCTCTAGGGAGAGGCAGAAGCTTCAAGAGGAGGTATGTATGATATTTTGATCATATATAGTACTGCAAATTAAGCTAGCTCTCGTTTTCTGATTGTCTCCATGCAAGGTATATACAGTCTGCATAAAGAATATTATTCATCAGTACCATCAGATCTTTTCGTTTTTCAAAAACATAGCTCAGCATTTTTCTTTTGATTACTTTTTTCATCTATTTTTAGTTTGAAAATTATAATATTTGAAATTCATCATGTGTTACTGCATGGCTAGCTAGCATCTAGTGGCTGTGGTTGAATATTTTTCAACATGATTTCGATCGATAATTTGATCTTTTTTCGATCGTTATAAGTAATTTATTGACTAGCAGCTTCATGACCAGGCATGTAGAGTTAGACGACAACATTATTATTCCTCTTCAATCCATGTTGGAGACAGGATCTGATCTAATGATACTGCATGAATGCATTGCTGGCATATATATGGAATCAATAAATTATTACAATTATAATGCCAGACTTTTCTAAATAATCAATTAAAAGTTAAATTTAATCCCTGCAAATCTTATATACCATTTAACGATCCATTAATTCTTTGTAACATTGTAATGAAAAGATTAAAAATTAATGTGATTTAAACAATCCATAAGTTTCAGCTTTCGAAATTATTAAAGAAGAGACAAATTAAATGAAAGCTTAATATTGAAATTATAAATTAAAGACGTACGTGCTGCGTGTGGAGTTATATATAGTTCTAGTTATTTTGTGTTGACATGATATGCTAATTAGCTGAAAAAAATATATAAAGACAACCACAACAATATCCTTGTCTGTGTCCCCACTCTTTAAAGAGCTTGTCAGTGCCCCGATATGCTTTAGCTTGCTTTCCATCAACGAAGCCGCCGGCCTCCTTTCTATTCAATATAAGACATTAAAAACAAAGAAGATTAGAATTAAATGTGTCATAATTTATCGATCGATCCATTAAAACAATAGAGTTGGCTGGTTGTACTGTACGTAGGTTATGAAATTGAAAGCTATGCTGAGATCAGAGCAGCAAGCAGGAGGAAGGAAGCAAGCTGGCTCCACGGGCTACACAGAAATCTCTGGAGAAGAGACGGTGGAGAGCACATCTATTGCCATTAATGGCTCTAACAAGACAAGATCAGGAGGAGGAGGAGGAGGAGGATCAGCGAGTCAGCATCATCAGATTAATGCAGACTGCAATTATCTCTTCAATGTGGAGGAGTATAACCCATTATCTCCTCCTTACTGGCCGGGTGGCCTCCCTTCCTATCCCTCCTAACTATTTGGCTGTTTGATTATTAGTTGTTCATATTCAGCTTAGAGCGTGTTCTTTAGCTTATTAGTAGGACCGATGCATGCATGAGACCCACTTGAAGAATTGCTATACATATCGATGATCAGCACATGAGTACTGAAAAAGACGCTAGCTAGCTGTCGTCTCCAGGATTTTCATTAACCTACCTATTTACTTGCATGATCATGCTCTAATTGTTTTTCTTTCCTTAAAACTTGATGATGATGTTGACTTTATTGACTTCTGAATTATTTTGGCGTGGTTTCAACAGTACTATGTTTGGATACAAAGTAATTGTGAGAATCATTATAACATTGAGGTCAGACATGCATCTTCCTAACTTGGGGTTGGCCCTATCTCCACTATACACAGCGGTTGCTAATTCTCCAACAAATGCTTATAAGCTTGTCTGGATATTTAACGTCCCAACTGATTCGTCGGTGCAGTATTCTCGGAATAAACAGAGTGAAAATCCTGTAACATTCTACAGCCAAAAAAGGGAGAGATGGAAATTCTAACTGGAACAACACAGTAATGTCGAAAAGTTTTTTTTTTGTCGTAAAAATACGAACTTTTTTCCACCCTCAGAGTAAAAAACAAACGGGGCCCGACTCGCCACAGACTTATTGGCTTGCAGATCCAAAGTCCTGTCAACACAAAATAACTAGAACCTTAGGAGTTTGTAGAATCGAAAGACAGTGATCAATAGGGATGCTTTGCAAGACATGCTTTAATAATAGTAACCGAGCACCACAGGACAGAACGGAAAACTACCCTCGCTAAAACCAGTTAGCCGAAATAGCCTGCGACGTCGAGAGGAGGTAATGTTCTTCGAAAAACATATAGAAGATTTTCGCTTGTTAACCACCTGGCCCGACCATTCTTTATATTGCTTCAACACCTTCAAAACATTATTTAACGATGTCTGTCCACCATTAACAAAAATCACTATGTCATCTGCCTAAAGAAGATGAGAAATAATAGAAGCTCCTCGAGAGTGATAAAATGGAGTAATCTTTCCCAACCCCACCTGCCGTTTTATCATTCGAGATAAAACTTCCTCAATGAGAATAAAAAAGTAAGGGGATAGCGGATCACCCTCTCGCAAGCCTTGACCTCTTTAAAAAAAACATTTCGGAATACCATTCATGACCACTGAATATAAAGAGTGGTAACACACTGACTAATGAGACCACAAAACTACTAAAAACCAAAGGATCTCAAAACATGTAGCAGAAACACCCAATAGGTACTATCATATGCTTTGGTACTACATTTTCCCCCAAGACTGTTTATTCAAGCCTTGCATAATCTCTCGTGTCAAAGTGATGTTTTCAAAGATACTGCGGCCTTGATAAAAGCACCATGCTCCAGCGAAATAATATTGGTTAAAAGTGGAGGAGAAATGATACTTACAGTCGTGGGTGTCTACAAATGCCGTACAGTCGTTTTAAAAAAAGTGAATAAATATGGAACCTTATATGAAAAGAAATTAATTTTTTAATAGTAGATCCCACTCTTTTTCAAAGCGACTGCACGGCGTTTGCGCATTCCATGACTGTATGTAGCGTTACTCAAAGTGGAGATAAACGATTAACCAAAATTTTTGAGTATATCTTATATAACATCGAGCACAAATTTATAGGTCTAAACTTAAAAAATAGTGCAGTCTATTATTAAAATTTTTTTTTTCACGTGAATTTCATATTCATTCAGTTTTTTAAAAATAATTACGTGCTAATTGTACTCATAACTGTAATTATCATTTTTTATTTTTATATATTTTTATAGCGCCGTTTCATGAAAACGAATTCAGCTAGCTCAAAATGGAATCGCTTCAGTATTCGGTTGACAGAGAGAGTACTGGGCGTCGTTCTAGCTCAAAATGGAGTCCTTTGCTCCGATGCAGAAACCCGGTATGACCTGGTCCAATATTTGTCAAGTTTTAGCCCACCAGTAAGCCCAACTTTGTTGCTAGCCCATGTTATAGATGGGCTCACTTCTTCGTTGACACCTCGACATACAGTATGAAGCGGCCCGTTTCACATCGATTGTCTCTTTCTTTCCCCTTAATTTCTTTTTTTAAGAAAAGGTTACGTTTTGATGTGACCATGTTTTTAGGCACTATAGATATAATTAATTAATATTTGTTTAGAGATATTCTGTTTATATATAGGTGGTGGTAGCATTCATCCATCTACTTGATTGTTTGTTTCAAAGCCGCCAACAGCCTTCCTTGGGCAAGCACGTTTTATGACTATTATTGAAGTAAACAAATTTAATTATATATGGAGGTGAAAAACCTATGAGTTTTCTTCCTTTCAACATTTTCAAATGGAATAATGTATTCACGCAGTCGAGACAAACGTTAATATATTTGTCACTTTAATCATAAAAAAACCATATATTAATCGAATTGCCTATCATGGTTTATGAATTGTTGGTTTAATTAAATTGCAAGAGCCACCACCATCTAATTCTTCTTTAATTATATAAAATATGGCTTTTCAACCCGAAGAATTCCATCGTACGATTCAAATCAATGCCACTTCAGTTCAGACCTTTTAAAAATCAGTTCTGCTACAGGCAATCGGGAGTAGGAAATCCTCGAAAAATCTGTTGACGTGTCATTATTGAGATATATTAAAAAAAAATCTAATTATTTTTCGAGCTAACCTTTGTCCCCGTTCTGGAACCCAAACTCAAATTCTCCATAACTCTCTAGCCCACACTTTGATACTTCACTCAAGTTTTCTTGAACTTCCTCAAACATCTCTCTCTAGAATACACTATAAATTCGCAGTTTCTCTTATAGACTTACCTCCACATTCTTGTACTCAAATCAACTCAAAAACAGTTTTCGAAGCTTTGAAACATAGACCAACTTTTTTTTCTTTGTTGTGTGAATTGTGAGTTTTTAGCATAGTGGCCAATCCTGAAAAAAGGTATAGGCATCGACCTGGGCACCACCTTTAGCTGCTTAGGAGCTTGGGTTAACGATCGCATTGAGATCATCCTCAACGACCAAGGCAACCGTACTACCCCATCGTACGTAGTGTTCACCGACACCGAGATATTGGTCGGTGATACAACAAATAACCAAATGGCCATGAACTTGGAGAACACATTTTACGACGCCAAGCGTCTCATCGGGCGATGATACTTCGACCCTTCTGTCTAGAACGACATGAAGCTCTGGCCCTTCAAGGTGATCCCTGGTCTTGGCGACAAACCTTTGATTGTGGTCAGGTACAAGGGTAAAGCAGAATAGAGAGGTGCGTACAGATTATAGGAGGTTGTAGAAGAAACTGTAGAGTTGTTGGAACGAGAGCGAGCTTAGCTTATAAAACCAAAAAGAAAGAAAATTCAGTAAAGGACAAGAGAGTTCCATTGTAAAGGGTTCTGGAAGGTTCCGTTCGTGCAAAAGACTCATCTTTAGAATTAGGTAATGGAATGATTAGCATATTTGATTGAGAGGGAGAGGTCTGACGAAGAGGGAGAGAGGGTGGGGGAAATGAAATTTTGAGGAAGAGAGAGGGAGAACGAAATGGAGAGGGAGAGGAAGAGCAAGAGGAAAATGAAATGGGTGACAAGGACACGCCGACTGTATCCATTATTTTTCTTTAAAAAAGAGTAATATTACGTACAAGTTTTAAATAGATAAGTCATATGTAAACCCTTTGTAAAAAAATATATCTTACCAAAAATCATTTATTATTATTATTTTTTAAGATGATGTCTATTTTTTTTTATGAAGATTTACACAAAATTTATCTATTTAAGACATGTACAAATTATTTACCTTAAAAAAATATCGTCAACTATTAGTTAATGACCATATGGTCGATAACATTCATCCCTCTTTTACTGGGATGTCTATTTCCACAATTTTAATTGCAATATCTACGCCTTGAGTGCATTGACCCTAGGTGATCAATACTAGGTTAAAAAATATGTCTAAAGTTTTTTTCAATAATTGAATACAAAATAAAAAATAGAGAGAAAAGAAAAAAGAAAAGAAAAGCAAAGCATCCAAAGAATGAAACATGGGGCAGTTCCTTTCATTATTCTGCATTATTTATTTTTAACAAAATTAAAAGAAGAGAAAACTGCATTATTTGGTATTATGATGATGAGGAGGACACCTCACTGATTCTCGAGGAAAGCCCACGATCACTTGCGGCGAAGACAAAACTGCAAAACTAGGAAAAATTTCATTCATCCTTGTCCCTCTTCACGGTATTCTAGACTTAAGCCGTCACAACCCCAAAAACCCCAAAATCTCAAGGCCAAAACCCTAGATATTTGTTGGAAGACCGCAAATCTTGAAGGGGGATCGGAGGGAGTGAATGGAGATTGAGGAGAACAAGAGGCAACAGTGTCGTTCTTCGGAGGATGGAAGCGAGAGCGGCGACTACACGTCGGAGGACGAAGGGACGGAAGACTACAGGAGGGGAGGGTACCACGCTGTCCGAATCGGCGACGCCTTCAAGAATGGCCGCTACGTCGTCCAGAGCAAGCTTGGCTGGGGTCACTTCTCAACCGTCTGGCTCGCTTGGGACACCCATTTCTCTGTACTTTTCTCTATCTCTCTCTGTACTTTGTGGTGGATCTTCTCGATTGATTGAACGTAGCTTGCGAATGAAAAGCCTTTCGCTTTTACTGTTAAATGTGGCTGGATGTGGGTTTGTGAAATTGGGATTGAACGTGTTTGAGAATTTGTGTTTAATTGACCATATTCGTTTCTGGGTTATGCTATATTCGGTTGCCAAGAGAAAAGCTAATACAACCTGTAGTTTTTGGTTTTGAAATTAGCAACTGAATGGATGGTTAATTAAATGCTTTAGTCTTCTTCTTCTTCTTCTTTTATTTCTTTTGTCTGCTGCTTTTATATTATTCTGCAATCTGGGCAGCGATACGTAGCTCTGAAAGTGCAAAAGAGTGCGCAGCATTATACTGAGGCGGCGATGGATGAGATAACCATCCTGAAACAGATTGCTGAGGGCGACCCGGATGATAAAAAATGTGTAGTGAAGCTTTTGGATAATTTCAAGCATTCGGGTCCTAACGGGCAGCATGTTTGTATGGTTTTCGAGTATTTGGGGGATAATCTTTTGACTCTTATCAAGTATACTAATTACCGGGGTATGCCCATTAATAGGGTGAAGGATATCTGTTTTCATATTTTGGTGGGGTTGGATTACTTGCACAGACAGCTTTCTATCATACACACTGATTTGAAACCAGAAAACATATTGCTAATGGCAATGATAGACCCTGCTAAGGATCCGAGAAAGTCAGGTGCTCCTCTAATTCTTCCAAATAGCAAGGATAAGGCCGCAATGGAGTGTGGGGCTGTGAAGGAAAACAAGACCTTAAATGGGGATTTGACTAGGAACCAGAAGAAAAAGATTCGAAGAAAGGCAAAGCGAGCAGCTCAGGGCTGTGTGGAGAAGGAAGTTTCAGCCGAAGCTGAGGCAGATCCAGAATCATCTGGTGCTGTAGAGTCTTCTCCTAATGTGAAGTTGAATGTGGGTTCTGTAGAAGACCAGCCTACTAGTTCTGTCAATACAGATAGATTATCAGATGCTGATGGAACAAAGGGCACTGGGCAAGGGAATCACAGTGCCAAGCGTGGAAGCCGCTTCAATAGGCAGAAGTTGTTGGCATCAGTTGACCTCAAGTGCAAGTTGGTTGATTTTGGGAATGCATGCTGGACATACAAACAGTTCACGAATGACATTCAGACAAGACAGTATAGGTGTCCAGAGGTGATCCTCGGATCTAAATATTCTACTTCAGCCGATCTCTGGTCATTTGCTTGCATTTGTTTTGAGCTTGCAACTGGTGATGTACTCTTTGATCCCCATACTGGCGACAACTTTGATAGAGATGAGGTACAAATGTTATTAATCTCTTATTTGCTTACTGCGCCATCTAGTATATTCACAGATCCCTGCTTTTATTCACTCTCTCTCTTAATGGAAATCCATGTAATTTGAATTCGATAAGACAATAAATCCAATCATATAATTTGTGCATTAGTTTCATTTCTGCAAACAATCGTATTCCTTTATTGCAGGTAGTAATTCACAGTTAATAATTGACGTGTAGGAAATCAATTATGCAATTTACACAATATTCTAATGGTTGCTTTATTTATCGTTGTACTATTAGACACCGTCACACCGACCCATAAGGTTCTAGCATTACATCTGTGCTTCGTTCTGGGAATGAGTTCCTCAACAAATAAAACTTAATTCATATCTTGCTTTATAAAAGATTATTGAAACGTCTATATTCTCAAGGGAATAAAAAAGAAAGGAAAAGAAATAAATCTCTGCTAATATTTTCAACTGTAACATTAATCTCATGTACTAGGATTCATATGCTTCTTGAGAGTCCATTATAGTCACACTTGTAACTTTAATACATTGTTGTATTCTTTGTTTGGTTGAGGAAGGAAAGGGAAAGGGAAGGGAAAGGGAAGGGAAGGGAAGAGAAATGGGGAGATTTCCCTTATATCCAAGCCCAGCATGTGGCTCCTCCCTAAGGGAGGAGATGAACTCTCCGATCTTCTCTGGAAGTTGCAAATAATTAATCCCAGGGTGCAGCTTTGTGGTCAAACGTCGGGTTTGGGATGAGTCTTAGAGAGTTAGACATCTTGAGTCCAATCCCGCACGTGGAGTTCCCTTGGATTGATGCATGGTTTTGGCAGGTAAGGTCATGTATTTGAGATTTATTCCCCAGGGGTGGGTTTGAAAGAGCCCCGCCTTGGTGAGGTTCCATGTGCTAAATACCCCAACGAATCTCTACATGACTAATATCTCTTCAATTGAGCATATTTATAGATGGTAAAATGGCAGAACTGTCAGTTACTTGTCACGTGATAAGTAGACGTGTCATCATCGATGCTGCTTACATAACCTAAAAGCTATTTGAGCCGTATGTTGCATTATTTGTCTTGATTGGAGTCATTTGAATGATGAAAGAACAGTTTATTTCCATTGTAATTTCTACTTTATTGAAGGGAAAAAGAAACAGTTCAGTTTCTGGCAAGGGTCTTTTTTTTTTTTGTAAGTAAGAAGTTATTTTATTGATACAAAGATAGGCATAGCCCAAGTACACAGGAAAAGTATACATGTGATTACACCAATTTAGGAACTAGAAACTATTACAAGGAAATCATGGAAGCTGAGACCATTTAAATCTATAGCAATGGCCCACATAAATAAAGTCTTCCAGAAAAAGCTCTTAAAACTCTTCTTAGGAGCGTTCATGATCGTCAAAATGTCTGCCATTTCTTTCACTCCAAATGCACCAAAAAATACAAATGGGAGCCATCTTCCACATAGCTGCAATCTGAGGTGTCCCTGTGATCCCTCTTCAACTTGCCTATAGTTCAACCACCCTCCCTGGCATTACTCATGCTAATCCCACTCTCTGAAAAAGTAATTCCATATGGCTCGAGCAAACTCACAATGTAGGAGTAAATGATCCACTGTGTTACCATTATTTCTGCACATACAACACCAGTCAGTGATTATAAGCCCACGTTTTCTTAGATTATCAATGGTCATAATCTTCCCTAAGGCTGCTGTCCAAACAAAGAACGCAGCCTTAGTAGGTGCTTTTAGAAGCATGTTATTGTTCCCTTGGTTCAATATTAATCTTATTCATTGCTAACGTGCCGTGTTTTTGGCTGCCTGTTTGTATGTATGGATTGTTAAGATATAAAATAAATAATAAAATCTACCTCTTCCCATCAGTTTAAGCTTTTGGGACAAATGGTGATTTCACATGGTATCAGAGCAGAGGTCTTGAGTTTGAACCCTGACTCTAAACTCTATCCAATTTAATTAAATATTCCACTTGTTTGGCCTACTCATTGAGAGGAAGTCTGGCCCACAAGTGAGGGGGAGTGTTAAGATATAAAATAAATAATAAAATCTACTTCTTCCCATCAGTTTAAGCTTTTGGGACAAGTGGTGATTTCACATGGATTGCTTTGAAATAGTTTCCATTTTCATTGGATTGGGACTTTCACATAATTTAAAACTGTTTCTTTGTATTTATGTGCTGTAGTTTCAAAAGGGAATGAAATTTTGTATGTGCTTTGTATATTTCGTTTTATATGTACTTTTGCGCTACAATGCTTCCCTCATTCTATTCACATGCAAACTTTAATGTGTGTGAGTTTGTTCCGTCAATCATACCATACCAATGATGACTGTCTTATATGAGTGGCTCATTGGCTATTCTTCTTCCAGTTTGTTGTTTCTTTGAAGGAGCTTTTTTTCTTGCTCGCATTATGAATTATTAAAAAAAAAAAAAAAATTAGTTTTTGATGGTCTTCACTTAACATAGTTGCATTACCCTTGAGGTTAGCTGCGTAAAATGATGTTTTGTTTGGCCTGTTTATTTTATAACATGAGTTTTGAGTTTTCTTAAGGGGGATCAACTACAGTTGTCTTGCTGTTACGACTGTTCTCTCCATATATGAAATGGAAAGCAATAAACTTTTGGGTCATTATTGCATTGTCTTTCCGCTGTGCTTCTAGGTTTAATGTAAGTGGTGAATATGTAGTTTTCAAGCATACCAAGTGTAAGGTTTTTCAATGCTTTATGGGTTAAGCGTGTCTACATAAGTCATCTATAGTACTTGCTTTTTTAACTTTCAGCACATTTGACCATATATATATTTTCTTGGAAAAAAAATTCTTTCAGGATCACTTGGCATTGATGATGGAGCTTCTTGGAATGATGCCACGCAAGGTGAGTAAATAACTTTTCACACCATTAAAGAAGCCTTCGTGACACACTTGCCTAACTTCCAAAATCCCTTCATTTTTCTCAGATTGCCTTAGGTGGCCGCTATTCGCGGGATTTCTTCAATAGATATGGTGATCTGAGGCACATTCGTCGTTTGCGTTTCTGGCCCCTGAGCAAGGTTCTCACTGAGAAGTACGATTTCAGTGAGCAAGATGCGAATGACATGAATGACTTCCTGGTTCCAATCCTTGACTTTGTCCCTGAGAAGCGGCCCACTGCAGGTCAGTGCCTTCTTCATCCATGGATCAATGCAGGGCCTCGTCTTTTGGAGCCATCTATGCCTTCTACTCAAAACCAAGTAGCGGAAAGTATAATTTCTGAGAAAAAGAAGAGGGAGAAGGATGAGAGGGTAGCAATGGAGGTTGGAATGGAGAATATTGCCATAAATTCAGAGTCTAAACCAGTCAAAGATTCTCCATCTAACAATAAACCTTCCAAGGGTGCCACTAGTAGTTCATCTAGGTAGGGCCATGGCAAATGTTTCTTAAATGATCCTGCCTTGTCGTTCTTACACAAGTTTTGTTTGATAGCTGCTGGCAATCGAATGAGGTTTTGGTTTAAATATTTGTTTTGTGAATGGGCGTCGGGTGGAGAGCATTTGGTTTGAATGTGTCCAAGGAGCTTGAACAAAATTGATGCTCTAATTCTGTGAAAAATCTCTAAACACATTTATTGGACTGTGAACACCTTTGCATCTGTTGGGACATTTGTGGCATCATCCCTTACGACTAACTTGTTCGTGAACATTGTTTAGTTGAATCATTTCGGTTCTATTCATGTACTGTATCCAAACTCTTGATATGGAACTATTGATACATTCCTCAAATCCTATAGATTCTCCTGAGCACATATATATTCAGCATTATTTGTTCAGATTTCTTTGGATGTATTTTTTTAATTATTTCATGTCTCAGATTCAGAATGGAGCAAAATTTGCATATTCTCTAGAATCTCTACATGATGAGCTCTTTTAAGTTGTATGAGGTGTTCTTAGGTTTGTGATGGTTGGGCGCGCTTCTTGGACTAACGTACTTGCCCAGATTTGTAGTAAGGTCTCCCTTTGCATTCTGCTGGTGGAGTTTGTTGGAGCCTCCTAGGGGAGATGTCATACTGACTTATGCGCTACTAAACTTTACAGTCCTATCTCGGCTTTTCCAAACTAGCCCCAAAACTATTTTTTCTTTTTTGATTGATGCTTGCTGAATTTGGAATGATCCTCCTCCATTATCTCATAATTCATTTGTACCCGCAAATTGAAGGTGGTGATCTATAGAATATACCACGAATACAAATTCACACTAGAATCTACATATTTTGAAACGACGTCGTCTTCATGTGTCTTGATCACAGACCAAGATGCCCCGGGGCACATCATTCATTGCGGCCTTGACCGTTTTATAGAATGGATATATTTCAAGTGAGTGATAAAAGTTAATACATGCATGTTACATGTCCAACACCGTAGAGCATGGTCTTCCTCAGCAATCAAATTTTTTACAATTTAATTAGT
This sequence comes from Juglans mandshurica, assembly GCA_022457165.1. Taxonomy (NCBI): domain Eukaryota; kingdom Viridiplantae; phylum Streptophyta; class Magnoliopsida; order Fagales; family Juglandaceae; genus Juglans; species Juglans mandshurica. The sequence goes on from CM039626.1 coordinate 33,627,573, forward strand.
ACTGATCTGCCATCTTTCTAAACCTAAAACTTCCTAACAGTCATCCATCCATTTTCGGTTTTCATTGATATGATATCCCACACTAGAAGATGGTTGTTGAAGACATCTAATGGCCAGGGTTATCCTAATTTGGAACCATAGTACTCAAAGCACAACAAAATTATAATACGACTCAAAATATATAGACTGCATATATGTACGTATGTATGTATATCTAGCTAGCCCCATGTGGGTTTTGGACTGGGAACCTCTTTGTCGTTCAACTTCTTCTAATTCGATGGGAGAAAATTAATTAAAAAGACAAAAGATCGGAAACGACAAAGAAACAGATCATCGACGGTTCAAACTTTTGCTACGTGCATGAGATGTATTCATTCGTAGTGGTTCTCCAAAGATATCCAAATCTTACGTACTGGAAAGAAACTCTCATAACTGGACAAATTCGCAGATGATTATATGCAGGAATTTATTCGATAACAGCCAAGGCTTTGATCACTGATGTTTTAATGTATTTGAGCGTCCTGCCAAAGTGTCCACTATATATCATGGGTCATCCAATTGTGCATGACAAGAGATTAGTACAACCCGCAATCACATCGAAAATAATAATTTCGGAGGAATATTGCAAGCTAGGATCGATCGATCGATCGAGTAAGTAGTGGCTGCATGGCCGGTTGAAATAATTAATCATAGTTTGCAAGCTTAACATAACGGATATATATCACTTGGAACGATATATATATATTTTTTGAAAAAAAAAAAAAGACAACTTCAATTTTATTGACCGGTACTTTGAATATTAAAGAATCAAATACAGTACAATTTTAAAGAAATATAGTAGAAGAGGTACTTTGCATGGGTAGCGGTCATGTTAGCCAGTAGCTAACATTGAACACAGCCTCCCTGATGGACCTACTAACATTGATCAACACGCACATAATGTACATGATTGCCTCCCTGATCGAATACGTACACCATCGACTCAAACCAGACTTTTATTGCTTCATAATAAATTTGAAGTTTTTTCTTTTTTCTAAAAAGAAAAAAGGAATTTATTGGAGGTTGAGAGAGTTGGTCAACTAGATATTGGCCAAGACTCGCCATTGCTTGATTATATAATAATCAATATCCTTCCTTAGAACTTCCCGTCGACGTTGCTACTGATCATGATCACTGACTGCTGCAGAACCCTAAAAATCCCATGAACTCGTGATTGAGTATCATCTCGATGCTAGTCTCAATACCAATGACCCCTGGGGAATTTTCCCACAAGATAAAAAAAGAAAAAGAGCTTACTTGTTAGCCAAAATTATAATTATCAAACAAAAATTGATGCTATTATTATTTGAAGTTTTAGGAAAATTACCCATTGTGAGAGCACTAAGAAAGATGACACCGGAGAGAATGAATACAATAATTGATGCTCTTCCCAAAAATGTGATGAGTTTTCTTACTAAGAACTGTCCCCAGAAGCCAGCCAAAATAGACACCGATGTGAGGTATAATGCTGCAATATTACATATATTTAGTTAATGTAAATCAAAGATGGGTATATATTAGTATTTTAGTACTGCAAGACCTACCATATGGAATAGGGAACCTGTTGAGAAGGTAGAACTCCACCACGGATAAGGATGACGAGAATGTCATGACAAATGTTGCTGTCGCACTTGCAACCTGTGAATCAAAATACTAATTATTTTTCTTAAACACTGTCATTACTTTTGTCAAATCTAGAAGACTGCTTTCAAGACAAATAGTACTAGAGGATAATATTTATTGAAAATTTCTATTCATTAATTACTATTTATTTTTATATCATGTACTTATAATTTTTTTTAAATGTGTATTGTGAAATAGTAAATAGTAACTGATGAGAAGAATTTTTCATATATATTATTAAGCGTTATTGATAATCACGTCGTAGTACTCTAATTAACTGGCAATAATTAAGATATTATAAACCGAAATAGTCTAAAATAAGGATGTAGAGGAAAGCCAGTAGTGCAGGATTTTTAATTTTTTTTCTCGCCCTCCTGCTAATTAAAATAACAAAAAAAATCTTCCAAAGGAACAGTTATCCTCTCCAGAGGTGAGACCGTACGTTTTGATAATTGAGTATAACTTCTAGCTGTACCCTAATCAACATTAATGGCAGACCACACATGACATATATTATATCAAACGACAAAACCAATCACTTCCATTTGTTTGAAAGTTGTTCTTCGTCCCTCCTTTCTTTCCTACGCCTCAAAAAATGTGACAAAATTTTCCACCATATAGAATGCCTCCAATATTCATCAAAGGCTGCCTGATATATATATATATATATATATGTATTATTTGATCTGAGAGTAAACTCACAGTGCTGCGGATTAATACGAGGTTAAGTATGTAATTAAGGGAGTGGATATAAGGATGATGGTACCTGGGGGATGACACCAATCTCAAGGAGCAGCGGGCCCAGAATGAATCCGCCACCAGAACCGAGTAGGCCACCGACAATGCCTCCCAAGATGCCACAAAGTGAACAGAATGCAATGTGCGTGGCAGTCCATCCGATGGAAGCCTCGCAAATTGATTCGGTGTTGCCCATTCTCATCCTCTTCTTGTGTTCGATGTACAGCTTGACGGATTCATATCCAAACAATCCAAGTGCTATGGGAAACTGAAGCAGATGCGACCAAAAACTGGTGAGGTCGACCCCATGTACAACAAAATAAGTATCTATGTGCATTACCTGTAGGCAGAAGAGCACCCAATACCACGCACTGCAAGCCTCCACATCATTCTGCAAGATAAATTTAAGAACAGGAATACATGAAATCTCTGAGAGAGGGAGAGATCTAGAGAGGTGCGTGAGTACTACTTGCCTTGATGATCTGCAAGACAAGGAAAAAAACCCATACAAGTAGTAGCACCAAAGTTCTTTTCCACCTGAGGTTGAAACATACTATTTGCTGAAAGATTTATAGCATTTAGTTAGTTACTCTCAACCATGGACAAGGGGAAACTTCAACAACTAGAAACTAAACTTTTGCTCACCATTTGAGTTTTCTCTTCTCTGGGTACCAAAGGCTCATACTCGGTATCAATCAGAACTGCAAAGGATAAATAAAAGGAGACGGTAAAATTCACTGCAATCCATTTCTAAGAATTTACTAAACATTATAAAAATTTAAGCTTGGGAATATGCTGTCTTACGTTCACCACGAGAATTAACCACATGAATTCCTTGTCTATTGGTCATTTCTTTCTGCAATTTTTTTCCCAACAATAATTACTTCAAAATGCTCTACTTTTACACAAAAGGTTGTGGTATCAACTAGTACTATTTCACCAAACATAGATAGAACTTGACCTTCAAGACAGTCTCTTCCTTCCACATCTGGATTCCCTTGAAGAAAGACCTTGATGAGGTCCCTGCTCAATTTTTATTTTTATTTTTTTAAAAAAAGGAGATAAAACTTTGTCATCAGTAGGGATACATAAAAAAATCCATTAAAAAACTATTTTTCTACAAATGTGAATGGAGCAGTAAAAAAAAGGAAATTGGTGATTTTTAACAGACCCAAGAAGAGAATAATGATGAGGACAGTAATTAGCCAGTAGGGGAAGACAACGCTAAGCGCAACACCAACAGTGATGCCAAGCATAAGCATGGGCTGGAAGAGAAGAGCCAGATCGTAGTCTATGATCGGCACTTCCTTTGTTGGATGCCTCACTCCTAGATTGTACCACACCGAGGATGCTGATGCCCCCATTATCATACCTGCAACCATTCCCACATGCGAGGAGCCTCAACTTCAAACAAATCTCAAATTCCCAGTATGCTTAATTGCAATACCAAAATGTATCACGAGAAAAAGAAAACAACCATTGGTCACCGGCCGATAAAAAAAAAGTGGCTCATTTTTTTTAGCAAATTTAGCTGATTGATCTTTTTCTTTTCAGAAAACAAAGAAAAACAACCGTTTCTACTTTCTAGGAATAGGAATCGGTGAGAAAAGCGAAAAAGTACACGGACCAAGCACAGAATTTTGAAAATGAACAAATAAGATGCAAAAGGAAATCCATCAAATAGATCCTGAAATCAAATCCATCAAATCGATCCAAATTCAATAAAAATAATGCGCTGACTTTTGAGTCTCGCCCTTTCCTTCACCCAAGTTTCAGCCACCTTTTTAGCTACTTACTGTAACTTAACGCATTAAACCCCTAATATAATTCTATGTTAAGACCTTTTTGAGGCAGTTTAGAAAATTGCTACATAGAAATCAGTAAACCACTAAAAAAACAGGAGGAAAATGAATTTGACAGAAATCAAAAGAAAGAGAGAATATGAGAGCAGACGTGAAATGGATGGAGAATTACATTTAGAAAGCGCAGCAGCAGACTTGGTATCAAACCCGACAACCAAAGTAAGCATAGGAACAAAAATGCCTCCCCCTCCCACTCCACCCACGGTTCCACAAGCCGATCCCAGAAATCCTATTACTGTTGCCAACACAAGTCTCCAACTGAACTCTAATTTCTGCATCCAAATACGAAAGCCCAGTAAGCAAATATCAATAATTCCGCGCGCCCTGATCATATAATAAAATTACAAACGCCCACATACAGTTATATATATATATATATACGTGCAAAAGCGTACTTTGCTGTATATATGAAAATCGAGGGCGAAGAGGCTAATATATAGACATACTGGCCAAACAGTTTTGGTGATGGATCCATATGCGGAGTGCGAAAGAGTGGAGCTTGAAGATGATAACCCGTTTTGGTTTGAGTTTTGGGAATTGACCAGATGGCTGACGAATAGGACGGAGAGAACAGCCACAGAGAAACCTGTTAGGAGAAATAGTACGAATCCACTCGTTGCCATTGGCGGCCGCTGCCTCTAGCAATTGTCACAATTCTATTTTTCCTGAAACAACCAACGACGTTATATATTTTTCTGCTTTCACCGAGAGTTATACATATGAATATCATGAGCACACCCCCTTATGAAATAAGAAGTTTATTAGCATAACTCTATCTCATAAAATTAGTTTTATAAGATATGATAGTTTATTCTTTATAAATATGTTAAAAACTTTGTCTACATATAATGTGAAATTATTTTTCAACACCTTCTCTCACATACATATCAATATTTTTTCTGATCCTTATTAGATGATAAATAGTGTAAGTCTCATTCGTCATGTAATAGATTCTGATATTATGTAAATATTTATAATCGTAAAAAATCAATTCTACCAAAAAAGATTATTTATTACTTATAAATAAGTCGAAAATCATATCTACAAATAATATGATATTATTCCTCGACACGAATTACTACTGCTATATCAGTTGATTGACCAGAGAGAGACCCAAGAGTCGGCGTATATAGACCTTACAAAGTAAGAAGTTGGGGGTCGAAAAGGAAAAAGAATAACGTAATAAGGAAAAGAATTTCCCGGGTAACCATCTTAGTTTTATAGAAATTTAGATATAAAATTACAAAAATTATGTCGGGTAACCATCCCACATAATTTTTTAATTTATTTTTATTTTTATTAAATATAGAGCATATAGATAATGAGTAAAAAAATTTAATTAATTTTTAAAAAATAAAAGAAAAAAAGAAAAAATAAATATAATGTGTGGTATATAAAAATGATGAATATAATAAAATCTTTTTATTTGAAAAGAATTAATTTATCTACTTGTGTTTTCCGATGTAGCTGTAATTAATTGTGACAGTCAACATTATTCCATTAAATGGAAATTGAAATTTAGAAATCCATTACGCATGATTGGTAGGGGGATTCGGGAAGAGTAACCATGCACAAACTACATTTTATAATATATATTTTAAAATGAGAATATTTTTATAAAATAATATTATTTTATAAAATGCTTTATAAAAATACATTCATTTTAAAACGTGATCATATAATATTTTATAAAAAATTATGTATATCTATCATTTTTCTTTCGGAAAAGATCAGAAAATTTTCCGGTGCGTACATGATCTCACTCGATCGGCAGCCTGGGCATGTCAGAAATAGAACCCATTGCATCGTGATAATAATTACTGCTTCTCGTGGTGCTGATCTAGTAGTACGTAGGACCTCTAGAATTAATGGGGTAAGTATTTTCTGAGCAAAAACTGGGGTTTAGTAGTTATAAAAATAATAGAATAAGAAAAAATTGGATATTTTTAAGAAATTTACTATTTATCAACCACTATTTACTCTTACACCTCATACTTATAATTTTTTCATAAGATGTGATGGTGTTTTTTATAGGATATATAGATATTTTTCATAGAATATGAAATATTTTTTATAGGATGTAGAGTATGGAGTGATGAATAGTAATTAATGAAAAAAATTTTCTATTTCTATTCATGTATACAAGCTAAGGTAACTATCTGTGATTCTATAATATTGCTTGTTTTAGATTTAGCTCAAAGTATGTAGGATCTCATGACGCATGCAATTAATGGACTTCATGTGTCATGCACGAAAATAAAAGGTTACCCCCAAAATACGAAGCAAACAGAATCCCAGAAGGTTCTTTAATATTGCCTAAACAAAAGTTCTTACAATATATACATAAACAGAACTTGAAATTACTTTGTTTGTTTTCAGAAAACATCTAATCTCATTTAATTTAATCATTACAAATTTTCCAACTTTCAATACAAAATAAAATAAACAATTCAACTTTTTCAAATCTCAAAACAAAAATAATATTAAAAAATATATTCTAACAATATTTTATTAAACTTTTAAACTTTAATAAAGTTTAAAAATAAGGTCTTCTTTTCTTGGTTGTAACTGGTACGTAAAATTTATTTTCAACTTGTTATTCATGCATTAAAAATAATATTTTATTATTATTTTAACTAATAGATGGATAATTCAATGTGAAGTTATATCTTGAATGGTATAGGCAAAAGGCAAAACATGTGATTTTAGTTAAATTTTACATTTGCCTACACTATTGCCAATGCTCTTAGACCTTAGTCAGGGCACTGGCAATGGACTAGACATTGCCAAGTCCAACTCTAATTTGCATAAGATTTTGGGATAAAATCCTTAGCATTGGACTCGGTAAAGGCATAATTTACTAATTTATGCTACAGTAATTTTAAGTCTCTCGCCAATGTTGGCGAGCTTCTGTAGTAACATCAAAAGAATATTTTATACTATCCGCCCAACTGCCCCCTCTCATTTTCCCTCGTTTTCCATTTCCCTCGTGTTTTTCCTGTTTTCACTACTTGATATATGTTTCACTACTTGCCTCAATATTGCATGTGCTTATTACAATTACCTGCCAAGAGAAAAAGAAACTTGTAAAATTAGTGGACTGTTTTGATGGATTAGTGGGATGTTTTTGTAATTTTATTGGACTACTATAATTTTAGTGGACTACTCAGTTTGCCAAACGTGTTTCTTCAAGTGACTGTTTGCCCACTAAGGTTCATTCTATCTCCATCCATTACACTTGGTCATAAAATATTTGATGAAGATGGACTACTATAATTAATAAAGTTATTAATTAAATTTGTAAAATATTAAAAAAAAAATATTATTAAAATAATAATATTTTATTATTATTTAGACTTTAAGATAGCTAGTCCAATGTGAACTACTTTAGCTATAAATTCATGTTATAGTCAAAACAACTCATTTTACCTAAATTTTAGACTTGGCAATGGCTAGGCCATTGCCAATGCTCTCAAGAGACATAATTCAGAAGAAAATATCTTTGCATCAGCCCCTATATATTGGGCACAACCTATACCTGAGGTGGCAAACTGGGTTCACTAACAAGTGAACCAGTTCCCACTGAATCGCCCCCCCTCCCCCCGCGTGAATCAACCGAATCTTAAAAAACCTTACTGCCTCCACTCGCGTAGCTTGGACCCTTCCTCGTGCATCTTGTTAGATGGTGGCATAACGGAGCCATCAGGAACGAAAACCCCACCATCTTCATTATCATCCATATTTGCAATGGACTCGAAGGGAGACACGAAGTAGGGCCTGTGGCTGTGCGAGGATCCTGGCAGTAAGGTCATCTGATGGAGAGTTGGTGACGGTGAGGGCCCTGCACTAGCGTCGTTGAAGCTCCTCGATGGCTTCGCGGAGGCGATTTTCATCCTCCCAAAGCTGGTTGTCGGCATTGGCGTTGTCCTGTAGAGGTGGCGATGGCGAAGACGCTAATGTCATTTTGGTTCGAGAGAGTGAGAGGTTCTGAATCAAAGCGCACGTTTTATTAAAAAAAAAATACATGTAGGATATATATTGTGTGCACTGCTACGGCGGCTCTATAACAAACCTCAATTCAAAATGCTGCACGCTTAGACTGCAAATTAACTACGTCACTTAAAAGCACTAATTAATAATTATCTTCTTCTTTCAGTGATGAAATTGACGAACACAACTACGACAGGCCAGCTACAGCCACAACTTTTTATATTTTATATTTTTATTTTATATATATATAAAAGTGCATCAAAACAAATTAAGCATCACATGTTTTTTTATCATATTAATGTATATTAGTTACTGTACGTAGATAAAACCCAAGTACGTACGTAGGTGGCCATAGCTTTCATGGGGTGCAAGGTCGCTGTATGGTCCTCGGTAATCGGTAGTGACCCATGCTTTTAATATTTATGATTACGATCGATCACTATCATCTATACTTTTCTAATTTGTTTCTTCGAATCTGTCAACTAATTAATTGAGTATATACATGAAGATTTTTATCCTTTTCTCCATTAGTTTTTTTTTTTTAGAAGTTTTCTTCAATATTAGTTATTATAGCTGGATTGTGGACGTGAAACGTTCTGCGTACGTGTATGAAAGATTTTTTTTTTTTTTTTTTTTTTATCTGGCTATGTTTGTTTTGTCTATTTTTAAGATATTTTAAAAAATATATTATTTTTTAAATTTCCACGTAACGTAAATTTTATTAAACGGATGTCTTACATTTAATATCAATGCATAATTTGATGTACATAATCGCTTGCAAAAAGACTTCCAAAAAAGTTGATGCTAAGATATTTGAATTTCAGATGTGTTCCAAATTTATCCCCGGCGTTCGCTTGGCATTGCCACGACAGCCCTTTTTTTTTTAAAAAAAATCTAAAAGTGAATTATTCACCACATGTGACGGGATGGGCAAACTCATAAGCTCTATTTGGGAAACAATTTAGCATTTTTCTATTAAAAATAGTGTGTATGATTGTTAAGCTAGAGTGAACTTGAAGTAAAGGTTGAAAACAACGCATGAGTACAGTTACAAGTAGTACTGTGCTAGCTAGCTATTCTTTGGAACACATTATCGTACTACTATTATATATGAGCCCGTACGTACGTATACATAGACTACTCTATAGAAGCAGACAAGTTAGTAATAAAATTGGAGAATTTTGAGTTAAGAATAAGCATTAATCAATATATATGGTCGATCCAACAAAAGTTAGTACTGATCATGATAACCACTCGTAACGTATGAGCGAAATTTAATTTGGGCTCGGTACTAGGGGATCATATCATAATTAATTTACATGATAGAAGAATTTAAATGATAAGTTATAATTAGCTGTGCTGATACCAGTCTGATCTTGTGAGGGGTCAAGATCCTACGGATCGAATAACCTTTCCTCCATCTATCTAACTATGGCGAAGGAACTCGATCGATTGCAAAGTTGGTTGACACTATAGCAATATATATATATATATATAGAAGATGGTCGATCGCCATGCATGCATGGGAGATATCAAGTTGAGTCATGAGTGTGATCAGGTACTAATTACTACTGCATGCAAGGCAGCAAATTGCAATCATGCATGCATGCATATATGGTTAATTCTATACTGATCTAGTGGGTCAGGCAATGGATTAATTCATTGTCAGGTTTTGAAAATTTACCACCTATATATATATATATATAATTAAGCTACATGGAGTGCAAACTATAACTGGATTAGCACTAGCCCATGAAACAAATCAAATGCTTATTTCTCTTGATCATGAAGGTGGAGGCCATGTAGCTATCACCGTACGTACGTGTGAGTTGAACCCAGCCAAGATATAAAAAAAGAAAACAGAAACGAGATCATCCTTAATGCACATTGACAATTCGAGTAATAATCGTCAATAAGTTAGGAAAAGTTACAGACAACACTTATAATGACACTACGCGGCAAGAAACCTAAAGAGAAAGAGAAGCGCTAGCTAGCTACAGGATTGGTATGAATAACGTTAGTGGTTATTTGCACCACTATCTTGAGTACTATATGCATGGTTTTTGAGGAGACATATGATCAGGGTGTTTCACCCCTTGACCGTACAACAAGTGGCCGTAAATAACGGGAATCTGATAAACTAGTGAGAGCTAGAGGGACCAAATGAATTAGTAGGAGATTGTGTAGATTTTTTCAAAAATAATAGTCTTAATTAATTTGTCCGTAGCTATTGCCTATATATGAGAGATTCTCCAAAAAAGTCACCCAAATTACGTACTTGGCAAAAGTTAGAAAATGGCGATGAGATTTCTCCATCGATCACTGCTACATCATCAGTAACTTCAAGATCCCAAATAAACAAGAATGCCTTCTTTTTTTCTGCACTTGGGCACTTTACAGCAATAATAAGCCAACATAAAACAAAGTTAAAAGCAGCCGTTTTGAAATGCATATGCTGACTGCCGAAGGGTGTTGTCTCCCCTTCGTTTAGGCGGTGATGATGAGGTTGGTTTCTCCATACTCCATTTAGTCGGGTGTGAAGTTTTGTTATTTGGTTATTGCAAATTCTATCGTGGACATAATTGTACTATCTCTTAGACTTCGATCTTTAGAGATTTGTCGTTTGGACTAAATTATATCAGTCACGAAAGTGTATTGAGAAACTAACTTGTTTAAATCAATTTTGTATATGCTCTTTTAATAAATAGAATGAGAACTGTTGTTAAAAACAAAAAAAAACATCTTTATCAAAGCAAGAAAGACGTATCTTTTCATGACTTCGCGTCATCACGTGTTTCATGCATCCAATGATATATGCTTAATTATGAAAGAAAAGTGTTACGGTCTTAAGATAATTTTATAAAAATAAATTTATAAATTAATATAAATTTATATGATACCTTAAATTTATTTTATATTAAAAATAATTTTACAATTAATTTTTAAATTTATTTTTATAAAATTTTTATATACCTAAAATGTCTAGAAGGATACCTAGCGCTACCTGATCATTAGCGAACAATAATGACGACACTGGCATGCCACCAATCAACACAATTAGGAGAAGATAAAAGGATGAGATGCATGAGTCTGGACAATATCCTAATTATTCCGGCGGCCCTCAAATTCTTGATTAAAAAAAAAATAATAAAATCTTCAAACATAGGTTACATCGGATTCGATGTGGCCCCCGCAATTGAACAAGTTGCATATATTCATAAAAATAATGCAAACAGTAACTAATTAAACTGGATGGAGTTGGTGATGAGATATATGGTTATGCGAGTCAATGACAGGTTTAATTGGTTGATTGATCCCCGGCCAGGCCATCTCGTATATGACTCGTTTAATTGGTTTAATATGTTTTTCAAGAAGAATCTTATTATAAATTCATGAATATTCACTTATTTAATCAATAAAAAACAAAGAAGAACAGCACTAGTGTCAGCTAGCATGGCAGACCTGCACATGCACAATTAGGTTCGGATGCATAAAAGCGATCGAGAGCACTAACTGGCCAGACCCCAGGACCACGTGACCGGCTAATTATTCATCACCCGTCTCAAACTTCACGACACGGGATGATCAAGTATTTATGGCCCTCCATTTTTGGAGTCAATCTACGAGTCGATGTGACAACTATATACAGAAAGCAAGAAGCTGTACGTGTCAGCCCATCACCCGCATACTAGTCCATTAATACTAATTGCGGAATAATTACTAAATAGATACGTTTCGTATGAGCATTTGTAGAAAAACAGACCACTTAAAATAGTTATAAAAAAAATTATTTTTAATTAATAAGATCTATTTTTTTTTTTATCTATTTAAAATTTGTAACTGCATTATTTAGACGGACCAAAATTCGAAACAAACAACCACGCATGCTGCAGCATCTTTGTTCGATGGTCGATTCGTAATGGTCATGTCACCATGCGCAGAAATGACCCGTGACTATACTCATCCCCATGCAGTAAACGTGAGGTATAGTCAGTTCACAAAGAACGGCTGATTAATTCTCTTTTTCTAGTCCATCATGAATAAGCTACTTACAGAGGATTAACGTTTGAAAAAATCTTCTTCATATTCTACTATTTATCATACACTCCACACACTTAGTGTATTTGAATTAAAAAAATAAAAAAAATTAGTGCATAATGTATGAAGAGTATAGGTAGATTTATAGAATTGCTCTTAATATTAGTATACGATGTGCACATGTGAAATCACTTCTTTTCTATTTTCTGATTTGTTTTGATTTATATGCTTATTTTAAGAGTATTGGTAGAGTGCCGCTCAACAGCGGCCGTTGGGCATACCATTGGCAAAATTCACTTTTTAAATTTTTAAAATTTATCTTATTCATATATTTTTAACATTTAAAAAAAAATACTAATGCACTAATACTTAATTCCTTAATCAATAAGTAAAATAAATTTTTTTAAAAAAATAATAAATACATGAGTGGTCAAAATGAAATGACATGACAAAATAGAGGGACATAGTAGCATTATTATTATTATTTTAATGTCTCGTATAGTGTTTAGTTGGTTTTATATTTTATTTTGATGCTTGAGTTTGGATTTTATGATTATGTGTAACTTCCAGCCGTTTAGATGTAATTACGGTATTTCTCGACCATAAATGAAGGTTATCAATAAATTGAGTACCGTAATCTTCTTATAAAATAAAATAAAAAAGTCTTGTTCGGCAGTAATTCTCACCATGTATTGCGGGCGGCTGATACCACAATTAATTCCCATGGGCTTATCGATGAATGAAATTGCACTATAGGACTTTGATACAATAGCGTCGACCCAAGACTCGAAGGTGAGCAGTAGCTGAGGTTGTCACTAATTTGTCATCCCTAGAAGCCCACGTGAGTCTCTCTCTGCTTAATCAATGAGAGGAGAGGCCGTTAACGAAATTCATTGAGCGCCTCGCACCCTCTAGAATGGTTCGGCCGCATAGAGCAGCCTAGCCTTTTCCATTGGGCCTAGGAAGTGATCTGTCACTATGCGACCACATAGCACTCACACACACGCACCGAATGGATCGAGCTTCTCAAACCCATAGCTAAAGCTATCTCCCTTGGACCAATTGCTCCAACTTAATCCTACAAACTAGTTTATCATGCTTAGCCCACAACAAAGAGAAGAGTTTAACTGTAACACGCTGAAAATTTCAATACACCAAGTTTTGAACACTACAAGGAATAAACAGAAGCGATTACAATAAGTTTCAAATACAAGTAAGTGATTGCAATAGACCCTAAACATGACTTGTATTCCCTACAAGTGAACCACTTGATCCTACTTTTATAACCTCATTTTCTTGCTTCTCGTTTGTGCTAATACAACTCCAGCTAAATCGTGCATCTTAAAGTTTCACAAACCTACTATCAAGCTAAAAGCCATCATTTGCAACATCTTAATTCACAAAATGCACATCATCTTACATAAATAGGTCCGCAATGACTATTAATTCACATTGCACAAAGTGGTTGATTAATGAATTAAAAATATACAATATTTCTTCTTGTTATTTACCAGTGAAGGCAAGAGCTTCTAGCAGTACTACCATCGTCAGCTACCTACTCACACGGCCCTTTGTGCTTATTATTATGATCATTTGGGAATTCTACGTGGTGCGTCTTAATTATAGCCATTAGGAAACCATTCAAGCAAGCTGATGATCCATCCATAAACTAGTCACAACACATCGACATCATTTCGGACCCGAACATTGAGTCTTCTAAGCCAGACAGAATGGAGGATCATGTGGAAGACATCAAATCGCCTGGGTGGATAATGAACCTCAAAATGCCTCCTCACCTGTACCACCCTCCTTTGCATTCTTATATGTTGCCTTGGGGAAATGTCCATCAGAATCTTCTTCAAGTTTGGAACATCCTTAACCGGAACCTCAACAGAGAAGGACTTCCAATTCAAAACATCACTAAATGGTGGAACATAGTGGTCTGAAATCAGAACAGGGACACAACCTGCGTATATGGCCTCCACAACTCTAGGGCTTGCAACTTCGTACCCACTTGGGCAGATACAATATTTGCTCTTTCTCATCATGTCATGGTAGGATATGCCTTTTGGAAGGTACCTATGCACCCTTATATCTTCGTCTTTGTTCTCCCAGTGCTCTAAAAGGACCGGTCTAATCGGGCCATGGAGACCTCCAGCAAAGAAAGCCAAGATCGGCCTACGAGATGGGGATGGCCCGCCGATAAATCCTTGTATTGAACCGGTTTGGAGATTGATTTCTGGGAATGACACGTCCTTAGTGGGGTTGAATCCCTCAGATGTATTAGCGTTGCAAAGAACTCTGATCGAGTTTTTGTGGAGGCGAGGAGTGGAACGGGAAGTTTCTGGCCCCTGAACCCAAAGAACAAACTCACTGAATTAAGAACTATTTATCAACTTTTACTTGAACAGAAAGCAAGATAAATTTTGTAACGATTCAATTAGAAGCTGCGTTACGAACGTAAATAAAGCACGACACGCACTTACCCAATCATGGCAAGAAAGCATAAAATGATCAGATGCTAGGCTTCGATTCCAATAGGGGTACTTTCTTGCAACGAGATTGACATAATCTGTAACAGTCTGTTTAATGGGACTAAAATCATGCGAGTCACGCACATAGACATATCGGACCAGCATTGTCACGCTGAAGGGAAGGAGAAAAACGTGTGCTTTGTCAGGATCCCGTGTTCTGAACCGCTCATTCATCTCAATCCCATGGATGAAATACCCTTCGGTGGAGTATATGCTCTTGCAAGGACCATTATGAAACAATGGGGGTTGCCCTTCTTCATACACAAAGATCTTGAATTGCTTTTCCATTTCGAGATAGCTCCTGTAGGGATTGCAGAGGCATTACTGCCGTAGGGAGAAAAACTATATATATATGATGCTGCAATATATAAGCTCTTATAACTTCAAGGTCCCATGGAATTAATGAGACTTATCCTAATGGTGATTGAAACATCGAGAAAGGTGGAACACAGTCGGTTTTTCACCGGGATTGCCACAAATGTAACATGTCTAATTTAGTAAACCTTAATTACATGGCCGGGTACCTGTAAAAGGCATTGGCACGCCTGTACATCGGACCGACCGGGGCATAATCAGGATCTTGAGTTTGGTTTCCATGTTTAGCTTCCATGATCACAGCTCGAGCTCTACTAAGGCCAGCTTCAAGTCTATCTAACTTGGTGTAATCTCTTCTGGCTTTCATCATTGGGACATGAGATTCGTTCATTGGAGGAACAATGCTACTGTGTCCACTCATGGAAACATTGCGCGTGCCTTCCTTAATACCATTCTGTTGAACTAATTCGTGGTTAATTAAACTCACTAACAAATTAATAAAATGAAATGAAAACTATTCAAATTATGATAACTCCTTCCTTTAAGAAAACCCAAAAAATGTACAGGGCTCCAAGATGAAGGGCGAGATCCGTAAAAAAAAAAAAAAAAAAAAAAAACCCTATAATAATTATATTTACTATTTTACTTAAATCAATATGTTACATCATACAAGAACAGGATTATATGAAACAGCGGGGGTACATGGTGCCTTTCGTAGTATTTAAGTATAAAGGTATTTAATCAAGTTCCAGTTAATAAAAATTGAAACTTTTCCCGAAAGGGAAAAAATAAATAAATAAATCCGAAGGACACAAACATTAAGGAAAGTATTAGACATGCAAGTTCAAGGCAACGTGGTACTTTTGTCTTACAAGTTCTTATACCTTCAAACAATACCTACCATCCCTGGATAAGCTTTTTGGCCAAAAAAAAGAAGGATAAAACTTTGCACTGGGTAACTCAGATTATAACGTATAGGTTTTTTTTTTCAATAAAAAATAAAGCTTTGCACCGGGGTCTATTACATTACGAATTAAAGAAACAAGTTTTAATTTGGAAAATATGCTGCTTGGTGTAATCCTCAACAAATTAAAAGGAAAAAAAATTGGCATGCAAGAATGGATCGAAGCCAAAAATGGCAAACAAACCTGCAGGCAGAAAAGCAAGAGTTCTTACAGGTTGTACATGTATAGATTCTATAGCGTGTGGAGGAGTAGACGACCGATTTAGCATGGAATCATCGGAGACAGCTTCTTCCATACTGTGAACTTCTACCACCACCACCTGTGACGGAAAATCCAAACGTTTTTTGCTCTCTTTTTCTGATGAAACAGGGGAAGGAGGAGTAGTAGGAGAGCCCCATAGCCAGGCCGGGTAGTTTGACAAGACAACCCAATTGGAGGTTAATGGACCCAATACAGAAAAAAACCCAGATAACACTATCAAAGGCACCACCATACACATCAAAAGTTTGACAGAAGACGATGATGCTGATGATGAACAAGAAAACCCACACCACTTTTTGCTAACAACCCCCATATCTACTACTTCGATTCCCCGATCAATATTCGAGAGCTCTAGGGAACTTCTTCATGGATTTCTATCTTCTACAAAAGCTGCTTAGCACAGAAAATCTACATTTATATTAATATGATCTACGCCCTTTTCCCCCCTTACTAAAGTAGGAGACTGGAGTTGGGGCTTAGGACGGTGAACATTTGGTAATAAATGGTTGCACCCTCACGCCAAGCGTCGTCTTGTTTTGGCCTCTATTCCCGAGTTCCTCATGCAATCTTTTGTTTTCCCTATTCTACCCTTCTCACAGCTCGTTCCTCAAATACTTTAAAAATACAGGAATTATATAAAATTAAACTTATAAGCAGAGGTAGCTAGATGTAGTATGTGAGACTATCAAATCATTTTTATTATAAAATTGATTTACTATATAATATGAAATCATATCAATTTATAAATTTATTTTGTAATCTTTATATATGTAGCACTTCTTAATTAATTAAGATAAATGTTACTATTATAAAGAGATCCTATAAAAATAAACTCATAAATTGACTTAATTTTATATGATCATATCATGTTAGATCTATTTTATAATAAAAATAATTTTATAATCTAATTTATTACATTAAATTAGGTTAATTTATAAGTTTATTTTTATAAAATTATTCTCGATAATTAATATTCGTTTTAATGGTGGAGACTCGGAAAAAAGAACGTACGCACGCTAGCCGTGGAGAATACGGTATTTCCCACCAACTCGACGAGTCTAAGGCGGGCGAATTATGCAACTCAAGTGACCTAATTCACTCTTTACTTTCATACAATAAAGTTCCCCTTCTAATTCATTGTGCTTTTATTTTTATTTTCTTTGGCTGCAACTTGCTTTAGTTAGCGTACGTTACTAACTAAATTTTCACATACGAACAAATTGACATCGTCTTATCCACAGCGAGCCACATGACCTATGCTAATTACAGTACTCCGATATAAGGAGAGGGGCAGCTACCCACAAAGCCCCAAAAGAAAGGGCGTACTCGTCTTTACGTATCATCTGTTGGCCTCTCGTGCATGCCACCTCTCATTTACTTCACCAACGAGTGACATAAGTTTAGCCGCACTTCCCGTATTTTCCTCTTCTTTTGTAGTTTGTAATATATCGGCGTTCGTCGTTTCCTTCCCCACCCCATCACCACATGACCCCCCCCCCAATAATTTATGTATAATATTATAGAAAAAACCTATGATATTTTCCATGATTTCCAACTGTCGTTGTTGGGGAATGCAATATAAAGAACGTTAGGAATCTTAGATCATATCATCATATCCCATATTTCCATATTTAGCCATGTTTAGATCAACATTTTAACGGAGGGATTCACTTTTTTTTGTAAACAGTTTGTGCGGAATTTATATATTTGAGATTTGTATAAATCACTAACATACATAGAATAATAATATATAAAAGTCCTAAATATACAAATCTCTAAGACTAATTATCCGGACCAGATTTTTTTCCCGGTCTGATTTGGAACCCGGATAATCGGGTTTCGATTTCGGTTTCTGAACCGGATCAAATCTGGGCTGGAAACCGCGTTGTAAAATCTGGATTTACCCGGTCAGGATTCGGGTATGGTTCCGGATTTTAAACTCAGTACCCGCTTTTATATAAAAATGGATAAAAGATATTAGTATTACTCGGTCCCCCGTGCTCTCTCTCTCTCTAGAAACCCTAGTTACCCTTCCAACTTCCAAGCTTTTAATCTACAACAACAGCAATACACAATCCGTAAGATTCAAAAGTCTTGCCCAATAAGCCATCCTCTACATCACCACTGTTCTCCGAAACCCTAGCATTACCCTCCCAAGCTTTCGATCTACAGAAACTTCAATACACAATCTGTAAAATTCAAAAGCCATGCCCAGTAAGCCATCCCCTACACCGCCGTTTCGATCTACAGTAGCATTGAATGGAGGAGAAAACCCACACTGAGCTCGAGAGGTTGGATCCAGAGACAGAGTTTCTTCTCTCGAAGAGACAGACTAGGAACAAGTGAGAGCTTTTATGAAGACTGGAACTAGAGACTAGGAAATCTCTTCTTGACAACCAAAGGTTCGGTTTTCCTTCTTTGGGAAGTCTCCCTGAAACCCTAGTTTTACACTTCCAAATATGTGTTTTTTGACAATGTATTTTATGGTGATCTCTGGGAATATTGATTTTGATTGAGACAGTAAGAGTTAATTGAGGAATATGAGTGATAACTCATGGTTGTGGGAAAAATAGTATTTTCGACCAAAGTGAGGTAGGAGTTTTCTGGTTAGTAGTTATGCAGCCACCTTGTGCTCGATGGTGTTGTTTTTATGAGAACATAAATTTTATGCATGTGGCGAATTATCAGAATGCGCATCAGGAGCATGATATTTTGGTTGTAATTAGGAGTTCAAATTTTGTGTTGATTTTGAGGAATTAGTGATGACTTGAATTTTGGAGACAACACTTGTAGTTGGAATTTAATCACTCAATTGTACCAATTATGTTATTGATGGTTAACTTTGGAAGTAGCCATTAGGTTACCAAAGGTAGAATACAATGAAGGTTTGGAAGTTATACAGTATGAGTCGTTTGAGATTAGTACAGATTATTGAATGAAGCTATTAATCATTGGGATTCCTTGAGTGTTGTATTAAGGCTCTTGTGGAAAATGAGATTTTGGATATCATAGCCACCCTACGAATACTAGGCGTGATGTGCCACTGTGAGACTAATGCGAGTATGATGGAATCGCCTATAGGAGTAAACTTGGGAGATCATTACTTATGCTTGTTTGGAAATTGTTGATGGTATGTTTTTCTTAAACATGTTCTGAGTTGTATCTTATATCTTCCCTTGGCGTTAATATTTGACCTTGCAACTTTCGAAGACGAAATTTTATTTTAAGGGGGGAGGATGTGATACCTCGTATTTACGTGTATTTTTCATTAGATAATTAGTACATTTCTTATGATTATGGACTTTCTTGTTTTAAATTTTAGATGATTTACGTGATATTATTTTATGACTTTTAACCGTGAAATTTAAATTCAATATGTTTTATTGTTATTAATTATTGTTCATTATATAAAATGATCTTTATTTTAAATTAATTTATTGTTGGATTTTATTATTATTTTATTTATGCTATTCACTGCATTTAAATTATTTTATTTAACATGTTGTTTTGAAATCTTTTTCGTTGGATCATCTTTGTGACCCAAGATGTGAGGATTGGACCTCATTTCTTTCCCTCACTTTTTCTTTTTTTCCCTTTTTATTTTTCTCCTCTTTTTATTTTTATTTTTCTTTCTCTTTCTTCCTTATTTTCTTCCTTGCTTCTCTTCCAGACCGTGCGACCTCCCTCCCTCTCCTTTCTCTCCATGCGTCTCTTTCCCCCAGTCCGCCGTCGTGCGCCACCGTCCAGCAACACCGCCCAGCCCACGGCCTTCCCCATCCTCCGGTGTCCACACCGACCCCAGCCACCACCCCCCACGCTTCCTCTTTCTCTCTCTTGCCCGTGTAGAACTCATTCGGGTTGTGTAACTTCTGCGCCGCCCAATGGTGCCACTACCACCACCACAATGTCCCCTCTCACCGACCATCATCCCCCACCAAACTCAGCCTCTAACTCGCCGTCTTTTGCTCCCACGAAACTCACCAAGCCCCACGGTTTTCTCCCGTTTTTGTCGCCGTCTGCCGTCGCCTGGCCACCGCACCACCACCATTAGCTTCCCCTCTCCCCGACGAGTCTCCCCTGGCCTCCCCATCCCGAACGGTGGGTCCACCTTCCCTCACTCTCCCACGACCTATTTTACTCAAGTTAGCCAATCTCCACCATGCGCCGCCACCCACGGCCAATGACTACCACCACTAGCTTCACCGACACCTCTAAGCCATTCCTTAGTAATCTCAAGTCTTCATTTGTCCCCGTTCAAAAGTAGATTTTTGGGACCCACGACCTAGTGCATTTTGCACTGTTTCGTTGTTGTGTCACTACTTTTAGCACCTCCGTGACCTTTTAAAAATTATATTATAGTACCGTAAGTATTTTTTTAAAAAACTTTTGAGGTTTAGATGTATCTTTGCACTAACTCATATTTAATGTGAATTAGTTTGGTTGTACCGGACTGAGTCCGAGGAGTAAGATGGTCGGTTGGATTGGTTGATCGAGTTATTTGTGTGATTGGTTTATGCTGGGATTTGTTGGTTGTTCCGGGTTTAAATATTAGTGTTTTAGAATTTGACGTTGGTTATGGTGGATATTGATAAATTTAGAAAGGGATGATATTTAGAGTTGAGAGAATTTTAAGTTTTTTTTTTAGGAATTAAAATAGGTACTTCAGGTGTAATATGAGATTTATTTGTTCAATGGAGATTTATTTAAGTTACATTAATTTTTTTATAGGTGACGATTGACAATTGTTCAGTACTGTTGTGGAGAATTTCTGAATAAGCTAAGAGACCCAAGTAAGCGGGGTTCTTATGCTAGATTTGCATAAAAAAGAAATGAACTGAGGTTGGTTTGTAAAACTATACATGTTATTTTAAAAAGAAAATGTGAAAAACAACCGCAGTATATGTTTTGTATTTACTCATGAGTTACGTAAGAAAGAGAAAAGATATATTCTTGACATGAAATGTGTAGACATGAGCAATATTTGACATGTTTCTGAAATGTGCAAAAGAGCGAATATGATATCTGTGAATTTTTGTACAAATGATATGAAAATGATTTGGGTTTGTTTATATTCAAATGGAAATGATATGAATATGTTCAGCACGTGGTTTGATATGATATGGATATGAAAAACTTTTGGCATACTTATCTGTTCTAATTCTGATTCTGAATATGGTTCTGATATGATGATATTGGTTCACGTGATATGGTTGGTACCAACATAATATTATATGATATGAGTGCACCCACTTTGAAAACAAAGTGGTATTTTTACGTGTTTTTTCTTATGTGCACACTCGGGCCTCCGAAATTGAAAAATAGAAAATTCATCATATGATACTGCTTGGTTTGGCCACCGGGGATAACACAACCTTACCATGGGGGTTAAACATGATATATGATATGATACGATATGATATGATATGATAATATGAGGATGTTCAGTTATGTTATGTCAAAGTATTTTTGAATATGAAACAGATCTTTAAATATGAACAGTTGATTTTTGAGTATGAAAAGATTGAAAAGTCGCTCTGATTTTCTGATAACACGTTTCTGAGATCTGCATATAAAAATGAAATGTTTTATTTCTGTATACTGAACTTTCTGAAAAGACTCATGTTTACATACTAGTATATGTTCTCTACTTACTGAGTTGTGGATAACTCACCCCTTATTTTCATATATTTTCAGATGACATTGATTACCCAATTGGGGGTCAGGAATAGAAATTGAAGATTGTCTAGATATGGATGAAAGGTCGAATACCTAAGAGTACCATTGTTAGTAGAAGTATTTAACTTGAGTATTTGAAGTACTTTATGTTGTTTGGACCTATTGAGACTAAAAGATGTATCGTTTTATTTCGTTGAGATTATTGGGAGATTGTGGACTCTCTTTGGTTGATGTTTTTGTAATGATGACTTATGGAGTTTGTATTATGGTTATTTAGAAAATATGAGATTGTGTACTATTTATGAAGTCTTTGGAGTTTTAATTGCTTGGAGACACAGGTTTGTAAGTGACATGTAGTAATTCTTCGACCCTTTCAGGTACGGGGCGTTACAGAACATGTAAAATCGCAGGTCCTTGAAGCATCCAATTATAATATCTCAATTAAGGAGGTATATTATATATTATTGTTTTACACAGCTTTATGCAGATTTGCCATTTTTTTTTTCAAAATAACTATTGAAGCTTTGGCATCATGCACTAATTTGCTGTTAGCTGCAGGTTATACTTCTCTGGATATCATTCTGGTTCTTAGGATCTTGGATACTTATCATATCTTGAGTAGTCTTATATTTTTAAAAATATATACTAATTTGTTTAATCAAGCTTTTTTTGGTAACCAGTCTTCTATATACTTACCATAGCTACAATTATATTGACAATATTCTTTGTGGAATAGTACTATATATTCGCTCCCCTACCTTTAGACTAGTTTGGGTTTTAATAAATATTTCCTGCATTTTCCTTTCATATTCACAATTGCTTTGGAGCATTGCAGAACATGGTGGCAACAAAATTATTGGGTAGTGGCTATTAGAGTTTTGGCTACCCTAGTTCTTGAACTAATTTATGGGGCATGGTTGATTTGGAGATCTAGACAATGGAATGCATCATATGAATCTGTTGGTGCTGTTGTTGTAACTCATATTGTAATTTTGTGTTTTGTAATCTAATGTATAAATACCAAGCGATGTAATATGTAGTGGATTGCTTGTATGCATTTTACATTATGAATATTTTATTTTATTTTTTATTTTACATGTATTTAGTTAAAAAGTTAATTAGTTGTTTCTAGTTTTAGTTATTTTTTACATAAATTTAGTTTTCTAATTTGATATATATATTTTTATTATTATGGACAATGTTCAATTCATTAGTATTATACTTCTTGAAAATTTTAATAAATATAAGATTTTATATATAAAAGAAATTATGCTTTTCAACATCATTTTTTTCTTAAGTATAGGCTTTTATATGTAAAAAAGTACGTTATTCAACATCATCTTTTCTTGAAAAAACTTATAAAATAGACTTTTATGTATAAAAACTATGCTTTCCAACATTTTTTTTTTCTTGAAAAAAAATCATAAAATATAGGCTGTTTAAAAAAAAAAAAAAAGGGGTTGCAACCCAGGTTTATGGGTTTCACAATACCGGATTGCATCCAGATTCTGGACCGAGTCATAATTGGGTTAACCTAGGTCGGGTTTCGGCTCGAATTTGAAATTTCAGATTCCTGATCCGGAACCCATATGAACAATGCTGCAAGCCTTGCACGGGCCTTTTTATAAATAAATAAATAATAATAAAAAAAAAGGTGAATCTCAATGTCTCACCTATGAAAATGTGAAAAACTGACATTTTCTTAATGGGATCGACTTTTTTTTTTTTTATAAAAGACTCGCGCTCTCTACTTATACATTTGGGACTATTTGTCCCTTATAACATTAGACACACAGATATATATATATATATATTAGATGATCTATTAGTCATGTGATCACGTGCAAAGTAGAAAACCCAAGTCACAAAAATGCATGGTTTAAGTTTGATGGGCATTATCTATTTAAATTACAAGAGGCTCATAAAACCCATCCGGTACCACGTACGTACTCGTGTTTTTGATTTTATAAGCAAATGGAAAAAAAAAAAAAATCATCCACCGACGATGGCAGATGGTAAAAATATGTATATATATATAAGAATGATAAGCAGTGGTGATAATTTATACAGCATGAAATTAAGTGATCTATACATTTAATTAATAAGATTATGTGCTGCTACTGCATTTCCACAGCGCTGTGAAATTTTGTTTCTGCCAATTGTAATGTCGGTTGGAATGACTTGGAATCAGTGATTAATTTTTGGTCCCTGCGTGCTGCGCGCATGCATGCCGTAAATAATATATAATATGTGAGGAGCTGTGGCTGCGCTAGCGCTACTATATGCGGGCTGTGGGTTGCTAACTTGGTCCTGCGCTAGCGCTACTAATACACGTGCCATGATATGTACTTATAGTCAAATCCACGAGGCTCTATATATTTAGTTCCAAATAAACCAAGTGACCATTATCTCTCTCTCACCTAATAATTTGCTTACATTACAGTTTTTGATATTCCAGAAAGATTACGAAATTTGAAATTAAAAAAAAAAAATTGATAAAACAAGTCTTTTATTCAACACTTAATATTGTAGTGCCTAAAAATGCAAATATTTTAGAACCGATTCATGAAAAAACTATTTTGCCCTCTCAATCTTACCGCTCCATTTGATTGCTTGTTAAAATTATTATTATTTTTTATTTAATGATTAAAGAAGTGATTTTAAGTATATTGAATTTTTTTTTAATTTTTTTAAATATTAAATATATTAAAAAATTTGAAAAAAAGATAAAAAATGAGGAGAGTTAACTCGAGCGGATTACTAGGAGGAAGAGTAACCCGACTCTTCACGTAAATGTTGAAGGACAGAGTCCAGTCAAATACAGCAACTCAAGTGTTGAGATTTAATAAAGTTCGGTCAAACACGACAACTCAAGCAATTAGCGCAACTGCAGTACACGAGATAAGGCTCTATGTATGCAGTATGCGTGACTGTTTGACAAAGATAATTATCCTCTAAGATAATATATATATATATATGAATAGTACTAGGCTGCCACCAGCATTGACAGCTGGATATGCCGCTTAAGATAAATTCATCTTTTTATTTTTTTTTAATTTTTTTATTATTTTTAAAAAATATAAAAAAATATATCAATACACTGATAATTACTTCTTTAATTATTAAATAAAAAAATTAAAATATAGAAAGTGTCAAAATAGCATTTTCCTATATTAAATTTATTCGGATGAGATTTAGATAACTGATTTCTTCAAACAGAGATTTATAAACATGTGGAGAGAGAGATTCGGACTTTACGTAAGTTCATTCTGTTCTAAATTAAAGTGATGAATTACTTAACTGAAAAAAATAAGATTTGGTTTCATGACTGGGAACAAGGAATTTGTAATTAAGCCAAACTGCTCATCAAAAAGAACCCTAGAAGAACTTGTAAATATATATCGCAGTTATATATATATATATATAGTAGATATATATCGCAGTTATATATATATATATATATATATATATATATATAGTAGATATATATCCAAATATGCATGCATGTAACAAACAGATCGTATATCAAGCGATTAGTTGGATTAGCTACATATCTCTAACAAATTTAATTATCCATTTAACCACAACTTCTCTCTATAAATAGGCGCTGTGGATTCTCATTTACAAATACACATACCAGATCTAGTACTACTACTCTGACGTCCTTTAATAATGGCTTCTTCGAGTACTAGTACTACTGGGTTTCTCTCCTTCTTCTTTTCTTTCTTATTGCTCTGCTCGCTTTCGTTTTCTATTGATGTTTCGCATGATGGAAGAGCTATCACGATTAATGGCGAACGCAAAATCTTAATATCCGGTTCTATTCATTATCCTCGAAGTACTCCTGAAGTAAGTTGCATGCACGCCAGCTCCAGTAGTACTAGTATTTTTGTATTTTTCTCCATCCCCACTGCGAATTCTATCTTGAGTATGATCACTTACATATAATTTTTATAGATGTGGCCATCCTTGATCAGACAAGCAAAAGAGGGCGGCATAGACACAATTGAGACTTACATTTTCTGGAGTGCCCACGAACCTCTATATCGTCAGGTTAATTTTAGTGCTGCTAGCTGCGCTGATGATCTCTTTAATTAATGATCTTCCTAATTCCCCGGCCCCCAATTACTAACTTTGGCTTTATTAATCATATATACAAAAATCTCTACAATATTTTTCATTTTTAATTATTTTCTTTTATACAGTATGATTTCTCAGGAAATCGTGACATCGTAAGGTTTATCAAAACCATCCAAAATGAAGGGCTTAATGCCGTTCTTAGGATTGGACCCTATGTTTGTGCAGAGTGGAATTACGGGTACGTATTGATCATATTTTTGAATTTAAATTAATATTACCATATATATATATATATATATATATATAATACGTACATGATGAATATGCATGCACTCAATTAATTTCTTGTCATGATATATATTTGATCAGCTTTGATTTTCCTGATGATATATATATCTTAATTAATATATATTTAAATTATTTGCAGAGGATTTCCTGTTTGGTTGCACAACATTCCGGGCATTGAGCTGAGGACAAAAAATCCTGCGTATATGGTAATTTGAAAACTTAATTAGTGATCATCGATCGACACCTGCCTTTTGCTAATTCACAGCTAATTAATTATTATATATAATATTTAAACACTTCAGAATGAGATGTCCATTTTCACAACGAAAATTGTGGACATGATGATGCATGAGAATCTCTTTGCCTCACAAGGTGGACCCATAATTATTGCTCAGGTTTGTCAATAATTAATTAATTTCTTTTTTTTTTGTTAATTTTTACTGTATATACTTATTAATTCATGATTTTCTTTTTTTATACGCGTTATGTTTAAAATTCAAAAAAGATCGAAAACGAGTTTGGGAACGTTATGGGCCCGTATGGAGAAGGTGGAAAAGAATACATTAAGTGGTGTGCTGATTTGGCTGAATCTTACGGCATTGGTATTCCATGGATTATGTGTCAGCAGGCGGATGCTCCACCTCCAATGGTATTAATATATATAATACGCTAATTAAATTTATTATTTACTAATTCTACTATATATATAGAAATATATTTCTTATTTTTTTAATTTTTATTGGTTTAAAATCTGGCTAAATTAATCATGATGTATTAATTTCGTACAGATTAATACTTGCAATGGATGGTATTGTGACGAATTCAAGCCTAACAGCCCCACGAGTCCTAAAATGTGGACTGAGAATTGGACTGGCTGGTATCTTATTATTTTTATTTTTTGATATATTCTTCCGCTAGCTTTAATATATGATCGGATTAATTGGATGTTTAATCAAATTATATTTGATCTTATTATAATTAAGGTTCAAGGGCTGGGGTCTGGCGGACCCACACAGAACTGCTGAAGATGTTGCTTGTGCTGTTGCACGGTTTTTCCAATTTGGTGGCACTTTCCAGAACTATTACATGGTACTTGCTGATCCAGATCTTAATAATGTATTTATGTTATCGATAGTTTAAATACTAATTCATATGGACCTTTTTGTTTTGTTCTCAATATCCCATTCCAGTACCATGGTGGCACAAATTTTGGTCGCACATCAGGGGGTCCATATATCTCTACATCGTATGATTACGATGCACCATTAGATGAATATGGTAATTTTTCCTTCAAAAAAAGAAAAAAGAAAAAAGAAAGCCTGCATTGCATTATGATTTTTTATTTTTGTTCTTAATTTTAACCTTATGATATATATGTTCAGGTAATTTGAACCAGCCAAAGTGGGGACATTTAAAACAACTCCATGCCATTCTGAAATCGTTGGAGAAGGTTCTAACTTACGGTTCTGTGAAAAATGTGGAATATGGAATTAATACGACGGTGAGTTTTTTTTTATAATTTTATAATATATATACTTTTAATTTTGATTTTAAAAGCAAATTGAATATATAATCACTATATTAATTGTCCATATATATATACACACACACACACACACACACACATTTGTGTTTGAATAATATGCCTGATTTTGAATGAATTGCAGGTCACCATCTTCACTTTGGAAGGAAAATCAAGCTGTTTCTTCGGAAACAAGGATGATAAAGAAGATGCAACCATAAACTTCCAGAACAATACGTATACCATACCAGCTTGGTCTGTCAGTATACTTCCTGATTGCCATACCGAAGTGTACAACACTGCTAAGGTACGTATACCATGAATACAACTCGATCCAAAACTCAGCTAGCTAGCAGTACTTGACGGTCCATATATATAAATATATATATATATATGTTATTTCCCTTATCATGCGGATTTTAATTATTTTGTTTTTGTTTTTGGCGGGGTACGTAGGTTAACACTCAAACATCAATAATGGTGAAGAAGGATAACGATGGCAATGACTACGAAGAACCTTACGGATTGAAATGGGAATGGAGAAAAGAGAACCCTACGCATGTCAAGAGAAACGGTCTCGTTGAAGGTAGCCTAATGGCTGCTGAACGACTCTTGGACCAAAAGGTTGTCACTAACGATACCAGTGATTATCTCTGGTATATCACCAGGTGCGTGCGTAATCAATTACTATATATATATAATAACATAAATTCTAGTTTTTGTCACCATGCATGGATGCATTAATATTAGACTTGATTATATACTTATGTTTTTTTCTCCTTTCATTTTTTGCATTTCGTAGTTTCCACGTCAAGAAGGACAACCCGCTTTATGGTAGAGAAACAATGCTAAGAGTGAATACCAGTGGACATATAATTCATGCATTCGTCAACAAAAGACATGTTGGTAAGTTTCATTGAAAAATCACTCAAATACACGCACGTACGATCGAGTACCTCTCTCTCTCTCTCTCTCTCTCTCTCTCTCTCTCTCTCTCTCTCTATATATATATATATATACACACACACACACAATCCAAATTTATTCACAAATTATATTTTAATTTCAGGATCTCAATTTGCCGAAAATGGAAATTACAAATTCACTTTTGAGAGAAAAATCAAACTGAAGCTTGGGAGGAATGACATAGCCTTGCTTAGTGCCTCCGTTGGATTGCCAGTAAGTTTGAATAATTCCACTTAAAATTAATTATTATCATCACAATATATATAAATAACCATATCTGTCTTTTATTTTCTTTTATTGTGTTATTCCGCTATATATCTTAATTTCTAATTAATTAACATGTTTTTTTTTTTGGCTAGAATTATGGCGCAAACTTTGATTTGGGGCCGCTTGGTATTTCTGGCCCGGTTCATATTGTGACTGAGAAAGTGATAACGAATGACCTTGGCAGAAAAATGAGTTCTCAGAAGATAATCACTCAGAATATTACGACAGAACTGGATTACAATAAATGGACGTATAAGGTTGGGTTGCACGGAGAGCAACAGAAACTACACGATCCTAGTGTCTCACATAACGGGAAGTGGTCTCAACGTGCTCTCCCGACAAATGAGATGTTTGTTTGGTACAAGGTAATTCCAGCTTTATGCTCGAATTTTGATGATGATCTTACGTTTGATCACTAACTATATCATTGGTTATATATTAATTTTTCGATTGTGGGAAACAAATATTGTTTTAGACAACCTTTGCAGCTCCACTGGGGAGTGATCCAGTGGTGGTGGATTTGAGGGGTCTGGGCAAGGGACAGGCTTGGGTAAATGGCCACAGCCTTGGAAGGTATTGGCCAAGTTACCTTGCTAAAGAAGATGGTTGTTCTCTTACATCGTGTGACTATCGTGGACCATACAGTGACAAGAAGTGCATGACTAATTGTGGGAGATCTTCTCAACGATGGTGAGTAAATATTTTCTAATCATAGTACGTACGACGTCGTACGAGAAATTTATAGATAACAAGATTTTCTAGAGAATTAATTAAGTTGCAGAAGTACTTTTATTATTATATAACTTTTCTTCTTAATTAATTTATATAGGTACCATGTGCCACGATCTTTTCTCAATGACGACGAGAACACATTGATTTTGTTTGAAGAGTTTGGAGGAAATCCTTGGAACGTTAAATTCCAGACAGTTACTGTTGGGAGCGCTTGTGCAAATGCTTATGAAGGGAACACCTTGGAATTATCATGCCAAGGAGAAAGTGTTATCTCCGGTGTCAGATTTGCTAGTTTTGGTGAACCAATGGGTGCTTGTGGTTCTTTCCAAGCTGGCCAATGCGAGTCTCCTAATGCTTTGTCGGTCATCGAAAAGGTAATAATTAATTAATTATATAAATAATACTTGTATTTAATTAATTATAACTTTCTGAATAAATAATTAATGATATCTTTCGATAAATGGCTGCATGCAGGCGTGTGTTGGCCAAAAGAGTTGCTCCATTGATATCTCGGAAAGTAACCTTGGATCTACCGGTTGCCAAGCCACGAAGAGGCTTGCCGTTGAAGTTGTTTGTTAATAATTTATCTTTCCTAGCTAAGTCTAGATTTTATCGATTCATTGTCAGTCAGGTAGGAGCTACGTACGTACACGTACATTTATAATTAGTTATGGTTTTCAATAAATAAATAAATTAAAAAAAATGCCGTACGTTCCTAATTTTGTTTTCTTTCTTTCTGATCAGTCTTTTATCTTCTCAAGCTTTTTAGCTCTCATGTACGTAACAACTCTTTTGAATTCAATTGATCAAACAACCTCATGATCTCCAATTGATCATAAGGATGCATGGAAATGATCAAATAACAAAACTTCCGTACACTATCCTTAGTTTAAT
Source organism: Juglans mandshurica (assembly GCA_022457165.1). Classification (NCBI taxonomy): domain Eukaryota; kingdom Viridiplantae; phylum Streptophyta; class Magnoliopsida; order Fagales; family Juglandaceae; genus Juglans; species Juglans mandshurica. Next base: position 33,658,363 of record CM039626.1, read on the forward strand.
ATTGCATGGGCAGTTGCGGTTTGAGATTAATTTAAAACTTTTTTATCATTTTCATGAGCCTTATCTGTTGCAGAGATTGTTAGAATTGAATTCAAAACAGTTGTAACTTACAAGGACTGGCATGGGAAGTTCTCAAACATCTCATGATATTGCATGCTTAATGATGAATGATTAACAAATCTAATTTCATGCGATACTTGATTACTTTTACTGATCTCTATTAATGGCTAATCCCACTCCCATCGAGGGCTGACGTACACCTGTAATCTCAATTTGCACGACCACTGACCAACATATATATAAATTAGCAACAACGGAAACAATACCGTACGTTACGAATGAGCTAGTACTGGCAGTCTCCAGTCTCCCACAGAGGAGGAGGAGGAGGAGGAGGAGGAGGAGGTTGTTCCTCACAATCCGAATGGTTTTTCCTGGGCCTGTTCAGCCCACAGCCCAGCCCAGACCGTGAGTCGTTTCTAGTTTTGCGTCCTCCTCGTGCTTGGCGCATGCATATATATCGAGCCTTTAGACAATTCTAATAATAAATAAATAAACTAATAAAAGACTAGTATTTCTAATCCATCGTCCACTACTGGAGATATATTGCTGGACTTTGGGAATAATTGCGTAAAAAGAAATGCTTCCAGTTCTGCTTAAACTTCGACATGGATCCTTTTTCTCAGTCATTGTACTTTCTTGGGTTGGATGTTAGTTTTCAATTCTGAGCTGACTCTCGATCTATGCAAGTGAGTGATTTTATTACTCTATTTTCATTCACATTTCATTTATCCTATAATCAATAAAATTACTTAAAATATATTGTACAGTTAAATAGTAGTATCATTCTACATAAAATAAAACTTGGATTGGGAATTTGTTGAACAAATATTTCTTATAGACCTGAATTTTCACAAATTATATGTACTATGATTTTTCTTTTTCTTTTTCTTTTTCAAAGAATATCACCTGGTTTAAAAACATTGGCTCAGTAAAAGGAGAGAGACATTGGTAGTTATTTTGTTTTCGCGTATGAACAAAGGCCGTGCCGTGTCTGACGAATGAGCCCATTGAGATCGAAGCCTTTGTGTGGATGATCGTCTGGGTTCCATGGATGAGCATCGCAAGCAGCAGGTACTCTCTCTCTCTCTCTCTCTCTCCCTCCGATTAATTAGTCAAAATTCATGAGGATAAGTTCCCTAACCTGTTTTTGCTGGTCAAGAATTGTAGAAACAGAGTCGAAAGAAACACTAATTTGAATCGTGTACAAAATTAATTGGGATTGGAACCTACACTTGACAAATGCATAGTTGCTTAAAGACATGAAAGACGCAAATTTATCATAATTTTATTACGATTTTATATGTTTTTATTGAGCTATCTGTACTGATGATTCATTTTGTTTGCTCTTCTTTCTAACTCGTTGTGTGATGTCTGTTTGTATTAACTAATTAATTGGTGTTGAGCAGGTATCATTAAGGGGAGCGAGCGCGAAGGAGATTACGAGGGATGCTCTTCTTGAGAAGGTATCTCAGGAAAGAGAGCTCCGGAGCTATGCCAGACGAGCGGTCGCAGCTGCTTTCTTTATTCAGGTGCCTTCGTGTTTTTTTCCCCCTTTTTGTGTCTCTCCTTACTATAGGCTATATGGAAGACATCATATTATCAATAGGGTGAATGGATGAATTGTTCCGTGATCAAACCGATACAGAACGTATTATTTTTTTTAGAGGTGCACAGAACGTTGGTTATGCTACTGCTGCAGTTACGTTTATTAGGTTGGCCCTGTTCATACTTAGTGATATATCTGTCATCTTGAATGGGGCTGTCAACAAGTTGTAACCATCACGGTATGGGATAACTCATTCCTACAAATTCGTGAAAGTTGTTATGATCATGAAGATTAAAGGTTTAATCAAATTAGTATCTAATAGTTCTAGGACTTTTGGATCAATGGTTAGGTCGTTAACAATTAATATCAGAGCAAGGATCATATCACGAGTCTAGTCACGGAGGGGGTGACCTATAGGCTGGATTAAAATGCCTTGGTATTATGTATGCGTATAGTGTTAAGTCATTGAATACTAATACATGAGTGAAGCTGCTAAAAGGGAAAGGGCTACCACCGGTTCAATATCGATAGAGTAGGCCGCCGTGGGCGTCAGATTCGGAAGTGTGGTGGAACGTTATGATCTTGAGGGTTAGATGTTTAACCAAATTAGTATCCAACAGTTTTAGGAATTTTGGATCAATGGTTGAGTCATTAACAAAAGTCCTTCACTTTTAATTCATTTATGGTTTTGGTTGTGATTCGTGTATATCTAATGAATCACGTGTTCACGGTATCTTGAGAGAAAAGTTTAGAATTTGACCTTTCCAAGGTCATGGACTCCTGGATTGTTTAGAATCTATTCAGTTGTATACTTTCTATGTATTTGGGTTATACCTATTCTTGGTAATGAAATGTCTTGTTAATTATAAAAAAAAAATCTATTCGAAGTGCAAATGGAATCATCAAAATATTTTGGGCAAGCAAACAGACCTCCGATTTGGTCTTGAGCTCCCATTTTTTTGGCTTTTCGCACATCTATTTCTTAGGCCCCATTTGGATGTTGAGATGATATGAGATGAGATGAAAAATTTGTTAGTAGTAGTGAAATTGTTTTGAGTTAAGATATTTTTCGTGAATAGTAGTGAAATTGTTTGAGTTAAGATGTTTTATGGGGTTTTGGGAAATGAGAGAGAAAATGTTAAATAAAAATATATAAAGTTAAAATATTATTAGAATATTATTTTTTAATATTATTTTTTCTTTTGAATTTGAAAAAGTTGAATTATTTTTTGTGTTTTATTTGGAAGTTTGAGAAAGTTATAATGATAATGATTAGATGAAAATTTTGAAGATTTGAAATTGAAAAGTGTTTGTGTTTAAGTGATGTTTGGATGTTGAGAATCCAAACGAGCCCTAGATACCAAGCAGATGCATAGTTGAAGTTGACGAAATGACCGGTTTCTTTAACTTTGTAGAGAGTCTGGAGGCGCTACAAGGTTACAAAGATGGTTGCTTTGAAGCTTCAAGAAGAATGGGATTCCGTCTTGGCAAATTATAATGCTAGTGGAGCTTCAGCAACATGGATCTCAAATGTTGTGTTGAGACCTTTTCTTTTCTTTATTGGAGTTTCAACAATCCGGCATCAGAAGATTCAAAGTAAAGAAATAGATTGTATGCAAAAATGCTTTAGAATTCTATTGGAAAGCTTTAACTCAACAGGTATGCGAATTTCCTATCTTGCATTGGATTTCCCATTTATGTTGCACAGATGCTTTATTACTTCCATCTCTAAACTTTGTATTCCATACCAGTTTTTGAATTGAGAAACCCCATTATATCACCAAAGCTGTTGAAATCTGTTGGATTCTCTTCATGATCTGTTCATAAAATAGGTGTAGGATATCTAATCTTTAAATGGGTAAAATTAATTACTGGTCTGTTGTATTCTTAATACGTGTTGACTACCATGCGGAAAAGCTTATAAATTAAATCCCTTCATGGGTTGCCCTAATTGGAGTCTCATTGTTGAGAGGTGCAAATCTTCTTTTATCTAATTCAGTTATGGTAATTTTTTGAAGAGTCCTTGTAACACCCCAGTCCCATATTAGGAGAAGGAACGATTCAACAGAATGGGTAAGTTATAAAGATAGTCATGAGTGGTAAATCCCACGTTGGCTACTTACTAGGTGAAATTAGGCTCTTTAAGTGATTCTAGGGAAGCTTCAAATTGATGAAGTCTTTTTGGGGTTATATTGTTGATGTGGCTAGTGTTTTCTCTGGGTTGCTTCATATGATAGCAAAGCCGCCTAGTAAGGTTGGCCATATGATACTGGAGCAATGCATGATATGGCCTTGATGAAAGCAAAAAGGAATAACTTATATTGAGTAGGTAAGTTATACAGGTTGTTATGGGTGCTAAGGTCGTATATTGTCTACTTATTAGGTGGAACTAGACTTTTTATGTGATTCTAGGGAAGCTTTAAATCGACTAGTTTTTCGGGGTTATAGCCCAGATGTGGCTAGCGCTTTTCGTGGATCATTTTAGCCCAAATTCTGAAATGAAGCTTAATCGTCAACTGGGCTATCTAGTGTAACCACCACGAAAAAGTTGTTCTTTTGTTGCCTTGAGTGTATCCTTCCATTAGCATATATTTTGCTACACTTGAAACCTCTACGCTTCACCCGAGGAATTCAGTTTTCATGGATAAAACCCAGTTTTTGTTTGGTTTACCACCTTTGTTTTTCCTCACCTACTGAAGCAATAATTTCTTCTTCCGTTGAATTCTTTAGTCAACCCAAATTTATAGCTTATATGGGTATCCTTTTATTTCTGTTTTGAAGAAGTTCCATGCCCATCTAGAGCATGTAATGGATCAGGTCCATTTGGGACACATATAAGTTAATTATTGGGGGTCAACCTGGACTCATTTATACGATGTTATTTTAAGAAATTTAGAAAAGAAGGCAAGATATTGGATTTTTTCCCTTAAAGTCTTATCTGATTTATTCATGATATCAATGTCCCTGAGTTTTTTAAAAAGCACAGGCTTTATATTCCACAGTCGTTATCATTTACTCTGTTACTTCATTTTAATCGGTCCATATGATATGTAGGTACTGATTTTATGTTTTCATGATCTAGATTCAAAGAAGAATTTTTGCTCCTTCGCAACGGGTACCCTTGAAGAGAGAAGAATATGGCTTTATCAAGCACGAAAACTTATTTCTCTTTCCGTTTTCATTCTTGGGGAATTTAATAAATGCCATGTAGTGGGTCAAGATATTGTTGTTCTTACCACCTTGGTGATGCGTCTTGTTGTTTTCCTTACTGATCCGAAAGCGTGGAAAAGCATTACTGACAATAATAAGCAGGATGCAGATATGGCAGTGAGGAATTTAGTTTATTTCATGGGGAGTTGTAAAAGTGGTATTTACAAATATATTAGAAGATACATTTGCACCTTGGATGTTTCATTTTCCTCAAAGAAAAACAATATTGTGCAGACAGATGATAAACTTTTGATTACGGCAAGTGCAGTAACTTTAGCATTACGCCCTTTTCACTTGACAAACTTTGATGTAAGTGGCCCTGGCATGTTGGACGTAGATGATGTGGCTGTGCAGTACTGTGTGTTTCTGCTTACAATTCCTTGGCTTGCTCAACGACTGCCAGCTGTTATTATACCTGCACTAAAGCACAAATGTATATTGTTACCATGCTTCCGGAATGTACTGGTAAGGGTTACTACATTTGGAAAGAAAATAGAAAGGAAAAAGTGTCCATGATGATTACCTTATGATGTGTTTCCTAAATTTCACGTGCTATTTCTGAATATACTTATCTACATGCATAATATGTAACTAATTGCTGCCAAGTGATCTGTAGCTGATTCAATCACCATAGATGGACTTGTTGAGGTTCTAAACATTGGAATTGTGATAGTTTCTAACATGCCTACCAAAATCGAAACTAGTTTTAATGGCACTTCTAGTTCCTTAAACAAGCTATCTGATAATTTTGTTATCTATAACAAGAATGTTCTATATAAGATGAGCTACCATTTTATAGTCAGCACTCTGCCACAAAGGAGGTCCCATAATACTAGGCATTTCATTTATTTTCCTTAACTTACTAGATATTATACAAAGTGGCCTTTTGAAATGCACCATTGCCATAAGCTGGGCTTTTTCCTGGCTGCTCAACGTGATGCATTGGTTTTCAGGAGACTTCTTAGCATACTGATGCCCAATTGCCCCGATGCCTCATTTGGATTGCTTAGTACGTAAATTAAATGTGCATTCAGACGTACATGTTATGTATTAAATTTTTTAAGATAAGAGAAATTTTACATGTTTATGTATTAATTTGTGTCAGTCAAGGTTTTTGCTTATGTTAACACTGTTTTTGGGGTACAAGAACAAGTGAATAGAATCCCTATAATCTCTTTGATATATCTTCTTAGATCATAATAGATTTAAACGTGTGGGGACTGATCAAACGATGGCAGGTGATGACAGATATTGAAAGAGAGAATCTTAACGGAGATGTCAGAGATGAATCAGTCAGAGATTCATTTCTCTTCCAAGGTCATTCCGCCAGTTGGTTGGGCTCTAGCAAACATTATATGCCTAGCATCAGGAAGTGAGAATGGATCTGCGGATCCTGGCCGGTTTAGTCAAGGTTTAGACTGTGCATCATACGTCCATGTTGTTATCACTCTTGCGGAAAACTTACTGGGTTGGATTGAGAATGTAGGATGGATGAAGGAGACACATGATATCCAAATTGATGTCTATGCGGACTGCCCACATGGGACTGAAACAACTCATGGGTTAAAGATGTCATATTTGGATCTGCTTAGGCCTGTTTGTCAGCAATGGCATCTTACCAATCTTTTGGCCCTTATGAAAACATATTCCTTTACTCACAGCGTTGAGACCATGCTGCCAAACAATATAGAATACTTTCAGAAGCTTGAATTGCTTGATGTTGCATATTTTTACTCTTACCTGCTTAGAATATTTTCTGTCTTGAATCCCACGCTTGGTTCATTGCCCATTCTTAACATGCTATCTTTTACTCCTGGATTTCTTGTCAATCTATGGGGAGCACTGGAAAGTATCTTTTTTCCTGGAAACAATTTGGTTACTGAAAGAGACCATCCTCTTTATGTTAGTAAGAATTCAGGAAAAAGAAAGGATGGGATTTTGGTGAAAAAGGAAAAAGGAGCCAATAAGGATGGTGTTAATAAGTGGGTCAATGTACTGAATAAAGTTACTGGCAAGTCACAAGCAGGCTTTGACTTGGTTGATAGTCATCCTAAGCCTAGCCAGGATGATAATGATTCTTGTGATGTATGGGATATAGAACCTTTAAAGTGTGGTCCACAAGGTTTATCAAAAGATATGACATGTCTGCTTCACCTTTTCTTTGCCACCTATTCTCACCTGCTGCTAATTCTTGATGACATTGAGTTCTACGAAAAACAGGTAAAGGTTTCTATTTTTCTTTTTGTACTTCTAGACTGTGGATGACACTTAATTTAGCATTTCATGACGTGAACCAGGTTCCATTTACACTGGAGCGGCAACGAAGAATCGCATCAATGCTCAATACGCTAGTTTATAATGGCTTGTCTCATAGTATTGGTCAGCAGAATAGACCCCTTATGGATTCTGCAATCAGATGCTTGCACTTAATGTACGAAAGGGATTGCAGGCACCCGTTTTGCCCCCCCGTCTTGTGGCTTTCACCTGCTAGAAAAAGCCGGCCCCCAATTTCAGTAGCTGCCAGAACTCATGAAGTATTGTCAGCTAATCTAAAAGCAGATGATGATTTGACTATACCAAGCGTGGATTCTGTCATCACCACTACTCCACATGTATTTCCTTTTGAAGAAAGGTAGGAATGCTATTGGATAGGACTCTTGTAGTTCTGCAGGCTTGACAGCTATTAGCTCTGTATGTTTCCTGGCCATCCTCTTCCTTCCAGCTCGTAGAGCTGCATATAGAGAAAGTGACCCGCCAATAGTTTGGCTTCAAGGTTGCTGCATATCATGCATCCTTTTCCATTCCAATTTATTTTTCTCCATTATTGCATGCTCTCTCTCTCACGCACACGCACACATGCACACACAGACAGAAAATATGGATGTACATTTGGGTGTGTTAAGGGTGCCTTACCATCAGTAGGTCTATATGTGAATGTGCAAATGTGAGCATAAAACACATAAATGAACAATTTTTTTAAACAGACCATTTTGTCTATTACAAATATGTTCAAAGTTAAAATGTAGAATCAGGATTTCTTTTACTGGCAAATATCTTTGAAATCTTCAAGCACAAAAACCAAAAAGTATTTCCACTTTTGTTTTCCCAATAATGAAAGATGTTACTTGACAAGGTTCTATCTTGGCAGAGTTGAAATGTTTAGAGAGTTCATTATGATGGATAAAGCCTCCCGAAAAATGGCTGGTGAGGTTGCTGGACCTGGTTCACGGTCAATTGAGATAGTAGTTCGCCGGGGTCATATTGTTGAAGACGGATTTCAGCAGTTAAGTTCTCTTGGTTCAAGGTTGAAGTCATCCATCCACGTATCATTTCTTAGTGAATGTGGCCTTCCGGAGGCTGGTCTGGACTACGGTGGATTATCTAAGGAGTTTTTAACTGATATATCAAAAGCAGCCTTTGCCCCTGAGTAAGTTTGACACAATGTATCGCAGTCGACTTTCTTACATATATATCTACTTTTTCAGAAGTTAGCTTTTAATCCTCACCTTTTTCTTTGTCTTAGGTATGGGTTATTCTCCCAAACCTCAACTTCAGACAGACTTCTAATTCCTAATGCATCTGCGAGATATATAGAGAATGGTATTCAGATGATTGAGTTCCTTGGAAGAGTTGTTGGTAAAGCTCTATATGAAGGAATATTACTAGATTACTCTTTTTCACATGTTTTCGTACAAAAGCTGTTGGGCCGATATAGCTTTCTTGATGAATTGTCAACACTTGATCCAGAGCTCTACAGGAATCTCATGTATGTGAAGGTAAAGCCCTTCTAATTGCTAATTTGCTATGCTGTATGGTGCTAATTGCTAGGAAACAGAATTAGCAAGGAAGATGTTGTGGTGGATGTATGAAGTAGCAAGGGTGATTATAGCTAAAAGTTTTCAAGTTTTCATTTCAACACGGAAAGGATCTGGGCATGGCAATATGACCAGTGATTGCATGGTTCAAAGCATGTGTGCTCTTATGGATCCTTACGGGTGTGTGGGAGACTTCAGTGGCTGTCTATTGGAGTTCTCCTGTGGCTACCCCTCAGTGGAATGCTAGTTTCTTTACAAGTAGCTCATGACTGGGAGGTTGATGCTTTCACAGAATTTTTCAGTCTCTTGTATTCTACTAAATTATGTTTTGGAGGTACAAATAAGATTCTTTAGAACCCTTCCAAGAAAAGGAAGTTCACTGTTCAATCTTTCTATGAGGTTTGTATACCTCAGGATGCTGAGCCTTTTCCTTGGAGGGTATTTATCGGACTGAGGACCAAAAATTGTGAAATGTGTTTTAAGTAATTTTTTTTAGTTCTAATGTGTTGAACAAGAACGAGAGGAAATGACGAAATAAGTGAAGGAAGAAGATAAAAGGAGGAGGACGAGAGGATTCAAAGTGTTCAATTACCAGATGAGAGATGGTAGAGAATTGAGGTAATACTTGTAAAAAATGAAAGAAAGAAAATTGAGATGAGGGTGGGAAAGGAAGGGGGCGATATAGGGAATAGTGGCAAGGCAAAGCTCTTCCAATAGTTTAGGACACCTTTTTTCTACATGTCTTGCAACCAGTATGCTAACACATCAAGACTTGAAGTTTTCACTTTCAAAGTGCCATGTCAAGATGTGGGCTGCACATCAAAGTATCATGATTCTCTTGTATCATGGCACGAACGGTTTGCACTAAGGCATTATTGATTGCTTGGTTGGGCCCTTTTTTGAGTCTCTGCACATTCTCTCTTTCTAGTAATTTTGGATGTTCTATATTGTAAATGGACATAAGTTTATGCACAGTAATGCATTTTCCAATTTTTTCATAGGTGTTTTGCTTTTCTTTTCTTTTTTCTTTTTAAATTTCTGCAGCATTATGATGGTGATGTCAAGGAAATCTCCCTAGATTTTACGGTTACTGAAGAATCATTTGGCAAACGGCATGTTGTTGAGCTTAAACCTGGCGGCAAGGATGTCTCTGTGACAAATGAGAACAAGATGCAGTATGTTCATGCAATTGCAGACTATAAACTTAATCGGCAGGTCTGTAATAGTTACCGTACAAATAGGTGGAAAAATATATTCCTGAATGTGAATTAACCTTGTTTTTACTGTATCTGCAGATATTACCCTTTTCAAATGCTTTCTATAGAGGATTAACTGATCTTATATCACCATCTTGGTTGAAGTTATTTAATGCAAGTGAATTCAATCAGGTATTTTCCCTCCATGCGTGCCTTAAAAAGTGTTTGATCAGATGAGCTTTGGCTGCTGGATACATTTTGGTATGAATCAAATGCTGATCCTGTATAATTACTCTCTGCAGTTGCTTTCAGGTGGAAACCATGATATCGACATTGACGATTTAAGAAATAACACACGCTACACTGGTGGTTTTTCTGAGGGGAGCCGAACGATTAAAATCTTTTGGGAGGTATAAATCTAGGATGGAATTTGAGCTGATTTCCTTATATTTGGATCTTCTTGTTCTAATTTTCTTATGCGTCCGTGCTACCTGCATTACAGTTTGGATTACAAGTTGAACTTAAAAGAGAAATGATTGTTTTACTCTTATTTGGGATTACTTAATTAGATTATATATCATCATATCAGAAACATTGGCGAGTTAACATATCCTAAGAAACCAGAAGAATTCTAGGTTTTTCATGGAAAAGACTCTCTAGGCTTAAAATCAACCTCTCCTGAGAAGAACATGATGGATGATTAGGTTTAAAACCTACCAATAAAAAGAAAGGGTAGATGTTTCTTTATCACCCCCTGAGTTTAGCAAAGGAGATTGTATCACTTGCTTATCTTGGTTTTCAAAAGATTGTCCTGACCTTCTATCTGTAATTATATTTTTTTTTCACAGAATATCTGATCCAGCTTATGCCACCAACTAGCGCATATATATTGGTTCTCTCTATTTTGATAGTGTAAAATTAATTGCAATGGCCGGGGGCTATTGTTTGTAATGGGCTAAATGTCCATGATTTTCTCCTTTCGATTGTAAACTCTAACTAGGTGCTGCTCATGTATACTCCTGTGTACTTGGGCTTTGCCTATTTCTATGAATAAAACTTCTTGATTACCTATAAAAAAAATTTAATTGCAAATTCCAGTTTTATGCTCACTTGTATTGGAAAACCATAGTATTCTTATCTGTAAAACTTGTAACAATACATGGTTAGTTCTTGTCTGCTTGTTTGTTACATCCAATTATAGGATCTCAGATATTTTTCTTTTTAAAATCCTGATTCACTTATAACTTGTTCCACCTTGTCTCTGTTATCTCTAGTTTATACATCTCCATGTTGATTCTCATGTTCTGCTATTGCCTGTCATGCTTTGAGTTCCCTTCACCTTGCATCAAATTTGGCCTTTTTTTTGTGTTGTCTTAAAGATCCCGACCTTGATTGAGTATTAATTGTGTGGGAGACAAAGGGTTGGGGTAGTTACAGTGACTTGCTTTGCTTTGGGAAGGCGTGTTTTGTCCCAATAGGGCTTGGAGTATATTGGATAGGTTTCTAATTTCTTCCTCTTTGGGCGATGTTCATTTAGGGGCTCTCTATTATGGGCTAGGTGTTCTCTCTTGTATACACTCAGTGTACTTGGTTACACCTATTGTTATTAATATATTTTTACTTATAAAAAAAAAAAAAAAAAGATCCCAACCTTGATTGAGGATTTTTATAATCGTTTCCACGTTTCAATTGAGTTTCTCCTGATTATTTTGTCACAGGTTATTAGAGACTTTGAACCTGAGGAACGTTGCATGCTTCTAAAATTTGTGACCAGTTGTTCTAGAGCTCCATTACTTGGGTTCAAACACTTGCAGCCAGCCTTTACTATCCATAAGGTATGACATCAATCTTACTTCTTCTGAATATAAATTTTGTAAATTGATTATTCTATGTAAATCTTTATCTTTATTATCTGTGATGAATGTGTGGACGTCTATTCTGTTCCCTTCTCGAATTTCAAGTGCTAACTATCACATTTGTCCGCCTTTGCAGTTTTTTTTTTTTTTGTCTTGTGAAAATCCATCTTTATGATTGATTTTGTTAGACCAGAATATGCATAAGATGTATTTTTATGGACGTAGAAAGAATCTGAATGCTTACTTTAAACTTTAAATTTCTGGGAACATTACAATAAATAGGAGCTGTTTATTTTCTACTCACTTGTAAGAGGTGAACTATTAGTGTCAATAAGGGATATGACAACTGGCACAGTGTAGTGTCTTTTTTTGTTTGACCATTTGCACTAGGAAAGATCTTTGCTTTTGATTTCTTAAGGGAGAGACGTGTTGTGGTTATAGAATGGTGTTGTGTGTGCAAAAGGAATGGGGAATCCATGGATCGTCTTTTACTTAACTGTGAGGTTGGTAGCACATATGGAAGCTGTTTTTAGTCTTTTTGGGTTAGTCTGAGGCAAGCCTAGACAGGCTGTAGATTGATTAACGTGCTGGGAAGGTTGGTTTGATAAATCATCATAGTTAAACCTTAGGGAAAATTATCCCAGTTTTTTTACATGGTGTATACGAAGCAAAAGAACCAACCAAAGTTTTTAAAATAGCACAAGGATTGCAGAGGGCCTCAAGGATTTTTTTTTTTTTCTAATTCACTTTACCATTGGATCACAGCCCACTTATGTTCCCCTAGCTTTAGCTTCAAGGATTTTCTTGATCTCTCTACTTTTTCTAATTAAGTGTATCTGATGTATACTCCATGTGTTCTTGAATAAGTTTTTTTTTTTTATCATTAATAAATCTCATCTTAATTACTTATCAAAAATAAATCTTATCTTAATTATTAAAACAATAAATAAAGTAAAGCCTATATTTCATTCAATATCAACTCCAATCCAGCTTCACACATCTTAGTAGGGTGATGAGCACTACTTTGCATATTTTGGGCAAATTGAAGGATTCACTTCTAAATTTTGCTTATTTGAGCAAGATTCATGCAAATTACACAAACAACAATGCAAGTGTAACCTTTTTGAGGTTGGATATGAAAACTTTTTACGCTTTATGCATATCTTGTGAAAATTGAAAGATACATTTGGGATTCATAAATGTTTTCTATACAGTCTTTGGGTTTTATTTATGCATTGAACAAGGATTAGGACATGTAAGTTCTCAAAGATGTGTAGACACTATTTAATCTTCAATTAGAGCAATGAATATGTTATGGTAAGACATTGCTGATGCAGACCAAAATAAAAATAGAAAAAAATAGAATAAGAGTTTTTTTTTTTATTTGACAATCCTATTAAAAAAATAATAAAGGCATAGCAAGTACACGTAGTGTACAAGAGGAACACCTAATTGTAAAAACTAAAAAAAGGGAAATCAGCCCATTACAATCTACAGAAGTTCCCCAAAGGAACAAAGTATTAAAAAAACATGTTTTGAGCTCCTCCAGCATTTGCTCGTGATCCTCAAAGTGCTGATAATTCATTTCCTTCCAGATATACCACACTAGAAAAATAGGAACCATCTTCCACATTACTGCTATTTGTGGGCTGCCATATTCCAATGTTGTATCATCAGTATCTTTCACAGGTACTCTAGTGATGATCCTGTTCATGGTACTGTAGCAGTGATTTAGAAGTATTGTTATTTGTTATTGCTAGTACATCTAGGGCTCTTATGGATGTTTTGTTATTTTCATATACTCCTGTTTTAAACTGATGTGTATGGTCAGGATTACTAGTTAAGGGCTGGGATTTGATATTAGTAGGATTTTAGGTTTCACCCCTTATAAATAGAGGTTATCACAACTTTGTGAGACAATCTTCTTTAAATATCATTTATAAAAATGGCCCCTGGCTTCTAGGTTCAGTTAAGAAACTTTAGGGTTTTCTTAATTAAGCACCCTAAAGTGGTCCCCTTCACTTCCATCTAAGAAACACATACTTTGATGAAAATTGTGGAAAATCCAAATCTAGAAATGAGCGGATAACGGTACTTCTGTAGTTTGTTGCAGATTGATCTTGCTCCATCATGAAGAAGCATTATAAAAGCTTCCGTTTGAAATCAAGGGAATGTAATCCAGTTGTTTATTGACTTAAAATGCAGGTCATAGTCTGACTGGAAGTAATAAAAAGTGTATGAAATACAACATAAGAAATCCATTCCACAATATTTTTTGATAGGTAAAAGTAAAATTTTATTGAAATAAAGACATCAATGAAGTACACCGGAAGTATACAAGGAGCATGCCTAATTACATCTAGGTACTAGTGAGAGATACAAGCAGGTCATGAACAATATTAAACCTAACTAAACAAACTACCAGAGGGAAATAACCCCATCAAACAAGGTGTGGGTTGCATTGTAATTGCAATTTTCTGTGGAATGGGGACTGGTAGTTTTTGCATAACAAAACTAACCGTAGTTTTGAGGTTATAAATCCTAGTTAAGTATTACTCAAGTATACGTCTTGCGTACTTGGGCTATGCCTATTACCGAATTAATAAAATTTCTCAATTACCTATTAAAAGAAGAAAAGAAAGAAAAACTAACCATATTTCTGAATAAAGGGGTACCCCCAGCAGCTGCCCACTGGCTATTTTGGCTGTGCGAGTCACGTACCACAGGTTTGAAGGACTTTTGTTGATCATTGTTCTGTCCACCGTGAGGTGCTTCGGAGTCAGAGCTATCATGTTTTATGGTTTGTTGGTTTTACATTATGTTCAAAAGTATTTAGGTTGTAATACGAGGCGTAAAAATGATCTCCTAGTTTCTTTGACTCTCCTTGCCAATTAATTTCCTTTTAAGCTTCCCTTTTGAACTGTGGTTTGATTGGGTTGACTTGTTTGAGTCCCCCACTCGCTTCCATTATAAATAAATAAACGAAAGAGACTAAGACAAAGAATCAAATGGATTAGAAAGGAAAACCATCTGGATCTAACAGCTAAACGACTAAGATTGGTATGTGATCTTATATAGGTTGCATGCGATGTCCCTCTTTGGGCCACAATTGGAGGTCAGGATGTGGATAGGCTTCCTTCAGCTTCGACCTGCTACAATACTCTCAAGGTTAGGATTAATAAGCCCAAAGCTGCCCATTTTAACCTTTTAACATCATTGTGCAGCACTAGAACCACAAACCTTTTTTTATTATTATTTGATCTTTTTTATCCAACTACTACATCATGTGCATAATGATCTCTTTTTTTCTGTGCTTGCAGCTTCCAACATACAAACGTTCAAGCACTTTAAGAGCAAAACTTCTCTATGCAATCAGCTCTAATGCAGGATTTGAACTTTCTTAGTGGTCTGCTTCAGGTGATCGTTATTTGCCTCTAGTTATACAATGAAAAACTAAACTGGATTTGATTGCCACTTATCTTTATTTACAGAATAGCGTAACATGGAGGCATTAAAGTATAAATGCTACATATAAAGTTCCACAATTTTTGGGTGTAGAACAAATCTCTCTCTCTCTCTCTCTCTCAAAACGGAATGCTTATAACATGTAAAATTTTCCACTCGTGGAAAAAGCATCAAGAGAACTTCACTGCATTCATAGTTGAGGAGTTAAACATACCTCACACCTCTCCAATGCCAAACTCAAATTAAAACCAACATGGTAATATTTCACATATTTCTCATAACATCTACATATAATGTATACAAGATCAAACGAGTAAAGTAGTAAAATCTTCTAATTGGAAGAGCTTCAAGAGATGAGGGAAGTTCCCTGTGTAAGTAGATCACCAGCCATGACCTGATTAGCGGCCTCAGAGGCCGGGAAGTTTATTATGCAAACTTTGAGATGAGCTGTTGAGCTTTATGTTGTAGGAAATGGCGCCTTGGTTCAGTCTTGCAACGCACTGATGGCGCAGGCAAACACCCCTCGCTTCCAGTCCATACAGATCCTGTCATTCATATTGCTACTTGTGTTAAAATAATGATTCGTCTTAGATTAACTCTGAAGGATGACTACTGGTTTCTCTTCCATACTTATCTTATTTAAGCTTTTTTTTTTTTTTTTTTTTTTGTAAATTCAAGATTTACTACCTGTAAATTCAAGATTTAAAAATAGTATTCGCATGGTATAGTTGTTGAAGCCTGGTTTTTTTTTTTTTTTTTTTTTTTGGGACAAGCCAACTTTTTCGTTTGTAAGATGGAAGCAGAATCTCTCCCTCTCTCTCTCTCTCTCTCGGATTGTGGGGGGTAGTGGGGTGAGTCCGCGAGTAGTCCAACCAAATACACTTTTTTTCTTTTTTGGAAAACAGAACCTTTATTAAAACACCCTCAGGCGGCGGAGGAACTTCCATTTAAAGCCAAACAAATAAGTAATGCATTATCGACGTAAATCAAGAAGTCTCCAACTATCAGTGTGCAAAAGTCGCCGAAGCCTCCCAGGTCCAATATCTGACCCAGTAAACTCTATAGTATTACTGTTTGCTCCCTCCTTAGCTAAGAAATCAGCTTCGCTTCTCTGTAGATATAACAGATACTGCAATGAAGAGCTTGAAACAAGACTTTAGCTACGAGTACTTTTGTTCAACCCAATACTCTGTAGATAGTCCAACCCAATACAAGCACCACCACCAGGGTACTTTTGTTCCCTACCCACCATTGCTACGAGTCTGACCTCCATAAACGTGCATCGTATCTACGTAAAGATAACAAGCACATTCATATATATAAATATATATATATATATATATATATATATATATATATAACATCATCATCATCATTTCTGAAACAGGAGCTGTTTAATTGCCTATCCACCATGCTAGGGGTTTGAACTTTGGACACCATATGCGTGCATTGTATGATGTATCTACGCAAGAAAACAAGTACATCATTGTGTATCAATCATTATAATAACTAGCTGATACTCTTCATTCGATCAACTTAACGCCCAATTCTATGAATAATCTTATATAATTTTTAAAGCATCTTTTTTTTTTAATTTTTAATTAAACTATCTCATCATTTCTTTAATTAATTTTATCATTTAATATTATCTTAAGAGCATTTATATTTTTTCAATTGCAAATATTTTATTAGTTCTTGTTCTTTTTGACAAAAGGCCCTTGGTTTTATATTCTTTATAACACATTAACCTTGCAATTAACGATTGGACTTCGATACAAGCGGGCGCAGAAAGGTGCCGTTACAAATCAAAATTCCGAAATTTGTTCTATCAACACGTGGAGCTTCAATAGCACAGTCGTTTCTAGTCATACATCAGAGGGAATGAACGGCTAGGAAAAACACCCTGCCCGCTGTTTTCATTTGATACAAATAATAAATACCCTATCATAAACAACAAAGATGGAAAACTTGTCTCTCTTCTCTACCACTAGAACGACGTTCGAAGGTTTTCTGTTTTCCCTCCCTGGCCATCTTAACAAGTCTGGTGCCGATCCCACTCAAAGGAACACTCGGGGTTTCTATTACAGTTTTGGCTCTACTGAATGCATCAACAGCTGGAAGTCCTTATCATTGTTTACCACTACATAATCAAATCCAAGATTATCAGCGCGGTCATGAAATTCATCCATCTCACAACTTTCAATCTGCATCCCGACCAATACATTTGCACCGGTTTCACCCTGTTGGAGAGAGAAAAGAATGATATCAGGTTTGATAAAATTACTTTTTTTTTTTTATAGGTAAAATAACAATTTATTGAAACAAGAGGTTTGATCTAGTTATTTAACTGAAAACAGGTATATAATTCACCCTATAAACCATTAAGTTTAGGAACAGAAGGTTTTTTATACTAACCTCTCCACGGTAATGGAACAAACTTATATTCCAGCGTGGACTGAAAGAATCCAAGAATTTCATTAGAGCACCAGGCCTCTCCGGAAATACAAACCGACAAAGAACCTCATTTGGAACATTTGATCTGCCTCCCATCTGAAAGAGATCCAAAATGAGTTAATCTAGGTGCTATCATGCGCAGCTACAAGCAGATACTAATATGGGGGAGGGAATTGCTTAAATCTAGTATATGTTGGAACTGAAGCCAGTGACCGATGCACAAGTGTCTCATTGAAGGAAAAAGAGGCACTTGTTTCTCATCCAACAGGTGCAGTTCCAACCGGAAATAGACCTACGTTTGTTTACACAGATGAGATGAGATGAGATGAGTTGAACATTGAATAAAATATTATTTGAAAAAGTTAAATTTTTTATTGTATATTGTGTGGGAGTTTGAGAAAATTGTAATGATTAGATGAGATGGTTAGTGAAAACAAACAAGTATTAATATTTCTTCTTCTTTGGAGCAGTGGAAATATGTCTGATTAGAACCCATCCATTTGGAAAGATTTTCTAAGCCTGCGGTAAAGTTCATGTCTTTTTGTTCAATGGTAAGATATGTCACTGCACCAGTACTTTCACACTGTAAGAAACGTGTCAAAGTACTATCCATGATTCATAAAATAAATTAAAGATTTCAAACCCAAAACTGAAAAACCAACATCCATTCAGAGAATAAATTTACCAAATAACGCAAATGATCTTTAACCAAGTCACTATTTGTGAGATTGTAAGTTTTAAGTTGAGAAGAGTCCATCCGCCTCTGCAGTGCTTCAAGTTCAGAAACCGTGTGAACGCCAACACTGCACACAATATCAAAAGGAATAATCAGATTTTCTAGCTTCTGAAGTTATTATTGATCACTTAATCATCTCTCATAAATCCTAAATAAAGGAACTTGTAAACTGTTGATGATATCCAAACCAAAAATGTCCCCAAATTCCAAAAGATGGACACCAGTAGAAGTTTAGTACTCTATTGAACAAAAACTTACTCAACAAAAAAAGAAATAAACATCAGCAGAAAAGATACTGCATATGTTCATAACTAATATGGATTGACATGAGCTTTACCTGTATAGAACGATAGCCTCTTTATCAGAGTTACACCTATATTTGAATTCAGTGATGTTCATCGATCCCACCTGCCAACTCAACAATTCATTACATGCCATGGACAAGAAAGCTGATCTGCAAGAAAAGTTGATTTGAAGCTATATTGACCTACCAGTTCACAAAAGCATTTGAAACTTCCAGGCTCTTCCGGCATAACAGTTGCAAGCACAGCCTCTTGTTGCCGACCTACATTAGCTAGTTCAGTCACCACCCTCAATTTATCGAAATTCATGTTTGCTCCACTAGTTATTGCTACAACATTTTCCCCCTTGATACCATAATACTTGCAATATGCTTCAGCTCCAGCAAGAGCAAGTGCACCTGCTGGTTCTAAGATGCTTCTTTTCTCCTCAAACATGTCCTGCAACATCAGCAATGATATCATAAGTGTTTAATCTGCCATTATTTTGAGAGTTCAAACTCTCCAAGGAAATACAGTTGAATCAGACAGTTTTATTTACACACTGACGCATAAATATTACTTTGAAACAAAGGAGATTGTCCACAAACATCAAACCAAGAAACTAGCCTCACCTTTATTGAGGCACATATAGCATCACGGCTTACAAGGACTATACCATCTACCAGATCCTGGCATATGCGGAAGGTTTCTTCGCCAACTTCTTTGACAGCTACCCCATCTGCAAAACCTCCAACTTGGTTCAACATCACTCTTTGACCATGATGTAAAGATAGTGCCATTGCATTCGCGTCAGAGGGCTCCACCCCAATAATCTTTACCTGTATAAAGTATAGCAGAAAATTATCCTTGATGGATTGCATTATGTATTAAGAAACACGTAAAGCAAATGCAACATCAGACAGAAAGAAAAGAAGAACAAAGGGAAAAAAAAAAGTTGTTAAGACTTTTTGAAGCCCCTAGAACCCATGCACTTGCCTCAAAACCATTTAATATAAGAATTAAATTCAGTACCAATGCCATTCAAGGACAACAGAAAAATGTTAGTCTGCAATTGGCTCAAATTTTTTTTTTTGGTTCAAATATATAATTATTGGCTCAAAATATATAATTACCATAAAATATACCAAATAAACCTTAAAACTAACACTGCATTCTTGTTAAAAAAACACCGCACAGGAATTCTTAAACAATAATGAATATACCTCAGGACAAACCCTCTTAACATAAGCAGCAATACCAGCTATTAGCCCACCACCCCCAACAGGCACAAAGATTGCATGCAAATGACCTTTCATTTGTCGCACAATTTCCATTCCAACAGTTCCCTGCCCCATGATGACATCTGGGTGATCAAAAGGAGGTACGAATGTACGGCACTCCTCTTTGGCCCGTTTTTTGGCATATGTTTGTGCCTCATCATAAGAATCCCCCACAAGAACAACTGTTGCACCCAGCCTCTCGACAGATTGCCACTGTAAAATGAAGAAACCCATAACTCAATTAATTAACCTTTTTTCTACTGAGAAATTGCATATGCACCCAGCGTGAGTTTTGCACTCATGACTAGACCCTCTGGATTGTTCTTATAAGGGGAGGTAACAACGTTTGAGCAACAGCTAGGGCTCTTTTCTTCTGACGCAACCCTCTAAAAAGCCACATAATTTAAAATGCACCTTGATTTCTGGTGTCGTGACGGGCATAGCAATCACAGCATTGCAACCAAGTCTCTTGGCAGCTAATGCAACCCCTTGAGCATGATTTCCAGCTGATGAGCAGATAACCCCTCTATCCAACTGTTCTTTTGGGATTTTTGCCATCATATTGTAAGCTCCACGCAGCTTGAAAGAGAAAACCTACAAAACCAGTGCGAACAAACCATGAGTATTGAGTGATCTGCATTCCCAAGTCAAACACAGAACTAGCCCATACTGCTGAAAAAAATTTAGAACACAGGAAGCAACTGCCTTCTGATTGTTTCAAATTCTTTCTGGCATGTTAAACAAACAAAATTTCTATTTCAAACTCGGAACCTGGCTTGTTAAACAGACAAAATTTCTATTTCAAACTCGGAACCCAAGTTAGCAACCACGTTTCACCATATAGGCAATGGAACATTTGCCAAAAGACGACGAATAAAAATAAAAGAAAATATCATATGTAACCTACGGGAGTTATACGCACTGCTCCCGTAAATCATAGTCAACACCTGCTTGAATTTAATCAAATAAATAATCCAGTTACATAATCAATATATTTCCACAGCAAACTCTGTCCATCATAGATTCATATATATAGATAATAAACGTATGTGCATGCAATTAAATCATAACTTACAAGGTGGGCTCCTTCCAAAGACAAAATGCCAGAAATTTTTAAAATACGCATAAATATATGCCACATTTGAAGAATCAACCCAGTAATATGCAATAAAAATCGAATTTTGTGGACATTATTCCCAATCCAGCTCTAAAATTCACAGAAAGAAAGCACACAGAAAGGGATCAAAATTAAAAAAATAAATTAAACAAAGAACCTACAGGCTGTAAATCCTCCCGCTTGAGCAAAACCGTGACGCCAAGACGCTCCGAGAGCTTGGGCGCAAGTTGCAACGGTGATTCGATGGCCACGTCATAGACCTTGGACGAGAGTATGTTTGTCAGGTAGCCCATAGCGTCGGTAATATTGTCACCGTCACCGACATTGGGAACCGCACGGACCGGTATGGCGGCCCCGAGGAACCCGGCCGGGTACTGCAGGGAATCGGGAGAGACTTTGATTTTGGGAGAAGGGGAGGAGGGTTGGGTGGAGATGTGTAACGGGTTGTCGCGGGAGGTAACGGCCGTTGAGGAAATCGACGCCGCAGGTTCAGATAGCGTGGCGGCGATGTATGTCTTGACGGCGAGGTCCCTTCTGTTGTTGTGGATCCCAATGAAGGTATGTGGGGCCAAATCCAAACGTTTAGGGCGTAGAAAAGATGACTGGCACGGTGAGAACCGGAAGGCCTCCATAGTTTCGAGGAGAGAGGGAGAGAGAGAGAGCGGCGTTCTGGGTGTTGTAGGCTGCTCAAGAGGAAATTTGTATGTAAAAAGGGGTGGGGGGTTTTTCTTGGGCGCGTATGGAATTAAAATAAATATAAGACCAATCATAAAACGACACTTGTCGTAAGTTGTCTATGGAGTCTGATGCTACAGTACACATGTGAGTCTATTATACGTCGGTCTGGTCGGGGCTGGTCTATGAGCAGTGTTTCTATGCCATTCAAGTTTGGTTTCCCAGTTCAAATTTCACTTTGCTTTCAATTTTAAAATTTTTTTAAATATATTTAAATGTTTTTTAAAAATAAAAAAATATCAATACACTAATAGTCATTTTTTAATCATTAAATAAAAAAATATTAAAAAATAAAATAAGATACATGAGCAATTAAATTGAGAGCAGAAGTTCAGGTGCATAGTATCATTTTTCATAATAATCTTTTCATCATTCTTATACCACAAATCTGTTTTTATTTTTAATTTTTTTTCTTAACAAGTATGTGGTGTAAAGGTTATAAATAGAATAACTTAATTAGTTTAATAGAAATTAAAAAAAAAATTAAAATGGGTGTGATGTGTATACAGAGAGTTGGATGGCAAATTTCTTTGAAATAATTTAAGAAACAATTCTACGTGAAAGTCAATATGACATACCATTTATTCAATAAGGAATTCTACTTATCAGTTACTATTTACTTTCACACTTTATATTTATAATTTTTTTTATAGTGTGTGAAGTATTTTTCATAGGATGTGGAGTATAAATAGTGAATAGTAACTGATGAGAATAATTTTTCTTATTTAAACATATTTGATTTGTAATAAATTTTAATTTTAAATTTTATTTACAAATCCAATCTTGTCATATCAATTAAATGGAGAATTTTTCTTTAAAAAATAATTTGTACAGCTATAAATTTTGCATATTCTCTTTTTTTAAAAATTGATAAATATAAGATTTAGATAAAAAAAAATTATTTTTAATAGTGGCTCTATTATTTTCAAGATAAATAATATTTATAGTCATAGAATCTACAAATTTCATGCATTTCTTTTAAAAAAAAATAGATAGATATATGACCTGCATGAAAAAATAATTTTTTAATGATAAATTTTATTTTTTTAAAATGAATGTATAGAACTTGTATATTCTATAATTGTATCTAATATTATTAATTTTTTAAAAAGAGTACGCGGGATTTACATAAATTAATGCGATATACAATAACAACAATGAAATGAGAAATTGAGAATCAAACCAAAACTTCATTTATTATTAATATCTTTGGATACGTTAACTTCTGTCAGTCATATATTAAACGTGATTGGAAAAAAAAAAAACGTGTAGTTTTTTGTCACATGCAGCGTACATTATTGACCGTTTATTCTAGTCATGCGTGGCACTGGCCAGTGGCCCAAAAATTCAAAGCAGCCATATTCCTCGTGGCCTGCACCATTAACTGCCAGGCACAAAGGATTTGACTCGTGCTTAAAAACTTCAGATTATGAAAACATAGGCAATATCATATGTTAAAAATTAATTTGTTGACCACTCTATTTGACTAAAATTTTTTTTTACTTAATAATTAAAGAAGTGATTTTAAATATATTAATATTAAAAAATATATTTAAAAAAAAATTACTAGACGGTACAGTACATCCAGCAATAAGAATGAGACTGCAGAGTAGCCCACTTTTAGGAAATTCCATCTTTGTTGTATATAAATATGAAACGAGCCCAGACGTTCCAGCCCGTTTAACAACGAAACGGGCCGATAAAAGCCCAACGAGACATACTTGAACACAGCCACCTGATCACACCAGGTTGATGTTAATAATCACAAGTTCCCCATGCAGAAGGAATAAGATTCTCTAACAGTTCTAAGAAAGCAAAAAAGTAAATTGGTATGGAGGGAATTGGAATAGTCAAAAAGCAACAATCCACTATCCCTCTAAACAAAGGAACGCCAAGAAAGCACAAAGGTAAAGAATCTAAAGTCATCCAAGTAATGATATTACATGACCAATATGATCACCGGTGATTATAAGCAACCAGGCAATAAATCATTCTTTTTCAGGTTTGTTGGGTTTTTGTCTTAGATCTTGGGTTCTTCACTAAGATGGAGACTTCATCAAGAGCAGAGGTTATGCAGCCAGCACTCCTCAAAGTTGGTATTTCTTTAGCTATTGTATCCGTGGCTGGGTTTTTCTATGCTAAGATCATGACAAGAAAAGTTACTGTTATTAAAGATTGTCCGTTGGAAACTCCGGTGACTTCTCTCAAAACCATTTCTTATGATGGGTTTGAAGACGAAGATAGCTTCCATACTCTTCCTTCCACATGCGTGCCTTTAATGGAAGATGAAGGATCGACGATCTGGGACTGTGGTAGTCTTGCAAATACATTGCAGGATTCAGAAACAGGGGACGGGGCCAAATCTGAAGAGATTCTAGTCCTAATTAGAAGCAAGATAGGAGATGTAGAAAAGAGGGAATGGGAGCTAGAGAATCAGTTTATTCGTTACCGTGATTTAAAAGAGCAAGAGTCCATGCTTATGGAGCTTAAGAACATGTTGTTGTTGGAGCTGGCCCGTGTTGAGTTCTTGGATAGGGAAATTTCGTCATTGGAGACGGATACAATTATACTCAAGAATTTGGTTGAGCACCATGTGGGAGTTCTTGAGCAGTTAGAAGATTGGAAATCAGAAAATGGGCTGCTTCAAAGGAAGGTAAAGAAACTTTTGAGAAGAACGAGGAAGCAATCACGTGTCATAGGAGAGCAAAATATAAGGATTGAAGCTGGAGAAACAGCAATTTTGGCAAGTTGCGATGCGCTAGAAACAAGGAATGATATCATCAAGAAATTGGAGGACAAAGTTAAAGAGCTACACACAATTATGGACCAAATGCAACAGGAAAAGAATGAACTTTTGAGGAAGATAGATTTGGCAGAAACATCAGCTTCATCAATCTCCAAGGTTTGACCACCTTTCTGCCTTGATGTGAAATGCTTTTGTAAATATATATGTAAATATATATATATATATATGTATGTATGTACGATGTGAACTATTTATCTGTGACTATTGATTCATTGAATTGGGCTTGAAATGTGACAACAAAGTCGCCAGTTTCAACCTCTTATTCCCAGTATAGTTCTCATTTTGCAGATTGAAGGAGAAGGTGTAACACTGGAAACTTACAATCAGCTCGTGAATGAACTGGAACGGCTCAAGAAGGATCGAGAAGCTGAGATTAAGGAAGTGATTTTCTTAAGATGGAGCAACGCATGCTTAAGGCATGAGTTATACAAGAAGAGCCATCCTGAGTCGTCATGTTTTGAGGGTTGCCAAGAAATTGGTTCTCTTTTAGAGCACAATGAGCCTTGCTATGTCGTTGAGAGTGGTCATGACGAACATGCTGCTTTGAAAAGGGGAAAGTTATTCCAAAGGATTAGAAGATGGGTGGAAGGAAGTGGGAAGGCAAAAGGAAAAGTAGAAGAAAAAAATAAGGCAATAAAGTAAGTGCTTTGGAAGTCATAGTGCTTCAGACGCGGCAGAGGAACATCTTCATGCATGCATGCTACAAGGTCTTGCTGCAGTGCATCATGATCACGACATTATGGAATTGTAATATTTATTTGCAAGGCTGCGTTAAAAATTTAAACAACAGCAAGTGTAGAAGAAGCAATATATATGTATATATTTTGCTTATGATGGCTTTTGGCCAATATAATTTTAGAAAATAAATGTATGCAAACCTTTTTTACAAGTCCAGAAACTCAATAAATTTAATTTCTCGAATTTGATCAACTTAATATTTTCATATAAAAGACAAAAAAAAAAAAAAAAAAGTCACATACAATCCAAAGAGAATTATCGCAGATGGATAAAAACAAACGAAGAGTAATTGGTTATTGAAAGGCTTGACATTTATTCTCAAAGGTGAGAAATGAAGACAGTATTGCGTTATAAAGAGGAAACTAGAAGCTTCAGATCAGGAGAAAGAAAAGAAAAGAAAAGAAAAGGTGCCCGCACTTGTCGCCCTAACATGTTTATATTCAGTAACGACTTCATTATGGGCGTCACAATATGTAATACAGAGAGTGAGGGGTGTTAACTTGTTACTAATATTATCATAAAAAAAAAAAAAATTGTTACTAATATTAAGACTCTGTTTCGATGGTGAGGTGAGTTTTGATGAATTGAAATCTTTATAAATAACAACAAGTTGAGATGATAGAATGAGTTTTGTGATGCTCATCTAATATGTGTTTAGATATTAAGATGAGTATAAATATATTTATGAGAAGTTAAAAAAGGTTGTGGGTCTCGCGTGTAAAGAGGTGTTAAATTGAAAAATGTTGTAGGTCCCATGTGAAAAGAGGTTTTGAGTTGAGTGATATTTAGTGATTTAAGAGTTGAATATTTGGATGTTAGATTCAGTTTAAAATTAGACTGAATTAAGGTGTGGTTTGGATAGTGAGATGAGATGTAATGATTTTATATGAAAGTTGAAAGTTACAATATTTTTTTTAATATTATTATTGTTTTGAAATTTGAAAAAATTGAATTGTAAGTTATATGTTATGTATGAATTTGTGAAAATTGTAATAATGAGATGAGATGAGTTAAGATGAAATGAGATAGGTTGAGATAGTTTTGATCTAGGGTAGTGCTAGTGTGTCGTTCAGCTTTGACTGCTGGACATGCTCACTAGTACAAATTTTACTTTTTATTTTTTTTCTTTACATTTTTTTAACATGTTTAAATATTTTAAAAAAATATATATCAATATATTAATAGTCATTTCATTTAAAAAAAATTAAACACATGAGTGATTAAAATTAAGAGTAATGTTATAGAGAAGCCACTGTAGCAGAACATACTTTGCACTCACTGCGTGGCTGCTTCTAGTTGATTGTTCACAATACTCACTTGGAAAGATGTGTGGTTTAGATGATGTCATATCATGTGTATAAAATGAATGGTTCTAATAATAACTTCTATCTATATTTATTCTAAAATTAAGGGACAAAATGAGGCAGCATAGTGGATTATTCTTCGATCTAATATGTTCCAACGTCCAAACGGGGCCAGAAAAAGGTATCTCGATCTCATGGAGTTTCGAAGAGGCAAGACGACACTGGTTCCCTCGTGTGGACGAAATCCATCATGTTATCCCCTCTCTCACCCTCTCAAACAAAAACCAGACCGTTTGGGTTCACACTTCTCTTCTCTAATGGTCTCCCGAACCATTAGCTAATCCGAATGGCACTCTCTCTCTTCCCTTGCCATCACCACTCTCTGGTTCTCATCCGTAGCCCTCTCACCTACTTTCCCATTTTAGGTTCTCTCTCTCTCTCTCTCGTACACACGCACACATACCATTTGCATTGTATGTGGGCTTTGTACAGTATAAGCTAACATTGGTTGGACTTCCACAGAGACAGGGAAGAGACCCTCGAACAGGAACTCGACTGGGTTTCCATGTCGCTGCTCATGCTCTTCCTCCAATGGTGGTGCAGAACCAGCCACGCTATCTGTACAGTATGACGGGAGAAGGGCACTGCTTGGCGCTCTCCTCACAACTGGTTAGTTATTTGCTTGTATGGCTTACTGCTCTACAGTAAAAGTTTAACACCCCCCGCCGCGAAAAAAGTCTTGACAAGGAATTTTTGAATTTGATCATTTGCGTCTTTGTAAATCTGTCTTTACATATAAAGGTGTGCTGACAGATCCTTTGCAATATGAACAGTTTAATTGAAAATTTGGGTCATATGGCTCCCTTTGGTCATTTTGTTTCCTGATAGTCTTGACACCATTATTTGTTATACATTTTTCCTTTTGATGAATTCCCAATTTCTATGTTCATTTGGCTGATTAAACTGAGTCAGTTGCGGGAGTCTATGCCTGTGATGTAGCTGAGGCTGTTAGCACCAGTAGAAGAGCTGTACGTTTCTTTTTCTTCTTTTGTTCCCTATTTTTTCATAATTTATTTTGAGTTAGTAGTTGTTACTAATGGATAGAAGAAAACAAATAAATTCTGCGTCCTTACCGAAAAATCATGCAGTGCTTTTTTTATTTTGCTGCAGCTTAGAGGAGCAAAAGTACCTGAAAGTGAATTTACAACTCTTCCCAATGGTCTGAAGTCAGTAATTCACACCACTTACTTAAAATTGCCTTCTTCCTATATGCATATATTTTCTATCGTTAATAAAGAATAATCTTATTGATGAGAAAAGTATATATATTAGTTTTTTTGCTTTCTTATACTTTTTCTTTCTATACTTTCATGTATGCTGCCTTAAATATGTTACGTGTACTTTCCATGAAATAGCATGCTACATGTAGATGATTGTACCTCCAAAAGGGAATTGTCTGCGTGATACACTTGTATGAAATTTTCTTCTTTGGATCATCGATTTCCACTTTCAGGCATGACTTTGTGTCAGATTTTTTTTTCTCGATTCTTTTTCTAATATATTAAAATATAACAGTTTTAAGTTGTAGCTCATAACTCCCAAGCTTAGGATGGTTTGGTTGGTTACCTTCATTCGTTCCTAGAAGTTGCATTGCAGTTTTCAGATGCAAATATAAACTGAAATTATTTTGGTAATATCTTTCAGGTACTATGATTTGAAGGTTGGGGGTGGAGTTGAGGCTGTGAAGGGATCTCGGGTTGCAGTACGGTTGTGCCTGCTTAAATTTTAGTATTTTACATATACGTATAATGCTTCTTCCTAGAACATACTGAGACTTCCCCATATCATATGTTAAAAACAACCAATTGAAGCTGTGATGCATGTGCACGATACCCATAAGAATTTTATAACTGTTCCATTAATAACTCATACAATTTGTCTCTAATAGATGTTGCTTCATGCTTGTTAATAATTACTGACTTTGACATTATATGGTCCTGTTTCGTAGACTTGTATATATTAATAATCCTGGTTTTACAGATGTGAAATGGAAATATCTTGAAATTACTGTTAATTTATTTTTATAAAGAACGTTCGATGGGAGCACTTAGGGAGTTTTTCTTTAGTACTTTATGTTTTTGGGCTAAAGCTCTTGTATTGAATGGAGATCATCTTCATGATTTGCTTTTAGCCCATTCTAGTTCCTAGCTTGTATTTAGGCGTTTTCTCTTGTATACTTCCTATGTACTTGGGCTCTGCCTATTTACTAGTCAATAAAATTTTCATATTACTTATAAAAAAATATATACTTTTTATATACCATATAAGTATAGAAAGTTTTCAATATTGGACGTTTGGAATGATTTGAGTAGGTTTCCTTTTTCAGCCACATAACTGATCCAGATGTTGTATCTTGTATATTCAAGCGAATTCTCACCTTAAGAATGTTGATTGTTGAGAGCCCTAACTGAAAACAAACAGAGAAATTTTGGATTTTTGGTTTCCATCTGAATGTCAACAAATGTAAGTAGGTCTGTGGGAAGGAATTGGAGATATTTTCCATTTTCCTTTGGAATTTCGAGAGCTTAAAAAGGCATATATGATATATCTAATATAAATGGGCTAATTTCATCACTTTTGTGAAGCTGTCAAAGTACAACTGCCTACTGAAAATTAAAGCAAACCACATATGGATTTTGGGTATCAAGAAAAGCCAGAAACTTGCAATATTCAAAGTTGCACATCTTTTTGAAGTGTTGAGTATTTAGGTTGCACTCATATTTTGTAAGATACGCCCTTATTACACACATTCACATGTATCTGAATTATAACCATGTATAGTGTTTCGGATACATATCTGTTAACTTGTGAAAGTACATTATAATTTATTGATGTTTATTCATGTTGTAGGTTCACTACGTTGCGAAATGGAAAGGCATCACTTTTATGACTAGTAGACAAGGACTGGGTGTTGGAGGAGGAACGGTAAGATAATAATGGTGCCACTTTCCACAAAATTACTATGTACTCCGTTGTTATAAATTGCTTTTGAAGTATATAGAAAGAATCAACTATGAATGCACATGCATTGGCATCCCAATAACCTGGATTAACAGTTCCAACCACTTTTGGCCAGAAATGGCATTCAAAATGATGTCTCATTATCCAAGTAATTGCTTTAGGTGAAGTGGTTTTTTCTCAAGAGAGTTATCTAGTCCCTCTCTTCCATAATGCATACAATTAGGCTGGGAAAGAAACACTTCATATTATCTTCCTTTAGTATTCTATACTGCATGACCGACAAATACACTCATAAGGACGGAAAACCTATAAATGTTTTCTATATCTAACCAACACGTGCACTCATAACAGTGCTCTATTTTGTTGAGCTTATATATAGTGGAAAATCTTCAAGACGTTATTTCAGACCAGAAAGTGAGCCTTCAATCACCCTTATTCATAAGCATATGTATGAAAAACTTTAGTAATTCAGTTGAAGTGCTAAGACACTTGAATTTTCTCCTTGTATGGTGCTGCCACTGTTTATTAACTCTTCCCACTTAAATCTTTTTTCAATAAAATGAGTGAAAACCCTTTCACCTGTCCTTTAGATCTTTCTGATCGCACCAAGCAACCATACTACTAGGTATCCCATGGTTTGACGCTTTTCCTTTTGATTACAGTTAACTTTTTTTAACATACATGGGAAAAGGTTGTCTAGCAACATAGTCTATGCAACTATGCAATCTGCACCCACCCAGATCTGCTACACTGCGATCTTGAAGTTTTAGATGTCTTTTGTCCGCCTGCATGTGCGCTTGTCTCACAAGATTGTTATATATTCACATATTTCCAAGTGGTTTCCAACACAAGTTCAAAGTTATAAATCCCACGTCTTCCCTGTTTCGGTCTTCTTAACCATGAATAAACTTTGCTTCTTGTTTAATGTTGATATACTTGAATTGCTGCAGCCATATGGATTTGATGTAGGCCAATCTGAGAGGGGAACAGTGCTTAAAGGACTGGATCTAGGTGTACAGGGCATGCGGGTTGGAGGCCAGGTGAGATCAGTTTCTGGCCTGAAATTTCCTTACTTTATCTCTGAACTTTTGTAGCATAACTTTAAATATTCAGAAGTATGTATGTGATTCCTTGCTAGTGATTGGTTTTGAGCCTCAAGTAGGTCCACTATTCTAAACTGATTTACTATAAAGAGGGTATAAACCTATATAGTCTGAAGATCTTTTTTTTTTATCTCATTTTTTTTAATACAATGATATTGTATTAGTAAGAGTTTTAGGGTTGAGATTACTATCCCTCCTAATTGGTGGCATTTACCGGTCTTAGAGATTTGTGGGTGGAAGCTTCATGCCTGTATTTCATTAAATTTGAGCTTACTTCAATAATTGCAATGAGGGCAATACATTTGATTGGTTGAGGATAGTGTTCAACTAGCTGGGTCTCAGTTATAGACTATATCAGGTGTTTGATCATTTATTTGTATGCAGCGATTACTAATTGTTCCTCCTGAGCTAGCTTATGGAAGCAAAGGAGTCCAGGAAATCCCACCCAATGCAACAATAGAGGTAAATTGTTTTTATCTCTTTCCCAATATTATTAATGTGAAGATTGGGAGCAAAGTTAAGTGTTGGCTTGAACTCGCATGATCTAGTACTGTATTTTGAATGTATATGAGATAGACGCATCATCTTTGACAGAACCTTTGACTTGCTGTCGTAATAGAGTGTGATTAAATCTACTGTGGTTGGATCATCACACCTTGTATACCTTGGAATTAATTCCAATCTATCACCATAGCTGTTATTCCCCGATTGATTTTAGTCCTTTCAACTTATTTTTGTTCCTTTATGGTCCCATTTCTATTTAAATCTTTACTGTTTCATATCTTCATTGGATTGCAGTTGGATGTTGAACTACTGGCCATTAAACAAAGCCCATTTGGGTAAGTAATGGGTAGAAGCATAAATCCTGGCCTTCAGGTCTTCTATATATATACTGCAATTCCCTGATGGTTGATTTCACTTATATATTACCTTCTTATGCAGGTCTCCTGTTAAAATTGTTGAGGGTTAATGGAATGAGTAATGATACTCACACAACACGTCCTGCTGCTGCAGTCATGTTGGTTTGTTGTATGGATGACTGAAGAGAAGGATCCCTCGTATGGCGGTTTCTGTAAATTGTGAACCTGCAATTACATGTGTCTCAGAATTCATCCCAAGTCCCGTTATTTTCTGATAATTTATTTTCTTTTGATTTATTTGTAAGTACATGAGATATAAAAACTTTTCCTCGTGGAATACATAATAAAATAGCAAGGGGGGGAGAATATAGAAATTGGTCAGAAAGCTTTCGTTTCTTTCCCTACAGAGGATAGCAAAAAATCTAGAAGATGCGTAAAAATACGAGTACTGTAAGGTAACTGTTGGGCGAATGACGATCAATATATGTATTATTTCTCTTTCGCTTTGGAGATATTTTCTTAGAGGTTGGACAAGTTGATCATTATATGTTAAAAGAGAGAGAGATTTATGTTCACAAATAATCTTAGCTTGTAGTCTTTTTGTGCATGTCTTGCGCTATGTCTAGTGTATTGTCCACAATACATGATAGTTTATTAAGGGGCAGAACATTAATGAGATCTTGAAAGAAGTGCAAGTTTGAGGGCCATTATGCTGTGGAATTCCTCCTTCCAATTTTTTAATCAAAACAGTTTGTCCATTTTCATTATTTGTTGGCTCAACTACATCAAAAAGATGAGTCAAATCTGGGAAACCCTTAGTTAGCACTGAGGCCCTTCTCTGCTAAAAGCTTTCCTAGACTACTAAAGATAGTCATGCGCCCTTCTGAACACCATTCAAGAGGAATCCACCACTCCTATAAACGCCAAAGATTAAGTTTCATGGTTTTTTGACATAGATTCTTTCACCCACTTTATTCCTTTGCCATAGCCTTATATATGTACCCCTAGCTTCCTTCCTCTCTTGTACCATAATCTTTTTCTTCTCCTAGCACATGCAAAATGAGCACTAAACCAAGCACAATACCCGGCTTGTTTTTTTGCAATATCCTCCTGGTTTTTCTTCTCAGTCTTCAATGTTCTTCTCAGAAGTCCTGTTCCAATTGTGGCTCCATTGAAATCCCATATCCTCTAAGCACAAACCCCAATTGCGGTGACCCGGATTACTCTCTCCGTTGTGATCCCCACTCTCAGAAACTCTATTTTGTTGCCCTTAATGGAAGTTCTTATGCTGTAGTCAGCATCATGGCTGCATCTCAACGCATGGTGGTGCAACCATCAGCGTGGCTGCCTGACAGATGTGTCACTCAAGACATGCTGGTGAGTGAGGGCCTCTGGTTGAACCAATCTCTCCCTTTTAAAATAACTTCATCCAACACCATCTTCCTCTTCAACTGCTCCCCCCGTCTTTTCGTATCTCCTCTCAATTGCACTACTTCTAGCCTTTGTCACCGTTTCTTGGAGAGTTCGGGACAAATTGACAAAAATCGAGCGCTTCAATGTGCAAGCGGTCTTGACCCTTGTTGCACCTTTATTGCGGGTGGGACGCCTTCAGCATACAAGATAAGGCTTCATAGTTCAGGTTGTAGAGCCTTCAGAAGCATCCTTCATCTGGATCCTGAGAAGCCTGCAAGCCAATGGGAAGAGGGGTTGGAAATTCAATGGGCTCCCCCACCGGAACCGGTTTGTAAATCACAGCTTGATTGCTCCGGGGCTTCCAAGTGTTCAGCTGCTGGTTTAAATGGCAAACTCCGGTGCCTTTGCAATAAGGGATACCTCTGGGACCATGGTCTTGGAACTTGCTCGAGAACGAAGAAGAATATTAAGGCTGGCCTCAGCTTAAAGGTCTCCATAGGGATAATCTCCTTTTTCTCTCTAGCACTAGTCATGACCGCTGTCACCGTAAGAAGATCTTGCAGACGTCTCTCGAACCAGGCAAAAATGGCCAAAGCTAGAGAGAAGATGTTAAAATCGAGCAATGGTGGCAAATCTGCCAGAATGTTTCACTTAAAAGAGATGAAGAAAGCAACAAAAAACTTCTCCAAAGACAGAGTTTTAGGTAGTGGTGGTTTCGGGGAAGTCTACCAAGGTGAGCTTCAAGATGGGACAGTTGTGGCCGTTAAGTCAGCTAGAGTGGGCAACATCAAAAGCACGGAACAAATTCTGAATGAAGTTGGGATACTTTCTCAAGTCAATCACAAGAACCTTGTCAGACTCTTGGGTTGTTGCGTGGAAGGGGAGCAGCCCTTAATGATCTACGAGTTCATCTCAAATGGGACCCTCCATGACCATCTACACGGTAAGTTTTCCACTCTCCTGGACTGGAAAACGAGGCTAAGAATTGCTTTACAAACTGCTGAAGCATTGGCTTATTTACATACTGCGGCATACACTCCCATCTACCATCGCGATGTCAAGTCCACAAATATTCTATTAGATGACGACTTCAATGCAAAAGTTGCAGATTTCGGGCTCTCCAGATTGGCTGACCCAGGGCTGAGCCATGTATCGACCTGTGCTCAGGGAACATTGGGGTACCTGGACCCTGAGTACTATCGCAACTACCAGTTAACTGATAAAAGTGATGTTTACAGTTATGGGGTCGTGTTGCTTGAGCTTCTGACCTCCCAGAAGGCCATCGACTTCTCGCGTGATCAAGATGATGTGAATTTAGCCACTTACGTGGGCCAAAGGGCCAACACTGGCGCAAGCATGGAAGTTGTGGATCAGCGGCTTCTTGGCAAGGAGCCCACGGGCGATCCACTGACAAGCATAAAGCTCTTCTTAGAGCTTGCACTTTCCTGTCTCAGAGAGAAGAAGGGAGATAGGCCAGGAATGAAGGATGTTGTTCAAGAACTGCAGTGCATAATCCAAATCGTTGATCAGGAACAGGTAATTACTAATGATGTTACTGTCGACAGTACATGAATGTATATTTATTTGGAGTATTTGACTGTCAAATATGTTTATTATGTGGATGCATATAATCTTTGAATATTCATGTTGCAAAGTTAAAGGTGGTGGAAACAATTCCAAGAGGAGGCCGATTAAAGTGATTCCAAGGTTCGATGGATTTGAATGAAAGGAAAGACATAAAGCAGGAAAGATTGGGATCAGATGCTTACTTACTTTCCACAGAAAGTGTGAAATGTTCCACAAGACATGGACTTGGAGTTATGGGGTTATTGGAATCAAATAGGGCGTACCATGATTGTTTCTCTGGGGAAAAAGCAAACCAACTTTTCAAAATGGAGAAAGCAATTACAGATATGTTTTGAATTTGAAAATCAGAACCGTCAAAAAATGGAATGCATTGCTTTGAAGTAATTAGTAATGGGTGCTTTATGTGTATCACGTGAATCATGATGCAAATCAAAATCAAGTTGTATAATATTGTTTATTGCACCATATATATTCTCGCCCCTCCACAAACTAATTCATTGGAGTGAGTTTGTAAAGCAAAAATATAAATATAAAAAGAAAGTAGTTGGCTTCATAATAAATACAGATTACAATCAATCAATTACTTGACTTAGGTAACTTTCAAGAGAGTTCCAAAACCATGCATGTTGGGCAGAGAGCTGGATGTTAAAAACTCATTCCAACAAGCTTTTTTCTGGGCAGAAGGCTTGAATTAATGTTCGAGCAGATGGGTTTTGAAGTAAAAGAGTGGTGGGTGACAGAAAGGTTTTTTTTTTTACATATCCTTTTTGAAGTTGGATCCATGCGTTTTGTTCTCTAAATTCCGTATTTATTCACTTTTGTCAAAGTGATTGTGTGGTATTTGCGCACTCATGACTGTAACTATCATTTCTCTTATTATATTGAAGTATTTTGAGAATATTCAACTACTGTTAATTATTTTCACTATTATTCACAAAATATCTAAGATCACCTTACTACCCAAATGCAACAGCCACGTTAACATGACAATATAATGAAATTGTAACCGGAGTGTGAAAAACCAAGTAAAAAAGTGGGAAAGGAATGATACTAGTACACTAGTAGATCTAATGGAGGAGGAAGAGAGACGTGCTGATTGAATGGCATATCCCAAAAAACGAGAGTACTGTAATACAAATGTGAGGAAATTTAGGATGTAATTCTTTGTGAGTGGGCAGTACTGGAGGGAGTTATGGGGGAGGCGAATAAAGATGGAAAGTAGTGACTTTAGTCAAAAGAAAGGGTGATTACTTGTGGTGGTGTTTATCGTAATCATCGTGGTTTTTATGGGCATCATAGGAAATTTTTAATGCACTGCTTTCTGCTTCCAAAGGTAGAACTTGAGCCCATCTCAACATAAGGAGGCAGAGAAATTATCAAATCCCTCCAATACTAACAGAAAATTAAAAAAAAACCAGCATGATAACACAGTATTACCAATAAAAGCATGCTACTACTACAGTATGAGTTCTCTATAACATGCATGAATGTTCTTAAAAAGATAGAAACATGCAAAAAAACCTAAGTTCTCCGCAGGCCTGAGATATAGAAGATCCACTCGTGTATTAGTATCAAAAATTCTGCTCTACCAGAGTTTTAGCCGCAGCGTTTCCTATAACCTTCCAAAATGTATCATTTCCAAAGGCAGTGGCCTTTATCAATTAACTGCAACCTCAGCAGATAGATAACTGGGATGCAGGGCATCCTGACCAGATACTTTGGTCTTGGAGTACTTGAGAACTTGCACAGCCTCTTCCACTTTGGCTGCTAGAGACTCTGGCGACTCCAACAAAAGCAGCAGTTCTGAGTTGTCCATCTCCAAAAGCATCCCCGTAATCTTTGCAGCAAGGTCAGGCTGCACACACACAAAAAATATATATATTAGTGTCAAGCAATTGAGTTCATTTGACGGTACGGGGTTTCATCTGAAAAAACATTAAAATGACGGTGCTGCTGCTTAAAATATTTAAAAATTCAAGCAAACCTCCTGAGGAAGTTTGTGGTAACTGTTCCTTTGTAAATTATCCACGAAAATCCTCATATTACCACGAAAAATGACTCAGAAAACTCCCATAAAATATACTTAAAAGGCGTTAATATGGTTCTTGCAGTACCTTGTGTTTCTGAACAAGAGGGTAGAGACGCTCGCCAAGTATCTGCTTCTGCTGCTCAGGGGAAGCAGCAGCAAGCATGCTACTCAGCATCTCTGATCCCTGTGGCCCAACTCCAACAGAATTAGTAGCAGTAGATGAAACTCCAAATCCTTTATTTATCTCACGTTGACGACCATATGGCTCGTACTTAACCTGGCCAGCACGCTGCAGTGCATCAACCTGGCCAGCACGCTGCAGTGCATCCTTACAAAGATCAGCACATATGTGGCACATTTGTCATAGTAAACTGAAAACTGTAATTAAAAAAAAAAAAAACAGAGAGAGAGAGAATAGGCAGGAGGGAATATAGGGATTCCTCCCTAGCAAAGCCTTCCATATCAATCTTAGATTTTGACTTCAATAGTGCATGAAGAGATTATCATTAGCACATCTCGAAAAAGTGTTCACCAAGAAGTCAATTTCTCTAAGATATTGGAATGCTTATGGGAGGTAGACAGCAAAAATTTTAGGAACAGTTGCAGACCTCATAGTATTGTGGAATGCATGGGCTTCATATAGAAATAAAGCAAAAGCATATATCTTCAGCATATGAAATAAGGCTGAAATGAAATATTTGTGTGAAGACAGCAAGAATACCTGCTGATTGAATGAATCTTTTGAGTAAGTCACTGATTGTGGTATATATGGAAGAGAGTGACCACCACCCTGTGGAGGCATATGCCCATTCATCCTGCCACGGTTGTGCCTATTTTGCCTTTGAGTGTTAGGAACCTGCAAAAGAAAATTAAATGAACATAAGCGTGCCAAGCATGAGTGGAAAACTAATTCCAATAACATAACTGTAATACTCAAAAAATCTTCACAACCTCCTAACACTCCACACTCCACATTATTTTTAATTTTTATTATTTTTTTCTTTTATTAAATATTTATTATATGAATAATGAATAAAAAATTTGAGATAATTTAAAAAGAATAAACTCAAAAAAAAAATTAAAAATATTAAAAATTTAAAAAAATTTAAAAAAATGTGGAGTGTGGAGTGTGGAGTGTGGTGGAGGTTGTGTAGCAAAGTTTTTTTTTTTTTACTCTCCAAGGATTATCCACAATTTGAAACACTACATTGGTTTAAATGCCACAAAAATATACATTTGGAGAAAACATTGGTATGTTGTTAAGCAGATAGGAACTTACAACTGGAACTGGGGATGGTTGAAAGACTGGTCTGGTTGGAGGTGCAAAGCCATTAGCCCTCCATCCGGGCCTCAAACCCAGAGGCTGATACATCATAGCATGCTGAGGAGCCACTTGTGAGACAACGCCAGGAGGAGCCGTATAGTAGTAAGGAGGATATCCACTCGGGACAACAGTAGTTGAATGCCCCGCTAGTCCTGCCATATGATGGGCATACTGAAGCTGCAGTTGTGCTTGTCTATCCTCTTTCCTTTGAGCAATAGCCACATATAGTGGCTTCCCATGAAACATGTATCCTGTGAGACACCAAAGGACAACATAATCAGCTACCTGAAGAGTGAAACATGCCTAGTGAACAAATAATAAAACCTTGCATAGCACCATAGGTAAGCGAATTTGAATAGCAATCTCCAGTAGTAACCATAAGGTTTCTGAATTTAGTTCTCTCAAATTCTAATATATTCATGCAACATGTCAAAATTTCCGCCAAATTGTAAAATGTGTAGCCTAATTATAAATTGGAAGCGCCTCTGTTGTCTGAATCTCACTTTTGAAACTTAAAATTTTCAAGTGCTACAGCTAATGTACCAAACAATATATGGATACATAGATCTCAACTTAGAGAGCATCTCCAGGAAGAAAAAGAAAACTGCAAGACCAGGATTTCTTTTCAAGAAACATCACTAAAAGCATCACCAAGAAAAATAAAATTGAGTTAAATAATGCAATAGTCTATGCTATATGAAATTACTGAGCATTAATTTATATGTTAATCTCAGTTCAAGTATCAGCAGCTTTGCAAATTAAAAAACTTTTTTGTTTATCTGACCATTCAAAAAACAACTTATATAACCGATAGAATAATAAGTAATAAGTAGGCAATGCAAAATGACAATGCATTATTGCACGCTTCATCTGTAACAGGCACATAGCATCATAACGTTCATGTCAAGCAGATACACTTTTCAAAAATTATAAGTAGGCACTAGGCCCAACAGACATAAATCTTTAAGCATAATCTTTAAGCATAAGTGCATTGATTTAATTAAAGACATTCTGTAATATTTCACTCCGAGAACAAAAAACTAGTATAAATCCATTGCAAGAAAGAAATGTGGGTTAAATAGTAAATATCATCTATTCCCAAGCCATGACCCAAAAACAATAAATGATTAAACTGGACGAGTACGAGCATAAAGAAGCCAATCCAACTGGGTTAACTTGTTTGGACTCAGCTCCTCTGTTCCACCATGCATACTAATTAAGTTGCTTTGAGCCACAGTGACAAAACAGCCTAGGCAACATCAGACATTCAGATTGTGCAGATGATGCTGAACTAGTTTATAGGGTATAATATCTATAACAAGCTACTTAATTCCTAACGAACCCCTTGGGTGACAACCCTTCCGATTCCTATTGACATGAGTACATTTTCAGTTCATTTAAGTTTTACAAGGAATTAAAAAACAAGAGAGATGTTTCAGTTCCTCCACCTAAAGGTTCACTTGAGCATGTGAACGTGAAACTGTTGCTAGAGAGTACATGATATAATCATGCGAGTTAACTTTCAAAATCATCAAAGAACATGCACAAATGTTTGTATTCTGATTTCTTAGGGGCCATCATTCAAAACACCCATTTGGATACTGAAACTGAACGATTTTACCACACTAAAGTTGGCCTTCTAAAAATGTAACACATAAAAGCTCTCCAAGTTAT
This sequence comes from Juglans mandshurica, assembly GCA_022457165.1. NCBI lineage: Eukaryota > Viridiplantae > Streptophyta > Magnoliopsida > Fagales > Juglandaceae > Juglans > Juglans mandshurica. The sequence goes on from CM039626.1 coordinate 33,697,973, forward strand.
CAACTAACCATGAAAACTGCTCACAGCTTTATTGGCCTCCTCAGGGGTGGAAAAGCAGACAAATCCAAACCCTTTATTTATTCCCTTGTCATCTCGCATAAGTTTTGCAGAAGTAATTGTGCCACACTGACTGAAGTGTTCTCGCAGCTCCTCATCAGTGACATCATCATCAATATTCTTCACATAGACATTTAAGCCCTACAAGTTTTTTTTTTTAAAAGAAAAAACAGAGATATAAACTGAATAGACAAGAAAAAACAGACAAATCTAGGGAGAGGAATGGGCCTCTAACTACCTTGTACTTAATGATCTGCTCTTTACGTTTCTCCTCAAACTGATGACGTAAAATTTGCTCGCGCTCTGCTTTCTTCTGTGCCCTTGCTACATAGAGAACTTTTGAACCTAGTACATATAAGTTATAAACAACGTGGCAGAATTTCAGAATCAGGCAACCCATTGCCAATCACAAGTTATAAAGGAAAACATAACCTACCAAGTTGCGATCCATTCATCTGTTCCATTGCTTGTCTTGCATCATCTGGGTTATCGAAGTTTACAAAGCCAAAACCTCTGGAAGTCCCTTTGTCTTCCTTTGATATAACCAAACTAGCAATTTTCCCAAACTTGGAGAACTTCTCCCGCAGAACCTCTTCCGTGACATCTAAATCCAAATTCTTTATGTACAAATTTGTATATTTAACATCAACGCTGGGCAAAATCCTATCACTCCTTTTGACAAACTTTGAAGCATATCTGAGCCATGGATGTAATTTTGAAAAATTAAATATCTATTAGACCAAAGAAGAAGGCAGAATAAACAAAAAGAATACATATAATATATGCTTACATGCACACACGCTCATGCACATAATTTTTTAAGTAAAAATTATTAGTATATAAAAGAAGCATATGGATAATCATGAGAAAGAGCTGAACATACATCTGCTTCTCTCCAACAGTAGAGCCATTTAGCTTCTCTATAGCATCATTTGCAGATTCCTCAGACTCAAATTGAACAAAGCCATACCCTTTACTCTTCCCATCCTCGGACATGGCAACTTTACAGGACAAAACATTCCCAAATTTCTGAAACATATCCTGAAGCCCAGAATTATCAATTGATTCATCCAAGTTCTGCAAAAAAACCAAATATCTTTCAGTAAGAGTCCAAATCAGAAAGAAATGAAGTAACTAGCATGATCTGTCTTGATCGTATGATGTCAAAAACAAAACAGATACCTTAACAAACACATTCCCTTTTCCACTTCTTCTTGCATCTGGATCACGATGCGACCACATGACCCTTATCACTTTTCCATTTAAGGCAGTGTGATTCTTTACTTCGATAGCGTGAGTTGCTACATGAACAAGAAGAGGTCAAAACCAAAAAAAATGAAAATTAAACTTTAAAGAATGCATGTGATATAATCACAAAAGAAAAGCTAACATAACCATGGAGAAAGATCTCCCCCTCACCATCAAAGTTAATCAAAGCTCTTTTTAAAAACTCCACAAGAATATTCAAAACATCGATTTTGTTATAGACTTGAAACCTTTTGGTAAGACAACTAAAAAACCCAGTAAAGAAGGTAAAATCAGCAGGGCAATCACATGGGTTAACACCATAAACCTTAAATTCGTATAATATCCAAAGATGGGAGTGTATTGGGTATATCCAACGTTTCTTTCCCTACGTTCATTATGATTGTGCTCTCAACTACAAAAGCCTAATAATCTTCCAAAATTCAATCAAGTAAAATCTTGTTTTTTTATCCAAACAAGAAAAACCTTTTTTTGATAAGTTAATTGTCCACTGGGTGTATGCAAGAGAAAACAACTAGTTGGGATGCAAAAAGAAAAAAAAAAGAAAGATAAACCCATCTAGCCCAAGCCCAAAGACGCGCCTGCCCCAAACCACCACCAGTGCACCAAGCCAGCAAGCCTATCCCACCAAATAAGATTTTTTTTTTTTTTTTTAGTTCCTTTCCTACAGTTTCCATGTAGGCAAACAGAGAAGTTTCGTTATTTATACTATATGCAGATACAAAGAAACACACTCTAGTTTTATTTCAATAAAAAAACAGTTTCTTGCAAGACAAGAACACCTAGCATTTTCTCAAAAAACCAACGTTCAAGATCCCATTATAGCATCGAATAAACACAAGCAAAGGGTAACCGACTTTTTCGTAACCTCACTAAAGCATTCCAAATTCCCTTTCTTCTCCAGCACAATCCCGGAACCAAACAGACCAGAATAAAAATGGAAAAAGATTAAAAATAGAAACCAAAAGAAAAAGGGCTTGCAGCATTGTGGATATATATTCTGATAGTGATACCGTCATTGGGATTAACAAAGTTGACGTAGGCGTAGCAGAGCGACCTCCCCGATGAAGAATCCCTGCAGACCCGCACGGAAGCGAGGGACTTGAACTCGGAGAAGGCGTCGAAGAGCTGGCCATCCGTCACGTTCGGGTGGAGGTCCCCCAGGTACAGCGACGCCAGAGGTGCGTTCACGGCCGGAGACACCGCCATTGTTGCAGTTACCTATTAATGACAAGGAAAGGATACCGTCAAGAGTTCAAGTGGCGGTTCGGGTCCGGTCTCTTGGATTATATACGATCGAGTAAACCCAGCTTAATTTGTGAGTGGGGAAAGAAACGAAGAGAAAAGGAAGGAAAGTGCAGTTTTGGGAGAGAGAGAGAGAGACGGAGAAGAGAGTGTGATTGATATGGAGATTCAAAGACAGAGAGAAGAGGGAGGGAGGGAGAGAGAGGTGGGAGTGGTGTTGTGTGGGAGGATTTTGCATGGACGCAAGGAGGTCGAGCCGTTCGCTATAAGTATAAGGATGCGTAAGGCTGGGCCGAGCGTCACGCGTATACGTAGCGCGTGTTTAAAACCTTCCGTTTGTTGATTAAGAAGTTACGTTCTTGTTACTAGAGGATTTATTATTATTATTATTATTTTGGATTTCTATGTTTTTTAGTTACGTTCTTGTCATCAGCAATTAGACGACTAATTAGAAACAAAACGGAACTCTGAAATTCAACAGCACGTGTGAACTAATAGATAGAGATTAAAGAGACTGCTTCAAAAGCTTTGCATAAAAACAGTTGTTATTAATTATAATTTATTTCACAGCCAGAAGTTGTAGCGAAAGGATAGCCCCTTTTTGTGGGTTAACTAATCTTATCTTTATCGAATAAAAACTCTTTTTGTTTTTTGTTTTTTAAGATAATTTAGATTTTCATTTTAAATCAAATATTTTCAAAATTCAAACAATCCCTATCTTTATCGAGTGACTAACTTTTGAGTAATAAGAGGTGTTTGGAAAATGCTAACATTTAAATTTGACATCTCATTTTGACATTTCTTTTATTTTAATTTTTTTTTACTTAATGATTAAGAAAGTAAGTGTATTGATTTTTTTTTATATTTTTTAAAATATTTTTAAATGATAAAAAAATTAGGAAAAAATAAAAAGGCCAATTTGACCCAACAATTAATTGGAGCAGTGCTACTTAGACGGCAGAGTAGCACCGCTCTAAGAGTGTTAGGTAATGCATGAACAGCAGGAGTAGACAGTGAGAATATAAATATCAACATTGTTGACACTACTAAAACACTCACAATTGATTCTTCATCATATCTTTTAAAATACATTATTAAAACTCACTTTTTCAATTTTACATAATGACTTTTACAATATACTATACATCAACTTATCTATTTTTTATTTATATCATTTAAATACTATATTTTTAAATATTTTTTATTCATTTCAAATATTTTCTCTAAACTATCAATGATATACTCATATCTTTTGATATTTATAATATCTTCATATACAAAATGTCATATAATTATTTTTTTTATTTTAAATTAATCTAAATTTATAAGCTAAACCAAAATATAAATTAATTCAATAAATAAAAAGAAGAGATTATATAATGAAATTAATCCAAATTAAAGAGTCATTTCTTTCCAATTGAGGATATACATATATATATATTTGATTTTTTTGTATAATTTGTAGCAATTCTAATATATATATATATATATATATATATATATAATATTAAAATTAACGTGGCTGAGGAGAGTATAGGAGACACGTAAGTATATTTGATATTAAAATTTAAAAAATGATTTACACATAACATTTTATATAATTCTGTTTTAAATGAGAAGTATTTTTATAAAATATCTTCTAAAAGTAATATTATTTTATAAAAATATTCTTATTTTATAATATTATTATACAATATATTGTGTGTATATCATTCCTCTTAAAATTAACGTTGGAGGTGCAGAGTGCGTGGGAGTGCTCTTTTAGAAATAAGGGTTTTACGTAACCCGTCGGGAGTGCTCTTGTACTAAACAAGAAAAAGTTGGGGAAAATGATGACCTGCCTGCCACTTGAAGTCCGCAGCTCATTAACAAAAAACTCGCAGTTACACTGAATTTTCTTTTTATTTCCAATGGTACATGAACAAGAACAAGACTAGTACATGATGATTTACAATTCTGGCAAAGCTAAAAAAAAAAAAATGGTTACAGAAGAAATTTCCCATCAGACGAAATTTTCCTGGCATTCACAACTTGAGCTGACGTACGGTTACAGAAGCAGCTGCCTTCCCAATCCAAATAATAGCACCAAAGCCTCACCTATCACTATAAATAAGAATTGGCCCAACCAATACCCCTTTGAACAAAGACAAAACTAAAACTCCAAGGTTTAAATTACAAAAATTCTAACTGCTTCAACACTAACATGTGCAATAGGACACCCATGATGCCCAAAGGTAGCAGTTCAAAGAGCATATCTCTCGACGAGTTGCTCGTGCTCAGCTGCCCTGCATTCAGAAACTCCTTGCCAGAAGTTACCGAGACATTTACGGACGATGAACCTGAAAATTAACAGGTTAGTATTTGTGACATACGAAACTTGGTCAAAGTTATTTCTTGGGCACAAAAGGGAAAGAAAGAGGAAACAAGTGTTAATGATCAACTGAACTTACAATCGTAGTTAGCCCATCCAATTCGTTGATGATCTAGATCATACACAATGATCTTATCTTTAAGAACAAGATCTGTAAATTGAAGAAAACAAACAAGACTTTTAAACTAATTGTTATGACAGTAGAGTGAAGCAACGCAAGGTCTGGTGAACAATTGCATCATTGTAAGAAACAATTTCTAAGTACTCAGCAGACACCCGAACAACTAATGATACCTTAGATTTAGAAAAACATACAATTGTTCTTCTACCACACAACAAATAAAGGCAGACACGGTGACTTGACGACACAGGTTGTAAAAGCAAGTGGAACAGACTATTGCAAAAATTAGAAACATGGACAAATAACAAATTAAGTAAACAAAAGCATAATATCGACTAACTACATTCCAGCTGAAAAATCTTGAGACTGACGCTATTTTTCATCTTAAATGTTGCCATCCTTAACTACGCTTTTGATATGGCACATTTTAAGTGGATATGCCAATCACTTACATAACACCCATCTAAAATATGCCACGACAGGCGTGACTGAAGAACGACATTTGTCAATTTTTAATACACAAGAAACTCCAAATGACATCTAACATCTTTCCATGCTACTGTGCATTCATATACATGAGGCAGCCATAAATGTGTCTACATATGAATATCACAAGCCAGTATAACACTACTGTTGACTCCAGGGAAAAAAAAAGAAAAAAAAAGAACACACATGCTTGGCAAAACAGCACCATGGTACAGTTAATTCTACTAAAAAATCTTTAACCATACTGTGCTGCATCATGGAAACTGCATTACTTGACTCGAAATCAATCTGTAAGGAATTCATAAATACTGGAAAATCACTATTTTTAGGCAGCTTTTAACATTTTGTTTTCACGTTCCAGAAAGGCAGCTATTTAGGAAGTCTTTCGGTAAACATTTCCATTAAGAGTTCTGCCAAATGCCTTTTCTGCCTCAAGTGTTTTCAAGAATGTCAAAGGTATTCGGAAATGCTACGGCCCAAAAAACCAGCATTTTCCAAAGTAATAGCAATACTCTCACTATGTACTACAGAAACTAAATGAAATAAATGGAAGCAAAAACAGATTGCTTCTCGCAAAGTTCATGGTCTAACCTCCTAAGATCGTTACCCCTTCCTGAGCCCTCTGAAAACCAATGCACCACATCGCAGCACCATTCTGCAGCAATAGAGCGTCCCATTAGCTAGCAACGGTATAGATTAACAAGGTATAGTTTAACAAGGATCATGCCACGTTCAATTATTTTAAGGATAAAGTACAATTCACGCAAAAGGGGAAGTGGAATAACTTACAGCAAAACCAAGATGTACGAGGTACTCTTCTGGTTTTAACACCATGGATGCACTGCCCGCAAAGTTTAAACTAACCGGAGGAAATATCTCGGATATACTGAAAAACATAACAAACATGGATCTCGCTTAGACCATAAGAAAACAAAACCCTCGTAAGACTAAAGAACCCCTTTTGAAGACATGAAAGAACTATGAGGTTCATTATTTGAAACATGATTAATAGGACCAACCTGGTGGGGACTAGGTAACACTGATTTCCTTTATTAACAATAGGAGTAGCAGATTGTTGAACAATTGCAGTTATCTGCACATTCAATAGGAAATCAGTTTCTAAAAGAAAATGTGTGTAAATTTAACAAAATTTCGTGTACAAGACATAACAGCTTTTAGCCAGTGCCTCAAAACCAATCCATATAGGAAAACAGGTGATCTTTAAATAGAAGAATATCGTGCCAAAAAGTGAGCACTAATTTTGATAGTCACAATAGTATCAAGGAAGATAGATGCAACACACTGGATGAACGGTAATGTCAATGCCCAGCCAATTTAGTGGGTTGGATGTAGGGGGATAATGTTCTTTCTTGCCTTAATAAGTAGGCTGTACCCAGCATGCTCTATTCAATTAGGTTCATGAGAATGGAAGCATTATCATAATGGCCCCTTCATTTGCAAAAGGTTTTCAATTGATAGCATCAAATTTTCAAATGATAAACTTGTTTCTGGAAGCACTAGTTTGTTAAGTACAGCATGAAAATCCCTTCCCTTTATCCCAGGTCTTTTGGAATAGCTCTAAGATATTTTTGCTTTTAACATGGCATTATCTGGAGGAGTAGAGACCCAGTAATGAATCAATTACATTAGCCCATACCATCAGTATGCATATACTCGCCCTGAAAAACAAATCATAAACAGAGAGAAGAAAGAAAAAGACCAACTTACAGAACTAGCAAAGGGATCATATGCTTCTTCCACAAGGTATGCCAAAGTTGTTCCAGAATCGACAATGGTTCCTCGGTTGTTTGATGTTAAAAAAGCAGCAGGATCAATCGGCAACTGTTGCCCATTGACAGCAATGCTTTGCAGATATAAATTATAATGAGACCTGAAATTCGGAGACAAAATAATCAAACTTACTGATTAATTGGCACCATACCTTTTAATTGAGGAAATCATGTAACAGCAAGAATATGTATGCACCAAGCAAGTTCTCGGCCAAAGCAAAAAACGAAGTTCAAGCAGAAAAACAGCTTTGCAATGAATAAAAGTACATTTCACAGAAGAAAGAACATGAGATTTCATTTTAAGACACAGAACTAGTCTGTCAAAAATGTAACAAAGCTCACAAGAAAATGTGAGGTTAGACTAATATATATATAGTCATCATACCACTATCTGTTAGATAACAGAAGATTTTCAGATCTTTAATTAGAACATGCCTCAACAATAAGAATGTGTAATGCATGCAAAAGTTGTATAGGTAAGCTCCCGATAGAAGGTCAATAATGAAGCATCCATACTGGTCATTGATATTCTGACTGCAGAAACACAAACATGGCACAATTTCTCAATGGCCAATGAGGCTCCAGCATTCGAACCTTTTCATTTCATCTGAATTTAAATATGGCCTTTACTTATAAAAAAAAAGGCCTTTGTGCAAGAATCTAATAAATTCATTATACCTAAATATATCCCAATGACCCTTGAAGCATATACACAATTCCCGCTTCATATAAATATAACCTGAATGTAGGAGTACAGAGAACTGGCAACAAAAAGAAAGTTTCCTGGGAACAAGGACATACTGTGATGGGACAAGTGGACTGTAAACAATGCCTGGCTCCAAAATCTCCCCAAGAACCAAAATACCCCCGCCATTGCCATCTCCTTTCAAGCAATGGGAGAACACTTTGGGTGTTATGCCACGAGACGACAATTGTGAAATAATGGAAAGATCACCTGGTCCAAAACCAAAAATCCCATCAACTGCTTTTTCCGTCTTAGTCAAGTCCCCAGACTGATAGGTGCTACACCTGTATCCAAGACCAGCACCAAAGTAAGTAAGCTTTGAGTCTTTGGCCAGCAAAAAGACAATGACTACTACAAATAAGTGAGTTAAACTCATGATCTGTTGTAGTGTCACTGAAATGCGTATTTACAGAACTGAAGTGGCCATGTTATACTGCCTCATTAAAAAAAAAAAAAAAAAAAAGTGGCCATGTCATACTGGGTTTTTAATTGCCAAAATTAGTCAAAAGTCCATTGCTGTAACTACAAACGAAGGTTTAAGATACCTACCATGGCAATATATGTTCTACTACATGGGAAATGCTGGGTAACATGCTATATCTTAATTGGAATTTTCCCTTGACACACACGCACACGCACAGGCCCACACAACTGTTTGCATAGGTCATGGTAGCTTACCCAAAAACAACTGTTGCGGATGAGTTGACAATGTAAGACTGCACAAGAACCATGTCAAAATACAGCGCATCAGACACATAATAACCAGATGTTCCACTTCCATCTCCATATTGAAAAGAGTAACTGCACTGATTACTCTGAGAGCATTGAGACGCTGAAGTTTGCAATGCAGAAGTGCACATTGGATCTGAGCAGGGGACCAGCCCAGCAGTTGATGAACTGGCAGCATCAAATAAATTGAGCTGAACCTGGAAAAAACACGAAACACAATGAGGCTAAAATTGCCTCCTTATTCAACAAGAACAAGTTAATAAGCGACAGAATCTCACCCCAAGCCCACTAGATTGGGGGCAATCACTGCAGGAGTTGCAGGTAACCCACAAGATATCACTTCCAGTATCAATCTGTACATTAAATTCTCTTGGAGGAGAGCCCAATTTAACTTTTGTGAAATAAAGCCTACACGAAATCAAGATCCCAAGTATTCAAGAAAAGAAAAGAAAAGAGAGACGTACTTCCAAGATAGCCATTAGCCTTACAATCAGAAGAAAGCATGAACCAGAACAAAAAAAAATACTAAACGGAAGGTAACCAAGATGAAGACATATAAACCAATCAAAACACGAAAGATAGATGCCTAGTAAACATTATAAACCAATCAATGCCAGGTAAAGAGTAGAGGAAATATATTTAACTACTTTATTCCAGAGCCCATCAAATTCCAATCAGTCGTCCCAACTGTGGTTACCAAGAAACTGTACATATTCTAACTAAAGAAATAACACCAGCAAGACACCGCAAACATTCATCATTGCTCTACATTCATATGATCCTATCCTTTCCCATTTTTTCTCTTAAGTTTTTCACCTTATCGAGATTCAAAAGAAGCATTACAAAAACCAAGGGAAAAAAGTTAGTAAACACATACACTGAATAGTAAATGCTTGCCGAAAAAAGAACAGCAACGACAATTGACACAGAGGGAAAAACTTTACCAATTTGAAACAAACCCATCAATGCAAGTGCACGAAATCACAAAAACAAGCAATAAAAGAAATTTAAAAGCAACAGACGAATGGTAAATTTAGCAGTCGTACCCGACAACGTAAGGATCGGAGGAGCCTTGGACAGAGAAGTCGACGACGCCTCCCACCGAGGCTTGCAAGATTCGGGCGTGCCTGGCTCGGTCCCGGGTTATGAGGTGGTCGAGCTCAAGCCGGTGAGACAAAGGGAAGGTCCTCTCGAGAAAGAGGAGGCTGGGGGAGAGGACGCAGAAGACGACGGGGACCAACACTACGGCAAAGGCCAAAATCAGAGGGAAGATAGAGCCCCGCATTTCGGTGGGTTTGTCTGTTGTTTGAGTTGCGAGCGAGGGAATTCTAGTGGCAGAGATCGAGGTGGTGGTGCGAGACTCGGAGAGAGAGAGAGAGGTTTCTCCCTCTATCACTATTAAACAGAAGTTACGTACCGGTACAGCGGTGAAAATGTGCAAATGCGGTTCAGTTAAAAACTTAAAAAAAGAGTGAGATTTTTTATTAAAAAATTATTATTTTTTATGTAAATTTTATATTTATTTATTTTTTTCAAAATAATTATACAGTATTTATATTTCTGTAAATTACTTAAAAATGTATAATTTTACTTTTTTATTAAATATAAAATGTGAAAATAAAAAAATAAAATCACATCTTCTTTAAATGATATATAAAGTATGAAGCTTTTGTCTAACACCTCTATTATAATTTATTTCTACTGTTAGTGTTAACTAGGAACTACCTAACTTAAAGTTTGAACTGTGGCTCGACTTGGGGGCATTTGGTAGTGAAATGAGGTGAAATGATTTTAGATGAAAGTTAAAAGTTAAATAAAATATTATTTTTTAATATTATTATTAATATAAGATTTGAAAAAATTAAATTATTTATTATAATTTATATAAAAATTTAAAAAAGTTATAATATGAGATGAAATGAAATCGTTTCTTTATTCAAACGACCGGCTGCATTTGGTTGCAAGATTCAATTGAGCTCAGTCTAATTTTAAATTAAGTCTAACATTCAAACACTCAATTCTCAAATTATTAAATTCATCTATATTCAAAATCTCTTTATAGTTGAGACCCACAACCTTTTTCAACTTTTCATAAAAAAAATACTAAACTCATATTAATATCTAAATACATTTTAAACTCAATTTAGATAAATTTTATGTAATTTTTTCCTACTATTTAACTTACTATTATTCATAAATAACCGAATTTAATTGAGTCAAACTCATCATCCAAACGCTAACGTGCTTCTAACGTCAGGGCTGCCAAGTCAATTTTATCCGTCTCACGAATACGCGTGAACACTTTTTTTTGTTTAAACTACGATTGCTAGTTTATTATTAACTCCTCAACTAATATACAAAGAAGAAAGTCTAATATTATACACATTTATATAATTTATAATTTTTTTTCTTTCTATTTAAATTTTAAACACACACGTATTTAAACATTAAGATAAAAAATTAAAAATTTCAAATCATATATTAATTAGATAAAGATATGTAGTGTAAGACTTCCATATAAAATTTCATTATCTTCTTTATATTAAATATGGTTAAGATCCACATTTTATGAAGTGTGACAAAAGACCGAAAAAAGATATTGTGGACGTATAAAGTATAACCTTTCGTATGCTTAGATGATTAGATCGGTCATGGCCAATTCCGACCCTCCTCATTCATGGTAATTTTTTGTAGTATAAATCACAAATTTTCAATTTAGAATTGTAATATTTTAATTTTGCAACGTTTTTGAAGTTCAATAATAAGCGTATTAGAATTCCTCCTCTAGATAAAGTTAGACAATAATATTAAAGATATATATAACCCGAAAACCCGAAAGTCATTGCATGTTATCTTATGGTCTTGAACTGAGAGAGAGGACTCAACTAATAAACCTGAAAACAACCCCTATCATTATTGTCGACGGGATTAAGATTAAGACAGTTTGAATATGGAACTGCAGTCAATTAATTAATCCCCAGTGTGAACACATCGGTACTATTACATGACCCAGTGCATGGGTAAATTGGTAATTCTTGACAAATATTGACGTGGATATATAATCAAATCACTAAAAAAAAAAAAAAACAGGAAAACCAATCTCATGGAGATGGAGTAGTTGTGCAAATAGACCCAGTCCGTGGCCGTACGTAGGATCGGATGGGCGATGGCAAAGACTGACTTTATAAAAGAGCACTCACAATATCTTAGTTATTCTAACCTTTAAAATACATAATTAAATTTTTTTTTATTTGACGTATTAATTTTTACAATATATTATCATTAGTTTATCTATTTTTTCTTTATATCATTTAAATATTATACTTTTTAATTTTTTTATTTATTTCAAATATTATATTATCAACTCATCATATATTTCAAATATTTTTCTATACATCATATATTTTGATATTTATAATATTTCTTCATGTATAATGTGATATTTTAAATTGAGAAATTTTATTTGCAGTCCTCAAGTGGAGACTGCATGTGCAGGCACATTATAAAATGAGAGAAAACATAATTTTAGGAGGGATAATGTTGTAATTTTAAAAAAAATTTAAAGTTAAAATAGTCTAGGCTTGCATTGCAGTCCCCATTTAAGGACTGTACCTAACATTGCTTTTTAAATTACTTAAAGAAAAGAATAAACGATAATAAAAAAAAACATACCTTTATTATTAACAATATCAAAAACTATAAACAGAGTGTTAGAGAGTAGATAAGAGATAAGAGAGTGATGATTGTGCAAAAGTGATAAAAAGATTAAAATGAAAATAAGATAAAAATGAAATAACATGAAATGAGAGAAAAATAATAAAAAAAATTATTTAGAGTAATGAATAGTAACCTCCATATATATAGAGGATTTATTGTATTTAAATATAAAATAGAAATAGAATAGATGATTTAATAGAATAAATTTTTTATCATCTTTTTTTATATTTTAAATAAAAGTGTATTTTATAAGAGTTATTAGAGTGCTCTAATTAGGTCTTGGTCTTTTTACGTGGAAATTTTGAAGAAAGTGTATTGAGCCAGCCTTTATTGACCAATGACAGGGCCTACGTACAGACCCACAGAGTACGCCCATCACCGGTGGTGGCCCACGACCTCGATTGCAACCCACAAAAGACAGAAAAATGATACTTGCAATCGTGAGTGTGTAAATGTCATGCAGTTGTTTTAAAAAAATGAATAAATATGAGACCCACATGAAAAGAAATTATTGTTTTAATAGTGGATCCTACTCTTTTTTAAAGTGATTACACGACATTTACGCATTCAATGATTGTACGTAACATTAACAACACTCGGAGACCACGACCTCGATTGCAACCCATAAAGTCACCACTTTGATTTTCTGCATTCCCCTTATTTTCCCTAATTTCCCTTTTCTTATTTTTTTTCTATTTCTTCGATATATTAGCTACGTTTAGCTAGCAAAACTTAGCAAAGATTGATAAGATATTTTGGAAATAATAATGAAAAAATAATAAAAAATAATGATAGAATATTAAATAATAATGAATAATATTAAAAAATAAAAAATAAATAATAATAAAATACTAAATAATAGTGAGATGTTCTAAGTAGCTCTTGAGTAACCAACAAATTGAAGCCTATTATGCATACGTAAACCAACATTTAAGTTATAATAGAATATGATTGCTTTATCCTGTTGATGTATCATGTTTCAAGAAAATCTAAATAAAAATTACAAAAAAAAATAGCAACGTTACACAACCTCTTCAACTTCCACACATTATATTTTTTTAAAATTTTTTAATTTTTTAATTTTTTTTTAGTTTATTTTTTTTAAATTAATTCAATTCTTCTATTCATTATTCATATATTAAATATTTAATAAAAGAAAAAAAAAATTTAAAAAAATATAACGTGTAGAGATTATATAAATAATAAGTGGTTGGGTAGACTTTTTTTATATAAGCAGCATACGTACGTAGAAGCTTCGTGGCTATGGGTCTCTTGAAAATGAGACATACATGGAGGTGGGACAGTAGTAATGATTTCGAGCACATCCTCTCTAGCTCACGCTATAAACCCACGCCATTACATTATATTATATTATGATAGCTATATTTATCATCACACTCTCAATATTTCTTAATATAGTATTAAATAATAAGCTCATAAATAAAACATAATAAATAATTTTTAATTATTTAATATTACATTATGAGATGAAGAGAAGATAATAATAAAAGAAATAATGAATAACATTACTATATATATATATATATTATGATAATGCATGGGTATATTCGGCTGAAATTCGTGTGCATAATTTACCCCCAACAACGACGACAACAATAAAACTATTTTCTGGATAAGGGTAATCAAATGGCAATTTCGTGTACGTGTGTAGATTGCCTACTGTTCACTTATCGCAAGCTTCAAGCTTTTAAATTGTCGGCAACTTCAAGCTTTTGAAATTAAGGTTTATTTTTTTCATCTAATCTAATTATTATAATTTTTTTTAATTTTTATATAAAATATAATAAATAATTCAACTTTTTCAAATTATAATTTAATATTTTTAAATTTTAAAATAATAATTATATTAAAAAATAATATTCTAATAATATTTTTTTCAACTTTCATCTTTCTTCTTTAAAGAATGAGATGAGAATTTTTAATTTTAGATAAAAGTTTAAAATATTATTTTTATTTGTTTTCTTAGATGAGTTGAGATTAAAGTTAAAAGTTAAATAAAATAATATTAAAATATTTTTTTAATATTATTTTTATTTTTAAATTTAAAAAAATTAAATTATTTATTATATTTTATATTTCATCCCATGCTCCAAACATATCCGACCATCTAATCTTATCTGTAAATCCAACCAGCATTAATTGGTAAACGCCAATGGGAGAGAAAACGTGCATAGCTGGCTAACTGGCGGAAATTGGGCAAGCTCTGTTCCACAAGCCACCTTGTACGTTGTCGGGGCAAAATTAACAAGTTTTGTCGTATATTTAAATGGAAAATGCTAGAGTTTGCACAGTTTATTTATTTATTTTAAATATTTTTATTTAATAATTAAGAAAGTTATTTTTAATAATATATTTTTTTATTTTTTAAAAATATGAAAAAGATGTTTAAAAAATATGAAAAAGAAAAGGAAAAAAAATAAAAATGTGAAATTTGTACTGGGGCCACTAGCACTACTCTATTTAAATATGTAATACGTGAGTGTTTATGTGAAATAAAAAAACAAAAAAAAAGTAAGTGATAAAATTAACTCAATGATAAATTGTGAGTTATAATTATATACAATTAATACATGCTATTGCTGAACTTTATGTTTTTCACCTTGGGGCCCATTTAACAATGCTAGTATTATAGTGTAGTCTTCGGAGATACATTTTTTGTGTGTGTGTGTGTGTATCAACTGATCAAATTAAAAGTTATTAGGGAGCCAAAATATTAAAAATTAAATATGATTTATAAAATAGACGTTTCTTTTTTCTAGTTGTAGCAATATGTTTTTATTTTTTATTTTTTTTATTTTTTACATTCAAGTTGAGTAGAATATAGAAGGTTAGAGTTAAAATAATAAAAAGTTAAAACCGAAGGAAGAATGACTGTCAGTGAAAGCAAACGCCGGACATCACCTGTATGGCCCTTGGGCCTCCTCTGGTGATAAAAATTTAGTATCGTAACTTCATTGGGCTTGGAAAAGCCCGTATATGTACTGAGGAAAAGAGAAGGAACTGCTAGAAGGCCACGGGCTTAATACGATGCCTTTCCCATTCCTATTAGAGCATTGATAATGGCTAAGTCTAAAATTTAGTTAGAATCTTAACTTTTGACTATAGTATTAATTTTTTACTAAATAAGTCTACATTGGACTAACTATCTTAAAGTTAAAATAATAATATAATATTATATTTTTTTTTACAAATACAATTCATATATTTTCTAGATTTTCATGCTTTGTAAAAATAATGTATCTACTCTATCAATATTCGCAATCAATAGAATAAATAATGTGCATGTCATGCATGTTTTACCATTCAAAGAGAGAGGGAAGTGATGAAATAATAAAATATTGTTTTCTATTGTGAATAGTAGCTAGTCATGTTTAGAGAGGACTTAAGATTTACTGTAGCTCAAGTCTTAAGTTTTGGACTTTTGGCTAGTCCAATGTGGAAGTTTTTTTCTCACATCTAGCTAAAGTTTAGACTTGCATTGTCATTTGGCTAGTCCATTGCCAATGCTCTTAGGCTTCAAATGGTTTAAACTTTCCCTTAACATACAAACGAGTTCGTGCACTAAACTGCGCATCGATCCTGACATATAAGATATTCGTTTAATGAAACGATGCAAATTGAAGACAGAAATAATTTTCATGAGATAGAGAACCTTATTCTTCTCTTGTTTATTTATTTTTCTTTTCAATAAAAAAAATCATGTCAATATCGGTACGTGGTTTGGTATGCCAAACCGCGCTTGTACCTAACAAGACTTGAGAAAGAAAAAGATTCCAGAGACTTGAGGATAAGATGTTAGGAAATTCCAAATCATTTATTTAAGCATGAGACTTGTACAAACGTATAATATATCACTTGGAAGTTGGAAATACAATTTTCATCTAAAAACTACGGCGGATATTGTGCACTTTGTACCCAGAATTACTAAAACTAGTTGCATATTTCCTCAAACCCCAACTAAAGATGATCAAATAGGCGTATTGCTGTTTTCAAAAAGTGTCAATTTGATTTTGTTAAGCTTGACAACCACATCTTTGATATCGATTCTTTCATTTGGTAACTCTTTAGAACACCTCAAGCCCAATTCCACGAGAGACGAAAATATGCTTTGCAAGGCAATCATGTCTCTTCCTCCTTCTATCTTTAACAAACCTTCATCCACAACTTCTGTAATTTTGGTCGGAAATGATGCATTCATCCACTGCCGCAAAGTCAATTCTTCAGCAAACATGTCATCCGTGGGTTTCTTTCTTGTGATCATCTCCAACAATATTATGCCATAGCTATAAACATCGGCTTTGATAGACACTTTTCCTTCAGATCCATATTCTGTCAACCACTCACATTAATTAATTGTCAAGAAGGCCCAACTTATAAGTTAGTAACATAATAGTTATTAAAGAAAAGAAATTCATATATCTCGATCGGCTAAAAAGATTAAAACACAAGTATATATGATACATATAGATTTGTATTGCATTTGCTAGCTTGCATGTTTGTCTAAATAAGCAGTACTAAATAATTTCTTCTATCAGATTTAGGGCAATTGTGAGCTGTACTTGGGCTATAATTAGACATAATGTATAGTGGAGTTCATAGGGTAAGCCATTAGTGCATGGTTGGTGTAAATGATCCCATTAGTGCATATTCATACGAGTCTAACACCTAAATTAAAGACTAAACTCCAGAAAATTTCCTTGTTCATACCTGGTGCAATATAGCCAAGCGTACCAAGAGTTCTTGTTTGTGTCGCGTCTTTGTGTTGGGCTAGAATCTTTGCAATACCAAAGTCACCCACATGTGCAACCATCTCCTCCCCCAAAAGGATATTACTAGGCTTCAAATCACAGTGCACCACAGGTTCTGATTGACCGTTGTGAAGGTAGTCCAATGCTGATGCAACATCGAGCATGATGTTTATTCTTTGAAAAAGATTCAAGCAGTAGTTGTTTGAGTACAACCATCTTTCAAGGCTGCCATTCGACATGTATTGCAACACCAAAGCCCTTAACTCAGAGTTAGAGCATGTACTTACGACTTTAACAAGATTCCTATGCCGGATAGTGCGTAACACCTTGCATTCTACATCAAAACTTTTGAAAGCATATGCCAATTGTAAATTTAGAATTTTGACTGCAACGATGGTTCCATCAGATAGTATTCCTTTATACACAGAACCAAAACCTCCAGTTCCGAGTAAGTTGCTTTCAGAGAAGTTGTTTGTCCCTCGACAGATCTCTTGGTATGATATCATTTTGTACTCCAAAGAAGGCAATGCATTAGCTACACTTGGAACCTGTGCCTTGTTATTTTCTCGACGACCTCTCAACATATAAAACAGCACCACAAAGATAAGGATTAATGATGCAACTATAGGAATAATATATTTCAGCAAAGTTTGTTTCACCCTTGATCCTTGTGAGCTTGGGCTTGGACAAGATTGAACTCCAAAAGTTAAATTCCCACAAAGTGCAATATTGCCTGAAAACGATTCCATTGTAAAGTTCACAAAAGGCCCACCAAATGGAATCTCTCCTGATAGTTGGTTGAAAGATAAATTCAAGTACCGAAGAAGTGAAAGTGCCTCAAAGGACTTGGGAATTGGTCCGGATAGATTATTGTAAGAGAGATTTAAGACATCCAAACCTTTCAAGTCTCCAAGAGATTGTGGAATGGCTCCTTGAAATGAATTATTCGACAAGTCAAGATATCGCAGGCTTTCGAATGCTCCAATGATGCTTGGAATGTTACCGGTAATCTGGTTTCGTGATAAATCTATATGTTCAATAGTTTCTGCCTGTTTCATATTCGGAGGCAGATATCCACCAAGGGAATTCGATGATAGATCCAGAAACAACAGGTTTTCCAAAAGCCATACATTTAATGGTATTGATGATTTCAATTTGTTAGAACCAAGGTATAGCCTCTGTAGAAAAGTGAGGTTTGAAATGCAATCTGGAATGGATCCAGAGATTTTATTATTTGAGAAATCCAACGCTCCCAAATTCTCTAACTGACATAAATTTTCTGGAATGAATCCTTCAATCCCATTATTACTAACATCCAATCTTTGTAGCTTCCCCAATCTCCCAAATGAGGATGGCATGTTCCCGATCAAATAGTTATTGCTCAAATCAAGGTCGATCAAGCCTGTCAAGGAACTGATTCCCATAGGAATATGACCTTTTATTTGGCAAAGAGATGCAATAAGGGTTTGAAGTGAAGCTGAAGTATTTCCAATGGAATATGGAAGGCTAATATCCAATGGATTGCCGCCTATACGCACCACCTCCAAAGATGTTGAATTAAATAAAGATGATAATAAACTAGGCTCCCCTGTTAGCTGGTTTAAACCCAAAAAAAGTTTTTGGAGGTACTTCATGTTTCCAAGACTTGCGGGAATTGGTCCTGAGAGTAAGTTATCAGTAAAATCTACTGCGACGAGCTGGGAACAATTTGAAAGAGAAGATGAGATACGACCATTGAGTTCGTTGGTATTTAGGATTAGATATTCAAGATTAGGGCAGGATAGCCCAGCATCTAATGGAAGATTTCCAGACAAGGAGCAATTTGCCATGTAGATTTCTTGTAGAGAAGACATGTTGAAAATTGAGTTAGGTATTGCACCCGTGAGAGGGTTATCTCCGACATCCAATATTATAAGATTCGGGAGAAGCCCTAATTCTCTTGGAATGCTTCCCTTAATGTTGTTAGTCTCAATTCCAAAGGCATATAACATGGACAAGTTACTTAAGGTAGGAGGTATGTTGCCAGTTAAATAGTTACCTCCAAGAACTAGCCGTCCAAGCTTCTGTAAAGTGCCAAAAGATTTTGGAATACCCCCTTCAAATTTATTGTATGAAAGGGACAAGTCGATAAGCTCTCTACAGGAATTCAATTGCGAAGGGATCTGACCGCTAAATTTGTTTCCTGAGAGATAAACTTGTTGAAGATTAGGACAGTTGCTGCAAAGATCCATGGGTAGAGTTCCTGACAGGTGATTTTCTGAAAGAGCAATCATGACTAGAGAAGATACGTTAAAGAGGTCAAAAGGAAATGGACCAATGAGGTTGTTGTATGCCAAATTCAAGGCCTCTATGGACGATAGATTACTGAGGGACGATGGAATTGCACCCATAAAACTATTTCGACTGAGATCTAATTTGCGAAGCATGGGCAACATGCCCAAATCTTTGGGTATGCTACCGCTTAACTTGTTTGCTCGAAGAGATAAATGTGTAAGTTGGTGGCATTTATGTAAACCTGGCGGGATGCTTCCTTCCAATTGGTTAAATGGCAACCAGAACGTTTTCAAGCGATGTAGACGACTGATCTCCTGAGGCAAGAAACCAAAGAAGCTATTGTTCACCAGAATAAGTGCTGCTAAGAAGGAGAGATTACCAATATGAGGTGAAAGTGTGCCTTGGAGACCCATGTAGGAGAGGTCTAAAGCGGTGACTCTTTGCCTGCGTCGACTACACGAGACTCCAATCCAACTGCAGAAGTTTGTTGTTGTGGACCAGTTAGCAGCTAAAACAGTTGCATTCGGACTACTAAAACTGATTTGAGATTTGAAGGCAATGAGAGCATATTGATCAGTGACGTTGCTGGAAAACTGGGCTGAGTGGATCATGCATGAGTACTGCACTAACAGAAAACCCAGGTGCATGAGGATGAATGGCTTTTCTATTAATGGCATCATGACTGTGGCTTTTCTGAGAGAGAGAGAGAGAGAGAGAGAGAGAGTTTTTATTATAAATTTATAGAGAAGGCATGCTTATACAAAGTTAATTTAACCATGAACCGGTCAAATCTGTGTCTTTCGTTTAGTGCTGTTGCTTTAATTGGGCTTGGGACTGTCCGTTTTCTTAAGAGTCAATTTTTACATTCAATAGTCTTATGTCGTTTGGTTTGAAATCTATTCAATAGTCTTATGGCTGGTTTGAAATTTACCAGCCAGTCTATGTAGTTTGGTTTGCAATCTATTCGGCCGAGTATATTGACTTGACTTATGAATTCAGTACATGTCATTTGGGTTGAAAATGAAAATTAAAATCTATTCGGCTGATTGTTTGAGAGGCTCTGACTTTAAGGCGCTAGGACATGAACACGAGACCAATCTAAGATTCTTGTCACTGTGACAACATCCAAAGAAAGAAAAAATTTACACAATTTCTTAATATTCATTCAACTTTCACACACCACTTTATGCAGAGAGAATTAGTTTAAGAATGATGAGTGTCTCACTTAAGAATTGAGTAGCGTTAGATCTACCACGTATTATTATTTAAAAAAAAAATTAAATTAAATTTATTATTAAAAATTTAATTTTCTATATAAATCCTATATTTATTCAAATTTTTTTTTTAAATAATATGAAATATGGACGATGACAAGAGGCTTTTACAGATAAATATGAAAAAGTTGTACAGGAGACGTTGAAAAGTTCAAAAAAAAAAAAAAAAAAGAGGAAGTAAATCATATATGAAATCTCGGAGCTGGACTTAAAAAGAAAAAATATATTTATAATTATAAGCATCATATTTTTTAAATAAGTGAGTAAATATGAGATTCACATGATAAAAAAAATAATATATGAAATCTCGGAGCTTGACTTGAAAAAGAGAAATGAATGGTGGATCTTCAAAGATGTATTGATACTGTTAGTAACTATGGAAATATTTTCATATGCATAATCTAATGTAGTTAATTTAATGGTCTGAAAAAATAGTAAGGGTTTATTTGCATACAATACCCAATACTCTAATGTGGGAGATGGGGATTCATGTTGGATCCGAGAGTGATGGATAATTGCAGGAAATGGACAATAGCCTGCCTGGGCCGGCCCACGACTCAGAGAATTTCATACCGTTGCTCGAATGGGTCTGACCAAGCCCATAAACATATCCCAGCTTTCAGAAAAACTCCGTCCCTCGGTATGAAAGCACGTTGCGTTACTTCTAAGCCGAAATTTCCTTGGTAGAGAAGGTACAAGTAGCTCTAAAATCGCCGTAAAACAGTATATATCGCCTTAAAAAAAAAACCAAAAAGAGTTAAATCGGACGCTGTATAAATAATTCAATACCTATAGCCGCACTGCTTTTCTACGTTCTCTAGCACGAACGAACGTAGTCACTGACTCGATTCCTCCAGGTCCTTCATCTGTGATCTCTTTTCTATCTCTCACTTTCTCTCACTTGCTCCAATGGCCGACGCCGCCTCCGATGCCACAAAATCGCTTCCTGAGATCAAACCTCCAAACTTGGAATCGAAGCGGTGGGCCGATGAAGTGGACGATCCTCCAGAGGAATCGAGCGCATCTTCGATTTCCGGGGACAAAGCCGCTTCGGAGCTCAAGGTAGAGGCATTGACCATAAACGATGACGAAAGGAAGATCAACAAGTTCCTCGATGAACCCCAAGACTCCAACATCACCGCGGTAAGATCTCTCTCGCTCTCTCTCTCATCTTATTGGGGTTGTATTTTTTTTTTGGTACAGGGGGTCGTTATTTTCCTCAATGACTCCAGGGTATTAGGATCTTGTTCTTTTTTTTTCTTTTGATTGGCACCGGTGTCCAGCGTCTCGACTAATCACGGAGTATTAGAATCTTGTTCTTGAGGGGGTACGATTACAAAAATATCAGAATCCTCGGCCAATACTTTTTTATTTTTTATTTTTTTTATTTTATGTCGGGAACCTCTCCAAGGCAACTCCTTCGTACCCACTCCTGCAGAGTAAACTCCGGTCCCCGCACCTTCGAAAGGAGATTGTTTGCACCAAGGGGATTTAAACCTTGGACCTGGGTAGCATACCCCAAGCCCAAGCCTTTACCACTTGAGCCAACCCCTTGGGGTTAATACTTGTTAAAAACGTATAAGCTTTGAAAAATTATAGATTCCCATTTGCCTGCTTTATCCGGAAGGAAAATGAGTGTTTCGACCACATATTGGATATTTGTCTGAATCTCCTCACTTGATCGCTCTTGTCGGATTTAAATATAACCACATATTGAATATCCAAAATTAAATCTTGGAGAAATAACCCCGAGACAGGGTTTTGACCGTATAGGAAGTTTGTTGACCGTATAAGTTTGCTTCGAAGAGATCCTCCATTGTTCAATTGCCGAGACAATAGTGGTAGGAGATACAAAGATAGAATCTTCAGTCTCATAATTTAGTTACTTAGGACGAGAACGCAGATTATGCATTTAACTAAGCTTAATTCTCTTGCATCTCAAACTTATCAAAAAAAAAAAAAAATCTCTTGCTCCTCAATATTTAGTTTGGGTTAATTTAGGTGTGTTGTTCAATACTTGTTGCTAACTTACTTAGATAAAAATATATTTGTACCTAAATCAGCCTACGACTTGGAATGTTAGACACGGGGCTTTGGTTTTTTACAGTGGGTATTAATTTGATGTAGGTTACTACGGGTGATACACCCTATACATCCGCAGCTACTTTTGAGGATTTGAGTTTGACACCAGAGCTGATGAAGGGCTTGTACGTGGAGATGAAATTTCAGAAGCCTAGTAAAATCCAAGGGATCAGCTTGCCAATGATTTTAACTCCCCCGTACAAAGATTTGATAGCTCAAGCACATAATGGTTCTGGTAAGACTACTTGTTTTGTGCTTGGGATGTTGAGTCGTGTTGATCCGAATCTGAAGGCTCCTCAGGCACTTTGTGTCTGTCCTACTAGAGAGTTGGCTATTCAGGTCAAGCTTTACTTTTCTTCTTCATTTGTTTCTTTGTTTATTTTTATTTTTATTTGTTTATTTTTATGTCTTGAAAGAACCCCAAAGGGTTGGCCCAAGTGGTGAAGGTCTTGGTCTTGAGTTATCACTTCCTTTAAGGTCCAAGGTTCAACACCTTATGGGTGCAAACAATCTTTTCGGGCCACACCTCCCGGTGAAAAGCCAGCGATTTAATCAGTTTCGTGTAGATAAACTTTCGAAGTGCGGTACACGGGACCGGGGTTTACTCTGCAAGGGTGGGTCCGAAGGGCCCTGCCTTGGAGAGGTTCCCCGACATTAAAAAAAAAATTATGTTTTGAAAGCATCTTTTGAAAATGCAGGAAAGTTGTTGGCAGAATGTTATCAGAATTGTTTTGCAGAACAACGCATGTTTAGAAAATTGCCTGTTGTGGGGAAACGCTAAAACCCTGTTTTCTTCATCTTTATTTTTTAATCTCAACAAACTGAAAACAACCTTCTATGTAATGATTCTGCTGGTCATGTTTCTATAATTTTGAAATGGCAGACTTGCCAAAAGTACATTGTTGTAAATGGAACTACATGCTTGTTGAATTTAATGATTTTCAACTGTAGTGCCTATTATATTAATATAGTGAAACTAATTTCAGAAAACTATTATATTATTATAGTGAAACTAAGTTCAGAAAACTATTATATTATTATTTTTGTTTCATACCACCTAAAAACGTTCAACCCTGTGAACCTGGCAGAATTTGGAAGTTCTTAGGAAGATGGGGACGTACACAGGTATAAGTTCGGAGTGTGCTGTGCCAATGGACAGAAAAAATTATGTGCCAATAGCAAAACAACCGCCTGTATCAGCACAAGTAGTCATTGGAACTCCTGGTACAATCAGGAAGTGGATGTCGAATAGAAAATTGAGCGTTGACTATCTCAAGATTCTTGTTTTTGATGAAGCTGATCACATGCTAGCTGAGGTAAAATATGTGCTGCTGATTGTGTTTAGATATGTTGAAATACATATCTAAACACAAAGGATTGTATTGTTTACCTATTAAAAAAAAAAATACAAAGGATTGTGTTTGACTCATCTCACCGGTTACTAATGTTCTTTGTAGCAAGGTGTGTTTTTATTGTTGCTGGAATCAGTTGTGGTCAACCGTGAATTCTTTGTAGTTTATCTTCTTTTGAGTAATGCTTCTATCACATTAGGGATTGGGGAAAATTAAATCAATCCAGTTACGATATGCATTACTACATTTTTGACTGACAAAGTCATGTTTGAGCCTTGAGGATTAGCCCATTTATCGGTTTTGTCTCGGTTTTGTTTTGCAAAAATTGAATTTAGGGTACCGTCCCCATGAACTATTGTCTTTTGAGACTAATGTAAGCTTACTCCAATCCAACCCTAATTTGCCATCTTGTTCTGTTAATACCCTCATGTAGATAAGTGGTTGTATATACTTCTTTATTTTTTTGTTAGAACATATCAGATATTGTTAATACCTGCATATTAGTTGTAGTTTTATTAATATCTGCAAGACTATAATTGGTGGTATATAATCTTTTATGTAATCAGAACATATTAATGGTTGTTGATTGCCCATTAATCTGATGTAGGATGGATTTAAAGATGATTCCTTGAGGATAAAGAAGGATATTGAAAGAGCCAGTTCTCACTGCCAGGTTTGTTCGACTAATGTCATGTGTGTGTGTGTTTGTGTCTGTGTGTATTCCTACTTCGTGTGTTCTGGCTATTAACTTGTTTTCACTCTTTACTTATGTGTGTGTATAACTTGTGTCAATATTTCTTTGTGGCATCTTCTCTTTTAAATTACTTGTGGAATGTGAAGGTGCATTGTGTAGTTGGGGAGATGCGTTTAGTGCTTCTCTTGTGTTCAACTTTTAGTTTTACCTTTTGTGAGACTCAAATATTAGAGTAATAAGCACCAGAATAGATTCGAAAATCTTCCTCAGTGAGTGTACATAATACTGTTGTTTCGAATTAAAAATATCTCAAAGTTTTATTAGAAGGGCATTGCAGAAGTTCCACGTGAAGTTAAAGGACTGAGATTGTTATTTATTGAGGCGAATGGCTATATTGTATTTGTGGCTAGAGTAGGGGTGGAATTTATTTTTGCTATAAATAGTTTTGGTTGATAGTGTATTTACCTTAAATTGCTTTTTATGCTCAACTAGAGCTGTTGGCCACTCATAAAATCTCTCTAGAAAAAGGCGTTACTCATTTCTTGCTCTACAGGTTTTGTGTCAATGATCTGTAGAATGTGCTGACCAAGTAATCATGCATTAAAAATGATGCTATCAGTGATGTTGACGTTGACCGTAGTTGCCTGTTCAAGTTTTAATTTGTCAGAAATTTGGTAGATCAAAATTGTTTTGATCAACAACTGAGTTATTGGTCCTACTAAGAGCAAACTAGTTAACTTCTTTCTATAACCAATTTGTTCTCAGGTTCTTCTGTTTTCTGCCACATTTAATGAAACCGTAAAAAATTTCGTATCAAGGATAGTCAAAGATTACAATCAACTATTTGTCAAGAAAGAAGATCTATCTTTAGAGTCTGTAAAGCAGTACAAGGTGCATTGTCCAGACGAACGTGCCAAGACTCTAGTAATTAAGGACAGAATATTCGAATTGGGAGAGAACTTGGGGCAGACAATAATATTTGTACGCACGAGACATAGTGCCAGCATACTGCATAATGCCCTTGTTGACCTTGGTTATGCAGTTACTACCATTCAAGGTGCTGTCAGTGCAGAAGACAGAGACAAGATAGTTCAAGAGTTCAAGAATAACCTAACTAAAGTTCTTATATCCACTGATCTTCTTGCCCGAGGCTTTGACCAGCAACAGGTGCCCCCAACCCCCTCTGAAACTCTTCCCGTCAGTATACCTAAAATTTTCTTGAAATTGAACATCCGGAAGTTGGTTCCTTTCTGTAGGTTAATCTGGTTATCAACTATGATCTTCCGGTGAAACATGAAATGCCATCAGAACCAGATTATGAGGTTTACTTGCATAGGATTGGTAGGGCAGGGCGATTTGGCCGCAAGGGTGAGTTCCTCATATGTCAGGACTTAGTTTGTTTCCTTCACAATGCCTGGCTAGCCTGGCTCAAAGCACAATTATTTACTTTGTTTCCTTCACATTATTTACAATTTTTTAATAATGTGAATACAATAACTGACTGCTCTTATTTGCTCCTACTTACAGGAGCCGTCTTTAACTTGCTGTGTGGTGATAGGGACGAGATGCTCATGTCCAAAATTGAGCGTTATTTTAATAGCCAAGTCAAAGAGGTAATTTTAAAGACTGCCGTTAGCCTGTTCATGCTCGATGAGCATAAATTATGTTTTGGCTCGCCTCGTTTGTTTTTATAGATGAGATGTGTTGAGATAAAAATTGAAAGTTGAATAAAATATTGTTAGAATATATTTTTTTAATATTATTTTTATTTTAGAATTTAAACAAGTTGAATTGTTTATTTTATTTTGTATGAAAATTTAAGAAAGTTGTAATGATTAGATGAGATGAGTTGAGAAGTTTTTTGAAAACAAACGATTCAAATTGTAAACTATCTTTTTGTATTATTATGCAGGTTAAGAGGTGGGATAGCGATGAAGAGTTCAACAATGCCCTCAAGGCAGCAGGATTATTGTGATGACCTCGAGTCTCTCATTCGGCATGGAGCCAGATCGGGCAACGTTCTTTTAACGTGCCTTGTTATAATATTAGTAAAAACTTCCTGAGAGAATTTGTTTAAGATTTATGTTTTTCACCTTTTGGATTGATTGATTGATTTCCCAAAGCTAGCGTCTTCTCTTTGTACATCAATGTAATAGAATCTTTAAAGCTTCCTGATCCACAAATATAGTTTTGTGTTGTGCAATTTGGTTTCACAATGTAGTTTCTTGGTGCCAACTCAACAATAAACGAATCCGAGCCATTTGTTTTCTTCAAGTTGTAGTCCACAGCTCAATGACCTACCCCTCTCTCTCTCTCTGGTTCTGCTCGAGGTACTTATCTTACACCCTGTGTCTGCTTAATGATTAAGTAAGTATTTTTTAATAATATTATAAATTTTTTTATTTTTTAAAATATATTTAAATTTGTTAAAAAAATACGTGTAAAAAAATATATAAAAAAAAATTCATTAGCGAAAGCTCCCAACGGTAAGAGTAGCACTGCTTTTATTTCAAACAGTTCTATATTATTTACAAACTATTTACTATTTTTATTATTACGTTATTTTTTTATTATTATTCACAGATTATCTAAAATTACTTTTTAACTTTTCAACATTCAAATATAGTGATGATAAGAAAAGGAAAAGAGGAGTAACTTGGATGAGTTTATTTTATTTCATTTTTTATCTTCAAAACTGTTAAAAACTGTAGTCATTTGTTGCGTTGTAATTTTGTTTCTTTCTTTCTCTCCTTCCCTTGTATTCCTCTTTATTCCCTCTCCTTGAAAACTCGCGAGTCCTCACCACCACACAAATATTAATCTATCTATCTATCTATCTTTATTTTCGTCTCGATGAACAATAATGAATTAATCTTGACGGACGCGGCTGCTAGCTAATAACGGAGTTGTACAAACTAAGATGACGTACAGGACTAGAGTCAAGAGAATATTGCTGCGAAGTGGGTTGCACGTCGAAAATATATAGTGGCCTCCCACTCACTCCTACCTACACAAAGACGACTCCGCTCCTTGCGTATATCTACTAATTATTCGGAGTAGTCGTCTTCCAACTGAGTTTTGGAGGTCCTTAACAAACTACAACTGATTCTGCAGATAGGGGGGAGATGGAAACAGTTGCCTTGGTGATAATTGCCGCAACAATTGTTATGGGTTTCACCGATTCAGCCATCGCTGAGAAGGAAACCGGGGTCATCCATGTAGGGGGAAAGGTACTGTGCCAGGACTGCACCCAGGGCTGGAACGAATGGGCTCATGGTGGCAACCCCATCAAAGGTACGTTTTGAGGGAATGATCTGGAGCAGGCCGTCATGTAATCTCTGTAACACCAGTACATAGTTTTTATTGCTTTAATATAAATGTGTTAGAGAAGAGCATACATACATGTGTGTGTTAGCTAGAAACATTGTTTGATGCATACCATTAATTTGGGCTGTCACAGGTTGCAAGGTATCGATAACATGCATGGACGAGAGAAGTAGAGTGGTGTATTATGGGAGCGACATGACGGATGAATTGGGGCAATTCGACATCATCGTGAAAAAGTTCATAAATGGGAAGAAACTGAAGACGAAGCTATGCTGGGTGAGATTGGTGTCATCTCCACACCCTACTTGCAACATTCTCACAGACTTTGCCGGTGGACGGAGAGGGGTGAAGCTTAGCCTTCCGGCCACCTTGGTGTACCGCGATCAGACCGAGTATACGCTAGGTCCCTTCTATTTTACAAGCCCGTTGTGTGATGAACCCGATACCAACGACAACTCCGACGATCCTCAAGGAACCCACTATTGATCATGTTTCTGATTAATTAATGTACTTGTTTAATTGTTCTTCTTCAACGTTTTTTCCAAATTTCCTGATCAAATATGTACTTTGGGACAATTTTACATATATATTATTAAGTACTGGACAATTGTTTAATTGCGTGTTCGAATATTATTGATGATCATTCTAATTCTAAGGTAATTAATGATCAAGAATATCATCTCATCAACAAGCTGGCAGAATAAAATTTGCTGCAACTATTTCATGAGAAATGATACTTGTAATTGTGAGTGTGCGTACAGTTGTTTTGAAAAAAGTGAAAAAATATGAGATCTATATAAAAAGAAATTAATTTTTTAACAGTAGATCCTACTATTTTTTAAAACGACTGTACGACGTTTGTGCATTCTACGACTATATATAACATTATTACTATTTTTTTACTGAAAGTGAGCCTCATTCCTGCATTTATATATTAAAAGCTTCATCCCCGGCCAAGTGTACGTATATTTAACTACAAAATATTAATTAGGGCTGAAGGAGGAGATAAATTAAATGTCGACTGCTGCAGTACTACTCATGACAACTTGTTCCTCCTTTGTTTTGGTATATTAAATAAAATGAGATAAAAGTTAAAAATAAAATAAAATATTGTTAAAATATATTTTTTTAATATTATTTTTATTTTAAAATTTAAAAAAATTGAATTATTGATTTTATTTTATGTGAAAAGTTGAAAAAATTATAATGATTAAATAAAATGAGATAAATTGAAAATTACTATAAAAACAAACGAGACTACGTGGAGCTGTGTAGTGCATGGCAAAATTGTGCATGCAGTTTGATTAAGGTGAGGTTTGGATACTATATAGTGAGTTGAGATGAGATGAAAGTTGAAAGTTAAATAAAATATTGTTATAGAGAAAATATATTTATAACCATGAATTATGCGTAATCGCTTTGAAAAAAATAAATAAAACATGAGACCTACATAAAAAAAATTAATCTTTTAATAATGGATCTCTATTTTTCAAAGCGATTACACGGCTTTTATCCACTTCACAGTTATATGTAGAATTACTCTTTTTTTAACATATTTAAATATTTTTTAAAAAATTAAAAAAAATATCAATACACTAAACATAACTTACTTAATTATTAATTAAAAAATTTTAAAAAAATTTAAATATACAAGCGGTTAAACTAGCATTTTCCTTTATAAAAATAATTTCCAACTCTTGCCAGTCCACGATTGACTTTACTGCCCAATCGTCCTCAAACACGTCGGTATCCTCATTCGTTACCATGCTCTCCCTCGAAGCCCATGTGTTAACAGCTCAGCCGCCCACAAAACCATCTAAATCAAGTCCATCTAGAGGCTTAGGCTTAGCAAGGCCCCGAGGCTTCGTCTCGCGTTCGGACATGGCGACCTGGCTCGCGAGAATAATCGTGACATCTCCGAAATCAAGCTCTCTCATTCAGAGATCATCGGCGGTGGTGGGCCTCGGTGGGTCCATGCCTAGGTCGGCCTCTTCCTCCTCCTCTTCTTCGTCATCGTCACCGTCTTCTTCTTCGTCAAATAAATCTCCCAAGGCAGAGAAGAAGCTCGTCGACCGTCTATCGGCCGTTATAGACGCCGTCAATGACCGCAAACTCCCTCCAGAACTTAGAGGCCAGCGCAACTCCGTCAGGTCCTCTCCTTCTCATCCATGTTCTCTTTATTTATGTGCGCGAATGTTCTATTTCTCAATTTTTAAGGTTTCGCTATAATTCTACAAAATACGGGCTTCATGGCAAATGTTGATGGTTTGAGGATAGGAATTTCTTCTATTGGTGTCAAGAATATGAGAGTAAAGCTTTGAAATTGCTCAAAGATTCATGTTCAAGTACCCACCAAAAAAAAGGAACTTGGGTTTGCCAAATTTATCGTATTTTCGCCCGGTTTTACTTATGCCCACATGGAACATTGTTCTGTGGTATACATGTAACTAAGTGCACGTAACTAAAAGGAACTGGGTTCCGTGTGATTCAATCACTTTTTGAATATTTAAGATTTTTGGACTTCTTTGATTTTGGTGCTTTAGAAAACAAAAAAACCTAAGAACCCGTAAGTTTGTATCTTTGAGTTTGTGCCATGCAATTTTACTTTTTATCCATCACTTTTGTGGTTATCATTCAAGGCAGGATTCAATGACACATGAAACTCATTTGTGTAATGGGTATTTTTTTCCGCTAACACAAATTCCGGTGTAGTATGTGACACTGTTTTCTCACTGACCATCTTTTGGACAGATCAGAGACTGATATAATAAATGTTGTGGAGCAAAGAATATGGCACTCCATGGAAGAAGGCCAGTTCGAGAACTTACCAGGGAAAGGAAAACCCCTTAACCTTAGCACGAATCCTCATGCCGACCCAGCTGAAGACACCTTGTATAGAATCCTCTCAAAGAATGGCTGTGCACCGGAGTGGGTTGAACTTAACAAAGAGATAAGGAGTCAAATATCTGAATGGAGATCGACATTGAAGAAAGCTTGGGCAAATAGATGCAATGGAGATCACTCTACTTGGATTGAGAGTTCAGAGGCTTTAAAAGCGCAATTGCGAGATATCAATAATAAGGTGAGTCATTATGCACCCTCTGGTGTGTGCGAGAGCCAATCCTTAAGAGAAAGGGGCTCAGGCTCTGATACTGAAAACTCTACTAGGAACAGGAGGCCAACTTCTTCTAGTACACAAGTATGCTGGTCTCCCTTTTGACATGCTTGTCAACATTCTTGAGAATGCACCATTTATCTTCACGTGTATTTTTTGGTTTGCTGCGACCAAACTGATTTCTGCAGTCAAACTGCAGGGATTTAGTCCGGTACCTTAATTTGGGCACGAAGAACCACGAAATGTGCTTTTGGATGTTTGCTATAAAAATGAAACTGATTGTGTGCATGCAGGTTTTCCGGTATAATCTTATTGTTCCTTTTGGCCGCCAAATGTTTGGACTAAAGTGGGAGAAAGAGATGGATCGCGTCAAAGAATGATATCTCTTCATTCTTCACTGCCTGGATGACGTGGGAGGACAGGATTCACTTGGAGGAATGCTAGATATCGCTCTACTTTTAGCTTGAAATATACACGCAGCTACTTGTAAAAGAAAATTTATTATTTTGTTACCAATTTTATGCCTTTCCTTGTTTCTAGAGGAGCTGGATGTTTGTTAACGACTGTTGTCTTATGCTCATTTAGGTCCTTCCCAATACAGTTCACGTAATATACATAGACGTGTGTGTGTAATTTCACTATTTCTGTGAACAGATACTTTTTAGGTGTGGTAGAGATGAGTAATAATAGCATGCAGTGGTTTGCCTGTTGGTGGAGGTAACAAATGATATTATACCAGAAATTCTGGAAGAAATAGAATAACACCTGTTAAGGTCAAACCAGGATTACTTTATTTGTTACCATAATTTTTTTCATAATTCATACAGCACATAGATCGAACAGAGGAATTCTTCAAACAAATAATGAAATTCCTATTAATAGCAGTGTTGGGCCATATATGATAAGAATTAACGTAAATGATATACAAGAAGAACGCACACAAAGAAACGATCGAAAAGTGATGTTTTCCCCCAATTCACGAGTATACAACAATGTGTCCGTATCAATTCAACCAGTTGATGATGTTTTGGCTGCAAGGTGGACAAGTGCACGCCTATGGTAAGTAGTACGAAGCTTCTTGTATTTCTGGACAAAGGCCCCAAGATCGATTTCCCTCTCTAAGAACTGCCTGTGCAGGTTTTCAGATTCCTCCTCCGTCTTATTCATTGCCTCTGAAACAATTAAGCACGTATTTCATCCTATTGAGGCATTTTTTGAATAAACTCAAGCTTGCGCGGAGTAATGGGAAACCAACAATGTACTACTATTCTCCAACAACTCAAACTTTTATTGTGAGTGAATACCTTGAAGCCTTTGGAGAAGTGATGCAGGGGAATAGAATTTCAAACTCTCTTCCTTTTTTCTCTCGAGCTCATTCAGTTTCTCCTGAGCAGCAGCCAACTCTGTTGTCCGGATTATTCTGCACTGTAACATACAATCAAGGGGAGAAGGTTCATCAATCCATTCGCTATATCTTGAACAATAAAATGAAAGGATGAGACTATAAGCTCACCTGGGTTCTAAGCTCCATAATCCGGGGTTCCTTCTCCAAGTTCTCCCCTGATATAAAAGACAGTAACATTTAAGATCTCTCTCACTGCAGTTGGACTACGTAAACACACATTAAAAAAGTGCATAAATTGGGAGAGGGGAAGGGAAAGGCACTCACTGGCAAGCTGCAGAGTTTCCTTGCGAAGTTCATCTCTTAGCTGATGAGCCATAAAAGCAGGAGAAGGGAAAAGATTAGAAGACATGGTGAACTAAAATATAGGAAACAACAGAACTACCAAAAAAAAAAGCCTTCATAATGCATAAAGAACATCAAATCCAAAAAGCGACAGGAACAGCCTATCCTAGTATTATTTGAATAGCTTTCTGATCTGATCTTATGCTGTGCATGTAAGTGGTCAGATGCTTGCATTTTCCGTGTATGGATATCCCTTCCTCTAGATTTTTGTATTACGCCACATATACAACTTCAATTGTTTAAGCCATGAGTACAACCGATTAAATTTATTCTCGCTTACAAAGTTAATGGTATGTTGCTTTATCACATTCTTGTCATCATAATATATGTCACTTCAGCTGTAAATTGAAAATATAAAATACATTGTGGTTGCATCTGATGCCCAGCCAAATATGAAGAAACCAAAGGTCAGACCAGCAAACAAAAGTCCCAACATCTGACCAAAAGTCCTGAATTTGACCAAGGTATTGCTGGCCCCAAAAAAGTTGATTGGCATGTCACAAGCATCTCTGTTTTGATTTTGATGCAAGGGAATTTTTTCAAGTTACTCCAAAAATAGTCCTCTCTGAGTATACATTACCCCACCACCTGTATAAATCATACATTTCTACTCATGCACACTTGTAGATTTCATCAAAGCAAACGCCAGTAATATGGGCAAGCCAGTTATCTGCCCTGACCTTTACATACTCTGGGTGGAATGTGCAGTGGCTTTCATTCATCCCCACAAGAATACATCTCTCATCATAGCCATGGTCAAATTATTGCAGTTTAAAAGACAAGTGGCCAAAATGAGGAATAATTTAAATGGAAGTGTTCAGCAAACCAGATTTAACTGGAAGTGTTTGGAAAACTAGACTAAGGAACATACAAAAATTCCAGATTTGAATGGATTTGCAATATATTGGAGAACCAAAACTGAGAAAATTCGTGAGATTAAGAGAGCATAATCCACAACTTACATTGTTTTGAATTTTCACTTGATCAAGTGAAAGTAAAAATTGATGGTATGCATTTTTGTCCGATAAAAGCTTCCGCAAATCATCAACACTGAACAAATTGATCAACAAAATAAGGAAATAATAGAAACTATAGAAGTGAAGTGAAGTATGAATCATATAATAAAATGTGCATTTGTTAACCATCTTTATGTGATGTGCTGAAGTAATTAAGAGAAACAAGCTTCAAATCAACAATTAAAAAAAAAAAAAAAAAAAAAGAATATCTAGCAAGAAGCTCTTACTATTTGGGCAAAAAAAAAAATTATATATATATATATTAACACTTATAAATCATGCAATGAAATACGATTAAGAAAACATGCATTACACAGAGAGAACTTAATAGACCCAACATATAAATTATGTGACATAAAAAGTATTACGAGATAAAACTATTTCATTCCTTTTCAACAATCTTTAGACTATACAATATTAAAAAATGAACGATTGCAAGGAGCAGGCCCTAATGGCATACAATTTTAGCTTCATACACTATACATATATTTGAAATTTCCATTAGTTGAGAGCGTGATGCTTGACAAACCCAAAAGTGTGTCTAACAAGACTCCCCTTGTTCAGATTGCAAGCCATATAAAGAAAAACAGGTAACCAAGAATCATACAGTAATCTAAGAAATAAGGAGAAGAACCATGTCCTTGGCGTCCTTCCAGAAGAACCAACATATTTCAAAGAGCAAATATATAGTTGATGAAATTTGTATAGAACATAGAATATAAGAATAAAATGGTATCTTAAAGTACCAGGAACCTACCTTTTGTCCTTCAAAACAGCTATAAGACCCGCGGCTTCAGTAGGCGACACGTGTGATGGTGAGTGTGGCCTGTCTGAAGGCCTATGCGAACTGAAGCTGCCAGAAGAAGAACTACCTGGTGTTCCTGGACGAGAAGAACTCGGGGAGCTAACCACGGACGGAGGATACCAAGACTGAGAAGAACCATCCTGTGGACGTGACTGAGATTGTTGATCCTGAGATCCCCTGCAGGTATAGATGGTTGAAGCTCTAAATGAATAGCATACAACTATTGAAAAAGGAAAAAAGAAACAAGCTTTATCCTTGTTAAACAGCATCGAGACAATATGTATTTCCTGAGCAAGAAGAAAACTGCCAATTAAGTATGATCGGCGTTTTCATACGCGAGAAGTTCAGATGAAGCATGTGTAACAAAGCAGGAAGACCCATCATTCAACGTATCATCGTCTTATTCGAAACGTAACATCGGACTAAACCTTAATTTGATTAAACGAGGTGAAATAAATAAATTTCTAGGAGCTTCAAGAAAACCCTAATCTCAATGAAATTAAAATCCAAATAAAGGAAACGCAGAGACGAAAATACCAAAACTTGAACATCGGGAGGAGGAGAAGAGAAGAGAGGCTTCGATTGCCGGTTAAATCAATCTACGAGAAATCCGAATTCCGAAGCGAGGGAGTTCCGAACGATGCAAACAAAACGATCCGTTGTTTCTCTCCAAGTAAGACTTGTAGCTTTCGCTACGCGTCGTCCCTCGCTACAAGTATTAGAGTTTAAGAAAGACTCTCTAATATTCGGCCCACCCCCCAAACCTGCCCTAAATCATTTAAGAAAGACTCTCTGGGTTGTTGGATGTTGGGTTGGGTCAGGGTGTGTGTAGCGCGGGAGGTCACTTGGACCCGTACCGTACGCGCGTTTAGCAAATTAGAGCCAATCCTCTTATTCTAATGGGCCGAATAGACAAAGCGAGGTGAGATTTTTACCCAAGGACAAATTTGGCAAGTTTTAGGTCTAGTTCGGGTACTCAAATATTTTGAAAATATTTTATTATTATTTTTTACATAATTTTTACTACTATTTAATATTTTTTTATTACTATTTATAAAATATCTCAGAATATCTTACTACTCAAACGCAACCTTAACCTTTATATAAATTTTGTATAAACCTTTTTAAAAAATACGATCCACTAAAAAAGAAACTCAAATTTAATAGAAGATTTCACCGTTGCCTTGCATTTTATACTCATAATGAAGTGGAAAGATATTTTATACTCACGAGATTGGAACATATTTCGCCGAGTTTGGATCTTTTGACTTGGCCTACCTGGCTTTATCAAATTTATCTTCTTATACGAGTTTTGCATGCAGCCAGATAGAGTGATGAGCTCTTGCCAGTACGGTAGAGCCAATATAAAGAGAACGCATACCATTAAAATAACTAAAATTAAAATAACTATTAGAGAATTGATGAACAATTTGAAAATCAAGTTAATTAATTAAGGAACCATTTATATATATATATATATATATATATATATATATATAAATTGAGTGACCTCATGATCTATCTAGCCAGGCACCTAATCTGTGGATGGCGGGCCAGCTGAAGGCGGCTTGCGATCATGCCATGATCTCCAAAGATGCAACGATCTGCGAAAGTGGCTTTGTGATGAGATAGATGATGATATTGCATGCAAATACAAGCCAATTGCTGGAAATAACCAATTATTATTCTTATTTAAAATAATAATATTATTATTATTATTGAAAATGATTAATCTTATTGCTAAAGATTTATTGGAGAAAATTGAAAGGCAACAAAGCAAGCAGCTAGCTAGCTGGCGCGCATCTCAATTGTTTATTCCTGGGAAGCAAAGCACCCTCTCATAATTATCTACTAGATCATAAATTAATAAATTAGTGCAACAGTTTTAAAAATTCTTAAAAGAGATTCTTAAATCGTCCATTAATATTAGGAGCATGCAGCTTCATCATCAATTAAAACGCCATTGCCAATTTAAAGCTATTTATGTTTCATAATTTGCAAGTATTCACCAACTATATAGATTAAAGCAGCTAAATTAACTTATTTTATCGTATTAAACTTGCAATGATCCTCATCATTTTCTTTTCAACGGGCCATAATTTGAATGGTTACCGTCAATAAATATTCTTCAATGAAATAATGTCGGATCCCATATGATGCCGGCAGCATCTCATCTCATTTTATTTTATTCATTCAGAGTGAGTTCTGTATATATATGTTCATTATAGTACTGCTCACAATATTAACAAATAATACCTAAACAACTCACCACTCTCTTGTTTACATAAGACCCATTGATCTCCTTTGACATGATATGCTGCCTAAAATGATCATCTTATTTTTCCTCCTTTTTTTTTTTTTTTCTCCTTCCAAGGACAAAGCCCAATGTTTGTAAAAAAGTATCCTGCATTAATCAATTGCTAGCCAATGATCTCATGGTTGAAAAACTTGACCCGAAACACAATACACACCCATTACGCTTTAAATAAAAAAACACCACACCCATCAAAGGAAGCCTCTGTTGGAGACCATCAACTTTTCAGTTTTGGGCTAAGAAAGAAAAAAAAAAAATATATATATATATATATATATATATATATATATATAAAATAATAGTTGGCACAATAATTGACAGCATTTTGATCGAGTTTTTATTTTTATTTTTATGAATTTTTTTCAATTTGTGGGTTTTATTATATAAAGAAACATATATCCAATTGACTTTTATTTTGAAAAAATATAAAGCATAAAATATAAACAAATAATAATAAAATTGACAAATTTGGTCAAATAATTGTAATTTGCCCAATAGCATAATCCAAATAAATATATTCCACAACTTTTGACATCCGTTTCAATAGGCGTATCTATTTAAGAAGGAGAAAGCAAGGTGTAGGGTCCACCTAAGAATTGATGGCCCGGATTATGCCACGTGGGAGGTAAATACACGTGGCAAACAAGATGGGCGTGGATTTCTTATGAGTGAACAGCTCTTGGAGCTTATGCGTAGCCAAGTGGCGGACCTCGTGCCAGTGTAGAGACGCAAGGAAAGATGCAAAGTAGCGTAAGAGCCAAACCCACCTATCTCTGTCTGTTAATCCAACGGCTGTGGGTAAACGCCAGCCACAGCATCTGCACTCAGCCGTCGAGTGCCTAGGCGATGCCGCATTTCCTTGTGAGACAGTTACCCTGTCCCTTATTCTTGAGCGTTGTTGTTTTGTTGATCTAAGTCGTGAGTCGTTTAGCTCCCTCTCTCTCTCTCTCTCTGCAAGTCCCTCCGTGATTTCTCTCACTGTGGCTATTACATTGTCCTGATCCGGTGAACCCAACAGACAAATTCACATTCTATCAGATACCCATTTTTGTACATCCATCTCTGCTAATGGTAATACTAATCATTCTCTCTCTCTGAATGCGTAGCATTCTGTAAGTAATCACTCTTTCTAATTGCCATTTTTGCTTTTTTATTTAAAAAACAGGACACAATGTCGGTTCCTCCATGGCTAGAGCCATTGCTAAGCACTTCGTTTTTCTCCGTCTGCCGGGTTCATAGAGATGCCGCAAGGAGTGAATGCAACATGTTTTGCTTAGACTGCAATGGCGATGCTTTTTGCTTTTATTGCCGTTCTTCACGGCACAAGGATCATCATGTCATTCAGGTATAGTATAATAGAGATATATTATATTTTATATATATATATATATATATATATATATATATATATATATATATAGCTAGGTAGTCACATTTCCATGCATCAATATTTTCAAATAACGCAATTCCTTCAATTATTAGTTTATTTTCTGCTTTTGCAGATAAGGCGATCTTCATATCACGATGTGGTGAGGATTGCAGAGATTGAAAAGGTATTGGATATAAGTGAAGTTCAGACGTATGTGATAAATAGTGCCAGAGTTATGTTTCTGAACGAGAGACCTCAGCCAAAAGCTGCTAAAGGGGTTGCCCACATCTGTGAAATCTGCGGGAGGAGCCTCTTGGACCCATTTCGTTTTTGTTCACTTGGCTGTAAGGTTAGCATTTTTTCTCCATTCCCTCTATAGCCTCACACATTGTTCTCATCGATCATCAACATTATTCCCAACTCATCCTATATATTGCCATACCCATCAGTACCTAATATGAATTATATATATATGACCCACGTTCACAGACCTATCACCCTCACCATCGGCATCATGATACCCCATCGGTGATCATTACAAGCTGCTACCATATTATTCATATGCATATTATATAGTGCATGTATGTAGGGAATGCCATGAGTTGCATCACATGATATCAATATATACGGCCATTAGCATCAGCATCGCCATGATCCAGCAATTCGCACATATCATCATCGATCATCCTCACCATCAGGTATTAAATGAATTAGCTTGTAGGAATAAAGAGAAATGGGGATTCAAGCTTTAAGTTAGAGTGTAAGGATGAAGAGCTAGCAGTGGAAAGAAGGGAAGGGATAGAAAGGAAACCAGTCTCATCAAGAGATCAGGAAGAAGAATTGCGTGAAGGCACACAACAAGACATTTCCCCGTCCACGCCTCCTCCACCTCCAGCTTCTACTGCAAGGAGATCAAGAAAAGGCATTCCTCACAGGGCTCCCTTTGGATACTAAATAATATTTACTTACTTTTTATTAAAGAAAAAGTACATTTTTATGAAACCGGCCAACTTATCTCGCACGACCGACCGACCGACCATGCATTTGGGGTCTTTGTCCGGAGTAAGTCTTGGGTGGGAGGGGGAGGGGAAAAGATGCACAAGAAAGTATTCTCTTTAGGGGGAGGGATGGGTCCCAATCTAAAAATTCTCTCTTGTGAAGAAGCAATAATGCAGAATTGTTATTGATAGTTGCAAGGTGTACATGTCATTAACAAATTAAAAAGCAAGTCTTTGTGGAGTCCGTTTTATAGTTTCCAAAGGGCCCACCACCCACATGGGCCGTTTACATAAAGAAACAAACAGCTTTTTCATTTTTTTTTTATTGTTTTTATATTACGTGTAATGTGCAGTTCAACTTTGTAAAGAGCGAGCGAGCGAGCGAGCGTCACCCACTTTGGACAGAATCCATCAATTATATACAGTGTTATTTTACCTTTTTAGTTTTCCTCATTTTCCATATTTTTTTCCTTTTTTTTTTTTTTGAGTTTGAGAGTGTGTCGAATCCAAGATCTCTATTTTGAAAATTTGGGTATTATGACAACAGCCTATATGCCTTTGGCATTCTCATTATGGTCATTTTGTCAAATGTTATACGTACCCATGGCCATGGCAATGCATTTATAAATGATAATGATGAATACTTGGATGATCGCGTCTTCCCATGAGCTAGATCAGCCTCAGGGGAGGGGACAGAGTTTGAGTATATAATAAGGATACATGCTCAATGATTTAAGGAGAAAAGGGCTTTGTGACAGACCGACGCGATCGAGCATCCATCCTACCAAAAACTAAACCAACCGCAGAGATATAGCACAGTCTATATATAGTAATGACCAACGTACATTTTTATATAATGTTGAAAAGCAAATTAAGCTTGAGATCAGAAATGTACGTGTCACCAATTCAATTATTGCTTCATTATTGATATTAGACAGACCAAATTTAACTACTTTACGTACCCAATTGTCGAACCACTGATGAATCCACCCAATCCTACCTGTCCAACAGCCTCTCTCTCTCTCTAATTAATATAATAGATATAGTTACAAATCTCAAATAGATTACTCTCGCCTAAGCCATTTGTAAAACAGTGAATCTTATTAAAAATTAATTTTTTTTTATACATTTTTAAGTAAAATTTATTTTTTTATAAAAATTTATATAAGATTTGTTTATTTAAAATTTATACATGTGATTTCTCAAATAGATATGATACATTGGCAGCAGAGCCGAATACCATTGAGTAGACAAGAAAGTCCAATATCACCCGAGATCAAAACCTCAGGCCCATCAAGCACGCACAAATGCCATGCATTGCCCAACACTAATCCTGTGAAAATGGGTTGTGGTTTAATAGGGCCGACTTTTGTGTCAACAACAAGGGGCTCTCATGGCGTCGCAACTCAAGTTAGATCGATTTATGCTTGAATTCCGGAGTATATGTGGCAGGCATTCTTGGCTGCATTGTGGTAAAGCTTTTGAAAAGTTTCAGGTGAAAATACTAGAATGAATGAGCTTAATGCTATTCCAAAACCACCCACGATAATAATAAATACGGAATAACTATTTTAAAAGATTTTTTTTAGAAATGCTACTCGTAACACCACACCATATACCAACATATGATTTGTTTTTTTATCATTAATGTGTAAATACACATATTTACACATCAATATATGTATATTTAAATAAAATGATAAAAATGACAAATCACATATGAATGTGTAGTGTAGGGAATAATGAGCAGAATTTAACTTACTCAAAATTTGTTGTCGGAACAAAAACCTCTATTTTTTTTATGAAAAATTCTACTCATCATCTTCAAAACACATAATTTTTTAATTTTTTTTCACTTACTAAATTGACAAGTAGAAGAAATTAATTAGTTTAAGAAAAAT
The DNA here is from genome assembly GCA_022457165.1 of Juglans mandshurica. Lineage (NCBI taxonomy): Eukaryota > Viridiplantae > Streptophyta > Magnoliopsida > Fagales > Juglandaceae > Juglans > Juglans mandshurica. The sequence continues at coordinate 33,739,537 of CM039626.1, forward strand.
AAATAAATAAATAATAAGTGTAATGCGTGGTGTATGACATGATGAATAGTAAAATTATGTGATTAATTTTATGTTTTCCAATAAAAGAAAAAGAAAATTGTTGACAACCATCAGGGCTCTATAGTCAACTCTATGAACGCATTAAAAACAATATTATTAATGGTTTTTTCTTCTTCTTCTTATTCGTAAATTCGTAGTCTTCAAGTTAGTTGAGTAGTCCATGATCTGTTTGCATTAAAGAAATGTAATCCAGCTTAGACAGCAAACGTGCCGTTAGATTAGATGCAATTTGGAGTAGCAGCGCCTGCACCGCACCGGGGATTACGTGAGGAGCGTATAGGGCACAAACTAATCACCCACACTTTTAATTCTTTGAACTCTTCCTAAAGGAGTTGTGCTACTTAAGGCGCGTGAAAACGGTGGCCCTTCAGTTTTGTGAAGAAGAAATAGTACTTTTTTTTTTTCGTTTTTTTAATTATCAAGACTTTTAAGTAAAGGAAGAATGGTCAGGGGTTTGTACTTGTAGTTTAAAGTTGACAATCCAACTCCAAGATACCAAAAAGTCATAGACGACACCTCATTCTCGTAGGACTCCGTGGAATCCTCCACTTCCACGCAAAAGATGAGAGCGACGAACGTTAGCCCAAGCGGAATCACCACCACTGACAATTTCATCCTCAAAAGATACCACAGATACTGTAGCCATCTGAAATTCCTTTTTGAATCACCATGGTGTCCAAATGTCTCGCCCTCTGTCTGGACCATCACCATCTCCATCTCCATCCCCACCCTTCCATAACCTCTGCCACATTCCAAAATCCACGGCCCTCCCACTTACCCATCCATCCTCCATTCACGACAACCTTTATCACCAAATTTACGGTCACCCATCAGCAACTGCAGCCTTGTCTTCCAAGAACGAGATGCTCCATTTTCACCCCCATGGCTAGTCAAAGCCAATCCGCTCCAAGCCCCAAGTTTGATGAATTTGAGCCCCATCCAACTCTTACCAATGATGATCTCAAACCAACTACATCCCTTGAGAGGACTTTTGCCTGGTGGGAAATGGCTTGTCTTTGGATTGGTCTTGTCGTGGGTGTTCCATCATACTACCTTGCCGGTAGCCTTGTTGATCTTGGCATGGCTTGGTGGCAAGGGATTGCCACAGTTGTTGCTGCCAATATTATTCTCTTAGTCCCATTAGTCCTCACCGGTCACCCTGGCACCCGATACGGTATTTCTTTTCCAGTCCTTGCTCGATCCTCTTTTGGAATCCGCGGGGCTCACATCCCTACTCTACTAAGAGCCTTGGTTGGTTGTGGTTGGTACGGCATCGAGACTTGGATTGGTAGCGAGGCAATTTTCCTCCTTTTACCAAAATTCCTCAAAGAATCAACCCTGTCTCAGGTTTTACCTTGGCTTGGTACTTCCCCTCTCGAATTTGCTTGTTTCATTACTTTTTGGCTAGCCCAATTGACCGTTGTTTGGAAAGGAATGGAGGGAATCAGAGTGCTTGAGAAGTACTCGGCTCCAATCCTAATTATACTCACTTCTTGCCTCCTCATTTGGGCTTATGTCAATGCTGGTGGTTTTGCGTACATGCTGTCCTTGTCCTCTAGGCTCTCCTCCTCACAGTTTTGGTCCCTCTTCTTTCCTTCACTCACCGCGAATATTAGCTTTTGGGCCACTCTTGCACTCAACATTCCTGATTTTACTCGATACGCCAGGACCCAGACTGATCAAATCATTGGTCAGGCTGGTCTTCCAATCTTCATGGGGGCATTCACATTTGTTGGCCTGGCCGTGACCTGCTCCACCAAAGTAATATTCGGCCGAGTTATCTCCAACCCAATCCAACTTCTTGGAGAAATAGGAGGATTCACAACCATGATCCTCGCTATTGTTGGGATTAGCTTAGCCACCATTACTACCAATATTGCTGCCAATGTTGTGGCTCCTGCCAATGCCCTCGTCAATCTCAGCCCCTCAAATTTCACCTTCAGAAGTGGAGCTCTTCTGACAGCATTGCTGGGAATTGCTTTTCAGCCCTGGAGACTTCTTAAATCAAGTGAGAGCTTTGTTTATACCTGGTTAGTTGGGTACTCTGCACTGTTGGGTCCAATTGGGGGCATACTATTAACTGATTACTATCTTATCCACCGCACAAATTTGAGTATCAAGGACTTGTACTCGTTGAGTCCTTATGGGGCTTACTATTATTCGGGAGGCTATAATTTGGCAGCAATGGTGGCCTTGGTCCTTGGGATTTTGCCAGTGATCCCTGGTTTCCTGCAAAAGATTGGAATACTATCTTCAATCCCGGAGGGTTTTGGTGTCATCTACAGCAATGCCTGGTTTTTTAGCTTCTTCTTTGCAGGTTTTCTCTATTGGATTCTGTCCTGTTTAACGGGAAAACAAAACAAGTCTCTACCTGTAGATCCCCTTCTGCCTTCTTCTGCAAACTAAGTTTGTACTAGTACCACCTTTTTTTTTTTCTTTTTTTTGGACATTGTAATTAATTTGTGTATACTTTGTAAACATTTTTAATGTCACTTGATATCCAATCTTAAGTTATTTGTTCGTCTGTGACATCCACATCCCTAAAGCCGTCCATGCGTTATCACCTTGAATTTCTTATTGTTATCTTAAGGAGTTCGATCTTACGATATTTTAGAGGGAATGCTTAAGTTCTGCAAAATGGAAGAAACCTTATTGCTTGTTAAGAATTCTTACTTGAGGAAACTGGCTTTATAAACTCAAGTTTCAACTACTACTCGTCTGCTACTGACTTATCTCTGTTGGGTTGGGCCTACATTTCGACTGCACTTGCTGTGAAGTGGTAGTGGGCTCTAACGGGCTTCAGATTCAATCTCTGATTTCCAAAGCCAGTGGCTTGGAGCCCAGGGAATTGTAACTGGATCTAGAATCCTCTTGTAGATCTATTAAGCAGGCTAGTCAGCCTATGACATCAAACAACCCAAATCTATCCCATGGGCCATCACAGCTGCGGCTGCCACGTCTTGATATCATGAAGAGACAACTCAAGGAGGTGGAATATCGAAAGACATTTATAATTGAGTAATGTTAGTATTCGTCCCTTTTACTATTATTTTATGATGTGATATTAAATAATTAAAGATTATTTATTATGTTTCAATTACAGACTTATCATTTAATGTCACATTATAAAATATTAAAATGATGATAATAAAAAAGATGGTAAATAGATTTTTTTCTTTATAATTACATAAAAAAATCAAGAGTTTGGTTTTAGGAAATATTATGCATCATCTCGTGTATATAGGAAAAAATATGGGATATTGGGAGCATCCAAATTAAACGTAACCGCGCGATGGAAGATTTGAGTTCCAAAAAGATCATGTGTTGTTCTAATTGTATATAAAAAGTAATTAGAAACGATAAGATTAGCAGTACTATAACGAAAACAAGAAACAAAAGAACAGGCTGGAGTTCCATACATATCGTTTCGATCGGCCAAAAGCTGATTGGGACATCCAACTAGGCCGTCTTCTTCTTGCAAGACTTATAGAAAAGACCTTGGTAGAGAGGACAGATGAGTAGTGATGATGATATTCTATCCTAGCTAGCCTCTAAGATTGCTGGTCATTCTTCAACTCTATATTAATTATATATGCAGGTATTCAGTATCAAACAGCTGGTGATCTAAAAAACATCTATATTATGGCCAATGAGTAATCTCGTGTATTTGTATTAAATAGTATCTTTATTCTCAGACAAACTTTGGGAGAGCTAAGAGTCATTGTCTTTTAGCTAGCTAGGCATTGCTACTACAAGTACTACGTACTTATTAACATTATTGTTTTGTTTGGACATTATTGTTTTGTCTGGCCAGTACTATTTATTACCAGAGTTTTTTAGAGATTTCGTGGAGTAATTCCATTGCTAGAGTCTCTAAATTCCTTCACATTTTCATTTTTCACATCCAGAAGTGAGATTGTCATGAACCCACCCCATGCCATCAAATATATATGAAAATTGAAATCGACACAGAAATATCCACGAAAGGATCGTAGCCGTGAAATGTGAGAGACGAGAGAGAGATCAGGAAATAAAATAAGGTATATTACGTGTACGCCATATACAATATTGAGGAGCTGACGTGGATGCAACGAATGAGGAATAAAAGGACAAAGCAAAAATGTTACATGAGTGGCGATTCAGCAGAGGACACGGACGGAACTTTAGACCAGCTTGGCACCACCCCCTCCCAACCACATCAGAGGTCCCTAGCTAGTTAATATTTGTCAGGGTCGTAGCTAGGCCGAGAGAGGGTGGGACCTACGGTCACCCGTGCTTCACAGTAAGACCCCTGTCCCATACAATTAAGAAAAATTAAAAGAAAAAAAAGTTGGCTTTGGGTAGGAAAGGACTAAGGAGACAGACCAGACCCATAAACTTATTATTTTGCGTAATTATTTGGAAACTGCTTAAATTTTTGTTCTCAAAGACAAGTATAAAACAGACCCCTAGTTTTGCTCTAATCCACTGACGAATCTAACAAGGGCTAAAGCACAAAGAAAGTAGTTGTATAATAATATATATATATATGTTCGTTCGATTCCTTCATCCATCAAACATTAACTTAATTTTGATTAATACTACTCATCACCTTATTATGAGACATTAGATTATTAAAAATTATTTATTATATTTCATTTATAAACTTATCATTTAATGTTATATAATGAAAGAATGATAAAAAAATAAACGATGAATATATATATTTTTTTAATTTTATAAATGAGTTGACATTTTGGATTAGGGACTCGAGAGACGTCGTTAAATGACATGAATTCATATATAGTTGCACACGCACGTTTTTAATTAATTAAGACTATTCATGTACTAGTGCGTGTTGGTGTTGCGTATAATAAGACGTTCCATTTATATTATATGTACAAAACTTTAAACTTATAAGAGGAGGTCAACAGCTAGCTGTTATCCAATATAAGCTTCATAATTTTGATATCTGCACCGAGGACGATGATGATCATGTCTTGCTTTTTTATTTCTTTTTTAATTAATTAGAAAAGATATATAAGGACCAATATTATTCGTTGGAGTTAATTTACTATTACAAATATTCTTAATATTGATAAATGTGTTACATAATATTTAGTGGGATAAAAATGAGATATTAATAATATAGTGTATAAAATTTTCCATACATATTTATATATGTATGAGCCTTATTAAGTACAAACGTTTTGGCGTACCAAATTGTATACTAATACTGTCATAATTTTTTTATTAAAAAGAAAAATAAAAAGAAAAATTTTGAGAGAATAAAAGATCTTTTATCTCATTAAAATTATTATCGTATTCAATTCCCACCATTTTATTAAATAGATATTTTATATGTCAGTATTGATGTGCGATTTGGTGCATAAATTCACTTACAATAAGACTTTTCTTTTATATATATATATATATATATGCGTATTATCATTTTTTTTCTGCTGAAAAGGGAAGCTTTATAATTAACAAAAATGATCCATAAGCACGACCGACGTTATTACGATCGATGCAGCGAATGTACGCTAGAATTATGAAAAAAATGTCGTCGCCAATAATATTTGCCAAAGGGTACCATTTGGGGTCATGCAACATGATGACAACATGGCATCTCTGAAAGGGCATATAAACTTGATTCCATCTTTTACACGTGGCGTCTGTATGAGTATCAACTAAATAAAAGATAATCATTAACTAATTATTAATTATGCGACCTGCTAAAATGTCAACTGCACGTGAAATCTAGCACGACAGGTTGTTAGGTTTTCCAACGTACGTACGCGCGCTAGCAGCTTGCCGTGTTCGGGTAATTGATTTTCATGAGACGAAGACATGGTGTCCAACTCAGATCATGAGGTTAGCTAGGTTTCACGTACACATAGATTTGGTCCACTGTACATGCAAAAACATATATAATATTGTACGTACCTATGTAACTCTCTACCTCATGAATTAATTTAACCGATCGAAGAGTCAATTGTAATTGAACGAAAAACCCATCAATTGCGAAATTAATATTGATGATACATAATTTAAAAAATGAGAAAATATATTTAAAACCATGAATTGTGTAACCGTCACGTAATCGTTTTAAGAAAAATGAATAAAACATGGGATTCACATGAAAAAATTTAATTTTTTAATAATGAACCCCACTCATTTTTAAAGCGATTACGCGACGGTTGCACAATTCACGATTATATGTAGAATTACTCTTAAAAAATAAATCAGAGTGACAGAGTCTTTTTAGGTGAAAGACAAATCAAAGTTGTTAAGTTAATTTTTTATGAATGAAGCTACTACTGTACCGCTCAGTTATATCACTCAAAGTGTCATGCATGCCCCGTAGGGGTGAGAAATGGTCGGTCCATATGTCTAGTCAAAACATATGGACCAATCGGACCGACCATTTCGGTCTGGATCGAGATTGAGACTGGTCTGTTTCGGTCCATATTTTAGAGGACCAAATTGGTCCGAACCGACCAATTTGCACCCTTGCCACGTGTCTACTTATTAAAAAAAAAAAACCGAAACCAATGGGAGGGCAAGTCTCGTTTTGCTTGCCTCCCAATCGACGGGAGGCCAAGCCTCCGTCTGCTCGCCTCCCTTCCTCCCTCCCTCACGTCGTCGACCACCATTTTTTACGCCATCTCCAAAACCCCATTACCCAACAAGTGCTTGTTCCTTCTCTCTCTTCCCTACTACATCTCTGTTCAATGGCATGATATCTAGGAACTTAGATCAAACATCATATGTTGGTCGTCTCTTTCACATTCTCAGTATAGAGAAAAGCTTTGTCCTTTCACAGAGAATCAAGGCAGAGCTTGATCTTTTGACTCCCGAAGAAACCTTAATTTACACTCAAGTATTTGCCAAAGTTCACCAATTTCCTTTCTAGTCTCTGTGTGTATCCTACATTATTATTTTAAACACAATCCACTGGGTCAAAACCCCATTAATGGAAACCTCATCACCCATCTCCATCCAAAATACCCCACTCCAAGACCTCCCAAAGACATTCCCTAAACTCTAAAAAAAATGCTTTGTAACCACACACACGGAGGCCTTCACCACGCTTCGCTCTCCTTCCTTCAAAGAAGACATGACCTACTTCGTTTCCAACCTAAAGTCCTTTGAAAAGAGAGCTCTGCAAGAGCTTTAGCGAGAGCTCTGCAAGAGCTTTAGGCTTCTGATGCTTCGAACGCCTCAATGTGGGGAATTCCTTTGTTGGGAGGTGACAAGAAGGCAGATGTGATTCTCTTGAAGTTTCTGCGAGCAAGAGGCTTCAAGGTCTAGGACGAGCTCAACATGTTGCTGAAGTGTTTGTCATGGATGGTAGAGTTTGAAACAGATAGATATGTTTCATTCATGTTTCCTTATCTTTTTTTTCTTTTTTTTTAAATAACTAGCGACGACACTACATCGAGCGGTATGTTTGAGCAGTCAAAAGGAGAGGGCAAACTAAACTACGTACATATATATATACTAGCGGTGGTAAACATGCAAAGCACGTTTGCCACATCTGCCAAATTGAAGAAAAAAATAAAATGTAATTTCGAATATTAAAATAATCTAATGTATAAGAATAAAATTATTATTTATTTATGTTCATCATTTATTATGAAATTTAAATTATATTAAAAATTCAAATTAATTAGATAGTTTTTTTTTCTTAAAAATGTACAGTAAAATTTCATCATTTATTTAATGATGAAAAATTAGTATTTTATAAATTAAAGTTGATTTTTAGTGTATGATATAATATTATTCTCTTAAAAATGTTCAGTAAAACTTTATTTTTTATTTAATGATGAAAAATTAGTATTTTATAAATTGAAGTTAATTTTTAGTGTATGATAGAATATTTATATTTTAATTATCTATTTTATGTTAGTTTAAATCAATATTTAAACTTCTATCGTTAGATTAAATCTGAAGATAAAAGATAAAAAGTTATACTTTAAAACCTATAAACCAATATTTTTTTTCCACTTTTCCTTTCTCCCTCTCTCTCATTCTCCATGCACGATTGTGGTATTACGTCGCACATTGGCATTCACACAGACGAACCCAAAAAGAAACAGAAAAACCAAACAAACATGAAAAAAAAACTTCTTTACTGTTCATTACTGTTGATGAACAATCATGAACAATATAGAGATATGCGGAAAAAAAAAACCACACAGCCTCTTTACTGTTCATTACTATTGATGAACAGTAATAGGATAGCCTCTTTTAAGATATAGGCAGATATATATATATATAAATTGAAGTTAATTTTAAGTGTATGATAGAATATTTATATTTTAATTATCTATTTTATGTTAGTTTAAATCAATATTTAAACTTCTACCGTTAGATTAAATCTGAAAATTAAAGATGAAGGGTTAAAATTTAAAATCCAAAAACTAATATTTTTCTCCACTTTTCATTTCTTCCTCTCTCTCATTCCCTACGCACGATTGTGGTATTATGTCGCACATTAACATTCACACGGACAAAAAAAAAAAAAAAAAAAAAACTAAACAAATATGCGAGAAAAAAAAAATTTAAAAAAAAAAAAAATTTACTGTTCATCAACAATAATGAACTATACAGTAATAGGATATGCGAAAAAAGAAAACATGCGAAGAAGAGGAAAAAAAAACCCTCTATACTGTTCATTACTGTTTATACAGTACACATATAGACGCTTTTAAATAATAGGTAAATATATATATATATATATGTATATATATATATATATATATATTATATAGGGCGATAGACGATGTCTAGTCAAAACATTAATTCTTCATTATGTAATATATTAATATCATTATTCGTTATAGGCATGCAGTCAAGATTGGTGTGAAAGATTAATGAGGCCATGTGTTTGGCCTCTGGTTGTTGGCAAACATTTATTATATAGTTAGCACTTAATTAGCAGCCAGAAAAGTTGAAAAAGAAAAAGGTTTCTTATAAGAAAGCAACGAAAATTCCGACGATCTATATAATTAAATATTTTCAAGGGACTAATAATACTTGGTGGCTTTCCTCCCCACCCCCCAACCCCCCCTTTTAAGACGGAGCTTTCATGTAATTTGCACTTTTGTGATTGTGATTGTGATTATTAATTAATATATACTGTATTCGAGCTGAGTTTCGACAACAAAATCAGGCTCAAGCTTACCTCGAAAATGAATTAATCATGATATTGATCATTTATATGTATCATGCTCTCAAACATTGCCCAAAACTTAGCACGAAGCATGAGTACTTGAGATTGAGCCAACTGCTCAATCAAGCTCAACTCATTGATTTTCTTTTTTAAATCTCATAATTATCTTCTCATTAAAAAATTAAATGAATCAAAGTTACAAATTTTTTATCGATTTACCTGTGATCATATATCAAAAGTGTATATATTAATAATGCTATATTCCAATTTCAAGATAAAAACAAAAACTTACAAATAATTTACAACCAAAATAGAAAATAAAAACATTTTCAAAATATTTAATTTATATATTATTACTTTATAACTAATATATACACACACACATGCATTTATATTATATAGAACATATTTTTATTAATTTATGCGAGTATTACGATAATAACGATGGAGTGAGCTCACGAGTTAAGTACTTGATCATCTTTATAGTACTAGCGCGCGCGCAACTAATTAATTTGTAAATATAAATCTAAATATAATTAAGTTTTAGATGAATTGTATTATTTAATAATTGATTATATTTTAGTATTCACGAAAGACTTATAATTTAACTAAGCATGAGCAAGCATTTTTAATGGAATTAATGTTCACCGAGTAGTCTTGATCACATTACACCCCTAGCGTTGTGAGTTATGAGGATCAGATGAATCCATATTAACGTCAGTACGAGATCTATGGAGAGTTTTAAGATAAATAAGTTATATATGGATGTTTTTAATGTTTCTATATATATATATATATATATAACTGGTGAGGATGAGCTGCACGGCCAATTAAAGTCAACCATGGTATCCTCAATCCTGCCATATAATATATTACACTTTGATTAATTTGTAATAATATTTAGGGCGGAGAAAGAGAGCTGTACCTATAAGTTTGGTTAGGTGCTGGCTAGAAAAGAAGGCAAGGCTTTTTAAAGTCGAAGTCTCTGGAGTCTGGACTGGAGCATGCTTGCCCTGGTGGTGGGTTTTCCTTGTCCCTACCACCAGCTCCTGGTCTGACTGATTTTTTGTCAACGGGTCGTTAAATGGAACGAGTCCTTGAAATTCACGACCGATCAAACCCGAAGCTGGTTTCTCTGAAACTTGCTACTTTTCTTCCCCGCTCGCTCCTCTGCTATATATACTCCAAAACCTTATCAGCATACCCGCACTTCCTTTCATTCTTAGTCTCCGCATATCCCTAGCTATTATCTTTTCAAGACCTCACGTTTGGTATATATATTTATCCAATCAATACTCTCTCTCTCTAGATCTCTCTCTCTCTCTCATACACACACACACACACCGTTTCCGGCCAAAAAGAAAATACATGTATTCAAAGCTTATATAATTAATAGAACACAATTTTCCTTAACCCTGCATTAATTCCAGGTTATTGTTCCATGTCTCCTACGATGGCTGTAACAACTGAAACAAAGGAGGAGAATGATACGCCAGAAAGCGAGTACCAAAAAGGAATAAAGCACCTCTGTGAAAATGGCATAAACAGAGTTCCCAAGAAGTACATATTACCCCCCTGCGATCGACCCAATACTGAAGACGGGGTACTAAATCATGTATCCGAGCAAAATCTTAAGCTGCCCATCATTGATTTTGCAGAACTAATGCAAGGTGCCAACAGGCCTCAAGTCCTCGAGTCCCTCGCTAATGCTTGCGAACAATACGGTTTTTTTCAGGTATGGTTTTGAATTGTTTATAAATTACCATGTTGAAACCAAATTGTAATTCGACCTAGTCATCTCAGTCGACCACACTGACCCATGTCAATGTTCTATTAAGACAAAAATCGAAGAAAATATTGTAATGTTCAAGATTAATGCTTACTTCAAATTAAATTTAAATTATAAACTATAATATTGCGCGCAGCTGGTAAACCATGGCATTCCAAGCGATGTTATAAGCAGCATGATTGACGTTTGTACAAGGTTTTTCGAGCTGCCATTTGAGGAAAGATCAAAGTACATGTCTTCGGATATGCAAGCGCCGGTCCGATATGGAACCAGCTTTAACCAGAAGAAAGATAAGGTGTTTTGTTGGAGAGACTTCTTGAAGCTAATGTGCCATCCCCTATCAGATGTCCTCCCACATTGGCCTTCTTCTCCTATGGACCTGAGGTGAGAGTTAACCTACCTTAGCTTCAGCCTTCAATTATTTTTATTTTATTTTATTTTATTTTTTGCAGTCCTTTCTCTCTTTTATATATATATATATATATATATATATATATATATATATATATATATATATATCTTTCTTTCGTTTGTGTGGCTCATAATCGCTAGCTAACCTGTACACGTACGGCTTTGCGGGAACGAATTGGGGTTGACTGTTGCAAATGAATTACTACGACTCCTATTACTCATGAAGTTCTTAAATATAAAGAATAATTAACTTGCTCCAGCTAGTTGTCAAGCAATGATATCTATTACATGCATGTATATGTAAATATTAATAATTTGAGGACCAATCAAGTTGCTGGTTCATGCTTTAAACAGGAAATTGGCGGCTACCTACGCAACAGAAACCAAATACTTGTTTCTAATGCTAATGGAGGCCATTGTGGAGAGCTTAGGACTTGTGGGAACCGCGGATGAGCAGAAGAAGACAGAGGAAGAAGAAGAAAAAGATGACATATTAAAAGATTTACAAGATGGAAGTCAGTTAATGGTTGCCAATTGCTACCCGCCATGTCCAGAACCCAATTTAACCCTAGGAATGCCACCGCATTCCGACTATGGATTCCTCACACTTCTTCTCCAAGATGAGGTTGAGGGCCTACAAATACAATTCCAAGAAAAATGGGTTACTGTCCAACCAATCGCTAATTCATTTGTTGTCAACGTTGGTGATCATCTAGAGGTGGGTCGTAAGTACATCAAAGTGCACGAAATCCAAAAAATATATATAATTAATTCAAGTAGTTTGTAATTAACTGTTGATTCAATTATATTTTAATTTGTCTCAGATATTTAGCAACGGAAAATACAAGAGCGTTTTACATAGAGTATCTGTGAACCCTATGAAACCTCGAATATCGGTGGCTTCTTTGCATAGCCTTCCTTTCCAGAGCATGGTTAGGCCGTCGCCTAAACTGATCAACGAAGCGAATCCAAGGCGTTTCAAGGACACCGACTTTGCTAGTTTTCTCGACTACATTTCATCTTCTGAGCCCAAGAGGAAGAATTTCTTGGATTCTAGGAAATTATTGGATTAAGGCTATATATATATATATATATATCTAGCTAGTTCGGAGAAGTGCTGATGAATTAATCCAGATTATATATCTAAACGGATTAGACGCTTGTATGTTGACTTTCGCTTCAATCAATTATGTATCATTGATTACATGCATGGAATTAATGTATTTTTATTGAGAAAAGATATTTACAATGCAACCGCCGCGTAATCGCTTTGAAAAAAGTGAATAAAACATGAGATCTACATGAAAAAATTAACTTTTTAATAGTGAACTCTATTCTTTTGTAAAGTGATTACGCGGCGTTTACGCACTTCACAATTGTATGTAGAATTATTCATTTTTATTATCTCTCTCTAAAGTTGGTCAAGGGTACTGATCAAACCTTTAAAGGAAAAACCCCATACCTCACCTGTTGGCCAGTGTTATAATATATGGTTAAAGTTATCGATAAAAGTTACCAATTGATTTTTTTTTTTTTTTACTTAAAGATGAAAAAGGTGATTATTAGTGAATTGATATTTTTTTTTTATTTTTTAAAAATATTTAAAGATATATAAAAAATGATTGAAATAAAAGGAAAAAAATAAAAAAAAGTGCATTTGTAGTTATCGGTCAAATTTCATCCGTTCATCATCGATCTAAATAGCATTACCATATATATAGTGTATGTGAATTCCCGTTTTGATATAGAAACGGTTTTATCTCATTTCATCATTATAATTTTTCGAAATTTTCACACAAAATATAATAAACAATTCAATTTTTTCAAATTCTAAAATAATAATAATATTATAACAATATTTTATTCAACTTTCATTTAAAACCATCTTGTAATCTCATCTCACTATCCAAATGGAGCCTTAGCTAATGAACTATCTTGGAATGTCGCTGCATAAAGGTTGTGTTGATGAGGTTGAATAGGATAATTAAATTATTAAAGCTTTTCACTATTAATGTAGATTCATATATGTCTCGTTGTGATCTTATTTTACAACGTTTACGTGCCTACTACGTAGGCACATTTTGTTTTTGGTATGTTTTTTTTTGTTGTTTTTGCACATTAAGCTAGTAATTAGTCTGATCGACCATCTCTATCCGAAATCTATACCCACCCTTTTGTCGTCCAAGCGCCTAAAAATCTAGCCCCGCGTTTTCATGCATATCTAACTATTATATATATACAGCACCATTATTAAAATATTATATTAGATCCATCTCGATCGTGAAGTTAGAGATTATGAGTACTGAGTAATTACTACTCGCATGTATTAATTTGGCAAATTATAATTAATTAATGAACTTAAGTCGACAGCTTAATTAATTCCCTTAATTTTAGCAAGTATTGAAGAATTAAATGACATATAGTTTTAGTTTGCATGTGGCCGGGGATCGATTATATATATATATATATATATATATATATGTGTGTGTGTGTGTGTGTGTGTTACGAGGTTCTATTCATCATTTTAACCATTATTTTGTTAGCAATATGATCTTTTGACGCGAGATCGATCTAGGAAATCATCAGGTAGTCATAGGGGGTGATAAACCGTTCGGTCGGACCGAACGTTTTGGTCCGGACCGAGACTTAGACCGGTCCGGTTCGGTCCACATTTTAGAGGACCGAAAAGTTTCGGTCCGGTCCATAGTCCAGGGTCTTTTCGGACCGGACCGGACCAAATGAAAAATAAATAAATAAATAAATATTTTACATATAATAATTATACAATTAACAATATAAAATTTTAAATATATTATTAATACTTTTTAATATTCTATAAATTAACAATATTTTATATATATCATGATCTAACCTATCACTATTAACAATATAAAATTTTAAATATGTTATTAACACTTGTTAATATTCTATGAATTAACTAATATATAATTTCAATTAGTTAATTATATATTAATTATATAAATTAATAATATAATTTTGATCTAATTTATTATCATTGACCATATAAAATATTTTTTTTATTGAGTTTGTTACATGATCCACATTAACAAGTCACTTAATTTAATTTAGTATTTTAAATAATTTTTTTTATTAATTATTTAAAAAAATAAAAAAAATTAGACCGGACCGACTGGATCGAACCGAACTAGACCAGTCCGGTCCCTTTGGGTGTTCGGTCCGGTCCGATCTGGAAAAATTATGGACTGAAAATATTCGATCTATCGCCGAACCGGACAGGACCAAACCATTTGCACCGTATGTAATCATGTTTCAAGGTAATAACTAATTAAAAGTAACAAAAAAGGAGCCCTATTCTCTTGTATTCTGATTAAATAGACCCTACGATGCATGCGTGTTGGGTTTAGGATTGTCTAATTAAAATCTACACATGATCTACTTTGCATGCAGCTAGAATTCATGAGAGCTATACATTGAGAAATGGACAGTACGTACGTATTTTGTTGAATACAAATTTCCTTTTTAATTTTCCGTGAACAATTACTTATATATGAGCTATATAGGCTGTCTTTTTATTTTATTTTATCTTGATTTCATTACAATATTGATGCGATACATTTTAAATGATTTCATAAATTAATCACTTAAATAAATAAAAAATAGGTATTTAAAACATGCATGACTGATATATCTTTAATTGATATAATTGTACTGGATAATCATGAAATTTATGATGAGAAACAAAATTATATTTCTCAATGATGTTTTGGTGCATATGGTAAAAAATTGTCATGTTTGGGGTAGATGTAAAAGTTACTTCATTAATGTTATGCATGGAACAATATCCCACTAATTAATCGAACACTTTAAGATCAATTCAAACGTGGTAATTATTAAAACATACACAAGTGCAATAAAAGTAATTCAACGAAACATACATGATCATTGTTTAATAGTTATAATTAAAGAGAGTTCTGCATTCTTATTGGCAAGGCGGTTACAAAAAATTAAAAAAAAATAAAAATAAAAAATGAATGAATGAAGGAGCAAAATAAGGTCAAAAGGGTGAAGACGAACTTAAATAAATTAGAGTATGTTTTCAGAAAGAAAATGATAGAAAATAGGAAATGGAGCTCGCCGCCGGGAGGATGGATGGGTGTAATCACTTTGTGATTAAATTATTTTTTTTATTATAAGAAAAATTAATATTTTTATGATTAATTTATTGCAATCAAAAGATTATTTATAATCAATTTTAGTTATAAATAGTCATTTTGTTAGAATTAACTGATTATAAATAAATAATTTTCACAAACGAGCTGGCGGTACTTGAATTAATTTGAGTACGGCCAATAGTTTTTGACTTTGGACCCATGCATGCAGATCGAAGACCTGCCTGAGCTTAATTAGTTGACCGACCCGCGAGCACCACATCAAACCAGATCACTGCTGCATGCTCTCCTCGTATATTTCCTGTCTTGACTGCGTCCCTTATAGCTAGCCTCCTGCATGCCTGCCGTCGTAACTTACTGCATATATATGTTGACCGCCTGCCTCCCTTCCTTTCTAATTTGTTGTACTATAATACTATTGTCATGGTGACGGTCCATCCATTAACATCTTCTTTATTTATTTATTTATTTATTTATTTCCCTTTTTGCTGCAAAATGGATATTATATATTAAGAAGAACATCAATTATATCTACGTATTTACTTATTTAGAATATGTAACAAATATCTAGCATCTATTTCTGAATATTCTCCAAGGGTTATAAGGTCTTTAACTCTTACATTGAATTATCAAAACAAACAAACTTGAACTATTATTTGAAAGTATTTACACCGCACCCTATTTACTCTGATTTATAAGATTTAAATAAAATTATTGGAAAAGAATAGTTAAAATTGTGATAGCTGTTATTGGGGCTAACTCAAGCCCAGTTAAATAGATCCTAGAATATTAATATCCAGTCCAATATAAGGTTTGGGCTTCTGTTTCCTATAAATAACAAGCCCGTTCTGTGCTCATCTCGATTTGTACTCCGAGAAGGTCCTCTTTTATGGGCTTTTTGTCTTCCTCTCGATAATGTATCCTGGGTTTCCCCTTCTCATAATGGTTGGGCCATTATCCATCGGGTGACAGACAACACAGTCTACTTTAGCGACGGAGTATGTCGCTGCAGTAAGAAAATAACATCCTTATTAAAAACATTTCCTTCGGCCTCACTATTATAGTCTTTTAAAGACGACTGCTTGTCGTTATATATTTTATTTTTAAGGGTTCAATTATTAAAATTTGGAGAGTTTGATCCCTTTATATATTAAAAAAAAAAACTTCTAGAGTGATTGATCCCTATGTTTTAAAATTGGATATTTCTATCCTTATTCACTCAAATTTGACCATGGCCAACAAATTAAAAAGATACAAAAATAAATTTAACAATTAGAAATTAAGAAAAAAATTTTAAAAAAGACCTGAATTAGAAGAGGGTGTACAAAAGGATGTCATCTAAGAGCATTCATAATGATTCATTTATCTTATCCTTTAAAATACATCATCAAATTTTATTTTTTCTATTTTATATACTGACTTTTACAATTTATCATATATCAGCTTATCTATTTTTTCTTCATATTATTTAAATAATATTTTTTTATTCTTTTTAAACATTTCTTTTCTACCAATAAACTTTTAATATCCATATATTTTTTTTTATATTTTCAATATATTATTATATAAAATGTGATATAATTCAGTTCTATACACACAAAATAAAAATATATAAACCAAATAAAAATAAAACCAAAATATGAAAAAATTAGATAAATAATATTTTCAAGATATTTTTTTAGAAAAAAGTAAAATATAAGTGTTTTAAATGATGAACAATACAAAGAATTTGTACTGAAATGTAAAAGTAAAAGTAAATGAGGGAGTAAATAAAGTATAAATAAATAAAAAAAATTGTTTAAAGGATATACAGTATCCGTTACATACTATAGCCATTTGTATTTTACATATTGAACAATTCTTTAAATAATTTACATTTTTTATATTAGACATAAGCATGCTCTAAAAAGCATAACAAAAAAGCTACTATGTTGTCCCAAACATACCGCCCAAATGTACTATTTGTCATGATTAAGGAAGTGATTTTAAATGTATTGAGATATTTTTTTATTTTTTTAAAAAAATTAAATATATTAAAAAAATTAAAAATAAGAGGTAGTAACTTTGAGCGGGCTACTCACCCAGAGTAGCCCGACTCAAAGCCCAAACCCAATCCAATCCACAATCTGTAGATTCTGTCGCAACTATCACCCACACACGCTGCACAGACTTCAACACTCCAACGCTTCCATCCAGCAATGGTGACTAAGAAAAACACGAGTGCATAGAGAAGAAACACGCCCAGAACCAGAAGAGTGCTCACTTCTCCGCTATGTCTTCCTCCCTCTCTACCTCCTCTCTCCTCCGAAGCCCTCCTCTCCTCAAACCCACCTTCACCACCAGTACTACCATTTTCTCTTCCAAACCCCCACCATATCGATTCCTCACCATCAATTCCTCCCTCAACAACAACAACAACAACAGCAGCAATAACAACAACAACAGCAACAAAACAAGTTCCTGGGTAAGCCCTGACTGGCTCACCTCACTCACTCGGTCTTTAACATTGAGCAAAGACGATGACTCCGGCATTCCCATCGCCAGCGCCAAGCTCGAGGACGTGTCTGATCTTCTGGGTGGTGCACTTTTCCTCCCACTGTTCAAATGGATGAACGATTACGGACCCATCTACCGGCTCGCTGCGGGGCCTAGAAACTTCGTGGTGGTTAGCGACCCTGCCATTGCTAAGCATGTGCTGAGGAACTATGGGAGGTATGCCAAGGGTCTTGTGTCTGAGGTCTCCGAGTTCTTGTTTGGGTCTGGTTTTGCCATTGCCGAAGGCCCGCTTTGGACGGTAATGATATCCATTTTTTATGGAGTGGGGAAGTTGTTTAGAGTTCATTTACTTGATACTTTCGGGCTATAATCATGGAGTTTTTACAATGCTGCGTGTTGTTGGTTCAATGTGGGTGGGCTTTGGTTTGGAACATCATTTTTGAGCTTTCAATGTTATGTTCTGATTCACCTTATTGAACAGATGGTTATGTGCCCCCCAATTCTCCCGGTTTCTTTATTGCCATAATGGCCAAGCACAATTTGTGCTTTATCTTTTTTTGCTTGTTATTCTCGAGAATAAGTATAGGTGATTGTCTTGCCAGGTTTATTTTTATTTTTAGCACTCAAGTCATTGCCCCCGTTTTTCATTTTTGTAAGCTCTCAGCGAGTAACAAAAAAATACACTGAACTGGTTATGATCCATGTGATTTTTAATATCTTGTTTGTAACAGGCAAGGCGTAGGGCTGTGGTGCCATCACTTCACAAAAAGTATTTGTCAGTGATGGTTGATCGAGTGTTTTGCAAATGCGCTGAGAGATTGGTGGAAAAGCTCAAGCTCGATGCTTTAAGTGGCAGTCCTGTAAACATGGAGGAAAAATTTTCTCAATTAACTCTTGATGTTATAGGTCTGTCTGTATTCAACTATAATTTTGATTCACTTACCACTGATAGCCCTGTGATTGATGCAGTTTACACTGCATTGAAAGAGGCAGAGGCTCGTTCGACTGATATATTACCATATTGGAAGGTATATCTTTCTGGTGCCCTGTTCTTGCTTTTCATTATATTTTTTTTCCCATTTTGATAATCATATACGTACTATATTGTGTCTTGATGTAGGTTAAAGCTCTTTGTAAAATAATCCCAAGACAAATAAAAGCTGAAAAAGCGGTTACTGTGATAAGGAGAACTGTTGAAGAACTTATTGAAAAGTGCAAAGATATGGTGGAAGCCGAGGGAGAAAGAATAAATGAGGAGGAATATGTAAATGACGCTGATCCAAGCATTCTTCGCTTCTTGCTTGCAAGCAGAGAAGAGGTCTCTAGTGTTCTTTGGCCTTGTTTCGTTACACAGATGGGACGAGAAAAGATGAGAAATTTGTGAATAGTAGTGAAATGATTTGAGTTAAAGTTTTTATGGGATTTTGGGAAAGAAGATCGAAAAAGTTGAATAAAAAGATTATAAAGTTAAATGAGGGTTAGAATATAATTTTTTAATATAATTTTTGTTTTGTGATTTGAAAAAGTTGAATTGTTTTTTGTGTTTTGTTTGGAAGTTTGAGAAAGTTGTAATGATTAACTAATGATTAGATGAAAATTTTGAAAATTTGAAATTGAAAAATGTTTGTGTTTAAATGGTGTTTGGATGTTAAGATGAGATGAGATGGTTTGTGAAACCAAACCAGACCTTTATCTCCAATGTATGGTTTGTTTTGCTTGTGATGACTGTGTCATTTGTTGCTGTCCAGAATGCACATATGCAGAGGTTTTCAGGATGGTAACAAATTGGTGTTTAGATGTTTTGGTACTGGAAAATTATTGGTTCGTTTAAAACATACAAGAAGAATTGATTTATGGTTACATGTGCTTATAAATGTGAACAGGTTATAGTCAAGACTTGAATTGGAGACGTGAGAGTGTTCTAGGTTCTATAAGTTTGCAAGTTACTTCATTAGTTTTATTTCAAATCTTACTAGATTTTCCAAGCTTTTGGCTTTGGAAGCATAGAAAGGGACAATACACAAAGTTTTAATCTAGTTTTGCTTGGTTGTGACTGTTGCCAATGGTTGAGTTTCCATGCTTCAAGTTTACAGTCCCTGGTTTTCCCCCTTTCTGGCCAGAAGTTGTCGCTTATGCCTGGAATTCACTCCATATGAGCATGCTTTTTTATTACTTGATTTTTCTATGACCACCTCCGCAATGTCTCTGCATGTTTACACAGCTGCCCACTTTATCTACCTTCAAGAAAAAAAGTTCTTATTTTCATCCATGATACACTTGCCTTTGAATGTGGCAGATGTATCACCTATGCTACGCATGTACAGTTATTTTGTCTCAATGTTGTCTTGAAGGATTTGTGTTAGGGTAATAGCATTTAGTTTTGATACAATTGCTAAATACTGTTTTAGGTTTCAAGTGTACAACTACGAGATGACCTATTGTCAATGTTAGTTGCTGGTCATGAGACTACTGGTTCAGTGTTGACGTGGACACTCTATCTTCTGAGTAAGGTATCCTTTCCATTTTCACTTCTCTCTTTATTATTTGAGTCTGCCATTTGTATGATAAATTGATGCTAACTTTAGCATCTGACTGCATAGGCAGGCTCTGTGTTGCTGATTCAGAATAAATATATAACATCACACCGATTTATACCCATCTCTTGATACTTGAAAGATTTCTTTTGATTTTTTTGTCCTAATTGAACAATACGTTCTCATCCGTGATCCGTGTATGCCTTGTACCAATGTTTTGACCCCTAAACTGCCTGTTGGCTCGAAATTTTGGCTGAACATAGGTAATCGGGTTCTGTTGCTATTCAAATGGGTCCAATATATGTGTTAAGAAGTAATTTATAAGAGGTTGTAGCCCTTGAGTTTCCATCACAGCCCGATCCTTACCGATTCATGGACCCTTGCTCAAGTTCTTATGATTTGTATTGTGGATCTGGTAATCTATAGAACATGTGTAAAATATTGATACGCTACTTTGATCGCAGTAATAAATTTGGACGTGATTCAGACTATCTTTTCCCTTGAATGTGGTATGTGGAGAAACTGTTTACTGTTCATCATCCTTTGCAGGACTCGACCTCATTGGTGAAAGCACAAGAGGAAGTTGACAGAGTTCTACAAGGAAGACCTCCTGCTTATGAAGATATTAAGGATCTAAAGTTCTTGACCCGCTGCATAATTGAGTCACTCCGTCTATATCCACATCCTCCTGTTAGTTGCGTTCTTTCTCATCCACTTATATCAAAATAATATGAAATAGAAAGAGTATGTGGTAATTCTGCTGACTCAATTTGTTGCTTATTTCACTCTTTCAAATCTTCTAGGTCTTGATAAGAAGAGCTCTAGTTGCTGACGTGCTTCCTGGAGCCTTCAAGGTTAATGCTGGTCAAGACATTATGATTTCTGTATATAATATCCATCATTCCTCACAGGTATCGGCTTATGTTGTTTAAACTTCCCTTTTTATGGTCAAATGTAACTTCTTTTATTGTGCGATTCAGTAATTTAATGCATAATTGAAACAGACCTGAGATGTCAGATTTACTCGTCTTTCCACATTTCTACATTTTGGTACTTATTGGGGAAAAAAAAACCCACATTTTGGCAATCTCATTGTTATTTTTCTAGGTCTGGGAGAAAGCTGAAGAGTTTGTGCCAGAAAGATTTGACTTAGAAGGCCCAATACCTAACGAAACGAATACAGATTTCAGGTATTGGATTTTTATATCCTTTCAGAGATGCCAAAAGAGTTTTATAACTTCAATGCTGTTTTTTACTTTTTCAATCCCATTTACAGAAATGTGTGCTCTTTATTGTACCCATAGCTCAAATGCATCCATTCTTTACTTTTACATCTCCCTTTAACACTGAGCGCTGATAGTGCAAAATATATACCACAGATTCATTCCATTCAGCGGTGGGCCCAGAAAGTGTGTTGGTGATCAGTTTGCTTTGCTGGAAGCTATTGTTGCTCTCGCAATCTTTTTGCAGCACATGAACTTTGAGCTGGTTCCTAACCAAAACATTAGCATGACTACTGGAGCAACAATACATACAGCAAACGTAATGTTATCTATGAATATTATTAGTCGATCCATGCACAAGTAAAGATTACACTAATTGCCATGATTTCAAATCTGGATTAGAATTCAGATCCCAAGCAACATATGCATTACTCTTTTGGCAATATGCTTGATGGGTTTTGTCCGGTTTGCA
Source organism: Juglans mandshurica (assembly GCA_022457165.1). Taxonomy (NCBI): domain Eukaryota; kingdom Viridiplantae; phylum Streptophyta; class Magnoliopsida; order Fagales; family Juglandaceae; genus Juglans; species Juglans mandshurica. Next base: position 33,761,830 of record CM039626.1, read on the forward strand.
TTTGATATTTTTATTTCCCTTGACATCATCGATGTATGCAACAGTCAGTGGCTTCTATGCGCGCATAAATTATTGAAATGTTTAGGTTTTGTTTTAGGAAAACGGAGGACCAAATAGAAAAGAAAGAAAAACAAAGATTTGAATTCAACATATTGGAGTCGACTTACTCTTATTGAGGAATGTGATGTGTTTTAACATGGTACTATCATTGCAGGGCTTGTACATGAAGCTGAGTCAACGACAAACAAAAGCTGCATTTGCCTCCTTGTCTTCTAGGTAAGCTGTAACGTTGTACATAAAATCTAATAATATCCAAGGGTTCGAGCACAGAAAGTGTAGTAGTAATTTGCGGTTTTGAGAGAAAACATAATTTACCATTGTTATGATTCTTTTGAGTAATATATAGAATAGTGTCTACTACTTTTGAGTGACAAAGGTAATTTTATGTGTATCGTCGGTTTACCATGTTATGCATTAGCATTTGGAATAATAAAGTTAATATGTCGAAAGCCGGGGAGTTTTGTTTGCTGTTCTCACTCCATTGTAAAGGAGGTGCCTGTGCTTCAGAGAGTGAAAATGGTGGTTAAAAGAAAAGAATTATGTACACTTACCCTGTGACAACAAATATGTAGCAAAATAGTTAATATCGATGGATGCTAAGATCATGAAAAGTTTCATTGCCATTTCTGCAATTATACAAGGACCCGTCATTATTCTTCTTGTGAACTCACCTCAGATTTTGCAAATTCTTCTACATAACTAGAGCCATGTAATAAGCATATTACCCACATATCTTACTAGGTGGAATTGGCTGCCTGAAATATGTGTGTATACTAGCAGTAGGGTAACGTCCAAGGGACGTTTGCCTAATTTAACAAAATTTTATCATTTATCTAATGATGAAATATTAATATTTTATAAATTAAATTTGATAATTTATTTATGATATGATATTTATATGTTAATTATCTATTTTAAATTAATTTAAATCAGTATTTAAATTTTTTCTATTAGATCAAATTTGGAGATTTATAATGAAAGGTTGGATTTAAATCCCAAAAACTTTAATATTTTATAAATTAAAATTGATAATTTATTTATGATATGATATTTATATGTTAATTATCTATTTTAAATTAATTTAAATCAATATTTAAATTTTCACCATTGGATCAAATTTGGAGACTTATGAAGAAGGGTTGGATTTAAATCTCAAAATTTTAATATTTTATAAATTAAATTTGATAATTTATTAATGATATGATATTTATATGCTAATTATCTAATTTAAATTAATTTAAATCAGTATTTAAATTTTCGTCATTAGATCAAATTTGGAGACTTATGATGAAGAGTTGGATTTAAATCCCAAAAATTTTAATATTTTATAAATTAAGTTTGATAATTTATTTATGATATGATATTTATATGTTAATTATCTAATTTAAATTAATTTAAATCAATATTTAAATTTTTATCATTTGATCAAATTTAGAGATTTATGATGAAGGATTGGATTTAAATCTAAAAAATATTAATATTTTATAAATTAAATTTGATAATTTATTTATGATATGATATTTATATATTAAACATCTATTTTAAATTAATCTAAATCAGTATTTAAATTTTTATCATTGGATTAAATTTGGAGATTTATAATGAAGGGTTGGATTTAAATTCTAAAAATTTTGATTTTTCCCTAATTTTCTCTTTCTCCCTCTCTCTCCTTCCGCTCAGTCGCGTCTTCCCTCTCTCTCACGCGATCTCCTCACTCAAGCAACCGTGCGCCACCGTGCGGTGTCACCGACCACATCATCGGATTCCCCTCATGCCGGTGACCAAACCCTACCATCGAAGTCCTTTGGCAGCTCCTCCCTTAGCAGTACGCAAGCAACCCGAAATGGGTCTCAACGCACAGGTTCTCCACCCTTGCGTCACGGCGGCTAAGCCCCTGTTCCACCAAGCACCACCATCGAGTTTCCCTGACGCTGCGGACCATTTCCATGGAACTCACCACCCGTAGCTCCTCCTCGTAGCGCCGTCGATAGCCAAGCCTACGCCACCGCACCACCACGACGGCCTAGATCCGCTGCCTACAGCCCACGACGCCACCACCAGCCTTCCACGGCACCTCCCCTGCTCCTCGATGGCCAGCCCTCTACCTCTCCCATTTTGTGATTTTCTAGAATTAGGATGATTTACAGTGAGTTTGTGATCATTGTACTATGATTTTGATATGATTTCGGTGAGTTTGGTGTTGTGTGATCTGTTGTGATTTCGGTGATTTTAAATTTGTACATTTTTGTGATTTTGTAGAATTAGGATGATTTGAGTTTGTGATATGTGATTTTGAGATGATTTCGGTGAGTTTGGTGTTGTGTGATTTTTTTTGTGATGATTTCGGTGATTTTAAATTTGTACATTTTGTGAATATGAGTAATATAAAAATTAAAAGATTTTGGATATTCTAGCAATAGTTTTCTTAACAAAATATATGAATTGTAGAATTTAACCACACTATTCAATGACTCAGAGAGCACTAAAAAAATTATTTTATCTAAATGATTTTAATTAATTAAGAATATTATGAGATTTAAATTATATTAAAAATTTTAATTATTTATATAATTTTATTCTCTTAAAAATATTTAACAAAATTCTATTTTTTATTTAATGATAAAATTTTAGTATTTTATAATAGTATTTTAACAAAATTCTATTATCATTTAGTTGAGATTACTGTTCATATATACTGTTGACGTTATATGCTCTTTTTAAGTTATAAAGATATAAAATAAAAAAGAACGGTAGAAACGGAAGTTTGTAATTAGGGAAAGCTTGTGCTCGACTCTGATTCTTTCGCTTCTGATTGGCTTTTGCTCAGAAATGGTAAAAGATAAGAGCAAATCACTGAGAAACAAGAACTGGGCTTTCTTGACTAGTTACATGCTAGCGAGTTCCCATTGCAATCAGATAAGAGAGATTTTTGCAAAAGGTCAAAAGAAGGCCCGAGGGATCATCTTCGGCATGAGGTCAGTAGGGAAAAAGAAGGAACAATTGGGCCAGTAGTTGGTAATCGTTTAGCTGTTGGACGAGGATCTGCATCTTACTTTAGGAGACACAAGAAGCGGGGCTCAACTGTACGCGTGTCCTTTTCACCAACCAATTGCTGATGAGCTAGCTAATTATAAGAATGAATAATCTCACTATTTTTATGTAACAAATCAGTAATGTTAGGTTTAAATTTTAAATGTATACATCTTTTGTAAATAAAATGTAGGCTCCATGATAAAGAAAAGATAAAGATTTTTCTAAAGGAATGTCATTTAAAAATTTTAAATGTACAAATCTTTCGTAAAAATATAAGTCTAATAGTAAAGAAAAGATAGATTTGAAAATATTATTTCGATCGATAAAAGTGATCGATTGTGATTTTTATTTAATTATTAAAAAAATGATATTAATAAATTTTTTTTTAATGTTTTAAAATATTTAAAAAATAGTTGAAAAAAAAAAACAAAAAAATGCATTTACACTTATGTTACAAGAGATATATTCTAAAGTCTCGTTTGGATATATAAACGGTTTCATATCATCTCATTCCATTATTGTAATTTTTTTAAATTTCTACACAAAATATAATGAACAATTCAACTTTTTTAAATTTTAAAATAATAATAATAATATCAAAAAAAATATTATAATAATATTTATTTAAACTTTTATCTTTTATCTAAAACTATTTCATCTTATCCTATTTTATCTTCCTGTCCAAACAAAATCTGAGAAGAAAGGCAATAGCCAATGAGGACGCCCGAGGGATCATCTTCGGCATGTGCTCAGTGGGGAAAAAGAACAAATAATTGGGGCAGAAGTTTGGTTTTGCAGTTGGATGAAAGATGCATCTGAGTTAGAAGACAAAATAATAAGTATCATATTTTATATTTTATATTATATCATAATTATAAATAACACAATTTACGTTTGATATAATTTGATTAGTAATATTTAAATTTAAATTTAAATTTATTTTTAATATTGTATATAGTATAAAAAATTTTAAATAGAATTATTAGTTATTATTATTATATTTATTATTTACGATCTCCGCGCCCCGCGGTAGGTATCGAACATCGGTCACTGTCTGTTCGAGTATTAATGGAGAGTATCGTGGATATAGGAGTATTATTAATATAGAAAAATATTTGCATTTGCCTACACCGGCACACACTCAATGCATTGAGTGTAAAAATATATATATATATATATATATATATATATATATATGTGAAGTGTGTGTCGGGCTGTAGGCAGATGAATATCAAATCTCTATTAATATATATATTATTAGATGAGAAATTATAAACTACCAACTACTTTATTACTTTTAAACTATTATTATTGAATAAATTTTTTTTTTTTTTTTAAATTTGATTTTACTTTTTAGTTTTGATTTGATGTATCTAAATGTTTTTTAAAATAATATTAATGGAGAGTATCGTGGATGTAGGAGATACCTCTCTTTGTTCAAACCGAATCTGAGTTGAGAGGCTATTATTTTTTCTTTTAATTTGATCATCATGTATTTTATTTTATTTTTTAATACCCAGAAAGTGGCGTGAAAGTGAGAGCTAGCTGATGGAGGACGAGATGACAGAGAGTCGAAACCGAGCCAGGCTGGCTATAATGGAGCTCTCCAACATGATCAGCGTGCCCATGTCCCTCAACGCCATCGTCCGCCTCAACGTCCCCGATGCCATCTGGCAAGGCGGCTCCAACTCCCCGATCTCGTCTTCTCAGATCCTCGCCCGTGTCCTCCCCTCCCAGAACTCTGCTGATCCAGAGAACCTCCAGCGCATCCTCCGCATGCTTACCAGCTACGGCGTCTTCGCGGAGCACCATAGCCCCAACGACTCCGACTCCGAGAGAAAGTACTCCCTCACCGAGATCGGAAAGACGCTCGTCACGGACGGCGAAGGTCTATCGTACGCTCCCTACGTGCTTCAGCACCACCAGCATGCGCTCATGAGAGCGTGGCCGTTGGTCCACGAGGCCGTGGTGGACCCCGCGTCGGAGCCGTTCGTGAAGGCCAACGGGGACTCGGCTTACGCTTACTACGGGAAGGAGCCAGAGATGAACGGGCTGATGCAGAAGGCGATGTCGGGAGTATCGGTGCCGTTCATGAAGGCGGTGTTGGAGGGGTACGATGGGTTTGAAGGTGTGGAGAGACTGGTGGACGTTGGAGGAAGTGCAGGGGATTGCCTGAGGATGATCCTTGGGAAGCATCCTAACGTACGGGAAGGGATCAACTTTGACTTACCGGAGGTGGTGGCCAAAGCACCGATCATTCCTGGTGAGAAACGGCTAGGTTTATTTTTTGATTGAATTTTTTTCTTCTTAGTTATTTAGATCGATAATAATAATAATAATTCTTAGTATAATTGTTAATCTTAGGTTTATTTTTTATTGATCTATTTTCTTCTTAATTATTTGGATGGATTAATAATAATAAGAATAATTGTAATTAATAGTATGCAATTCATAACAATGTCGACTACATAAAGGATCAGAAACATGTTAAGTAATAATCATTGATTGGTATCTCATGTCTAGTTTAGAATATGAAGAATTTTAATATTTTAGTATAGGAAAAATAAATTTAAATATTTTATATTAAATAAAAATAATTAAATAGAAAGAAGTCTTATCAGAAGAATGGTTAGGGCATGTGCCGGTTTGGGATCTTAGATGAAACACAAAATTTATAAACTATCTTACTACTATTTACAAAATTCTTATCTTATTTTACTTCCTAAACAAGCCCTTAGTTTGGCAAATAGGCTGGATGATGAAAGGTAGTACATATAGATAGATAAAGTAAAAGAGAAGGGTGATGCTATAGCTCCCACTGGGGGCTCCCGCTGGGGCTGTAGTATTATTTTATATTTGTTTTGTTTAAATAATTTTTTATATAGATTTTTTAATATTTTAAAATATTTTTAAAAAATAAAATAAATTTAAAATATTATTAAAAAAATATTTTCTTAATTAAAAAGTAAAAAATATATATATTAAAAAATACTTTTTTAATCACGAACTAAAATAAAAAATTATAAAAAATATTTTTTTATAATTTTCTATTTTACTTCATAATTAAGAAAGTATTTTTTTAATAATATTATGATTTTTTTAAAATATTTAAAATAGTCATACTACAGCCCCGCTGAGAGCTCCAGTTGGACTTAGCATGTACTTTTCTATGTGTATTTTTTTAATTTATTTTTTATATAGATATTTTTTTTAAACTTTTAAATATTTTTAAAAAATAAAATAAATTTAAAATATCATTAAATAAATACTTCCTTAATCAGAAAGTAAAAAAAAAAAAAATCATTAAATATTATTTTTTATTCTACTTTTTAATTAAGAAAGTATTTTTTAATAATATTTTAATTTTAATTTTATCTTTTAAAATATTCAAAATTATTAAAATATCTATATAAAAAAAACTAAAAAAATATATAAAAATGTTACAGCCCAGCGGGAGCTCCCAGCAGGAACCCCCAGCGGGGCATGTAGCATTTTCCAAAAGAGAAATTATAGTAACAAATTTTAAATGAATAAATTTTGTGTAAGTTTTGTAAAAAAATAGACTTTATTTTGAAAAAGTGTAAAAAATTTATTTTCTTTTTACTGAGATTTATTTTTTCACAAGGCTGGTTTGTCAATTTGGGACTTATATCTAGTATTATTTATATTTTCTTTTAAAAATATTTAAATCTATTTAAAAAATATGTGAAAGAAAAAAAGAAAAATTACACCATTGCACGTTGGGCGGTACACGTTGAACGGCAGAATAGCATGATCCTAAAAAATCGATGTGAATGCTAACGCGACAACTATTTATTTCCGACCTATTTAATACAGAACATAATATTTGGTGTGCATTGATGGGTCTATTTTGATCCTGGCAGGAGTGACTCACGTTGGTGGCAACATGTTCCACTCTATTCCTTCTGCGGATGCCATCTTCATGAAGGTTTTGTCTGTTTCTAACTACTCTTCTCACTCCTCTCTTTATTATACGAATTGCTTGGACAAGGCTGTTATGTGTTAGGATCATCATGCTGCATGTCATTAATTATTCATCAACATTATATATGTGTATATATATTCTATCCACAGATCACGTACGGATGCCTAATTCACACAATAAGAGTTTCTCTGTTAAGAAATAACCAATTTCTTCGAGTGGCCAATGAGCCTTGTGTGTGTATATATATATATATATATATATTATCTTGTAATTATTGAATTAATGTTATTTGACAGTGGATTCTGACGACATGGACGGATGCTGAAGTAAAGTTGATCATGGAGAATTGTTACAATGCACTTCCAGCAGGAGGGAAATTGATCGCCTGTGAGCCTGTGCTGCCGGAGCAGTCGGATGACAGTCATAGGACTCGCGCCCTTTTAGAAGGAGATATCTTTGTCATGACAATCTACAGGACCAAGGGTAAGCATAGGACTGAAGAAGAATACCGGCAGCTTGGTCACTCGGCTGGTTTCCCCCATTTCAAGGCACTCTATATTGATTATTTTTACACTGTTTTGGAATTCCGAAAGTGAATTCATTGCATTGGGACAGATGCAATATATATGGGTTGCAAGGCATATCCAGCTAACTGGCTTGGCTGGGCTGGCCTTTGCTTTGCTTTAGGTACCCATCAACGAGATATATATCCTCTATCTAATATTATGCATGGCCTTTACCAATTAGCTAGGTGTCTTCATACTCGAAATAATTTTATTGGGTATTTGATTTCTATATTAAATGGCAATTAGGGGTGCAAATGGTCTGGTCTGGCCTAATTTTTTATTATTATTTTAAATAATTAATAAAAAAAAATTATTTAAAATATTATATTAAATTAAGTGACTTATTAATGTGGATTATGTAATAAATTCAATAAAAAGTATTTTATATGGTCAATGATAATAAATTAGATGAAAATTATATTATTAATTTATATAATTACTATATAATTAACTAATTGATATTATATATTAATTAATTCATAGAATATTAACAAGTGTTAATAACATATTTAAAATTTTATATTGTTAATAGTTATAGGTTAGATGAAGATATATATAAAATATTGTTAATTTATAGAATATTAACAAGTATTAATAATATATTTAAAATTTTATATTGTTAATTGTACAATTATTATATATAAAATATTATTATTATTTTTTTTATTTGGTCCGGTCCACGGTCCAGGGTTTGGAGGTCCACGGTCCAGGGTTTTTCCAAACCCTAAACCGTGGACTGGACCAGATTGGTCTAAGTCTCGATTCGGACCGAAACGGTAGGTCCGACCGGACCATTTATCACCCCTAATGGCAATCCTTTTTATAGTACGGACATATATTGCAGTTATTTAAAAATGACATATATATATATATATTATCTAGAAAGTGATAACTGATAAGTATTAATATCCGAGGGTTCGATAATTTTTGACAATTTTAGCAAAGAAAGATGAATATCTGCATGTAGACTTCCTTTATAATAAGATAGACATTAAGGCGCCTTAAGATAATCGAAAATAAATTTTTGCAGTTGAAATATTAAACGAAGTAGTAGGAGTTGAAGAAAAAAGAAGAAGAGTTGATCGTGTGTTTCAAGTTCAATTTCTGGATTATGCCCAGAACCCATGGCCGGCCATGGGTTCTAGGTTGGAAGCAAAACTTTATTTTCCCGCGTTCGCGGTTGAGCCACTTGTATTATTAAACTGGTGCTTGAGAAAATTCTCCAATTAGATGACACATTGCTTGGATGGTAATGGAAGATGATGGTAAAGAGGGCGGTAGACCAAACGAGTATGGTTCAACTTTAATTAATTAAAAAAGTCGACAAAGTTGAAACTGAGAAGGGGATATTATAAGTAAGAAAAAGGCTACTTTGCCCCCGTAACATACTGTTTAAATGTACTGCTCGATGAAAATTTGTTTATTATTTATTTTTATTTTGTAATTAAAGAATTGATTTTAAATTTATTAGTGTATTTTTTTATTTTTAAAAAATATTTAAATCCATTATAAAAATATGAATAGAAAAAATAAAATAAAAAAACAATAAACGATAAAGTGAGCGGGCTGCTGAGTGCTCTTGTACGTAAAACACTCCTCCTCCTCCTCCTAAAAAAGAAATATAATAATAATATATAAAAGATCAGTGAAACGCATGAATCGAATCGAATCGAAGTGGATGATGGCGTTCATCAACCCATAAATATGGAATAATTAAATAAACTATAAAGTTAAAAAGTCAAGGAATCATACCATTGGTGCACCTCTAATGTTAATAGGCCACGAGTCCATGACACGTCACCGAATTAGTGGCTGCGCTGACTCTGTCGTTGACAAAGTATACTCTTGTATACTTGAGGATCGGGTTTGTTGCCTTTGCGTTCAGTTTAAAACTTAAACAACGGGGCCGTTCTACCCTTCTCAGATTCGCACCTCACTCTCGGAACTCTCTCTCTCTCTCTCTCTCTCTCTCTTTCTCTCCCCATCCCCTAAATGAAATGCCATAGGAAAATAAAATACCACCCTTCACAACAATGACCACTTAGCTAACGCTCTCTCTCTCTCTCTGCGCCTTGTTTCTCTCGCACTCATTGATATTTCTCTCCCTCTCTCTGCTTTGTTTGGTAGTAAATGATAATGGTGGTTGAGGAGGTGGTCGTGGTGTTGCTACTTACTTCATCTTTGATTTTGAATTGGTGAGAGATTGATTTTTACCAAAGTTTACCGGAAAAATAAAGGGGATACAAACACAATGTTCAGACTCCACAACAAGAACAAGCATGCCAAATCTGGTAACAGAGTTGATTTCAACTTCTCCCGCTTCAAGGCCCTCCAGGTCCATCATTGTTCCTATATCGATCTTGCTTTCAAATTATACGAATTACTGGTGCTTTATTCGAATAGGATATATGCATGTTTCTTCAAGTGCCATGATCTTTATAGGGTATTACCATGAAGGAAGATTATATTGCTGCTTTGTAAAGGGACGTTATGGGCTTTTAAACAAATAAAACAGGGTCAAGTAATCAGATAAAAGATTTAGATATCAATAGAGGTGGTAGACGAATATGATTCTCCTGTACTCATGTCCATTCGCGAGTACTAGTTATTTCATGGGAAATTTTGAATAAAAGGGTACATGTCAATCCTAGATATAAATGAGGGACGTTTAGAGATGCAAGGAAAATTATGTCCAAGTCAGATGTGATTAATTGCTGATGCAGTTATTGACTCTTTAAACCCTGTTATTAACTATTGCTAGAAAACTCTAGAAAGGATCTGACAAGTGGATGTGTAGATAGATTTAGGTTCAAGTCGCTGGTACCTACAAATTGTGATTGTTCTGATGGGAAGCTGAAGTGTGCGCCTCTAATTTGTGGTGGCTTTACCTCGCAAGCCTTCATTTCTCACCTGCTAGTTGCTGAAATTATCGGCTTGAAATATGAGACTGCTTTGTATAACCATTTTCCGTTGTTGTTGTTGTTGTTATTATTATTTAATGCTCTGTATCAAACTGTTTGGGGGTATTTCTGGGTCCTCTCCTCTACCACCTTTTGAAATATCCTCTAATCCAATGTTTATCTTGCTCATATAAGAAAAATAGTGGCTGAAATTATCATAGACTATTGATTCTCCTATTAAAGTTGTCATCAAACACTATTGAATGTTCACCTCTGAAAATTATGAAGTACGCTCTTTATCTTTTTCTTCTTCTTTTTTTCATTTGATATAAAGTTCAATTACTACCATTTAAAATTATTTGGATCAAATGTTTTGTTCAGTTGAGTGTGCAAGCTTTTGAAGGATCTTTAGTCAATAGTCACAAAATATTTGCTTACTACTGATTTTATTTTGTAAAAGGTTCCGAAAGGCTGGGACAAGCTGCTTGTATCTATTATCTCTGTCGAAACTGGGAAAACACTGTCAAAGTCAGGCAAAGCACTTGTACATAATGGAAGTTGTCAATGGGCAGAAACTCTGTCAGGATCTTTACGGATTTCACAGGATGACCCTTCAAAGGAGCTAGAAGATTGTTTCTTCAAGCTTGTTGTCTCCACGGTATTGTTGTTGCCTTTTTGCTTTTGTTCATGAACTTTTTTCTTCATCCTTTTCTTTTCTTTTCCGAACGATGATATAATATCATGATATCCACTCTTCACTGATTTTCCATTCTCTAAATAAAATTTTGAACGTGCTTCTTATATTTCATTGCTCAATTTTAGTGTCCCTTCTCAGAGCGTGCTTATAAAATTACTTAATTTCATCTGCTTAGACCTTGTGCTAAGTATGACTTTCTTAGTGTAGGCTTCATCTAGATCTGGCATCCTTGGGGAGGCCATTGTCAACATGATAGCCTATATGAGTTCACCTGCTCCTGCTCCAGTTTCACTGCCACTGAATAAGTGCAATTATGGGACAATCTTACAAGTGAGTTATAATGCTACTTGTTTGTTTGTTTGTTTTTTTTTTTTTTTTTTTTAGCTACAATGCACATCATTGAAAAAATCAGGACATCGTAGTGTACCTATTGTATGCTTTTATGGTTATAGCAACAATTTTTTGGCAATGCAATTATAAAGGGCTTCTTGGCATTTCAGGAGTCCATTAATTTATATGGAATCTATAGGAATGAGGAAAAATTATATTTCTGTGTGATCTTCCCCCCTCCCCCCACGTGGGTGGGGGTTACCCATACAAATCCTTCTTGCCAGAGTGTGCGTGTGATGATATTCTTATTGCAGAACAAGATATTTTTTTCTAAGGTCAAATAAGACCAAATTTTTAGTATTGCAGGTGCAACTTGTTCTTGGACTAAATGAATTTAATATTGGCATGAATGGGACAAATTATTATGAGTATACTGTATAAATATATATATTTCTCTATACTAGGAATTCAGCACTTACCAGAAAAACAAAAGAAAAGAATTTGACTACTTCTAAGAACAGAAGTTTTACATTTATGTGAAAAGGATGCATACAACAAATTGGATAAGTAGTCATATGAAGTAGTACTTGCACTCAACCGAGAACTCATGTTTCTTTCCCTTGTATCTCTCCCCTGCCATTCAGTATCTCAATGGCTTTCCTCTTCCAGTTTAGAAGAAAAGAGTATGCTTTTAGGATTGCATATGCTGAACTTTAAAAAATGTGGCATCTAAGAGTTTTCCTTACATGTCTGACTTGCAGGTAAAAATTCACTGCCTGACACCAATAACAAAACTCAGGTTAGGATTCTATTGTAGATATTCTTCATCATAACACAAAGTCTTTAATATTCTGTTTGTTATGAAGATTTACTTCTCATTTTTCAGGGATGAAGAATCAAAAGAGACGAATTTTCGTATGGAACATCAGGAAGCAAATTATAATGATGTGGACTCTAAGTCAGATGTGTCTGGAAGCACATTTACGAGGAGTATTGGATCTTCCTCTAGTAAAGATTTGGGATCTACCTCTCACCCAGGAGAACCTGGGAGTAGGGTACTATTACATTTTCCACTCAAAAGTGTCTATACATAAATATATATATATATATATCTTGTTAGAACTTAAAGACATTGTAATTTTAATCGTTGTTCATTAATAGATCATAAGTTTTAGTCGAACTTGTTTCTGCTAGACGCTTTTAAAGCTATATGTGATGCAAGTGTTGCATGCAGTGTACTAACTCTTGAAAAAAACCTTGGTCGAAGCACTTCTTTACTAACCCTGAGATCTCCAGTTATTGTTTACAGAAACTAGAGAGATTATCAGAGACTCAGGTGATTTTCCTAAATGTTTGTAAGCCTAGTTTGAGCCTAAAAGATGAATTGAAAGCCTTTTCCTTTCGGTAGCTGAGTCTTATGCAAGCCCCTACTCCCTTGGGCTTACAACATTATGGTCTCTAGCCTACAAAACCACACCTTCCATCAAGTTCTTCCTATTATACCTTCAACGTCTGAAAATTATCTAACCAGATTGTGATCATGAAGCTAATTTGGAACTTGGAAGTCAGATGCGGAAGTCAGATGAAAAGATTGTTCTGTTTGATTATGTTATGCATGAAATAGCATTCCATTCAACCACTAGCAGTCAAGAAGCTCCTGTACATTAGCCCTGCAGTTATCTGATGTGTGCATTACATATCATGTGAATGGTTATTGGTAGTTACTACACAATATACTGCCAATCAGCCTTTAGTTACCATGAAACTTATATAATATCCTTGCTCCCCTGTAGGAAACAAGTTTCTCTGCATCGGGTTCACATCATAGCAATGACTCGAGGGAGGGTTCCACAGGGAGGGAAAAGTTCTCCCCGAGAAGCAGCTTAAGCAGTGATGGACATGGTCTAATTGGAAGAGAAGCAGCAATCGGCTCCCAAGACATTGTGCATTCTGGCTTCAATCCCATCGGTAATCCTATTCAATCAGATCATTCATCATCTAATTTGTGGCTAACAGCATCAGGAAATGACTCCCAGAATAGTTGGCAAGAATTTGCAACATCATCTTTGAAACCTGCCGGTTCTTCTAAAAATCTTATGGAAGCAGCACATGATACAATTGAAGAGCTTCGGGCAGAAGCAAAGATGTGGGAGAGGGATGCACGGAAGCTGATGCTCGATTTGGATATACTGAGGAAGGAATTCACTGAACAGTCCAAAAACCAGGAAAATTTAACCATGGAGCTTTCAGCAGCATATGCTGATCGTGATGGTTTAAAGAAAGCTGTTGAACAAATGAAAATCTCACTAGAGAGACCTATGGTGCAACAAGCAGAGACTGAGCATTCAACATTTCAAGATGAAGACATATCCCATATTCAAAAAGAACTAAAGGATGAACTGAAGTTTCAGAAAGAATCCAATGCCGATTTGGCTCTGCTGTTGCAGCAGAGTCAAGCATCAAATCTTGAGCTCGTTTCTGTTCTTCAGGAGCTGGAGGAGACCATAGAAAAGCAGAAAATTGAGATAAACACTCTTTCAGCACCACCATCAAAACTTGGTGACATTGAAAACTTTATCCAAGTAACTGTGGAAGAAAACAGAAATTTAATGCTCCAGCTGCAACAATTGCAGGAATCAGAGAAGAGTTTGCAAGTTAAGGTACAACAGCTGGAGCAGGCCTTGGAGAAAAATCATCCTGAAGGGAGTGAAGGGAGTTTGAACAACCACACCATTTTAGAAATTGAGGCCAACTTCAAAGGAAGATTAGATGCTAAAGACGAAGAAATCCTTATGTTAAGAGCAAAGTTATCCGAGTCTCTTAAAGGAAGAAACTTCCCTGATAGGGGATCCATAAATGAAGGTGATGCAAATCTAATCAGAGAAATTGAAATATTGAAAGAAAAAATGCAGGAGCTAGAAAGGGATTGCGATGAGTTGACAGATGAAAACCTTGAACTTTTATTCAAGCTTAAGGAAGCAAAAAAGAATTCCATGATGGGAGGCACTATTGTCGATCTTCCAACCAATGAGCTATTAAATAAGTCTTTTGTCAGCTTTGAGCCTGAAATGACCGAACATAAATCCCAAATGTACTGTGTGGAAGATAAGTTACAGATTAAACATCTCGTGGAGACTGAAGATAAGGACTTTCTCTCAACTCAAGAACTTGATACTTTGAACACAGAACTGCAAAATCAAGTTACAGAACAGGGTAAGAAATTGACTGACAAAATTTCTGATATTGCAAAACTTGAGACTAAGTTGCAGTATAAGGAAGAAGAGATTGGAGTACTTAAACAGTGTCAGATTGATTTGGAGGCTAAGATCTCTCATCTTCAAAAGGAGAATATCCAGCTAGAGAAACAAATGAAAGTCATGCATAGAGAAAGTGATATCACATCTAAATGCTTAAATGATTTGCAAAGTGATTTGATAGAACTTAGCAACAGCTTGGACTCCAATGTTTCTGCCAATAAGATTCTGGAAAGGAAATCTTCAGAGCTAGAAAATGGAAAACACGAACTAGAGCTTTGTATAATGGAGCTTAAACAAGAAAATATGCACTTATCATTGTGTATATCTGGTTTGGAAGATCAACTAAGACATTTGACTGATGAGAGGGAGTCCAAATCTCACGCTCAGAGTCTTGAGGATGAGATCTCTAGGTTAAGGATTGAGATAAGTTCTGAAAAGGCAGATATGAAAGAGAAGTTACAGGACATGCAAAACCGCTGGTCAGAAGCTCAAGAAGAATGTGACTATCTTATAAGAGAAAATTCAAAATTAAAAGCAACAGCTGTGAATCTCATTGAAGAATGCAGTATGCTTCAGAAATCAAATGGAGAGTTGAGGAAGCAAAAATCAGAGTTGCAAGAGCGTTTTGCCCTCTTGGAGGCAAAGTTGAGAGAGTCAGAGATAAAATTTGAAAATTGCTCCAAAAGAGTTGGAATCTTAGAAGATAATATTTCTTCAATGTTGGTAGATATTTCTTCAAAAGAGAAAAGCCTTACTTCAGAATTAGATGCACTTGTTGTTGAAAATAGAAGAAACGTAGAAAAACTTACTGTGGGAGAAAGATTATTCAATCAGATGTATTTGGAGAAAAATGTTGAACTTGAGAACCTCCAGCAACATGTAGAACACCTAACCGATCAACTTTCTGCAATTCACGAGGCAAAAGAGAGAATAGCTACTGATGCTGTGCTTGAAGTATCCAATTTACTAGCAGATAAAGTTAGTTTGGAATCTGCTCTTCAAGAATCTCAAACCAAGATGAAGTGGATTGAGAATGAGCTTGAAATGACACGAACAGAATCTGAATCGAAGCTGCAAGGCCTGATTGATGAGCTTGCGGCTTCGAAACAAAACCAGGAAAAGCTGATGGCTGACCATGAAAGGGTGTTTAAGTTGTTGGAGAATTATAAATCAGATGAAGAAAAGTTTAAAAACACCGTGAATGGTCTTGAGCTAAAGCTCACATTTTCAGAATATGAACGGGAACAACTTTTGGAAGAATCCAAAAAAATGAAGGTTGAGCTCCAGAATATGGCACATCTTCATGATGATGTTTTGGCTGTTAAGAATGACCTTCACGCAACCAAGTTCGAGAAAGAGAGATTGGAAGCATCACTGCATCTAATATCTGGAGAATGTGAAGATCTGAAGACAGAGAAGAATTTACTGGTTGAAAAGATCTCTGCTTTAGAGGACTGTAAACGTAAAAGAGTCGCACCAGAAGACAAGGCGCAATGTGTTCGGGAAGCTGAGCTGAAGACGGAGCTCGGCCAGATCAAGAAAGCAAATAGGCAATATCAGCAGAAGATACGACTACTTGAGGAAGAAAAAGATCAGTGTGTAACAAAAGCTCAAGCCCTTGAAGAAGAACTAAAGCTGATGAAGGAAGGAAAGCAGAATCAGAGAGAGTCCAGCAGTCCTAAGATTCCTAGCTTTTCTAAAACCAATTCCAAAGTTACTCCAGTCCGTGAAGATATGAAGCCCTCAAAGGTCAGTATCATTTCTTCCTCAATTGCACATTAATATTCAATGTCAACACCAACTAGTTAGCTTTATCTCTTGTGGATTGATTTAGAAGAATGAAATGGTGAAGAACTCTAGTCAGCATCGCGATTCTAAAAGGAGACAACCCTTGAAGAATGGTAAAGTACAAGAACTTTTAAAAGATCAACAAAAACTTAGTGGCAATCAATATCAAAGAGAGGTAAGACATCTGAATGTTAGGTTTGTTGAATTCTGCCCCTATAGCTAATGTTGCCAAAAAGAATATGTTCTCGTCTCTTTGATTGCATGTATAGCTCACTGGTATTTGCATGATAGAATCTAATTGTAAAGAATCCTTTTAAGTATGGATGATTTTTCTAACTCAATATCTTTTTGTTATTTTTATTTTTAAAGGATGATAGTGGCAATGAAATTCCTGATGGAAGTCCTCCTGCTGTTGGAGTCGATCCTGCTTCAAAGCTTCAGTTACTTGAGAATGAACTTGCCAAGGCTTTGGAAGCAAATAACATATATAAAGCTCAGATTGACAGGTAAGTAGATCACAACACGTCTTCAGACACGTGAATTTGCATTTTTCTGTGCGTGATATATTCTGTATATATATGCTTGCAGTGATTTGCAATGCAAAGTTTTGTACAAAGGGGTCAAGAAGAAAAAATAAAAGAAAAAGGCTTTCCATTTTTCATTCCGTGTATGCCATTAGATTCTTCTTGTTAACTCTAACCGATTAATCAGAATGCAAATATTACCTTCTAAAGATGAGATGACTAAATATGATTGTCTTTTAGGTCTATAGATGAATAACAAAGCTATGAAGTTGATTCTTATCAACATCAACAGATCGACAGCGTTTTGTGGTTTTACATTGATTAAAATAAACAACTGAAATTCTTTAACCACAAGCACCATAGTCTCAAACTTGACAGAATATTTCGACATTTACCCTGCATGCAGGTTGTTGTCTGAGGGACAAAGCAGCCACACTGACGTTTCTAGAAATTCAACAGCTGAAGACGAAATAGTGGCAAAAGAAAGGAATGGACGCACAAAATCATCACTAGAGGCAGAGTTAATAGACATTCGCGAGCGTTACCTCCACATGAGCCTCAAATACGCAGAGGTAGAAGCTCAGCGTGAGGAACTTGTGATGAAGCTCAAGACAGTCAAGAACGTGAAAAGGACGTGGTTATCGTAAAGTACTGATCATTTACCTTAACTATAAACTTTTTGGTACGGTACGTAGTACGTACACCATTTTCAGGTTGCTTTTTAACGAATCTTTTTCCAATTCATCATCCAGCGTGAATTATTGTGAAGGATGATCGAACAGGCCTAGCTAGCTCTGAAGCTTGTAAATGTTCCGCCGGATATTGTTAATCCGTTCTGCTTGCTAGAGAGCAGAGTCAAATATTATTGAGACGTTGAAGAGATAATAAATAGAAAACCCTTTTTGTTTGATTTCTCCGGCCTCTTTATCACTGTATATTGCGACAGTTCTACGTACGTACAAATGTATGAAAACTCCATGCATCCAACTAATTTCTTTTAGTGCATAATAAATGCAACTGATCTTCTTCCTGGTGGTCACACTCACAGACACTAGTGTAGATGATGTTGGAAGGTACGTACGTGGAATTATGTTGCGTTTAGATGTTGAATTGAGTTGAGTTCTTTATGAATAGTAGTGAGTTGAGATTATAGAATAAATTTTACATGTAAAGAAGTGTTGAATTGAAAAATGTTGTGAATCTCACGTGTAAAAAAGTTTTGAGTTGAGATGAGTTTAGAAATTTAAAAATTAATTAGATGTTTGGATGTTAAACTTAATTTAAAATTAAACTGAACTAAATTGAACTCATATGAATTTAACAATATGTCTTAGCATATATATTGTTTGTTTTGGTATCAAATAATATTATATTATATTTGTATTTAATCACGACACGAGAGGCTTGCTTCACCCATAATCCACTACTAAAGTTGGTCTCACATGACTCTTCGAAGTGCAAATCGCCACTTTCAAGTTTCAACGTCATTACGCAATCGCAGAGATAAGTAGACCTTTTTATTTTTTTAATAATGTTTCAGAGAGCTAAAGAAGGAAATTGCTGGTGTCAGTACTGATGAGAACATGAGATCTCACTCAGACAACTTAAAGCGAAGGAAAGCCGCAAGAAGCCTGCCTTCTACCATGAGAGAAGTCACGACTCTCCTTTTCACAAGGAATGTTTCTATGTGAACGACACCAAGGAATGCTAGCTTTGTATACGTGGCACAATTTGGTGCAACCTCTCAGGCCGATCAAAACTCTAAATCTATGTATCTGACGGCTGTGGTTAACCTGGTAAACGGCCTAATTTATCATAAAAATTAGGTAGTGATCAGGTCAACCTGGACCCAAAATTCTTGCCACCTAGGCAGTCCATGTCAACCTAGTACATTCTCATTGCAGGAGTACATGGAAGGATCGGCAACAAAAAGTTTATCAGTACTATTACAAATTGACAATATATAAAAATCTGGAAAAGAAAATGGAAAGATCAGTGGGAGGGGAGGTGTCATCGGATGCGGTGGAAAGAAGGTCCCAAAGGCATATTCCATGGAAGATGCTGAGACTCGAACTTTGTAGCCTCCCATCTCACTCTTTTCCCTGCTTTTTCTTTCCGCTTTGCTTTAGAAAAAAGTGATTAGAGGCCTACTTAAGTCATCTGAACCTTTTATTGCCCTGGTGACCAAGCGAATCCTATAACATCCAATCCAAGCTCCATGACCAAACCCTCTTGGTACCGCACCATCCCATCGCAAAGGCCTTGGTGTACTCTCTGTCACCCCCTCCAACGGCACCAAATTGCTCTCAAACTGATCATGAAGTGGTGGGAGGGGGTGGCTGCTTATATATTTGTCTGCAGCTAGCTTGATGGTGGTGGTTGTGTGGTTTTTTCACGTATGCGTTTTAAGCTTTTTTGCCATGCTAGGCTCTTTCATCCAGAGCAGCGGTGGGGAAATAATAATGGCTGTTAAGACTGAATCGCCTTGTTAAGGGCGGTTTCTCTTACAGGGCAACTTCGATCCTTTGGCATTTCCAGCAGTACTACTACTTTATCTTCCTCGGAATCTCTCTTATAAGTTTGCTTCGATCGCGTGCATTTGGGCTAGCTCGAGGAAACTTCCATCATAAGGGCGGCGACTCACTAGCTTATCACTATATATATATATGTCTGTGTGTGTGATTTTCTTGTTTTGTTTTTAGTTAATTTGTAGCAGTATGAAAAGCAAAATAATGGTTGCTGGTGCTGGAAGCAAATCGTATCTGGGTACGTAAGCTTTATTATATAGATCTATGTCATGTAGGACTCCGGCCAAAATTTATGAATGCAGTCTAAATAATAATGTTGTGTACTGTGAGTTTGGAGCATTATATATTCGAATGAAGCTCATCATTAATTAATGCAGCATATATAGACGTTGTTGTGTGTGGCTAATTTTGAGCATGTTGGAGGTTTATTATTGCAGTCTTAGCTGTTATATATATATATATATATATATATATATGGATAAGGTTTGGAAATATTTGCTTGAGTGGTGCGCTCGATCGATCTTAGTTTGATGAAGCGCCATTTATTGTGAGCGGAAGGATTTATTCATGCATGCTGCATGCATGCAGCTGGATCTTGAAATTACTATATATCGTCAATATTTATCTCCTCATGAATTCTTCCGGAATAGCTGAACTTCACATGATCATGAGGACCCCAGAAAAATGTCTCTTCATGAGACAGACAGACAGACATACTCATAAGTAGGATTATATGTGTGTGTGTGAGTGAGGTTTTGGGAAGAGGGAGGTGGCTAGGAAACTTTAATTACTAGGACAAACTTCTTAGGGCTCGTTTGTTTGAAGAGATGAGATGAGATGAGTTGAAATTAAAATTAAAAATTTGAATAAAATATTGTTAGAATATATTTTTTAATATTATTATTGTTTTGGGATTTAAAAAAATTAAATTGTTTATTTTATTTTGTGATCAGATCAGAGAGAGAGAGAGTTAATTGATCTTGAAACGTCATGTGTATTAGCTAGTTAGCTGATATATAATACCATATATATACTATTCATGAACTCCCTAGCTGCATGTATGTGTGTGTATATATATTTCATTATACTTAAAAACACCTATCGCCTAATGAACAGTAATTTTGTTTGACACTTTTCTTCTTCCACTTATGTCCCTCTATACATCCTCACAACAATTATATTCCTCGCAAAATCACCACACAACAGATCACAAAATCACCACACAACAGAGCAAGCTGGGAGCTGCATCGTGGCTGCTAGAAGCGACATGCGGCGGCGTCGTGGTGGATCTGGAATCCCGTGAAGAGAGAGGGCATGAGAGGAGCTGGGACATCGACTAGAGGAAAGGAGGAAATGGAGGGGTCGTTGGTGAAGGAGGAGGCTGGTGGTGGTAGTGCGGTGGCGTGGGGGTGGCTAATGGTGGCGCTACGAGGAGAAACTTATGCGTGTAGAAGGGCTGCATGCGTGGGGCTAGGGAGGAGCTACAGGTGGTGGGTTCCATGGAAGTGGTCCACGGCATGAGGGGAACTCGGTGGTGGTGCTTGGTGGAGCTGGGGCTGAGCCATGGTGGCGCAAGGGTGGAGAACACGTGCGTTGAGACCCATTTCAAGTTGCTCGCGTGCGGCTGAGGGAGGAGCTGAGGGGTTTCGACGGTGGGGTTTGGTCTCCGACATGAGGGGAAGCCAATGAGATGGTTGGTTACGCTGCAAGGTAGTGCACGACAGGTTTCAAGGAGGAGATCGGGTGAGAGAGAGGGAAGAAGTGTGGTTGAAGGGGAAGGAGAGAGAGGGAGAATGGGAAAGTGAGGGGAAAATGCTAGGTTTGAGGTTTTAAATCCCAACCATTCATCTTGAATTCCCAGATTTGATCCAATAGTGGAGTTCTAAACAATGATTTAAACTAATTTAAAATAGATAATTAAAATATAAATATTATATCATACACTTAAAATCAACTTTAATTTATAAAATATTAATATTTCATCATTAAATAAATGATTAAGTTTTGCTAAATATTTTTAAGAGAATAAAACCATCTAATTAATTAGAATTTTCAACATAATTTAAATCCCATAATAAATGATGAACATGAATGAACAGTAATTTTGTTTGACACTTCATTCTTCCACTTATGTCCCTCTATAAACATAATTAAATGATGAGGTTTTGCTAAATATTTTTAAGAAAGTAAAACCATATAAATAATTAGAGTTTTTAACATAATTTAAATCTCATAATATTCTTAATTAACTAAAAAAAAAAAAGAGTATGAACATGGAGGGTGGATTTGCTTTATACAATCTCACTACATCTTCTGCATGGTTGGGTAACATGACATGCATACATTGATTTCTACCATCAAATATGATTAATTTGTAGAGCCGAGACTTCCATACAGAGATTTAACATGTGATTGTGATTGATTTTTCACATATAGATGATCAACCCAAAAGAAATATTTAGAGATACTGCGATTTGAACAAACTCTTCTTCTTACATTACAGAAAGATGAAAATTCATAAATGCTTGCTTATATTAGGTTTTATGCATTAGACTATTTACTAATCAATCTTGTGTACTTTTTCAATCTTGATGATTGTGAACTAACAACTAATTCAATTATTCAATATTTTATGCTGCATGTAAGGAGTCACACTTTATTTTTTCTTTCAATTAGGCAAATGTGGCAAACGTGCCTTGCACGTTTAACCACTGCTATATATATATATAAGTTCTCAAAATATTAAAAAAAATGTATTTATTACATACACCGTAAATGTATTGGTATTAAAGTTGTAATAACTTAGAACATAGCAAATTATTTCATTTTAGACAGATTTCTATGCATATTATGGAACTGCTCAACCTGAAGAAACTATGGAACTGCTGTGGGCATTGACCAGAAGTGAGGGTATTTTCATTTGAAGTCGAATCTTCCACCAAAATTCGTGGGGGCTAGAGTTGGGGTTTTCATGTACCCAACAATATATGAGCTCTTAGGTTGTGTACAATGCCAGATTGAGTAGATGATTGAGTTATGCAGTTACTTCTTTTTATCAATTTACACCATATTTTGAAGCCAAATCGTTTTTGTTTATTAAGGTTGGTGAATGGATTATGGTTTGAATTTTCTAATTTCGTATAGAAGTAATTGCCACATGTTTGTTTCTTGATTTAAGCTTTCAGAGTTCAGACTATTAGTATTTCATAGAAATGGATATTGAGCAATACTGGTTTGAGGAGAGAGAGAGGGACGAAAATCACAGAGGAGAGAGAGGAAAGGAGAAAGGGAGAAAATCACTGATGATGAATCTATTGTTGCATATTCTTCTCCTCCGCCAAATGCTTTGTTGCTTATGCGCAGTAGATCAGCTCTAGCAAAAGGCTTGCTGGTAGAGAAAGAAAATGAGGAAGATGAGGGAGATGAAAATGAAGATAAAGAAGGTAACGGAAAGAGAGAACGGAAAGGGAAAAAGGGAGAGGGGGTTTAACTGGATGCATATCCACCATAAATATGATAAGTCTACTATGTGTTAGATTTTTACTGGTAGGTGTAAATGAGAAATACACACCCGACCGTTTTGAAAGTTTTCCCTTATTTAAAACTACTTCTTATTTTCTTTTATTTGTTCAATTTGGATATAAAATAAACGTAGAATACTTGAATATAAAAGAAACACATCTGATTTGTAGTTTGAGAGGAAACAAGTTAGTCAGCCAAAAAGGGTAACAACATACCTGAACCTCATAGTAAAATACAGAAGGAAATAGTGGTCGTATGGGTGAATCAATAAGACGGCCACATAAAAGTTCACATTCGTTTGGAGCACTCTCCCTCCGCATGAACGTGTTTGGGATACATCTTGGGCAAAATACTTTTCTTAATAATCAACCTTATTAGAACAAAACCCATTAAGAACCACAAAGTGATTGACATAGTGGGCATGCAGGCCCACAAAGATATGGGAGCACATATTAGAAAGTGATTCTGGATACATCAAATGCGGACATTGGTGTGGCTCAGTTTTTTTATAAGCATGACTCTATCATCAGAAAGATAAATAAGATAGTATAAACTATCAAATTTAATTTATAAAATATTAATCTTTCATCATTAAATAAATGATGAAATTTTACTAAATATTTTTAAGAAATTAAAATCATATAAATAATTAGAATTTTAACATAATTTAAATATGATAATATTATTAATTAACTAAATTAGACAAACGTACATTGGACGTCACTCTATTGCTAGTATATAATAATGTGGATGTATCATGTGGGCTACTTCAATTTCGCTATCATCATAAGCTAGCAATCCCATATATATATATTTTCCGTAATAATTAAATATTTGGGGAACTAAGGTCATGTTAATTATATACTTACTTACTATACGTACAATATCAATTAATTAATATCATAGCCTACATATATTCAGAGAATCCGTCTCCCTCAACACTTGTAGCCCCCTACGTACATATAATATAATTAATATATGATGTACGTACATTATTATATGTAATTAAATTGATATATATTACCATACAAATACTGAAGTTTTTTTGTTATTTTAATTTTCTTCTTTCACATAAAACAGTAGTTCATGATTTTCCATCTCCTCTTTCGAATGCACTGGGAAAGAAAAAAGGATTCGCAAGATTGGAGGTTGGAGATGGGCTGGATGGGATTCTTTCGAAAGGAGCTGAGAAATGTATGGGCCTGACACGCTTGGATTCTTATTGTCACTCCCGACTCCCGAGCCCCCCAAATTAAAATGGCTATGGATATTCATCCAGATGAAATATAAAATTCTCAACGTAAATCAAATCATAGAATTGCATTGCTTTCGGACAGGATTTGGGTTTTAAACTTTAATAGAAATATGTATTAATATTCCATTATTAAACACTCCTAGCTCTTTGACTAATAAAGATATGATAATATGTGACACAATTTATAAATCCAATACGAACACAATATGAAATTAGTAGTTTTGAATTTGATATTAACGGGTTCGAGTCAAAATGAGTTAACTTTTTAAGACACTATTTATAAACGGGTTGATAACTAGTCAATCCGCTTAATCCAAAATAACCAATTCTGATCTATTTATATTTTATTTCAAAATTATAATATTATTATTGTTGAGTTGTAATATTGATATTTTTTAGTATGTTTATACTTTTATTATTGAGATTGTAATTTTAAGTCTACTATCATATTTGTTATTATAGGGTTTGTAATATTGATTTTATTATATGTTAAATTTTAAAAAATGTTGATAGCTTTTATTAGTAGGTAGTCTTATTTTAAGATATTGTAGCTATTTATAAATATGAATTTTAACTTTTATAAAAAATTATATTAATAAGATTAAATAAATTATATGTGTTAGTTAAACTAATTAAATAAATCGTATCATTAATGTATTTTTAATTAATTAGTAAACGAATGGTAGGACATGACTCTTTATTTAAATAAATTAAATTTAAAAATTTGACACATTTAAAATCGGATTTAAATTGACTTGTATAATCGTATATTTATGACTTTACACTACCAACACGCGAACTGCCGTACATCTTTACTCTCTCTCTCTCTCTCTCTCCGAGTTTGGGGTCACTGCCCACACCTTCCCAATTACACCCAAACTCTGCACCCCTATCTCATCCTTACTCTTCTTCCATTCAAATCCCGAGTGGTAATAAACCCTAAACTCCCCAAAACCTAATTCCAGTTCCCTACATTTCTGCTACTTACTGCCTTTTAGTCCCCCTTCTGAACCAATCAATCTCTTATGGCACTCCTCCCATTTTATCTGGTGCATTCTTCCTTCCCCAATTTCCCGTCTATACCCTTTCAATTATGCATAATCCTTCTCACATTCTGATTCTTTTTTCCTGTGGTTTTGCAGATTTGAGGCCCGATTGGTGAGAGACATGAAGCGAGAGTTCGAGTTTCAGCCTGAGCCGGACAATTCACTCGGTGGTCGGACTCCTACCGATACGACTGAGTCCACTTCTTCTCGTATTGAAGTTTATGACACTGTTAATAGTAATTGTAAGAGATTCAAAGGTTCTGTGGTGAACGGTTTAATTGTTTATACTCGTGAAAGAAAGTCTCGGTTTAATTGGTCTAACGGACTTTCCGACAATGGCCATAATGAGCAACTTAGGAGACCGGATGAGCGCGTAATTAATGTTAACGCTTCGGTTGAGGATGGCCGTAAGGGCAAAGAGGTCCAAATTGTAGATGGTGACCACCTCATTTGTAAAGATAAAGAGCTGGTACGATCTCCAGCCAAGGAAGCAGGCCCCGCGGGAAATATTGTGGTGATTGCTGCTCAGAGTTGCGAGGGAAAGAATGATTTTCCAGAAAAAGAAGTTAGGTCGTTCACGCCGTCGGCAGTAAGACCGAAGGTCAAGCCGGAGCCGACGGAGAGTTTGTTAAATGCATCAGAGGATTTAGATGGGGAGGCAACGGGTGGAGTAAATTTGACACCGAAGAATAAGTTGGAATTGAAAATGTCGAAGAAGATTGCTCTGAATAAGAAGCCGATGACCGTCAGGGAGCTGTTTGAGACTGGCTTGCTCGATGGGGTGACTGTGGTTTATATGGGTTGCCACAAGGTTGTTCTCATAATACTTGATATTTGCATATGCCTAGAATATGAACCTAATGTCTTGCTTAAGGCTAAAATTCGTGGCATTTCAGTTTCAGGGATCTGGTCTTCGCGGCACAATTAGAGATGGTGGAATTTTGTGCTCGTGTACTTCCTGCAATGGATGCAGAGTGAGTATTGATTATTACTCCACTTTAGTAAAGCATGGTAATTACTTTTTGCGTATGCGAAGGCATTTACTTTTTTGCTTCTCCTTCCACACCCCCAAATTGTAGGTTATTCCTCCTTCCAAATTTGAGATTCATGCTTGTAAAACATACAAGCGGGCGGCACAGTATATTTGTCTTGAAAATGGGAAGAGCCTGCTCGACCTGTTGAGGGCATGTAGGGCCTCTCCTCTGCATACGTTGGAGGCAACAATTCAGAACATCATTGGTTCCACACCTGAAGCAAAATATTTTACCTGTAAAAGATGCAAAGGTTGGCTTTTCCCTATGATTTTGATTTGTCACTATTCTTGTATCAGACTAGTTCGGATCAAACTCTTTTTTTTTTTTGATAAGTTCGGATCAAACTCTTAATTATAACAATTGTGACAATCTTTCCTATTTTATTTTATTTGTTGATTGCGGTGGCTGTTCAACATCCCAGGGTGCTTTCCTAGGTCTTGTGTGGCAAAAACGGGGCTTCTATGCAATTCATGTGTGGACTCATTGGAATCTCATGATACCCCTACGCACGAGGATGGTAAAAGGTCCGGGTACAGTTTCTTGACGAGTTACTTTGTGCATCTTAGCAGTTTATGTCACTTTCTTTGTGGAAAGTGGATATTGTGTTCTTTTTCTAGGGTTATAATCATCTTTGTTTCTCCTTAATTAGTTAGTTTGGGTTCAAAATAGCATTTTCAGATGTGGATTCACCCCCCTCCACACCCCCCCGCCCCCCCAAAAAAAAAAAGAAAAAGAAAAAGAAAACATATTGTCAGTTCTTATAGGAACATGCATGGTTCCTTGTTTTGGACTACTGTCATTAATTTGTGGGATATCCTTTTTTTTTTTTGGGTTTTTAGCAGGTGTATAGTCTTGGTCTTTAGATATCTCTTACCAAATGCTCTTGTTGCCTTATTTCAGGGCATCAACATCAGTATTGTTTTCAAAGCCCTCCAGAACTGCGTCAGGTTCTATTTCTCCACACAATAAGGGCCAATGGAAAGCTTCAGTCTCTGTTTCTCCTCAAAATAAAAGTCAATGGAAGTTAAAAACAAAGTTGGTACCGTTTTAGTATCACTTGTTTGGTTTGCGTGCAGCTTATTTCAGATTAGTTTTTTCATGAAGTGCACATTATATCCTACAAAAAAAAAAAAAAAAAAAATTTAAGTGTACATTATCTCTTAGGTTTTATGCTGCAATAATATAATTTTATAGGACAAGTTTTTCTTATCATATTTAATTGGTTTTCATATTCTATATCGATACATGTTTCTTACTTCCATTACTATTACTATTGTTTTTAATTTTCTATACACAAAAATTTCCTTACACGGTTTCAATTTTTTGTTTTTTCCATTTAACTTCCCAAACTGTACAGGTCACCAAAACGTGTTCTCTTTTCAAAGTACTCTAAAAGTGCTTCCGCATGTATTCCTTCAAAAAATAAAAGACCTTGGAAAAGAACAGAAAAGTGAGTATATTCTTTGGCTTATAAGTTTTAACTTTTTTTTTTAGCCTAGTTGTGGCCTAAGGTTTTGCTTTACTTCGTGCTTAGGAAATCATTGTTTTGGTGTTCTTTGTTCAAAAACATGAATTTTCTGTGATGTAATGTTTAGTTAGTGGTTGGTATTGTTATATAGTTTATATTACCTTCTCTATATGTGCTTCTATTGGTGTTATTTTCAGATCATCAAAATCAGTTTTGATCTCAAGATCCTCCAAAAGTGTTTCCTTCTCCATTCCTTCACAAAACAAGAGTCCATGGAAAATAACAACAAAGTTGGTATTTTATGCCTTGTTTTTTTACGCATGTATATGACGCAAGTGTCTTTCCCTTTTTAGCAAGTAGATAATCTCTTTTATTTGTTGGATGTGTGTTTCTCAAGAGATCAACGGTTACATAAGCTGGTTTTTGAGGAAGATGGGTTGCCTGATGGAACTGAAGTGGCATATTATGCACGTGGACAGGTTGTTGAGATGAACACCTCATATGCTTATGTATCATTGTGTCTTATTGATTTGTAATGTATTTCCTTGTCCTTGGTAGAAAATACTCGAGGGTTATAAAAAGGGCTTTGGTATATTTTGTCGTTGCTGCAATAGTGAGGTACTTTTCTTACTTCTTGAAGTTCAAAGTATTGTGGTATTCTTGAACTTTTTTACACATTGTTCATATTTGATTTGCAGGTCAGCCCTTCACAGTTTGAAGCTCATGCTGGCTGGGGGTCTCGCAGGAAACCGTAAGTTTTGTATGATATATTTTCCTTTGTTCTTGAATCCCCCCATTCTTTTACATTCTATTAAGATTTTTGTGTTTATTGACAGTTATGCATATGTCTACACTTCCAATGGTGTATCTCTCCATGAACTGGCGATCTCCCTCTCAAAAGACCGCAAGTATTCTGCCAAGGACAATGATAACCTATGCATCATTTGTGCAGATGGTGGGAATCTTTTGCTTTGCGATGGATGTCCAAGGGCCTTCCACAAAGGTGAAATGTAAATAATGTTGAGCATATTGAATTAAGTGAATAGTTGTTGTCAATTTATGCAAATGCCTTTGGGCTCTGTTAGAACTTTTTTTCTTTTTGTTTTTTTTTCCTGGGCGGGGTGAGGAGTCAGACCTTCGCTCTAACACAAGGGAAAACCTGGATACCCAATTCGAAGAATTTCCTAACAATTAGTTTCAAGGGATGATTTTTCATCCTTTTCTCCTATTATTGGGAAAGATCAAACTCCAATTCTTTCTCTGGAGGTCGTGCCACTGCTGCCTACTTGTTAGGGACCCCGGTCTTGTCCCTAACACTAAGGGTCCGCGGCTAGTCTTGGTGGTGATGGTGACCGAGTGATCTTGCCAACTTGCTTGGCCTTCCACCAAAGGATGGTGTTTGAGTGATGGGATGATGGTGTATTTGGGTAGGCTAAGTGTTTGGGCTAAGGCAAATCAATATGGGAGGATGACCTTGTTCTTGAGTGAGGTGCCAAGATGATGGAGGCAATGGTTGAATGGATGAGATGAGGTTAGGGCTTGGGATGGAAGCACTTAGGGTTGTCGTGGGCTAGGGTAGAATGGCTTAGGATTATGGGTGTTTGATGCAATGAGAATGGTTTAAGGGTTACCCTTAATGTTTGGGCCACTTGGATGGTGATTAGGGTAGGAATGGTGAAGTGTAGCTAGGGTTTTATGAGGTGACTATGGGGGATTTCGAGATTGGCATGAGATGGCTTAGGATTGGAGTTTAGGATGATGCTAGGGTTTGGGAATGAGTTGGAAGAGTGAGGCTAGGGTTTGGTTGGCTTGGGAATGGTTATGGAAAGTTTGTAAGATGGAATGAATCTTTGAATGAGAGGGAAGTTTGAATTTTGAATTAAGATGACAAGTCAATGGTTGACTTGGAGAGATTGTAGGAAGAGTGATTTAAGGAATTGAAGATGATTTGCAATTCCTTAAATTAAGGGATTTGAATTTGAATTTGAGTTGGAGGAAGTCAAGACTCCTAAAAGGAATGAGTTTCCTTATAGGACTTGACTAGGGCTTATGTGGAAGATGGAGGCAAGACTCCTAAAAGGAATGGGTTTCCTTATGGAGCCTTGAGGTGGGCGGCTAGGGTTTGATGGAGGATGATGAGGCTACTTTTGGTAAGTGACAAAGATGGTAAGATGAACACTAGGGTTGGCGCCACTTGTGTTTAGGGTTTGGTGTTGGGAAAAGATGATGGGCGGCTAGGGTTTAGGATAGGATAGATGAAGGGCAATTATGGGAAGGTGAACTTATATGGAAAGTAGGGCAACACTAGGGTTGGCCGAATGGTGTATGTGGGAGTGGGGCTATGTAGGTTTCGGCTAGGGCAAAGTGTATGGAGGGAACAATTTATGGAATGTTGACAAACTTATGGAAATGATGACAAACACTATGGTGGTCGAGTATGTGGAATGGAATGGATTGGAAGAGCAAAAATAAGATGAACACCAAGAACAAAATGAAGAACACTCAAGAACAAAAGTAAGAATACTTAAGAACTTGAATGAACAAAAGAACAAACAAGATAAATTCAACACTTATTCATGAATTGCACAAGAGTTGAATATAACTCATAAATTGATAAACACAACTTGGATTCACGAATTGCGCCAAGTTGCAAGAACAAGATAGATAGATTGAACCACACCTATTCACGAATTGCAAGGTGTGATTCTCTCTTAGGGGATTCACGAATTGCACCCTAAAGAGCCCAAGTGCTTAGCACCGATGGATGATCTCAAGAACAAGTCTACCCACTTAGGGAATTTGCCAAAGGTTCAAAAAATAGTAATGCAAAGCCTAAGGGTCCTATTTATAAGAGTTACAAGTTGGAAACCCCCAATAGGTCCCTTGGAAAATAAATAATTAAATAAAAATTAATAATTAAAAATAACATAGTTGGCATGGGTCAAGTTGACCCATGGCATGCATGAGCCCATGGATGGTCTAGGTTGGCTGATGGAGTGTGGCTGGCAGGGCCCTGGGCTGGTCTGGGCATGTGCAGGTTGGCATGGCCCAGGCAGGCTGCCTGGGCGCTGGGGCGCGCGCGCGGGGGCGTGCGTGCGCTGGGCGTGGGCGTTCGCGCGGGGCGCGCGCGCTGGGCGTGCTGCGTGGCCGCGCGGCCACGTGTGCTGTGCGCGCTGGGCGCGCGGGCTGCATGCTGAATGGGCTGGTTTGGTCACCAGCCCCCTTGGGCACCGTGGGCATGTCAAGGCAGGCCCCATGGCATGCCCCTAAGGCTGTTTTGGGGTTCTCTAGCCTTGTCCCCACATGGCTAGTGGCTTGGCTATGGGCCACAAAACATGGGTCTCTACCACTACTGCTCTGGAAGAGGTGGCTCCAGCTCAACCTAACCCTTCTGAACAGCACTCCCTCCTTCCAGTGAAGTCTTTTCATAATTCTCTATAGTCTTGTTGAGAATAATCTCCAGACAATAGATGGGCTGAGTTTGCCCAACCTCTGATGCCTAAGGCTGTTTTTGCATCACATTAAAATGTGAGATCCTGGGTTCAGTACTTCAATTCTGACCAAAAAGAAAAAGAGAAAACCAACATCACACACATAAGATCTTAACGTAAAGTGTTACTTATATAAAAAAATCTTGACCTAGAATGTTTTATCCTTTTCAATTTTAGAAATATGGACTTTCTCTAGTACGTCTTGTCTACAGAGCATCTTTAATGCAGCAACAGCTGTGGTTGGTAGCAAACTGGCTCTTCCAAAATTGGATGTCTAATCTGTTTATTCAAATTTCTTATCCTATTATCCACAGTTCTGTTTGCATTGCATTTGTGCCTCGGTTGTATCTCCCTGTATCTCTGTTTATGTATGTATGGGCTTATGGGTATGTATTGTGATTGATATTCTTTTTCTTAAATACCCCATATATATTTTTTGAAGAGTAATGCTATACACCACATTCTCATCTTATTTTGATCATACTAAGTAGTATGTTGCACATTCATCACCATTAGATGATAAAGAAGCATGCAATAAATGTTCATTTAATGGTGATAAATGTACCACATCATACTTAATGGGATGAAAGTGTGATGATAGTATGATGTATATAATTTTCTTTTTTTGAGAGTGCTCGAGTTTAAGATCATGTATTTGCTTTTTTACTTGATCTCTGGCATAATTTCGGATGACTATATTTTTTGAATTTCTGAGTGGGTGGTTTGCATCAGTAGATTTTGATGCGCAAACTTATTTGCTTATGCAGAATGTGCATCTTTAACTAGTATCCCTCGTGGTGATTGGTACTGTACATATTGCCAGAATATGTTCCAAAGAGAAAAATTTGTGGAGCATAACGAAAATGCTGTTGCAGCTGGAAGGATTTCTGGAGTGGATCCCATAGAACAAATAACCAAGAGATGCATCCGTATTGTCAAAAACATAGAAGCGGACCTTAGTGGATGTGTGTTATGCAGGTAAAATGATTACTCTCCGTCTTGTTCAGAAATCTATTAGAGCTAATGGGCCTTGTCATTCTCTTCATTGTGCTATTTGTAATGAGCAACTATTGATACTTTTCACTTTTATGTTACTTTTTTTAATTTTTATATTTTTGTATCTTCAATACTGTGTGGGATAGCCATAGCTTTTAACTTTGCACTTGCAGAGGTTATGATTTTAGCAAATCTGGGTTCGGGCCCAGGACTATTTTACTTTGTGATCAGGTAATCTCCTTGTTTTATGTCGTCTTTCGTCACACTCTCAAGTAATGAGAGCATGGCATGCTATTTGTGAATTCATTGTTGCTCATGCTTAAATAACTAACTGTTATGCTTTTGTTTTTCCTACTCTTTTGGCTTTATTAACCTGCCAGTGTGAGATGGAATTTCATGTTGGCTGTTTGAGGGAGCACAAAATGGCATATCTGAAGGTGTGCATATCAAGATTTGTATGTTGTTTTTATTTGGATCACTTTGTATGAATGATTCGTTCTTCTGTCAAGTGGGACATACAACTCTATTTTTGGATCCAAATGTTGATGCACTTTCACGACAGGAATTGCCAGAAGGGGAGTGGTTCTGTAGCATGGATTGCACCAGGATAAATTCTACTTTGCAGAAGTTGCTAGTAAGAGGACCTGAGAAGCTCCCAGAGTCTCTTTTGGATGTTATCAAGAGGAAGCAAGAGGAGAGAGGTTTGGACACCATTAATGATACCGACGTTAGATGGAGGCTTCTTAGTGGTAAAATTGTATCTCCCGAAACTAGATTTTATCTTTCAGAAGCGGTCGCCATCTTCCATGTAAGTTCAGCCCAGGCTGTGCATAGATACTTAATTTCTTGAGTCTTTAATTTTGTATTTATATTAGTCAGTCCAAATAGTATTTGATCTTTTCTTTAATTGTTGGATCTTTTGAAATAGCCATTTTATGAGTGGCTGTTTTATTTGCTTCAAGTTAAATGTCTAAGAAATTTGCCTCAGAAAATATATTAAGGAATGATATAGATTACACCTATTTTATTTAATAATCAACTAAAAACCACTGTACAAGTTATGCCACTGAGTAATCTCGTAGGTAGCATTATGCTTCCATGAGAAATCTATCTGCCCCTAAATAGCTTAACAGCTTTGCCATCTTTAAGCACATCTGGTTTGCTCCTGTAGTGTCTGGGGACATCCGATCAAGTGCACTATTTCACATGGTTTATAACTTTAAATTACTGGGTAATGTGACCACTTGACTCTAAACTAACTTGAAATTTCCTCTTCCCCAGTAGTTAGGGGTTAAAAGTGAGATGTTATGTTCAATCCCGTGCAGATGCATAAGTTGTACATTTAATTATAACGAAAGAAAACAGTATGTGTTGCCCCAGAGTACAGAGTAGCAACCCATAAAGTTCCTGATTTTGATGGATGGTTTGACCATTCATCTTGTCTCATGGTTGGACTCTGGAGATATATACTGGTTCTTTTTGTACCTCTAGCCTTCATAATTTTTTATTTTTTGATAGGTAATAAACTTGTATTGATCGAATGCAACTAGGCAAAGCCCATGTACACAGGTAGTATACAAAAGAGACCCCTAATTACACTCTAGCAAACTGAAAAGAAAGTAAAAACTCATTCCCTCCCTTTAATACAATAGCAGAAAACCATTGAACCAAAGAAAATACAAAAAAGTTCCAGATTTCGCCCGTCATTCTCTCCTTGTTGTTGAAGCATCTCTCGTTTCTTTCCAACCATATACACCATAATAAACACAAAGGGGCCATCTTCCATGTTGAAGCATCTCTAGCCTTCATAATTTCTTTTAAGCTTTGTGCTTATTGGTATCTCAACTAGAGGGAAGTTTAAAGGAGGGCATTGTGAAGATGGGAAACGAGGGGTTGGGGTGGGATTTTTGGGTAGAGTTTTAGTTCTACGGAAAACAAGAGGTTGGGGTTGGGCTTGGTGTATTTTGGGTTGTTTTTCACGGGCTTTTTGGGCCATTAGGGGCTTTCTATTATGGGCAAGGTGTTTTCTTGTATACATTTAGTGTACTTGGTTACTCTCTTTTTAATATATATAATATTTTTACTTATAAAAAAAAAAAAAAAAGATCTTTCTAATGCTTGCATACGGGGGAGACAAATGAATCATTCTTTGTGTAGGTGGAATAAGTAGCAAGAAGTGCAATATTTAATTTGAGATACTTTACATTTCAGGATTGCTTTGCCCCTATAATTGATTCAATTAGTGGACGTGACCTTATTCCCGCCATGGTTTACGGGTGAGCATTTAATAATTTTTTTTTTCAAATGATAATGCATTTTTAAAGCCCATGTTAAGCCATTTCTGTCCAGTCTGTTACTCTTTGTATTAACTTAAACACTTCTTCAGACAGAATGTAAGGGGCCAGGAATTTGGGGGAATGTACTGTGCATTATTAATGGTCAAGTAAGAGCTAGTCTTCTCTAAGGTCTAATCTTTTATGTTGCCTTACTTTAAGATATGATAGCAGTCTCTTTTGCTTACACTCTTTTGCTTACATTGCAGCTCATCCGTTGTATCAGCTGGAATTCTCCGAGTGTTTGGCCGAGATGTTGCGGAACTCCCTTTAGTTGCAACAAGTAATGGTAACCATGGGAAGGTGAGAAGCTAATGTGCACTGCTTGGCTAATAATCTTTACCATTTACCCCGTCTCTGTGCTGTGAAGTCAAAACATTACAGCTCATAATCAAACAATATGAGTTTCATAATCTAGCTTTATTACTGTTCAACACATTACCACCATTGACTGCATGTTTTTACAAATTTTTTCCTGGATTTACAAATGGACTCCCCAGTCTGTTGTTTTCGTATTTTGGTGGTGAAGTTTTGCCCTGCGGGTTTTCTTTTTTCTTAAGAGGAAATTTTGCGCCGCAATCTTAATATAACTGTTACATGCATGTACAAACATGTAATTCACATTCTGGAAATCAGTGGTATTAGAAATAGTTCACTGGTGGAACGAACGATGAAATTATCTTTAATAAATTCAGTTGGAAAATTGGCAGTGATGACAAAATTCAGCGGGTTAAAAGCAATCCCCGTTGTAAAATCTAACACTGTTGCCATCTGCTTCAAGTTTTTTTCCCTAATTAAAAATGGGAAAATACACTTATCACCTCAAACTAATAAGTATTTCACACTTTGTCCCAAAATTACAATGACACATGGCACCTTCCAACCATAAAAAAGTTGCAATATGCACCCTCATCCAATTTTGTGCTATTTGCAACTTTTTTAATATTTGGAGGGTGTAACGTGCAATTGTTACTATTTCCAGGTGCTAAATGTAAAATGTCTATGTTCGTGATGACTTCCTTTGGTGTATGTTGTTGAATCGTGCTTGTTGAGCTATATTTGCAACTATTAAGTACTCCCTTCCACATTCAATATCACTCTGAAAGTGAAGTTAGTCGTCACCTAATGCAATACTGGCACAAGCTTAGTTTTTATGTGACGGAACTCTGGCTTACAGGGCTACTTCCAAATCTTGTTTTCCTGCATTGAGAAGCTGCTGTCTTTCCTGAATGTGAAGAGCCTTGTCCTCCCAGCTGCCGAAGAAGCGGAATCCATATGGACAGATAAATTTGGTTTTGAGAGGATGAAACCTGAGCAGGTAGGATAAATATGCATCTGAACCTGCTTGTATTTCAGCTTGCATTTCAACTTTATATAACATCATAATCCTGTGTACCATGCTGCAGCTGAGCAAATACCGAAGAAGCTGCTGTCATATGGTGACCTTCAAAGGAACATCCATGCTTCAGAAAATAGTTCGCCAATATCGAGTCATCGACACTTGATTAGAACAGAGAAGATGTAGTTTATTTTTATTTTTTTATTTTTTAAAAGCCCTCGCCTGGGTTGGTTTTGTAAATATCTTCTGCTCTTGCTCAATGAAGTCACTTTTTTAGTCATATATTTTCCCCTTTTGATCCTGGATAAAGAATTTCAACTAATTAGAGTATACATTCAATCAGGTTCAACTTCTCTTTGTGCCGGACTATATATATATATATATATATGGATGGTGCTACAGCTCCCGCTGGGGGCTGTAGCATGTATTTGTATGTGTTTTTTTTTTAAGATGTTTTTTATATAAATTTTTTTAATATTTTTAAAAAATAAAATAAATTTAGAACATCATTAAAAACACTTTCTTAATCAAAAAGTAAAAAAAAAAATTATTAAAAAAATACATCTTTAATCACGAAGTAAAATAAAAAATCATAAAAAAAATTTTTATATTTTATTTCGTGATTAAGAAAGTATTATTTAATAATATTATGATTTTTTTTAAAAAATATTTAAAATTATTAAAAATATCTATATAAATTTTTTTTTAAAAAATACACATAATAAAAGACACTAGAGCTCCCGCGGGAGTTCTAGCATTTTCCATATATATATATATATATATATATATATATATATATATATAGCAGAAAGTAAAGGGAAAAAAAAAGGTTTTCCACTGCCGACCACATTTCAAGTTCAAACTTGAGAAATATCATTTGGTAGTTACTAATATAATAAAAGTGTTCGAGGGTGTAAGCAGTCGAATGAAAAATGAAAATCGCTGGCTAGATTTTGATCGAATCAAAGTCAGAGAGTCATCAATTGAAGAATACAAACTATCCTTCCCTTTTGTCTGAACCTTGAAGAACACAATCAGCTTAATCATGATCATGGGATCACGCAAAGACTTCCCGCAGCCAAAAGCAAGCACTCAATAGGACTGGGAACTGAAAGTACAACCCTCGGGCGGCCATCCATATGGCAGCATTTCCTTATTGGGATTTGCCACCAAAATCAAGCATGTCTAATTGACGAGGGCACATCATACATGTTTGAATCGACAACGTTAATGATGTTTGAATTGTGCATTGTCGCCAAAAAGGAAGAACCCTAACTTCGATTCTCAACAAGTCATTACCATAATTAGCCAGAAACACCGCCCCAATACCTACACCAGTACTCAAATTTGGCATTGTTTTCGGAGTGGTTGAAGAACCCCCCACCTAAACACACACCCACCCACAACTATTGTACTATATGTGCTTTCATAGTTGACACTTAGGCTTCATTTGGTAAGTAAATTCATCTCAACTCATCATTACAACTTTTTCAAATCCCAACACAAAATATAATAAACAATTCAACTTTTTCAAATTCTTAAATTATAATAATAATAAATAATAATATTCTAACAATATTTTATCATCTCAACTCAACTCAATTCAACTCAGTTCAATATTTAAACGCACCCTTAAGCTATTTTGCATTTGCTTTGGCACAGAGTGTGAATTCTCCTTTCTTCAATATTTCTGCCCATCTTTCTATGGATTTTCCTTTTCTCATCGCTGCCTCCATCTCTCTCTTTCTCCTTTTGATCACTTTTTTTAAGCAAAACTATTCAGCCTCTCGCCACTATTTTGAGTCATGTCATCTTCTCACAATCAACATCGATCATATAAAGACCCACACATTGCGTACATCTCACGCCAATTAATGTAGCACTCACTCTCGTTGGCTCATGATAAAAAACAAACAACAACTCACTCCTAATACAACACCCCAAACCCTCAACCATGAGAATCAAAACAACCTTCTTTTGGCTCTCTGCCTTTGCCATTGCACTCCTTTCCATCTTCATCTCTTTGTATACCATCCCTCCTTCCATTACTGATACCAATGACATTAATTCTCAAGATATTTTCAATCTTGCAATTTTGAATAAGGGTGTTGAGCAGAGTGCTGTTGGGGATTTCTTGTCTCGCCTAATATATATCGTGTCGAGCCATCATCATCGGAAGAAGCCTAAGAGCAAATGTGACAAGAAAAGATGGAAGTCTAGGCTCGTATCCATCTACAAAGTGTCCCTCATTTTGACAATCGACTTGAAGGGTTGCACAAATTTTAGTAGCGTCCAGAAGGCAGTAAAGGCCGTTCCTGAGAACAGGCCCGCTAGGACCCTTATCATTATTGATTTTGGTACCTACAGGTCATTATATCATGCAAAAGTCTTCAACCCCTTTATGTTTTTCCCCTCAGAACTGATTAGGAAAATGAGGAGTTTCATGTATGTGTATTCATGCATGAAGCTGCAATGTGTTAGATTCATTAAAACGGGAATACCATGTATATATGTCGGCAGGGAAAAAGTGGTAGTGGACGCCAACAAGTCAAATTTGATATTTCAAGGTCAGGGATATCTTAACACAGCTATAGCATGGAATGACACTATAAATTCTACTAGAGGGACTGCCAACAGCTCTTCCGTTGCACTTGCCATCTTTGCACCAAACTTCACTGCTTACAACCTTAACTTTAAGGTAACCCATCTTTTTTGAATTCATAATGACGTAGCCCAGAAGTTTACAGTATATACGTGTAAATAGACACACATTCACACACAAATTTATTTTGGGTGCCATTTTTTGCGAGTTTTTGCCTTTTGGTAATTTTTTTTTGTTCTTTCTAAAAGAACACAACTCCTTCCCCACCCCAGGGAATAGTTGGAGGGCAGGCAGTGGCGCTTCGAATTTCTGGTGATAGGGCTGCATTTTATGGATGTGGATTTTATGGAGCCCGGACGCACTGAATGATGACCATGGAAGGCATTATTTCAGACAATGTTTCATCCAAGGATCTATCGATTTCATTTTCGGAAGTGCCAGATC
Organism: Juglans mandshurica; assembly: GCA_022457165.1. NCBI lineage: Eukaryota > Viridiplantae > Streptophyta > Magnoliopsida > Fagales > Juglandaceae > Juglans > Juglans mandshurica. Next base: position 33,800,989 of record CM039626.1, read on the forward strand.
TTTCTATAAGGTAGGAGTAACTGATCCATCAAGAACAGGTTTTGCTAGTTTGTTTTCTGTTTAGGCATTCGACTTTAACATCATATTGTTTTCATCTATCCTGTTAGAAACCGATTCTTCTTTTATGGTGTCTAGAAATCGATTCTTCTTGTTTTCATCTACCAATCCTAGAAGTTGTTGTGATGGTAAAAGTCATTAAGACACATTTATGGTTGAAGGTTGGATCGATCTTTGTCACTACTGCTGAACAAATAATTCAACATGAGTGTCTGAGAACAAAAAAAATCAAGAACCCCGAGTTACCTATATATGTATCTCACTAGTGATCTGTACGTACGCTAAGCAATAAGATTAGAATATCGACGTGTTGTTGTAACAAGGATGCACCATTTACTCAACATCAAAAGAAGTCTAGAGGGGAATTAGCGGGTCGATCATAGCTCAAGGGAGGTAGTTGATGAATGAACAAACGGGTTTTTCCTTTGTGAAATGTAGCATCGTTGGGAGTGGGAGAGTATTGCTCGATCGGGAGAGCTTGGGGAGTTTATGCCACTGTGGTGTTTTCTACAACATTTATGTCTGATGTCGTAGCTCTGGATGGTTGGAATGATTGGGGAGACTCTTCAAGACACCAGTTGTGCCTCTCTCTCTCTTTTTTGTTTTTTGTTTTTTTTTAACGTTTGTGCCTCATCTTACTTAACCTTTCTCCTGTTTGTTTAGCTCCCAAGATTAACTCACCCTAATTAGTTTGCTGCCCCACCGTCCCCCAAATGATATTCTCTCTATCATTCCCTTCTCACCTAAATCATGGCATGGTAGCCCATAAACTAATTATGAGAAATGCTTTAGTAGTCACAAAAAGATTCTAAAAAAATAAAGTCATAAACTGACGTGTCTTGATGTGGTATAGTAGATTGTAAAGCTACTTTTATTGTAAAGTAGATCTAACATATCATATGAATCCATGTCAATTTGTATGTTTATTTTTTTGAGGTCTTTTTATGGCTGTAATACTTTTTATCTTCCTTAATATATATCGCAATCAAATATATTCAACCTATTCTGCACTTGCGTAAAAACCAGTATAATGGTGAGGTAACCATGCATGGTAGTGATACTTTAAGACATGGACATGAAAACGTGCAAGGGTTGGTAGGGAAAGCACCCAAGAATTTTAGTTGTTTTCTTTTATCAAAGTCTTTTTAAGGTTGTTAATTATGATTTTGGACACATAAAGGTCTTCTTTGGTGAGTATCAGTGTTTTGGACTCGGAGCAAAATACACGTATATATGGGGCCTCATATGGAAAGCAACTCGGCCAATCTAAAGTAGCTCTCTTCATGGACATTACCTTTATTAATGGAGATGAATGGCTTCTCAATGTATCATCAGAACATTTCATCCATTCCTCTCGATAGGGCTAAAGAAGATACTCGTACGTACTTGTACTCTTTACTCTTGTTATTATACCTAAGAATTTGTCTCTTAAGGAAAAAAAAAATATTTGATCCAGTAATTTTGACCCATTAATTGTAAAGTATCCAGTGATTTTGTGCGCTCCAAGAGGCCGTATTACTATTCAAATTAAAGGAGATGGAAGATGGTATTCCTGTAATGCCCTAGTTCCGAGTGGGTTGGAAAGTTACTTCTTGTCACATAAAATCATATCTCACTATATAGATATAAACTCCAAATCTCAATTACACATAGATCTCAATATTTTAAACCAACAATTCCAAATAATTAACTAATAACACCATAAAGTCTTAATATAAATATCAACCTCTCAACATACCACGTCATCAGAACACAACAAATTTATTAAATAACATTAATTCTCCAATCTTAAATAATCTCATCCATGCTCTCTAATCTTTATCCTCAACTGAACATTTAAATTATCTGAAAAATATTGTGGAGATAAGGGGTGAGTTATCAACAACTCAATAACCAGAGAACATATACTAGTATGTAAACATAAGTATTTTCAGATAGTTCAGAATGCAGAAACAAAACATTTCAGTTTCAATATGCAGATCTCAAAAACATGTTATCAAAATATCAAAGCGACAGTTCAAAATGTTCATATTCAAAAATCTTTTGGCATAGCATAACTGAACATCATCATTATCATCTAACCCTCGAGGTAGGGTTGTGCTATCCGTTGTGGCCAAACCAGGAAATTCAGAATGTGAATCTTCCCCTTATTCATTCTTAGAGCCCCAAGTATGCACACAGGAAAGACCATACAGAAAAACCACTTTACTTCAAAAGTGGGTAAATTCAGAAGCAGAAATGTTAGTACCAACCATATAACAGAATTAGAATCATCGGATTAGAACCAGAACATAATCAGAATGCCATGCCAAACGTTTTTCAGATACCACATCATATCAAAACAGAGTACTAAATAGATTTGTATCATTTTCACACAATCAAAGTATATTCAGAGCATCTTCACATGATCAAAACGGATTCAGAGTATGCAGTCATGACAGAAAATACTTTTTCTTTTGTACATATTTCATGAGTAATGCAGAACACATAACTGAGGTTGCTTTCACATTTCTTTTCAAAATAAACATGCATACTTTCACAAATTAACCTCAGTTAATTTATTTTCTTTTATGCAAAGTTTAGCATAGGAATCTCGCTTACCTACACTTTTTAACTTTTATGATTTTTTCCACAATTGCGCCGAACAATTGTCAAGCATCACCTATAAAATAGACACGTAACACGCTTAAATCTCTAATTAAACACATATTACGATATTTAAGCCTGATATACTGAAATAACTTATTTTTCCTAACAATCTAAAATTTTCGTAATCTTAAAATACCATCGCTTCCCGAATTTATAAATATTCACTTAATTTCTTCCACTAATACATTAATTCTAAATTATTTTTGTAAAATAAAGTTTCTAGGCTGACTAGAAGTAAAATAAGCCCAACTTGAAAATAATATTTTTGATAGTTAATTTAAGCTCCATTAACTCAAGTTGGAATTGGAATAATCCCAACTACAACAAAAGTCCAAGTGAGTTCAACCCATCGAAAGAGGTTAGTGTCATCTTGATCAATACGTTTAAAAGGTACGTTCAGATAGCTTCACGGCAAAGTGGGTTATTTTATTTTATTTTTTAAGGGCAGTATTTGTAATTATAGTAACATATGTGCGTAAAATAAAAAACTAGGAAATAAATTCCAGATGAAATACACATGATACTGTGGTGTAACTAACATAGAGAGAGAGATGATCACAATTTGTACCGAGATAGAGGGAGAAACCGAGGGTTGGCTTAGGCTGTGCAACAGTGGTGAGGGGATGAGGACGATAGAACGGTGGGGGCTGTAATCCAACGATCTCCCACGATCTGGAGTTGCTGCCGATGGCTGCCTTCCAATCCCGCGGTGATGCTCAACTGGACAACAACAATGGTACGGTTGGCGTGAGTTCTTCACGGTGGAGCTAATCGGGTAGGTGCATGATGCTCAACTGGACAACGACATTAATATTTGTTGGATTCTTACCAAATGAGCTATATATATTGGCCGTTTCATCGAAGCATGTCATTAATGTACGACCAAGTTGATGCATGCTTGGCCATTAATCAAGCAACCAGTAGTTGCAAATTAATTAAAGATATGTCTGATTATATATATATATAAAAATTATGACATGATCAAAATAAATGTGAGCATGCTATTTATTCTTGGGCCCATGATATGAATGTTTGTGTGACATGTTTGACTTCCCTCGCGGCGTGATGTCTTTGTGGCATTATATATTTGTGGTATTATATTGGTGATTTTCCTATTATCATGTGACCTTAAATATGATATTTGGTTGAATATGTTGGTTGAGATAAAATTATCTTGCTCACATTATTTTATTGAGAATTTATTCACTCTCTTATAGTCAACAAAATTGCCAACTCCCACACCCCCATTAAATTGCTACTTACTAAGTACGTGGCAGATCACCACTTCATTTCACATATTTTTTAGAGTTGTAAGAAGTTCCTTCCTTTAAAGTGATAGCTTTTGAGCTAAAGATTCTAGAGTGTACTTGGTTTAGTCACTTGAGGTTGGAAGTTTTGGGAATTGATGGTTTTGTTGCATAAAGATTGAACATGGTTTGGTTGTACAGAGAGTTTTCTTATGATCATATTTGAGTTATTTTACAGCTTTTGTTGGACTATTTGTATTGTAATTATTTAGAATTTAATGGCTCTAGCTGAACTTGTGAATGTGTTTTTTATGATCATTGTATTATAGTTGTGAATAGTTTGGAGGTTGTGTATGTGATATATATTTGTAAAAAGGGAGAAAGTTTTATATAAGTTGAACTCTGTTCGTTTATGGTTTTGAGTTTGAGGCGTTACAAAGATGGTATCAGAGCTTAGATTTATGATTCTGCATACACTTAGGAAAGGACGATGATTACAGTTGGAACATAGGTTAAATACACCATAGAATTAGGACTTGATCCTCATTATATGCTGTTTTGGATGCCAATTGAGAGTCTTCCACATTAATTTAGGTGTTGTATGGATAGTGAATTGAGATGAAAATTGAATAAAATATTGTTATTATATTATTTTTAATATTATTGTTGTTTTAAAACTTGAAAAAGTTAAATTGTTTATTATATTTTATGTCGAATTTTAAAAAAATTGTAATGATGAGATGAGATGGAATAAAACACTTATTGTATTCAAATGGGCCTTAATCTTCATTAATCATTACTTAGTGGGGAATCAATCCATGGACGGATTTAAGGTTAAACAACCCCTTGTAAAAGTTGACGTGCTAGCTGGGTAGGTTTGGGGGGTGAGATGAGAATTTTGTGTTTTGTTTTGAAGTTTAAAATATTAAGTTTTGGTATTATTATTGTTTTGGGATTTGAAAAATGTGTATTGGGATTTGAAAAAGTTGAATTGTTTATTATATTTTGTATGAGGATTTGAAAAAGGTGTAATGATGAGATGAGATGAGATGAGAATTTTGTGTTTTGGTTTTGGCCCCAAAACCAAAGGGATCACCTTTTTAAACTTATTATCAACAATGATAAGATGTAATGTTTTGGTTTTGGTTTTGAGATGAGAATTTTATCTTATTCTTTGTTGATATTGTCTCTCCTTTTGGAGACGAAGGGATCACAAATTATAAAAAGTTACCATCGACCCAAGACAAATATAATATTCTTATTCATTTCAAACATACATAAATTGAAAACAATAAAAAAATCCCAGTGATTCCTTTATTCCATAACATGCTATATATATATATATATATATATATATATATATATATATATATATAATATTATATATAGAGGCTTGCCAGTTACAAGCGGTTTGCATACCAACACTCACATAAATTTTTTTATTAAAAAAAAAATAAACGAAAAAAAATTTTGAGAGAAAAATAATTTTCGTCTTCAATTCGTATTGTTTTATTAAACAGATATCTTATATTTAATATTGATACGCGATTTGGTGCACGAAATTACTTGCAGACTTTTCCCTATACATAATATGCTATATACAATTACTAGTTACTACTCCTCCTTGTCTTGAACGGATCGATCGTAATTTGGTTATATCTTCGATGAGGGATGACATGTTTAATTGAGAGGATCCTCCTTTTTCCACTGCCCTTCTTGCCATCTCTCCAAGCTCTCTTGCTTTCTTTCTTCTCCTAACGCCTTCATCTCCCCCATCCATCAACAACGCTATTGCCTTCTCCACTTTTTCTTTCTTCACCAAAACCCCAACTTTCTCTTCTTCCCCCCATCTGACAGGAATCTCCACCCCTATTCGAATCCCAATCCTCATAATTTCTACCACAAGTTTTTCATTCAAGAACTGCTCCGCAAAGAGAGGCCACGTTATCACTGGCACCCCATGGCACACACTTTCTATCGTTGAGTTCCAACCACAGTGGGTAATGAAACCTCCGATTGCCGGATGAGATAGAATGAAATCTTGGGGAGCCCATCCCTTGATCAAGAGTCCCCTCCCTTTGTTCCTTTCCTCAAATCTTTCCTTCTCCAGCCACTCCTCCAACTCTAAATATCTCTCTCCTGTTTTAATCACCCAAATAAATGGTTGTTTTGATGCCTCAAGACCCAGCCCAAGCTCGATTATTTGTGAGGGAACCAGGCGGCATAAACTGCCCAGACAAGTGTAAATAACCGAGCTTGGTTCCATAGAGTTAAGCCATCCTAAGCATTGCTGCTCGTCAATTAAGGTTTTGTCACCTCTCTCGAACTTGTCCAAACTCTCCTTATTATATAAAGAAACTGGTCCAACGCACCATACATTCTTCTTGATGGCCTTCCCGTACTCCTCAACGAACCCCTGCTCCAATTCATTGAAAGTATTCACAACAACCCCATAAGCCGTTGATTCGGCCTCTTGCATCTTGTCTCGGACATCATCCAAGCCGGGCAGTGTAACAAATGAACCTGGAAGCTGGGCTCTTGTTATCTCAATTCTTTGGGGTAGTCCTGGGATCACGAAGGGTTCCGAGTCGGAACTGACAGAACGGTGAGCATTGTAAAATTTGATATTATGGGAGCTTAGAAGTGAGAAACAGCCCATCCCATGGAAAACAAGCCTTGGGATGTTGAACTTTTGAGCTGTGTCGGATGTCCAAGGGAGGCACTTGTCAGATATGATGCAAGTTGGAGGGTGCCTTTGATTTTGGAGGTGCTTTTCTAAAGGTTGTTGTAGCATGCTCAGACCTTCATAGAACTTGGTTAGTAGGTCTCGAGAAGGGAGGATGTCAAGATTCTCGTACCCAGCAGGAAGTCCCACTTGTTGGCACGGAAATTCCAGTTGAACAAGCATAATCGGGCGGCAAGATTCTGTTGCTCGATGAATAGTTGTTTCGAATCTGGAGGCATTGTAGGGGGTAGTGACCAAGCTGACAATCACACCACGCTCTGCAAAGAGCCTGGCCATGTCTATCATGGGTATCATGTGGCCTTGTGCCATGAGTGGTATTAAAACAAAGTGAGGTTGGCTAGTTATCATGGAAGCCATTGCAGAGATCAAGGAATGATCGATGATAGTGGTTGCAAGAGCAGGTAACGATGGATTTTGTTTCGGTCACCAAATTGCAGCTTGTGATGTCGAGTAAAATGGGTGTTGCATTCTGTTGGCCATATATGGGCGAGGTCTGTTTCCTTGAGCTAGCTTGGACGTTGACTTGGAAAACAAGGCAAATATTTTTCTTATTTTTTACTTGGAAAATACATGACAACTGTTCAGAAAATTGACAAAAATACATCAATTAGCGACTATATATAATTATTTCAGCATGAGAACTATTCAGACGTTGGTGTCAATTTGCGTGCATGACGAGCTAGCTCGTGGAAGTTAAGTTTCATACACGCAAAATTATTTTCTAGTATAGGTTCGTCCAAAGTACATTGTTAGTTCTGAATTAATGGTTCCGATCAGTTATCGCAACTCCTCGTTATTAAGTACTTGCCCCTATTATGAATTGAGAATAATTTTAGGTCGAAATTAGGATATAAGTTGAGTAGGTCAACTTTTGAATCTGTCACCTTTTTTTTTAAAAAAAATTTATTAAGTAAAATGGATGGATCGAGTGCTTAAAGAAAGAGTCAAAATTAGTTGGCTGCAGATAGAGAGTGGCGTAAGCAATATTTCGCAGGGTTATATATATATTTCCGAGACCTTTTTTCAGATTTCAGGAATTACTATATATATATATATATACGGAGTGAATGGACCGGAAATATATATATATATATATATATACACACATACATACACGGAGTGAATGGACCGGCGACGAAGGAATCGAGCCATATATATTCAAATTAATGCGCATCATGCTTACTCCTATATAGTAATTATGCAAGCAATATTATTGGTTTAACTACAATAAAACTGTTTATTTGCGACAAGTTAATTTCAATATTATAACTATTTACAATTAAAATTAGTTACAAATAGTCTTTTAGTTGCAATAAATTAATTACAAAAATTTATTTTTCTTGTAGCATGCAACCAAAAGGCATGATGGTTCACTTTATATAAAGGAAAATGATTTACACATAATAATTTTTATAATATTTTACACAATTATATTTTAAATGAGAGATATTTTTGTAAAATATCTTATAAAAATAATATCATTTTATAAAAATACTCTTATTTTATAATATTATTATGCAATATGCTGTATAATATATTATGCGTATATCATTACTCTTATATAAAATGCGGTTAAATTTTTACATGGATTCATATTCATATTACTCAAATCACTTTTTACTTTTAATATTCTACGAATTCTGAAAATAGGCACTATATATTACTTCACTTTAATAATTTGCTTTAATAATTTGTTTGGAAACAACCCCCCCCCTCCCCCCCCCAAAAAACAAATTGCAAGAGTTTTTGTCTTTTGTTTTTTTGTTTTTAATTAAACATGATCATGTTCAGGACAACTAGCAATTATCATTATAAAAAAAATAAATATTTGTGACGGATTATTTGTAATGAGAATGACTATTTACGACGAAAATAGATTCATTTTAACATGATATAGTCATTTTTATAAGAAATAATTGACCACAAATAAATAGTTTTCTTGTAATGTATTTTCCTAACATTATTAAAGGCATTGCTTTCTAGCTAATACAAGGTTGACATACATTCTTTTTAAGGTTTTGCTTTGTCGATCATGGAAACCACTAATTACCAGCTGATGTAGATTCGTCTAGGCCGATTATGGCTATTATAATTATATTTATATTGTTGGGTTGCATGTGGAGATTGGTCTGTGAGTAGAAAATCGAGAAACAGAGAGTTCGCCCTACTATCGCTCGACTTGGCGTTTGAGCGAAGCTTAACCCGTGACTTCACTCGAGGTGCACTCGACAGTGGGCTCGAGCGAGACTCAACCCATGAATTTGCTCGAGTCTCGCGCGACAGTGGGCTCGAGCGAGACAAAAACTCTAGTGTTCGTTCGAGTAGCGCTCAACACACCGCTCGAGCCAATGTTTATTGGTTGTTCACTCGAGCCATGCTCAACACGCTGTTCGAGCAACAAACGTATTTTTTGCCAGATTAGAGTTTCCAATACCGTTTACTATAAATATGTTATATTTTACTTGTTTTGTACGAGTTTCAATATATTTTGATAGAGAACAATTATCAAATGAGTGCATGTTGTGTGAGAGAGCAAAAAATCTAAGAGAGTGTGAGTTTAGATTGAGTAATTGTAATCTCCTCTCGTTAATAAGATTCCTGCAGTTCTGTGGATATAGACAATTTGCCAAACCACGTATATTGTATGTCGTGTGCTTGATCATGCTTGCTTTTACTTTAGACTGCCATTGTTGGTGTGTGTGTGTGTGTATTTTGCGCAACAACTGGTATCAAGAGCCAATGTTGGATTTGAAGGAGAACGATAGCTAAAGACAAAATGAAAGCACCTGGGATCGAGAAGTTCAACGGCAATGATTTTGTGTACTAGAAGATGCAGATCGAATACTATCTCTATGGGAAGAAGCTCCATCTTCCACTATTGGGAAAGAAGCCGGAGAGCATGGATGATGTTGAGTGGACCCTATTAGATTGATAGGTTCTGGGGATTGTTCGGCTGACCTTGTCCAGAACAGTAACACACAATGTCAGTAAAGAGAGAACCACAGTGGATCTCATGGCAGCTTTATCAGGTATGTGTGAAAAGCCATCGATGAATAATAAAGTGCATCTGATGAAGAAATTGTTCAATCTGAAGATGTCTGAATATATATATATATATATGTGGCACAATACTTAAATGAATTCAATACGATCACAAATCAACTGTCTTATGTAGAGATTGAGTTTGATGATGAGATCAGAACGTTGATTCTGTTGGCATCGCTGCCAAATAGTTGGAAAACCATGAGGATGGCTGTGAGTAGTTCAACCAGCAAAATAAAACCGAATTACGATGACGTACATGACATAATCCTTGCTGAAGAGGTACGTAGGATAGACTCTGGTGCGTTCTCGGGTTCGGGATCGACCTTAAATATTGACAATCGGGGTAGAGGACATGACATATGTAAAGCTCCAAGAGTAGGGAGAAGATCAAGACAATATCTGGGCAGCAGATCACGTGCTGTAGTTGTGGCAAGCCGGGCTGCATCAAGAGAAATTGCAGGAATCAAGAAAGTGTTGAGAATGATGTTGTGAATGTAGTGGCAGAAGAAATTCATGATGCCCTAATTCTTGCGTGCACAGTCCGATTGATGATTACATGTTGGATTCAGGGACTTCGTTCCATAGCACCTCACATCGAGAGATCATGCAGAATTATGTTATTGGTGATTGTGGAAAGATGTATGCAGCTGATGGAGAGTTACTGGATGTTGTGGGAGTAGTGGGTGATGTGCACATCACACTTCCAAACAAGGGCATGTAGACTTTACAGCAAGTCAGATACGTTCCAGATCTAAAGAAAAACCTAATCTTTGTGGGACAACTTGATGACAGCAGTTATGCAATAGAGTTCTCTGGAGGAGTTTGGAAAATCACTAAGGGCGCGATGGTTTCAGTGCATGGTAAGAGATCTAACTCTTTGTATTTAACATTGGGGTCCAGTGATGTGCAGAGAAATATAAGACTGCAAAAAGGCAGGCTTGATCGCATGAAATATATGAGGAAACCAAAGGGAGTCAGGTTTATTGTTCCTCATGTAAGCCAGTTGGCTGAGGTTGCCAAGATCGGTTTGAGATCGCATACTCCTAGTACAGTGAAAGTTGTAAGTCGCCCAATGGATGTGTTGACTAAGGGCGATGTACGTGGAAGATTGAAGTCGGGCTCGACTTCAGTGTGTCTTCAGGCTTGAAGACGGGAGCTATGAGCTGCAGAGATGATAAGACTTGGCTGGAAACAGTGTCTGGTATGTGGAAACCTAGTCTCCAAGTAGGAGATTGTTGGGTTGCATGTGGAGACTGATCTGTGAGCAAAAAATCGAGAAACAGAGAGTTCGCTCGATTGTCGCTCGACCTGATGCTCGAGCGAAGCTCAACCCATGACTTCGCCGAAGGTGCACTCGACAGTGGGCTCAAGTGAGGCTTAACCCGTGAGCTCGCTCGAATCTCGCGCGATAATGAGCTCGAGCGAGACACAAACCCTAGTGTTCACTCGAGTTGCGCTCGACACACTGCTCGAGTCAATGTTTATTGGTTGTTCGCTTGAGGCACGCTCGACATGCCACTCGAGCGACGGACTTATTTTTTGCTAGACTAGGGTTTCCAGCATCGTTTACTATAAATATTTTATATTTGACTTGCTTTGTATGACTTTTAGCATATTTTGAGAGAAAACAATTGTTAAGTGAGTACATATTGTGTGAGAGAGCAAAAAGCCCTAAAAAGTATAAGTTGAGATTGAGTAATTGTAATTTACTCTGGTTAATAAGATTTCTGCAGCTCTATAGACGTATGCAATTTGCCAAACCATGTATATTGTGTAGCGTGTGCTTGATCGTGCTTACTTTTACTTTAATTTACCATCGTTGATGTGTGTGTGTGTTTTGCACCACATTTATATATATAAGTATATATATACGTATTTTATTATTATTGTTTGAACTATAAGCATATATTCCTATTGATTGGCACTTACTATTATAATAAGGATTTATCGTTCATTCTCTAGGGGATGAAGATATTTATAAAGAAAAATACTACTTTACCCATTCCATTTGTTGCCTCATTTTGACACCTCATATATTTTAATTTTATTTTACTTAATAGTTAAAGAAGTGACTATTAGTGTATTGATATATATTTTTTATTTTTTAAAAATATTTTAAAATGATAAAAAAAATATGAATAAAAAAATTGAAAAAAATAAAAAGTGAATTTTGAACTAGCGGTAAGATGAAGCGGTGCACTCTGAGTGGCAGAGGAGCACCGCTCATTTATAAAAGAAGTTTTACATACATAAATAAATTATATAAAAATAAATAAATTAATTTAGATATATTTATAATAAAAATAATTTTATAATCTGACATACTATATTAAATCACATTAATTTATAAATTTATTTTTATATAATTTATTTATAATGAAAATATTTTTCTATTTATAAAGCACCCAAATTCATTTAGGGACCGAAGATGTGAATAATATTGGTCGGACACAAAATATGGAAATAAAGTTAGGGTGAGTCTTATAGTCTGTATCAGACTAGGTTAAAATCGCTTCAAGCGACTTCTTCTTGAGGGAAATGGGTAGAAGCCAATCTTTTGATTTCAAAGTCTTCTTTTTTTATTTTACCAGTACTGTTGTATTTACTAGCTTTTAGGAGAGGTTTGGATTCAGAGATGAGTTAAGATGATTTGTGAATTGTATAATAAGAATTTGATAAAGTTGTTTTGAGATTTGAAAAAGTTGAATTGTTTATTATATTTTGTATAAGAATTTGATAAAGCTGTTTTGAGATTTGAAAAAGTTGAATTATTTATTATATTTTATGTGAAAATTTAAAAAAATTATAATAATGAGATGAGATAAGTTAAGGTGGGTTGAGATGGATTTTGAATCCAAACCTCTTCTTAAAATGGTTGTTAGGGATTCAGATCCGATTATATCTTGTATCTTGTGATATGTAGTTTATTTATCAAAAACTTGTTTTAAAAAAAAAAACAAGTTAGGTTGAGTCAGATGTTTTTGCAGTTGATATTTGTCGACCTCTCGTGTCAAATCAGGTTATCCATTATCCCATTCCACTTTCAGCCTACCTCTGATTACTTTTCAGAAGCGGGAATGTTACGTCAATGGTTAATTATTTAATTATTTACATCCATCTATCTGGTTCGTTTGTTTTCAGATATGAGATGAGATAAGTTGAGATTAAAGTTAAAAAGTTGAATAAAATATTGTTATAATATATATTTTAATATTATTTTTATTTTGGGATTTGAAAAAGTTAAATTATTTATTTTATTTTGTATGAGGATTTGAGAAAATTATAATGATGAGGTGAGGTGAGATGAGATGAGAATGGTACAATCTCATTAATCTTGAATTGGCTTAAGTGATTATTCATAATTTATTGATAATTTTAAATATAACAATATTTTTTATTATATTTAAACATATTAAATTAAAAATAAAAGTTAACATTTAATTTAAACTAAGATTATTTTATTACATAATGGTATACAAAATACTACTATATTTGGCAGTAACTTTATCATTTTCTTTCTAAATAATCAAGACGTGTAATTTGGGAGGATATATATAGTTGAGTCTTTTCAGATCTTTCTCGACGTTCAAAATCAACGTCAACATTGCTGATCTTTACGTTTAATACAAAAAGAGACGTCAATTTTGTATCCAACTCATCGTCCCACTTGAATTGTTGCAATAATCGATGTCCACACGATGAGATCAAAAATTCCAATAACTTTTTGAAAAGGATGGTGGTAGGTCCACCGCTCTTAACTCTTATTGAGAGTTATCGTTAGTGTTATTTTTTTTGTTATATTTTGTTATATGTTTTAATATTTTTTTAAAAAATAAAAAATTATAATATTATTAAAATATATTTTCTTAATCACTAAATAAAAAAGAAAAATTAGAAAAAAAAATAAAAAATTACAACGATAAAAAAGAACGGTAAAAACTAACGATGACACTATCATTTTCCATTTAAAAATAATTGTATCCAATATATAAAGATTCTTTTTTATAATCTTATGAAAGAAGAAGTAAACATGCATATATGCATTCTCACGAAAATCATGTTTGCATGATTGCACCTAAGAAATTTTGAGAGCAAGTCATGCGAATGGTGCGATCACTTGGAAAATATACGTTTCAAAAGAAAAATGATTGGAAATATGTCTAATTTTGGTCCTTGTGAAGTAGTACGTACCATTTACGTAAACCATTTAATTTGTATTTTTTGATCAGTTTTTGTAAAAGCGGTTAAATAAATAAATATATATATATATATATTATATTTGTGCATGAAAGCTAGCATGCAGTAGGATTTTTCAATAAATAAATAAATTTTTTATTTGGACATGCAAAATAATTTGGTGTTAAAAGTTGTGTTGAAAATGGAAGAAAACGTTATTTTTATTGACAGACAGTACAATTGAGATATTTTTTAAAATTTCAATTCCAGACAAAATTGATCGTATCACGTCTTTCTCTTCCGTCCCTTTCTACTGGTTGGTTGTGGATTTGCCCACTAATTTGCCCAAGACATACGTTAATGCTACATCCTGCCCCGCTTCTAGAAACCTTTTATATATCATGTTATATATGGCCGGAAAAATCTATTACTAGTACGTTATGATCTTCTCTGTGTAACTGTACTTGAATCTCTTTATAATATTACGAGTGCTTCCTAGAGATCTTCTTTGTAACTGTAGCTGAATTTCTTAATAATATTCATCTCATTCTTAGTATTATTATGCTCAGTACTGCTTCTTTGTAATCTTCTTTCTAACTGTACTTGAATCTCTTAATAATATTATGACTAAGAAACTTTATCAACTTTGTTTTCAATACCGTTTCGGTCGAGACAATAAATGAAATATTTTGATATCAATTTCGTTTCAGGATAGTTTATATCTAAATAAATAAATTATATATATAATATAATATATATGAAAAACTCAATAATACTTCTTAAATACAAGAGAGGATTGGGAGAAAAGGAAGCACACACCCCACTGTATTGGGCTACACTTAGGTACTGTTCTGACACGGTAAAGTTTGATGTACCGACAAGTACAAAACGATATTTAATATTTTGCTTCATAAAACTATTATGTAGCCAGCTTTAAAATTGAAGAAAAACGTAAAAATTAAGTTGGAAAAAAAAAAAAAACATCGGAACATATATTTACTTATAATGGCGCCAAAATTAAAGACTCGTAATTAATTAAATTACCAACGTCGGATTTAAAATCAACCCTCTTTTGAAAAAAAAATGGATGCAAAATCAATTAGTAATCATTTACTCCATTAAGTTCTACAATTTAGAATCAAGAACATAATTTATTTTCCGAACATATATAAAATATATCTTACATGATCAAGATCAAATAGTTTTTCAAGTAATGAAAATTAAGCTCATCGGTTTCGAGTGCAGAAGGAAATAAAGAAACTACCAAGTACTCATCGTCCCGACTTGTTCACCGATATGTTGGATCAACGACGTCGCATTCAAGTAGGAAGATCCACCTTCTTTGACAGCCCTCTTAGCCATTCCTTCAAGCACTCTTGCTCTCTTTCTTCTCTCTTTTCCTTCCTCTCCTTCATCCATCAAATTCTCTATAGCCTTCTTTACATCCTCTCTCTTCACCAACACCCTGCCCTTATCTTCTTCTTCCCCCCAGTGCACACACGCCTCAACTCCCACTGTCACACCAATCCCCAATACTTGGACGATTAACTTCTCATTGTAGAACTGCTCCGCAAACATCGGCCATGTTATCATGGGAACCCCGGCACTTACGCCTTCTAGCGTGGAGTTCCAACCACAATGCGTCATGAATCCTCCAATGCCTGGATGACACAGTATTAGCACTTGCGGCGCCCATCCTCTTATTATAAGACCCCTCCCTTCAATTCTCTCTTCAATCTTTTCTTCTACCAGCCATTTCTCTAACTCTGTTGAGTAATCTCCTTCTCTAATAACCCAAATGAATGGACGGTTGGATGCTTCTAAGCCCAAAGCAAGCTCCACTAGTTGTGAAGCTGTAAAGTTACATAGACTACCAAAACAAACGTAAATGACAGAGGCGAGCTCCATCGAGTCGAGCCACCTCAAGCACTCGGGCTCACCAATACAGGACTTGTTTCCCCCGACAAACTTATCTGATACCGCCTTGTTACATAAAGATAGGGGTCCGATGCACCAAATCTTCTTAACCACTTTCTGATATTCTTTCACGTACCTTGGCTCTAACTCTTCAAAAGTGTTCACCGCTATCCCTTGTGCCGAAAGCTCTGCCTCTATGAACTGGTCGATGAGGCGTCTCCATTCATCCGAACTTTGTTTCATTGGTTCAGGCAGCTGGGCTTTAGTGAATTCAATTCTATCTGGCATGTCGGGCACCAGAAATGACTCCGAGTCAGATGTGACTCTCTCGAGCACCTTGGAGCGAGATACGTTATGACTGCATAAGCGTGCGAAGCAAGATATTCCATGGAAGACAAGCCTTGGAATCTTAAACTTGAGAGCGACATCCGACGTCCATGGAAGACAAATGTCAGAAATAATGCAGCTGGGACAGGATGCCAACTCCCCCAGCCACTTTTCTAGTGGTTTTTGCAGCATATTGCTTGCTTCAAAAAACTGTGGTATTAAGTCCGGAGAAGGGAGGATGTCCATGTTTTCGCATCCTTCCGGCAACCCAGCTTCTTGGCAAGGAAAGCGTAGTGAAACAAACTCGAGGCTGAGGTTCGAGGCATTTGCGTGATCAAGGATTTTGTTGAACCGGGCTGCATTCTGGGGTGTTAGGATAAGGGTAACTTTTATGCCACGGTGTGCAAGTAGTTTGGCCATGTCTGCGAAGGGAATGAGATGGCTTTGGGACATTAGCGGAAGAAGGAGGAAGTGAAGCTGGGGAAGTTGGGAGCCCATGGCTGAAAGAATATTGAGTAGAGAAAACAATGACTATTTATCACCTACACTCCACACTAAAACCACACCGACACAACAAATTATTATAAGTAAAAGAACTATTAAGTATAGAGTATATAAGTGAATAGTAGCGTTGGTTTCTCTACATGCATATACAAAATTATATTTTTTAGAGCATTAGCATTGGTCTATGTATATGCATATGCAAAGTCATATTTGCATAATATGATTTTAAAATCATTCACATTGACTTATGCATATCCAAATATTTAGCTACCTATGAACAGTGCTTATCCAAATTTAGATAACCACTATTCACCCTACAAATCATATTTTAATCATTATTTGTCTCTCCTCCTACTCTCTCTCACAATCATTTCATTTTCTCTCTCATTCAACAATCAATTCACTTTTAGCTATTAGATATTCATGCTCATCTTCCTCATTAAAGCCAACCTGCATTTTCTCCTCTAGCTTCAAAATTTTTTCCTCCAACTGTGTAATATGAAGTTTCGTAAATCCAAAAACCTCTCTATTCCAAACACGCAAAATGCTTTTCAGTTTCTTCAACTTTTTGGCGAGACGCGCCATCCCACTCTCTTGAATCCCCTCCTCCCAAACACCTGCCACACATGGCATAAAAGATTCATGAGTGACTCACATTTGCTGAAATTTAAAAGGCGGATAACCATACGGTGTTGATCACTTTTTGATACAAATTATTAGTGGAGCATGGTCAGATGTACTTCTGGACAAATATGTCAAGTGCGTCTCTGGAATGACCGTAAGCACCTCAGCGCTAATTAGCGCCCTGTCTAGGCACGCCCAACTCCGTGCCGTTCCTTTTTGCCCATTACACCATGATAATCGATTACCAAAATATCTTATATACGATAAGCTAGCCGAATCAATACAGGTCTTAAATTCTTCCATTGTTGATAAGTGTCTAGGTCTACCACTCCTTCGTTCTAGATAATTTCTAATGATGTTAAAGTTTCCCAAAACAAACCACAGGGTAGATCCCCTCACCCCATTAGCTATGGAAAGCCATAAATTCCTACACTCCACCTGTGTGCATTTTGCGTATATGAAGGATATACAAACTTTCTTATTATACATCTCAGTATTCATAGTTATTAATTGATTTGTTATCTCCACCAAATCAACCTGAACCCCTTGGGCCCATAGGATCCACAATTTTCCCCCTTTCACTTCATTTGATAAACCACCCTCAAATTGCATTTTTTTTAAACTCTCCATGTGTCTTTGTGATAAAAATGGCTCAGCCAAAGCAATAATCCCAAGTTTATGCTTTCTCACCAATTTGTTAAACCTATTCTTAGAAGTCCCCATCTCCCGAATGTTCCAGAAAATATAGGCTGCATTATAAATTTAACCTCAAGGGCTTGCTCTTAGCCCTTTTGGAACTCCTTTGACTATTTCCTCCTTTTTGTATCTCAAAACTTTTGGAATCAGATAGATTTTCCTTGTCTTTGCCAACATTCTTGACTCCTTCCGCCATCTCCGAATCTAAGAAAAACATTGCATCCTCCTTACACACGTCCTCTTCAGAATCTTCAGCTTCCTCTACAATTACCATCTATCTTACAAATTGAGTCTCTCCCACCACTTCTAAGGAGCCAAATAATTCTGAAGTCGTTTGTGGCACGTATGCATCCTCAGTTACCTCTTTTTCTCCAAAGTCAACATTTTTTTTTCTTTTGTCATTGCCTCCTTTCCTCCAGATTCTTCTTCACCAATTTTCTCTTGTTCTTCAATAATAACCAGTTGTTGTACTAGTTGTTCATCGCATACCTGAATTTTCTCCTTTTCCCTACAACTGTCTTCCTCTGTGTTTACTTCTTCTACGTTACCCTCCATCTCTTCCTCTTGTAAACCCGAGTTTTTAAGTACGTTTTCTTCCTATGTTTTCTCTCATTTTTCCTCCACAATAACTTCATTTTTTCCCAAAGAGTCTTCCTCTAGCTCAATAATCTCAAATATTTTGCTCGGCTCTGCCCTGTCCTGCTCCCCATGCCCTCTCGATTTTCCTATCACTTTCTTTACCCAAATTTTCTTATCTTTTCCTTCTTCTCCTTGTGGTTGAATCTTCAAACCGCCATCCCATTTACATGTCATGCTATTATGGCCTTGCATTCGGCAGCGGCAGCAATATGCTGGGAGATTTTCGTATACCACTTCCTGTAATTTGCTAGTGGCTTGATGAAGCATACCTATCCAGAATGATTCCAGTGGGATCTTAGAGGCATCCATTTTTATACATACTCGTGCTCCATCCGTTCGGGTTGCACATCTTGTGCTGCTGTCCCTTCGAATGAATTGACCCAGAGGCATCGTAATATTCTGTAAGAAGCTTTCATGATAATAATTTGGCGGAAGTCCTGGTAACGTGATCCAAACTGGTACTAGAGAGGGTTCGGTTTCTTCTTTAGAATTCGGATACTATTGGAATATTCGATACAGAACTCCTTCGACTTCACAATTTTCTCTCGAAAAGGCTTTAATAAAATTAGATTCAGTTGAAAATCGAACAAAAACATACCTATCCTTAAGCATGGCAGATACTATCGGCTGTAAATCCACTCCCCATCGCGAACGAATGAAAGCTTGGATCGTATCAAGTGATGGTCTCTGTCTCAGGAATTTCATCACCAAGGAAAACTAGAACGGTTGTGCAGATTGCTCGATCTCCTCCATTGTGAAAACCGCATACGGGACACCATCGAGAACCTTCAGAGGTCGCAATGATATCTCCACTTTTGGAATTGGTTGAGGGGTTTGGTTCACCATTGCTGCAAAAGTTCTTTGTCGCCCAGTTGACACCGAGGCACCATTGAGGCCCCCGGCGGCTGCCATACTCATTCGACAAAAAACCTCTAACCCTAGCAGAACAAAAAAAAGGCACCCTATCACGTCATCCTGATATAAAAAATAGAAGAATTCAATTGACTGAGTTAATAAAACTACTCTGAATAGTGCATCTCTAAAGATGTTGAAATACTGTTCATAGCTATGTAAGATTATAGATATGCATAATTCAATACAGTCAAATTAAGGGTTATTATTATGCAAATATGTCTTTGCATTTGTATATATAGATACCAATACCAATGCTGACAAATTTGTTCATGTCAAGGGATCATAGGAGAAAGGTGGTTGGTTGAGCTTGATTGGGTATGGAGAGTAGTTGAGGACGTTGGTTGACCGGAAGGTGGATGGCTTAGGTATTTCTCAGAGGAGATAGAGAGAACTCACTGGAGGAGTTTAGACAACAGTGGTTTTGGACAATTTTTTTTTTTAATCTCTAGTCCGTTTATTTTGCCTTTATAGCATCACCTTTGTTAGGTGTTGTATAATAATTACAGTTAGATGTTTGGGATTGCTTTATTTTTGGCTGCACACATGAATATCGTGGACATTACGTAGACACTACGTACATGTGATTCACTCTTATTCTAAGCTTAAAAAGTTGAATGAAGTGGTCCTCAATATTTAAGACCAGAGGACCAATATATATTGATGAGTATCTACGTACGCATGGGAATTTGAATATTGATGGTTTCTACGACAAGTGGTCATGTGCTACGCATCAAATTTGTAAATAGTAATAAAAGAGAACGAATTATGAAGAAGAAAGAAGAAGATAAATTAAATAAAAGGATGTGTATATTAATCTAATATTAGTTGGGTATTATGGCTTAGAAGATCATGTAAAGCATGTGTGGAAAATAAATTGGAGACGTATGTTAATGGAAGGGAAAAATCTACTCTTAGGCCGGTTCGCTTTACCAACACCACACACCGTGATGTGACAAACCCGGACTAGTCGCCACATCACGGTTTTACACTCCTTCCCTTCAGATCTCTTTCGCATGCAGATGGTTGTCTCCATCGGATCCCTTCGTCCCCATTCTCACGTAGATCCCTTTCTTCTCCTTCAAATCCCTTCCTCCCCATTCTCACATCTTAACCCTTTCTTCTCTCTTAGATCCCTTTCTTCGCCCTCTTTATGTCGCCCTTACTCCCGTCTCTCACCCTCGAGGCCGCACTTCCGTAGCCCTCTTACCCTCACTTCTTTCTCACTTCCCTCTTGTAGCCCTCTCTCTCTAACCCTGATCTGTGACTTGAAGACATATGTAACGATTAATGCGTCCATATTTTGCTCAACCATAGATTTGTACCTGCGTTCACATCTGCATCCCCTACATCACGATAATAAGAATATTTGACATTTCACTCTGTTGTGTTTAACACTTGATATTTAATCACTCTACGTTTTGAATATTTGGATGTTTGGATGTGCGTTGGTTGAATGTTTGGATTTTTTTGGTTGTGCCCATCAGTTGTTTGAAGAATTATTTTGATTGTGCCTAGTTAATGTTTGAATTTCATTCATTGTTTAAATCATACAAGTTGTGTCAATCACGGTCTGTGGTCTGGTTTGGAAACCCTAGGAGCGACTTAGAGCTGAAACCAAAGGCATATATGCATGATAATTGGTGTTAAACTACATAGAACGCAATCCCCATGACATGAAGGCATGCTTGTGGAATTTCCTCTTACCTCTGACACCATTTTACCATGAATGGAGAGAGTAGCAAACACCAGCTCTAATCTAAAGTTCGTTTCATATATTTATCTTCTCCTACTTAAGTATGCCCCTAGTTGACAATTGGAAGTTTGGAATCTCTTCACATTCACCAACTACAAGTACAAAATCCTGCATTGTTATTCTTTTTTATCACAACAGTGCTTATAAAAACCTTCCCTATTTCATACATGTTGTACATCCAAACAGGTGTCCATAGCCATGAACTTGAGAATCGCAGTAAGCATCTTCACTGTAATTAAGTCTTTTTTGTTCGGTACTAACAAATGTTAAAAAAAATAAAAATAATAATAACTACAAAGTAACACAAGGATTCAAGTATTTGACACAAAAAGAGAAATGTTTATTGTCCTGTCAGCCACAAACAGATGAGCACACAAAAATGTAAGAGAAAACTGAATTCTTAACGTGCAAAAGCAGGTCAACACTATTATAGCCATTCTCATGATCTTGAAAGTCGTAATTAAAAATCCACCCGCATCAATCCCTATGCTCAAGTATAGGTATTTTCGAAGGTTTAGACCACAAACTCAAGGAGAGATAATCCAAGGAGAGATGGCTAGTGCAACTTAATGTATGGCATAAGTGCATATCTAAAGATCTGCTCGAAAGATTGTTTTTTAAATTGTCATATTATATTTAATGTTTGGAATTCTTGGCTTGTATGCAAGGTGAAGCAAGATGTCAATTTTTCATATAGGCATATATACTTCAACTAGTAGAGGAGAAAATTTTGACAAGAGATAATGCAGTTTGGAAGAGGGAGGATGATTTATTATTGCACGAGTACGAAGTTCAGAAAAAGAATGACAAACTAATTGAGCGAGAGAATGCTCTTCACAGGCAATAGGACGAAGTGAGAAAGTAGATTGTAGAGAATAGATGTGCTCGTATATTGTTGTGTATGTACTGGATGTTATCTATTGTAATAATTTTTGGTTGGTTTGGATTATAGATGTACATGGTGCTATCTATTGTAATAGTTTTTGATTGGTTTTGGCTGTAGATGTATCGTGTTAATGCTAATTGTAAATGGATGGTAGTTCAGACTATGTTTCTGATAAATATTGATAAATATTGCTAATTTGATTATGTGGTTATGGTCCATTAATATTCTTCATAAGTGAATAAAACCCTCAATGAACTTAAAAGTTCTTTAAACTACATATTAAAATCACAACAAGCTGCAACATTCTTTACAACAGTGTTATACGTCATACATTAAAGAGTTTCACACCCATAACATATGTCATCACAGTGCCCAAAATACAACAAATTGCCAAGTTACAACCACAACCTCACACCTCCTCATTGCCCGATAGCGTTGGTTGTGTGACAGTACTACATTGTGTTCTAACAACAAATTCGTTAACGTTAGCACCAAGTTGAGCTTCCGAGACCTCACCATGATGTGATTCATCATCAAATATTTTTCTGCAAGTCTAAGATTCAAACCAAAAATACAAATCCATTAGAAAGTAATATGCAAGAAGTTCAATTGAACAAACATTTAACTCATCAAGTATTTTTTTCTTTGATTTCTCTCATACGAGGGGTGTTCTCTTATAGATGATGATTCTATATATATTTAACTCATCACTTCTATAAAAGTAGACATAAGCATAATTTACATGTGAGAGCTCAATTGGAGAATCAAATGAAGATGGTAAAAAATAGAAGAAAACATCTAATGACTCTATATGGCACAATTACTGACCACTGAGTCTTGAACACATCTTTTGGTGTTTTCTCACAAAGCCATTAGACCGTGTTCCTCCCATTTTCGCTGTGTACCCATCATGAAAATCCACTCCTCTCTGGATACAAGCTTCAAGGTTTAGTCTAGAAGGCAAAAAAAATAACATGTAGTCTATAACATATTCCAGTTTATAGCTAGGTCCAAAAGCATCCAACTTTATCACTGAGACATCCACAACTATGAATCACACAATGAAGGAGAATAATAAAATCATGAACTTGTCCAGCAAAGCAAATGCATAAATTCCACACACAAAAGCTTCACAATTTGTATTATTTTTTTTAATCATTCAATTTGATTTACTAAAAACATCATACAAGAGCAATGAAGAAGGAAAAAGAAAGTATTGAAAGATGAGTGTAAAACTTGGGTGTACAACCAGAGAGATTTTCTAGAGAGAGAAATGCAAAAAAAGAAAGAAGAGGATGAAACGTCTCACCAGGGTGTGAGTTTGTTCGGTCGGTCGACTTCGTCGGTAGCGCTAGACAGTGGTTGGAAGGGCAAAGGCATGCGGAGGCACAATGCAGAGGGAGGGAAAAAAAATTTGAAATCAATACTGGGAAGTGGGAATCTGGGATAGAGCATTCGGATATGCAGGTCAGGGTAATTAAAACGAGCGTTTGAATTTTAGGAAGAATAAAAAATAAAAGCCACATCAATATCGGTGTGTGGTGTTGGAGAAAGAAAGACAGATGAGTAGAAATACTCTAATGGAAGTAGTGTGTCACAAGGTTAAGAGCATTTTGGCTGAGAGAATTGGGACCACTCACAATCAAGTACCAAAAAAATCTGTTCAACATGTTCTCTAGTAGCTTGGAATCTCTATAGCTCTTATTGTAGTACTAAGAGCTACTGTTTTAAGGTGGACCGAATCGAAACCAGGCTTTGTGAAATTAAACATTGACAATGGTTGCTTGGGTAGCCCAGGGAAATGTGGCGGGGGTGGGGTTGTTTGAAGTGTAAAGGATGATTTTATTGCAGTACGGAGAAGGAACCAATAATATGCCTGAAGTTCGTGCTCTATTAGATAGACTAATGCAAAATCAACCAAGATTAGTCAACCAAGTGGAAGTGGAAAATGACTCCATGCTAATATCAACATGATGGAAGAATAAGGAGGTGGTACCATAGTTAGTTTGAGAATATTGGGAACTGGTCAAGACTTTTGGGGTCGGATGCAGCCCAAAAATTTATTGTGGTAGAGTATGAATTCTTATTGAGGTTGATAATTATGTTAAAATTATTTGATCAGGTGGAATCTTTTTATTTAGTTATGGGACGAGTTTGGTTATTTTAGAATTTGAGGCGAGACCCATTAATTTTTATTAAGCACTTGACTTAGAAAACTTTGGACAACCAAAGAGATTCTTGGACAGTTCTAACCGGCCCAATTTATTTACTCTATACAATATCCAAGACGTGGGCCAAATACTTTGAAATGGACCCAAAAAGCCCAAGCTCGTGAGAACCCAGGTATTAGTTCCATGCCCATGCACGTCTCCCATGCATGTTGCTTCCTCTCATTTTTTTCTAGGGTTTCCAATCATCTATATATATATATAAACACATATTTTTATCTCAGGCATGTAGAAAGTACCCAAGCCCTACCCTGTTGCACCTCCCCAAGTCACCAGCCCCACATTTAAGTGAACCCATACTCCTCTGCTGCAGTATCTGGACAAATCGAGAGAAAGAAACCAACCCCCGTCTTAGCCACATGTTCAACACAGCCACCGTTGTACCGTAGCCCTTCCCTCCACCGCAAATGACCATCACCAAAGCCCCACCGTGCGCCACCATCCCAATCTCACGAACTCAGCCATAATTGCAAGTTGTTACCGTTGAGAACCTTTACCCCTACGTGAAGTCCAGCGACCCAAGTTCAGAGGCTCCAACCACCATGCCGCAACCTCCTCCCACTGCTCAGCTTTGGTGCAACACCAAACCTCCTCCACAACATTGCCCTGCACCACCAAACCACATTAGGCCTCCATTGTCCTTTGTTTCACCACACCGAAACAAATCAACCCCATTTCACCTGGCTCTCAACCCCATTAGGTGCCACTAGCCACAGTAAGGTGAGATACAGCGGTGCCGATCAGACGGCAAGGCGAGAACCAAGGGATCAGTTCCATTTCCATGCAATTCTCTCATGCACGTTTCTTCCTCTCATTTTTCTCTAAGGTTTCTAATCATCCATATATATACACACATATTTTTAGCTCAGGCATGTAAAAACTACCCAAGCCCTACCCTGCTGCACCTCCCTAAGTCGCCAGCCCCACGTTTCAGTGGACCCATACTCCTCTTCCGCAACATCTGGACAAACCGAGAGAAAGAAACCAACCCCCGTCTTAGCCACACGTTCAACACAGCCACCATTGTACCGTAGCCCCTCCCTCCACCTTAAATGGCCATCACCAAAGCACAAAGCCCCACCATGTGCCACAAGTACCCCTATCTCATGAACTCAGCCGTAACAACAAGTTGTTATCGTTGAGAACCTTTATCCCTACGTGAAGTCCAGCGACCCACGCTCAAAGGCTCCAGCCACCACGTCGCAACCTCCTCCCACTGCTCAACTTTGGTGCAACACCAAAACTCCTCCACAGCACTGCCCTGCACCACCAGACCACACTAGGCCTCCATTGTCCTCTGTTTCACCACACCGAAACAAAGCAACCCCATTTCGCCTGGCTCTCAATCCCGTTAGGTGCCACCAACCACGACAATGTGAGATACAACGGCGCCGATCAGACAGGCCACAGAAACTGCCGACCGTGCCACCCTAGGTCCATCGTTTTCCTCTCGATAAGCCCATGCCAAACCTTCCTTCACTGTCTCTTTGTCCCTTTTTCCCTCACGTTAGCTCTCTATCTCTCTCTCACTCACAACTCCACTATCACGCAACGAAATCCAGGGCCAACAGGAAGCCCCCGTCATCCCCTATCTACCGATCTCCTCCCTCGCTATCACGAGTTGCTCTCTCTCTCTCTCTCTGTGAGCATAATCTCTATTGCTCGATTTTATTGTTGCAATTCCAGAAATTTATTTGTAAAGTTCAACTCCCCAAAGAGCCCATGCATTTTATGGTTATTTCCTAAAACACCATCTTTAGGTGTGTTCTATATTAAGTCTATTTTAATTAAACGAAATTTTTCTTTTTACTTTAATAGATTATTTTATAATTATGTTAAGAGAATATTTAAACTGAAGATGTATTTTATATGGGCATAGTTGTAATTAGTAAAAATATTAGTCATGCATTTTTAGAAATAATTTAGAGTATAGTTAAAGAAATTAAGTAGATATCGATGAATTTGGGAAGTGATGTTATTTTAGGATTATGAGAATTTTAGTTTTTGAGGAATTAAAACAGGTTATTTAATCATTTCAAGTTCAATCACGATGTATGGGTTCAATTGAAGATTTACTCAAGTTACATGACTATTTTAGAGGCGATGATTGATATTCATTTGGCACTATTGTGAAAAAATTAAAAAAAGTTAAGAAGTTCATGTAAGCAGAATTCATATGCTAGACATTGCAATAAAAGAAAATGAACTAAGGTTGCTTTTATGGAAAATGTGCATTATATATTTTGAAAGGAAAACTTGAAAACAACCTCAATCATGTAGTCTGCATTACTCATGAGACTTTGTATAAGAAGAAAATACTTTCTGTCATGACTGGTATAGACATGAGCTTATTTTTGACATTTTGTTACTGAACTGTACAAAAAAAAGTGAATATGAAACTTGAAAATTTGTGCGTGTGATGTGAAGATGTTCTGAATTTATTTTTGAATATGTGAAATGATATGAATCGGTTCAATACTCTGTTTTGATATGATGTGGGGTGACCTTCTGATTCTGTTTTCGATTATGTTTAGCTAAGGCCCCGCCACAGGTGATAATAGTGGTATACGACCCTGTCACGGGTGATAGTAATGGTATACGGCTCTGTCACGAGTGATAGTAGTGGTATACGGCTTTACCACGGGTGATAATAGTGGTATACGACCCTGTCACAGGTATAATTGTGGTTTATAACCCTACCACGGAGGTTAAACATGATCTCTGTCCCAATATGATGCTCTGATATGATATGAAGAAGATGGCTCAGATTATGATATGCCAAGGGATTTTATTTTTGAATAAGAATGTTTATGAAAGTTTCGCTCTGATATTTTTTATAAGATGTTTTGATTACGCATTCTGAAAACAATAATTCTAATTCTGCATTCTGAAAGTAAATGTTTTGTTCTGCATTCTGAACTCTATAAATGCTCATGTTTACATACTAGTATATGTTCTCTGTTTACTGAGTTGTTGATAATTTGCCCCTTATCTCCACAATATTTTTTAGATAATTTTGATGCCCCAATTGAAAGTCAAGAGTAGGAAGTGTTAGCAATATTTGATGATTGTAGAAGAATAAGTGTTAAATGGTACACATATTTATTGGAGAGTCTTATTTAGTAAGTTTCTTATTTTATGTTATTTTGGTATTTTGAGTCATGGATATTTCTGAATTTTTGTAGAGATTTTAATTTATTTCATTGTAGTTTTTTTGGGTGTCCTGGTGGAAGAATAAATATATCTAGTTTGAATAAATGAATTTATATTTTATAGAGAATATGAAGTATATAAATATGTTATGGGAGATGGTTTTAGATTACAAGAGTTAATTCTCCAGACCTCTGGGAATGAGCGTTACATATGATGGTTCAATACGGTTTTGTTCCGCCATAAATAAGGATTTTTCATCAATAAAATTACATTTCTCTTTAAAAAAATAATAATAAAAGAGAAAAGACCCCAACGGAGAAATACTGCTATTTATTTCGGACATTCGTGTTATGGTGCATTACGAGCACTGCCTCTAGCCGTTGCGCGCCGGTCTTCGAAAGATATATGTTGTTTAACGTGGACCATTTTTTTCTTATTGGAAAACTAATTAATGTGGACCAAGATTTACAACAAATCGAGTATTTATACAATAAAGGCCGATATCATGGCAACAAACCCAACGAAATTTTATATTACGATCTTATATATGGGTGAGTCATGAGTGCATTAATTAGTCGTTGACTATATATTAATTATATCTGCCTATACTTAAAAGAGCGTATAATCTTACTATTCATTATTGTTCATCGTGAACAGTAAATCTAAATCAGCCGTTTTTTTTTTTTTTTTTTTTTTTTTTTTTTTCATCGACAGTATGATGAACAGTAATAAACAGTATTTTTTTTTAAAAAATCCTTGTGAATGTCAATGTGCGACGTAATACTGCAATCGTGCATTGGGAATGAGAGAGAGAAAGAAAGAAAAAGTGGAAAAAATATTAATTTTACTGTACATTTTTAAGAGAAAAAAACTATCTATTTAATTTGAATTTTTAATATAATTTAAATTTCATAATAAATGATGAACATAAATAAATAATAATTTTATTCTTATACATTAGACCATTTTAATATTTGAAATTACACTTTATTTTTTTCTTCAATTTGACAGATGTGGCAAACGTGCTTTTTTTTATCAATTAGAAAATCTTACGCCATACAGGATTGCTCCTTCTTCTACAAGACAAAAGTTATTCCTCCCCCACAAAAAACATTAATATTTTTCATATATTTTTTTAGTCATCATAAATATTTTTAAAAAAAATAAGAAATTCACAATATCATTAAAAAAAACACTTCTTCAATCACTAGAGATTAAAAAAAAAAAAAAAAATTGGCAAACGTCCCTCGGACGTTATCCTACTGCTATATATATATATATTTTAAAATGAAAACTTGGATGATTTTGTTTAATTCATATTTGGTTACAAGATTCAATTGAAATCAATTCAATTGAGTCTAATTTTAAGTTAAATCTAATATTTAAATACTTAACTCTCAAATTACTAAAACGTCTTATCTCAATTCAAAACTTCCTTAAACGTGAAATTTTTAACTTTTTTCAATTCAATACATCTTTATATATAAGATCCACAACTTTTTTTAATTTTTCATAAATAGTATTAAACTCATATTAACATTCAAATACATCTAAACTCATTTTAGATGGATACCACATAACTCATTTCATATACTCAACTTATTACTATTCATAAATAACTTAGTTCAAGTCAACTCAACATTTAAAAGCAAATTAAATGAACACTTGATTTAAAAAAAGAAAAAAAAAAAAAGTAAAATGAGACATCGGAATACGTCTGCTAGCTAGGTTGATTCTATGCGTCCTGTTTGTTGAACTTTCATGATATCTTGAATTAGCTGTGTCATGTCCACGTGGGAAGAACCCCAATCTTCAACAGCTCTTTTTGCCATCTCTCCAAGCTCTCTGCCTCTTTTCCTCATCTCTTCTCTTCTCTCTCCTTCATCCATTAGCCTGTCAATGGCCCCCTTAACGTCTTCCTTCTTCACCAACACCCCCATCTTCTCCTCCCCACCCAACTTCAATGGATCCTCCACCCCAACCTTCACGCCAATTTTTAGTATCTGCACAAGTAGTTTCTCATTTATAAACTGGTCCCCAAATTGCGGCCATGTAACCATTGGCATCCCAGCGCATATTCCTTCAAGGCTTGAATTCCAACCGCAGTGCGTTAAAAACCCTCCAACCGAAGGATGCGATAAGATTAATAATTGCGGAGCCCAGCCTCGAATCAAAAGGCCTCGCCCTTTGATCCTTTCTTCAAATCCGTCTTCTAAAATCCACTTCTCCAATTCTTCCGAGTTTTTTGTTTCCCTTATGACCCAAATGAATGGCTTGTTTGACTCTTCTAAGCCCAGCCCGAGCTCTATCAACTGCGAAGGTATAAGATTACAGACGCTTCCAAGGCAGGCATAGACAACAGAGCAGGGTTCCTGGGCATCAAGCCACGTCAAGCATTGGTGTTCTTCAATGGCAGAGTTGTGACCTCTCTCTGCCTTATCCATGTTGTCTTCGTTGCAAAGCGAAACTGGGCCAATACACCAGACTTTTGCTTCTGATCTTGCCATCCTAATTCCTTCGACATACGCAGGCTCTATCTCTCGGAAAGTATTGGCAACAACCCCGTATGAGGCTAGGTCGGCTGCTAACATTTGCTCGTTAAATTTGATCATCTCTGGATCCGTGGGCACAGATAGTTGAGATTTAGTGAATTCAAAATGATCGGGCAATCCGGGCAAGACAAAGTACTCGGACTCGGAGGATATGCTGTCGAGAACCATACTGTGAAGGTGCGAGTTATGGAGGCACAAGAGAGTGAGGCAGTTTACTGTAGAGAATGGAAGTCTTGGGATATGAAACTTGCGAGCAACATCAGCTGTCCAAGGGAAGCTCATGTCGGAGATTATGCAGCTTGGCTGAGGTGACAGCTTGTCAAGCAACTTCTCCACCGGCTGTTGTAGCATGCTAGTTGAAGCCAAGAACTTGGTGGACAGTCCTAGAGAAAGAAGCTTGTCGACAGTGTCACACCCTTCTGGTATTCCTGCTTCTTGGCATGGAAACTGAAGTTGGATAACATGGATTTGAAGCCCAGATTCAATGGCGCGAGAAATGCTCGTTTCCAAACGAGCCGCTTTAAGTGTAGCGACGACCATGGTGACAATAACACCACGCTGTGCCAGCGTTTTGGCCAAGTCTATCATCGGAATCATGTGGCCTCGAGCTATTAAAGGAAACAAGATAAAGTGAAGTTGGGGTTGAGAAGCCATGGATTCTGGGATGGAACAAATTATGCTAGATGATGATGATGAGCTTCTCTAATAATTACTTGATCGATCGAGTAGTAGTGTTTGTTATATAAGAAGATATTTAAACGCACTAGCTAGTAATGTTTTATTTAGTGCCACTTTTAGTTTTTGTGGTGATGACGCAACAGCTTACATAAGTTTTACTGGGTATTACATTAATATATATTATATAGAGACTTGAATTAATGATAATTGATCTTAAAAGGTTCAATTATTCATGTGTTAATTGGGCTTATCTGCATTTAATTATGAGGTCTAGTAGTACTGGGGAGTGCGTTTAATTATTTGATCCAAGGGATGGGCACTCGCACGCTTCATTACTCCTATTGGCCGAGAGAGTGAGTGTGCATGTTGGGTAAGGATATTGGCTTTTGCAGTAGTTCACACCGCACAATGTCAGCTTTCCATTAATTCTTATTATTTAAAAACAAATTCAATTTAAAAATACCCACCCATGCAGCTTTAATATTTGTTCCACTTGTATTTATGATAGTGTGACACTTGTATATATATTCATATTAATTACTTATATATATATATATAAAGTAAATGTATTCATATTAATTTAGAAAACTAGCTAGCAGTGTTTTGTTGATCATGTGAAGCTAGATGATCGATCTTTGTTCCATACGTGCATGATTCAAATCATGTTTTGATCTGAACTTTGTTCTTTTATCATAATTAAATAATTCGATCCAATGTATATATATCATTATCTTCTGAATGAACCAAAGCTCAAATCCCCCAATCGGTAGTTTAAATATGCATATCCAAACTGATAAAGAGGATGATCAGATTGGTAATGTGATAAATTCAAACAAAATCCCCGGACCATTAATGGGGAGCAAAACAAAGCTGCGAAGATTTGAAGTTTAAATATGCATATATATACAGCCTTGAGCCAAGGAGCTGGAGAAGAAAAAGTAGGCATACTGCATATATATATATATATATAGCTCCTTATTCTTTTGAGGCATCTACGTATATTAATAATCAAACAAACCTAGAAGGAATAATATTATAAGTAGTACTAATAGTACTGGAGTAAGCAGCAGTAATATTAACAACGTCTTACGTTATTATTATTAAAAAAAAGAAAAATGATAAGGATCTGCTGATGCTTCCATTCACTTTTTTTTTTTTTTTTTTTTAGTTTTTTTTTACTATGTGATTCTTTTTCACACTATTTTTTTAATTTTTTTTTTTTTAAAAACTTATAATATTATTAAATAATATTTTCTTAATCATTAAGTAAAAATAAAACTAAAAAAAAAAAGGCGGATCCTAACATTACCCTAGAAAGCGCCCCGGTTCTAACGTTATTGGTCTAACTGCAACTTGAGAGTTACGTAAGAACCTACGTACCTAACACAATGGGAAGTTCAACCCTTCGGGCATTTGACTTTGTGACCTTTGTCATCTTCAGCGTTTCTTGCAGAGTTGAAAAAAATATAAAAAAAAAATGCTTCTTGCAACCGTCGGGTGTAAATACCGCACAACCGGCGCACCTTTTGATAAAGAAAAATAGTAGACCTGCGTTCACCCACTCTCCCACCATCATCATACTTTACTTGTATATAGTTTATTTTTAGAAAAATATCATCTTATTTTATCTTATAATTATAATTTTTTTAACTTTCAATAAAAAATAAAATAAATAATTCAATTTTCAAATTCTAAAATAAAAATAATGTTAAAAAATATATTCTAACAATATTTTATTCAACTTTTTAACTTTAATCTCAACTCATCTCATCTCACTTTCGAAAACAAACAAGCCCTAACGACCCTCTCTTCAACCATTTTCACTCTCTCTCTTTCTGTATTCCTTTGGTTTCTTTAAATCACTGTTATATATACTATGTTGAAACAAACGTACTATACACAAAGAAGAAGTAGAAAATAAACACAAACAGGTCACAGGCATCTACATTTATTATTTTCGGATGCATTGTTGATGCTGATTCTATAGTTAGCACTAGGAATGAAATTGCCTAATTAGACCCCAATAAACATCCGACATTGGTTCTCCCAGTGCTCTTTCGACTGCCGAAGCCTCTCTACTATTTATGTCTGAAGTCGCTTCTCCAAGTATTCCCTACAGCTTCTGCTCAATAGAATATTAAGCTTGTCCAGGTGTACATCACCTTCATAAACTTTGGCCTCTCGGCAAAGAGGGCATTTGACTTTAGACTCTGCTGCCTTTAGTCCATCCACAATAGTCACTCCTACGACTGAGCAAGCACACATGTAGCAGAATATATGGCCACATATGAGGGAAACTACATCAAAGACTGTGTCCAAGTATATAGAACAAAGTCAAATAGATATAGACTTTGACTGAATCAAAGAGCTTACAAGTAAGTGATGGTTTGCCATCATTAAATGTGAGGTTGTAGCCCTCTAACAATGTTGGTGCCTTCCTAGATTTGATCTTGTTTTCCCTTAGATTAATGTGGAAAGCCAGGAGCTCACAGAGCCAGGAACTCTGAAGAATTTCAATATGCATGCTTTGTGCTTGTGACTTGAAGGCCCGACCTTGCTTAGAGTAATGAATCTTATCATATTTCTTCAGAATTTTTCTTATTGCAATGGTGTTGATCAGTGCATAAGTAACAAGGTTCTTTCCTTCTTGGATTAAGGTGCCATGATTCTTTTGTAGCTTGCCTTTGAACCAAATAATGTACTTCCGAAAGCCAGAAGCAAGATGCAGCTCAAGCAATTTATGCGCACGCTCATTGAAGCAACCTACTACTGGAGAAATTTCCTTGAGAAGAGAAGGAAAGAAGGTTCCATCGCACATTGGGCAATGGTCAGGACATGTTTGGCTGTCATGGACCCCGTCAATGCCATTGCTAGACTGAAGATCGCTCTGGCAATTCTTCTACATCTTCTTTAGCTTCTTGAAGCTAAGCCCAAGTAGTTTTTTATCTTGGCCTTGCATGTACTCCTAGTATTTTTTGCAAAACTTCATCTTTCACCAAACACCGTAATTCGTTCTCTTGCTTTCTTCAATATCAATGTTTCACATAATTCAAAAAATGAAAAACAAAAGGTGGTAAATCAAGATTGAGCTTGATAAGATGAACATAACTCAACTAAGTCTGAAAGTGAATCCTTCAATTTTGTCTGATGCTCTCTGCCCCTTTAGGTGGTTCGCTCTTTCTCTGAGTACTGAAATTTTTTCCTTTATTCATTTTCTTTCAGAGAGAGAGAAAATAATGGCAGGTTTTTCTTCTTCTTCAATGGTTGTCATTGGAATGGTGGTGCGTATGGTTTGCGGGGTTCTGAATCTGTCTGCAGGAGTAGAAGTTGATGGGTTTGAGCCTCTACAACACAGATGAAGATCTAGCAATTTGTGGACGTTGCAGCTGTTCTTGGGCTTCTGCTGCTTTTTGATTTTTTTGTTGTTGGTTGTGGTGCTTTTAGTTGCCAAGTCTTGAAGTTATGCCGATGGTGATAATCATGAGATTGAGGAGGAATAAGAAAATAGTGGATGTGATCCAGTTATTAATGGAAACCCAGATTGAAGGTGTAGAGGAAGATGATACGAATTACTCAAACATGACTTTTGCAAAATAAGAAAATTGGAGAGAGAGAGAGGATAGTGTCCAGATTCTAGTGTAGGGTTAATCTGGAGTGACTAGTGAGAAGAAAATGGGATAGAGTTCTTTTTTTTTTTAAAATATATCGCTGACATAGTATAAAGCCATGTTAGACGTTTACCCACGGTTATACGTAGAAGAACTGAATAAATAAATAAATAAATAATACTCTACTACATACGTACTTGTTCCTCGGAACAGTTGTAGATTCATGAACATGTAAAGCTCCCTCGTAAGTAGTGTACTTAAAAAAAGTGGTGTTTCATGGGCACTGCATCAGCAAGCAATCCTGATGCTTTAATTTATTTATGAAAAATGCTAGATGTCTCGCTGGCAACTAGTGTTTTTTTTATATGTGTTTGTTTTAATTTTTTTTTATATAGATATTTATAATAATTTTAAATATTTTAAAAAAATAAAATAAAAATTATAATATTATTAAAAAATATTTCTTTAATCATGAAGTAGAATAATTTTTCTACTTCGTGATTAAGGAAATATTTTTTAATGATTTTTTTTTTACTTTTTGATTAAGGAAATGTTTTTTAATGATATTTTAAATTTATTTTTTTAAAATATTTGAAAGTGTAAAATATATATATAAAATAAATTAAAAAATACATAAAAAGTACATGTTAAACCCAACGGGAGCTATAGCATGACCCTTATATACATAAAAGAAAGGAAAATGACAGTGTCACCGTTAGTTTTAACCGTTCTTTTTTACCATTGTAGTTTTTTATTTTCTTTTTTCTTTTTTCTTTTTACTTAGTAATTAAGAAAATATATTTTAATAATATTTTATTTTTTTATTTTTTTAAAAAATATTTAAAAGTATTAAAAAATACATGTAAAAAAATACAATAAAAAAAATAACACTAACAATAGCTCCTAGCGGGAGTTGGGAGCAGTGGAGGTAGCACTATCCTTTATTTATACAGCCCAAACAACATCATGAATTTCTATTAAAATAAAAAGCATCATCGAAATACAGGCACTCTGTCGATAACACATGCATGATACATGGTTTGCACTGACCTTTAGGAGATCATACAGCTAACGCACAGACAAAGTTTCTTTTTATGTGTTGAACTTGGTTTGCTTCTTTGTCAGCTGCATGATATCCTTCGACAAATAGTGCCATTTTGAGGTAAGAAGATCCTCCCTCTTCAATCGCCCTCTTACCAATCTCTGCAAGCTTTCTTACTCTTTCCCTTCTCTCTTCTCTTTCTTTCCCGTCACCCATCACCAGCTTGTCCATGGCCTCCTTGACATTCTCCCTCTTCACCAAACTTCTCTTCTTCTCCCCATTCAATCAGCACGTTGGCTCCCACCCTCACACCAATATCTAAAACTTGCACAATAAACTTCTCATTAAAGACCTGCTCTTCAAACAAAGGCCATGTTATCATTGGGATGCCACCGCAAACCCCTTCTAGCGTGGAATTCCAACCACAGTGTGTTATGAACCCACCAATTGCTGGATGGGAATTAGCACCTGTGGTGCCCAACCCAAGATCAACAAGCCTCTTCCTTTTACCCTTTCCTCAAAACCCTCCTCTAATAACCATTTTTCCATCTCTGCTCTTCTGTACTCGCCTCGTATAACCCAAATAAATGGCTTGTTCGATACTTCCAAAGCCCAAACCTAGCTCTACCAATTGCGGAGGTGTAAGACGATTAAGGCTTCCAAACCATGCATAAATGACTGTTCTTTTCTTGAACACCACTCATATGATCTTGCCCGTTCGAGCCGCGATTGAAGGATCGAGGAGGTAGCTAAGCTCTGGTGAATCCAATTTGATCTGGCAATCCGGCTAAAAAGCTCTGAATTGGAAAGTACTGTCTCGAATACCTTGGACTTGTGTAAATTGTGAGAATACACAAGATTGAAGCAATTTGTACCATCGAATAAGATTCTTGGAATGTCATACTTGAGGGCGGTATCAGCCGTCCATGCGAGATTTCTATCAGATATGATGCAGCAAGGAGGGGGCCTTAGCTGTTCAAACATGATGATCTGCTCCAGCTGTTGCTGCAACATGCTCATCGCTGTAACAAAATTCTTCACCAGGTTTGGTGAAGGAAGAGAATCTTTATTCTCGCATCCTTTTGGCAAGCAGGCCTCGGCATATGGAAAATCAAGCTGCAGGATTCGGATGGATAGTCCAGATTTAAGGACACGATCTATGGTAGTACTGAATCTAATAGCATTGAGAGGTGTGGTGACTATAGTGATTACTACTTTGCGCTGTGCCAATATCTTGGCTATGTCTATCATAGGAATGAGATGGCTTGGGGACATCAAGGGTATCAATCAAAATGAAGCTGAGGATAAGACAATGTTGAATCCATTCTTGCAATTCTGTAGAGATTAATTGATGTTGATCAGCTTTGGGTACCTGGTCTGTTCCTTGTTTGGGTCGATTCTTATATATGGTACTGCCAGTGATGTAAGAGCTAGCATACATAGGCTTACCATATATATGTATGGTGAGTTATACAATTTACGACCAAAATTATTGATGTTTGGATAATGAGTTGAGATGACATGAGTTGAGATGACAGTTGAAAGTTAAATAAAATATTGTTAGAATATTATTTTTTAATATTATTATTATTATTTTGAAATTCAAAAAGTTAAATTATTTATTATATTTATATAAGAATTTGAAAAAATTATAATGATAAGATGAGATAAGATGAAACATTTTTACTGTCCAAACGGCCTAATCGACCCATCTCAACTGGAATCTTGTTCACTTTCAGATTCTTTTTTTTAGAGAGAGATTGAATTGAATGTTGTATTTGAAGTCAATAAGCCATCGAGTTCTTTATTTAGTTACGATTAAAAAAGGATTTAACGAGTACAGAGAAGGATTGAACATAGAGGTAGGTGGTGCATAGCACAAGAAGTACTGAAAGTATTAAAAAGTTATATTAAAAAATTATATTTTAATAATATTTTATTCAAATACTTTCAACTTTTATATCATCTTATTTGTGCAACCAAACGAGGCCTTAGAGTAAAAAGGGTGAGAGACTCCAACATTCATTCCAAACTAGCTAATACAACACACAAAAAAAGGAAGGATTTGGAGCTAATGACATTGCCCCCATCCATTTTCCACAAGGGGAGCCACCCGAAATGGTTTTGATACAGTCCAAAACTTGGATTGTGATACTATAACTAAAAATCAATGATTGTTTTGTGCCATATTTTGCTGGTCTGGATTGACTGAAAGGGACTTTCATTTACTTTTTCCCACGATCTTTGATTGAGAGAACGAGAACATAGGAAAATGGAAAGCGATAAATTGTTCAAATCCCTAACAAACAACTGTAAGTGGCACACACGCCACTATTGGAGAGAGGAGGTTGGTCAGATATGAAAAATCTAAGGCCTTTGATTCCACTAGTGTTGTGCGAGGCGATAGAAAGCTCACCATGGCACCGTAGCGCGTGGATCTTATGCTCGATTTTGACCTCACGTGAGCCACACATGCCCTTTTTTTTTACGATCTTCTTCTACTGATAGAAGGATCGGCGATTAGGGAGTCTTGTGGTGTAGTGTGTGACGGTCATACGTCACCAAAAAGTAGTAGATCAGCCCATCTTCATGCTATATTCGGAAAACAAGAAACATAATTGAGAAAAGTTACTAGACAGTTCTGGAAAGGATAAAGACGGGATGAGTCGAAGCATATGTTGGGTTTGTGGAGGCTAGTTTTGTTGGTGTATTTGCCTGATTTGATGAACCAACCCGACAATAATGTGTTATGGTTTTTTGTGCAGCCCAAGCTGAAGCGGAAGTGGCAGACATAAAGTTGTCTTGACGTTCACGCGACAAGTAGCTCAAGCGAAGCTTGAGCAAAGAGTTTACTCAAGTCTCGCTCGACAAATCGCTCAAGCGAACATCGAATTGAGAGTTCGCTTGAGGTGCACTCGATACTCCGCTAGAGCGAATATTGCAAAGAAGTGAAAATTAGGATTTCTATTATGTGACACTATAAATATGTACTTGATAAACAATTTAGTAGGTTTTGAGTATTATGAACAGTGAGATTTCATTTCAAAGTGTATTTTGTGATTCTTCAGTATAATAAAATTATCTGCAGCTTTATGGATGTAAGCACATTGTCGAACCACGTTAATTTTGTGTCTCACTCCCCCAAGACAAATTAAGGAGTTAGGTGGAGAAGTTTTGGGAGGAGAGAGAAAATATCTGGGGAAATAAGATGGCTTTCTATATTTATCAGAGTTACGTTGCATACTAAACTTCTTTACACTTCTATTCTATTTCTATATATAATTCTTAAATTCGTTCTTATTTTGTAAAATAAAAAATCCAAGAATTAATAAATAATATCACATTATTATAATATGATAGAAGCAAGATGTGGGTGTAGCATATAGTCTTTAAAAATATTTAGTGTAAATGTAAAAATCTTAATGATGTGATATTTTATAATAAGAAGGGGAGTATTAATACACATAATATTTTTAGAGTATTTAGAAATCTTTCATTCTTGTCATATATGCACTTAATTAAATAGACGATTGCCTATATATATATATATATATATATATATATATATATATATATATATATATATATTCTAAACAAGCTTCACTGTTTTAGTACAGATTATAGAAGAAAGTTAATTATACAATACATGAGTGGATTTTTCCCACTATAAAAATCTAATAGACATTGAAGAATATAGATAAGGGGAATGCTTCCATATATTTGGTTGGAAGCTGTCCATTACGCAAGGTTATACGCATATCAATTTTTAGATTAATGAACTTTTTGCACTTTCCATTCATCAAAAGAAAGTAACAGATATTCTATGTCTCTTATGATAGGCTGCATTGTCCAATCTGTTGTGCAATTGCCTGTACCAGTACCAGATTTGAGTCTTCTTCAATGAGGATTGTCTTCAAATCTCTATTTACTGCCTCCTAAATTGCCATTAACGATGCTATGGCTTCTCCAAAGTTTGGATTGATATCGTTTATGAATCTTGTGTGGATAAAGAGAGGCGTGCCAATGTCAGATATGCAAATCGATACTATACTGTGCTTCCAATATTACTTCTGATTGCCACATCAAATATTGAAAGTGAAGAAAAACCTTTGAGGGAAGTAGCCATCGATCTAGCCTCTTACTCGATCGTGTGTTTATATATGTGGTCCATGCATTGTTATGTTTCTTGAGGGTTTTGGAAACTTTGGATACAAACCAATTTCGTGATGGACAATATTGAGAGTTGTGGATCGGATTACCTGGTTTCTTAAAAACCAAATCGATGTTATCCATGACGACTATGGTGGCAATTAAATAATTGGAAATAATGAATTAATCATGTCTTCTTCAAGAATATTGATAAAGCTGATCCAGTTTGAGATAGCTAGGTTGGGAGGCAAAGTGATAGATATATATATGTGTGTGTGTTGTATTATATTATATCGACGGGCGATCGAGATTGGATCGTGTATAAACCTACATTCATGCCGACATCGACCGCGGCTCCGTCAATAGGATATCTCAATTGTACGGGCGACCGAGATTGGATAATGTATTTTGTAACAATCCATGCTTACAGAATTATCAAATATTGTTCCCTTCACGGAATCCAAGCGATAAGATCGATCTATATATATCTATATATACACACACGCGCGTATGGAAAATGCTACTGGAGTCCCTCAAACTTACTGCTCAATCTTACCGCTCATGCATTTTAATTTTTTTAATTTTTACTTAATGGTTAAAGAAGTGATTATTAGTGAAATTATATATTTTTTATTTTTTGTAATGATTAAGAATGTTAAAAAAAATACTTGAAAGAAAATCAAACAACAAATTTATAACTAGCGGTTGGGCGGCCCGCTAGCACCATCATATATATATATTGCCAGCAATAAACCCTTCCTTAGCAGGTACGTACTTGATTCTCAAAATATTTCCAACATGATCTAGTTCTAATGTCGTTGGCATCAAAAGCTTTCTTGATTCAAAGGATCCTTCAACAAATTAAACAGCCAAATCTGAGATTTTTCAAAATGGCTGCTTATATATATTCCAAAATTTTAAGTTAGAATTGGGTCACTAGGAATGATATATTATAAACCGAATTATAGAACTTATTCCTAAAAAAATAAAAAGCATTAGATCTTATACACCGCTATCTTAATTATATATATATATATATATATATATATATATATATATATAGTAATGAAAGCACGATCGATGATATATGAACGTACGTTGTTGTTGTGCCAATAGGCTGGCCATGTCAAGCATGGCGGGCATGCACTGGCACATCAATGCGCGGTATCATATATTGATCCAAAAGTGAAGCTGGTGGTCGGACTGTGGAGCCCTCGCATAATCGGAGGAATATTAGAAAACGAACCAGATCATGAAGACAACTGATTTCCTGATGATCAGATCATGGCTCTTCCTGTTCCTGGGGACGTTGGATTAATGGCTAATTATAGATCACTTGTTAATATATGTGTGTGTTTCGTGTAGGGAGACTGACGTGAGAGCTAGCATATCTCTATATATGCA
This sequence comes from Juglans mandshurica, assembly GCA_022457165.1. Lineage (NCBI taxonomy): Eukaryota > Viridiplantae > Streptophyta > Magnoliopsida > Fagales > Juglandaceae > Juglans > Juglans mandshurica. Next base: position 33,841,984 of record CM039626.1, read on the forward strand.
TCAGTGTAAATATGTTATTAAATTTAGCTAGGTTTGATGCATATATGCAGGCCATGTGACTTTGTTTGTCTCTCTTATTTTGTGGGACTTCGTGTTTTGGTTGCATTAGGAGCTGTTACCTGCAATTTGCAGTCTTCAGAAGATGCTGTCTTAGCAGGGAGACCGTTTTATTTCTCTTTCACAAACCGTGTCTCTGATCAGTTTGCAAATACTGCCGGCCCTCTCCATAAAAACTCGAATAAAGTTTGTATGTCATGATATCAAAAAAGGGCACCAAGCCAAGCTGTTGATGATAAAATGCGAACTAGTGGAAGGCTGTTCTGTAAATGCATGTTTTAGGGATTGCTTAATGAATCTTCTTTCATATCATGCAGGCAGCAGGACTAGGATAAGTACGCCCACTATTATGTAACACTCAACAACAGTAATACATCATGTGCTAGCTTGAACTCAACTGGCATTTATAATCATGTTCAAATTAGCCAAAACAAACTATGCCAATTATCACCAATAAGCATGATATCTTAAGATGAAGGGAAAATTACTATCTCTCGAATACCTGATCTGTTAGGTTCAGTCTCTGCAACCTGTTTGTAGCATGATATCTCGAATTAGCAGTGTTATCTCCACCTGAGAAGATCCTCCATCTTCGACAGCTCTCTTTGCCATCTCTCCCAGCTCTCTAGCTTTTGTCCTCCTCTCTTCTCTTTCCTCTCCTTCATTCATTAGCCTCTCTATAGCCCCCTTAACATCTTCCTTTTTCATCAACACCCCCGTCTTCTCTTCCTCACCCCAGTTTACAGGATCCTCCACACCGACCCTCACACCAATTTTTAGTACCTGCACTACTAGTTTCTCATTCATAAACTGGTCCCCAAATAGCGGCCATGTAAGCATTGGCACCCCAGCACTTATTCCTTCTATGCATGAATTCCAACCGCAGTGCGTTAAAAACCCTCCCACTGAAGGATGGGATAAGATCAATAATTGCGGAGCCCAACCCCAAATCAAAAGACCTCTCCCTTCGATCCTTTCTTCGTATCTGTCTGCCAAAATCCATTTCTTCAATTCTTCTGAGGTTTCCGCTCCCCTTAGGACCCAAATAAATGGTTTGTTAGACTCTTCTAAAGCCAACCCGATCTCTATCAACTGTGAAGGTATTAGATTGCATAGGCTCCCAAGGCAGGCATAGACAACAGAGCAGGGTTCCTGGGCATCGAGCCACTTCAAGCATTGATACTCTTCAATGGAATTCTTGTTACCTCTCTCGGCCCTGTCTAGGTAGTCCTTGTTACAAAGCGAAACAGGGCCAATACACCAGACTTTATCTCCTCTTGCCTTCCTATATTCTTTGGCATATGCTGGTTCCAACTCTTGGAAAGTATTCACGATGACCCCGTGTGAGGCGAAGTCAGCTGCTGCCATTTGCCCGCTAAATTCCTTCATTTTGGGGTCTTCGGGAAAAGGCAGTTGGGATTTAGTGAATTCAATATGATCAGGCAAACCGGGCAAAACAAAGTACTCTGACTGGCTGGATATTTTCGCGTGAATGTCGTGAACGCGTAAAGCCTGAAAGATCAAGAGACAGAAGCAACTAACTCCAAGAAAAGAAAATCTTGGAATATGAAACTTACGAGCAATATCAAGTGTCCAAGGCAGGCACATATCAGAGATTATGCAGTTTGGTGGAGGTGTTAGCTCCTCAAACAACTTCTCCACAGGGTGTCGTAGCATGCTAGTTGAAGTGAAGAAGTTCATGGCGAGTCCTAGTGAAGGAAGCTTGTCGAGATTATCACAGCCTTTGGGTATTCCTGCTTCTTCATAGGGAAACTGAAGTTGGATAACTCGGATTCGGAGTCCGGATTCAACTGAGCGAGCAATGCTTGTATGGAAACGGGCTGCGTTATGGGTTGTGGTGACAATGGTGACAATCACGCCTCGCTGTGCAAGCAGTTTGGCAATGTCTATCATAGGAATCATGTGGCCTTGGGCCATTAAAGGAAACAAGACAAAGTGAAGCTTGTGGGCTGGAGAAGCCATGGCATATATGGGGGGGTCAGGGTGGACAAAAGAGATGGAGTGATATTTTATACTAGACAACTTTCTCTCCAGCGCCGCTTTGCTGGTGATGCAAGAGCTTACATAAGCGTACATATGGTTTAGAATTATTCTGGGTTGATCTGTTTCCCAGTCTCAAGTAATTTTAACTATTTGGCCTATTGCTTTAATGCCGAAGTAGTCCGTCTCTTCAATATTAATTACAGACGGTAATGTCATTAGAATTTAGAATATTAAAAAATAAAAATAAATAAAGGACCACAGTAGGGGATGATTGATTGCAAATCTGCAATGCATGAATTTAAGTAGCGGATCCTCACAACATCAATATAATTAATTCTGTTTTCACATTGGTAAAAAAATTATAATTTTGGAAATATGATTAAAATGATATTATGCACATTGCTGTCTTGATGAGAATGCTTAAAAAATCGTGACATATATGTAACGAGGAAACATTTGGGTGAAACCTCAAAATTTGACATCGGTATTAGTTAAACCTTCGATGTGTCACCGTTAACAGAAGATAACAAAAAAGCCAAACCCATGTAACTTTTGCTTAAAATCGTGTGGGAAGCCATTAAAGAAAACAAAGATTAGGTATAGCATGGCAGTTTGGCTTTATAGGGTGTGCCTTTGGTGAGCTTCATTTTGTTAATTCAGAAAAACGGGGGTGGGGTGTCTTGCCTGGTAACTTCATTTTGGATTATCTGAAGATGATGAGGTTCGCTAGCTGATAGAACTAGAATTCTGTGGATACAGATTACTTGCTTCTCAATTTTTTTTAAAAAAAAATAAAAAATTGAATCTCTTTTGTGTCTAGTAATATCGCGCATCATCGTCAATTCCTAGTAGCTAACAGCAGGCACATCTTCATCTACACACCAGCAGACACCCTTTCCATCACAGAACTCCAATGGCAGGGCAGGAAGACAGTGAACCTTCTAATATATTCTGACACAATTTGATTCAGTATTAATCACGATCCTGTCTGCTATTAGCTCAGCTGCTCCCATGGAAAACCATTCAACACTCGGTTGCAATAAACGGGTCTGCCTTTTCTCTTGTATAGGCTAGCAGCTCGCACACCTGTCTCTCGTCTTAAACGGGTCCGCTGTCACTTTCGTCTTCATCCTTGACCAGCAAAAATGATGCTTTCCAAAGAAAAACAACAGATTTTATTTAAGTAAACAAACCTTACATTTTACGATTTGTTTAGTTCTGTGAACAATTTACAACATATGCAACTCCAGCAGAACAACAGATTTGATCCGCAGAAGGAATCGACTGGGGGATGGGAAAGATTACACAAAAAAAAAAAAGGACCCACGTTGTTCTCATCCCGCATGCAACTCTAATATACAGCGCTAGAGTTACATCTACACAACAAACCTAAAGACGAACAAGATACAATCCACGCAGCTTTCTCAGCTAAACACAACGAACCTTTCTCATCTTACAAAACTGGAGCTGCAAGCTCTCAATATATTACTCAAGTGCGCTATAGATACAGTCCACGCAATCGTTTATGAACATTGATACAGAGCTCCATGCGTTGTCAATGTGATTCAGTTGCACTCACTTTTCCTTTAATTGTAGCCAACCAGAACCCAGTCTAGTCAATCACTTTTGTAACAAGAATGGGGGCAGGTCTCAAAGCTCCCAAGTCAACAATCATTTTCATCCACCTTTGTAAATTGCTACTTCTTAGGAGACTCCGAGTCTGGGCCCCTTCGACTTGAGTCCACACGATCAAGCCGTTCCACTCTCCATGAGAGTAAATTGGAAGATTTAAGTAACAAACCCAGGGCCGAAGAGCATGTGGCTCTAACAATTGCATCTGCTGAGCGACTCAATTTCCCTATCAACATCCCAAACACCTGAAAGAAGGCATCGGTTTTTGTAAATATGTTCAATTATAAAAACATACAACTAGTACCTACATCCGAGCATACCTGTGTATAGTAACGAGCTAAAATGTGCTGATCATCTGAAAGAGAGAGCATGCTACTGGAGAAGTAAATAGCATTTGCCTGAATTACTGGCCACGGTGCATCAAAAGCCTGCCTCAGCACAGATGTAGACAACTTAGAAACTGTCACTTTAAAACAAAAAAGTAACATAATCCTATGATACACCTGAGAATTTTATTTTCCTTGGTTCCAGAACCATGAACTTATATCTCGAAGTTAAATGCATATTTAAGAACCAATACAAAAGATATTCTTATTGATTGAGATGGCACAAGAAAAAAAATCACAAACAGAGAGAGATAGTGAGGGAGAGACAGAGAGAGAGAGAGAGCAGCAGCAGCAGCAGCATTATAACAACTTTCATAACAACTTTAAAAATGCAATGGATTTGATGGGTTTTGTTGCTGCTAATGATAAAAACAACTTTCATAACAAAAGGGAACATTATAGGATGGCTACAAGGCAAGCTATATTTCAGTTTCCAATATTGGTTGGTCCAGTAGGTGTCATGAAACCTAACAGACCAGAACACCTTTTCCTCCCTCTCTCTGCAACTCTGCCTTTCTCCTCTTTGCCACCAGCCGCCATCACTGCTGATTGCAACCCCTCCCTTTCTGCCCCCAGCTCCACTACAGTCCACCAGCTACAGAAGCATCACTCTGGGCATTCATTGATTTTTTTTTTTTTTTTATAATTAATAAAGTTTATTGATCTTCAAAACTTGGCATAGCCCGAGTACACAGGTGGTATACAAGTGAGAAATGCCTAATTGCAGCCTACAAACGATAAAAGACGCATACAAGTCGCTAAGATTACCCCCATCTAATACAATAGTCTTAGCACAAAGTAACACAGTTTGGAAAAATGAGTCTCTAATCCCCTCCAATGAATGTTCACTATTTGCAGAACATCTTCCTGTCAATGGACAGCTTTGCTGTCCATATTTGTTTCCATACTTGTTTCCTTGATTTACTCTTCCGAATAATTAGCTTAATATTTGACAGATTGTATAGGGAAAATTAGCATATATGTAGTTCTTTCCATGTATAGAACTCTTTTGTACAGTTTATATAATAGAGAGAAATCACAAGGCCAATGATTCGGCCATTCATACAACATTTTTTACTTATCTTGACATGGTATCAAGAGCCGGTTGAAATTTTTTTTCTCTCAGTTTCGTTATCGCCCGCGTGAATCATTTTTTTTTCTCGGTTTCGTGTGTCGGCGTCTTCTGAGTCTCGGCAGCACATCTCGGCACCTTCTGTTTCTGGTGTATCATGACCGACGTCAAAGCTTCGTGTTTTTTGGCATTCTGTTTCTGGGGTAGCCTTTGTCGGTAGCTTCTTTCTCAGTTTTGGGCATTTTCGGCATCCTCTCAGTCCATCGACACGTTCTTCTCCTGGAGTGGTGTCTTTCGGAAGCCTCTGTTTAAGGTCTTGGTATTGTTTTGTTCTCCGCTTTCTTTGGGAGTCTTTTTCCTGGATTGGGTGGTTTCGGCATATTTATTTTTTGGTCTGGATAATTTTTTTTGGCTTCTCTCATTTGTCGGCAGCAGGTCCTTCTCTCAGTTCCTTTAATTTTTTGGATATTTTTTGCTCTGTCTCGGGTTCCATTTATTTGCAATGGACTCTGCACCTGTGTCAAGTTTACAAGCAAAAATTACTCTACTTGGGGTTTTCAGTTTGAACTTTTCCTCAAGGGAAAAGACCTTTGGGGCCATATTGATGGCACGGATGTTGCACAAACATCCAATACTAACAAATCCAAGGATGTCGTGTCTTCTCCTTCTTGGGCTGTGCTTGATGCTTGGATCATGTCTTGGCTTCTTGGTTCGGTGGAGCCACAAATTGTCATCAACTTGTGAGCTCATCGCTCCGCTCAATCCATGTGGAATTAATTGAAGAAGGTTTATCATCAAGATAATAATGCTCGTCGCTTTCAGTTGGAACATGCGATTGCCATGTTTCAACATGGTAGTCTTTCCATCCAAGACACTAGGCATTTTTTACTCTTTGGCATGAATATACTGATTTGGTTATAGCGGATGTTCCTGTTGCCGCACTTTCGACTATTCAGAAGCTTCACAACTAGCAGGCGTGATCAGTTTCTTATGAAACTACGCCCGGAATATGAATCTGTTTACTCCTCTCTAATGAACTGATCTCCTGTTCCCTCTCTTGATATTTGTTTTGGTGAGTTACTTCGCGAAGATCGTCTTAGTACTCAAGCTATTCTGGAGCAATCTCATGGCAGTTCCGGGACGGCAACTGTGGCTTATGCTGCCCAAGGACAAGGATCATCTATGACTTCTAAAAATTTGCAGTGTTTCTGCTGCAAGGCATATGGGCATATTGCTGCCAATTGTCCTAAAAAATATTGTTCTTATTGCAAGAAAAAGGGTCATATTATCAAAGAATGTCGTATCCGCCCCCAGAATCGTCAGGCCCAAGCATTTCAGACTTCTGTTATCACCCCTATTGGGCTATGCCTATCCTTATTAATACCACCATTTACTTATAAAAAAAAAAAAAAGAATAAGTATAAGGAGATCTTAAAATTTCTGGTTGATAATCTGACCTCCCTGGGCTGATTTCATTCATGCCACTAATCTTTAAAATGCTGTTTTTCTTTTCTTTTGATTTCAGATCCTAGAGCTTTGGTGCTGTCTAGTTAATGAAATTTTGTGCTCTGTTTGGTACAAAGAAAACTGGCCAACCCCCAACCAACACTTGGTGTCAGTACACTTCAACAGATATCCCATGATTGGTCTGTTCGGTGGGTGGTTTCCTGCAACTGACACTGACCGATCCAGCCATTGGGAATATGAGGCCCATGTGAGTCAAAATACTAAAGATACCATATCCTTGGTCACCTCACCAAAGCATATAAAATATAGCCATAGCGTGGGAGCTAGTGTTAATGATGTCGAGAATCACGATGAAAAAGATATCATCTGAAGCATCTACGTTAACAAGAAGCTAGATATGACATCAATTGACAATTAGTAAGCTAATATTGTTGGTGTTTTCCTACAAAGAACTTGGGAAGATTAAAGAAATAAACTCTTCTTCCTTGGTAACAACGATTGCACAAAAGAGGAAATGAGAAAGTCAAGTTAGAGGAACTAAAAAGAAGACATGTCTAGAATTTAAGGAAAGAACAGCGTGAACTAAAATAAGATGTGGCTCATCTGAATACAATCAATTACCATATGATCCAAGACAATATTACTTCCTATTTAATATGAAAGTATTTCAGAAAAAAGCGAACCTGTATTGTTGATGGCATGTAAGTATCAACCCTGGAGGGAAGATGTTGAGTAAGTTGCTTCGTGACATCTCTGATGAAGTTCTCATAGTCACTTCTGAAAAAGACAAGGAACTATATTGTAATGTTATCCACCGTTATAAGCATTAAACAATTCATCAATATTGTTTAAGAACTCGGCCAACTAAAATCTGTTAATGCGTACCGGTGATCAGAATTGAAACAATGTGTGTTAAATACAGCAAGGAATCCTTCCATTTCCATTAATGGACAAATTCGCTTAAGGGTATTCTGTTAATTTGTAGGCAAGGGAGGGAGGGAGAGGAGAGTCAGTAATATTCAAGAATCTCCAGTAGGCTTCATGTCATAGAAAACAAGGATTGTAAGAAAATACCCGGCATGCCTGTCGAACACTAATGTTATCATCATGAAGATGCAGAACCAATCGGGGGATGGCAGCATGTACCTGAGAATGGTAAAAATGAAAAAATATGCCAAATCTCAAGCATATATCTATTGAGCACCATAAATGATTGATCAATAAGAAATGAATAAAAATAAAAATTAGCCATGTTTCTGTCAAACACGAGATTATCCCGGAGCAACATGTCGAAAACATGTAGCATGACAGGCAAAGGTGAAAGTAATAGAAAGCCTAGTGTAAATATATACTTGTAAATTATGAATCGAAGAATCAAAACAGAAGAAACTTATGAAGCAAAATATGGATCAAGGGTTATATCAGAAGCTGAGACCAAAGACACATCTCACATAGCACTATCAATATCCAAATCTCTCAACAATGGCACATAAAGATAATTGATGAATGTCTTACCCAACAAAAGGAAAGGAATAAAAAACACATCACTGGGACACAACAACAACAACAACAAAAATAATAATATTGACAGTTCCCATGCTAAACAGACAAAATGCAGTGGTAAATCAACAAATCCAAAATCATTATACTAGAAAGACCAGTTCCATTTTGCTGGTAAAACTACACTCAATAAGAGACCTGTTCAAGAAATGCCTCCCGCTGCGCCCCAAATCCATAGGTGCTTAAAGCTCCAAATGCTGCAAAAGCATTGGCTCGCATCTTACTGTTCATGGATATCTGTACCAAATAACTTATAGATTAGCCTATTTTTTAGCTTTATATAACAATAAGCATGTTCCAAGCAAGAAGCAACCTTATATCAATGAATCACTGGTCTAGATTTACTCTTACGTGCTGAGCTAGAAATCCTCATATCCTGTGCTTCATGATGGTAAAACAATTACAAACTGATTCATTTCTCCTAATAAGTGAGGAAGCCTTTAAGCTGTATTTCCCAGCAGATTTTTAAAAAGCTTGGAGAAATTTCCACTTTCCTAAAGGAGATTTATGACTGGACTGGGATAGCAAAAGAGTTCCAATGGACCGAGTGAAAATTATTAACATGCCAAGGCTACAAACCACTGAAACCAATGGTAAACTCGATTTACATGCCCAATGTTGTACAAATAATAGACTGACTGCAGTAGCTCCTGTTGTACAATTTATTAGTTTGCATCTTTGATCTGTTTTATTGGTATTTTTCAGAGTGATTGTACTGTTTATTTTGGGATTTATGTTATTTTTAGTGGGCCACTAGAACAAATACAATTAGAGTAAGCATTTAATCTCGTCTACTCAAAAATGTTCACGTAAAGGGCAGACTCATAAAAAAGAAAGTCTGAATATTCCACGGGTATTGGCAAGTTTTATCTGGTTTCTCCTCTACTTCCCAGCTATGTTCTTGCCTCTTCTTCATGCTACTCCTTCTATGCTTCTTTTCTCTCTATAAAATCTCTTCAAATATTGGGCTATCTGCATCAGTTTTGGTACCAGAAGCAGGTTTTGATCCTGGGACGTGGGTTATGGGCCCACTTGCTTCCACTGAAAACTGAAAGGGAATTGAGATTGATGCTTTCTTCAGCCCAATTTGCTTATATGTATGAGTCCTTGTAAGGTCTTCCATGGTTATAAACCTGGGAAGCCTTTAGACGACCTCCCCATGCTAAGGTTTCCAAGTCAACTGAAGCATTTGAACGATGAGTTCGTGAGTTGGATAGTGAGATTAAAAAACAAATTCATACAAGCAATGCCCAATACAAACTTCAGTCGCATCACAATGCACTTAACATAGGAGATTATGACCATGTTGTAATTAGACCTGAGAGCTGCCCACATGGATCCATTGAAAATCGCAAGCTCGTGGCGTTGCGCCATTCAAAGTATCGCAAAGGGTTGAACCCAATGCATATGCCATCAACATTCTTCCTGACTATGGCATTAGCTCCACTTGTAATATAAAGGATCTAGTTGCCTAAACATCAACCTTTCCACTCCACCCATTGTGATCATTCACTTACCTATCTCTTACACTCCCTCTACTATTTAAATGACATTTATTGCATAAAATCCCTTTCGATTTTCAGTTACCGAAAGACCTTTCAATTTCCACTTCCCGAAAGACCCTTTTCACTTCAATCATAGTTACTACATAGGAATAAGGACTTTTTTCTTTTTCTTTTCCTGTAAATACAAGGACTTCTTTCCTGCACTGCTGCACATAATGTGGGCGCGCAACTAGTTTAAACTAATAGAATAAATATGCCACATTTGTATCTCATTGATTAACCAGCAGATAATACCAGTGAAAGAAAACACATGTGCAATAATGTTTTTCGGGATATATTCTGAGTATAAGAACGCACTTGAAGATTGCGGAGCCGTACAGAGAGGTTAAGCAAATTTGGTTCCACTGCTGCATCATTTGGGAATGACTCAAGTATCTACGAAAAGTCAAAAGAGATGCAACACAAATGAATTAGGATTGCAGTGGACAATAAAATAGTGCATTACATATATTGTTCCACAACACACGTGAGTACGAACACACAAACAGGCCCAAACAATGGAGCTCACCGTTAGTAAGCATGACACTGCAGTCAATTGCACAGATTCATCTAAATCGTCCAGTAAAGCTAATATCACACCCAACACCTGTGTTGTATACTGCAGAATATGAATAGATGGAATCTGCAATCCAGAATTTGCACATGTCACTGTCAGGAAGAAAGCGAATCATAAACACAAACATCAATGCACGTTCAGTTTTATGGAATGCATCAAGTATTAAATACAGAATATATCTCAATACCAGATCAAAGATGAAAGTTTTCTTTAGAACTTGCAAAACCAGATCAAACACAAAATTTTCTCGAGCTTCTGTTACAAGGGATTCGCTCAAAGCAAAGAAGCTACGGATGACCCTTAGCAGAAGAAGAAGAGCTAAAGCTAACACGGGCGGAAGCCCCCATTCCTCTTGACATAAAGGAGTTTACATCAATAAAAGTCATCCACATAGGGAACGGTCGATGGGAGGGTTCAGGGATCTTTTCTTTCATACATTGTTGCTTTGGGCTTCAGCTATTATATTGAATGGGATTAGTTTTAATGACTTTTATGCTGCTTTTCACAGCGCTTAGCTTGTAATTAGGTTCATCTTTTGTATACTTCATGTGTACCTGGGCCATGCCTAATTATGTGGATTAATAAATTCTTCTTACTTATCAAAAAAACGTTATCCACATAGATCCATTTTTTGTCTAAAACAGTAATTTGGCTAAAACAGAGCTTTAAAAGGCGTGTAAATGTACATGGATGCCCTCATTTCTATGCAACTGCAAGTTGGATGTGAGCACCATAAATACATACAGCTCCAGTATTTGGTGAAAAATAATAATTTCCTTTCGATGATTGATAAAATCAGAATAGAAGATGATGATGTAGCTAAGTTTTGAATTTTCAATAATTAAAAATATAACATAAGGAAAATGAAGTACACAAATAGATCAAAACTATCACCTATAACAGAAATTAAGGTTTCAGTACAATTTTAAAGTTGGCAAAAACATAAAACCTGTACTAGTCCTCTCAAACACAGACGTCTAACGTTTGGAGACTCATCTGATACATGTCGACACAACACCTCCACCATCTCGTCCAATAGGGAACCAAAGCCACCGCTGCATTATTCAGAATATTAAATTTGAAAACTTGAAATCATATATAGGCCAGGATCATTAGCCACCATACCAAAAAGAAAGGTAAAGAGGTAATGAACTAAGATATGCAAGTGATGGATACAATTGAACAGAAGAGGTAATATGGATCACCAAAAATCACAGCCAATTAAACTAGACGACTTAACAAATGCTGAGCAGGCTTAAACCATTAGCATGACCCCACCTAATATGAAAAGAATCCAAAAAGAACATAGAAAAGGCAGTCCAGATAAACAAGCAAAATTGGCAAAAATGCTGTAAGAGAAATCCCATCACAACAAGAATCGCCCACCCACAGCCATATGCACTTGTTCAAAAATTACATGAGGCGTGATTCTACCATTCTATTCACCTCAAGAAGAAGAAGAAGAAATGCAGCAGCAATTGCAAAATGGATAGCATCAACCACAATAGCAATGACTACATACTGTACAATATTAAATAACTCACAGCAAAATACACCCATTGCAAAAGGGAAAGCACTAATTTGTATGTAAACATTCAATGCATACCTATAGAAACAATCGCAACACATGGAAACAATTAAAATAATAGCAGTGACAAAATTCTGTAAAATATTAAATAGTCCACCCACTGGAAAAAGGGCATCACAAGTGTGTATGTAGACCATTCAATACATACCTATAACGAACAAATTCTGACAATGCGGCAGCTGCAGCTTCCCTTTGGTATCTTTGCCGTCGACTCAGGGATTTACTCAAAATTATACAAATACTTTCAACCTGAGAAATTAACCACAAAATATCAAACATCAGTAACAATTTTGATAACTGCAAACTTAGTAAAACGTAATTGGTATGAACTACAGCTGAATTTAGGTTGACCTTATTAGAATATAGTTTGGTTGGGTTTTCAAATGTAAAAAGGTCTATGAGCTACACCATAGGAACCCGATCATTTTAAATTGGTATACTGTACCCATTGACTTTGGGTTCTACTCCATTGACTTCAAAAGAGGAATACCTCTCATAAAGATATATGAAACTCGGTAAAGGAATATTATTTTTTTTCCATCAGTAAGCAAGCTTATTGATAGAAATAGGCATAGCCCAAGTATATGGAAGTCAGTAAAGGACTATAAGGGGTTTAATAACAAACTTTGATGACTCATCAAAAACATTTTTTATACTTCCTGTACACATGGGGTACACCAATTTACTTGATTCGATAAAATTTTATTCTTACATATCAAAAAAAACTATGGTGACTTCAATACTAGAACTGCAATAACTTTCATTAGGAAGGTAAATTCAAGCACAAAAATCATAAATCGTATATTCTTAGAAATGTGAAGAAGTCGGGATGCTTGGGGAATTAGATGAGATGAGAATTTTGTGAATAGTAGTAAGATGGTTTGTGAATAGTAGTGAGATAGTTTGAGTTAAGTAATTTTTGGGTTCTGGGAAAAAAGAGAGAAAAAGTTGAATAAAAAATATTATAAAGTTAAAATATTGTTAGAATATTATTTTTTTAATATTATTTTTGTTTTAAGATTTGAAAAGGTTGAATTGCTTTTTGTTTTTTCTTTGAAAGTTTGGGAAAGTTGTAATGATTAGTTTGAAAATGTTTATATTTGAGTAATGTTTGAGAAGGAAATGAGATGGGATAAGATGAGATGGGATGAGAATTATTTCCAAACATCCCCTAATCTATAGCATCTCTCTCTCGCAAACCCTTCATTTCATATTTTAGTTCCCGACTCTCTCCATGGCCCCAGAGAAAATTTAAAAAAGAAACTCGATAAAATGTAAAGGAAAAAGAACGCATAAAGTCATATATCCTATTATTTTGTATTTTCTTATAAAGCTGCTAGTAAGGTGATTGATCAACTACTTTTTGGCTGCCAAGATTTCACATGAACTTAAACCATAAGTATGAATTGCTTCTTTGCCTATATCCAGTGACCATGTTCCCATGCTTAATTTAGTTCAGTATAATTTTCCTAATGTCCTACTAAAATAAAATGTACACAAAATATCATGTAGTATTCTTGAAAAGAGCATCCAAAGTGAATTATTTTACCTCTTTCGGTCTCTTAATAGAAATGCAGCTGGCTATGTCTCCAATAAGATTGATCCACCTCTCATTTTCATGTTGCTCTCCATCTCTGGCCAAAATCTATGATGGAAAAAGAATTGATCACCTTTCCTTCCCTTACTGATACAAACCCCAGTACTTGAAGTCTCCATTAATTGAATTAAATTATTATGCACATATGGTGCTTTACCTTTCCCATTTCAAGGTCTCCCACACATTCACAGAATGCCTGGAATGCAGGCAGAAGAGCCCTGCAAAAGTTAAAAAAGGAGGCATTAAAAAGAGTGCCGAACCTAAACAATAAAAGGAGTGCATAAAGATGGGTTTACCAGGAACAAGGATCAGTATATGCGAGTTCCTTACCGTAGTGGTCCATGCTGACCGGTCTGAACTAGACCATGACAGCTGCCCAACTGGAGAATCAGTTCTACAAGCACAGAAGCATACTTTTGTTCAACAGCTTTCTTTCCGACTTTACCACCACCTCTGCCACAACATCAAACATTGCAAAATTTTCCAACTGTATAATAGTGCAGAAACTGAAAAATGGAGCAGCTAATAGACCTGAAAAAAGCCGTAAGAGCAAAAATAGCAGCTTGCAGAATGTCTTCCTCTATCTGACCATCAACAAGATGGCTAGAGTTCTCTCCTTTCCTTGAATCGCCTCTAAGAATTGGAGTCTGGCTAAGGGAAAATATCACATGCTCCAGGAACAAAGATGAAAGCACTGTATGTTGGGAGAATGCCTATAAAAATTTTAAAAATATATGTATAAATAATCTAACTGTTGATAGAGTATAAATTATTGAAATGGGTCATCTAATTGGGAAGAAAAGAGATGATAATAAAGAAAACCAAACAGGACATATACAACCACGAAATGTACATGGATGACACGATCACATGTACAAGAAAGCATTCATGAAACATGGGAAACACTTTTAAGTACAGGTTGCAACACAATAAAATAGAAATTCATCCACATAAAAAAAACAGTATAATTCTTCTGACCCCAGGGGTCATATTTCGAAGGCATGGTGAATTCCCTCTTACCAAATTATTTTGCCAAGAAAAGGCCAGTATAAGATTTAAGATCAGAAGTTAGCTGGGGGAACAGCTTTTATTCATTCCTCCTTCAAATTTTTTAATCTCCCAGATCTCATTAGCCTGATATATATTTTCTTCTTAATGTCTGCCACTATCATTGAACAGCCTCAATGCTGTGATAATAAAAAAATCCAAAAAAAAACTCAATGACCTTAAGTATGGTCTGATCTGATCCTTCAAAACACAAGTTACAACAAAATCCAATGTCTCATATGAAAAGATAGGAAAATTGATACTAGATATGACACACAGGATACCTCTTTCTGAAGATAAAAACCACTTGGACCAAGAGTGATTAAAGGAGAAACTTGTTTAAGGAGTTCCATTCACTGGTTCAAGACCAAACTCCTCTTTTTCAGGAAGATCAAAATTTATTGTTTTCTAAAAGCACAAATAAGACCAAAGAGGTACTTCCGCTTTAAGATAAGATGTCACATTTTTTTGTGGTGATACCAATGTTTTGAATACCGTACCGGACGTCGTATCGGTCAAGGCGCTGGAATGAAATATTTCGGTACAGGTACCGTTTCGTGTACCGTTTCGGGATAGTCGATATATGAATAAATTATATATATAAATTACATTCCAAAATAATAGTCTATATATGAATAAATTATATATAAATACATATATATATATATATATAAATTCTAAATAGCCTAGTCTGAATTGGGGGTCAAAAAATAAGCTTGTAGTTTGAAAAAATGAAATAAATAAATAAAGGCCGAAATATCGGCTGGTACAGGCCAAAATATAGGCCGGTACAGGCCGAAATTTAGGCCGGTACGACCTATTTGGGCCGGTACGAAACGTATATGGTACCTGTGCCGGTACGACAAATATCGGCCGTACCGGCCGGTACAGTACGAGATTGAAAACAGTGGGTGATACACTGATATCACATAAAACATGGTAAAAAACTATTTAAGATAAACAATCACTTACAATAACAATATTCTCACTGTAAATAAAATAGCACTCACATAAAATGCATCCTGCATTGACCAGCCACCACGAATTCTAGATATATCCTTCGTGACTATATCCCTCCCAGCGGTAGCCAATACTTCATTGAAAACCACTTTTGAACTAGTGTTCTCAGCTAGAGAAGAAATCTTTTGGAAGTGAAGGATTTTAAGGAGAGACAGGAACCACAAAAAAGAAAATGCAACTGAATTGTTGATACGACAAGCCAGACAGTTGGAAAAACTAGTAAGCAAAAAAGAGCCGCCAACTTTAACATCAAACGTAAATATATTTAAATGAAAAAAGGATACAGCACCAAGTGTTTCCAGTCGTAAATGCTTGTCAGTTACATGAACTGTAGCAGAGAGCAATGATTGGGTGGTCCTGTCGACATAGAAAATTATCAGTAACACCAAAAGTACAGCAATCTATCTTTATAAGAAGATATACACACAATTTCGTTAGTCTTAAATTTTTCACTTTTATAGCAGTTTATCAGTAGGAGAACCTTGAAACATCACTTTCATTCAGCTCATTCCTCCTCTTTATGACAAATTCAATGACAGCTTGTATAACCCCTTCAGCTGACTGCTTGATCTTATCACATATAGCTACTGCACAACCATGCAGAGTAGCAACAAGCTGCAAGACGCCTCGATAGTAAGAAGAAGCTGTTGCAATCTTTATTCTGAATTTTTAATTGAATTTAAAAAAAAAAAACACTTACCTCATCCTTTGTCAACAAAATACATACGGAAGAAACAATTCTGTTGAAAACTTCTGATGGATCAATAGATGCATCCTGATTACATAAATAAAAACAAACATAACGTTTTAGTTTCAGAAAGGAAATGGATAAATAAAGAAAGAGAATGCAAAGAATTGGCGATAAACTTACACTCCTCAGGATGGCGATAACATCCTCAAGGGAGGACAAAGCACCATAGGATACTTCTATATCCGCACCAAAATTAGAAGCTGCAGGCCTCGGAAGCGAAAGAGAGATGCTGAAGAGCTGATCAAGGATCTAACCAAACAAGAACTGAGATCTTTCACCAACTTGAAGAGAAAATCGGAAAGGATATTGCATGTCCTATACTCTTTGAACTCTCAATGACAGCTAGTAATGCAGTACAGAGAATAAACTTATTTGACACCATTAAAGCTTCAAGCCAATCACTTACCTCTGCAGAAACTTTTCTAACTTCAGAATTAGTGTCTGCACAACGTGGAAGATACATGACAACTCTATCTCCCAAGCACAATGCTTCACGACTTGGTAAGACAAATGCCGCTGGAAAGTGAACCAAGCAATAGTATAAGATAGTGAAAGAAACAAATAATTGAGGGGTGAACCAAACAATAGTATAAGATAGTGAAAGAAACAAATAATTGAGGAGTCCGTCGGGAAACATTTTACATGGTAAGTTGGAAATATTCCCATGTACAGCACGGTCAACTTGCTTGCTATGTGTGCAACTTCCATGGCAACCTAGAGTACAATATCCACCTATGCAAACCATCCTAAACTTGAGAAGCATCTCAAACACTGCACGGCAACCTCTTCTCCTTTGATACTCAACAGGTGAGGCAACATATTGATCAATTTGTCTCAACATATGCAGTAGCTGCTCTGCCCGACTTCTCCCATCCTCTCCACTAAGTGTCATGATTGTGATGATTAGAAGAGGTATATATAAAGTCTCAAAGGAAAATCTAGTAGCATAGGTATTCAGTCAGAGCTATATATGCAGATCTTTTTTTATTAATTCTATATATGCAGATCTAAGCAAATAGATCAAATAATAAGACCTAATTTCATTCACTCTCTCAGTAAAACTTAGACCATCAAAAAAGCTACTAAGTGTGGGAAATTGTGCACAAAAAGCAGGGGGTGGGGAGAGAGAGAGAGAGAGAGAGAGAGACTTCTTAACATAAAAAAAAACAGCCATTGTCCTCAAACTCAACATTATTATACAAGAGGTCTCACACAACACAGGCGGCATAGTAAACTACAGCCATTTAGGGCTAGTCTGGGAACACAAGTGTACTCAGCTATTCTCACCTATTTCCTTCCCAAACATCACTCAAACACAGCACTTTTCAATCTCAAATCTTCAACTTTTTCATCAAATCATTACCTAATCATTACAACTTTCCCAAACTCCCAAACAAAACACAAAAAACAATACAACTTTTTACAATTTTCAAAACAAAAATAATATTAAAAAATTATATTCAGACTATTTTTTAATGTTATAATATTTTTATTCAAATTTTTCTCTCCTTTCCCAAAACTCAATAAAACATCTTAACTCAAACCATTTTACTACTATTCACAATCATTCACAAATCTTCTAAGTGTCCAAACAAGCCCTTAGAGTAAATCCACAGAATTAACACTCCATGTTCCAGAAATAAAATCTTCAACGATTGTATATATTTCCAATTATTTTTCAATCTAGTAACAAATATAAAATTGGGACAATGGAAGCAAAATATCATCTCCGTTCAGATATTAGACAAAAGTCTTTTTTTATGACAGGGGAACCACCCCATAGCAAAGCCCTTAGGACTCACCAATGGAAGCTAAACCCCCGGGAAGAGTAGCACAGCAACCCAACGCCATGGCCTCCCACTTAAATCGCAGTTTGATCCCAGGGGAATCAAATCTGTGACGTGGGGCTCATGCACACAAGTTCACTCTTACCACTTGGGCTACCCACGGTGGGTAGATATTAGACAAAAGTAATGGCAGAAAATAAAAAAATCAACACTTAATGTAAAGAGTTCGACCTGAACTTCTAAAGACAATTAACTCTACTGTTCCAGAAGAATAAGCAATTCAGGAAAAGCATCAACCTGTCAAATATAGACTACCTTGTGAGAAGAATTGCACACAAGAGAGTGATGAGGTTGTCAATAAGGGGATTGACAACATCTACCGGATCATTTGGTAGAGCAAAGAACCCTAGGGTGGCCTGTAGAACTCATCAAAGATTCATGACTGATAAGAAATTTCCAAGGAAAGAATTATCACTGGTAATGGATTATACTCATTCGGATGTTTTCCTCACCTTCATCACATGGTTTCGTGTTTCAACCGTTAGTTTTGGCTCCACAGAAACCAAGGTAGTGCAGGCACTTAAAGCAAGGGCCTGCAGAATCACCCATAAAGAGAAAAAGTCAAAGAGCTTCCAACAAAATGCGCACAAGCAATACCTTTAGACCACAACGTTATAAGTTGATCCACTAATATACCTGAGTGCGAAGAAGTTCAAGACTGGAATCAAAAAATCCTTCATTGTCATCTCGGGCCTCTCGGCCCATTAAGGTCAATATATAGTCAAGCATTTGGTCCCTTCGTTTTAATGGAAATGATGCACCATTCTCTGCAGCATTAATGACAGCACGACCTGCATTATCAACATTACAGTAATGCTATCATCTTCACAAGATTGATAATCAACAAAAAGAATATGATCATCTTTTCAATGGTTTAAACTGCTTCCTATAAAAATGTGAATATGATATACTATAAATGCCAAGCGATGAGCATTTTGATTAGCAGCTCATATAAAAGGACATTTTTTTAAAAGACAATGTAGTAGTATTGATTGAAAAGCACCCAAAGGCAATCTTTTGATTTTTTTTTTTTTTTTTTTTTTTGGTTCTTGAGAATTCTAGGCCTTCTTCACTTTTAGAGAGGCTTGAATCAGCTCTGAATCCCATGCTTGAATTCTTTCAAATGCCTATGGTCATATGGACACCTTATGAAGGTCAAAATGAAAGCATGTAGTCCTCAATACCCATGATGCGCATAATCTCCATTGTTGAGTGCTACTAAATATTAATCAGAAAATTTCAGCATGAGAAGATTATCTTAACACAAAAGCAGCCAAGCCTCTTTAATGAAATTATTTTCCACTGTGTCCCCAAAGATTAACCCCTCTCTGCTTTATTGCAGTTTTCATCATGATTTTATGTCTAAAACCGGTATGACCAAACATGACATACATCTTGCTCTCCCTCCCCCACTACATGTGGGTGCATGCACATGCTCTGATATATACGCACACCACAGAAACTATCACGCATAGCAATATATTGGCATATATCTTCCACATGATTATTATGGAACTTGATTGCTGATAATAAATTGGACAACTTTTCGACATTATATTCGATTTCAACCTTTTTTTCTTAGGGACAATAGTATTTCCAATTTTTTCTTTAAATAGTAATATTATTTTATGATTCCCGACAGCTAATATATAGCTTTAAAACAAGAAAAATTATAATTGTACTTGAGAAAAACTTACAAAAAAGAAAATTACTTCTTCACGTGTCAGCTATTGATATATTAAAAATTATAAAATTTGAATTTCAAAATGAAACTAACAAAATGAGTCTTTGTAAGTTTTTTATAAGTAAAATTGTAAGTATATATAACACTACTCTTAAAACAATCAATTTATTCCATTTGTCAAGTTTTAAATAGACAATAGCAAAACTTTTTAAACAATATCCTAATTGAACAACCCTATAATGGTGTGGGGCTAAACATCGAGTGAACAGTTCACTGAGAGCACCTTGAGCAACAGCATGCTTTTACAATAAGTTTCCCACCCTCTCATCCACCACCCCGTGTCCACCGCCCCGGCCCCGCCTGCAGGGAGAAGAGGGTTGACTTACCCCCCCAAAAAAAAAAACAACGCCGTTTTGGCGATTGTGTTTTTTTTTTTTTAATATTCATTACCTAAACGAGGATAGCACCCCCATGTGGAAACCCCATCCTCCACCCATGCGGGGGCAGAGTGCGGGAAGGGGCAACCCCACCCCATAGGGGGTGCGGGTAGCACCCCTAACTCTCATGCAACCTCCAAAGGTTATTTGGAACAAGTCCATCACCACAAGCCAAGAACACACACAAACAAATCAAAACTCCATATGGAAAAAAATTATAGTTACAGAAATCTCCAAAGACAGCTGAAAAGCATTCATAAATGTTCTCTGATCAAATATCCAAAGAAAATAAGTAGAAGAAACCTATATCTATGATCACCCAAGATTATTGATGCCATACATGTTTGGAAAGATGAGAAAGATAAAGGCAATTTCAGGGTCCCGCAGAGGATATTAAGACACCAAATTTAACTTAAAACAGACCTAGTAAATCAATGGCAGTTATAACAGCCTGCTTTGCTGTAGGGTGGCGCACATGAAGAAGCCGTGAAAGCATATTAGTCCCCTGCAAGGAGAATAAACTAGTCAGAAATAACAGGTGTCAACTGCATTAATTGATGTGTGTACTCAGATCTCCATGGAAAAGCAATAAGAGAAAAAAGCAAAAAACCATACAACAAGTGCATCTATTCTGGCTTCGATAACTGTAGATGGAGCATATTTTGCGGCATATCCATACATTAATGCCAAAGCAGCATGAATATCATCAGACTCTTCTGTTCTGAGACTTTCGGAGAAAAAAGATAGGAATCTGCAATAGATGAAGTACTGACTTATTAAAAAAAAGGAAAAAAATACCATGACCAAATTACTTATAAAAAGAAAAAAGAATGATAATCTGACCTAGAAGGTATCGTATCACCCAAAAATAATTACAGCTTGAGTAACAATCAGAAAAGATGTGACATCTTCTTTTTTTTTTTTTTTTTTTGTCTAGATGCTTTTAAAGAATCAATTAAGGCACAATTGAAGCTCTCACCCAGATTAAAAAGGTGACAATTATGCATAATGCAATTTCCATGCCCCAGATCTCGATTAAGAAAAAACAATTGCTTTTAACAGTTGGAATCTACCAAACATGACACTAAAACACAATTCCAAGGTGCCTAAACGCCTTTTCTGCAAATTTTTGTATTAATGAATTTGTCCAGTGGTATTAAGTTTATTTGTTCAATCTTAGCAAAATAAGGGAAAAGCTAAAATGTATACTGCATGTCATGCTATCAAGAAAGCAAAAACAAAGGAAAAAAATTTCGATGAAAGAAAGATTATCTCCGTTCCTTGGAACTAATATTAATAATGGCCATGACAGGGGAGAGCTTGGTAGAGCAAAGAAGATTAGGTTCCTCTCAGAGCAAACAAGAACTACGGAAGACAAAAAAATTTAACCTTGAAAAATGAAATAAAAAATTAAGTCTTGATCGTTAGATGCTTATCAATTCCTTTGTAAACCTTTCTGCGTGATACTCTGGTAAATGATGTTCTCTCACTGTCATTAAGATGTTAGACGTCCTAGATCAATAATTTTTTACAAGTATTAAAATCTTATTATACCTAATAAAAGAAACTCATTAAAAAATGCAGAGGGACGCAACCCTAGTATACAATAAGTGTACAAGAGAAACCCTATACAGAAGAAAAAGAACATTCCATCGGAGCTGGGCTATTTGTTTCGTGTGTATAATATGCACGTGTAAGTATAAAAACCCAAAAAAGAATGGGAGAATACTTTCCATCTTATAAAAATTCCTAGAATGTATTTAGGTGTTTTATTTTGTATACTTCCTGTGTACATGGGCTTCGCTTATACATTCGTTTCTAATAAAATTTCTTCTTACTTATAAAAAAATAATATTAAAATATGAATAAACCTTTTTTGTATAAGTAGAGCAACCTTATTCAATGCACAGAGGGACACAACCCAAATGCCAGGAATAGGAATAAACCTTTGAAAGATACTTTGCCCAACATTATCCAGAATGTATTTCAGTTTGTCCAATACAGTATCCAAGTGGGATGCCGCAACCTGTGGTCAAAAGCAATAAGACATTAATACATTGCAAAATGGAAATAGTAGACAACATACACTGAACTCTAAGATACCAGTCCAATGGCTTTTGCCAAACCAAGCCTGTTTGTTGGAATTGCAATGTTAGCATGTTTATACATCCAATCTATCTGATGATGAACATAAGTCCTGTCATTGACCTTTTGGAGAAGCACGCCCAAGCAACTGAAAAGCAAAACAAAAAACAAAAATATTATATGCACCTCCGAAAGTTTAAGCTTTTGTACCCTCACTGGGGTGGGTGATGGTCATAAGGGGTTTCATGGAAGTGCCGGCAAATCTAGAACCAAAGATTTATGCTCACTGAAACACCTTACACATCATGCAATCAACAAAATTCATTACTTCAACGTTTAAAAAAAGAAAAAGAGAAAAAATCATGACAGTGCCAGTGCCAGTGCCAGTGCCAAAGAATGCAATTGTTTGCTTGTGTAATATGGGTTTACAGGGACTAAAAATATAGTTTAGTCCATACAACTTCTCCTTTCCCATGCTCATCAATAACCTCACCTCTAGGGCCTCTCGCCGTTTCTCGTTGGGAACTTTTCTTTTTTTACCTTTGGTTGCTAGTCTTTCTTTTGGTGTTAATAAGATGGCAGGGATAGGCGATTTACAATGGAAGCAAAAACCTTTGGTTACGTTTATTGTCATAAGCAGGACGTTGGTTTCATGGGTGGTACAGATGGTAGAGGAAGGTCTAGACTCACGACGGCATGAAGGTTTTTTCCGAAAAATGAGGGTGGGTGATGGAGCTCTCCCCATTCAACGCCACGTTAACTCTAGGGGATGCTTCTTGCATTTGATAGAGCTCGAGAATGACATGAAGAGGGGCTCTGTGATTGTCCCTGAGGGTTCGAAGGGCAATGGCTAGGAAGATTTTGCCTACCACCTTGAGAAGGTGATAAGCAACACAGTTAGGTTGCAAACAGAGGGTGGCTTTCGAAGGGGAGGGGAGACTGGTAGTGAGATGGAGGCAAGGAGGTTTCTCTCCTCAAATGGCGCCACCAATGATTCAGTCCTGAGGTTACCGGAGAGTACTTAGACAAGTAGCAGCTCTGCTATGGTGGCTAACAGGAGTTGGTCGAAGGGTAAAGGGATTGGCAGCGTAGGAGATCACGATCACGACTGCAGGCCTATCCCACCTGCGGCTACCCATCTCTTTCCACAAACAGACATGGGAGGTGAGGGGTCCTTTGTCGATAGTACAAAGATGAAGGAAGTAGAAGGATCCTGTGGGCGGTCAGAGCACAACTGTTAAGGATATCAGAGGAAATAAACATGTTAAAGAGGAAAGTGGAATTGGGCTTAAGTTTGGTTATGGGTTAGGGCAGTGGGCTCATGAAGTATGGAGAGCCCACGATGTGTTCTGATAAGGCTGGGTTGGGCTCAAGCAGAAGGGGGCCCATGAAGGTTGGAGAGACGCCAATTAGGCCCGTCTCTGAGTGGCGGGCTAAGGAAGCATCTAGGTCCCGAGTTTCCATATCGGGCCCGAGAATCCCAAATCCTCCAGCGGTTGCGCCGGCCACCACGCTGACGACACAGAAAGAGCTGTTGGCAACCCTACAGGCCCAAGTAGGGTCCAAAATAAGGCCACGACAGGAAAGAATAGAAGCATGGAGGCGACGACGATTGTTGGTTTAGTTCAGAATGAAGCTGTCGCTTGTTCTCAGGCCACCGGGAGCTTGTCGTCGACACAGATAGAGCCGCTGACCACTATCGTCCCTACGGTACACAACTTGGAACAGCTCTCGGCCTCGGAGGGGATGAACAATCGCAATGAGGTGGTGGCCGCAAGATTCAAAGTTTCTAATAGTCCATATCCTCCACAACCTCTGGAGGCTCTTTCCAGGGCTCAGTGCACTCTCCAAATGACCCAGGAAGACTCTGTCATGGGTTCAGTTATGGTGGTTGCTGCTGAGTCCCCCTCCAGAGCTTTGTGCACGTTGGAAGAAGAGGATGAGACTGCTCCCGAAGATGAGGCACTCTCGGATGATGGGTCATCAATTGGGTCTGTTTTACAACTAGTTTGCAAGGAGTCAGGAGATATCTCTACCTTTAACGATCTGTGGGATTCAGGGGATGAACCCAATCCTATTTGTTCTCTGCCTCCAGCGCTTGTATGGATTAGCTCACAGTCAGATTGGGTCCTGAAGAAGTAGATGAAATTCTTCATTGCATAGGGATCTCTTGCGAGGGTTTTGAGGATCAGTTTAAAGCACTCCTTACAGCCATCGAAGCAGGACAGCCCCTCATAGACATAATTGCCTCTAAAAAAGAAAGGGAGCTCAAGAAGCTTTATTGTTCTATAAATTAGGATGTAAGAGTGCCAATAGGGGGAGGCACAATGACAGGACAAACCTCGACGTCCCATGAAGCCCAAGATCCTTTCATGGAATGTCCTGGGACTGAATGACCCAAGCAAACGCCTTAGAGTGAAGAACTTAATAAGGGAATGGAAGACTGACGTTATTTGTTTATAGGAGACTAAGCTGAAGTTTATTGATAGAAGCGTAATAAGTAACTTGTGGAATTGCTCTTATGTGGGTTGGACCAGCCTTGCTTCTAAAGGCACTTCAGGGGGTATCATAGTGATGTGGGACAAAAGAGTAGTAAATTTGGTGGAGGAGCATATCGGAGAATTTTTGGTAGCTTGCGCTTTCATGAATGTGGAAGATGGTTTCGGGTGAGGGTTCGTAGGAGTATACGGGCCCAATAATGACAGCCATAGAAAGTTTCTTTGATATGAGATTGCTGGTTTGTCCAGTTTGTGGGATGGCCCGTGGTGTATCGGAGGTGATTTCAACATCACTCGGTTTACGAGTGAAAGGTCGGGGGACTCTAGCTCGGGTTCAGCCATGGCTGACTTCTCAGCTTTATTTTTCGAGCTGGATTTGGCTGATCTACCTTTAGCTGGGGGAGATTATACCTGGTCTAACGGGAAGCTTGGTCTAGGTTGGATAGATTCATTGTCTCTCCCTCTTGGGAGGCCCACTTCCCCAACCTATGCCAAAAACGACTCCCTAAGCTTTGTTCTGATCATTTTCCTCTCTTATTGGATTATGGGGGTCTCCACGTGGGACGGAGATATTTTAAATTCAAGAACATGTGGCTGAAGGTAGATGGGTTAAGGACAATATTAGAACATGGTGGTCCTTATATCAATTCTCGGGCACTCCCAGTTTTGTTTTAGCAAGGAAAATTAAAGCTTTGAAAAATGATTTGATAAAATGGAACATGGAAGTATTCGGGAACATTATTAATGACCAGCAGAATAACTTTTTCATGAGCTGCAGCATCTTGATGAAAAAGAGGTGGATGGGGTCCTCTCGGATGATGACAAGGCAAGGAAAATGGTTGTAGTAGCTGAGCTGGAAAAAATCACACTTATGGAGGAGATTTCCTTGAGGCAAAAATCTCAGACCCTTTGGTTGAAGGAAGGGGACAAGAGCACTAAGTTTTTCCATAGAGTAGCTAACTCACATCGAAGAAGCAACGCCATCGAGGTCCTCCATTTGGAAGGGAGGGTTCTTTCGAATAGAGTCACTATCAAGGATCACATTGTCCACTATTATGATAAGCTTCTGAAGGAGCAACATCATTGGAGACCCAAGGTAGATGGGCTGGTTTTTTATTCTATCAATCAATCGAGTGCGGCTTGGTTGGAGAGACCATTCGAAGAAGAGGAGGTGCCTAGTGTGCTAAAAGGGATGGACAAAGACAAAGCCTCGGGCCCAGATGGTTTCACAATGGCTTTCTTCCAGGCTAGTTGGGACATTGTCAAAGAGGACATCATGAAGGTCTTTCTCAAATTCCACTCTTTTCTGAAATTTGAGAAAAACCTTAATGCCACATTTATCGCCCTTATTCCTAAAAGGGCAAGGTCAGTGGAGGTGCAAGATTTCCGTCCTATAAGTTTGGTGAGTGGGGTTTACAAGATCATCTCTAAAGTTCTAGCCCAGCGGTTGAGCGAAGTCATGGGGAAGATCATCTTGAAGTCCCAACACGCCTTTGTGAAAGGAAGGCAAATACTAAACTCGGTCCTCATCGCTAATGAATGCTTGGAGAGTAGAATCAAAGCCGGCATCCCAGGTATCTTATGTAATTGGACATGGAAAAAGCCTTTGACCATATAAATTGGGATTTCTTGGTGCATAGACTTGGTAGGTACGAATTTAGGGAAAGATGGTGTCAATGGATGAAACATTGTATCACAACAGTCAGATTCTCTATTTTGGTTAACGGCACTCCCGTAGGCTTCTTTAATAGTTCTCGGGGCTTGAGACAAAGGGACCCTTTATCCCCTCTTATTTTCATTTTAGTAATGGATGTTCTGAGTAGAATGTTGAAAGGGATGGCGGATACGGGCTTCATCTCGAGTTTCTCAGTGGGTGGTTCCTCACATGGTAGTCTATCAATCTCTCACCTACTTTTTGCCGATGACATGCTAATTTTTTGTAAGCCGGACCCCGATCAGATTTGTTCCTTGAGAGCACTACTGCTTTGTTTTGAAGCTATCTTCGGTCTTAAGGTGAATCTATCAAAACCTGATATAGTTTCAGTTGGTTCGGTTAATAATTTAAGTGACTTGGCTGCCATCATGGGTTGCGAGGTGTCATCCTTGCCCATGAAGTACCTTGGACTTCCTTTAGGGGCCCCTCATAAATCCAAGGCTATGTGGGATGGGATTGTTGAGAAGATCGAATGCAAATTGGCAGGTTGGAAGAGAATTTACTTATCTAAAGGTGGCAGAATCACATTAATTAAGATCACATTATCCAATCTCCCAACATACTTTCCATCTTTATTTCCTTTACTTGCACGAGTAGCGAACAGATTGGAGAAGATTTTTCGTGATTTCTTGTGGGGCGGTTTAGAGGACGCGAAAAAATTTCATTTGATTAAGTGGGATAAAGTCTGCACACCTTTGTCCTACGATGGTTTGGGGATTAGAAAATTGAGAACTTTCAATAAGGCCCTTTTAGGAAAATGGTTATGGCAGTATCATCGGGAAGGAGATGCTCTTTGGAGGAACATTATCGATATTAAGTATGGGAGCATATGGGGAGGTTGGTGCTCTAACGAAATAAAAGGGGCTTATGGCGTGGGTGTTTGGAAATTTATTCATAATGGTTGGGATGAATTACTTGTTAATTGCAGACTCGAGGTGGGTAAGGGCACTCAAATCAGATTTTAGCACGACATTTGGTGTGGCGATGCTGCTTTGAAGAACGCTTTCCCCTCTCCTTCTAGGATTGCGTTAGATAAGGAGGCCTCAGTGGATGATAACATGGACACCTCTTTTGATTCCACTCTTTGGTCATTGAGATTTATTAGAGTTGTATAGGATTGGGAGATGGGAGACAGTGCTGACTTTTACAGCGTGTTATATGCGCTGAATTTACCTGCAGATGGGGAGGACAGATTGCTTTGGACACCTACAGGGAACAAGAACTTCTCAGTCAGATCCTACTACAAGGTATTCATTCCTCGAATGCCTTTCCTTGGAAGTGCATTTGGAGGAGTAATGCTCCCCTAAAGGCTGCTTTCTATTGCTGGCTAGCATCTCATGGGAAAATATTGACTATTGACAAGCTGAGAAAGTGTGACCTCTACATAATAGATTGGCGCTTCATTTGCAAACATGATAGTGAATCAACGGATCACCTCCTTCTTCGTTGTGAAGTAGTCAAGGTTGTATGGGATGAAATATTCACAAGGCTTGGCATTGCATGGGTAATGCCTAGGAGAGTGATAGATTTTTTTTATAGGTAATCATCGAAGTTTTATTAATAGAAGAAGGCAAAACCCAGGTACATAGGAAGTATATATGAGAAACACCTAGCTAGGGTTTACAATCGAAAGAAGAAATTCATGTACATTTAGACCATTACAAGCAATGGTTCCCGCCCATAAAAGCAATGTCTTAAAGAAGAAAAGTTTTAGTTCCTCCGTTGTTCTCTCACAGTCTTCAAAGCTTCTTGCATTTCTTTCCCTCCAAATACACCAACACATACAAATAGGAACCATATGCCAAATGGCCGCCACCTGTGAGTTACCCTAAATGCCTCACCAACTTGCAAGGAAGTCCACCAATCTAAGAGGCATAACCCATGACAAACCAACTTGCAAGGAGGGTGATAGATTTATTGTCATGTTGGAGAGGCATTCGGGGCAACAGGCAAATCGCGGTTATTTGGAAGATGGTGCTTCTATGCTTAATGTGGTACACATGGAATGAGAGGAATGGTCGCTGTTTTGAGGGTAAGGAGCGCTCACCGGAGGGGTTTAGGGACTTTTTCTTTCATACATTCCTACTTTGGGCATCATCTATTGTATTGAATGGAACAAATTTTAATGACTTTTATGCTGCTTTTCGTAGCACTTAGCTTGTAACTAGGCTTTTCTTGTAAACTTCCTGTGTACCTTGGCCTCATCTATTTACAAGGATCAATAAAATATCTTCCTTACTTATCAAAAAAAAAAGAATGCAATATCATTTTTTTTTTTTATTAGTGAATGAAATATCAAATTCAATGGTGTCTCCTTGAACCAATAGACTAATATAGGATTAAGGCATCTATACCGGTGAAGAAGCGCAGAATGTTCATCCTCGGAAGTATAGAGCTCATATTGTTTGCTGAAAGCATTACCAAGAGATATCACCCAATCGGTGTCTTGAGTCACATCTAAGGACTCTGCAAGAAACTATCACCCAAAGAAAAGACACATTAAAGATAGATGTTACAATAAGGTGCCTTAGATTCCAAGCAAATATCTACTTCCATTATGGCACTCAGAAATGTGTACAGTCAGTCTCTAGCAACATTAGAGTTATATTGTTTCTCCGTGCACCTCTTAAAAGTATACCTATTATAAAACTTTCAGAAATAATTCAGACAGTTTTGCTGGAACATCTGTCACTTGTTTGGAAGAATTGGTTTCAAGTTCAAATGCCATGAAAATCAAATTGAAGAATATGATATAAATGTTACTTCCAACATCCCCATACAAACTACAGTGGGCTTATAAGATGCTAAGCAAGCTATAATGACGATAGGAGATACAGATATCATCTGAACAATAAAGTCAAAGACTTACATTTATTATCATGTCATCCCAAGTCTCTTGATACGAATCATCCTGCTTTAGGTCTTCTGTGTCACTAACATATGCCTTCATTTTTGGAATCTAGAGCTTAGTAAAGACAAAATTAATTAGATTCTAATGCAAAATCATTTTATCTGATATGACAGATCACGACAAGATACACATTAAGAAGCCAAACCACAAAGGATTGCCAATTTGAAGTCAGAACAATTCATATACCATCTAAATCTAATAAATTATTGTCGCAGTGACAAAGATCTTCCTGCTAATTGAGTTCCTCTGTGTTTTTTAATAAAATTGCATTACTGATAAAAAAAAACATGGGGGAAATTCTCATAACCCCATCAAACAATCACCCGTTGTGTAATCACCCCCACCTGATTTGCAATTACCCCACAAACTATCAATTTCAGCAATCACCCCAAACTACCAAAAAATTGCAATGTTCCCTCCGTAAAATAGGTGACAGATACCATTCCTGAAAATTTTTAAAAATCAAAAAAAAAAAAAAATTTAAAAAAAAAAAGAAGCTGCCAGCACTTTTTGTTTTTAATTTTTTTAATTCAATTGGGTCAGTCTTTTTTTTAATTGTTAGGGGTTACACGTGTAAGAAAGAGGGTGAATCAAACATTGCGAGGTGGCAAAGACCTTATGGGACTATTTTCTTACCGGACTTGGCATATCGTGCGTCATGCCTTTTAGATTTGTGGATTTTCTAGCTAGCTGGAGAGGTCTCCGAGGGAATTCACAAGTCGCAGCAATATGGAAAATGGTCCCTATTTGCATGTGTTGGTGTATATGGTGGGAACGAAATGATAGAAGCTTCGAAAACTGCGAGAAGACAATGGAGGAGCTGAAAGCCTATTTCTTTAAAACATTGTTTTCACGGTTGGGGGCCATTGTTTGTAACGGACTAAGTGTCCATGACTTTTTACTATCGTTTCTAAACTCTAGTTAGGTATTTCTTATGTATACTCCTTGTATTTGCCTACTTTTATGAATAAAATACTTTGATTACCGATCAAAAAAAAATTGTTAGGGGTAATTTTGAATTTTCAAAGGAAAATGGGGTACGCCGCAATTATTTGGTATTTGGGGGGGGGGGGTGATTGCCATAATTGATAGTTTAAAGGGTGATTGCAAATTAGGCGGTAGTTTGAGGAGATTATAAATTATTTCCCAAAAAAATAAATAAAAGGCTTGAAACTTGGGTTGAAAAAAAATTCCAAGTGTTAATTAGTGTTGTGCAAGGCTTAAAACTTAATGGAAAACAAACGTCCACATATAAATCAGTGTTGTGCAGATAGCGATATACCTCATCTTGCCAAAACAAGATGATATTCTTCGGGAAGAGAGGTGCTAGATAGCAAAGTACCTGCAAGCCAATGAAAACACTCAAAACAGTTATTTCACAGATCAATAATGTTTCTCCAAAACAAAAAAAGTTATTTTACAGGAGCATGACTGAGAAAATATTGGTGAAAATTAAGTATAGTGCGGGGACAGGCAGCAAGCCGAAGGAATGATAGCCTCTGCAGGATGTGACAACCAGAAGCCCAAGTGGCAGTGGGCACAAAAAGGCTCTGCAGGGCCATGCTGCTGCATTGATTGTAAGCCCTGCGCTACTGGGGCACCAAAGGCCAGGGTGGTTTAGTCCTTATAGCCTCAGTTGTAGACATTTGACTAAGAGTCCAAGTGAGAATTTGGATAAAGGGCCTTTGTCTCCCCATGTGCCGAACAGTCTGAATGCAAAGGTTGGAAGGTGCTTCTCTCATACAACTATATTGAGCTGTGTACCATGTTTACTACTGGGTGAAAACGTGTGGGTTTGGCTAAAACTACACAAAGGCTGTCTAGTAGCATCATGAGAGCAGAAAGTTCTGGTAGAAAACCTACACACAACATGGTTACATAATCCACAAACACAGGCACACTTTAACAAAATAAAACAGAGCCAAATATTCTCCTTTACATTGGATACAAAAACCTCCACTTAGTATAGCACCCATCCTTTCAAGTTTTTCAAAAGAGATAATTCTTATCAATTGTTATGGTATATGAGTACTACCAGAGAACACTGCATTGCAAATTTCTTGTTGATACATAGAAAGTGTCTACATAATCTGCACTAAGAGAAGCCTACCGTCAAAATCTGAGTTGCCAGCTGCTCCCTCGCTAAAGGATCATGCAATAGCACCACCAAGCGAGCAAAAAGCTCCTAGACACATGCACCACTCATATTGTTGGCACTATGTCGTATTGTGGAGAAGAGAAGTAGAATTAAATAATTTAGTGACACCAACAAAGATTTTACCTCGGGACTTGGTATGTCAGAACGAGCTTTACATTCACTGAGAATAGTATTGCTGTAAGAGGGTTTATGCCTGCACAATTCTGAAATACATCTGCAAACCTGTAAAATCAGCTGTGTAAGAATTCATAAAAAGAAAAAAATAATAAAACTTTGAGCCACCTCTCATACTAATTGCATCATCAATTTGGAATCCAAAGTTTATACTCCCAACAAGAAAAGGCAGCATCACATTTAAGGAAAAAAAATACGAACACCAAGGCATACAAAAAAGAAATGGGCAACTCTGAGAACATAAATTAATTTCCCTGCATGGAAGGAATATGCAATGAATTATTGAGAAAATCTTACAGTGGCAGCTGCACCAGTATAATCTCGTGGAATAATCATCTTCAACAGAAACGGCCAAAGAATATGCTGTACATTCATATATTATAAAAAGAAAGATGTCATACTCGGTTTAGCAATACCAGTCACGAAAAAACCAAAAACCCCCACCAAAGGTGAACTCAACTAAAATATCCGCATATGTAGAGTTAGCAATAATGACATACCTCCATCTCAGGAATGGTAATAGTCAACAAAAGAAGTCCTTTTTCACAGATTGCTCTCAATTCTGTCGGAAAAACTGCCCCAGTTTTCACCTGAGAAGAATACTGAGCTACTGGTAAACAGTTATAGTGGGCAAAGATGACTATAACTTCAAGCACCACATATTTTCACTAGAAGAATTTAGAGCGCCATTAACAAAAAAACCTAGAAACAATGTGCATTCACTAGTGTTGGATTTACCAATATCATCAAAATTTCATCCCTTTTCTTTTGAACATATGACACCATCATTTGGGCCATCCAAAATTGTAAATATGAACTTCTCTTCTAATAATCATGCCACTCCACAAATTAAAATTGAAGTTTTCTTATCTATAGAAGTCAGATGTAAACCTCCACTCTCTTGTACTGGAAAGGAACATATGTGCCACTAGGCCCAAACACTTACCTTCGAGCTCTCAAGCTGGTTTCTATCTTGATCTGGTAGAGCACAATGCCGTACAAGATATTCAATGAACTCCTCCCCAGATGGACCAACCAAATAACAGTGCGAAGCCATAACCACAATCAACTAAAACCCAGAAAACATAATTTAATCAGAAACCATAATTTAATCAGAAACAGGGATTTTTAGAAGAAGTTTAAGAAAAGAAGAAACTCTACGTCTATCAGCTCATAACAACCTACCTCTGAGAGTGCCTTTCGTACACCTAAATTTTTCTCATCTAGTAAGAACTTAACCACATCAACCAATAAAGGCCTTTTACTGTGCCATGCTTCAGACAACCTGCAAATAGAAGTTATAAGAAAGACAGCTGCTGCAAGAGAATCAGTAACCACAAATATAGAAACAGAAGAAACCTGGGCAATAGATGCTTTAAAACGCTAAGCACGCCAAAAGTCAAAGGTTCTTCCTTCAACCTGCATTTCTGGAAGCAGATATATCCAGAAATAAAAATAAGTGCACTAAATTAAAGCTCTAAATAAGTCTTGAACCCCTACGAATGAAAAACTACTTGCAATGTTTTATGACTGTTCTTAATTTAAAAAGAAAGAGTAAACAAAAAGTCACAAATACGTATATAATCTTAAGAACAGATCCTCAGGGTATACTAAATTAAAGTACTTTCGTTAAGGCATAAAACAATCTGAACTGGAAGGGACTCACATTCAGAAGGAACATAAACAAATCCTCAGGGTATACCAAGCCAACTGTCAGAAAGCAGCGCTGAACCTCGTTATATGTCTGTCATAAAGCAAAAGTTTTCTTAGATATAGAAAACTAGATGTCCAGTGTGGGATTAGAAAAGTTATCGTCATCAAACACGAGACATGGCAGACAGCATGGTAAACACAACTTAAAAACATCTTAAGACAAGACAAGTAAACATTCCTAGGAAACACGGAATGTCGGAAACAAGATTTTCAGCTAATGAACATGAGCCAAATAATTTTTTTTATACAAGTAAACATGAGCCAAATAATAACTTGCTCCCAATCCTAATGAGAAGAAGCAAAGCCAAATTACAGGCTACAAGCAATTTAAGGAATAAAACTCATAATTTTTTTTTGTTATCAACAAGTTGACCACTAGGCTGCACCCTAATGGATGGAAATAGGACTTATCATATCCAAAGAAGTTGCACAAAACTGACTTGGTAATTACACCTTAAGTGCAACTGAGAAATCTGAATGCTCTTTGCTTTCACTATTCATGCAAACCACTGGGAGAAGTGTTGATAGAATTACTGTGAGCTCCTGCAAACCATCACAAAAGTAAACCAGCACCAAATGAATTATATTTGTCCAAGAGTTTCAAATATAGGATATCAACAATTTCTGTACTATAAAAGAAATTGTAACAGCTTATAATAAAAGCTTACGAAGACACAAAAAATAAACCAAGTATA
The DNA here is from genome assembly GCA_022457165.1 of Juglans mandshurica. Lineage (NCBI taxonomy): Eukaryota > Viridiplantae > Streptophyta > Magnoliopsida > Fagales > Juglandaceae > Juglans > Juglans mandshurica. Next base: position 33,876,202 of record CM039626.1, read on the forward strand.
TGTAAAAACAGAATCTTCTTAATTCTCACAAATCCACGACAGTAAATTCTACATCCTCCCAGTCCTATGAAACCTCCGATATATACTTCTGCAATCAAAGGTTTTGCTCTTCCCACATTGGTCAAGTTGACAAAGTTTCAATGGATAAGACCAACATCTGTCATATATATAACCAGGAAATACAAAGAAGGAAGATCACATTACCTCAAAATCAAGCAAGGGAGGACCACTTTCTGACAGCAAAGAGGCATATAAGAGATTGTGGAGACTACAAGTAGCTAGAAAGGCAACATCTTGATCCTTTTTATATCTGAGAAACAGAAAATTGCAGTGCAATGATGCAATTGCAGTTGACTCTCATGTATATGAATGAGATGGATGATGATGTATGTAAGTCCATGTTCCTGATAATCTAGTGTACATAACTATTCTTACAGTTCCAAAATTGTAGGGACAAGTCTTGGTAAAGCTGCCTTTAATTGTGCCCGGGTGATAAGGCCAACCATCTGACCTAATGCTTCCACTGAAGATAGGCGAACCTACTCCAAACAAAAATTAAATCAAACAGCATAATCAAACCACGTCAATAAATTACCACAAATATAAACAAACAAATGCAAGACATGTATAAGACGTATAACCAACCAACCAGACAGAAAAGTCAAATATTTTAGAAATAGTAGTATAATAGAGATATAGTTGTTCACCAACATATAAAATTTCACCTTGAAAAACATGTTTTTTTCTAGTGAAAACTAAATTTTTCATTTAAATATTCTTTCAACATCTCACTGCAAAATGGTAAGGTAACTGAATATAAATGGAAAAATAACTGATGCCAAGATAGAGTTGTATCTACAAAATCAAGGTTCAAAGTAAAGAGCTTGCAGGCAAAAAAGAACAATATCCATCTATAAAAATATTACAAACCTTTAGATCCCTTGAAGCTGCCCAGACTCTCAATAAAAGCTCAAAAGCAGAATGCAGAAAGGACCTGCACTAAAAGACAGTTCAGACAAAGCATGCTGAAAATATACCAAGGAAATAGGGAAACAAACTAGTAAAAATAAAAATTGATCTCACATGACATCACCATCAAGAAGTGAATGCAAAGGAAAGTCCACACTATATTGCCATACAGCCTGACACCAACACTTGAATGCTGGAACAGAAGAACATATATTACGTCTTTGCAGGCTAATGGTGTAGGGAAAAAATAGCAAATGTCTCGAGCAAAATCAGCCTGAGACATTTTAAAGCAAAATCATTGCAAAGTCACACGCGATGTCTCCAGGATGTAAAACAACCGAGATGTGTGTGTGCGCGCGTGTATTCGAATAAAATTCTTTGCAAACAAACTTCCAAGGAACTCATAAAGTCAGAAACAGAGAGCAGCCTTGTAGTGAGTGAAAAAATGATGGCCACCCATCCAATATGTTCATTTGTAATTTCCGTATGAGCAGACTTGCTTTTGTAAGGGTGAGAAAAAGTTGATTGCATAGAATTACTTAAGCTCAAAAACTCAACCTAGAACTATATTTGCAGAAAGAGCAGATATCACATTATCCATGGTGAACCAGTCAGGTTAACTATGAGATTACAAGAAGTTTTTCTACTTTTACAGTTAACTAATAGCCTTGGAAATGATGGTGTTTAAATTCAAGTTAGGGAGTACTGAACACAGGTTATGATCCGACCTCAGGTATATTTAATAAGTAGACCTCAATTGGAACCATATCTACAAATCTAAGCCAATGATCATATTATTTTTTCCTTAAGCAGCATAAATCTTCTTCAAAATTGACAGACAATTGGAATCAAAGCCAATAGAAGAGGTCCCTATAAAAGTATCATTAAACTTTTATTTTGTTCACTAACAACAATGAAAGCTATAATTCCATTGCTTTTCCCTTTGTATTCCTACAAAATTGAATAACCCTTTTCTATAATGCAAAGAACCAAGCCTGTACTGGACATTATGTACATGATATGCTAATTTGGCCATTTCCAAAACATCTATCAATCATGCAGTCTGCCCAGTATATGCCTCACAAACCATTCACTCCAGCCCTGAACAAAGAAAGCCAAAAAACACTGATCCAGGATTCAGAAACAACTCACAACAATGCATATCAACAAATATCGCATTTTCTAGACTTTGCATCAGAGATCAAATGTCCCAATGATAAGTCAGAGAAATTTTTTTTTTTTTATAAGAGTAAATTTATTGATACGAATGAAATAGGCATAGTCTGTGTACATAGGAAGTATACAAAAGAACACCTAAATACATTCTAAAATCAAGAGATTAAAGACAAGAAGTCATGCGCACTGTTTCCATGAGTCAGAGAAATTCACCACACCATTTGCAAAAATTGGCCGGTAGGGGTCTCGAACATTTCCAAGAATTGGCAAAACTCGTGAAAGCACACCTTTCAATCGTGGAGTGAACTGCAATGCTTCAATAGAATTAAAGAGTATGATAACAGTTTAGTTTAAGCAGAAAAGTGCAATAAACAAGAAACATCCATAGTTGGTCTAAAGCACAAAGAATGGAGAAGTTTGATAAATAACCATCAGCAGAAGCAAAGTCTGCGAGTGTTTGAACCATAGCTGGTAGAGCTGGATTTGGCCCCGACAAATGAAGAAATATCTCCTCCATCATCTGCCAAACCATGAAAATCAGAAGTCACATAATTGATCAAGAATATTGTGGAAAGCCTGGGGGAAGAGAGAGACAAGAGGGCTAAATGAGGACCCATTTGATGCTATATCAGGAATATCTGATAAGAGTGTTGAGAAAAGCCAAAGTCACAGCAAGGTTGGCGATAATATTCACAAAGTGAAAAAGCTATAACTTTCAATATGACTTCAAAAGTGGGTCCCCCCCCCCCAAAAAAAAAAAAAAAAAAAAGAAACAATTAATCGTATATGGTATTCCAGAGTGATATGATAAGATGGGGAGTAAATTGATCAAGTAAACAACTTAGCACCATATCGACTATCTGTGGGTGCTAGAAATGTGCAGATCCAAACTATTCTACCAGTCACACTACCAGAATTGATAGACTGCTGATTGACAGAAGCCTACACTTTGATGCTGTTTCTATTTAAAAATGTTCCTGAAAATTCTTATTGCATAGAGCTCTCTAATATCCTTACTTTAGCAAGCCTTCTGGATTGTAAGGTGTCCTCGCTCCCAATGAAATATCTGGACCTCCCGCTGGGAGCAACTTTCAAGAATAGAGCTATATGGGATGGAGTAGTGGAGAAGATAGAGAAAAGGTTGGCTAGTTGGAAACGGGTGTATCTATCAAAAGGGGGTCGCCTCACTCTTATTAAAAGTACACTCACTAACCTCCCTACATATTTTCTACCTTTGTTTCCTATGCCTGTAGGGGTGGTGAACAGAATGGAGAAACTCTTCAGGGCGTTTTTATGGGGAGGCATGGGGAAGGAGAAGAAGTTCCATATTGTTAGATGGAAAATTGTATGTGCATTAGTTGTGAATGGGGGGTTGGGAGTGTGTAACTTGAGAAGTTTTAATAAAGTTTTATTGGGAAAATGGCTCTGGAGATATCACCTGGGGAGGGGATCATTGTGGAATGAAACTATTGATGCTAGATATGGGGTCGATTGGGGTGGTTGGTGCTCTAAGGAAGTGAGGGGGAGGTATGGTGTGGGTTTATGGAAGTACATAAGGAAGGGATGGCCATTTTGTAAATCAAATACGCTTTGTAGTTGGTGAGGGCGCTTGTATTAGATTTTGGCGAGATGTGTGGTGTGGAGAATATGCATTGGAAAGGGTTTTTCCGGCCTTATACCGTATTGCAGTTAACAGGGAAGCTTCAGTGGCGGATGTGCGTTTATACTCTCATAGTGTGCAGCAGTGGAATGTTCTTTTTATTAGGGATTTCCATGATTGGGAATTACCTTTAGTTTCAGAATTTTTCAGCTTATTATATTCGATGGAGACTCCTACGGCACAGCGAGATAGTTTGAAGTGGCGGCTTAATAACCACAATATATGTACAGTGAAGGCGTATTACAGCATCTTAACAACACAACTTGGTAGTACTCCGTTTCCTTGGAAGAGTATCTGGAGGACTCGTGTGCCTTCGAAAGTAGCATTTTTTGTATGGAGTGCTGCTCTTGGGAAGATATTGACCACAGAAAATTTGAGAAAGAGAGGGTGTGTAGTGTTGGATTGGTGTTATATGTGCAAAAAGAATGGAGAATCTGTGGACCATTTATTATTACACTATGAGCTAACAAGGGAGTTGTGGGATGAAATCTTTCTAAGGGTTGATGTTGCTTGGGTTATGCCTATGAGGGTGGTGGATTTGTTGGGTTGTTGGCCAAACATGCAAGGCAGTCTTCAAGTGGTAGCAGTATGGAAGATGAGCCCGTTATGTATTATGTGGTGCATTTGGACGGAAAGGAATGCACGTTGCTTTGAAGATAAGGAACACTCAATGACCGAGTTGAAGAATTTTTTTCTCCATACTCTAATGTGTTGGTTTTCCACTATTGTATTACATGGGGATAATGTTCAGGATTTTTTGTCGTTATTTTACCGTCTTTAGAATGTAATTAGGAGTTCTTATGTATACTTCTTGTATACAAGGTCTATGTCTATTTCATTCATATATATAATATCTTTCTTTTACTGATCAAAAAAAAAAATCTTATTGCATGATTTGATTAACTAAAGAAATTCAAGAAAAGATCCTTCACAATATTCCAAGTTGCTAGCTCTTCAATATGCTAAAAGAAAGGTCTTCATTCCAGAATGTACAAATGCTGATCTTGAAAGAAAGAAATGGAGGATTTGTTTGCAGTTACAATGCAGACAATAAATACTGGTAGGATATATTCACAGTTGCAAACTGCCATTATAGTCAAGATACACCTGCTGAAACAACCAACCACTTCAGCATTTTGGATGAATCTTATAACCTTTGGGGATCTATTGCAATGCTTCACAGAACACATGTCACCAAAACTGACACACTCAAATATAGTATTAAACAAATTGAAGAGTAATACTCCTGACAGACATTACCAGCCAATTGGTCCCCTTTCTTAATGTCTAATCAGCTTCCTTTTCTAATAATAAAAATTCCATAACACGTTCATCTTGTACAAGAAATTTCCAATTCAGCAAGCTTTCCTTTTGGTAATATACAACAGGAATAATAGTCCATATGATCTTGTATGCAGAATTTTCAATTCAAGAGAGTTTATATCTATAATATATATGGGAAAAGTTAATATTAGTTTTGAGAAATATATTAAAAAAGAGCACACTTCACATTTGCCTATATACTGTCGAAACTGTTCAGAATAAGCAACCAAGCAAGAAACTCACTAAGTCAGGCAAATGTGAACCTATTGAAACAAGTAGGCTTGCTGCAGCTCTTTGCCAATCAGCATTTAGCTCCTACATCAAAGAGAAACATAAAAGTTGTACCAAGGAAAAGTCAATTGAGTGTGAAAAGGCCAATTGTAACTTTTTTATAAGAAAATTTATTAATCCTCATAATTAATTAGGCATAGCCCAAGTACACAGGGAGAATACAAAAGAAAGACACCTAATTAGAAGCTAAGAGCTGGAAAAAACTGCATGAGTCATTAAAACTAGTCCCATCCAATACAAAAAAGGCCACTTGTAAATGCGAGCAGCAAGCAACAGGATCTCCAAGGCAGGAGCTTTGCAAGTCAAAATTATGAATTTCAAAGGATGATGGTTATCAAGGCCCAATTATTTCACACGTCACAAGATATCCATACAATGGCACATATTTATAGAGCCTAAAAATCTGTTGAAACCAAACGTGGGAAAGACAACTTAGAGGTCTTAGAAGACTCATTTAATAATGACCCTTTGACTGACTCTTTACTAACATGACTAGATTTCCCATCAGCATGTTAAATACAAACAATTCTTATGTCCGGAGAAATGTTAAATTGTCTCCACTGATAAGTAATATTCAACCCGAAACATCTACTCTCTTTTTCAATAGCAGGCAAGTCCCAAATTGAGTGGCTGAATCGAGAATGTGTTGCACAGGTGCAAGCCTCGCATGATATCCTTATAAGGTAAAATTGGACTTTATTAATGATTCTAAAGAGTTCCAATTATCACTTTGACTAGACTTTTTGGGGTTTCACCTGGACATGATTAACGCATTCCATGGATCATGAAAAAAATACCAGAGGCAATACGTTACTTAGCATCAACAAAACATATTTCAAGGCATGGTAATTATAATCGACAAACTCCTTAGGGTTTCACGACTTAACCCAACTTTGGAACCAAACCTTTGTATATAGGTTTGGGGTGGGATGAGACACAAAATTCTCATATCATCTCATCATTACACATTTTTCAAATCCTCATACAAAATATAATGAACAATTCAACTTTTTCAAATCTCAATTCAACTTTTTCAAATCTCAAAACAATAATAATATTAAAACATAATGTTATAAACTTTCAAACAAAACACAAAATTCTCATCTCATCCCCCAAACCTGCCATAGAGATGAGATCTCATCTCAAAATACTTATCAAAAAAAGATCTCATCTCAAAATATTTTATAATTTCCTTCACAAACATCACTCAAACACAAAATACTTTTCAATTTCAAATTTTCAACTTTTTCATTCAATCGTTACCTAATCACTATAATTTTCCCAAACTTCCAAATAAAATACAAAAAACAATACAAATTTTTCAAATTTTAAACAAAAATATATTCAAAAACTATATTCAATTTTTTCTCTCTCCTTTCTCAAAACCCAATAAAATATATTAACTCATATCATTTCACCACAGTTCACATCTCATTATCCAAGAATGCTCTTATCAATTATTCCAACGAAGTTATGGCTTTTGAGCTGCCAGGCCTGGTCAGACAACTGATGCAACAATCAACAAATAAGCCAAGTAGAAAATGAAGGCTTTCACACAATAAAATACCTTGGACGAGATCAACTTATCAAAAAAATACCTTGGACGAGATCATCTCGGCCGTGGCAATCTTCGCCAGCTTCGCCATGAAAAGAGGATCCACGTCTTTCTTATCCAAGGCGCGCACTCCGAATGACATCACTTGAAAAACCCCGGCCATGTTTCCGAAACGCTGTGAACATTGATAAAACCTCTAATCATACCGCCCCGCAAATTTAACGCAGAGAAAGGAAAAAAGAGTGAAGCAGGCCCTAATTTCTACGGTGGGATCCAAAGCAATAGAATTCAGTACCCGGCGTCCTCCTCGCGATACAGCCCAGCAACAGTCAAGGACTAGAAGCGGGTTCCTACAATTGCAAACGCAGTTTAGGTCCAATTAACAAGATAACTCTACCGAATATATATTCATATAGATAGAGAGAGAGAGAGAGAGAGGTACAGTGCCACGATGTCCTTGAGAGAAGCGGACGATGACTCTCTGACCATGGGGGACTCGTCTGCTAGCAACGATACGAGAACCTGAACGGCCTCTGAGAGACCCAAGAAAAACCAACCGAATGTGAGATCAGATACTGGGGAAGAAGAAAAAGAAGAAAAGCGCGTGCATAAGGGACGTACCTGGTGCAGGGATTGAGCTTCCGGCGCTGGACGACGCCATGGAGAAAATTCAACGCAAGTGGCGAAGGAAAGAGAAGAAAGGTGAATGAATGAATTGGAGCAACAACTAGTACAAGAAGAAGAAGAAGAAGAAGAGACCGAGAGGCGACAGATTTGTTTGTCCGAGAGGGCAGAGACAGCGCGGCGGTGATGAGGGGTCCCCAAACGAAACTTCATACGGGTACTTGTTAACGAACTAAAGCTGTAAACATCAAATAAATCGTTTTTATTTTTATTTCTGCAGAAGAACCACTTTTTTTTATTGCAAAACAAAATAATATTACAAATGTATTGAGGCCAGGGACATTGCCTAGTTGTTCTCTTTAACTCATTTTATTTTATTTTATTATTATAATTTTTAAAGATTTTTAAATAAAATAAATAAAATAATTTAATTTTTTTTAATTTAAAATAAAAAAAAATATTAAAAATATATATTTTAATACTATTTTATTCAACTTTTAACTTTAATTTCAACTCATCTCATCTCATCTGCGAAAACAAACGATGTCAACTCAATTTGAATTCAATTCAATGAATTGAGATGGTTTTAAATAAGTTGAATAAAATATTATTAAAATATTAATTTTTAGTATTATTATTATTTTTATTTTAAAAAATTGAATTATTTATTATATTTTATATAAAAATTTAAAAAAACTATAATAATGATAGAAAATGAGTTAGAAATGAGTTTTCGAGGCTAAATAATAATAATTGATGATTTATATTTTCTACAGAAAAGAAATCATGCTTTGATGATGAAACTAGAAGACAAACAGGCCGAGTTACAAATGTTAAAGTGAGATTTGACCCATCTCACTTCCTGTCGGTTTGATTTTGGCAAGTTTTGATTTGGATTCACCACATTGATATGATCTTTGAAGTTTGAATACAATGTTCTGCATGGCCAATGGCCAATGGCCAAGAACAAAGATAATTATGGGTAATGTCCAAATAATGAAAAATAAGCAGAAAAAACCAATCATATGTTACCTATCCGTACCCACCTAACTTTCAAATTCAAACAAGAAGAAAAACTCAAAACAGAGTTGTATCCAGCCCTGCATCGCATAACCCCCGATATATATAAATAAATAAATAAATAAAATTGCCCATGATTGGATTGTGGAGAATATAATAAATTTATAATTCTTTTACAACCATATTATAATTCTGTTTTAAATGAAATATAGTTATGTAAAATTAAAATTATTTTTAGGGAAATGACTCACTAGTTTTAAACAAAATATATATATATATAAGTATATTATTATGTTGCTATCGTGTAAACCTTGTCAATATTATCCTATAATTATGAACAGAACAAGGGAGAGAGCATTTCAAAGATAGGAATTCTGTTGATCCATCGCCAAGAATATCTTGTCTCGAATTTTCTGATTCACCATACAAATTAAAGATTGAAGAACGTCTCAATGCGAGTTCATAGCTCATGGTTGATGGCTGATGGTTTTGCCCGAGAACAAAGTTCACACTACCAGAAGTCAATGCCTTGTTATTTAAAGAAATTGCATGGGATCTCATCCATCACTATCGTACTAAATAAATCTTTAAGTAGTATTAATAGATGTCTAGCAAGTTCCAAGAGAGATAAAATATTAGGAATTATACATTGATTGCTAGAGAGGTAAGCGGATACAAAAGGGAGAGCCGATCATTCAGACCTCGCACGCATTGGTTAAAATTTAATGAGTAATGTTAGAGAGAAACCATTATAGCAGTGTATATTTTGCATTCACTGTGTGGTTGCTTCTAGTTGATTGTTTCCAACATTCACTTGGGAAGATGTGTGGTCTAGATGATGACACGTCATGTGTGTAAAATGGATGCTCCTGATAGTAACTTCTACCTATATTTATTCAAATTTAATTACATATATAGCTAACAACATAACCATTAAAGAGTCACAGACTCGAAACATTTTCATTAAGATCCCTCGATAACTTTGTTATTTGTTTTTGAAATTACCAAAAATCTCCGACAACAACATTGATTCCTGTGTTTCTGACATGGTAAATTTACGAGGGACAAAAGGTAATATTGTAACCCGTTGCAGAAGAGCATTTATAAATCGGAGGTTGATTATCGCCAGGATAGGTGTGGGCTAGTTTGCATAATTGCTTGAACCTTTGCGAGTATTCATTAGGCTGGCAAGCCTGTGGACCGGTAAAGTTTCCTGTGCAACAATATTTTGGATCTTTTAACTCATCACACGCACTGTAACACCCAACATACAAACCATCCTTGTTGGTGGCCACTAGGTTACCCGGGCACACATTACTCACATCTTCAACACAATCTACAATAGGGCACGACCCGCTTCCATCTATTAGAGACCCCCCAACCGGTTGGATTCGGACGGGCAAGTTGTGGCCGTGGTTCAAGCTCACCTCATAGGAGACCACCGATTGTTTAATATCGAAATTGAGTAAGGTGACGGGGTAAGTAGGTGGTGGGTTTTGGCAATTTTTTGTGCCAGATCCACAGTCTCCAGTTTCGCACGAAAAATAATACGAGGCATTGGTGGTGCACTTGGTCCTAGCCCAAATGCTACCAGTCCATTGATCGGGCATAAAGAAAATCTCTAAAGTTCCCGGACCACGCTCGGGATCAGCATCACCAATTGACGGGCTGGCTGCAAGCCATACCGGGTAAGTGCAACGGTTCTCGTAGTTGAAGATTAGGTCCGAGTGTGCACTACCTGAGCAATATATATACACACCTGGCTGTCAAATCAATCATAATATATGACTAGATCATCATTTTGATTACATTAAACTACGAATCCCTGGCATCACAACGATAATAACAGTACATAGCACTATGCAAATAAAATTAATTTAAACTAATTAAGACAGATTAACAAGATATATTTTTTAATCTAAGAAAATGTAACGAGATAATGACAAATCGCGCGCGCATACACATATACATACAGATATATATATATAATACCAGTTTTCGCCAGAGATCAATGCTGAAGGACGAATTAGTCAATTACCTGCAATGAGCAATAGCAGGCCGATCATAAGGTTGATATTGAGAGCTTTGATAGCCATTGAAGCTTGGTTTAATCTCGAGTTATAGAAATGTATATATGTTGGAACTTCGGTCGATGGAAATAAGTTAAGAAAGCGATCTAGATCAGTTTATGAATGACAAAAACATAATACGTAGATCAGAGTATATATATTTAATTTGCAAGGCATGCATACAGGGACTGATCAATTCATTTTTAATTTGGAAGGAAACTACCATATATAATAATTGGCAATGTAATCATTTTTATAATCTCTGTTAGATTGGGCTGCCATACATGGATATATATATATATATAGATATATATATATATAGATATATATATATATATATATATAAAGGAAAGCTGGGCACCAGCCTACATCCGCAACAACACCCTTCAGAATTTTTTTTTTTTTTCTTTCACCTCAACATGGGTGTGTTGAGGATGTAGACTGCAACAAATATTTTTCCATATATATATACACATGTGTATGGTATATATAATTTTATATTATATATATGGTGAAGTGCTCAAAGTCAAAGTTGTCACTGTGCAAATATAAGTAAGCCCAATATCTATCGTCCTTCAATTTTGAAGTTATTCCACAGTACTCTGTGAAATTCAAAGGTTGTCACTGTACAATTAATTAAACGTAATTAAGCCCAATATATATCGTCCTGTAATTTTGAAGTTGTTTCATACTATATCTATCTCTATTAAATAAGTGCGAATAGGAGATGAATAATATTTTTGTCCATTCATTTGTTTCCAGTTTTGTCCATTCTTTTGTCACGAAATCTTTTGCAGACTGTTTTTTTTACAATATGTGACAACCATCATCTTCCCTGCACCACCACCAATACCCTTGAAAAAATCGTAAGACCATAGCCATTGTGTTTCTTCAACCATAAATCACCAAGCCGCCATCCAACACCAACTACACACCCTCTTTAGCACAGAAGCCCAACCCCATATACATCCATCGCACGAAACCTCCTTGCCCAGACTTAACCACCATGTCCACATCGTTCGAAACACAGCCCCACGCCTCCACACATAACCAACACATCCTCTATCCTAACAAAGAAAATCAAAACACCCCAAGCTATGCACAAACCTTCCACACAGACGTCTCAGCCAACAGCCATCGTGTAAGCCCAAATCTACCCCTCTCTCGGTTAGGGTTTTGCCATCAGCCACAAGCTACAACCACCGCAAGCCACCAAAAAGAAAATAACTCGTATGCATATTGTGGCTTACCTATGATTCGAAATCAGAAGATAAATACACATATACATGAAACTAGACCAAACCAAATATAATATGTAACATATATTTAGATATAAAAAAAATCGTGCTGAGAGGATTCACGAAACAACGAGAAAGGAAAGAAAAAAAAAACTAAGGTTTGAAGACAGAGACGTTAGGTTGGCGGCGTTAGAAGAAGAGAAACTGTGAGGGAGATGAGGGAATCGAGAGAGAGAATACGAGGGAGAGAGAGATGTGGCAACAGAGGTGTAGTGGACTGCGATGACGATGGGCGATGAAGGAAACCCAAGGGAGAGAAGCAATAGAACGGTAAGGAGATGTCGAGAGAAAGAGAGATAGGATCTGAAGGTAAAACCGAGAAGGAGGAGGGGTTCGTTGTCGGCAGGGTGCAACGACATGCTTGTAGTGTTGTTGATGGCGGCGACACTGGCTTATAGGGAGGCTTGCTGTAGAGTCACGGAAGGGGACAACGCAAAAGGGTTGGGGGGAAGGAAAAGGGGGAAAGAAATAAGGGGGGGAGGGGAATTAGGGTTTTGGCCAATCCGAACCTAGCTCTACACATGTCCTATTTTTAATCTAAGTGTGAAAATAATACATAGATAAATAAGAGAGGAAGAAATAGAGAAGAAAATGAAATACACTAAATTTTAGAACCAAACTTTTTATTCTTGATCTACAACTACTATTTTTCGTCGTAAAATAAAATGATGAGTTTTAATAAAAATTTATTAGGAGAATAGATTCATCTAAATAAGGAGAGTTTTTAACATAAAATAAATTAATGAATATTAAATAATATTCCTAAAAGAATAAAATCATTTAAATAAAATGATTTGTTAAAACTATATTATTTTCGGAGCCCCAAAATATAAAGAGGCTTACTTGAGAATTAGACTTTGTTCAATAACACTACAAATACCTCATTCAAAATGATTTTGGACTTTTAAAATATTTGGAAAATTTTAAAATACTTGACTCAATTTAAAAATCATTCGCCAGATTTAAAATAAAGATATTAGATTTAAAACGATTTTTTCTAAAAAAATTTTATTCATCATCCCCGCCACATACACCAACATGTGATTTATTATTTTTATTTTTGATGTGTAAACACACGTATTTACATATCAATATATGTATGTTTAAATATAAGGATAAAAATAACAAATCACATATTGATATATAGTGTAAGAGATGATGAGTTGGATTTTTCTTTTTTCTATAATTCATTATGCCTACTTTTTAAACTAATTTATTTGTTTAGAAAACAAAAAATTATGTAAAATTAAAAATAATTTATATTCATAGATCTATTTAAAAAAAAAATATGTATCTGTTCCATTTAATTAATTTAAAAAAAGATTGCTTTGTTTATACATTCTCATTAATTCATACAGGACTATCTATTATATCTTCAAAATATTGCAAACACAAATTTCAAAAAATGAGTAGATCATCCGTCTTGGTACAGAAGTAAGTCAACTTGGACGATAACGTCAAAAGAAATTGAACGTCCTCACCATCAATCCCGTGAATGAAACAACAGCCTAAAATCTTAAAATCTTTTCTTATCAAACTTTCCCATGTTGTAATTATGTAACTAGATAAAACATTGACTTGTATGAATCTCCCACTTTTTTTAACTTTATATTAAATTTACTTTAGCTTGTGTAAATCCATGACTTAGTTTTAATTTTATGTGGCTTGTTTTTTTTTTTTTTATCATTTCTTATGTTTTATCAATTTTATTTCTCAACTGGGCACACGTGTACAATCCGGCCTTACTAGCTAGTGTGTATATATATATATTTTGCTACACAACCTTCACCACACTCCACACTCCATATTTTTTTAAATTTTTTAAATTTTAATTTTTTTTTGAGTTTATTCTTTTTAAATTATTTCAAATTTTTTATTCACTATTCATATAATAAATATTTAATAAAAAATAATAATAAAAATTAAAAATAATGTGGAGTGTGGAGTGTTAGGAGGTTGTGAAGATTTTTTTATATATATATATTTGATCCATTGCCTTTTAGGGCATCATGTCGATCGTCTGCATCCTTTGATAACCCTCTGCATTGAATTAGAAAGCATGCGAATTAAGACGCGCATTAACCTTCTAATTAAGTACAATGAAAATGGCGGTCCACGTGTGTAGGTACGTACATTAATGATGAAAATTTCTCTAATAAATCTGCCTATTACGTACGTACCTCGATCGAGGAGAATCCTTGAAATTTATCTGATCTAATTATATTTACTAATAATGTATCTATTAATTATTTGTTTGTTCTACGTACCAATATATGTTTTAATTAATATAGAGGATATATATACCCAATTAATTATAATGTTAATGTATTTTGAAAAATGGTACAAATGCTTCAACCTTATTTTACAATTTATTTTACAACTCTATTTAAAATAGAGCATATTTTTATAAAATAATAGTACTCTTCTAATTATATAATAACTGATATTATAAAATTACCGGCCCGTATTTAAAATAGAATTGTTAAAAAAAAAAAGTCTCTTGGATTATCAGTCATGTATGATTTTAAATTAAGATAATATCCTTTGTGCATGCCTTGCGAAGAAAAATTGTCTCTTGTCGCTCTCTCTCTCTCTAGAAAAAACAATCTTCTTTCTCTCTAAACTTTTCCAGACTCAATTCTAACGAAAGGGGGTGAGACACTGAGAGCTTCCCCCCCCTCGCTCCTTTTTTTTTTTTCAGGCCAAATAAGGTAGGATCGCCGTTCGGGTCTTTCCAGCCGTTGCCCTTCAACACCCGCCCTACTGGGACGATGCCCAGTTGCCGATCTTTAATACCACCGAATCCGGCGTCCATCAGAGTGGAGCGTAGCCCGCACACGCTGGAGGAAGTTCCGGATCTCATCTGCGCGTGGCCATCACTCGCCACCGAGAAGACTTTTGCCGACGACACGCTCGGCTTCTCCGGAATCCGTGATTTTGAGATTTTCAATATTGACTGTCGACTTTTCTTCCAGAGTGACCAGTGTATTGCACACGCCACTACCGACGCTATGTGCACTGTTCATCCGTTTAGTTTTTTTAGTATTTATGTTTTCCTATTTTTTGTTGTTCTGTTTCTTCTTTTTTACCCAAGTGAGGTGTTCAACCTTTGGATCGGATGCAATATGGGACAAAAGTTGTTTGAGAGAGGCGGATGATACTACGGCCGATGGTCGTACGGCCAATGTTCGTGCGTAGGTGCCGCCTACACAGTGGAGGCTGTGTGTCCGAGCATGAGCTGCATGCTCGTGCCGTCGGGGCTCGAGTTGCCAATACTTGTGATAGGCGTGACATCCGAGTTCACGCCGGTACTTGTGGATCTGTAGTTAGTTATGTGTTTTTATTTATAGTTTTTTTGTTATTTTAGTTAGTAATAATATAGAAATAAGCTGTTGGATTTAGTTTCCATAGCAGTGAAGTTCTATTTTATAGAACGGTACTTGCACACTCACGACTGCAAGTATCATTTCTCTAAATTAATTTGGTGAGATCAATTACGTACTCATCGACCTTAATATATAATATTCGCACATGAACCTCCACAGTTCTAGTTATAGATCATGCAAGCAAGTTATACGCACTAAAATTAAGGAAAATTAAACTGTACGTATAACTATGAGCAACATCAAATATTAATTCCTATCATTATAAATGATCAGGCATTAATCGGCTATTAAAAAGTATATATGATCATATTAATAATCCATAGAATAATGTTTTATTTGTAATTGGCCGCGAAAATAAATCAAGCTTGCATGCGCGGCCTTATTAATTATCCACATATATATATTTATATATATATATAGCTTTATTAATGTCTCATCATCATGTGTCTATGAATTAATGGAAGGAATATTGGAACATGCAGCTTCAATTGATCCAACTTGTCAAGGACAGAAAGTAATGAGATAATTAGCTCCGCCGGTGCACGTAAATGTGCTAGTCTTGTCATCGTAGGCGTAGCTATAAGCCTGGGGACACTGATCCTTGAAAATCTGAGAATATTTCGTCGGTGGACATCTCTCTGGGACACCATAGTCTCCGGAGCAACAGTACTGCGGCTGATTGAAAACCTCACACGCGCTCTTGCAGGCGATAACCTCCCCGTTAGATCCTTTAACTGCCAGTTCCGGCGGGCAAACCTGGTTCACATCTTTGGGGCAGCTCGTGCTTTGGCACCCAACCGAACCTCCTTGCGGTGTTATTGATACGGGCAAATTGAACCCATCGACGAGGCTAACATCGTAGAAATCTTGTCCGCCATTGTCTGCTAGAGTAAACTCTACGAGCGAGGCTGGCGGGATTCCACCCGCACCGTTGCATGTGATCTGGCCAGAGCCACAGTCGGCTGTGCCACAAGTGAACTTGCCGTTGGTATTGGAGCAGTGGGATCGAGCCCACATGCGGCCTGACCACTTGGGTTGAACATCAAGGGTTAACGAAGCTCCGGAGTCTAGCTGGAACCCGGTTGATGATAACTGAGGCCCGCCACCAGCCAATGTTCCTGGCCATATCGTGTAGGGGCAGTTGTTTTTTATTGTGAATGCAACCGAGTGAGCCCCTGCTAATTAAGTTTATCAGTATCATATATATATATTTACGACGTTAATTAAGTACTATATATAACACGTACAATGAAAAATCATAATTAATTAGTACTGGAGGAAAAAATCACCTAGCAAATTAAGGAAGAAATTAAAGAAAGATCACGAAGGCCATTTCAGAAAAGTGAACGTACGTGCATAAATGCTGGTCCATTAATATAATGCTTCAGAACCAGAGAAATGATCGAAAACCAAAAAGGAGATTGAGAAAGCAGAGGGAATAATATCAGAGGTTCTTACTCGAGAAGAAGAGGAAAGCAAAGGTAAGACCGAGGAGTACTGCTTTGTTTTCCATTGCTCGGATGCTGATTTTTGTGTGTGATGATCAGGTTTAGATGAGGGAAACTATTATATACATATATATAGGCGTGATGGCCGCATGCAGGCAGGAACGTACATACTATATATACTAGCTTGTTTATTATATATAGTTAAGTTTTCAATATTCCGATTCATGACAGGTGGGTATATTAATGTACAATCTAGGGTATTAATGTAGAATTTAATTCAAGATCATTGGCTGATTGACTGATTGAGGGTATGTATATAACTATGGGATACGCACACGATATGCCTATTAATTAAAGTAATTTTTCTATCTTTTTCTTGGCCTTCTGAACAGAGATTAATCTGTACAAGCTGTGAGATTCGTAATTTTCTTGATTTTAACTCTTTATTATTTATTTAAATGTGTTATTTTATTTATATTATTTTAATTTATTTTAGTGATTTTTCGGTTTGAGCTTTTGATTTATAGTGTTTCTATTTTTGTTGGGTTGTGTGTTTTACATGGCCCAGCCGTGTGGCTTAAAGGGGCCCAGCCCGTGTGAAGTGAGGCCCCAACCCATGTGATTTTGTAGCCCAACCCTTCTCTAGTTGGAACGGCGCCATTTTGAAGAAGAGAAATAATACTTGCAATCGTAAATGTGCAAACGTCATGCAGTCGCTTTGAAAAAAGTGAATAAATATGGGACCCACATAAAAAGAAATAATTAATTTTTTAATAGTAAACCCCACTCTTTTTCAAAGCGACTGCACGACGTTTGCGCATTCTACGACTGTACGTAGCATTACTCTTTGAAGAAACCCTTAGGGTTTCATCGTGTTCTTCATGTGTTGTCCCTCTCTTTTCTTCTTCTTTCTTCTTCTTCTTCCTTCGGGTTCCTTCTTCTTCCAGCTGCTCCCGACGTCGTTATCCTCCTCCAATCAGACCATAGCCACGCAATGCAACCCGCAAGCCACCACCTCATTCTTTCTATCTCTTTCTTTCCACCTCCATCTTCCATGAGCTACTCGGTGTCATTCTGCTTTGGACTCCGAGAGGTTGCTGTCAAGCCATCGCTCCACCCGACCACCACCACCTTCCACCTCGAGCTTCCATGTCTATCCCCGTGTCGATCGGCAGTGCCTTCCGCATCATGCACCATCACATGTCTCCTCCATTTGCATGTGAACCGTGTTAGTCAGCTTCATTCAGACCGCCATACTTGGCCTATAAATAGGCTGAGTTTCTCCAGTTAAATGGATCTTAAGATTGTTGTTTTCTCTCTCCCAAACTCGAAATCTTAATTCCCAAATTTTGTAGTTGTTGTCCCGAAAGTTTTAAGCCTTTTTGTTGTGTGCACCACCGCACACAATGTCTTTCCCTTGGTTGTTTGACCATTCTCGAGAGCCACCCGTTTATTTCAACTTGTAATTTAGCATAACTCGTGAGTTAAGAGCTCTTTTTGGCACTGCTCCACCGTGCACCTCCACCTTTGGCAACACTTTCATTTGCACGATCTTCTAGAATTTTTTCCTTTTGAATGTAAGTAATTTTTCAACGCGACCCGTGAGATTTAAATTGACGTTATTATAATTAGCATTTATTTGTAGACTGATGGTTTGAGATGGGCATTGGGCCGTTGAAGTATTAGGATTAAATTGTAAGTTGTTGTTGGAATTGAGCCTTAGGCCGGATTGGAGGATGAGATTACGTGTATAGTTGATTGTGAAACTGTATATTTGTAATTGTTGAGATTTAATGTAAATGAGCAATTTATTATGTCATCCAATATTTGTTGTCATGCATATTTATTGTATATATATATTTAATTGTGCTATGATGTTGCCTGTTTGGAAATTGAGACTGATGGCATTAATTATGTGAGTGCGTGTGTATCACGACCCCAAGCCGAGATCGGACATTATCTCAATGAAGCTCATCTGGTCACTCGAGAGCGTAACAGACTGACGTGACGTCCCTTGAGTTGTCGCAGGGCGACGACGGGAACGGACGAGACAGTAACGCTCTCGTACCGATTATGTGGCCTTTTGCTGGCAGGGTTAGAGGATGCTTGGCCATGTATGCGTCGAGCGCGGAACTGGGCATCGCTCGTTACGAAGTTTCATGCACGAACGTTACCCGTGGTGTGACGATGAGAGTCAGGGTGTGCAGATCAATGTTTTGAATACCGTATCAAACGTCGTACCGGTCAAGGCACTGGAACGAAATATTTCGATACCGGTAGCGTTTCGGGATACCGTTTTGAGGAAAAAAAAACACACACACACACACAGGCCTAAATATCGGTCGGTTCGGCCCAAATATAGGCCGGTACAAGCCAGTACAGGCCGAAATTTAGTCCGGTATGGCCGGTACGGAACAGATATAGTACCTGTACAGGCTGGACGGTCGAAACGAAAAATTTCGACTGTATCGGCCGGTACAGTACGAAATTTAAAACATTGGTGCAGATGGTCCATAGAGGAGACCGTGGTGCATGCATAATAAAATAATGGTTATGATTGGGCCAAATGAGATTTTTGGCATGAGTGATTAAAAGTGTATTTTTTGAAAAAAAAAATGTGGTTTTGTTTCTTTCATATTTGACCGTATGTGGAAGTGTGGTTGTATTTATGTGTTTTTAAATCTCTTGGATGTTTTGTTTTAGTTAATTATTTCCTGAGATGTCATAATCTCATTGTGGTGTATTACCCTACGGTTTCGTCTTATGGTACTGTAGATTCTGACGCAGAGCCCAAGTATGAACCTGAGGGACCAGTTCTGCCACATGCATGACTTGCTGATATGTTGTTTAGTGATATGAGATTTGTTTTCCTTATATTATTTGTTTTCTTTAAATTATCTGTTGGATGACTGTATATATCTTGTAAAGATATTTTACTGATTTTGAACTTTCTAGTACTTAATAAAGAATGACCTTTTTATTTATTCGCTGCGAGTATTATATTGTACACTTATTGCATATTGAACACACTCTGAGCACTGGTTGGGGTGCGTGATCCGTGTGATCATCATCCTGGTGTCACGAACTCCACTAAAATAACACATGAGGTCAAGGGTGCCACAAAGGCACATTGTACAAATAATTTCTATCAATAAGAATCAAAACATTTTCATCCTTTGCAAATTCCATCATAGTATCAAGAGCCACTAAGTGACTCATGTCCTTTTTCTTCTTCCTCCCTCCCTTCCTATTTTCTTCTTCCTTTCTTCTCCTCCCATGGCCAACCCTGTTTCGGACAAAGATGGTTCTTCTCTCATTCTCATCCAACTTCCAAAAAACTTCTCCCACATAGTCTCTATCAAGCTTACCTCCGACAACTATCTTCTTTGGCGAGCCCAAATTGTCTCATACCTTCACAGTCAATACCTTTACCATTTCATCGATGGCTCCTTTCCGCCTCCACTCCTATAATCTCTCCATCTCCATCTTCCACTCCAGGTCTTCCCTTTACTCCCAAACCCAATCCCTCATATCTTTAATGGCACCGTACTGATCAACTTTTACTTAGTGTTATTATTTCCTCCCTTACTGAATCCATCCTTGCTCAAGCTGTCTCTTCTCGCACATCCCGTGAACTATGACTTTCTCTATAAACCATGTTCACTTCTCAATCCGAAGCGAAGATATTTCAAATTCGTCACCAGCTCACAAATCTCAAAAAAGGCTCACTCTCTGTAATAGATTACTATTGAAAGGTTCGTCTCCTCTCTGACACCATGACTGTTGCCGGCAAACCACTTCGTGACTTTCAAGTGGTTTGTACATCCTAAATGGCCTTACCTCTGATTTTGATTCCTTTGTTATTTATGTGTCTACCCGAGCTACACCCATTAGTTCTGCTAAACTATTCAATCTTCTTCTTACCTTTGAGAGCCGAGCATCACTCAACACAACCCAGCAAGACCTACTCCCAACCCCCACTGCCAACGTCACCACTCAATCTTACTCTAGGGGTGGCAGATCAAACTTTCGAGGAGGTCGTAACCCTTCTCGTGGCAGCATAAATCGTGGCGGTAGAACCTCTCCTAACTTCTCTTATAATTTCTCTCCATCCCTTTCAAACTTCAACCGACCAACTTATCAAGTCTGTAATAAGACTGGTCACGTTGCTCTCCAATGTTACTACCGCTTCGACCAAGCCTATCAGTACAACCCCTCCAAACCCCCTTCCGCTAACTTCACCTATTCTTGGCCTTATTCTAATACTCAGTGGTATACTGATTCTGCTACTACCAACCACATAATCTCGTAGCTCCAAAATCTTAATCTCTCAACCTAACCTTACCATGGACTCGAGCAGATAACAGTTGGGGATGGTAACACTCTTCCGATAACTAATATTGGTGATTCTCGAATTTCTTTTTCTTCCTCTAACTTTCTTGTTCACAATTTGTTGCGTGTTCCTCACATTACAAAGAACTTAGTTTATGTCTATCAATTTTGTTGTGACAATGGTATTTATTTTGAATTTCATAATTTCCATTTTTGTGTGAAAGACAAGCAAACAGTGACTCTTCTCATCCAGGGACCAACGCATAAGAGCCTTTAACTTTTTCCACCTCCAGACACTATCACTCTCTCCCCTGCGGCTCATGTTGGTGAAAGAACTTCCATAGCCCAATGGCATCACAGACTTGGTCATCCATCTCTTCGACTTGTCTCCCATATTATTCGCACTAAATGTCTACCTTTTGTTCCTATTGAATCCTCTTTTTATTGCTCTATTTGTCCCTTGGCCAAATGTAGACATCTCCACTTTAATATTAATACAACTCGTTCTTCTACTCCATTGCATTTATCTTTTGTTGATGTTTGGGGTCCCTCGCCCTATATTTCTCATGATGGCTTTCGGTATTACATCTTTTTCGTTGATGATTATAGTCGACATACTTGGTTTTTCCTGATTGCCTCTAAGAGTGATGCCACATCCACCTTCTTGGTTTTTCAAAAAAATGTTGAACGATTATTTGATGTCAAAATTAACATTATGCAAAGCGATTAAGGTGGTGAATTTCGGCTACTTACCAATATTCTCAAAAATCAAGGAATAACATATTGGCTCTCATGTCCTCGTACACACTAACAAAATGGTGTTGTGGAGAGAAAGCATCGCCATATTGTCGAGACAGGCCTAGGCCTTGACCTTTTAGCAACAACCTCCCTTCCTTATCAATTTTGGTCTGATGTTTTTCACACGGCAACTAATCTTGTCAATTTTCTCCCGTCTCCATCAATTCACAACAAATCACCTCACAATCTTCATTTAAAAACTGAACCTAATTATAAATTTATCAAAATTTTTAGGTTTGAATGTTGGCCTAATCTTAGGCCTACAACAATTATAAAATTCATTTGATCTCTTTCCTGTCTTTTTCTTGGATACAACCCAATACACAAAGGTTATAAGTGTCTTCATCTTCCTACCAATCCTATGTATCTGCTTCGACAAAAAAATATTTTCCCTACTCATCCTTCATTTCGGGCCTTACCAAAACAACATCAGCTCTGGACTCAATCCTCCTCACCAAACCCACGCATATCTCCCAATCTTTGTATCCACTTCAGTAAATTTCTTTTTCTTTTTCTTTTTTACTGTTAATGCTACTAGAGAGGTCAACACATATAAAATGGTCGTGGCGCGTTCAAAGTTCAACGCTCTCCTTCCTCAGTGCTACTGGTACAGCTACCGTCTTTTGAGAGAGAGAGAGAGATGGATTTCACAGAGCTGAGAGAAGCAATAGAGGAAGTGGAAGCAGTGGATGCCCATGCCCACAACGTCGTCGCTCTCGATTCCACCTTTCCTTTCATCCATTGCTTCTCCGAAGCCGACGGCGACGCCTTGTCCTACTCTCCCCACTCCCTCTCCTTCAAGGTATTCTTCTCTACTCTACTCCGACACTGTTTACAAAGTGAGAACTGGGTCGCGGTCACTCGGTGACTGTTTATTAAACGAACCCTCAATCTCGATTCAAAGTGATATGTGCCCTGTTTCTAACTTATGTTTCACTATTTTAAATCAACCCCATATTTCATTTTTGTTTATGGTTCTTTTTGGACTCTTCGATAGTCTCTGTTCAAGGATTTTTTTTTTAAGCTAAAATTCGAATGGAAAGAAAGAAAGGTAAAAGTAAACAGGTAAATGACGTCAGTAGAGGACAGCATGACAATAGCTTCTGTCTGGAAAGTGTATTTGAGAGAATCCTAAACATTAGCTCCAACACCTCACATCTATAAGTTCTTATAGAATGAGTGTTTTTCATAAAGTAGTGTGAGGTGACGAAAAATAACTGATGAAAAGAATTTTTCAAGTATACTTAATAGATTTCCAATACAATAACCTTTTGTGATGATTTTGTTTTCGCAATCAATTATTATTAGCGGCAGCCTTGGGAAAAAAAAGAGTTGCTATGTGCATTAGTCAAGTCTCTAAGCTTACGAAGAATTTGGGTTTATGAAGTTATGAACTGCCCATCACTCGTGCGTGTTAGGGTACTTCCCTATTTCCGTAGTCATGAAAACAAGATTGCAAGATGTTGTGTATATGGGAAATATATGGGTCATGTCTGTACCGTATAAATTTGTCGAAATTGAAGTTGCTATTCAAATTCAATATCAATAATGAATGCACTGTACGGTGACCTGGGTGTCTCTGGGACCAACCGGCGTCATTGTTTTTAGAGCACTTCTACACATCTGCCCACACTCTCCACACACCATGCACTCAAATTTTTTTTTTAACTCATTACACTAGGTGTGTTAAGTGTGTGATAAATAGTAGAGTGTGAAGAAGATTTTTTCTTGTTTTTAGGGCCTTAGGAAATGTTTGGAATAAGACGAGAACTTTGTGAATAATATTAAAATAATTTGTAAATAGTAGTGAGATATTTTAAATTAAATATTTTTTGAGTTTTGAGAAAAGAGAGGAAAAATTGAATAAAAAATATTATAAAGTTAAAATATTATTAGAATATAATTTTTTAATATAATTTTTGTTTTGGAATTTGAAAAAGGTAAATTGTTTTTTGTTTGAAAATTTGAAAAAGTTGTAATGATTAATTTGAAAGTGTTTGATTTCACATGATCTACCCTGGGCCTCGTTCTTGGGTGCAAAAGCACTTTTAATGCCTGTGCTTCAAAGCAGAGTATGCTGCATTATCTTTCATCGACTTAAATGTAGTAATAGATGCTGCTATGACTTGAGGCTGCATGGCAGTTGAGGACTTGGAAAAAATAATTCAAGGGCTTCCTTTCTGACTGCATTGCTTTGTGTGTGGCAGAGAAATTTAAGGCATGTTGCTGACTTATATGGATGTGAATTGTCCTTGCATGGGGTGGAAGAATTTCGTAGACTCTCTGGATTACAGACCATTAGCTCCACATGCTTCAAAGCTGCAAAAATCTCATCCATACTCATAGATGATGGAATTGAGTTTAACAAAAAGCATGATATAGAGTGGCATAAAAGTTTCGCTCAAGTTGTCGGTAGAATACTGAGAATCGAACGTCTGGCTGAGAAGATTCTTGATGAAGTAATATACATTTATAATTTTCACTTTTCTTACTTGCATTTTATGGTACAAGAAAAATTTTGAGCATTTCAACTGATAAAAAAAAAAAATAATAATTTTGAGCATTTCATACCATTTGTAATGCATGCATATGATGTTCTTTTTATCATCCTCTTTGTTTTAGTCAAATGATTAAACAATGCTAAAGATATTATTTGTTCTAAGGATTTATCTTATTCTTCAGCTGGTCATACTTTTCATCTTGATGTCCAACTCCATCCCCCCAAAAAAAGGGGAGAATATGCTTGTACTATGAAAACAATTTATTTGCTCATCGGGAGGCCAAAATATTATGCAGTTTTCATTTTTATCGATAACTTTAATGTCAACTATGCTTTTGAATCTTTGATGCATCTGTAGTTATCAACTCTCTGTTGCATGTGTATGTTTGTTCCGTAAGTATCATTACTGGAACTAGAGAATTGGCTATTGCTTATTTCTGCAACTTCTTTCGAAAGCTTAATGTCAATCTAAACAGAAGCAGTTATAATTTTTACCTTTCAAAATATGCTCTATGAGTAGATTTCTACTTTTTTCATTTCACTCGTTGTGTCTCATTACTTTTCTTGTACCTTTCTTTCGGAGTACTTCTTTCTGTTTCTTGTACATTTTTTATTACGCTTCCATGCCTATGTCAATGAGATATCGATGACCTGCATAGTTTTTATTTTGTCTAGATGTAAGTGACGCAGTAGCTTTTTTTCTCCAGGGTGAGTTTTTGAGAACTTGAACATATATCTGTACTCAATTCATCAGCTGTTGCTCTCTCGTTGTCATTATTATTTTGGTATTATTGACTTAGCATCCCTTGTAAAAAAAAAAACAAAAACAAAAACAAAAGCATCCCTTACTCTCTGCTCTCGTGAACTCTTTGTTCTTTTAAGCAAGAGGTCCATGTAATTTTAACGTTGTAATTTATATTTTTCATTTGTATATTACTTTTTTTTTGTTTTGTGTTCCCTAGGAGTTGCCAGATGGATCAACTTGGACATTGGATCTTTTCACCGAAACTTATCTGGGAAAGTTGAAGTCATATCCTTTCAGCTTGCTACGAATGTTCTGCTATTATGTTGTCCTTACAAATACTAAAAAGAGAAGCATGTTTCAGTTTATTTCCTTATCATCTCTATCACAGTTGCTAACCAGATATATGGCTTAAAAAGCATAGTTGCATACCGCAGTGGCTTAGAGATAAATACAAATGTCACAAAAATAGATGCTGAAGAAGGTCTTTCTGAAATTTTAACAGGTGAGTATAGGTTGTAGAATGAGTTTTCGCAGTGTACACTGCAAGGTATACTAACCGATTTATCTTTCCAGCTGGAAAGCCTACCCGCATTACGAATAAGAACTTTATTGATTATGCCTTTACACATGCTTTGGAGGTTGCTCTATGCTTTGACTTGCCGATGCAGATACACACAGGGTAACAAAAAGTCTTCAAAATGATAAATTGCTTAACATTATGCTCTTAATGATAGCTGAGAAGAGAGGAGCAAGAAATGAAAACTTGGAATCTGGGTGGATCTTTGAAAGGGGTTTCTTGGGAATCCTACTTACAGCTGGGGATGAGTTGCTTGCTTTCAAATTTCTAGAGATAGGGAAGGGCTTTCTCGAGTCAAATAAAAAACATACCTGAAACACACTGGACTTAATTTTATCTTAATGTTTGGGTTTCCATGACATAAATAAATGCCAGGGAGGTGGACCAAGTCTGGTCCACTTCTGGAAAACCAAGCAGCTTCTAAGATTCTATGTTGTTGTTGCTTGTCCTTTTCTCAGCTATCAGAAAAAAGTACTAGAGCAGTCTGTATATTCTTACAGTGTTATTTTTCCTACTAATAATTTTTTTTCATTTTTTCCCACAACTAGTTTTGGAGACAAGGATTTGGATTTGCGGCTGTCAAATCCCCTCCATCTCCGGACCCTTCTTGAGGACAAGAGATTTTCTAAGTGCCGTTTAGTACTTTTGCATGCATCCTACCCATTTTCAAAGGAAGCATCATATCTGGCCTCTGTTTATCCCCAGGTCAAATTTTGTATCAGTGAATCAAACTTTTGGACATGTACTTTTGATGATAAACTTGGAAGTTCTCTTACAATTAATGCAATTCCATCACTTTCAGGTGTTCCTTGACTTTGGGTTGGCAGTTCCCAAGCTCAGTGTCCACGGAATGATATCTTCCATCAAAGAGCTTTTGGAGCTAGCTCCACTAAAGAAGGTGATACCATAAGAAAGACTAAATAAGACTTACTCAGAAGTTTAGTATAGAAAAGACAAAGGATATGTTGACATTTTCTTGCTAAATTAGTCTCCACATCTACTTTGTGAGAAGAGCTTCTTTATACTTCCTAACATTCCACTATTCCCTCCCCTCCCTCCTTCTCCCCTTCCTTTCTAATCAATAGACTCGCTCACCTACTACTTGGCTGTGAAATGCATGCATGTTTACAGAAGAAGCATCCTAATGCATAGGAAGACAACAATGGTTTTCCTTATGTATATACACCTTTTTGTTTTTGGTTTAATAACAGTTGGTGCTAATCATAAATGAGTTTGCAGGTGATGTTCAGCTCTGATGGCTATGCGTTTCCTGAAACTTTTTACTTAGGTTTGTTAAAGTGAATATGTTTGATACCAATTTATCCATGATCAAAATGAAAGTTTTTAACATCAAATCATATCAGATGCCAACAGTGCTTACTTCAAACAACCAATTTTCATTTTTACAGGTGCAAAGAAAGCACGTGAAGTTGTCTTTTCTGTTCTACGTGATGCATGCATTGATGGTGATCTCTCAATTCCCGAAGCTGTTGAAGCTGCTAAGGACGTCTTAGCACAAAATGCAATTCAGTTTTACAAGATCAATTTATCTTATGGTTTAACGAATAAATTAACTCCTTACTCTGTGAAGATGAAGACAAATGCATCAGATAATGATGACTCACTTGTTCGCATTATATGGGTTGATGGTTCAGGGCAGCAAAGATGTCGTGTGAGTACTTTTTTTTCCTTTGATGTGATTTGGGCATGTGATTGTCAATTTCTGAGACAAGCATAGGAATATATTTAGAAGTTGATACAGAAGCACAAAATAGGTCTGTCAACTAGGAAAGAATGACTTGGGTCTTTTGTCCATTATAGACAGAAAAGATGGAATCTCAAAACTCGTTATGTTCAAGGGTGACATTATTCATGTTTTGTTGATGAGTACTGTCTTCCACAATATGAAGCAGGGTGGCTTCCTTTATATTGTTTGGGACAGAGAAAAAGATAAATTAAACCTGTTTTCCTAATAATGCTAGCGGCATGCATCATGCTATGTATTTGTTTTTTTTTTTTATGGAAGTAACTAGCAACACAATTGTGGCTTGTAAACCTCATGTCATGACATTAATTAGCAGCATGATGTGTCATACTATGTATTTATTTTTATAATGCATTTGTTTTCTCTCCTGTGCTTTCTTCTTTTGCCTTGTTGTAATTGCATAATTCGATTATGGTAATCAGATCAGGGAAAACTAGGAAAATGCATTCACTTTTCATAGACAATGATCTAGGATTAGCCTATTAGCCTGCCAAAATTAAGCTGTAAGGGTTTTTTGCATAGACATTGCAATGTATTTTGTTTCAGATTGTTTTTTGTGCAAGAAGTTCAGATGTATAACACAATGTCCCCAGCATGATACTGTCTGTTGGCTTAGATCCGCAGTCATATTGTCGATATTTAAGAAAAATCATCGAAGTATAGTACAAACTTCCATCTGTTTTTGGGGCTTGTATATAACTCTTTTGGATTTAGATAATGCTGATAAAGTTTATCTAGTTTGATTTTTCTTCTTCTTCTTTTTTACCAATTTGTTGTCATTGTTTCAGGTTGTTCCAGGGAAGCGCTTCAACAATATTGTTAGAAAGAATGGTGTCGGTTTGACATTTGCATCGATGGGAATGACTTCTTTTGCTGATGGTCCGGCAGATGAGACCAATCTAACTGGAGTCGGTGAGATCAGACTAATTCCTGATTTGTCAACCAAGTGCAGGATACCATGGTACTAAATATCTTTGAGAAGCTGCTGGTCCATTTTGCATAATGTATTCCTCTGTGTCCATTTTGAAATTCATGGGTAGCAGCATGTAAATTAGATTTCCCATATCCCTCATCTCCATCAAATATTGAGGGGTGAAAATGAAGATTGCAAATCCCCTACATTTTTCTCCCCAAAATAATTAGGATGTTTAATAATCTGGACTTCATTTTGACCTTTGATGAAGTGTGCAAAACCCAATAGTGTGGACGAATTTTATCCTTAATAATTTAAAAACTTGATTTTTAAACTTCTCATTAAAGGTTCTGGAAACATCACTCTCTCTCTGTTGACTTCTATCTAACATCTGGTTCAATATTTATTTTATTTTATTTTCTTTTCCCTATTTCAACCATGGTATCACTAATTAGGTTCATGTTAATGGCCTTCTTTGTTTCGCTTTATTTATTTAATTTTTTGCTGGTATTTATACCCAGTAATTGGGCTATGCAAAAATAGACCTACTACCGTGCACTCAATTTATTTGGTGCTTCTGCTAAGAGAGCATCTGAGGAATGTAGAATTATTTATCAGTAAACTAGTTTTATTTGCAGCATATCTGACTCAGCAAATCACTCTCTTCTTCAACAGGAAAGAACACGAGGAAATGGTTTTGGCTGATATGCATCTTAAACCTGGTGAAGCATGGGAATATTGCCCAAGAGAGGCCCTGCGAAGGGTTTCAAAATTTCTGAAAGATGAATTTAACTTGGTATGGAGGATAATTAATATGTTAATTGCAATCTGGTTTGATGTTTAATTTTCAAATGTTGTGTCCAGGAAATGAATGCAGGGTTTGAGAATGAGTTTTTTCTCTTGAAGAGTGTACTAAGGTATGTCAACCTAGGATCGCTAGGTCAGTTCGTTATTTGTGTATCTTGTCAGAACTATTATTAGATGTAATTTAAAACTTTTGCAGGGAAGGGAAAGAAGAATGGGTGCCAATAGACTCAACAGCTTACTGCTCTACATCAGCATTTGATGCTGTTTCCCCCTTATTTCATGAAATTATTGCTGCTCTTGATACCCTGAATATTCCAGTGGAACAGGTACAAAACAGAACTCATAACGTTCATTTATGCTTATTTGCTTAATTTTGAAGCAGTTTTCTATTGGAGATGCTTGATTGCACTGATTTGTTAATCTCTGTTTCCATCTTTAGAGGAAAGATATTTTGCATATTACTTCTTGATTTAACCCTGCGATGCCACTACTTTCCAAAGAAACTCAAAATTTCTGCAAAAGTCAGTATGAAGCCTGCCTCAGTAATAGAAGTACAAAGAGGATGTAAATCTTGTAAAACAGTAAGGAAACTACGGATTAACCTTCTTTCTATACCTGCAGAGAGGTCAACATAGAGTAATCTATTCAGCCAATAGCCATTAGGCTTGCATTGGCTAACAACATTCTTTGACTTTGGCTTCCAAACTGGCCCAGTCTGTCAAAATTGCAGCCTTAGTCCCTGAAGATCTTTTGCATGAGGAATGAAACATAACCATATTTGTTTAATGCATCTGTGTTGTCAAGCTGAATAAATGATTTGTGATAATAACTTTGCTCGAGATCACTTTTTTTTGTTTTTTGCTTTCATAAATTGTTTACCTCTAAAATTAAAGGCTACCCATTGTTTTTCTGTTGACATCAGAACTGGAAGAAACCCTATGTTCTTTTATCTGTCTAATTTAATTTGTTCTTTGGCATGGGGAAGTGAACTGTGACAATCTTTTGTTAAAAAGAATCGAAGGCTATTCGTGCCAATACTGTCAAGACTTCCACTCTATATTAGTCTTCATGTAGCAAATAGTTTATAGTTTTTACACGTCCTTGCAACTTGTCGGAACTCAGCCAAGATTAATGACTGATCTATTTTGAATCTGCTTCCCTCATTTCCAAACTTAGCCATTATGGATGAGACCAAAATTGATTGTTCAGCAGAGGCTGGCGTGCCCTCTGTCTGCAGGACTTCTTCCCAGGTTATTGATTTTCTATCTTGGTGATTATGATTGAACATTCATCAGTCACTTTCCACATTTTCGCATTGTTTGATTCATTAATGAAGCCATAGTATCTATTTGTTTGCAAAACCCTGCTTAATTCTTAATAGAGGTGACTGCAATGCCTTGCTGTCTGTTCCTGTATGTTCCATTGTTGAGGGTTCTTGTAATTCAAGTATTAATTGCCTTGCCTTTGTTAACTCTTGTCGTATTTTATAGGTCCATGCAGAGTCTGGGAATGGTCAATTTGAGATGGCTCTAGGGCACACCACTTGTATTTATGCTGCTGACCACTTGGTTTTCACCCGTGAGGTTATTAGGGCTATAGCAAGGAAACATGGACTACTGGCAACTTTCATGCCGAAGTAGGTGCCGAATAATAGTTAATTTCTTTCATACAATAAGAGAGAGAATTTTCAATGGTCCCTGATTTTCAAAACTTAGGGGGAAAGGCTAGCCACTAGTGACTCCACATCCAATTGACAGACTTAATGTGGGAATACAATTTTTTATGCTGTGACGTCTAATGCTCAATACAAGTGAAGAATATTTTAATGCCTTTATGTTTGTAGCATTTTCTTCTTAATGTTTCACAATGTGATAAATTTCACTACGTAACATGGTTGACTCTACTTAATGGCCAGGTATGCTTTACATGACATTGGTTCAGGATCCCATGTGCATATCAGTTTGTATCAGAGTGGAGAGAATGTTTTTATGGCATCAGGTGGAACATCTCGATTTGGAATGTCCACTGTTGGGGAGGAGTTCATGGCAGGTGTTTTACATCATCTTCCTGCAATTTTGGCATTTACAGCGCCTGTTCCAAATAGGTAATTTATTTTTCACATGATATTTTACAATTTGATGTAGTTCTTATTATTGTCTCTGACGTATTTGCAATCTATTATTGGCATATACCTACCAAGCTGAGCACTTTCATCCAGTCCTAAAAGAGAAGCATTTTTTAAGTTAGTTTGTACTCTCTGAATCCGTTGTACTTCCACCACAGCAAATACAGCTTGTCAAATTTCCATGTTACTTGTCAAATTTCGTAATTCTTTTTATTACCTTTATAAGTACAGTGAGTAGTTTACCTCAAAGCATCTTTGAATTGAGAAATTTGGGTCAATTATCCAAATAATGTTCCGATCAAAATATATTCTTATTCGTCTTCTTTATCTTTTCATAGTCTCTCTTTCTCTCTCCCTATGCACTTGCGAATGTGTGCGCTCATGTGGGAGGTGGGTTGTAACACCCCGTTCCCGGAGGTCCGGAGAGTTAGCTCTTAATACTTAATATCAACTTTAATAACACAACTATAGAATCCAGAAAACTCCATAAAATGTTAATCCATTTAATCAACCCAAATATCTATGTTCCTTCATGGGGGCAACAAAGAAATTCTCAATAACATAAATTAAAAACTCTCCAAAAACTCGAAAATATCCTTAACTCATCAAATCAAAATAACCGAAAATAAATCAGTTTACTAACTACGACTCTCAAATAAGCACTTGTACCCTCAGACACTTATTCCACTACGATCATCACACTTTGCTAAAACTTTCTACTCTTGTTCTCTATCTGAACCATCAAAATTATCTGAAAAATATTTGGAGATAAGGGGTGAGTTATCAACAACTCAGTAAGCAGAGGACATATACTAGTGTATAAACATGAGCATTTACAGAGTTCAGAATGCAGAATCAGAATATTGTTTTCAAAATGCAGCGTCAGAGCATGTTATCAAAATATCAGAGCGAAAGTTAAAAAATATTCATAATCAAAATCATTTTGGCATAGCATAAACTGAAACATCACATCTTATCTTATCATATCAGAACAAATACCATGCTTAACCCCCGTGGTAGGGTTGTGCAAACTCCGGTAGCTAACCGAGCAGAAACAGAATGTGAATCTTCCCATTATTCATTCTCGGAGCCCCGAGTGTGCACATAGGAAAGACCACACAGAAAACCACTTTGTTTTCAAAGTGGGTGGACCAGAAACAGAAAAGTTGGTACCAACCCGAATGGAGGCCACAGTTTTACACCTGTGGTAAGGTAAGAACGGAACAGAAACAAAAACAGAATGTTATGCCAGAGGTTTTCAAAAAACACATCAGATCATATCAGAGTACAGAAAATCTTCAGAACAGAACAAAATCATATCACCAAAACACAATTTATGCACAAAATTTCATATTCGCTCTCTTTTTCAAAGTTCAGAAACTGAATGTAAAAAATAAACTCATGTCTACACCAGTCATGACAGAAAATACTTTCTTTTTCATCAGAATTCAATGAGTAATGGCAAACAAATAACTGAGGCTATTTTCACATTTCTTTTCAAAACATATAATGCACATTTTCATAAATCAACCTCAGTTCATTTTTATTTTTATGCAAAGTCTAGCATAGGAACTCCGCTTATCTGAACTTCTTAGCTTTTTCGGAATTTCCCTCAAAATATCGAACAATAATTAATCGTCACCTATAAAATAATCACGTAATTCTCGTAAATTTTCAATTAATCTCATATTTCGGTATTTAATCCTAAGCTTCTAAAATAACCTATTTAATCATTCAATAACTAAAAAAATCCTCATAACCTTAAAATATCCTCATTCTCTAAATTTCTTTGATAATACTCAACATTTAAGGTAAGTACTAGTAAAAATTTTGTTAAATAATAATAAACAAATAACTTTAATCATAATTTAAATGTTAAAAATAAAATTACACATTTACTAAAATAATTTGCTCCCAATAGTACAATTTGAAAATCCTATTTATTTTCTTTAAAAATTTCTTTACTTCCCGCATAAACAATGTAAAAACAGATTTAATATAAACAAAAATTTCAAATTGAAACCATCTAATAATAAGGGCAAAACTGTAATTCCATATTTAAATAATATGCAAAACTAAGTTTATGTAGACTTGCGACGGTGCAGGGTGCGATGGGAGGTGGTGAACTCGGCGACTATGCACTGGATGAGAGAGAGAGATATGTAAAAAAATAAGTGCACACAGTGAGAGAGAAACAAAAAAAGACGGAGAAGCAGTGCAAGCGTTCTGCAAAAGCTCACTGCGAGGGACAAGGCAGAACTGAGGCGGCTTGAGGCTGACGGAAAGGTGACAACCGGCAGATTCTGTGGCTAGCCCGATAATTTTCCCGTCGTATGGTGGTGATCAACCAGATTTGTGGTGATGCTCTGTTTTCGAGAGGAGAAACAGGGGCTCTCTTATTTTTCGGTGATGGCCAGCGGTGGTTCCATGTGGGTTCACGGCGGCTTATGGAGGTGTAGACCAGGTTCGTCGGGAAGGCGGCTGCGATGGCTTCACGCGGCATGCAACGCGGTGCACGTTATGCGGAGTAGGAAGGCAGAGGCTTCCTGTTAGGTTGGCGTGGTATTTTCCGAATGGGTGAGGACAGGCTGCGGTGATGCTGGGACGGCGTGGGTCGTGGCTTGTGGAGGTTGGTTTTGTGCGGCAGCTGGGTGAGCCGCGACTGGGTGGGTCGAGACCGAGCTAGAGGGTGGTGCGCTGTTTGCAAAGAGGAGGAATTGATGGGCTACGGTTTCGCGTGGGAGGGCAGCGGCGTGAACTTTCTTCATATATATATATAGGTGATTGAACATGAAAAGAAAACCCTAGAGGAGGAGACGTGGATGGCAAAAACCCTAGAGAAAAAAAAAACAAGAGACGTGCTAGAACATGCATGCTGTGGACGTAAGGAAAACTCTAGGGGCGGAAAATAAACGGAAAAAAAAAAAACATGCAGGAAAGTTAACGTGTAAAAAACATAAATAAATAAATAAAATGAGCTTGACTTGGTCCTGGTGTTACATGGGTGCACATGCAAGGCCACATATGTGTTGCTGCATGCCTAATGCTCAAGTGCATTTAATTGTTTTACTTTTCCCTTCCTTTTTTTCTTCTTTATATAATTCCTAAAGCCTCATCAAAAGTTCAACATTTTAGGGGCTGTCTTTGCCAGGATTAGAATTTCAAATTTTCTGTTTTGTAAACTTTTTGGGTATGGTGGAACAAATTTGTAATGTAGATATTTATACAATAAAAGTTTGCGTGGGATGTAAAACTTAGTAGGAAAGTAGTATCGTCGGGTGTAATTTTGTTCTTTATATGTTGGTTGTATAGTTAGAATTTTGCTTTATATGGGCTGTTTTCTGCTTTTTTAACTGTTATTTGCCTGCAGTTATGATCGAATAGTACCAAATACATGGAGTGGAGCATATCAGTGCTGGGGAAAAGAAAACAGAGAAGCTCCACTGAGAACTGCATGCCCACCTGGAATTTCAGATGGTCTGGTCAGCAACTTTGAAATTAAATCATTTGATGGGTGTGCAAATCCACACTTGGGATTGGCTGCTATAGTTGCTGCTGGCATTGATGGTCTTCGGAGGCATCTTTCTCTTCCTGAGCCCATTGGTAAGAATGTGGTCTCTTACACATGACAAGTTGAACATTTTTTTTATAGTTACGGAGGTGCATGATGACGTTTGTTTATGAAACAGATACAAACCCTCATAGCCTTGCTGATAAACTTCATAGATTGCCAAAATCACTTTCTGAATCATTAGAAGCTCTTCAGAAAGATAGTGTCTTCAAAGATCTAATTGGTGAAAAGCTTTTGGTTGCCATAAAAGGAATTCGCAAGGTATGTACCAAATAGGCCTTATGAATGGTTAGCTTGTAGAATTCATTGGCTGTCGGTTCCTTACTTTGTCACTACCCAAACTCCTATATAATATATTGGTGGTTAAGGGAATAAAAACCACATTAAAGAATAAAAGTAAGTTTGTTAATATGAAATGGCATAAAGCGTTCCAAAACTTAGACCCAGATATGGACATATTCTGTATAACTTGCCTTAATTTTTCAAAGATGCCTGAGTTATTCATTTAAAAAAAAAAAAAAATCAAAGATGCCTGAGTAGCTTCGTAACTTTTGTCAATGAATCATGAATATTTCAGCGCATCTTTCTTGCCTGCAAAATTGCAAGATTTCTATGTTCCATGCTGTAGAACATAGCAGAGCATGCTCAGGCATCTTGTACTTTGCTTATAAATTAATCGCAAATATGAATTAGGAAATGTCAAATATAGGCTCAGCTGACGCATCAAAGGTATAAAGCACACTTTGAGTCCTTACTCTCCCTGATAGCAAAATTTGTACCTGGCAAATTGCAGGATGAGTTCTAAAATGCTGTTATTGAACCATTCTTAAAAGGTTTTTTTCATCAGTTTTGAATGCAAATTACAATGCGTTTTGAGATTTCTTGTTTGCAGGCGGAGATTGATTACTACTCACAGCATAAGGATGCATACAAGCAACTTCTACACCGATATTAAGCTGATTATTGCTGGTTCTGGTCAGGTTGGTCGATGGTTGGAAACATGTGGACGATCCCTTCTCTCTGAACTTTGTATTCCCTTTGCTGCTTATTATTAGAGAAACAAATCGTATGGAACAAACATTTGTTTTTCTGCTTTTGTTGGTTGGTCCCTCGTCTCATTGTCGGAACAAGATAGATAAATATTTTGGTTCTCTTCTTAAACGTGCAGACCAGTCACATTAATCTCATGTAAATTGGAAAATCAACCAATTTAGTTTGATAGATATTATAGCAAGCATTTTGAAGGAAAATGGATCCTACATTTCCAAGAAAAAAAAATATGGGGCTATTGAAAGAGAGGTTACAAAGATAGAAAAAGTTTTCCTTTTCTATTATTCAATGTGGTTAGGCAGAGTGGGAAAGGACAAGCTGCACCACCACCTTATAACTGCATCATAAAAATAGCAACCTTTCAAAATATAATTAACCAAATTGGGTATAACGGACTGAAGTTAAATCTAGTACCATATATACGGGCCACCTCTATAGTGAAATTGGAAAAAGGAAAAGCTATAAAAGAGAAAGAAGTAGGAAAAGGGCAGGCATCCTTTATTCGTGTCCCCATGGTTTCGCCATTACAAGTCCTCTCGGTTTCATTGTTGCTGCTAATTGCAGTACTGCCTCATGATGCCAATGCATGGAAAAGTGGCGGTCATCACCATGCAGCGCGAGCGACTTTACCCAAGCACCATAGGCCCAAGTTCAAGCCCGGCCCCTGGAAGCAGGCTTTTGCAACCTTCTACGAAGGCGGTTCCGGAACATTTGGTATCACCATTATTAATACCCACCCTTTCTTTTATTTTGTTACGAGACTTATTAGTTATTTCTCATTGCTTGATTTTCCTTTTATGGAAAAAAAAAAAACAAAATATTTTTTTAGATTCTTTGTTTTTGATATATAGATGGGGTATTATAATAAGCAAGAATAAGACAATTCTAGCTAATAATTTCTTCTATATCTTATAAAATAGTTTCTGGCCCATGAGAAATTTTTTGTATTTTTTTAGGATGAACAGGTATTGCCAGGCCTGGAGATTCTAACTAGCAAGCAAGTTAATAAGATTGAAATTGTTTTCTATTTTTCCCTTGGCGGGCCTAAATATGCAAATATTACGCAGATCGATTTATTCAAAATATATGTATATATATATTTATGATCAGTACGTAGTTGTACATGCGCTCGCTTATTAGGTAAATGGGAAACTTTAAGATGCAAGCCGATCGTACGTTAGTGAACATATATAATATACATATATATATGTATGCATGTATAAATAGGGGGAGCTTGTGGGTACGAAGACGTGGTGAGTGAAGGGTATGGGCTGGGCAGTACAGCAGCACTAAGCACAGCTCTGTTCAATAATGGTCAGACATGCGGAGCTTGTTATGAACTAAAATGTTGGAATGACCCTCAATGGTGCAATCTTGGTGCCCCTTCTCTCTTCGTCACTGCCACCAACCACTGCCCTCCTAACTACAATCTAGCAAGTGACAACGGAGGCTGGTGCAACCCTCCTCGTGAGCATTTCGATCTTGCAAAGCCTGCTTTCCTCAAGATTGTGCAGTCGTACACGGCTGGCATCATTCCTGTCCAATACCGCAGGTTGGTTAGTTAATTAATTAAATAATATATTCATAGCTAGCTGCAGCATGCTTCAAAATGATCTTCTTCATCGATCGGTTTCTATTTCACAATTAAATATAATATATATATATATATATGCAGGGTTCCATGCCAGAAGCAAGGAGGCATTCGATTCACCATAACGGGGAATCCATATTTCAACCAAGTATTAGTATGGAATGTGGGGGGTGCTGGAGATGTGACGAGCTTGCAAGTGAAGGGTAACAAGAACCTTAAATGGACATTAATGAAACGGAATTGGGGACAGAAGTGGGATACCGATGCAATGATGGTAGGGGAATCACTCACCTTCAGGGTTAGAGCAAGTGATGGTAGATACTCAACCTCTTGGCACATTGCCCCCAAGACCTGGCAGTTCGGACAGACTTTCGAAGGCAAAAACTTCAAGTAGCTGGCTAGCATGCATATATATATATATATATATATATATACACCTGTATTGATTATATATTAAACCTCCTCTCTTCTCCTAGTCTCCTGATCTCTCTCCATCGCTAGCTAGCTGCATGCTACTACTCTTGTCTAGATGATCTGCAGCTCAAGCTTCTTGCTTGCTTTATAAACTTGATCAGTCTAGTCTTTGACCACATCTTGTATGAGATGTTATTATGTATATCACTTTGAGCAATAAGCCGACCTATTACTATCTTCAACAGCTACTACCACATTCCATTCACTACTGCATGCCATCCCACGGAAATTGAGAGTCTTTCTTTTTATAGCAATTAAAAATTATGAAATTAATTTAGATGATGGCAGATTTTGGCGCAAAAAATAAAAATAAAAATAATAATAAAGTTCAAAACAAGGCAGGCCTTCATTTCGTTCGGTACAGTAGAACGGTTCATTCTCTATCGCAGTCCTTTCCTCGTTTTTCTAAACCTTAACAAGGCATATGGGTTAAAACTAAAAAATCATGGACTCCACTCAACGAAGCTGCTGATGTTTGGACACTGGGCCCTTCTTTTGGTTTGGTGATAAATGAGATACACATCGAATTCGAGAGCACCAAAAAGTGTTCAATTGGAAACTATTTATGATACTAATTATTTATTACCGATCAGAATTTATAAATTGCTCGCTAATACAGAATATCCACAGTAGAAGTGTGTTTTGAAGAAGCCAAGACTCCTTGTAAGTTCTGTCAAGAAACAGTAGGAAAAAAAAAAGTCATTCAAATTCCTCACTAAAATCACACTAGATGTCACAATTACAACTGACAGCAACAAAACTGATAAGCAAACGGCCCTCTTTAAATTACAGAGGCAAAAACCACCCGCCTTGATTTGCATGAAAAAAGTATATCTCAAGTTGTTTGCCTGATTGACCTTTAGGATATATGCTTGGTCCAGTTTTTCTTACCTCACTTGTCGTGTGTAAAATATGGAATTTCTTTTGAATGTAATATGAATAGTAATCCAAGCCTTCAATTAACTTTAATTCCAGCATTGCTTTCACAAAGTCATATGCGCCCGAGCTTGATGTTCCTCTCTTAAAAGTATCAGGAACAGTGTCTCACCCTAAAATTCATGTCCAACCATGCATATCACTTCATTTCTTCTGTTTCTTCTTTTTCAGCTTTTCTTCTTTTGTCTCTAACCTTGCATCTAAACGTTTTGAATGCTGTGCTCGAATTTCTAGTAACTTTGATTTTGCATCTCGAAAGAGTGCATCGGATCCTGAAGCCATTAATTGCTGGAATAACAAATACAAAAATCACCTCTAATCATTTGTTTATTTATTTCTGGCCAAATAGCATATTTTGAATACAATAGGCGAGAGATTATGAATTAATATTCGCACCTTGATATGATCCATAGCAGCAAGGTTGAAACCAAGTGTGTCTTTGCATTCCTGACATAAATTAAACCATCACCTTGTCAAGAAAGCATCCTAACTTTCTCCTGTTTTTCTTCTAATCATGGATAACACAAATTGAAACATATGCAAAAAAAAAATTAAAAAGGCAAGGTCCAAGTTCCTGCATTATGTATGCCGGATTTTCACCTTAAATAAATAAAAAAAAAAAAGTATTATACATACAAGTATAATTATTAACATACATTACTGTCTCATCACATGCCCTTTGACAAAGCAAAAATGAGTATATGATGATTAGACGAAGAGTTGATAAGATAAAATTTGACACAGATCAGCAGGTTACAAAGGTACCAAGGTTGAAGAGTTGCCAAGGGAGAAACTAAATGGTCTCTTTTGTAGGGACGGTTCTAGGGTGGACACTTTCTTGGGTAAAAGATGAAATTGTTGGTTTCCTTAGGAATCTTCTTAGTGGTACCTTTCTCTAAGGTAACCATTTAGATGGATAACCTTTTATGGGCGTGAAAAGGAAAGTTTCCTATTCCACATGTCTTGACCTTGCTAACAAAAATTATTGATGATGAGATTCAAAATACTTTCTTCTCTAAGTGTAAAACTATAGTCTATGATTACCTTGACTCTTGCATAAAGAATGCTCTTAAGAACTGTAAGCACGGGTCTGGCAGCAGGAGTAGTAACCAACTGATTATGATGTGTCTGCAATAGCACTGTAGCGACCCTGCAAATGAGCTCAACCTGCAAACGCAATGCAATTAGTATGACTCCAAAAGCTGTTACAATTTGAACACTTATAATAGAGCCTATGCTCCTCCTAATATTCCGGGTTAGAAGACAAAACAGCGAAACAGAACCTTTTCCATGGGAAAGATTTAAAAGGACATATTACAAAAAGATGATGTGACACAAATGGTTCTAAAATTGAAAATACAGACACCCTAAAATAAACAATGAAAAGATAAACTGCAAAAATAAAAAAGGGATGATAATTATAGACCACTGTTAATTGGTAAATTACAGGCATTTACAACATATGTATCTCTAAGCATGCCAATGTTTTTGCAACCTGATTTGGCAGAAACATCTACCTTATCGGGATTTGAAGTCCAATCCTTCAAGTAAGATATAAGCTTCAAAGCATCAGAGAACGGTAAAGCCTGCACAGGAAAGATACTGTCAGTTAAACTCCATATCTTACTGACTAGATGAAAAAGGGGAGAGCCCTAACCAAACCAAGCGTAACCATGCATTAATACCTAGTAAGACAAGGTATACAACGTATCAGTAAACTGTCCACTTAACAGGGCCGTTCTTTCAACTTCTAAAACAATACTTTGTGGGATTATAATAGAGCAGATAATAAACTACTAATTTTTTAACATAACAATTGTCTTTGAAAAAAATATATGTTAGCTTTTACAAGCTGAAAAATATGTGACACTAAAACAATACATAAGTAGAAGGGATCGTAAGTGTTCCTGAGGCAAGGCCTCAGTGAGCAATCCCTAACACATAGAACAGGACAGAACAAGCACGAATAAGTTGATTCTGCCCAATAAGGAGATCCAGAGTTGGACGGGAAGAATCATGGTTCGACCATACTCTGCAGCATGCTTCATTGTACTAAGATAAAACGACAGTGAAGCACTCAGATGGACAATGATTAGGGAACCCTGGCAAAAGAAATTTAGCTATCAAATATTTAAGGTTACGAGTGCTCATCCAGGGAAATTTCTTTTAAATTTAGTAGATCCCTTTCACACGGAATGGGAGGTGCTTTAGTACAACTGATTTACATGTAATTGCTACTTAGTTCCTGACTGTACAGGATAATATTCCAGCACACTTACCAGCAACGTTTGCTCCAGATCATTAGTGTGAACATTAGAAAGTGCACGGAGAACATAATCAGATGGCGAGTGCCCAAGCATGATGACATTTGGTTGGAATTCAGTAACTTTCCCCCTGTTTCTCTCATCCTGAAAGTTACAAAGCCAACCAAATCAATATTAATATAAGAATGAACCCAAAATCATGTCATAGACATTCCATGGACAAAGTCATAAGTATGACAGATCCCTTCTACACAAAATGGATGGAGGAAAGAAGGGGGAGGGGGGCATGTGGGTTGGTCTAATATCCAGGAAAGGTTCCAAAAATTTGTGAAGAACTTTTATTACAACTCCCCCATATAGTTTGAAATTAAAAGCAATTTTAGCAAAAGCACTGAATTGGGACTTCCGCTTACGGTACTTTTTCCATGTGGGTCCCAAATCACCTTTTTTTTTTTTATAAGTAAAATAATGTGGGTCCCAAATCACCTTTTGCTCACCTAAAACACAAGTAAGCCCCACCGCAAAATTTCCTTTTGACATCCAACCAATGGTAATTAATGGGCATATGGACACATCATACCAACCAGAGTGGAACAATAATGGGAAAAAATAATCACCTCATGTTCAACAATACGCTTCAGTTCTACCTCTGCTAAGTCTAGTGCATCAATAATTAAGTCGGTTGCTGTAAGGGTTTCCTGAGTCTTCTTCCCTGCTAAGGCCACAGCACCCTCCTCAGGGACTTCCTCTTTGGTTGCATACCTGTTTTCAAATGCATTGTCAAGATCCGATTCGAACATCTCCTCCAACCTTTTTTCTTTCTCCTCCTGCAAATTCAAAAGGCACATTTTACTTGGTTAAACATTAATCACAAAGATCCATATATATATATATATATATATCTGAATTAAGGTTTCTATTCTTCCTTTTGATTAAATGGAACAATACTAGCATGGAAGTAACAAACCTCAATGAAAAATGGTTCTTCAGTACGATCCCAACGACGTATGGATCGGTCGTGAGATCCAGTGATAATGAAATCACCACGGTTGCTGACTGCAAGGCACCAAACATCCGCATGATGTCCCTCAAGTGTTAAAAGCAACTCAAATTTATCAGCATCCCAGTATTTTACTAAGCGGTCTTTCCCCACGCTAAACATGTAATGAGTATTGTGCACAAATTGCACTCCCATAACACTGCCACCAAAATAGATTATCAGAATTGTTTAAAAAGATGTGCAAACTCTAAAAGACATATCAGGTGGGAGACTGACATAAGGAACTATCAAATTCCAATAATTTAAGACTATTTATCGAGGGTGTAAACATTCTTATTCAACGCTCAACATCCATCAAATTTAAGTCTATCAATATGCAGTACCTATCAGCATGAGCAAAAATGGACTTATGGCAGTCACCAAAATCCAAGCCCCAGATCTTTAAATTTTTGTCAGCAGAGCCAGTCACAATCAGATCGCCATCAGATGAAATATCCATACATAGCACAGGTAGCTTGTGACCATATAAGGAAAGAAAAAATTTAAGTGAATTCGCAAAGAAAACCTGCAAAAGGCATAGGTAACAGTATCAGAATGACATAACTGACACAAAAGCAAATTGAAATCCAACTTTGGATTGCGTTAAAATTCACCCATGTGGTAACTTATTAAAAAACAAACCACCCATGTGGTGACACTTCCTTGGCATTTGTGCCAAGGAACATGGGACAGCCCAATTTAATTGGAGCCATTTCCCAATTTGTGTTTTATTGTTATTAAACTATGTACTAACTTGTTTGGGATGTTTGTTGGGATTTTCCTCCCCTATTGTTTTACTACCCTTTTATTTAATATAATTGTCATATTACCAATAATTTTTTTTCTTTTTAAAAAAAAGACATTTGCCCTCCCCCATTGTTTGTACTATCCTTATATTTAATATAATTGTCATATTACCCATTAAAAAACACACAAAAGAATACATAGAAGGTCCACCTACAATAACAAGATATTAACTCTAAATAATTTTTTAAAAAAATAAAAGGAGACAAAACAGTTATGCATCCAAGGAAGAAAGAATTGGATGAATATAACAATTCAAATCATCCAAAATTCTTGTGGAATCAAATTTCAAAACTACAATGATCCCTCAATTATCAACTTAGTAGGAATCTTCTACATGGAACACATCAATCTAAAACAATGAGAATGTATAGAGTTGAGCTGATCAGACCTTCACTGTACAATCCAACAGTGCAACAGCAATATATTTAGCATCAGGGCTTACTGCAACCAC
The DNA here is from genome assembly GCA_022457165.1 of Juglans mandshurica. Taxonomy (NCBI): domain Eukaryota; kingdom Viridiplantae; phylum Streptophyta; class Magnoliopsida; order Fagales; family Juglandaceae; genus Juglans; species Juglans mandshurica. The sequence goes on from CM039626.1 coordinate 33,919,766, forward strand.
AAGAACATCATCGTTCATCTTCATAGTCCTCACATTTGAAACTGTGAGGTGTTTAGTATCCTGCAAAACACAAAGAACTCCTTTTTTATATAGGTAATTGAAAATTTTATTGACAAAAAAAATAGGCATAGCCCAAGTACACAAAGCGTACAAGCAGAACACAAATCTCTAACTGACATAAAAACATCCACAGGCAGCGATAATCATGGGTCAAAGCCCACGAGAATGTAATTTTGGACCACTTTCGGAAACAATTATGAAAAGGGAAACAAACAGACTTAAAAGATTAGATATTAAAAAAAAAAATGAGTGAGTGAGAGAGAAAGGCTTCTACAGCATCCAAATTAGCATTTCACCAAATGAGTCATCCATTTTAAATTCCACATGCTCATGCAATTTAAGCCTTAAACCAAAAAAGAAATGCCACACATTGACACTTCAAAGTGTGAAACAACAATTACATCTGAATTTTGTCCACCCTAGAGATAATTTATATCCTTAGTTGAAATACCCAACTATTTACAATCATCCAGAGAAGATAACTCAAGTTCACGTATCATCAGTGGAATCCATTAAGCTTAAAAAAAGTTATAAGCTCATAAAAAATTGTTTCAACATGGAAATACAAACAAAGGAATTTCAACTTGGAAACATATCCTAAATCATAGGTACAATACACATCTTAGAAATGTCAAGTATGAAACATATCCTAAATCATAGGTACAATACAATTCTTAGAAATCTTAAGTGTGAAGAACATACTTGACCAGATTGCTGCTTAATCCGGTATTCCCAGAACTTAACATCATGATCAGCACTTCCGGTGACAAAACCATTTTCATTGGGAAGTGCTGCAATTGACCGAACAGAGCCACCATGAGCTTCCACTGCTTCAAGGCAAGTTCCACTCCCCACGTCAATAATTTCTAGAGTTCCTTCTTTAGTTCCAACAAGTGCATACTTGTTCTGAGGAATAATTAAACCACATAGTCCGTACCCAGAGTCAACAGTTCGAAGGCAAGAGCCAGTACTTGGATTCCAAATTTTTACTGCATTGTGACTAGTTGACATCAAAAGAGAGTTGTCTGAACTAAGTGTCACACTTCTGACATCAGAACGATGTCCTTGGAGCTCAAAAGAAAGTGATCTTGTGGCACCACTGTTATCAATGGAATAAAATTCCAATAGGTTGTTGTTCAAAGACAATGCCAAAGTGGCCAGAAAGTTCTTTGGAGTCATTGGACAGAAAGAAATGGAACATATCTTTTTGCTAGCCCGCACAATATGAAGAAGCTTAAAAACATCAGCGGCAGTAACCAATGGGATATTTCCGTCCTCTCCAGTTCCATGATTTGTGTCCCCATTTTCCATAACCTCAGCTGCCCCTTTTGCAGCTTCTTTTTCTTTCTTCCGATGAAGCCTCCGTTTTGCTTTACGCTTTGCTTTGGCCTCATCCAGTATGCTGAATATCTCGACTGTCTTTCCTGCAACTTGACAGGCAAGAAAATTCCCTGATTTGTTGAATTTCACAGTTGAGACTCTATCTTTGCTTTGTCGCTGAATTTCACCAAACAGCTTCAAAACCTCCCATTTGTTTTGAGTGGATGAATCTCCATTTATCCAAGATACAGGTTGTCCATCTACCAAGTCATGCTTGAGAGCGTAACATCGGAGTTCTACATCTGCAGACCCACTGACCAGAAATCTTTCCTCTGGATCAATGTCTATGGACCATATTTCACTGTGATGGCCACTAACTATTTGCATACAGTGTTGAGTTTCAAGATCCCATACTCTCAAGAACTTGTCTTTGGAGGAACTAACAAGTTTCTTACCAGAATCTAAGAAAACGAGGTCAGTGACCTACAATAATGAAGCAAATAAACAATAATCATAATTTAAGGAGTAAGATATATAAAGTAAGAAAACTAGAATGGATGAGCCAAGCTAAGCCCAGTAACAGTTTGAATGTATGGGTTCAATAGAAAAGCTGTAATGACAAACCTGATCACGATGCCCGCGAAGGCGATACAGGCCAGTCTCGCCAACCACATCCCATAGTATTATATCATTATCCCTGCTTCCAGAAGCAAGCAAGGATCCAAGCTTATTGTATAGAAGTACAGTCACAGCCCCTTTATGTCCATTTAATGTGGTCTCACAGGTTCCTTTCTCGCTATCCCAAATTCTTATGCTGCCATCTGCATAGCCACTGGCGATCTGCAATTAAAACTCTCTCTCATGTATCAACAACACACGTAAAATCGTAAATTGAGAATTAGGGAATGGTGGGGGACACCGTCTTCTGGGAATAGAGAACAATAAAAACATAGGATTTAGCTGTTTCAATACCCCATATTCTCGTGTTGGCTACTACCTTTCCGCAACACATGAATTACCAATAAATTGAAACATACATTTAGATGTTAAAACCTAAGTTATTATAAATAAAAATCTGGAAAAAGATATATACATAAAAAATATTTAAAAAAGACGAAGTTTTTCAGCACTTTAAACCCTATAAAACTAAAGCATGGACACCCAAAGGTGAGCTTTTTTCACATTCTATGGGCACCGAATACAGAGCACTAGATTTCCTCTCGGTCGGATTTTCTCTCTCAAGTTTGGTTTTCTTCGCCTCACTTTTGCGTGAACCAAACACAACGCAAGGGAAAAGAAAATAGCAAAAAGGTGTCACCGTTGAGGAAGGGGAAGAGGCAATGGAGGTGACAGCAAGAGAGGGGCCGCGAGAGGCAGGCGAAGGAGCAAGATTTTTGGTACAAAGGCCCTGGCGCACGTGCCAGACGCCAACCTTCTCGAGCGCCGGAGCTAGGAGGAATTTGCCGGAGCTGTCGTAAGTGATGTTGGACTCCACGGAGACAATGACTCCGAAGGCCGCTGCCGGTTCGTACCGAAGGTAGGCCTTCACCATGGCGGAGCTGGCCTGGCAGCTGCTTTGCTTGCTTGATTGCTTTGGGGAGGTTTTTAGGGTTTAAGAGTTGAAGGGGGCTTAGGCCAAGCCACCTAGCGATGAAGGGGCGTAAGCCTCCCCTTTTTATTTTTTTTTTTTCTTTTTTCCTTCGTTTGATTGTTTACTTAGCATTCACATTGTTCCTATAGTTTTCTTTAAAATTAGATTAAAAAATATACTTTTTAAAATTTTTTCTTAAATTATATATATACACGCACGCGCACATTGTAATACTATTTTGCAACTTATTGGCTAACGGCCTAAGCTCTGTTTGGATAGTGAGTAGAGATTAGACGAGTCGATATGATTTGTAAATAGTAATAAGATATTTGAGTTAAGATGAGACGAGTTATAAATAATTTGAGTTGAAATATTTTATGGGATTATGAGAAATGAGAGATAAAAAGTTAAATAAAATTAAAATATTGTTAGAATATAATTTTTTAATATAGTTTTTATTTTGAGATTTGAAAAAGTTAAATTATTTGTTATATTTTGTTTAGAAGTTTTGAAAAGTTATAATAAATAAATAATGATTAGATGAAAATTTTAAATATTTAAAGTTAAAAAATATTTATATTTATAATATTTAAATATTGAGATGAGATGAAATATATTTCTATCCAAATTAAGTCATCCATGAACAAAATGTAAAATACAACCACGAAAACATGGTCCAGCAAATAAACAATTGAGATATCAAACCGGGACTACTCACTTGGGGGCACAAACAAAGATAGGCATAGGCCTGAAATCGAAGCCCATCGGTACTCTCCTCTCAATCCATACTCTATATTATATATAGAAAGGCCGTTGAGACGCATGTCAAGTCCCCCAACGGCTCACTTCTTTTGCCGATCTGATTTGTTTTTGTTTATATTTGTTAATTATTTGCATATGATTAAACTTTATGATTGTAAACTTACATTAATTCACTTTATCTCATCTCATCTCATAATTACAATTTTTTTAAAATTTTATAAAAATATAATAAACAATTTAATTTTTATAAATCTCAAAATAATAATAATATTTTATTTTATTCATCTAAAATTATTCTAAATTCAAATTATACAATTATATAAATAATAAAGCAGTACTGGATGGGCCATCTATATAAATAATAATAATAATTATTATTATTATTATTACTAAACTAATCCAACGTCTTTATCATTTTGGGTAGTTGAAGTTCCACGAGACCATATATATTATTTAATATTTATTGGGTTCGACGGCCTAATCTTACTTTTTACCTTTTTATCTAATCAGTTGTATGAATAAAATATTTAATTGAGTAATGATAGGTTTATTATCCTATTACTATTCATATACTATTCACGATATATAGACGTTCCTCGTTCGTTAAAACTTAATCATTGCTGAACGTTGATCTTTTCACACGAATTAATAAAGAGATAGATCGATGTAGTAAAAGACATTATATAATTATGAACGTTACTACTGTCTGTCAATTTTTATAAGATGAGGCAAGTTAGTGGAAGATTTTTATATACACATACACGGCACGTGATCATGATGCATATATATACACATATGCGTCCTGCATCCACAGTTCAAATGATATCAATCTTGAAGTTGGAATATTTTGGTGGCATGCATGGATTATTGGTCCTCAACTCATCATCATGATATATATAAATATAAATAATATATCTTCCTAATACTTAAAAGCGTATATAAGATGAACAGTCCTTCTTATTTTAGCACCCAGCAGTCCTTCTTCCTCTGATTAGTCACCGACTTCAGTCACAATTTTACTTCTTCGTTGAGTACCAACATCTGATTAACAATATTGTGTGGCGGTTGGAAATATCTAAGCTATCGATAGAAGGGATGGAGTGTATATACATCTCGTGGTTTTCAAGCATTTGCAGACTTTTCAAACTCAGGTGGAAGAAGAAAAAAATTTGCAGTGCTGTTTGAGGATTTTTCTCGCCATTGGTATGCAAAATTATTTTATTTCTACTTCTTCATCTTCTTTCTGTATTTTTCCAGTACTGTTTGTTTTTCTTTTTCTTGCATATTTCTTGCATATTCTTCTCGGCAATTCTTGTTGTTTTTCTTCTTTATTTCCCTTCTTCCCTGTATAATTTCTTCTTCGATTTACAATTATTTTGGCATCTCTATTTTCTGTTTTCTCTGTTCTTCATTTGCTTTGGTTTGAAGAGAGCGAGAGAGAGAGTTGCCGTATGTGTGCGAATCGTAGTGTGCGACGGAGAGAGAAACGGAAGTTCGTGGTGGCTGGGTCTGGTGGAGGTTGTCGCCGGTGTGAAGTGGTGGAGGTGAGGTGGCCTGGGTGGCCGCGTACGGCGGCCAACGATGACAGAAATGGGAGAAACCCATTTCGGATGGGTTTCTGCGGGGGAGAGACGGCTGCGCGTGAAGGACATCCGTCGTTGCTGCGTTGGTCGTCGGCGTGAGGGGGACTTGCCGGTGGTGGCGGTGAGGCTAGCCGACGTACGGCGGCGCCGGGCTGGGTTGAAACACATCGGTCCGTTAGATGAATCGGGGCACCAGAGGAGAAAATCCGTGAGGAAAAGAAGAAAAAATATATATATATATAAAATCACTAAAAAAATTTAATATTGTGTAAAAAAAAATTCTTATTTTAATTAATAATAGTAAATTCCTATTTTTTGAAATACCTAATATCAGATTATTAGGTCTTTTGAAAGAAAAAAAAAGGTATAAAATCACTAAAAAAATTTAATACTCTGTAAAAAAAATTCTATTTTAATTAATAATAGTAAATTCCTATTTTTTGAAAGACCTAATATCAAATTATTAGGTCTTTTGAAAAATATGTTGAACACTATATAGTGTATAAAACTGTCTAAATATTATATATATTTATAATAGGAACTTTAAATTATTAACATAACTTGATGAAAGGTAGTAAAATCAAAAGACTCTTCAGTTAGTTAATGCTTTGTCAATGTACAATACACTATTCAGTTAATGATATTATTAGAATTGTTTGGTCCAAACTCAAAATACAAAATACCCTTTCAGGTTTACACCCACACTTTATGTATACTGGATTCAAGATAAAGAGCAGGCATTAACTAACTGAAGAGCCTAATGAGGCTGCATGCCCTATCACTATTTTTTTTTTTTAAAAACGAATGTTGTTTTATTGATCAATTCCTTTAAATCAAGGAAATAAGACATGAAGGATAGTCTTCCATATAATGATAAACAATAATATCATAAATGAGTAACGCATGCATCTTTTGCCAAAACATGATGGCCTGGGCAACAACATTAATCTCTCTTCTAACATGGTGCACATGAGACCACTTGAAGCTTAATTCTTGACATATCATATATATATATATATATATATATAATAGATACCCTATGAACTTTAGGACCATGTCAAGTGCCCAACACGTGACAATTAGGAGGTCATGTTTAGGATAGATACTCGCCCTATATGGGCAGATTTGATCATGCATGGGTAGGTAACAATTACACCAAATACCGCTGGCTACACTTCAGAGTAATGGCCCATGGCCATGGCTGGAAAATTCGACTGTTACTGCCCCATGGATCCAACTGAGCCCAAACGCTAGGCCTCAAAACTAATTTATGCATTTGCAATGGAGCTGGCCCACACGACCCCATCATTGAAACAGAAAGTAGTCTCAGTTTTTTAGCTCTATACTACGACGTACGTACACCATTTAATTCTTAGCTACCTCAACTATATATATATATATATATATATATATATATATATATATATATATCTCTCTGCCTATATCTTAAAGGTGTCTATAACATCAACAATAATGAACAGTTTAAAATAGTGCTCAATCTGGCGTCGTCTTCTTCTTAGTTGAATGTTAAACATCTAACCCAGCGTCTTCTTCTTTTTTGTTGAATGTTGAATATCTGATTAGCCTGACAGTCCAAAATATCTACCCTTGATAGTCCCTTCTCTGGCTAACGCATACATGACTTCTAGCTAGCTATTATTAGCTATTATCTGGAATTTTAGTTCATGCATTTGTTGTCACGTTTAAAAAATAAAATGCATTCGTGGTCACATGGCAGCAAAACAAAACCTGCAGGTATGTTTGTATGACCAAATAATTTGTTAAGGATAATTAGGTTTAATACTCTCTTATCATCTATTTATTATTTTTTTATTTTATTTAAGTTTTTTGTTTTATTTATTAGTTAAGAAAGTGACTATTAATATTTAAATTTTTGTGTTTCACTTTATCATTATTTTGTTCTCTTTTACTTCATTGACCAACAAATGAGCTGTAGCCTACTTCATTATCTTCCTATGATGATTTATATGATGTTCTATATGATGTTCTGGTTGCATATGGCACCCCAGTGTATATGATTTGATTGTTCATTAGAAGTAGTTAATGGTGTCTATGTGTTGGCCATCAACTTGATTGTCTGTAAACTATCTCTCAATCTATTTGGTTTGTAAATATTTATCACATGAAAAAATCCATATATATATATATATATATATATATTTCTTTCAACCGTGCAAATGTGCCTCGCACGTTGACACCACCGCTAGTATATATATATATATATATATATATATATATGAGAATAATACTATTCATCATGTCAATTCTCATATATATATATATATATTAGATAGATATATATATTGGTCTTATATCTATCTAATATCTATCATTTTTCCGAGCTGTCTATCAATATATGCATTAGTGAAACAATGACTAGTACTTGCTTCATGGACCAAGGAATCATATATTTTGGTACAAATGTGAAGCTTCTAGCTATCTATATATATAATTAACCACGTACATTACGTGCATCTACAAAATATTGCAGCGACAGAGCAGTGACTAACTTGGAATCTGATGCCTTAATTACACAAACGTGTGTGTATATATATATATGGATATAACTTACTGTATATATATGTCAATATTCGTCTCATTCTATATATGTTATAAGTTAGGAAATGATGCTCTTAATGTCAGAAACTGTATAGTAGACATTCCAAAGAATCCAAACTGCTTGCTAACTTTGTTTTAGCAAAGGTTATGAATGAAAAAAAATATGTAATTTAAATGATCAGCCAAACACGTACACAAGTACGTAGTACGTACTACATGTTCACCTAATTAAGTACGTACCACTTCACATATTGTATATGTATATATCCTGATCTCTCTAAGTCTGTATCACAAATTCCGGGAATTCTTTATGCGCATCTTATCAACACCACCTTTATTCCCACATATATACTACCCCATTGATTCATGTGCTGATCATCATATAACATGATCGATGCTTCATTATGATACTGACCAAAAGGTTCGATCTTCCACTAATGGGCGGCTTCCCTTCGATCCACATCCCCCACAAGCTAGCTTGCTTGCTTCTCAAACAAATTATACAGCTTGAGAATGACTTGCCAAATATATACACGTAAATATAAGAAACAGACAAGTCCAACGATCATAAACTATATAGACAAATTAACTGCTACTCTTTTTTATTTTTATTTTTTACGGTTGCGATCATGCTGCATGATCACATCCAAACTTAAAATAACGTTTTGATTAAACAATGTGGTGGTGGTGGGTGGTGGGTGGAGAGAGAGAGATAGAGGGGAGGGCATAACTCAAATGCCCACGAGTGACAATAAGAAAAAAACAAAAGCATTTGCGAGAGGACCTTAGCTTTGGGCATGGGGGGGTCAATGACAGTTATGTGAGATCTGTCTCGAGGCCGACAAAAAGAAACCATCTTCATCATTTGACGTTGTAATTTTTAATTAATGGGTAAATTAAGGAGAAAATAAAACGAATGGACCGGCGGTGGGGGGATCCAGGGAGGGGGCCGAATGGTCGGCTGCAGATGAGGATAGAAGTTTGAAACGTCGACAGTGACAAAATTAATTAAAGATGCTCGCAGACCCGATTAGTAATTAGCCGACCTCTTTTTATATCATAATTAATTAATTAACTAATTAATATTATTCATGACCCTGATGGGACAACATATTGACCAATCAACACCATCCATCTGAGATCAGATATATAGGGCATGCTAGCTAGCTATATATTTGTTTATAATAAAAATATTTCATCTCATTTTATTTTATTATATTATGATAATTTTTTTAAATTTTTATATAAAATGTAATAATTAATTCAAATTTTTTAAATTTTTAAATAATAATAATATTTTATTTAAATTTTATCTAAATTTATCTAATTTCATTTTACTATTCAAACTTACCTAATACCTTTCGATGGAAGTAGTTGGAAGCACCGAAATGGACAATAATATGTGCTTTCTCTCATGTATCCTGTCGGCTCGTAACGAGAAGTAATATCAAGTGGGAAATACGATGAATTATTGTCTACCAAAATGTAAAGGATATTAATGTTTAGATGGGGGGTGGAGAGGTGTTTCTCTGATCATGAGTCCTTGTAATTACTCAAAACAAATCATTTAAAAGCAGAGCTAAGGCATATATAGCCACTCAATGGGCAATCATGCTGATTTAAGAATTAACTATTTGCAACTACCAGAATCCAACAAAAAATGCGTTTGCCAGATAAGAAAAATAAAATAAAAAACTAATTAAACTTCTTAAAGTCCATGCAGGCCGCAGGGCAGGGGGCCCTTTGGATTTATCGGTGAAGCAGCAAAAACAAACATACACCACGAAAAGTATCAGTCAACTTTCATATATGCACGGAACAAAGACGTACGTACAAAAACAATACATACATATATGTCTGATAATATATAAGTATAATATATAATCCGATTTTTCATTTCAAAAATCTGAATTCAAACCTCCACCCCTTATCAAAAAAGGAAAAAAAAAAAAAAAAAAAGCATTTGATGCTGCCAATATAGAATTTTCAAACTGTCTAAAATTCATGTTTTGTGGAAGAAGATAATCATTAATTTTGGTGAGAGGACCCAACGCTAACCTTTTAACTCAGACCATTGGTTTGCATTGATACATTTGTAAGTCACCTAATTAAAAAATAAAGAGGAATATCTTATTTAATAAGCAATGCTACTACTTTTACATTATATATTTTTCATTTTCAATATATGTTATTTATTAAAAATTATAAAATTTAAGATAAATATTATATTTTTAATTTACTTGTATTAATTACAAATGTGGTGTGGGCCAACTTCTGGGTCAAAATTCAAACCCCAGATATAGATGTCATAAAGTTATTATATATAACAAGGATGTGGGTGAACTACCAACCGGACTTTTAGTTAATATTTTGGACGGTTTTGCGACATGAAATGATATAATTTTATATAAAAATTAAATAAAATATTATTTTTTAATATTATTATTATTTTAAAATTTTAAAAAATTGAATTATTTATTATATTTTATATAAAAATTTGATAAAATTATAATAATGAGATGAGATGAAACCGTTCCTACCAGGATTTTAATTTTATTAAAGAATGAGATCTCAATTATTAGAAACACAACCATAATTTAAAAATCTGACCACCTAACCTCATTCTCATTCATATATATATACACAACAACTTAATTCTCCATAAATTGTTTTTTTTTTCAATATGCTATTTAAATCATATGATTTTCATTATTTCTGACTGAGAGTTCTTTTATATTAAATTTTTAAAATAATTTACTGTGTTTTTTTTAATAAAAACAAAACTCGCCGCAGCATAAGATAAAGCTAAGACTGCCCCTGGATATTTATTTGGATAAATTTATTTTAATTAAAAACGTTTCGTTGGCTTTGACGGAGAAAAGAAAGGAAATTAAGGGGTAGGGACCGTAGGGTATTTACATACATACCAGTTGCCAGTAGAACCTAGCTTCTGCTCAAGTGCTTGGGATTCAATCCCATCTTCGTCAACGTCGACAACGCTGATTGCTGCAAAAGTAAGCACAGGGAAAACAAAGCTTCAAAAAGTCGCCCTTTGTAACCACTACCGCCTCCACCCATTTTCAGCTCCCTTTTAACTGCTACGGGCCCTGCAACTTCCTCTTCCTATCTCTCCTCTTAAGGTTGTACACATATACATAAGTTCTTTCGACATATTTCTACATCTATATGCATCCACGCGTGTATTCTTTTCGCTTTCATTCTCGCTCGTCACGTTTGTTGTTCGCCGAGTATGTACTGGTTTCCAGTTCCTTTTTGTCTAACTTTCACTTCACTTTTGAGATTATTTTTTCATATTTTTTGGTTTCTAGGATATTCACTTTTGTAGCAGAATTTAGCTGAAACATGCGATCGTTTGGGAATCAGAACCGGCTTTAATTTTTATTTTATATGTTTGTTGCTCAAGTTGTGGATGATTTAAATATATTTCAGACTAAAAAAAAAAACAGAAACCAAAATATTATTGACAAACAAAATTTAGCTGACTAATTTTCTGAAAAGATTAGTCACTTCAAATGACTGGATCTTGAGCCGTCTTTGCATCTGTTTGAAAATTAGATGAGTTTCGGTCCATATTTAGAAAATGCCTTTTCCTTTTGATCCCAAAAACCTTAAACTTGGAACGGGGATACAACTACTTTTAAGTTCGTTAATAAAGATTTATTTCAGCTCCTTTACTCTGGCCGGAAGAAAGAAGGAAATTGATTTCCAAAAATACATTTTTCCTCCGTCCATTTGGGTAAAGGAACTCAATGGAATAACTGTCAATTTTGAAAGAAGTTTCTGTCTAGATATGTAATTTAAGAATGCAGTTCCGAAAATTGATAAAGATCTTTCTGCTCACACTTGCAGATAATTAAAATCTCGATAATCAGTTCCTCCTTGTTCCGAGTTACTTTCTTTTATGTCTATGCATCTTGTTTCTCTTTTTACCCATTTCTTTTTCCAATTCTTGTATTATTGGTTTTGATATATTAAGTGTGGAAATTCAGTAAGAAATAGGTTTCCTATGAGAATTATTCTCCCATTAAGCTATCTTGTGCCATTGAAGGCTTCTATTCTGCCAGGGTACTCATGAGTCTCTAATCTCTTCTGCTAACAGTTCAAAGGACGAGGAGTTTTAGAGGGGGATAATTACAAGTCCACAATAAAATCTTTTTGCGGTATCCAACATTGTTGGCTTATGAGAGCGTGTGAGACAGTTATAATATTGTAAGGAACTGTTTCCTTCTGGGCATTATGCATGTCTGGCCCTGTGGCCATCGTTGATAACGTGGAAGGAGCAATTTCTCATGCAGAGAGAACAAAATCCCTTGATGCCATTTCCGACAAAGACCGCACATCCCTATCAACTAATGGTGAAGTTATTCATACTTCTGAAACTGCTGGCTTTAGGGTCGGGGAGCTCTTACTTACGAATGGGGATTCATATTCCGGCTCATTGCTTGGCAGCATCCCTGAGGGTAGAGGGAAGTATGTCTGGTCAGATGGTTGCATATATGAAGGTGGGTGGAGACGGGGGGTGAAGCATGGGAAGGGAGAACTAAAATGGCCTTCTGGAGCAGGCTATGAGGGTGAATTTTCAGGTGGCTATATGCACGGTACAGGGACATATATTGGATCTGATAATTTGACCTATAAGGGACGATGGCGGTTCAATGTGAAACATGGATTGGGATATCAAGTTTATCCTAGTGGAGACATCTTTGAAGGCTCTTGGATTCAGGGTGCAGCAGAAGGGCCTGGTAAGTACACCTGGGCTAATGGAAATGTTTATCTAGGAAACATGAAAGGAGGCAAAATGTCTGGCAAAGGAACTCTTACTTGGATGAACGGGGACTCATTTGAAGGAAGCTGGTTAAATGGAATGATGAATGGATTTGGAGTGTATACATGGAGTGATGGAGGCTGCTATGTTGGAACTTGGACATGTGGTTTAAAGGATGGAAAAGGATCATTTTATCCCAAAGGTAGCCGACTGCCTGCTTTACAAGAACTTTACATCAATGCCTTGAGGAAAAGAGGTCTGTTGCCAGATTTGAGAAAGCAGAACCTTGCACATATCCATCATGTGGCTTCTGTGGAAATGGAAAATGCCAAGGTCGGTGGGAGCCAGAGATCTCGTCATCGTTCATCCGATAAGCTCTCCAAGGGAAGTCTGTTGAATTTGGACCAGAATAGCAACAGGAATGTTTCCCTGCAAAGGCGCTGGAGTCTTGAGGTATCAATTGAACAAGTGATTGGACATGTTTCATCACTAGGGTTAACTGAGTCTGTCCAAGAAGGCAGTGAAAAAGCAGTGGAGATGAACATTCCAGTCCTGGAACGAGAATACATGCAAGGGGTATTAATCAGTGAGCTTGTATTAAGTAGTAGTTTTTCGGCATCATCTAAAAGAGCAAAACGCCTACAAAAGAAACTTGCAAAAGAGGTTAAGAGGCCTGGTGAAGCAATCATTAAAGGTCACAGGAGTTACGACCTAATGCTCAGTTTACAGCTTGGAATCAGGTGCTCTCAAGTTTCTGACTCTTACTGTATCCCCTTATATAGGCTGGTTCAGTTATGACTTTTCATTACACTGCTCTATCTTTTTCAACTTTTTTTTTTTTTTTATAAGTATCTACATTTTCATTTGAAAAAAACCTGTGTTGTTTCTGGATAAAATTATTTTATTAAACTCTTAACCATTTCTTTTTAAATAAACAGTTGATTGTAGATGCATGATCTTTCGTTCTTCATATAATGAAAAGTATATAGCGAAATGTAATTATCAGACCTTTATGGGAAAGACACATTCCACTCATTGCTGCAGAAATCGAGAATTATTTTTGTTGTTGTCTCATATTCCGGTACATTGCATTTTGGAGGTGCTGACCATGTATTAGAATATGGACAGATACACTGTGGGGAAAATTACACCAATACAGAGGCGAGAAGTTCGGGCATCCGATTTTGGTCCCCGGGCTAGCTTTTGGATGAACTTTCCCAAAGAAGGATCCCAACTGACACCACCCCATCAATCAGAGGATTTTAAGTGGAAAGATTATTGCCCAATGGTTTTCAGGTGAGAAGTCGATCTTCATTTCATCACTGCTGAGTTGAATCTTACATGCGGCCTATTTATTTTGTATGATGGTATGCTTGCAATGGTCGTTCCTGATGTTTTGTGAGCTCCTATGCTTCAATTAGCAACATAACCAGAGCAATAAACTTCTTTCACTTGCTGAGAGGTTATGTTTTTCAGAAAGTTTTGTGATTGCAGTGTTCCTCTTACTTGTATTATAATTCATGCAGGGACATTTCTTGTTGTTAGTATGTATTGGAAGCTGATGAAAATGTTATTCACATGTAGGAATTTACGGGAGTTGTTCAAGATTGATGCTGCAGATTACATGATGTCCATTTGTGGGAATGATGCTCTCAGGGAACTTTCTTCTCCTGGGAAAAGCGGTAGTGTTTTCTTCCTATCCCAAGATGATCGTTTCATGATTAAGACGCTACGAAAATCTGAAGTAAAGGTTTGTCTATTTCTCTAGTGGAAAAGATTAATAGTATGAATAAAAAAGAAAAGAAAAGAAAAGATTAATAGTGTTTGATGGGAATTAATTTTTTTTTTTTTGCAATGACTGGATTTTTTTATACCTTCATAGCCTCATAGCTACTTATCTCTGATGGATATTTCTTGGTAAATGATAACAATGTTATTTCACAAGGTTCCGATTTTCAAATAATGTGTTAAAAACTTTCATTGCCATCATATTCTCGTTTCCTTCTTTTACCAGTAGTCTTCAATATATGTTTGTTCAGGTAATTTTTTTATCCACCATTGTAAGCTTTAAAAAGCATCATAGACTTAGGGATATCTTTCTGCTCTGTAGGCACCAACTTATACCGTTAGTCCGTAATTGCTGATGATTGTTTAGAATTGTCTGCTTACTAATCACTGCTACCAAGTTTGAATGTGGTGGTACTGTAGTAGTTGGTATACCATTGATGAAATTGCTCATTGATCTTAACTGAGACTAGACCCAGTTTTCGTATTGGTAGTGAGCAAATGATGGATGACAAATGATTGATTTATGACTAGAAAGCCAAATAAAAGATTGAATCCAATCTAATGGGGGCAGAGAATAGTATTATGGTGTGTGGGTATTTGCATATTAGATTTCAAAGCATGGGATTTATTTGTTCTGAGACGAGGACCATATTTGATATCCCATCTCTACCGTGAATAAGTTTTTGAGCAACGGTACATTTGCTATAGTTAAATGTAAATTTGCTATATTTTATTGTATTTATTTCTTTACTTATAAAAAAAAAAAATGTACATATAGTTTTTTCTTTTTGCCTGTCATTATATGCCTCTTAAGTTATAGTGACCACAGTTTTGATGTACAGGTTCTTCTAAGAATGCTTCCAAACTATCATCATCATGTGAGGTTGTATGAGAACACTCTCATTACCAAATTTTTTGGCCTTCATAGAATCAAACCTTCAAGTGGTCAAAAGGTAATTGGCACAATAAAGCTTCGTTCGATACCAAAAGCATTTTGCCATGGACGTTAATGTTGTAGCTATTAGTTCTCTCTTACCATTTATGAGCCATAGGTTTCAACTTAATTTTAATCTCATATTAAGTTGACTCTTGCATGACTTGTCTCATGTTCCCTCTCATTAAACTTACTTCAAGAATGTGTGATGCTGAGGGATGGAGGGAGTTTTGTCAACATATTGGTAATGATGAGGGCGATGGATCTATGATACAATTTCTACATGATACATGGTGTGGAGATCAGCCTCTGGGGTCTTTATGAATCTATTTTGCATCGCTCAGGTTAAGGATGTATCAGTAGAAGATCATTTACAGTTCTTAAACGGATCTTCTCAATGGACTGTAGACTTTATTAGTGTGGCACAGGATTGGGAGATGTATCTCTTTAACTCATTCTTTGCTCGGTTATATTCTGATCGGTTGAAACAAGACGGGGAAGACACGTTGGGCCATCTGGCCCATGTCTAAGAGATGGATGCTTGAAGTCAAGTTGTTCTACAATGCATTGATTCCTCACGAGTACTAGCTTTCCATGGAAGTTCATTTGGAGGAGAAAGGTCTCCCAGAGAGCAGCATTCTTTCCTTTGGACAAAGGCATTAGGGAAGATCTTTACTTTGGACAACCTACGCAGGAGACATGTTATGGTGATAGAGTAGTGTTGCATTTGTAGGAGGAACGGGGAATCCGTAGATCACTTCTCTATTGTGAGATAGCCAGCACTCTTGGCAAGCAGTTTTGTATCTTTGGGCTTAACTAGGTGATGCCTAGACAAGTGTTAGATTCATTAGAATGCTGGAAAGGAAAATTTGAGAATCATCATAGTGGGCTTATGTGGAGATAATTCCGATCTGTTTAATGTGGTGCATGTGAAGAGAGAAACAATGAGAACTTTGAAGATAGTATGAGGAGGATGGAGGAACTCAGAGCTTTCTTTTCTAATACATTTTACCATTGGATGGCTTCTCACTTATGTTTCTCTTGCTTTAGCTTTTCAGAACCTTTTTTTTTTTTTTTAATCTCTTCTTCTAGTTTGGTGTATCTGATTTATACTCCATGTACTTGGATAGTGCCTTTTGATCATTAATAAAATTAATTTACTCGTAAAAAAAGAATCTCATATCACAATAAGCTAATAGTTCATATTTAATTCCTACCATGCAGTTTCGCTTTGTGGTAATGGGAAATATGTTCTGTACAGAGTTAAGGATCCATCGAAGATTTGATTTGAAAGGTTCTTCACTAGGACGCTCAGCAGACAAGGTTGAAATTGATGAGAACACTACACTTAAAGATTTGGATCTAACCTATTGCTTTTATTTGGAACCCTCTTGGCGGGAGGCTTTATTGAAGTAAGTGATACTATCAAAGCTGCTGTGTAAATTTCTTTCTGACTTGAAGTTTACATATCAATTGACTGTGGCTTGGATGATATGGCAGTAGACCCCAGGTTACTACCTGATGCTGGAAGCAAAAATATGAAGATTGCAAGAGAATAATCTGTCCATTAAAAGTCGTGCTTGTTATAGTTTCTGTCTTGATGCCATATTTGTGTGAAACATTCCAAATTCCAAGTTGTTTCATCTTTAGCCTACTGACAAATTTTTGTTGGTTTTAGTTGGCATACATGTGTTAGGCTTGCTTAAAATTTAAAGTTCTAATTCTTTATTATTGATTGTTCTTTTCTTCTTTTGTTGTTTTAAGTGGATTAGAACTCTGGCATCCATCTTATGCTGGCCTTGTGCTTATTGTTAACACAGATATGGGCTACACTTTCGTCATATTTTTTTTTTCTTTAAAATGCAGGCAGATTGAGATAGACAGTAAGTTCTTAGAAGCACAGCACATTATGGATTACAGCCTTTTGTTGGGTGTGCATTATCGAGCTCCCCAACACCTGCGCTCTCTCATGTTCAAGCAAAATATAACAGCAGCAGATGGATTGGCAATGCTTGCAGAAGAAGGTAGGTTTTATATTTAATGTCTTCTGTTCAAATTTCGGTTCTCTTGCATAATCTGTTAATGCAACTGTAAGAAGGATCTTGATTAAGAGAGGTTAAAAAAAATGAGTAGGACTGAAAACTAGTGTCATGTAATACACATCTGGAGAATTATCAAGTAATGAGAGATTCTCCTTGAGCTATTTTTCAGTTGAATTAGATCAACACACTGTGATCTGAAGGTGGTACATGTAATCCTGGGACATAATTAGTGGTTTGACCCTTATCGGTTCTTGTTCTTTTTTGTTATTTTTACAAAGGTGTGTAGTAGCAATATTCATTAATCTAGAGGACAGATATCAAAATTCTGGTGGTTATGTTTCAATTCAGACCCCCTAGAGAATGAGATCTCCAACTACCCACAAGGCCTTGTTTTGGTTCCTCGTGGAACCGGTGATGGCAGTGTTGTCGTGGGCCCTCACATCAGGGGTAGCCGACTACGAGCATCCTCTGCTGGTGATGAGGAAGTTGATCTCCTGCTACCTGGTACAGCAAGGTATGATTTCTTGAAATGCCTAGTGTGGTAATCCTAGCGGCAGTGATGGTGTTTTTCTTTTTCTTTTTTTGTTGGGGGGCGGTGGATGAAGTAACTGATGGTTCATATGCAAAGCTTTCTGTGAAGTCTCCTTTACCTTTGAAGAAAAATAGGAATGCTGGAAAGCACTAGACGGTTGACTTGAAGATCGTAAAATGTTTACATGCTTGATCCCTGCTATCAGTCGAAAGATTTTCTTTTTTAGAGTATCTTTAAAGCCTCTTCCACTTTCACCCATCATAGCTACTGTTGTATTTCCACAGAATTTGAATTCTATTTTTGTATGCGACCTTGTTAAGCAGGCTACAAATCCAGCTTGGTGTGAACATGCCGGCAAGGGCTGAGCAGATTCCGGGAAAAGAGGAAACCCAAATGTTTCATGAGGTATACGATGTTGTTCTATACCTGGGAATAATCGATATTCTGCAAGATTACAACATGAGCAAGAAGATTGAACACGCATACAAATCTCTTCAGTTTGATTCCTTGTCCATCTCGGCCGTGGACCCTACGTTCTACTCTCAGCGCTTCCTAGAATTCATTCAAAAAGTGTTCCCTCCAAATGCTGCAACAAGTTAAGTTTTTTGGGTCTAAAAGCATAATATTTATGTTGTGGGAAATCTTTATGATAGAGTTGTTGTATAAGGGAAATAGTGGGCAGAAGCGTCATGCAAGTTGTGTTGTAAGTATTGTCAAACAGGCGAAAGTCAGCCCCCTCCTAAACACATCTCAAATGTTGGTTGTTAAGAGTGAATTTGATTCTGTTCTCATGGTTAATTAGTTCTCTCTCGAACCACATCCATTGCTCAATTTACTTTTCACCCCTTTCGCACTCCGCTATTCACTAGTGCGACTAAATACTAATAATTTGGCAAAAATTTTGAAAAATAAAAAATTAAAGTTATCTTCGGTTAGGTTTGGATATTGAGTTAAGATGAGATGAAAGTTAAAATTTGAATAAAATATTGTTAGAATATTATTTTTTAATATTATTATTATTTTGAGATTTAAAAATGTTGAATTGTTCATTATAAATTTGTGAAAGTTGATTAGATGAGATGAGATAAAAAATACACTGCCAGTCTCATGTCAAAACTTTGGTCCGATCGTCCCCTGCGGAGGGAAATGTTACAGTATTTGAGAGCATTCGCCAAAAATCGAGGAGAAAAACAAAAACCTTGAGCTAGCTATACATCATGGGCTGGGTAGAAGAAACAGCCACACTGTTACACTCCAGTACATGAACAGTGATGGACTGAAGTCATTGTGGGCTTTGGTTGGATCAGTCCTATTGGTTGGATCTATGGCCATTTCTTTAATTTTCAAGTTACCCTCAGGTGACCTATTTACTGTTGTTAGCTTTGATTGAACTGATCTTACTAAGTGGCCTTGGGCCCATTAGTTAGTAGAGGAGGGTCGGTATTTGTAGTGCTATAGGTTGCACTTGGAAGGCATCCAGAACTTAAATGAAAATCCTATTTTTATTTGGAGGTGCTCCTCAAAGTAAGCGATTAAGTAATTTGAGGTGTATTACACACACATCCATTGGACGTAAGAAAGATGTATCGGGTAGCCTTCGGCTTGTTAGTTCTGCTCATCCTTCATTGTCCGAAAATCCGAAGGTTAGCACTGGTGCCAAAAATTTGTATCGGGGTAACCTTTCAACTCTTTCACTTGTAAAAATATATCCACTGAATCATGGTAAACCCCGCAAGAATCAATATGGTACATTACGTATAATAACCAATCCGCCGTTATAAATTGGTAAAATCATGGTACCCACCATTTTTTAAGGGGGGGAAAAAACTCCAACAGTGTTCATTTTCAGGAGCTACTAAAAGTAAGCTTATCCCATAAACCGGTGGCAATGGTTGGGACCCAGAAAGCCTACTCAAGATGATGCCATGGTGGGCATCTACGTTTAACTTGCCATCTAATTAAGAAATGGGGGGCATTCATAATCGAAGGGATCGGAGCAGCAGCCTGCCGGGGTCCCGCAGAATAATTAAGACAAATCCACCTACAAATACACCAAAGATGTAATCTTGTTCACAGGCGCGCGCGCGCGCTGTATGCATCTTCGTTATCTTCATTAACACAAGTTCGGTAGGTCCTCTCTCTGTCTCTCAGATAGTTAATTTGGTTGGAGCTTAAGCTTGAGTGGGTCCAAGATCAGTAAAGGTCGGTGCGCTTAAGCCTGATCGCTATATAAAAAATGCCTTTAGGCTCTTAGCGTTTTCTTGCCCAACCCAATTCAGGAGCAAAATACAAGTAGTACATGTCAGGTTTAAAATGTATTTAAACCAGACAAATTAGATAAAAAAAAAAAAAAAAGTAGATAGTGGGACTACTTGAAGGGGAATATGCGGGGTTGAACAATGAATGGTGTCCCTTTTTCATGTTTTAGGAGTAGGTCGTTAACGTTGCACTAATCCACTATTCATCCAAGGCACTTGCTTTGGTCCTAGACATCCATTACATACGTTCCTAATCTGCTTGTACCAAAACTTGCGCACTTTTACTACATTATAATGTAGTGAAGTAAGAAGAAACAAATCCCACTTGTAGAAGTGATCTCCTTTTAAAGACTACTCCAATTTTGTAGTCAACAACCTTAGTCCATTCGTACGGGTGATTTGTCAGCTTGTTCGGTTTGTGATGCACTGATGGCGATGTCGACTGCCTTCACCTCGGTAATATTAATTCCTTTTGAATAAATATAGATAGAAGTCACTATTGGGAGCATCTATTTTACACACATGATGTGGTATCATCTAGACCATACATTTCCCCAAGTGAGTGTTAAGAACAATCAACTAGAAGCAGCCACGCAGTGAGTGTAAAGTGTGCACTGCTATAGTAACTTCTCCCTAGCATTACTCATTCCTTTTATTCTAAAGAAAAGAAAACGATGCATCGCAATACCATACATTTAAAAAGAAACAAGGGAAATGAAGCAGCTCATCACCGTCCCCTAACTGATCTACGCTGGCCTACACGACCAACAGGCTTATCTAACAAAAATGTCTTCATGGAAGGTGAAAGCCATATCAGATAAAATTCTAAAGATTGTGGCCACCAAATATGATTGCAGCAGCAGCTCACAGACAAGCATGCAAAGGTTGAGTTTAAGCACAAAACAAGCTAATGATAATGGAACTCCTTGTTGTCTAGCTATTTGATAATAATGGGGTCACATCTTTGTTAACAAACAATCAAGGTGCCTCTTCACCTGGTGGGGCAGGAAGCTAGGATACAACTCCTGTTTTCTTTCTTTTTGTGGATTTTTTTGTTTCTGCTAATTATTTATGCTTTTTTGCAAACAGAGTAACGATATTCACAAAAAAATAGTTCATCGGATTTAAAGTCACCAATTAAAATTACGTTCATACTGGTTCATTTACCCCCACAAACAGAGAGAGGAGGATGAACCGCGAAAATGGAATGGAATAGCATCAGCATCTAAGAATAAGAGAAAGAGGAGAAAAAGAAAAGAATAAATACGTTGGAATGGTTTGGTTGTCAGAGGTGTTGTCCAGATAGCCGTTTTCTTTAACTTCCCACTTTCTCTATCCCAAGATGCCCCCATTATTATACTCCTAGCTTTCCTCCTTTTGCTCTCTATCTCGCCCCAACCTTATATACATTTCTTTCGCTCTTCCTTTTAGACAGAGAGAGACACGCAGAAAAAGCACTAATCCTCTGAAACGCACGTAGACAGGGAGAGAAGGTAGATACACCATCTTGTGTCTGAGGACTAATGGGTTCGTCTTCGGGTCAGAGCAGCGGCAGCTACGATCTCTCATTCAAGATCTTAGTGATCGGAGATTCCGGCGTCGGAAAAAGCAGTCTTCTTGTCAGCTTTATCTCCAACACCATCGAAAATCTTTCACCCACCATTGGTACTTTCTTTTTACTATTTTTGTTGTTGTTTTTTAAGTTAACTTTCACTTCTGTTATGTCCAAAGATAGTAATTTTAAGTTCTGCTGGGTTGGGTTCTCTGCTTTTCTTGGGTATTCAGTGAATGGAGATTTAAAGATTTGCGATGAAGCTAATGTGGTTTTTCTCTTTCCACGATTGCTTAACAACCAAACAGAGTCTAAAACTGTTGGATCTATGACCAGATTCTTCAAAACTTTGATTTTATCCAATTTCTAGATTAGTACAGAATTATATATAACTCGGTTGTTTTGAGTGTTTGGTTTAGCTGCTCTACAATTTGACTACACGACACTCGTCAAAGGGGAACCGAGTTTATTAATTTCTTGAGTTTTGGGATTTTAAATTTTAAAATGTGCAAACCTTGAAAAAATCGGAGTTTTTTCTTCTTCAAAGCTTTCTCCATCAATACAGGTTACTTTAAAAAGTTGCGTAATGAGTATGTATGATTATGTACCTTAGTTTACCTATAAAAAAATTATGTATGATTATATCCCTTCATTTTTTATTAATCAATGCATTTTGTACCTTAAAAGTTGCGTAATGCAGTTTCTAATCCTCTATGCATTTTGAAGGACTGAGTAGCTTAAGTGGTCTATAAATAGAAGTTCTTATCATGTGTAGGCGTGGATTTTAAAATCAAGCTGCTCACCGTTGGTGGGAAGAAATTGAAGCTCACAATTTGGGACACTGGTAAGCTGTGGCAATAGTGCATTCTCTCACTGTATGCTTCCAATTTCAAATCTACAACATATCTGCCTAATGTGAAAGATCCCAGCAAGCTTTCGCTCCCATCCTTTCCTATTTTAGCCAACTTGTCAAATAAAAAGAAACAAAAATCTCAGAAAAATTTTTGGTCGAAATAAAGCCATCCACTGACTCTAGGTCTCTATTGCAGCTGGACAGGAGAGGTTCAGAACATTAACAAGCTCTTATTATAGAGGTGCCCAAGGGATCATTCTTGGTATGCTAGCAGCAACAATTTATTCTTAAAATCACAACTTTATTAAATTGGTGTATGGATGAATCTTTTTTTTAGTACACCTGTGCTACCATTCCTCCCATTTGAGATGATATGTGTTATAGCCAAAGTAGAAGAGCGATCTTGGTGTCAGATTTACTGCTTAAGATGGGGATATTTACTAATGTGGCAACAATCATGAATTTTGCAACATCACTTGTCCTTCCACTTGCAAAGTTAACTCTTGTAGTGTACTAAGTTTTTAAAAAAATTTCTGAGGAAAGCAGGGCAGAGACGCTTTTATACAAAGCTGAATAAAATTAATGTGTATTGTCTCAAGCATGATCTTCTAGACACTGTTCTTTAATTTGTTTCTTTCGTAACTGTTTTTCAAATTCAGATATAGGATATAAAATTCACTGTTGCTGGAAAGTAAATTACAAACCTAATAGGAGGTGTTAAGGAAAGGGAGTGCTCAATTAAATGATCCTGCCATGCTTAAAACTAATATATGTGATTTTTACCATAAACATTAGATTCAATTCTCTCTCCAATATTTTTTCTGCTATTGGCTTGTTGACTTTGTTCCCAACCTTTCAATAATCTATATTCCCATAATTTTAATAGAGATATTACTGATTTATTCTCTTTTATTTTAGTTTATGATGTTACGCGTAGAGACACCTTTACAAACTTATCAGATGTATGGGCTAAAGAAGTGGAACTCTATTCGACTAATCAAGACTGTGTCAAGATGCTTGTTGGGAATAAAGTTGATATAGTAAGTTTAATATTCTCCATATCTTACATATAAAATAAAAAAATCCTCCATATCTTACACATTCTGCCAATAAGTTTACAGAAACTTGGCTACACACTCTTTCTGAAATGACTTTTAATGTTTAACTTCTTAGCTAATATATCTCGTTTTACATTAATCTTACTTTAAAAAAAGAAAGTAATGTCTCGTTTTATGTGTAACAATGGATACTCGTGTTATATCCCCTTGACTCTTGAAATATGCCATGAATTTTCATATCTAAAGTGAGCTGTTCTTGGCATATTGTAAAGGTATGTGGTAAATTGCAGGGTGCATCTCCAAGAGTGTGTTTGCTCATCACTTTTCTGCCGAGTCATCATTTACTGTATAACTTTTTCCTCAGTTTTTAGCAGTCTATGTTTCCCTTTCAACTATAAAAAACTTCATGTGATTATTTGAAAACTTGACCATTACTTGTAAACTAAATTTTCTAATAGAAAGCTCTCAATTTATTTACTTAGTAGCTATAACAGCTGATATATACATGGTTCCAGGACTCTGAAAGGGTTGTAAGTAGAGAGGAGGGAATTGCACTCTCAAAAGAGCTCGGATGTTTGTTCCTTGAATGTAGTGCTAGAACAAGAGAAAATGTGGAGCAATGCTTTGAAGAACTTGCGTTAAAGGTAATGCTTATGCCATTTGGCATTCCGTTGATCCATGTAATCACTTTATGGTGGTGCCACCCTCTCGATAAGTAAGCATGTGGTGGCTTATATGGTAATTATGTTTCAAGTTATGATGGGGTTATGTCTCAAGCAATGATAGTTTGGCTGGCTGGAATGGCATAACCCCCTAATTATGAGATTATTTTAGGCTTGGACAAGGCTTGCCCAAGACTATGACTGCCATTTATAAGTAATGATTTGGCCATTTGTTCTAATTTTTGAGATTATTTTACAGATAATGGAGGTTCCTAGTCTTTTAGAAGAAGGGTCGACTGCAGCAAAAAAGAGAGACATTTTGAAGCCTAAACCGGAAAACCAAGCACCTCCATACCAAGCACCTCCAAACACTATTTGTTGCTTATAATGCCTCCAAACAGTCAAGACTCACTTCTCATGAACGGATCATGTACATGTTAATGAAATGTTGGCAATCGGATAACATGTATTAATATACCCTTGTTATGAGAACAAATTGCTTCTACTTTTCGCTATTTAATTTGTTTTTAAGTTTTTAAAACATGGCTTTCTGCTTATTAATTAGCTAAACAGTAGTTTTTTCCCCTTTTCCTAATCACGATGCATATAATAAAAAAACTATGTAAAATAAATAAGAAATAAACATATAAATTTTATATGTTTCCATGAATAATGCTAATTTTATATCCAAGTTTTTCATATACTGCAATTAAAATGTGAGATTAAACTATGGAAACGATGTATATAGAAATTATAAACAAATGGGTAAACCATAAACTAAGTTTCTTGTCACTATATGTGAGATCTCTTTGTACGTAGATGTATTACTCCTCTTATTAATTATTATATTCGCTATTTCTATAGGTAAAAGGCTAAAACATGAATATTTCATGCGGGATATGTGGGACTTTCTTCCTCCTAACGTTAGACGTTAGGTGGCTATAAAGCTTTACATGAACTAATGATCTCAAATAGATAACTTTATTCAACTAATTGATTAATATTACTTATCTTCAAATAGCTTATCAACTTGGCTCAAACAATATTTATGCTTACGAGCTTAGCTCCCAAGTTCTATAGTATTTTTTCACATTGATGAGATACCGAGACTATCTATTTAAGTTACTAAGGACTGACCTTGTCGTCCATGTTTTTCAACGTAATGTTTTTAGCTTTAAACAGTACTATATTTTATTTTTTAGCTGGTGTTTTTCTCTAATATTATTTTATAAGAACTTGATTTTGAGATTTTTTTTTGTAACTCATTTGTTCTCTTTGTATAAAGTATTTATCCGTCGTAACTCAATTTTTATTAATAAAATTAAGATACTTTTTTTTTTCTTTTTTAAAATAATGTAGACATGATTCTTGGAGGGGAGAGATCGATTGAGGGAGAGAGAGAGCTCCGGGGCCTTGGGCTCGAGTAGGGGTGACAACTGGCTGATGCGGGTTTTTTTTTTTTTAATCAAAAACCGAAATCGAGCGGTTTTTTTATAAAAAAAATCTTCACAACTTCCTAACACTCCACACTCTACATTATTTTTATTTTTTATTTTTTTTTATTTTATTAAATATTTATTATATGAATAATGAATAAAAAAATTTGAAATAATTTTAAAAAAATAAACTTAAATTTTTTTTTTTAAAATATTAAAAATTTAAAAAAATGTGGAGTGTAGAGTGTGGTGGAGGTTGTGTAACAAAGCTCTTTTTTTATTGTTTCCTATCATTCATTTACTATTGTGTATTTAAAATTTTTATTTTTTAAGTATTTTTTTAACATCTTTAATCATTAAAAAAATTAAAAAAATATACAATTTTACTAATTGTCACTTCTTTAACCATTAAGTAAAAAAAAATTAAAAAAAAAATGAAATAATAAACGGGTGGTAGAAGGTAATAAGTCTATCATTAAATAAAAAAGTTAAGGAAAACGACATCGTTTTACCTAAGATATATATATAAAAATATATATATTTATTTAATTGGCCAGTTCAATAGTTTGAACTAGATTCAAATTGGAATTGAACCGACCGATGTCGATTTTAAAAAATTTCTACCATTGGTTGATCAGTTCTTTGTCAGTTTCGGCCGATTTCGTGCTCTACTTGATTTCGTCGGTTGTTATACAACCCTAGGCTTGAGGAGAAAGAGAGAGAGCTTAGTATGGGAGGTTTTTTTTTTCTGTAGTAATATCCTATGAATATTATTGACATGTTTGGTGAAAAAAAATTATATTTACAGTTATAGAATACGTAAACGTCACGTATTTTTTTATAAAATGTGAGTAAATATAAATTTATATAAAAAATTAATTTTTAATAATATATTCTATTTTTTTTTTAAATAATATGAAACGTTTGTCCGACACATAACTATATCAAAACTAAAAAGAAAAAAAAAAATACAGAGAGTTGGGCATGCGCCACGCACGTGTGACCCGAGCTGTATAATGTATTAGGCAATAGGCATTGTAAAATCTTACGTTGCGAGGTTTATAGGATTCGTCTTCTGTTCTGCCAGAAAGGAGATAAGGCCGCCTTCTTCAGAGGTACATTAACAAAAACTCCATACAAACAGTTATAATCAAACATATTATACCTTCTTTATTTCTTTTGTGTATGGAAAATCCGTGCTTCTCCCAGGTAACCAAAATCTCCTTCTTTCACATCTCAATCTTCCTACTCTCTACTTTCCTCTAACTTAATTTTCTTTTTTGTTGGGGTTTAGGGTTCTATCAAAATTTCAATTTCTCCCATCAATCTCACCTTAGTAAATACATTTGCGGATTTCTTTTCTGTGTCTTTTTGTTGTTGTGTCAATAAATTGTTAATTTTTCCCTCTGATAAGTTACTATCGGCATGCTGTGTAGTTGCTTTATAGATAGACAGCGAGCACTGGCTGTTCATATTTTGCATAACAATTTCTTTATTCTATTTTATATTGGTTGAGGAGTTTTTTTTCCCTGCCGGAACGGTTGTTTTGCTAGGGTTTAAAACCAGCTTTTATTTTGTAGTTTTTTTTTTTAACCTAAAGCTTGTTCTGTGGACCACTTGCTGATTGTTGATTTATACTTGGTTGGAGTAGTAGGTCACATTTATCCATGGCGTCCCTAATACGTGAATGGGTAGGGATCAACACGTTCGCCTCTGCCACACAGACCAAATTGCTGGAATTGCTGGGAAAACTTAAGCAGGAGGTTGTTTTTCTCATACTTATATTTTGGGATCTTATTAACGAACGTGCTTGCTTGCTGGCGTGTAATTGACCATTTCACTAAAGCTTGGTACATGTGGTGTGTATGGTTTTATATCATTGGGTTTTGAATTTTTGTCCATATATTGGTGTAGAATGTGAACACATTGACAATACTTGTAATGGGAAAAGGTGGTGTTGGGAAGTCATCAACTGTTAACTCGATCATAGGGGAAAGAGCAGTGTCTGTTAATCCATTTCAGGTATAGGCCGAACTCCCTGTTATGGCATTTACATGGTATCCATGCTATGCTCTTCATATTGATGTATATGGATTTATTTGTTTTCTTATAGTCTGAAGCACCTACGCCATTTATGGTATCACGATCAAGAGCTGGGTTTACTTTGAACATCATTGACACTCCGGGGCTCATAGAAGGAGGATACATCAATGACCGGGCACTTGAGATTATTAAACGGTATGTTCTTTCTCGACATGAAATGGGTTTACAATTTCCTCATGAAGTATGTGCTGGCTATGCTCAAGGAATGGACATCAATCTGTTTTAATGACTATGACTTATTTTATCGTAAACCCTAACTAGGTGTTTCTCATGTATACTACCTGTGTACCTGGATTTTGCCTATTTCTATTAATAAAATTTCTATGATTACCTATAAAAAAAAAAAAATGACTATGACTTATTTTCTCTTTTCAAAATTTTCTTCACTTCTGTTCACTGTGGCGGGGTGTGTGAGCAGTTTCCTTCTGAACAAGACCATCGATGTTCTCCTCTATGTGGACCGTTTGGATGCATATAGGGTC
This sequence comes from Juglans mandshurica, assembly GCA_022457165.1. Taxonomy (NCBI): domain Eukaryota; kingdom Viridiplantae; phylum Streptophyta; class Magnoliopsida; order Fagales; family Juglandaceae; genus Juglans; species Juglans mandshurica. The sequence continues at coordinate 33,948,148 of CM039626.1, forward strand.
GATAACTTGGATAGGCAGGTTGTTAAAGCCATAACAGATAGTTTTGGTAAAGGAATATGGAATAGGGCTGTGGTTGTTCTCACACACGCTCAGCTCTCACCACCAGATGGATTACCTTACGAGGATTTTTGCTTCAAAAGGTCTGGGGCTCTTCTAAAAGTTGTTCGGCTCGGTGCAGGGTTAAAAAGGCGTAATAAGCAGGTTCGTTTTCTTTTCTAATCTTTTCTTCTAATTCTACTTATGGACTCTCATTTTCTTGGCTTTGTTTCTGTTTAGGCCTTCACTGTAGTGTCATTTTCTTTTTCTCTTTGGTGCATGGAGAGAGTTGGATGACTATTTGTTCACTCATGCATCTTATGGTGCTGGCAGGAAGTCCTGGAATTTGATCTATCTGTTGTAAAATTGAAATCTGCTTTTGGTTGGAAGGCTGCTACTAGTTGATTCTCCTCTAAGTTGTTAGCATTTCTGAATCTCTTAAGTTTTAGAAGTTAGGTGTTTCTCTTTTCTTCTTTTTTCCCCATTCCTTCCCCCCACCCCGCCCCCGCGTGGGGGAAAAAAAGAATGAAAAAAGAAGGCGACATTGATGATGAGGCCTTGATGAGCAACTTCTACAATAAATCTTAGGATATGCTGGAGTGTTCACAATTTTATTTCTTGGTAGGGTACCATTTTGTGTAGAACTTATAGTTCCTTTATGTTGGAGCTTAGCAAGTTGAAAAAAACTTTTGTTGGAAAAGAAATTTATTCATGAATTTTTTTTGTCGATTTTGTTTCTGGAAATTCATGTCTATTTTGCGTTTCTCCCTATAGGATTTTGCTCTCCCAGTTGTTTTAGTTGAGAACAGTGGAAGATGTAACAAGAATGAAAATGATGAAAAGGTTAGTCATTTCCCTGTTTCAGTACATTTAGCATTGATGTTTTTTATTCTATGAGAGATTTGAGAAGATGGGTTGTGCTTTTTGGTGACAGGTTCTCCCAAATGGAACTGCGTGGATTCCTGATTTAGTCAAAACTATCACAGAAGTCGTGTCAAATGGAAGCAAGTCAATTTTTGTCGACAAGAAGCTGATTGAAGGGCCAAATCCCAATGAGAGAGGGAAGTTACTTATTCCACTTATATTTGCATTACAAGTAAGCTTCTGAGATTTTCCAATGGTGTCTCTGTTCTCATCTGATACAGGGATTGATGATCTCATTGATGTCTTCTCTTTGCTTGTTGACAGTATTTCTTTGTGGTCAAACCAATAGAGCGCGCAATCGGGGATGATATTGAAAAGGAGAGTAGACCATCATGGGATAATTAGGGTGTGACCAATCTTATGTAACCTCTGCTATCATGAAACTTAATTTTGTTAATGTTGGCATTTCTATATTCTGCAGTAGTAGCAATCTGCGGCAGATGGACTCCTTGGTGTTTTGAGAGAATTCGGTTTCTTGTACTTGCACTCGGATAAATTATGCTCTTTAAATCGTTGTTTCTGCCACTTCATTATATCCCTTGTGACCTTTTGTTTTTATACAAAACCAACCACTTATAGGGTGAAAATGAGCTTTTCATTTCCTTATTAACTGACCCGTTCAAAAAAAAAAAAAAAAAGTCCATATCATTCGTGTTAATTGAAAAAAAAAAGGAAAATACAAAGCTAAAAGGGGATAAATTGTTGGTTTCCTACGACTCTCTGAACCTTTGCTGTCATGAAATCTTCCTCAACAAGTACTTCGGCCGTTAGAAGAAGGGGTATGAAAGTTTGATGCTGACCGTGTGGATTTTGACCACTCACCGTCTGCTCTGTCACCAAAGTTGACCCACACCCTGAAGGGGAAAAAAAAAAAAAAAAAAAAACCTTTCCTTTTCTAAAAGAAAAAAAAATTCAATATATTATTTATGAAAAATATAAATCTTTTCTAAAACTACCATCCAAATATTGTAATATATATAACTATAGATTTTGATAATCACCATTTCAAATTATTTAAAAAGAACTTATAATCTACAATTTATAAAAAAAAAAAAACCTTTGATAATCAAACACACGCATGAACATAAGCACGCACACGCGAAGGGCCTTAGCCCTTAAAAGTGCTGGAACAAGTAGAATCGGTGAGGTTGGGTACTCAGTTAGGGTAACTTTACACCTCATTTTTTTTTTTTTGGTCCTTTTGCTCTTCGAATTTGGACTAAAAATCTTAGAACATGATCTTCTTGCATAATCTAACAGAGCATAAATATAATCAATTAACGTGATGTGACTTGATAAACTTCATGATGGACTGTATGCATGGGAGGCCTTGAACCAGTTCATGATTTTGATGAGGATCAACCTAGCTGCTTGGAGGAGGATGAAAAACCCATTTTCCTGTCATGGAATAGTTTGTCACTGAAAGAGATCTCAAAGAGGGAACCGTACTTGGTATTCTCTATATCATTCTTGTGTTTGAGGCTACTTTTATGCATATTCCGAATGTTCTTATCTCGTCTCAAAACCTTTTGGGTCTCATATTATATTCCCTATTTCAACTTGGATATGTTTGGTGAGACAAGCTAAATAATGGGACGCATCCTTCACATGATTGATGTGAGGAGGGTTTGGAGGAAGCTTAGACTAGTAAGACCAAGAACTTCCACGAAGGTGCAAAGAATGCCCGGGTTTGGGCTTCCTCCTTGGCTTTTGTCGCTTTGGGTGAATCAGCTTCATCGGCTAGCTAGATCGATCGTTATCCTGAGGTGGAACGTATGGTCTTGTTTAAGTTAAATTGAGGGCAGAAAAGATGATCTTATCGATCAAAACGCTATAATATGAACCACCCTCATGCTCTATGGTGGTCTCCTTTCTCCACTCCTCCTTCCCCTCCAAAAAATGATTTTAAATTAATTAGTGATCATATAGCTGAAGTTGTTGTCCTTGTTTGAGTTGGTTTATTTTTTGTAAATTGTTTGTTATGTTACAAATAAGTGGAATGCAAGCATATTAACCTCTCTCTGTGGATTTATATATCAAGATGATCTATATATGGATGTATTGATAAATAATCTAAAGTGACAGTCTGACCAAGAGGCCGGTGATGATCCTAGAGGAAGTGCGACTGATAATGCTTTCTATCAATGATTGATTTGCGTGCATGGTGGATCGATTTGGTTTGATGATGTTAATTATGGTGGCACCTCATGTGACTTTAATTAATTCTAAAATCGTATTTGTAGATTCGGTTCAGTTTTTTCTTTTATTTTTGGTAACACTCGTGTTCACGATAAATGCTGGCATGATATATCTTGACCTCATCCACTTGACAACACATGAAAATGATTACTTTCAAGCAAGGTCTTGTCTATTAACCATATACCCTTTATACCCCTGCTGTAACGTAATCTAGAATATTCTTTTGTTTACTTGTATTTTCCTATTTTAAATATTCTTTATAATAGAATTGATTATGTAATAGAATCTCTGTAAACAGTATATAAATATACACTGACTTGATAATGAATAGTTGAGAAAACCATTCAGAAAATCTTCCCTTCTAACATGGTATCAGAGCTGCTCAACTAGCAGTCTCTCATGATCCATGGATATGCCTTTACCTTCCCTGCCTCAACCTCCATCCTCTGGTCTTTCTTCCCTATCTCACATAGTGACTACCAAGCTTACTACTGAGAATTTCTTGTTTTGAAAAGTTCAGATATCTGCATACCTTAGAGCACTAGCATTGGCTTGGCCAAATGCATCTTCAAAATTTAACCAATATCACACTTTTTTACATTTGCCTACTTCATTTAAATTCAATCCCGACATTGGATTAGCCATTTACTCTCTATAAAATAATAAAATATTATTAAATTAATAATTTGTTTATTTAATTTATTTGTACTACATTTTATAATTCTACCAATTTAATATTAATAATAATTATATTCTAATTAAATTAATATTAAAAAAATCATATTTTTCAATGGTCATTTAATACTAATAACCAAAAATTGAGATTAAATTTATTCTAAATTTTTATCTAAATTTCTTATTCACTAACCAAATATCTAATATTCTATCTAAATATTCACTAGCCATATTTTCAATGGAGTGAGAAATTATTATTTTAACTTTTGGTGAATCAATTTGGTTCTTCAAATTTGGTCAATCACTGTAGCAGAAATCTAAATTATTTTAGAGATATCCAATCCAATATGGGGTATTTTTAGTACAACTTATCTAAATTTTGGCCAACCTTCAACTTTGCCCAAGCCAATTAGGGGTGTAACCGGTCCGGTTCGGTCCAGTTTTGGATAAAATCTAGGACCGAACCGGTATGTACCGGTTTTGTATTTTTTAAAATCGATTACGCACCGGTTATCCTCCTAAACCGGTACTTTCGGTTTTACCCGTTTCCGGTCCGGTCCGGTCCGGTTTTTCGATTTTTTTAAAATGTAAGTTTCACAATTTGTCATTAAAAATTTGTTTAAAAAAACTGATTTAAAAAAAAAACTGTTTTATACTTTTGTTAATATATTAGACTATATAATAGTATTAATATTAGACTATTGGTATAGTTATAAGTTATATATTAGTATTAGTTATAAACTTTTAGTGATTTAATATTAATATTTTATGTAATAATTTATAAATTATAACAAGAAATTATTTCATATATGAATATAATATATATTCTATATAAAAATTTCACATAAAAATTTATAATTATATATTATATATAAAACTTATATATATTAATATTTGATATATATAAAATATTTTGTATAAAACTTATATATAAAAATTTTATTTTTTATTTTTTAATCAATCGGTCCGGTCCGGTCCAAAAAATCCCGGAACCGGAACCGGACCGGAAGCGGCCGGTTTTTAGATTTTAAAAACCGGTTCCGGGACCAGACCGGTCCAAAACCGGTTCGGTCCGGACCGGTTTTCCGGTTTGTATTTACACCCTTAAAGCCAATGCTAGTGCTCTTAGAAGACAGAATCTCTATAGATATGTAGATGGAACTATTCGGTCACCTTCACGGTTTCTTCCTTCTACCACTGAATCTGTTCCAAAAACCATCCCCGAATACCTTATCTGGAAGAGGAATGATCAGCTAGTTCTTAGCATCCTTTTTTCTTCCTTATTAGACTCAATTCTTGGTCATGTACTCTGCGCCACAACAGCTCGTGGTCTTTGAGATTCTATTCTTACTCTTCTCTCTTCCCAATCCCAAGTAAAGGAGTACCAAGTGCGTTTTCAGCTTACCAATCTAACTAAAGGAGATCTGTCTATCACAGACTACCTTGGTAAAGCTTGCCTACTTGCTGATACACTCTCATTTACTGGAAATCTCTTGCCAAATAAGGAAATTGTTACCTATTTACTCAATGGTCTTGGACCAGCCTATGAGTCTTTTGTGACATCAATTACAACCAGATCTGATCCGGTTACCTCAACAGAACTCTACTAGCTTCTGTTGGTGCATGAGAGTCGGCTCACTCATTCCGCTCGATCTGCTACTGATTTCTCAACCAACTTTAGCTCCTATGGTAGTATAGATCAACGCGGTGGACGTGGCAATGGTTGTGGTGGAAGACAGGGAAGAGGCAGGGGCCGTTCAACTGGCAGAGGTGGATGTGGACCCTCTGGAAACTTTCATCAAACACTTGGCACCCAACAACGTCCAACGTGCCAAGTTTGCAACAAACAAGGTCACATTGCCCTCCAATGCAGGCATCGATTCAACCAATCTTATCAATACGAAGCACCATCCTCCTTCTCTGCCAACTATGCCTCTCCAAACCAAAACCCACCCCCAAACCTTGGTAACCTCAACCTCTCCAGTGAACCTTATGGTGGTCCTGAGATAATACGCATCGGTGACGGTTCGTGCCTCCCTATACAAAACTCTAGTAATGCTTCTCTTCTCTCTAACTCTTCTCCCTTTCATCTCTGAAATCTCCTTCATGCACCTGATATTTCGAAAAATCTCATTTCGGTTTGTCAATTCTGTCTTCATAACAACTGCTTTTTTGAATTCCATTCTTCCCATTTTTGTGTGAAGGATTCTCGGACCAATAAATGCCTCCTCACCGGTCCAACTAAGAATGGCCTTTATGCCTTTCCATCAGCCATAAAATTGTTTGCCCATGCTTCAGCTTCTTCCTACCTTGGCGAGCGAACATCTCTCTCACAGTGGCATCACCGTATGGGCCACCCAACTCTTGACGTCTTCTCTTCCATTGTGCACAACAACTGTTTGCCCATAGTCCCCAATAGCTTTGTGTCCAAATGTACATCCTGTCCTCTCGTGAAATGTCATAAACTTCCATATGTATCTAGTGGGCTTCAGTCCTCAAGGCCCTTAGAAATTGTTAATGCAGACTTATGGGGCCTAGCACTTGTTGTTTCACATAATGGATATAGATATTATGTTTCCTTTCTTGATCACTATATCTTCCCTTTAAAATTAAAATCAGATGTTCATCAAATTTTTCCCAACTTTCTTGCTCGCATAGAACGTCTCTTTAACACCAAATTAATTAATTTACAAACAGACGGTGGAGCTGAATTCAAGCCCATCACCACTCAATGCATTAAACTTGGCATTAATCATCGCTTCTCTTGTCCTTATGCTCATCAATAAAATGGGCTAGTAGAGCGCAAACATCGACACATCGTTGAAACTGGACTTGCTCTACTAGCTTATTCCTCTCTCCTCTTATCCTTTTGGGCCGAGGCCTTTGAAACTTCCGTGTATCTCATTAACCTACTTCCTCCAAAGTTCTCCATAATAAGTCACCTCATTTCATGGTATACAATAGAGAACCTAATTATACATTCTTGAAAACCTTTGGGTGCCAATGCTGGCCCAACCTCAGACCACACAATAAACACAAATTAAATTTTAGGTCCATCTCTTACATTATTCTGGGATATAGTCTGTCTCACAAATGCTATAAATGTTTTGAACCCATTTCAAAAAAAGTTTACATCTTAAGAGATGTTCTCTTTTCTGAAGATTCTTTGCCATACTCAAACAAATAGCCCAATACGAACCCACCAACCCAACTACCCACTCACACTACGTTGCCCATACTCTCCCCACCCTCTTCCATTCTCGGCCCAGGCCCATCCCAACTAATACCAACTCTCAAAACCCTAACGACTATCACACATTGTCCAATACTTCAGGTGCCTCCTCCTCCTCGAGTACTCCTCCTACCCAAAACACAGAAACAAACCCTAACCCCAACTCACCCTTCACCGCTTCGAACCCTACATCCTCAACCTATACTTATGTCCCTTCACACATACCCCTTGCTATTTCATCCTCTCACGATGTCTCCTCCCCTTCCAATCACTCTGAAATTCCAATAACACATGCTTCCTCTGCTTCTCGTCACCCTTCATCTCACAATCTTGTTCCTCCTCGGTTTTCGATCATTACTCAGAGCCACACAGACTCACTATGGCCTCGACAATTTATTGATGGCACTGTACTTTACCCACAACATCACTGTCTCAGCACCACCATGGTGGTCTAGGATGAACCCACCAGCTTTGTCGTTGCCTCCAAATTTTCTGAATGGTATGATGCTATGTTCTCTGAATTTAATGCTTTAACTCAAGCGAATACCTGGGCCTTGGTTCCTCCGAACCCTGGTTTTAACGTTATTGGTTGTCGTTGGGTCTATAAGACCAAATTGAATTGCGATGGGTCTTTTGCTAGACGGAAAGCCCGTTTAGTAGCAAAAGGGTACCACCAACGGTTTGGTTTGGACTATGGTGCGACCTTTAGCCCAGTTGTTAAGGCCACTACCATTCGCCTAGTTTTGTCTGTTGCTGTAAGCCATGGCTGGCCTCTGCGCCAAATAGATATCCAGAATGCATTTTTACATGGAGAACTTACTGACACTGTCTTTATGCAGTAGCCTCAAGGCTTTATTGATAAGCAATATCCCAATTATGTGTGAAAACTCAACAAGGCCATCTATGGTCTTAAGCAGGCACCTAGGGCTTGGTTTGCCCAATTGAGTACCTGGCTCACTGATTATGGTTTTTCTGCTTCACGTGCTGGTCCATCTCTATTCATCTTGAACTTTGGTGATTTACATATGTTTCAGTTGATTTATGTTGATGACATGATTATTACTTCTTCCATACCTGCTGCTATAGATAATCTGATTTCTGCTCTGGCCAGAGCTTTTCCTGTGAAGGATCTAGGCAGATTATCTTACTTCCTTGGGATTGAAATTGATTACTCAGATTCTGGTATTTTTCTGTCTCAAAGGAAGTATGTCAAAGATCTCCTGGAAAGAAGTAACATGCTTTATGCTAAGCTGATGACCTCACCTATGATAGCTTCTCTCAAGCTGTCACAGTTTGATGGTCCTGAATTTACTGACCCCACATTATTTCGAAGCATTGTAGGGGGCTTACAGTATTTGTCAATGACTAGGCCTGACATTGCTTTTTTAGTAAATAAAGTATGACAATTCATGCATTGCCCCAAAGTATCACATTGGTAAGCCGTGAAAAGGATTCTTAGATATCTCAAGTCCACCATAAACTATGGCATGATCTTCAAATCTTCTTCAAGTCTTACCTTGCAAGCTTATACAGAAACAGATTGGGCAGGATGCCCAGATGACTGACGCTCAATTGGAGCCTTTTGCATTTTCCTTGGCAAGCACCTGATATCCTGGAGCTCAAAGAAACAAAAGACCGTGGCCAGATCGAGCATAAAAGCCAAATACAAATCACTTGCCACCACAGCTGCTGAGCTGATCTAGATACAAATGCTTCTCCGAGAACTTGGGCTTTTTCTATCTCAACCACCTACTCTTTGGTGCAACAACATCGAGGCGACATACTTATCTGCCAATCCTGTCTACCATTCAAGAACAAAGTACTTAGACATAGACTTTCACTTTGTACGTGATCGGGTGGCTGCAAATAGTCTTAAAGTCTCTTTCTGTTCTTCCAAAGATCAAATAGCTGATGTACTTACTAAGCCAATTGTTTTTGAGCGATTTGTTGTACTTAGATCAAGTCTCACAATGGTTGATACCCCTATGGACTCGAGGGGGCATATTAACCATATACCCTTTATACCCCTCTGTAACGTAGTCTAGAATATTCTTTTGTTTACTTGTATTTTCCTATTTTAGATATTCTTTGTAACATAATTGATTCTCTGTAAACAGTATATAAATATACACTGACTTGATAATGAATAGTTGAGAAAACCATTTAGGAAATCTTCCCTTCTAACATTGTCTACTCCTTCTATGAATCAGGGAGCATTTTGATTGGAATTGTTGTTCTATCACTAGTACACAAAGGGAAAAAAAGAAGAGAATATTGACGAAATTCATCATGAGTCGTGAAAGATTCCTCTTTCAAGGGTAACTTGCATATTAAGCATGCAGAACGTATAAATGCATATATAGGAACCAAATCTGGGAAATCATGTATTCGTTAGTTGAAGCCAACATTTATGGCGCATAACGTACGCAAGTCATCGTGGAAATAAAGTTGATAGCTTTATGGTATGGTAGGATTTTCGGGTTAATTAAGATGAGATATTTAGAACCCAAGGCCAAGGGATATTGTTGGAAGATCCAATATTCTCTCTAATCGATCCCAATTCTCATCAAAACAATATTAAGAGTTTTATTACTTACATGAATTACACCTAATTCTTATTATATATTATGCATGGGACCACTTCATTGATGCATTGCATTGCATTGCATTGCATTGGGTGTTGAAAAGTAATTAATACACACCAGCCCATGAACATCTATTTGTACGAGGCTTGCTTACTTTCACCTTTTTCCCTATAAAAACCTTAACCCATCATTCTCATTCCAAGCCAATTCTATCAAGCAACCCACAGCCTCCTCCCTCAAATCATGGGAGCAAAAAGACTAACAAAGGCAATAGGCATCTCTTCAATGTAAAAGTGCCCACGCCAAGGACCAAAAGGAGAACCTTAAATCACACTCTTTCGAACGCAAGCCATTTGAGTTCACCTTTAACCACACTCTCATTATATTTTAAAACAATTTAACTTTAAAGGATAACTAATTAAATTATTATCAGCTTGAATTTTAACCCATTAAACAATAGAAAAATAAATATTTTGCAAGAACGACCCATCAAAGAGGGCAGGCAATTCTCCTAGGTGGGTCCATCCTCCCTCTGTCACCCTAATTAGGATTGATACGAACTCAAATCATGTTTTATATCCCCTGATCCCCAGCTAATGGCTTCAATCTTCACTCCAAGAACAAGAGGACACCACCTCGGTGGCCCGCTGATCTTGTTAGTGATGGAAATTCCACACCAAACCCCATGAGAGCCACCACCTTCTTTGATTCAATAATTCAACACCCAAAATTCAAACCTCCTCAAACCACAAATTGCAACCCCTTTCTTTCTTCCATTTCCAAGTTCCTCTCTCTAGGAAATGGATCTTGATGAGTGGGAATACCTCGGCCGGCCTGATGATGGGTACCTTGATTTTCGTGCAGTCGGTGAGAAGAAGGCGTTCTGGGGCAAACCTAGTTCAGATTCAAAAACTGTTTTCAACATGAATTACTTCCTATGCCCATCACCAAATTCGATGAAAATCACTGAACCACCGGGGCTGCCTGGTCAAGTTGTCAAAGTTCCAATACATTCGGAACCCACTAGTGGCATCGGCAAGGCCCCCCAAGATGGTGAACCAGTGAAGGATATCACCAAGGTTCCCGTTGAAATCAGTGTTATGAGACCAGTAGTTATCCTCGAAAGACCCAATGTTCATAATACGGGAGTTATGGAAGCTGATGAAGACGTGGTTTCCCACGTTTTCTTCAAAATGAAGGAAAATGAATTCGTCGACATGAAAAAGGACTCCCCAATGTCTAGTTGTAGGGGATTTATGCCTCAAATTGACACAAGTACGTTTCAGTTTGATGATAAATTAGGTGAGTCCTTGGAGAGCAAGACGGGTTCCCCAAGAACCGAAGCTGAGAACAGGGATTGTTGTGATAGCAACAAAAAGGTCACTTGGGAAGAGAGTGGTAGTGGTAGTCTTAACATATGGAAATGGAGCTTTACTGGGATTGGTGCTATTTGCTCTTTTGGTGTTGCCGCTGCTACAATCTGTATTCTGTTTTTTGGAAGCCACCAAAGAAACAAACAGCACCAAGAGAGTCAGAAGCTTCGGTTCCGGATCCACACCGATGGCAAGGTGAGCAAGTTTCTTATGCCTCTGAGCATTATTGTAACCTACTTTTGTTATTCATTGATCGGTTTAACCTTATTGCATAGATAATTCAGAAATATTGCTGTTTTGGTAAATGATCAGAGATATATTAACTATGATTGCACCCTTGTTGGGTTAAAGTTGATTTGACTAGGTATGCATACCATTTGAGATAATTCAGATTGTAACTAAGAAATTCTAAAAAGGAAGAATGGGATGAGTGATGGACTCTAACTATATGTGATTGATTGCAGGGAATGAGCGAGCAAGCAAGCAAATTGAAGGAAGCAATTTCGGTAGTAAGAGGAGTTCACAATCCCATCTCCAGAGCACACATTACTTTTGGTGGCTACTCTGAGGGTATTTGAAGCAGCAGCTAATTAAAGAAAGAAAAAACAATTGGACGGAGTTGTTATGCGTAGTTGTTGAATAAGGGCTTTAGACCCATGTCCATGTAAATATACCAAGTGTTGAAGTATATGGTCTATATTACTTACATACCAAACCCTCTTCGTAATCTATAGTTTAAAATATATGGTCTGTTTTATAGGTATGCATAGAAACAAATAATAGTAATAAAATAATATCATCTCTCATCTCTCCAGACAGACAGATTGTTGTAATAAAAAGAAGAATAAAAAGAAAGAAGGATGTGATAGCCCTACCCACAACCCATTCTAATTGCGTATCCAATTCCATTTCTTCCACATACATCATCGGCCAAACCACAAGATTCTAAAATCCATATCCGTGATTATCCCACTTTCCTTTTTTTTATCATTCCACTCCCAGGCGGCTATTCTTCTTCATTAATTTTGTTTTGCAAACTAGAAAATATCACTCAAGTATCATTTTTATTAGGAATTTATTTTTTAATAATGTTGTATTCTTTTTATATAAATATGAAAAGATATAGAAAACTATATGAAAAATAAAAACTAAATGACCTTCTCGGTAGATACTGAGTGTCCGTGGCAGTAACATTGTCCAAAATAAAAATAGAGTACAATGACAACCTATCTAACATTCATTTACAACTTATTAATAAAAAAATATATTTTTATAATTTAATCATGCAAAGCTTCTTCTGTCGTAGTCATGAGGTTCAATCATGCATGCATGCATACAAGAGTGCTCAGGAAATACAAATGATGCAAAGCTAAACGTCTGTCTCTCATAAAAATGTCTACTTTTTTGTTAGACAATTAGCTTTGATGGCGTCATTGGCGTGCAGGAAGGATGAAGACGAGTGAATGACTAAACACCACACAATCTTTTCTTTTTTTGTTTTTAAATGAAATTTATTAATACAAATTTAATTTTTTTATTTATATTTAATTTTTTTTTTAAAAAAAACTACAAATTTTGCAAATATCATTTCTCCTGCCCCCAATATAATATATCAGCAGCATACGGAGTTATAGATGGATGCAATAACGCGGATTTATTCAGCTTTTAATTTTAAAATCTTGATTAAAAAATTAAGCATCGTGAATCATAAGAAACATAGAATGTAGAGACGAAATAAAATTAAAAAAAAGGGGGGGGGGGGGGGGGAAATGAAAATATCCAAAGCTATCTAGGAAAGGAACAGGAAGAGCTACATGAAAAGCGTCCCTTTCCCTCAAACTGCTTCGGTTTACTTGCTGTGTGCCCCTGTCTGAACCAAACGGCGTCGTATTTGAAGTTTCCTTTCTTCGACGTCTGGTTATTCTAGAGGCAACCCAAACGGGATAGATAGAGAGATGTATGTGACAGAAATACAGCCCCAATTTATTAAAAAAAAAAAAAAGAAAGAAGAAGAAAGACATGTCCAAAGGCTGGTTGGGGGAACATTTTATGGGAAAGAGAAGCAAATAATCCCCCTAAAAGAAAAAAGAAACCTTTGATTCCATAAAAATGAAGAATCGATCTGTGCCTCGTAACTAAGCCAGTCTATGAAATAGCTAGTTAGCTTCATAAGGCTACTCTTTGAGGCATTCTTACAAAACAATCATATTTCAACGCTCAGACAGACAGACAGACAGGGAAGATAATAGAAGAAGAAACGCGGCTTCAGAGTTTTTCTATGAGATGAGAGCCATCACGGCTAGGTTAACTTCTACCCCTTGCGAGCTTTTAAAATGCGGGATCACGCCCTTAATTACTAAGATGCCCCTTATTTTCTATTCAAAGAATATTTCTGCTCATCATATTTTTTTTATCATCCTCTTATTAAATAATATATTCATAACTAAAATATAATAAATAGTTTCTAATTATCGAATGACACATTATGAGATGATGAGAAAATAGATGATAAAGAACATTACTCAATCCGAAATGGTTGTGTACAAGTTTTTTTGATAAATTGCTTTTTTTTTTTGCAAGAAATTATTGTTATCTTTAATACCAATTTTCAGTACCCACTTGCCAATTTTTTGTTTGCCAATAAATAAGTCATTTGTAGAGGAATCAATCCATTTTTCTACCATGATCTTTGAAGGATGTTGTCAATCATTTAGGGCTTGTTTGGAAAGTGGAATGATCTCATTTTATCTCAATTTTTTTTTAATTTCATTTCCATACATTACTCAAATACAAACATTTTTTTAATTTTAATTGTTCACATTTTTTATCTAATCATTATAATTTTACAAAACTTCTAAACAAAACATAAAAAACAATACTACTTTTTCAAATTTCAAAACAAAAAATAATATTAGAAATTTAGATTACAACAATATTTTAATTTTATAATATTTTTTCTCAAATTATTATTTTTCATTCTCCAAAACCCAATAAAATATCTTAACTCAAATTATTCACTACTAATCACAAACATTTCACTACTATTTACAAAATTTTCATCCCATCTCATTACCCAAATATCAATTATATATACCCCCATATTTATATAAACATATGATTTTCGAAAAAGGGAAAAGATTTTAGACCAGGAGGAGGGATAATATTCGCTCATTTGAATGATGTTAAAAGAGAGTGGTAAGTTGCATGGTTTTTAACTTCTCTATTGAGTGTGCGCGCTTTTTTAGCCTGGATATGATCCCTAAATTGGCTCAAGCAACATCTGTAATTTGTTGAAAGATTGGGTTTCTTCGCAGATAATTCCTCCAAGAAAATCATTTTCTTTTTGTCCCCCATACTAATTATGCATCTGCCAGTTTTGATTCTAATGGTGTTATTTAAAGGACTCTTTAACCACAACAGCCTATTTTCCATAAATAAAACGCCTGAGCATAGATGAGAAATAAGCCAAAAGAACACCTATTCTATTTGTCCCCATTTCCACCAGAATTATCTTTTTCGCATTTTTCATGATTTTGAATCTCTCCACGTCCAAAGAAGGCAATTGCTATGCGCTGCACGATCCAACATAACCAGAATATGTTTGTTAAACATGTATCTTTTCTTTTCTGATCTGAGATCAACCAGTTTGAGGCTTAGCAGCTTGAAGCATTTCCACTACAAGAGTCTTCACATCCCTAACAAGATGCAAGAAGATGTTAATTTTCCGAGGAAGCAATTCACCCAAAGCCAATGCAACCAAACATAATGGTTAGCAACCTTCTAAAATCATTATCCTTCGTTAGAGACAATATCCTTGTTCAAAACAAATTTCTCTATCAAAATGGAAGCTTAAACTTTCTGAATTCCAACTCATAGAATCTAAACTTATGGAATTTTTATGTGTAGTCAAAGTGAAAATACAACCCACTGCAAAAGGCTGGGAAACGTGTTGTCTATAACTCTATATCATTATATTATGATTATGATATTTGCTATTTATTGGTATCAATGCATATTCTGATGACTTTCTAAAATGGAATTAACACCATTGTGGGCTTGCAGCATAAACTCCTATAATTACCGCAAATATTACGAGTTCTTTCAAATAAAGTGTCTCACTTCCTATCTTCTGCACGTCTAGGGAAAGGTACTCGAAGCTTGAAAGTGTTCCCTTGATAACCAGCCTAATAGAAGAAATAAGAGAGTTCAATAAGGTAAGCATCAAAACCCAGCAAACGAGTTAGAAAAGAATTGACCAGATAGCCTAGCATAGGGAAAAAACCCTAGAAAAAGACTATAAATTTTTTTTTAAAGCCACTAACAAAAGAAAATGTCAAATACTTGGTAGAAACCCCATGGGCTCGAGAGAAGGCATGATTTTCTTAAATGCACAAAGAATAAGTACCAAAAAGAAATAGTTAAGTATTATCAATACCTTAACATTGAAACCAAGGCTGTCCAAATCCAGCATATAAGCAGAGTCCACCTACAGGGAAAAAAAATGCAGCCTTTATATTATTAACAAAAAAAGCAATCACTCCCCACCACACCCCCCCCCCCCCCCCCCCCCCCCCCCCAAAAAAAAAAAAAAAAAAAACACCTATGGGTGTTGGTAATTTTCAATGGCATAATTAACACATCCAGGCAATTGAAGCCACCACATCACTTGTAATCACAGCTAGATCCAACCAATTTTGGCTTATGGTAACCAGTTCATTCTAATTTTGACCAGTGGGTGCAGTCTGAGTAATGATGACGATGATAGATATCTGATGATGAGCTAAAAGAAAGAAAGAAAGAAAAATCTGCTGCTTCCTGCTTCAGATGGTAATAAGATGTTCCAACCAATTTTGGCTTATGGTAACCAGTTCATTCTAATTTTGACCAGTGGGTGCAGTCTGAGTAATGATGACCATGATAGATATCCGATGATGAGCTAAAAGAAAGAAAGAAAGAAAAATCTGCTGCTTCCTGCTTCAGATGGTAATAAGATGTCCGAGATCAAATTACCGGAATTGATGTCCAGTGTTGCACGATAACTTTTGTATCTTCAGCATGATCTTTATTCATGTGAGACTGAGAAAGAATAGAATTTCAATCAGGCCGGTTTTGACAAGAAAAATAACCATGCGGCACATAAGACTAAATTAAGATGTCAGTACCGTAACAGGTTTAGAAAACTGAGCAATCGGATCAACTTTTGCAGAATTATACTCTTTTGCACTGAACTCTGAAATATATAACGAAAGAAAGATGTATAAACTGAGTAGGGAGGGAATGTGGTAAAAGGTGTATAGCAACACAACAAATAAATTCATGGGACGTGCTTAAAACGTATACAGAACCATGCAACAATTCAGCAACAAAAACATAAGTGACTTATCTTAAGCGATCTGCGGAGTATCAAATCCCTCCTTCCCTCTCAAAGATGGAAGGACTTGAAAAAGAACCAGACTATAATTAAAAGGAAAACTAAAAAAGCGGTTGGTTCACAAACCTCCTGATCCTAATACAGCTGTGGCAACCCCTGAAACATACCGTACAACTTTTGGTACGATTCGCATAAATTGGAAGTCACCAAAGTCAACCTTCAGATCAAATTTTTTCTTTCAGTTGCCCACTTAAAAAATATAAGTAAAAACATATTGTTGAGAGAAAGGGAGAAGAAAAAAGAAGCGTGTTACAGAACAAGAGTGCTAACTATACAAGTTACCCAAAATGCATTTGGATGCCTTGCCAAATATGCTGTACGAATGGCAGCTCTCTCATTTTCAGAAACCTATACAATTGGTACAAACCCAAAAAAAATGTGAAGTTCTTCATCTTAATATGCCGTGAACAGCATAATATAAGGCCAAAACAACAGAGTAGAACATAAACAGAATCACTTAATGCCTGGTTTGGGTAGCGAAACCATCTCAACTCATCTCATCTCATCACATTATTACAACTTTTCCAAACTCCCAAATAAAATACAATAAACAATTCGAGCTTTTCAAATCCCAAAACAAAAATAATATTAAAAAATAATATTCTAATAATATTTTATTCAACTTTCATCTCATCTCATATCAACTCACTATCCAAACCATGCCTAAGACACTATTTAAAACTTGATATAGGTTATAACTTACAAAAATAGCATCACCGTGCAGGGTGATTACTAAATCAGTCCTGTCCTCCACATCTCTAGCCACAAGCAATGAGCATTTCGGATTAGCAGTTAAGTCCTGTAAAAAACAGCAAGATGGGAATTTGAGAAAACTAAAATTTCTAGATAAAAAAGAAGAAAAACTTAACAAGCTTTTTAAAGGTAACATTAAATCCTGTGCCCACAATTATACATTTATACATGCATAAACATATGCACTCACACCTAGAAACATGTGTATATCTTTAGTCAAAAGGAAGCAGGAAAAACCTAGCTTTCTGGCCTAAACTAGCATATATGGCATGCGTGGATAGTAACTGAAGAGTGCTGGGTTCAGCAAATACTTATGCAACCAAACATTGGCGGAAGTCAACTCCAATCGCCAGAGCATAATTAATATGGGAGCATTCAACTCATTTCACTTTGCATCTATTATCAATAAACTAATTCAAAATTTTAGCTGGGGATGGAACAAAGATTGTTTCAATTTTAACTGTATAAGTGATGTATCATGAATCCAAGAGAAAGAAACTTCATAAATTCAACATGAAGGTAATATTCAGTTATAGTTGCAATCCTTCAACGTAGAGATATGTATTAGAAGTGCACAGACTTTTGTATGAATCGCCAGGCTGCTGACTGCTAATATTAGGGATCCATCTGCATCACAGGCAAAATCAACCATTGACCCCGATGGATAGCCCTCATGCTTCTGCACATGAAAGGAATTCAGAATATGATTAGGCAAGGAGCATTGGATTGGCTGAGCAGTGAGTAGCACGATCAAATATCAAGCAGCTTGAAGATGCCAAGAACATCCGGAGTATATCAGAGCTTTGATTATAACATCACAAACATTTAGTGAAAGCTAATGTATGAATGATATATTATTTCTACGGCCACATAGGCACTCCGCACTTTTTGGGTAAACATATAAGCAAGCACAAAACAAACAAGACTAAAACCTTATCCAATATCATTTTGTTAAGAATATAATACAAATAATTAAATCTATTATTTCCCATCAGTTTAAACTTTTGAGATAAGTAATAATTTTACATGGTATCAGAGCAGAGGTCGTGAATTTGAACCCTGACTCTACACTCTACTCTATTTAATTAAATATTCCAAATATTGAGCTCACTTATTGAGGTAGAGTCTAGTCCATACATGAGGGAGAGTGTTAAGAATATAATACAAATAATTAAATCTACCATTTTCCATCGGCTTAAGCAAGAGTGGCAATTTCACACATTTAGGTCGAGTAAGCAACTATAAGTCTATACCTAAAAAGTAAATCAGCTGCTTATTTCAGTGATCGGAATCAAAGACCAGAATCAAGTAGAAACAGAACAACACCCGGACTTATTATTAATTTAAGTTTGGGTGTTGTCAAAACCTGAGAAAAGGTAGATAGCATCCCGCGCACACTGTGATCAAGCACAGTTCGAATCTCCTCAATTGGAGGAAGGCGAGCAGCTTTTTCCTGCGAGAACAAGGAGAATCAATTTTTTTTTTTTAAAAAAGAAAAATTCCAAAAACGCATCGTCCATGTACGATGTTTCCAAGGTTTGTGATGGTAATGAGTTAGAAAGAATACCTGATGTGCTTGAATCAGTTGAAATACATCGGAAACATCTCCAGGTGAGGTCTGATTCAGAGAAAAATGCCAACATCATTTTACCATTCAATCACGTGGCGGTTGAGTGTTTTTACTAATGGTTGATAGCTATAAATTGTTCACCCATGAAGAAGAATTATATAATTTCCTATTTGCTTCTAAAACAAAAGAAATACATCGATCACTCATCGTAAAAAAAGGCTAATGGATCAAAGAAGTCAACAAATTAAATAGGGATAATAGAGTTGAATTTGAGCGACGGTTATGAGAGCTGGAACCAAGTTTTCATTCATTCAATAAGTATGAGAGAGAGAGAGAGAGAGAGAGAGAATAAAAGTAAGTACCGGAGGATTGGTGATTGATGAAGGAGAGGAGGATGAAGCGGCCATTAAGAGAGGAGGAGGAGAAGTTGAAAGCGGAGAGAATAGCGTAAAGGAGGGGCGGAAATGAAGAAAAGGAAGGGGAGAGTGAGGGGATTTTCTGAGGACATTTATGCGAGAAAATATGAAGAAGGTCTTGGTCGTCCACGGCGATACCAGAAGAGTCGTCATCTCTTCCCCTCGAAACGGCCGCAACTACCTACCCACCCACCCCTCACTCCTTTTTTATTTTTTTTCTTTTTGTAGGTAATTTGTTTTATTTTTATTTTATTTTTTATCTTCCATCTATCGTAATCAACTTGCGGAGTATTTATTAGGATATTGCGTTGCATCTGATTTTCTAATCTACTCGCCTTCTCGTCTAAAAATTACGCGACTTCACTACCAAGTTCAAACAAAACAGAATCTTACAAAAAATATAAAAAAAAAAGGAGCCTCATCAAATCGCATTGCAATGATTTATTTAACAGATTGAACGATATATACAGGGAAAAAAAATCCCTAACAATTGAATAATGACAGATTTACAGTATTCAGGAGGAGTTACCATCATCGTTAAATTCAGGATTGAACAGAGATCCGATACAAAGACAAAAAAAAACCCTCACCACCATCATTACTAATAACTATTTTTAATAGTAAATTTCCCAAATCAAGGTCCCCAAAGAAAAAGTTATCCCTCAATGGATCTGTAACAAAACACTTTACAAAGCAAGAAAGAAACAGAAACAGAAACAGAAACAGAAACAGATTCAATCGGAATGGGAATAGTCGGGATCGTCGTCTTCGTGAAGATGGGAGGAAAGAGGGGGAGAGCAGAGAGAGAGGGCGATGCGGTGCAAGTGTTGGAAAGGGACGCAAAAGAGGATGTGGAGGACGCGATCGCTGCTCAATCTCTCCGGATTGCACGCTATGTATTGGCATAAGTCTGCGGAAGCGTTGGCCACCCAAGCCGCCACATGGCTGTTCAACACCATCCTCGCCTCTCTTCTTTTCGTTGTTTTGCTCCGAAATGGGTAAAAGCGTGTTTCAGACGAGACTAGACGAGGAGGCTTAGGCTTTACCACCTACCTCTACATTTCATCCATAATTTCTTGGTTCCATCTTACCTGCCGTGCTTTTTGTCTTCTCTTGTTGCCACGAATAAAACATCTTACCATCATTCATATTAATTACAGAACAGTAACATTTTTAATCTCAAGGTATCTATCTATAAACTATTTAATACATAATGTATAATGATTTGATTGAAAGGAGAAATAATATTCAATTTGTTTTTTTTTAAATGAAAATAAAAAAGAGTATCGTGGAAGTATTCCACTAAACTCGCGGCTATAAATGAGAACATGAATTGAACATAAGAACTTATAAAATGAGTTTAAACTACCTCTCACCAAATATCGCCTCCTAGAATTTTTCTGGAAATAAAAGCATCAATACTGCTATTTAATTCGGCATTCCTAATCGGCCAATCTCAAACATAATCAACATTGTCTCTTACCTTGGATAGATAGAGTGGGGTGTTACTATCCCAATTTTCAATCGACGACCACGTTCCATCCAAGATTTTCAATTTTTTATTTTCTCAAAATCAAATCTACCAACAGTGTTGGAATGAAGATCAACAACAATAACCTCAAGGAAAATGCTACTCTTATCGCTCATTTCTACCGCTCTATTTTATCGCTATGATTTTTTATTTATTATTTTATTTTATTTTAATTTAATGATTAATGAAATATTTTTTAATAATATTGTGATTTTTTTATCTTTTAAAAAAATATTTAAAGAAGCGGCAGACGTAGCACGTCCATAACCTCAATCCAACTTATTAAACAGCGCTTCACAAAGCAATTTCCCAGTGGTGAGCTTTCTAATCTCATACCAACAAATATGGAATCAACCCAACTAGTTTATATAGAGCCATTTCTTTTCTTGTATTTTTTTTGGTTCACTGTAATATGCTGAATTTGAAAGTTTGTTGAGGTATACCGTATTCCACCCCCACCGTATAAAATTGTTGAGTTATCATACGCCAAAAAACTGGAAAAAAAAATTAAAAAAAAAATACAAAAAGACCTCAATTAGCTTATTATCACAAAGCTAAAAGGAAACATGCGATAAAATTGTGGTAAAAAGGAAAGAAAGAGGTAATTGGTAATAAAGTAAGGCAGGGTTCCACAGAGTTTACAGCACAGATCCCATATTTTTCACACCCTGCCAATCTAGACAAAAAAATCAGAAAATATTAACTAAAAGCAATATTCCTCATTTCAAACACTTCGAGCCCACTGTTTCTCTACTGAAAGCCCGAGGGTGTACAAAGCACGGTGTATGCCACCACTTGTGTTTAAAATGACATCCTTTTTTACTTTGATGGTGATCGATTGCTCAAGATCAGGCACAAGGTCAATCACTGATCTTCAAGATATCCTTTCTCCTCCAAGTACGACACTACTTGCACTGCCATGGCACCTGGTGTGGGGCAAAACCCATCTTTTTGTTGTATTTCAATCTGTAGAAAGGTGGAAAAATTATTCCTTTCAAAAAATATATATATTTTTTGTTTTTAAGGTTAAAATGCTTACTCATTTATCGACTTTGATATCCTGGCAGACATGAATACAATTAGTTTTCAACTTTTCATCCTTCAATAAAGACATACCTCGCAATTCAACGGTGGTTCATATGGATCATCTATCCCAGTAAAACCTGCAACACAGTAAGGTTATTTGAAAGCAGCCAAAAGGTAATGGGCAAGAAATATTTGTTTATCACTGATATTATTATTTACCCTCCAAATGCATATTACAAAGTTGGGAATTAGCGTCTTGTAAAATTAGGTAAATCACGTATTTATGTAGTTGCAAAGGAAGCAGAGGAAGCCACCATAATTGAAGGGCAAAAAACGATTTAAATTCAAAAAATATAAAACAGCAAGATAATCTGTGGTACAGTAATAACAGTAATGGACTAGATGAGAAAGAATAGGTGCTCCTATAGCACCTCCCCCTTGCTAAAGAAGAACAAAGGAAAATCTCACAAAAATTCCAGGAATTAAATAACATCAAGTTGGCAATTCACAATAGCATCATGATAATTGATATATAACGCCCCAATGAAAGGCTCAACCCAAATGACTTATACTTCAAAATGACTAGTCAATGATACAATTGGAGCACCATTGGAACATTGAAAAGAGCAAGAACTTCTTCATCCGAAGCAAAGTGAGATATCATACACCACCTACTCTTATCACTTATTAGAATGGAGTATCTCCTTATATTCCCGACGTTCTTGTCGGGCCAGTCTGTTGTAGGTGGCATGGCTCAAGTCTCACATTTCTGGTTGTGATAGTTTATAATACCATTTGTAACGCCATGGAATGCCCAAGCCACATGACCTATACTCCAAAAGGGCTAGTCAATGATACAATTGAAGCCACATCGGAACATGATAATGAGCAAGAACTTCTCATTCCCAAGCAATGTGGGATCTCATACACCACCTACCCTTTTATCACTTATTAGAATGGGGTATCACAATGTATATGGTTAAATAAAGAGTAAAACTATAGAGCAGCCATTGTTTATTAAGCACACCCTACACTTGATGTGGACGTCCTTTTTTTTTTTTTTTTTTTTTAAACCCATCCAGGGTCCCCATCCCGCATCCCCCTCCCTCTCGTTGCAACCCCTCTCCCTCTTCCCTCGCAAACACGCGGGTCCTTGCCGTTGCAGCCCAGATCCACCGCCGCCGTTGACTGGGCTTCTCATTGCAGCCACCGAACACCACCACCGAGCCCTTCCCTCCTCCCCCAGCCCGAGGCCCGTAGCTCCTCCCTCTTCCCTCGCATGCACGCCCTCTCTCTACATAGTTTCCCCATGTCACGGCACAGATCCACCACCTACGGCCTCACATCACCGCCCACAAGCATGCCAGACCTCCAACCCTCGGCCATACCCTCCTTCCCCAGCCCACGCAGACCTTCCTCTCTCCCTCACGGCCATATCTGCACCACCGTACCGCCACCTCAACAGTCGGCGGCACCACTAGCTCCACTGTAGCCTCCCCATGACCACCCCTTTCAGATCCCGCAGAGGATGGGCGACGCGGGTGGTGGGGGTGGGGGGAGAGGATGGGCGACGGGCGGGGGGGGGATGGGCTTCGGCGACGCCGGGGGGGGGGAAGAGGAAGAGGAAGTAAAAAGAATTTGAAATGGGTGAAATTTAAGAGAGCGAACGTGCGAAATGTGGGTTTTGTTGTAGGGAGTTTTTGGTCATTTCCTTAAGCCACGTAAGGTGTGATCCGGCTGCTCCCCAAACAGTGGCTGCTCTCCAGATTTTTTCTTAAATAAATATTGATTGATGTGCATAATAGATTCACTTGAAGATACGATAAGAAAATAAATAATTCATGTGCCATGATCCAGAATAATGTGCTAACAATCCATACCACATGAGGTGGCTGTCAACTCAACCATGAAATAGTTGAGGGTCAGTTTTTAGTTTCACTAACCTAATTAGTCACCAAATAAGGATTCACGTCAACTGTTAAGGATGCTCATATAAAGTTAAAATAAGCTCATACATGATTTCTCTATAACTAAAAAAAACTTTATTTACAAAAGGGCAATGCAACATGGGAAAAGTAACCACACTAATATTCATGTGGTGTAATATTGGGTTCTTTCAGGCTTCGTTTGGAAGTTGAGCTCATCTCAACTCATCTCAATTCATCATTACAACTTTTTCAAATCCCAATATAAAATATAATAAATAATTCAACTTTTTCAAATCCCAAAATCATAATAATAATAAACAATAATATTCTAACAATATTTTATCATCTCAACTCAACTCACTTCAACATCCAAACCCACCCTCAAACTGATGATTTTTTTTGTATAGATAATCAAGAAGTTTTATTCATAATAATAGGCATAGCCAAGTAAATAGGACATATACATGAGTAATACATAACTAAGATTTACAACTGAAATAAGAAACTCATGGACATTAAGCCCATTAAGATCTATCTCCCCTGCCCAAAGCAAACTGATGATGCAGAGAACACAGCTTATAATGGCAGGTAAATAGTGGCCCTTTCTTTTCTTTTTTTCTTTTTTTTTTTTTATTGGCACCGGGTGTCCAGGAATAGTATCCTAACTAATCCCAGGGGTGCACAGGCCCTTAGCAAGGAGTTTCCCACAAGTGCACATTGGGTAATTCAAGGGGATAATCCCCCCGTCCGATGGCCCCTAGAGATTGTTTGCACCCAGTGAGATTCGAACCTTGGAAATTGGAGGGAGCAGACCACCAAGACCAATGTCTTTACAACTTGAGCCAACCCCTAGGGGTTGGTAAATAGTGCCTCTTTCTAAATAGTGTAAGGGGTTTTTAGTTACACATTACAATTTGTTTTCTACCCTTCTCTTATTGGGATTGATTTTCACATAATAATAATACGCAGACATAACTAACAAAACAGATATCGGGCTCTTTCTTTTCTTTTGGGGGGAAAAGAAGAAATCATATCAATGCACCAAAAGTGCACGGTAAGCACGTTTAAAAGCATACCTTTGATCTTTCCAGCACGTGCCAGCTTGTAAAGGCCTTTTGTATCCCTTGCTTCACACAATGTTAGAGGCATGTTCATAAAAACCTGTTTACATACAGGTAAAAATGAATTCCACCTTGAAAATAACAAAAACCAAGTCATAACCATGCTAAACCTCACAAGGAGCCTTGCCTCAATAAAATTCGCATCTGGCAACATTGCACGGCAAGCATCCCGATCTTTTCTATATGGAGATATCAGACTCGCAATACAGATCAGACCAGCATCCGCAAAGAGTTTTGAGACTTCCCCTAGATTAAATAAATAATAACTTAAGCACAACTCATGCTGTACTGAAATTGACCAAATGCTAGCCATCACATTATAATAGCCCTAAGTAAATATTCATTTCCCTAATTGCATCAACAGCGTGGCAATTGCTTCTGTTATATCTTTATTCAACAACTTTCCATTATCCAATACTCAATGTTCATGACAGAATCACTATGAGCATAAACATGATCACCCCCAGAGCAATGTGTGGTGTGATAGCCATTAAAAGCCAGATTCAACTTCTATCCTTGTCAGCTGGTCATACAAGCCTTAAACAATATGACAGACAAGTGAACTTAAATTCAATATAGTCTTCACTGCTCAAACACCTCCAAGTCCAAAAAATTGTCTGTTGTTTAAAAAAAAAAAACAAAAACAAAAAGAGGAAAAAACAGAAATTTACCAACTCTCCGTATATTTTCAGTCCGATCTTCTGGTTTGAAACTGAGGTCCTTGTTCAGTCCATGTCGAAGGTTATCTCCATCAAGGACATACGACAGCTTTCCCCTAGAGTGCAGTTCTCTACTTAGTGAACATGCCAGAGTGCTTTTTCCTAAACAATTTGGACAAAAGAGTTCAGCAAGGCATAGCATCTACGTCGAATATAGCAGACTACTTGATCTGCATCGTACATGGTCAAACCATCTCAAATTACCCTGCCTCATCTTTTCCTCAATGAGAGTTAGTTGCGCACACAAACATATGCATGGGGGGAACTAAGAGAAACGCCAGGGCACCTTCTAGTCAATAGATCACCCAAATTGCATCCAAAACCAATGCGAGATGATAAAAGTGCAGCGGACACAATAGATGTAAGCCTAATATCAGATTGGAAATTTACTTTATATGCAAGCCAGCTAGAAAATAAAGTCAACAACACAAAGTCCAACTTGGAAAAATATGGCATAATATCTACAACAAGAAAAATACCACAACACATCCCTAAGAGCCCTGGGCAAGGTGCTAATCTAGGGTCCCTACAATATAGAATATGAAAAAGAGGCTAGTCAGTTTAAAAACCAAACCTGATCCGCTGAGACCCGTAATCCATACTACACAACCTTTTTGATTAAGTAGCTTTTGCCTCTCAACCTTCCCAACTGGACATTCTTGCCAAAATATATTTGTTGAATTGCTCAGAGTAGACATCGGAAACTTTCCTTCTGTTCCTTCCCACAGATAAACGTCGAATCATTAACAGCAATACAAATATGAAGAATTTTAGTAAAAGGTTTTTATCGTCCAAAGTCAAAGATCTCATATTATAATCTTATGTTTCGGTATAAATATAAGAAAAAGGGTACAGAAAGTATCAAACGAACACAGAAAAAAAATACCCAGATAATGTATGTAGACATATACCTCACGGCTCACACATATGAATATGATAAGAAAAGAAGCAAGAAATTTTGTCCAGCAAAGAGGAAGTTTGACATTAGGTATTCAGGGATTGGCTAGAGTGGAGAAACAACCCGTTATAGTTGCCAACCGATGGCTCAAAAAAGGAACAAAAAGACTGATCAGGTTAATTTCCGGTCTTCCACACTGATCTAGACACACGCTATTCTCTTAGTTTAATTTGAAGATTCAAGGGCAATGAAGAAGCAGAGAATGCAGATATATGGCTATACTGGAATAAAAAAAGAAAATGTCGGGGAACACACTTATATCGAATTGAGAAAATGCCCCCCCCCCCCCCCCCCCCCCCCCCCTTCTCTTAATTTGATTGATTTTGTATGAAATAAATGGGAAAAGTGATGTTGAATGAAGATTAAAATTGGAGACAGAAAGAACACTGGTAATTGATGAACGTAAAAGCGAACAGTAACACACATTTTCCGTAAAGGAAGCGGACACTTGGGGTTAGCATGACCCATGAAACAAAAAGATCGTATATCGGATATATCACAGAGAGAGAGAATACCTTTTTGCTGGTTTGGGTGAGAGAGAAAGCAGTGAATTGTGGATACGGTGGTGGAGGTGGAGGTGGAGGCGGTGGTGGTGCTCCCGTGCTTTTGGGGGGTTCCATTTTGTTGAGGGGTATATATTGTTTTTGGTTTTTGGAATGAATGAATCTGGACACACACCGAGTCGAGTGCCACTGCCTCCACCTTCTTCCTTTTTTTTAGCTTTTTTCCTTCTTTTTTTTTCCTAAAAAAAACCTTCGCGACTTTGTGTGTCCGTGTGAATGATTCATCTTCCGCCGAATCCAACGGAACCTTGGCTTGTGGCCCTGTGGACCTGTGGTCAGTCTCGGATGGGTCCCAACCTTCCGTTTTGGGTGACGTGGAACCTGTAATTATAAATTTATATATGGTTTGATGCAGAGTTTATGCTCTTGGCTAAGATTAGTGTGGTATATTAATAAGAGAAATAGTATAAAGAAGTTTTAGACCACACATATATATATCTAATTAACATGGAATTTTTCAATTTTTTTTTTATATTTAAATGCACACATATTTAATCATTAATATAGAAGAACAAAAATAATAAATCATATATTAATTAAGAGGTGATAAATATAAAAAGTAAATAAAGACATTAATAATATTAATAAAAAAATGAAATAATACAAGTCGAGAGATAATGAAAGTAGATGAATAAGGTGGGTTGTATCAATGATTTCTAGAGATAGAACGTCTAGGGATCGGAAGCGATGTTAAGAATATATTTATACCTTCCAATAAAACTGTGATACGTATAAATTTTAAGAAGTAAACGATAGCCCTAATTATAGGGGATGAGTTCCACCTCCAGGTCGAACTCTCTTTCCCCACTTTCTCTCTCCTTTGAAGGGCTAATTTTCTCTCTCTCTCCTCAAGCTGAAGCTCTCATGATCTCCCTTTCTAAATACCTCTTACTTTCGGTCACACTCCCTCTCTCTCATCGCATTCGATTTTGGGATCTCAAGCCCAAGATGCTTATAAGGAAGATTATCAGAAAGCTAAGATCCCGTTTGGATAGTGAAATAAGATAAGATAGTTTTAGATGAAAATTGAAAGTTGAATAAAATATTATTAGAATATTATTATATTTTATGTAAAAATTTGAAAAAAATGTCATAATGAGATGAAACCGTTTTTACATCCAAACGGGACCTAAGTCTCCCACCAAGCTGAGAAATTAGCCATTGCCTTTGTCTTATTAGAACTCCACCAGGAACTACAATTCGAATATTGAAGGATGAAAAAATATATTCATTATTTATTTTTTTATTATTCTCTTATAATTTCATGATGTAGCATTAAATAATAGGTTTATAAGTGAAATATAATAAATAGTTTTCAATATCACATCATGAAATGATTGGAGGATGAAGAGAATTAAAATACTGATCAAAGAATATAAGAGTATGTACAGACTGCCACGGTGGCACAAAGACAATCTCAAGGACATAAGAGAGAAATCATAGTTAAGGATAGGAATCACTTCCAAAGAGGGATCTTGTTCTCGTAACGATTACTGGTAAACCCCAGAGTCTAGATACATTGCACGTGTTATTTTCCCAACTGTAGAACAAATAGAATAAAGAGATTTGAAGTTATAGAATAGGTATAAAAAGGCTTAAGATAATCGTTGTGGTATAAATAGATGAGGTGTGTAGTGTTTGTCGTTTGATCCAAAATAAATGGTTTTGATTGTCTTTTAAGATAGAACTCCAACCACCGAATGGATAGGTGAGAATGGACTTGGCCCATTATGGAAACGTCTACTTTTAAGTTAAGCATATGATTACTTGAAGTTGGCCTCGTTTGGTGACGTAATTTAGATGAATGAAATAATTATATTAAAAATTGAATAAATTATAATCATTATATAAAATAAGATTAAATGAGATAGTTTAAATTTATGGAACTAAACCCGTCTAAAATTCTGAACTTTTCAAGAAGACACATTTTACCTTATTATACAGATGGAGGGAAGCGGAAGCAATCTTTCTCTTTCCTACTTTTCTGTACAAATAATTAATTGGGCTTTCGGTCCTTGCAATATTATTTATTATTCACTGTTTGGATTCCAACTAAATCTAATGGGACTCTGATTCTCTACGTAAATCACAAGTTTTATAAAACTAAACCATTTATAAAAGTTAAATATTCATTACCTAAACCTAATTAAAACTTATTCTTTGAAAAGCATTGATTATTTTGATTCACTTTATCCAAGATGATAAAAAATTAAGGTGGCATTTGGATGTTAAGCTGAGCTGAGCTGAATTGAATTCTTTATGAATAATAGTGAATTGAGTAGTAGGAGAGTTATGTGAGACTCATCTAAATTAAGTTGAAAGTGTGTTTGGATGTTAAAATGAATTTAGTACTTTTATGAGAAATTGAAAAAAGTTATGGATCTCACGTATAAAGATGTTTTAAGTTGAAAAATGTTGTGGGTCTTACATGTAAGAAGATTTTGAGTTGAGATGAATTTAGTAATTTGAGAATTGAATATTTAGATGTTAAATTTAACTTAAAATTAGATTGAATTCAACTGAATCTAAAAATAAAAAAGACAAACACATCCTAAGTGCTGGTCTAAATGCAAAGGGAATCTATCCTGTGCCCATAATGGAGGAGGCGGTGTTTGTAGATTCTGACACGGAATTCCAACAATGATTCTCTGTGGCTAGCAGTGGCTAGTGGCAAGTAACGTTCCTCTCCATCTTTATATCGTCAGTACTCTACTCTGTGGCCCCATTACGCCATAGTACACCTGTGTATGCATATATGGTTTGAGTAATGAAACACACTTGACATTTTTATAATATTTTTCGTAATAAAATATGTTAGGAGTTTCATCTTGATCTATTTCCGATTTTCTTATTGAGGAAGGTAAGAGGAAACCAGCAAATATAATAAGAAAGAAAGAAAGAATAATCCAACCATCTCTCTTTGGGTTGATTCGATCGTCGACTTGTTTAAATGGACTGTGACGTCCACTAGTTGAAGAATGGAATCATTTAAATTCCTGTTCTTGACCCCCTCCCCCCCCCCCCAACTCATGGGAAGGAACTAAAGCATCAAATCAAATTTCTTCCTTTCTCATAATCAAATCAATCATTGTTAATTTTAAGCTTATTTTGAAATAAAAAAAAAAAAAAATTATTTTTAATTTGGTGTATAAACATGCATGCATGCATGCATGCAGGGTGCTACACTCGTTTTAATAATTTGAAGCGTTTTGAGTATCATATCATTGCAACGTTTTATGATTTAATTGCATGTTCATAAAATTAGAAATTAATTAAGGAAGAAGCTTAATTGTAGCTGTAGATGGATCGGAAAGAGGAGGTATTGGTAGTTTGGTTTCTTATTTATCTCATATTTTAATTGTCACTTTGGGTTCTTAATTGGTGTAGTGGAAATCCAACCTTTTGACCCTCCATCTTATTGGCTTCTGTCTCTTTCTTCCAAAGCTTCTCTCAATTATTATCTTTAATGGAGAAAAAAAAATATCATTTCATGGACCACTTCCTTAAGACTTATTATATTCTCAATCTCAATCAAGCAAGTGTGTAGAGCGAGCATACTATCTACATCATTTAAATGATAAAATTTTATTTTTAAAATTCAAATTTTAAGATTTTTCTTCTATCAAATTATGTCATATAATTAGCACTTTACTAAGTGTATTATCCATACTGACTTATAGATTTAATTTTTCTCTAATTATTATTAAAAATATCAATGATCATTTTAATTAGAGTGAAAAGAGATCAATTAATTTTAGATACATGATAATATAATTAAATTTTTAGCAATGGTTACATCAGAGAGATATATGTAGTTGTATCATGATCGATCCACTGTATATAAACACACATTGATTCATCTTTTACCCTTTTTTTCAAACAAAAAATAATAATAATAAGGAATACAATTATATATATATTTTTTAACTTGGCATACGTGCATGTATTTGATTTGAAAAGTCGCTTAAAATCGATTCATTTCCATTTGCTTTATTTGAGTTTGAATCAAGGTGTTTGTTAAAAAATGTATATACATTTTAATTTAAAAGATATATAATACATTAATTGATGTCGTGTAAACGAAAAAAAGAAAAAGAAAAAGGATTTTGGAAACGGTGATGATCAATTATATATAAGACAGATAGAATAAGTTGGAAGCTCATATATATATGATTCTCAAAGTGAAGGATGCTTTCGTTTGGAGAGATGTTTACCTAACAAGCATATTAATGAGGCAGCCAATAAAAAAGGGTCGGCTGGCATGATAAACTTTCTGATTATATATATATATATCCCACACGGCCACAATATAAAGTCAGGTACTAAGAATAAAGTTGAGAGCATGATCAGTATGGAATATACATAATCACACCCCTGAAAAATATTTGAATATAACATATATATATATATGCGGTGCTCATTTGGATATGATATATGAACGTTCACTTTCAAATATTAATTTGATGAGATGACATACATAAACGTTCACTTTCAAATATTATTGTAAAATGATGACTATATATATATATAGAATAATTCTATATACAACTGTGAAGTGCGCAACTGTCGTGTAATCGCTTTGAAAAAGAGTGAGATCCACTATTAAAAAATTAATTTTTTTCATGTGGGTCTCATGTTTTATTTTTATTTTTTCAAAACGATTATGCGGCGGTTATACAATTTACGGTTGTAAATATATTTTCTTCTATATATATTGTTGAAGATGACAAGTAGATGTAATTGATGACCCATTAGGCATTAGCTAAGCTTAAAGAGAATTTCTTTCAACAAAAGGCAAATTGTTGAATAAAATTGATAGAAACTACGTATTAATCAAGTTTTCATCTGCCTCTCTTTCTTTCCTTCTTTTTTATTGGCTTTAGCTTTCCTCATTGTGCAATCTGTGTCTGACGACACCTTCAAAAGCAAATATTTAAAATTAAATAACCTAATAATAATGATTATGATTATGGACGCACACACGTACACGCAAGCAAACACCGAGACACAGAGCTAGCTGTTAATCACTATGCCATTCAAACGGGCAAGGAAGGAGCAGAGAACATTAATATGGCAGGGCAGCTACTTAACCCCTCCATCTGCCCTTGATTATGTTTCCAAAAATTACTCTTTGGCATAATAATATGGCTATCGCGTTGGATTGCACCTTCTTCCATAACCATTTGTGGCTTTGCCTTTCCACTGCTTTGCGTTTCCACGTTTGATTATTCTTCTCTCTCTCTCTCTCTCTCTCTCTCTCTCTCTCTCTCTCTCTGTCCCTATTGAGTCATTGACTGACGAGTGACGAGAGAGTAGTAGTAGTTGTAGTAGTAGTAGCGTGAGTGTGTGACAAAGGTTAATGGAAGATGAGTTTGATATATGGTAAAAAGGGTATCATATTCTTTTGAGAAGTCTAGCTAACACATGTTGGATGACCTTCATCTCATCCTGTCATCCTATTTCCACAGCCTTCTCTCTTTTGTATTTATGTCAGCACGATTCTGGATTTCATTTGCACTGATTCCCGGCTTGGATTCCTCTCGAATTAGATTCTTATTCCTCCTCCGCTTCTCCTTATTTATTCCTAACTAGATTCCCTCTTATATTAACTTGTATCTAGCCCTCGTTTCTTTCAACCCCAGAATCAAATTCATTTGCTGCTGAATTTCAAGGTTCAATATATACTACTCTCTCTCTCTCTCTCTCTCTCTGGTAAATGTTTTGTTTCACTCTCTTTTGGTAATCATTGTGCTGTGTAATCTAATTTCTTACTTGGTTGGAGCTTCATTATAATCTTCTACTTTCCCCCCCCCCCCCAAAGAAAGAAAGTCTTGTCCGAATTCAAGCAGAGAGATCTAAAAAGAGATGCAGCCCTCTGGTTTGTGAGTTGACTGACCTTTGGTGGACTTCGGCTGTTCTCTAATACCATGGGCCAAGTCCTGGGTTTGGGGCGACTTTTCTATTCCTTCCATCCATTTATATCATTTTGGGCTGGAAACAATACCATGATCTGCATATATGCTGACATTTTAAAATATCTTCATATATCTAATACAGGTCCAAAAATACGAGTATGGGATTCTAACAAATTTAGTTGACAGCGGAATATTTAGCAGTATAGAAATAAAAACAAAAGTTTATACCGCCCTTTTTTTTTCTTTTTTATTCTTATTCCATGCCTAGATTAGATTGGTAACGCTGGGTCGGTTTCAATCTGTTCTGAGACCATTAGCGATATCATGTTCAGAACAAACACAAGTCAATCTCAATATTTCAATTAAAAAGACTGGCCGGAGGGAGGGGCTTATAAGGGGACAGGTTCATGTTACGGAAGGAAGAAAATTAACAAAGTACCGCTACTGGAGAACTAGCCTACCACATTCAATCAGACTCTGTGGATATTACAACGCTAGCTAGCTGCATGGTGTCAAAATCCATTGGATTAATTTAAATATTATAAGAACCACCGTTGCCATGCTTTTCAATCTGCAATTCTAAGTTTCAAAAAATAAATATTGGCCAGGGTCTCCTGACATTGCGCGCATTTGCTACTTGCCTGCCTGCAGTTCTGAAATCTTGAGGTCATTTTCCTAGTTTTGTAGATGCTTTAGCAATACTGACTAGAATTTTATGGAAATATTCAGACCCTTAAAATTGCTTATACATTAATTATCGAGCAAATACAATTATACAAAG
Source organism: Juglans mandshurica (assembly GCA_022457165.1). NCBI lineage: Eukaryota > Viridiplantae > Streptophyta > Magnoliopsida > Fagales > Juglandaceae > Juglans > Juglans mandshurica. Next base: position 33,981,884 of record CM039626.1, read on the forward strand.
AGTAATTCTACATACAACCGTGAAGTGTACAACTGCCGCGTAATCATTTTTAAAAAGAGTGGAGTCCACTATTAAAAAAATCATTTTTTTCATGTGGATCTCATGTTTTATTTACTTTTTCAAAGCGATTATGCGGCGATTACACAATTTACGGTTGCAAATATATTTTCTCTTGTACAGATATGTCACTTTTTGAGTGACGACAAATGGCAAATGCATTTGAGGCCTTTGATTGCTTATTCCACCGCAGCAATAGCATGGGGGTGGGATTCTATCCTGTATTATCTTTGGTATCTCTTCTGAGAGACAAAGCAAAAATCTTTTTCAATAATGGGTACCTCTTTAACTCTTATACCAACAACTTTGTCTGCTGTTGCCTTCAAAATGCAAACAAGGATTGGTGTTTAATTAGTAACTTCTGCTTGGCCACTGCAAGACGCACATCACATGTCTCGTATGTTTTCTTATAAATTATGATGTCGATATCTCTCATTTGTTTTTGCAGCATATTGCAAGCCAATGATAACTGTTAAGCTACTATTTTGTCTGATTGGAGTGAACAAGCTTTTGATCTTATCTTTCTTACTTGCGTCTATTAATATGTTCTTGATTATTGTTTGGCATCGACTCGGACTAACTGCTATATATCTCTTGTGCTAATCACAGATTGACTTAAATTGACCCATCTTCCTTCCTTGCATCTGCAAGAGAAAGATCTGATTTCTGTGTTTTGCTTTACAGACTGTTTTCAGACAACCATGAATGCATTAGTGGCAACCAACAGAAACTTTAAGCTAGCAGCTCGGCTTTTGGGTTTGGACTCTAAGCTGGAAAAAAGTTTATTAATTCCTTTTAGGGAAATCAAGGTGATTAAATGTCTTGATATTCTCTCCCATTGCAAATTCTCTCTGATAATACCTATGTTTTAAACCGTAATTGCTTTATCGGATAGGAAACAAACAAAAAGGATCACAAGAATGCTAGAACATTTTCATGAAATCACTGGATGTTCTTTCTCAATTAGCTGTCAACATCCATTCCGTTGTCTTCTTATGTTCGATTTTTTTTTTTCTAAAAAAATGTTAGTATATATGGTCTATATGGATGAGATTAGACAACTTCGGTTAGTTATTTCAGCTGCATATGCCAAGCTGATTATAGAGCACACGATATGAGGCTTTCAGTGCTTAAAAGGCCTAGACTATATTATCATACATAAACTATGATCTCATTGTTCATTTGTCCAATTAAGTTTGACTTGGTGACTTAAAGCCTCAATGCACACTGTTTATAGGAACTGCTACAACTATCAAGCGGAAAAGTGATCATAATTTGATGATTATTTGCTTATGTTTGCTTATTGAGGTCTCTAATTATTTGTCCAATTTTCCTAGTTATGCATACCGATTTGATCTAGTTTGTCCGACTCTTCTTTAACTGCTTTTGAGCAAAATTGCAGGTTGAGTGTACCATTCCCAAAGATGATGGCTCTTTGGCATCTTTTGTTGGGTTCAGGGTTCAGCATGACAATGCTAGAGGCCCAATGAAGGGAGGAATCAGATACCATCCAGAGGTTATTTACATTCTTATGTTTGAAATCTTTTGAAACAATGCTAGAGGCCCAATGGGATGATTTTATGGATGATACAGGTTGACCCGGATGAAGTGAATGCTTTAGCACAACTGATGACTTGGAAGACAGCAGTAGCAAATATCCCATATGGTGGGGCGAAAGGGGGGATAGGATGTGATCCCGGGGAATTAAGCATCTCTGAGCTAGAAAGACTTACAAGAGTTTTCACCCAAAAGATACACGATCTTATTGGAATTCACACAGATGTTCCAGCACCTGACATGGGAACAGGTCCACAGGTCAAATATATTACACTCGAATCTTGTTAAAACTGGCTGTTTATCTTTAAAAGGTGGAATTAGTTTCTGTGTCTGGACTGGACTGGAGGTATAATGAATTTTGAACTGATTTTGGCGCTTATATCTGGTTTCTTTTTGTTTGAACAGACCATGGCCTGGATACTAGATGAGTACTCGAAATTTCATGGATACTCACCTGCAGTGGTGACTGGAAAACCTATCGTAAGTAGATACAGAGAAAGAGAGTCCAGCTCTCGCATCAAATTGTAGCTATGGTTTTAATAGACCTAATTCATTCTTAAATGTTTTTTTTTTATGTAGCACATGCACTATGGAAATGAATTTCATGCTCCCTCATTGTGCCAAGTGCAATGACATTCTTGTGAAATCACTGTGATTCATTCTGTTTCCAATAGAATTTGGTCCTTTGTGTGACAAGGGTCCACAATTTTTTTTTTTGGTCCTTATATTAGGACCTTGGTGGATCTCTAGGCAGAGATGCGGCCACCGGACGAGGGGTTCTCTTTGCAACTGAGGCTCTTCTCAATGAGCATGGGAAGAGCATCTCTGGACAGCGTTTTGTCATACAGGTGAACCTTCCATATCATGCTACTGTTTTGATCTTTTGGAAATGTGGTACTCTAATCGCTTATCATCCATCTAAGCCATCATATTATATATATATATATATATATATATATATATATATATTCTCAGGGTTTTGGAAATGTGGGCTCCTGGGCTGCTCAATTGATCAGTGAGAATGGTGGGAAGATTGTTGCTGTAAGTGACATCACTGGAGCCATTAAAAACAGAAAAGGAATTGACATCCCAAGGCTACTGAAGCATGCAAAAGAACATCGAGGAGTCAGAGATTTCGATGGTGGTGATCCCATTGATCCCAAGTCAATATTGGTTGAAGACTGTGACATTCTCATCCCTGCTGCTCTTGGAGGTGTCATCAACAGGTTCTTTTTCTTGCTGTATATATATATATATATAAGACAACAAATCCTGTTTGTAACAAGTGAACCTTGTTTTCTTTCTATATCTAGAATGCAACAAAATTCAACCTTGATTCATTATTAGGATCGGCTAACTTTCTGTTTCATGGATTAATTTTGAAAAGTGCCTAACTTTTGGTATATGATTGAAGGGAAAATGCAAATGAAATTAAAGCCAAATTCATTATTGAAGCAGCTAACCATCCAACTGACCCGGAGGCTGATGAGGTCAGTGCATCCTGTGGAATATAGTGGTAGTAGTAGTAGTAGTAGTTAGAAGAAGAAGAACATTATAATTCATAGCAATTACTTGTCAGATATTATCGAAGAAAGGTGCAGTTATCCTTCCGGACATATATGCAAACTCAGGAGGCGTTACTGTTAGCTACTTCGAGTGGGTTCAGGTATAGTACTAATTTTCCTCCTCTAACTCATCATTCTACCCTGGCCGCTTTCCTTACACGTGGTCGTCTCGTCTCTTCTGCATCTAGTTTTCAGATTTTGCGTTCCTTTTTCTTTTTCTTTTTTCATTTTTGTTCCAGAAAAGGTGCATACAGATGCAGAAAGTAATGAATAACAAAAAGAGAAAGGATATTTGTAATCGTGAATTGTGCAACTGCCGCGTAATCATTTTGAAAAAAGTAAATAAAACATAAGACCCACATGAAAAAAATTATTTTTTTAATAGTGGGCTCTACTCTTTTTCAAAGCGATTACGCGGCGATTGCACACTGAATTACTCTAACAAAAAAAAAAAAAAAAACAAAGCCATGCTCTGTTCCAAAAATACCAAAGCTGGTCATCCATATGTGAAAATTCAAACACATGTAGCCCATATGCAAAGGCATTTAGGACTTTTGTGTGTGAGAGAGAGATGGGCAGTCCTAAATGCGTAGTTGTCAAATATGGTTATGAAACTGATTGGGTGAATGAATGAATGCAGAACATCCAAGGGTTCTTGTGGGATGAAGAGAAAGTGAACAATGAACTGAAGAATTACATGACAAAGGGTTTCAAAGATGTGAAGGAGATGTGCAAGACCCACAATTGTGACCTGCGCATGGGAGCCTTCACCCTTGGAGTTAATCGTGTTGCACGGGCTACTGTTCTCAGGGGTTGGGAAGCCTGATCAGACTCCCCAGATTATTATTTGCTCCTTTTTAATAAATAAATAAATAGACGGCAAAGCAGGGGAGAGGCTCGCTCCCCTCATGTTGTCGTGTCGAGGCTTTTTGGTTGTGAACTCTTTGGAGGGCTTTGGTCTTGTCCTTGACATCCTATTGAGAGTTCTATTTTTAATCTTTGTGCTTTTCTTTTTCCTTATAATTTTCAAAGAACCTCTGTTGCACACTTCTCCCATAAACTATTTTGTATCCGTATTTTGCCTTCTTGTGCAGTTGTGTGCCCTAAAGAATGTCTGCCACGGAGCCCATACATAATATAAACCGAAAAATACTTCTCCGGACCTTCTTCCTTAACTTCAAAGAAAAACTTCCCTAGGCTCCATTGGCTTCAGTGCTAACTCTAAATCGTAGATGCTCCTAAATTTATGAAGACAACTATTTTTTTTTTCTACAAAAAAATAAACGACTATGTTTTCAAATATTTTAAGACATAACTTACCATGCACTCAAAGGTTCATCACTGACTACTCCAAAAATAAAATAGTGGGGATTTAATATTGAGAAAATGATATTTGCAACTATAGAATATGCAAGTCCTGCAGACTCTTTAAAAAAAATAGTTAAATCTAATTCCCACATGAAAAAATCTTTAAAAGAAGTGTGCAGGACTCACTCTAAAACTATATCTAACATTACTTATGTACCATAACACTGAAGATATTTGGCCCAATAATGGACCGCATTGCATACATGCCAACCCTGGATCAGTAATCATGGATAACCTTCTAGAGGGACCCTAACCAAATCACAATTGTAACATTATCGAACTAAATGGATTCTAGCCAATTGCAGTTAGAAAAAGATTACAAATACTCCAAAAACATCCGAAAGCCAATATCCAAATGTGTTCAAATTCTGGTTCTTGAGTCCATTAATAATATTACAGGCTGTTTTATGATCTTCCTCTGCCTCTGAAGCCACCACCTCGGCCACCACCTCTAGGAGGGCCACCTCTGCCACCCCTTGGACCACCCCTTCCACGAAAGCCACCGCCCCCACGGCCTCCACCTCTGAATCCACCACCTCTGAATCCACCACGACCACCTCTAGTTGCAGCTTGTGGCTGTCCCCTACAACGACAATCCACCATTGCAGTTAGATCTGACAGGCAGGCACATCAATAACAAAAGTCTCTAATTAACCATGAAGAGTTTTTCAATCAAGTATGTTTTTTTTTTATTGGCACCGGATGTCCAGGAACAGCGTCCCGACTAATCCCGGGGGTGTACAGACCCTCGGCAAGGAGTTTCCCACAAGTACACCTCGGGTAATTTAAGGAGAAAAATCCCCTAGTTTGATAGCCCCTAGAGCTTGTTTGCACACAAGGGAATTTGAACCTTAGACCTGGGGGGAGCATACCCCCAAGCCCAAGGCCTTTACCACTTGAGCCAATCCCTAAGGATTTCTCAAGTATGTTTCAAGGCATGACTTAGTATACATTAATGAGATACAGTATAACTCTTCCACCAGCATTTGGGGAGATATCATAGTGGTAAGCAAATGAATCAACATCTAAAATAAAGACGGCATTAAGAGTCAAGTCTCCAAAAGACAAAATATAAGCAAATCAAGAATGAATAACCATGTTATTATCGACAACTGAACACAATCAACTCCTTTGACAACCACAATATAGAGAACATGAGGGAAAATGACACTTGAGATAGCAGCTAAGACATACATTCAGTTATTATTAGGAGCACCTAAAACTAAAAGTGCAACGTGAAAACAGCAGAGTAAAAATAAAAGGCACCTTTTATTTATTTATTGAAAAGAAAATATATTGGTCCTCATATTTAGGCTGTTTAACTAAAAATAAGCAAGAAATAAACCATTTATAATTTTATCCTTGATTAGTTTTACCAATTATTGTTACAGTCTAGCACACTACTTAATGAGTATGCTATGCTTTTCATGTTAAGAAGCATGACCTAAGACAGTGTTTTCTTGGTTTTTTTCCTTTCATACCTTGCACACAAAGTGTACCCTTGCCTACAAAAATGTGGAGGCATCGTGTTATATCTTGCCTAAGGTTATGCATTTTAGTTTTTTTAGGAATGCAAGATACAGTCATGGGTTGTGCAAGCGCCGCATACTCTTTTTTTTTTTAAAGTGAGTAAATATGGGACCCAAAAAAATTAATTTTTTAATGGTGGACCCCACTCTTTTTCAAAATGAGTTTGCGGCACTTGCACAACCCATACTGTATCTAGCATTCCTAAAAAAACTAAAATGCATAACACTAGGCAAGATATAACTTTGCACTCTTCTTCACATAGTGCTCCATGCCAGCACATCCAGATGCTTAATTCCTGGCAGCCTGGGTGTCTGGCCTGTTTGGCCATTCAAACCTGGACACTAGAATCTATCACTAGCATGCCTCTGAACCCATAACAGGCAGTTTCCATCTTTGACGTGTAATGAAAAATAGCCCTATATCCCTCTTTCACAGGCACTTGGCACAACAGCCTGGTTTAAAATTGCAATGCCTTCACCTGCCCCTACTTTCAGACCCACTCTCTCACTATAGGTCTTTGGTATACATATGGACACACACATATGCCATATTCAATGAGCATTGAGGAAACAAGCGTCCAGGCAAATATGTAGTACATTTCTTGCAGCCAAGGAAAATTTTGGAATCAGTTAAAAAATCCAAATGATAAAATGCACCATTTTCAACAATATATATGGGCTAGGAGAAGAATATACTTCGGCTGAGGCAGAAATCTTGCAAGAGGCAAAAGCTTTGCAGGGTCAATGTAGAATCTATCCCCAGGCGAATATGAAGTTGCAACAATTCCTTCCATCATTTTAATTGAAAAATACTGCATATCAAAACGGGAAAGTTCAGACGCGTCAAAACTAAACGCGAAAGGCATAAATCACAAGCAATCAGAAACACAATGCCAGGCAAGCGAACTCACAGATTCATTGATGGGGCCGAATATTTCATCAACTTTCCCTATCTGGGTCTTGTTTTGCAGATATATTGGGGCGTTGAAAAAGGGGATCTTCTCGTTTGTGAGCCTTGTGACTGCATCACCCTCACATGCATGAAGGAACGATGAAACCTCTGCAGACACCCGGGCATACATTACTACAACATGACTGATGAAATTGTGCAAATAAACATAAATCTATATTTAAAAATCTAAAGTTTCAACGTAATTTGAGGACCTAACTTATATGACCAAAATGAATGTCCTTGTTTCCATTGCTTAAGTTTCTAAAAGTAAGGAACCCAAATCGATCATGCAAGGCAAAAATTTCCCTTGTCAAAAGATCCTACTCAGAAAACCCAAGTTGAACATTTTCTTTTCATTTTAGTGATTCCTCAGAAACCAAACAATAAGCTAATATTGGAAAAGATCGATAAGATAAGCAAACGAAAGTGATTTTCTTTTCTGCAAAGATGTCTCAGAAATAAGGTATTGCAAATAAGAGTAGAAACTATACGTATAAATAAAAAAAGAGAACACCATTCTTTTATGGGTTTTACAATATTTTGCATTGTTTACTCAGCAAGTAAACAGAAAGGAAAAAAAAAAAAAGGAAAAAGAAACAGACCAACGACTTGGTCCGGTGGGCCCTCGTCGCGAAAGCCACCGCCACGACCACCGAAACGGCCACCTCCTCCTCTCCCTCTGCCACCACCTCCGCGTCCACCGTCTCGGCCTCCCCTAAAACCACCACCGCGGCCGCCGCCTCTTGGGGGTCGCATTGTTTACGGATTTAGCAGAGATTTGGGAAGAGGAGGTAAAGGCTGAGTGCCAACTTATAGATATCATGGGTGACTTTAGGGTTTAGGGTTTTATATGCTTCAAAATGACTGAATTGCCCCCAACCTCACCATAACAGTTGTACTAGAATAGAGGATTAAATGATAAATAATATTATTAATTGAGTTTTTAACTACGTATCATATCATTTTTGTTTTAATTTAACTATTTTGGGATTTTTTTTTTTGTTTATATTTTCATGATTGCTTTCACATGTGTCAGGTTATTTTATTTTATTTATAAATTTAATTTCTTTTGCAGTTTTAAAATACGTTTGGTTTTTTATATTATTCGTAAGTTTTTTTCTTGATTAATAAGTTATTACAAGTAAAACGTTGCGTGGTATGCCACATCAGCTTCTGTATCGACCTGGTAATGGCTATTATCAAGTTGTTCCTCTTTACTCCCTCTTTGTTGAAAACTTGAAAGAGAGCTTGTCATTGAAACGACAAAATTTAAATCAATTGTTTTAGGACTTTGGATGATATAAAATGAGATGATATAAAAATTGAATAAAATATTATTTTTTTAATATAATTTTTATTTTGAGATTTAAAAATTTTGAATTATTTATTATATTTTGTGTAAGAGTTTGAAAAGTTATAATGGTTATATGAGATGGTTATATGAGATCTCATCTCATTTATCAAACCAGACCAAAATTTTAATTAATAGCCAATTGAATCATGAATAACAAACTATACTTAGATTGAATGGTATTTTTTTTCTCCTTTAAGAAACTTTTCCTAGTTTAATTAATATTATAAATTCGCAAATTCAAAATTAGAATGGTGTCATCATCCATTCATCAGAAAATTTACATCTATAACTGGATATATTATGGAATGTCTCTATATCAAACATGACATCATAAATCAAAATAATATATTTGTAACTCTACCAATACACTATTTTCTTTTGTGATTAGTTTGATCTTTACTATTACTAATGTTCTCTACATAATGGTTCTAATTGGCAATGAGTAATGATATTTGTACAACTTTTTTTATAACTATACAACCTTGTTTTAAAATGAACATATTTTTTTTTTTTATGTAAAATGATGTTATTTTTATAAGTTACTTTATAAAAATACATCTGATTTAAAATATAATTATGTAAAATAGATTCATTGCCAAAAGGCAAAACTGTGCGTCTCCCAAAACCATCTGCGAAGCGAGCTTTCTTTTGCACAGCCCAAGGCTCGACGAGATGACACTCCCTTGTCTGTGAAGCTTCCGGCAAGTGTGGAAATGAAGCTTGGAGAGAGAAAGTTGATGGATGTTTGGATGCGGAGTTACTCTTAGAAGATATGTAAATAGTAGTTAAAAAGTAATGAGTAATTTGTGAATAATGATAACCTATTTGTAAATAGTAATAAATAATAATAAAATAGTTTAAAACTAATTCACTTACCAAACACAGTCAGTCTTGAAGAGAAAGCAAACAAACTGCGAAGGTTAGATGGCTTTGGTTTAACTCTGGAAGTCGAAACGGAGGTTTTTCTTTTGGAGATGTGGGGTTTGGAATCTTGGTTGGGTATTCTCTTTTTTGTTTGTCAGATTTAGTAGCTCTTTTCCACTCTCACGGCAATCTCAGGCCGCTATGAAGCAAAAACATGGCCAATCGATTCGATTTATAAAAAATAAAATAAAAAATAAAATGAAAATAATTTAAAAAGCACATTGGCCGTCATGAAACACCACTCTGGCGGCAATTGCCAGGTTACTATCGCGTTTATGTTTTTAACAAACCGTTATCCCTCTCACTACCTTAGGTTGGTCAAAGGCTACATTTGCTTTCCAACTCGCATTTTCTATTCTTTTCTTTTACCTTTTCAAATTTTTTTTCTTTCACATTCATCGCTGAGAAGCCTCGATTTTATGTAACCTGTAACCCACCAAATCCCAAAATCAAGCCTGCAAAGCTTTTGACTCACATCTGCTTGGGAGGGTGGGGTGATTTCCCCCAAAATATACACTCTCCACGGATCAGCAAACAGTCCTTCCATAACATATCGAAGCAATGTATAGATTTTTCGACCACTTTTCCTGCAAATAAGTATACATATACACAAGTGAGCAATCATTTTCGCATAACCAAAAAGAAAAAAAAAAAAAAAAGGAAATAAAGAAAGCAAACAGATACTAACGGAATAATGAACCACAAAGAAAATGAGAAAAATCAATTAACTACACTCCAGAAAATAAGCTCCTCTTTTCATATCTACTTTTGTATTTCTCTACGTTTATTCCTTAAGCAGGACCTTCCACGTGGAAGTAACTCAATATTACCGAGACCAGATTATCTAAACCATCAATTCCCACAAGCAAGGCTAAGTCAAGAAAGAGTAAGGATAATTTTATAGTTAGTTGAACCCACACATCTCCCTTTACAACAGAACACCCTCAGCACCCAACTCATCGCACCTACCTTTACATGGGCACTTGGGAAGGCAGAGGTACGCAGAGTTTCTTGAGTTTCATCTATCAATTTACGTTTTGGTATGCTCAGGATAAAGGCTGCTTGATCAGCAGTTGCAGCCATAGACGTTATCCTGTAACCACTTTCCCATCGCCGATGAATTCCTTCACTTGGATACAAAAAATCAAGCTCCACAACCTTGTACCAATGAATTAGACGGGGGGAGAGAGAGAATGAATCAGCTCAACTCAAAAGAAGCCTCAACTGAAGGCTCAAAAAGTCATTGGTATGATGTTAATTTGAATTTGAAGTCTTACTTGATCTGAGAATCCAGCATTCCGGGACATTACAACACCCCAACGGCAGCCAGCAGTTGTCATGGATGTAACATGGAAACCTTCTTTCCACTTCTTATTTATCCACTTGAATGGGAAAGATTCACTCACTTTGTAAGATTGCTGAGTGTAAGGAGTTCCTACAAGATATAAAAAAACTCATCAGACAACAAAAGGCATGCCTAGGGAATTGGATATTTAAGGAGACAAATACTACATAAAACAAGTGTGGGTTTCCTTGATCAAGTCAATTTTAGGCAGGGATCAGCAATTGATAGGCCCAAAAAATCCTGCTTCATATCTGAACTGGCATCTTCCTCCAGTGGAGATGGGCACATAACAGATATTTAATACATTAGAAGCCATGATATTTATTTCACAACGACAAAGTTAATGCGGCTGTTTCAGTGGTGACAAAGCTCAAGTATTCAAGTTTTGCAGGCAATTGCGTCAGGTGGTAAGATGGGGATGCCATTGGGTAGGTCTCAATTTCAAATCTTACAAATCCCTAAAAAAAGAAGTTTAGAATTCAAGCCCTCAAATAGATATATAATTTCAAGATTCTTGTTCAAATTTATAAATATATCAAATGAGTTGATTATGTAAAAATAGAGTTGTGGCAGACCGGAGACCTGCTAAACCACACAGGGGCGTGCCCGAGAATAATTGTAAGCCCCAAAACAAGCTGAATTGAAGCCAGACTAAACAGTACTATATTTCAAGCCACAGAGTTGTTACCATAGAGATTGCGTCAAATGAATGAAGAATCTTTTGTAGTATTGTGTCTCTAGCAGACACCCAGCTAAACATAAATTTTGACAAGGTAACATTCCTAAGATGGTAATAAAACTAAGAATGCCTGAAGGTATAACATTTAATGCCCATCAAGAAAGAAGATTAAATAAGCACGCCGAAAGGCCAATGCTCGTAAAAAGATAAGGGGAGGTTTGGATAGTGAGTTGAGATGAAATAAGATGAGATGAAAGATGAAAGTTGAATAAAATATTGTTAGAATATTATTTTTAATATTATTTTTGTTTTGGGATTTGAAAAAATTGAATTGTCTATTGTATTTTGTGTGGGATTTTGGGAAAGTTGTAATGATTAGATGAGATGAGATGGTTTCTGAATCCAAACAAGGCCATAGTGAAAAGAAGAAATGAATATTTGAGACAATAGTACCAACCAAAGATAACACGCTATAAACCATTTTATACGGTCTGGTCTGACTAGTGATACAGTTTAGGAATGAAAAATATGGAGGAAAATTGCACACACAGACACACAGTATATGGTTCGATGATAGCATAGATAGTTGCCAACCTTTGGACATAACAACCAAGGAACTCCCATTAGCTGCACCAGCAATTGAGCTGATATAGAAATTCTTTTCCCACTGTTCCATAATCCAGTCCTGATGAGAATCCAGACAGAGTAATTGAGATAGTCAATATATCTACTCATTTATAATCACTCACAAAAGATAATAGCAACCAATACTTTTTGGATTACAACCTTATGCAGGAATACTGCTGACAATTCATAAACCTGGGCAGTGAAACCCGTTCCAGCATCCATTATTAGGGCCCAGAGATTTGCTGCGGAAGCCACACAGCTGATATGCAATCCATCTTCATTACCCTTGTCTATATGCTGACGCAGCCTGGAATCTGCTACATTGTAGTGATATCTGCAGTCCAATAAATTTTTTAATCAGTGCCAAGAAACATTTTGCTAATTTCAAATGTAGAAAAGTTGCACTTTCCAGGACAAAAGTGGTCATCCTATTGCATTCAATCTCCAAACAAGCATGCATATATCTATTAATGACAAAATTGCACATCCTACTGTATTCAATTTCCAAACAAGCATGTCCATACATACATGTATTCACGTACAGACATGTTTGATAAGAAATTAATCTAAGGGGGAAAGAGAATTAAGATGGAGGACTTCCTAAGAAAACAATATGAATAAAATTTAACACATAATTAGTTTAAAAGTTAAATTACCTGATAGCAAGAAAATTTCTCAGAAAATCATTAGTTATGAAAAGACAACTCATAAGCAAGAGGCATAAGGCCAACTGACACTCTACGATCATCTATCATTAATTGCTTTAACCATCCAATAACTTTCTCTAATGCAATAATAAACCCCATTGCCAAACAAATTAAAATCATGGCTTCACATCATATAGTTGTTTCACAACTTTTGCCGCAACCTTAACTTTTACTTCATGGAGTACCAGAACAATTAGATTTCAATAGCAAGCAACAAACTCTAGTAACAAAAGTTTATGCAGCTATGAATATCAAACTGCAGTCATATACTCAATTTGAGATATTAAAGCCAGAAGTTTATTTTTCAGGTATATTTGGTCAAGTTAAAATTGGTAAACTTTAACCTGATAAACTATTTGAAAAAACTATATATAGACAGAAAAGATACAATACAATGACATATGGGGGAACCTGGAATGATAAAAGGGTAATTAAGAAATCAAAGTAACCACGTATATTACCATGATGCAGGAATTTCAATCCAGAACTTCAAAATAGGACAGAAATAGAGCAATATGTTATAGAGAAACAACCATATGAGCAAAGTAGGCCATAAACCAGAACATGTCAAATTAAATTAGTACGTAAATTTACCTTTGCTTCATGGGACGACGTGCATTATACACTGAAATCCATTGGGTAGCAGGACTACCTAATCGCAATTTTTTCTTTGGTTGCTCATCTTCTTCCAAATTTATAAGCAATCTCCCCCGCTTTTGCCCAACCTAATTATGCAAAAGACGACAAATGTGGGCAAGAGAGCCAAATATAAAATCCAACTCGATATAGATACACAAACATATTTCTATGCATATATATATATATATATATATATATACACACAAAATATATATATGCATGCCTGTATGTATATATAAAATGTGTGTGTTTACATATATATACATGTGGGGAGAGAGAGAGAGAGAGCAGGGTAACCTTAAGAGCTCCATCAATTCTAATTGGCCTTAATTGCGTGCAGGGTTCAATCAGGCTTTCAAAAAAAGATATCAGCTTCATATAATTTGGCTCCTCGTCAAATTTCATTTCAGTAACAGCTTCAAGGAACTGCTTGAAAGGGGCTGGACAAAAGCAACACATTAACTCTGGAGAAGTCGACATCTTTTTCTTACAAACAAGAAAACTCTTGTTATCTCCCTGCAAAATTAAAAACAAAAAGACAAAGAACAAGAAATATATCAGATTAAACAAAGCCTCAAGATGAATGTGTCCAAGAAACACCACAAAACTTACCTGATATCCCTGCCAAGGTAACCTTCCCTTTATGAGAAATATCAACGTGTAAGCTAATGACTCAAGATCATCCCTTCGACTTCCCGTCCGACCTAAATGGGCATGTACACTTGCATACCTTATAGTTCCCCTGCCAGAAGAGGTATACATTCAATACATAAATTGGGCATATCTTGGTGAATATTACACAAACTACAAACCTGAATATGTCAGGCCTCTGATCATATTCGACGTGTTGACCAGATGATGCATCTTTCCATCTGGATGCTGAAACAGAAGGGTGTTAATGGCAGCATTAATAGATATTAGCATTTTGCTTGGCTGACATTCCATTATTTGGTAATTATGATAAAGTGAGTCGCTCTTAGAATGTATTTAGGTATTTTTTCTGTATATTTCCTGTGTACACTGGCTATGCCTACTTTATTCATATCAATAATATTTATCTTTTACTTATCAAAAACAAAATTATGATAAAGTGAAGAGAAGATAAGGAGAAGAAAAAAGAAACATTTCAATTATGTTCTTACTTATACCTAACTTTCTCTCAAAATGTTAGAAATTTTGGTGGGCTCAATAGGAAAATATTGACAGACTTTCCTCACTTTTTCTTTTCCCTCCCCCTTGAAAATCAAACAGAAAAAAATTATCCTCTTTTCTTTTTTTTTTCTTTATGGGTGAAACAAACATAAGGTGAAGACCATTACTCCAAATAGCTTGAAAATCATGGTAACAGGGGGGGGGGAGGGGGGGGGGGGGGGGGAATGCCCACACACACACACCACCACATCACACCATGGAATTCCCCGAAGCTAGACCCTTTACACACAGTAGAAGGAATGAAAGACTTCAAAAAGGCTAGCATACCCAAACCGAGATCTATAAGATACAGCTTCTTCTCATCATGTGTTCCAGGTTGACCAAGTAAGAAGTTCTCTGGCTTCACATCTCCATGCACAAACCTTGTTAAAGATAGGAAAGGAAATATATTTATAATTGCAAATTAGTTAAAACTCTGACAAACAGGGGGACAGTTGGGGGGGGGGGGGGGGGGGGGGGGGACATAATAAGAGTGAGCAAGAAAGGAATTAACAGGACCAACCCCTTCAAGTGAAGCTTCTCAAGAATAGATATTGCCTCCACAGCGATGCAAGCAACCATATTTGGTGACATCCTGTTGCAGATACTAATGGATCAAAAGGGCAATTTCTTTTCATAAAAATAAAAATATTTTATACAATACTAGGCATAGCGAACTCATTGGTAGGTAAGAGAGAGAATCTATATCTCACGATTGGCCAAGAGAATTCCAAACATCCCAGAGACTAGGCCCAAGTATGTCCATGACCTGACAAATGGTAATATCCATCAGACACCAAGTTTGGAAATCCTAATCATGAGAGTCCAGATCAAATCTCACCAGAATGTAAAACTCTCCTTGGCGGCCCTTGTAATGGACCCAAGGAATTCCATAACATCCATTTAGAGTACTTGATAATATCCCGAAGTAAACAGGAAAGCAAATAGGTCAGATAATCAATATGGCACATTTAGCAATTGACAAATATGGCCTTGCGAAGCCAATCCAGACAGTACAGATATACAACTTACTTATACACCTGCCATTCATAAGGAGGGCCATAATTGCAACCTTTACTATTTCGGTGCTCAAACTTCAATGCGACCTGGGAAAAAAGTATTTTTAAGCCATCACATCTCATGCAATTCATTATCTAAAATCCTTGTACAGCAATTGCATCAGCATCGGCATAGACTTGGCCAACATAGAAGTATAAAGTCATACCTCAATTGCATCAGCATCAGTTCCACCACTTACCCTTCGGCCAACATAGACTTGGCCAAAGCCACCCTTACCCAGCTTCTTTTCTATCTTATATACAGGGGAATTACCTACCTTTACCTGCATGTAACAGCAGAACCACCATCTTAATAGAGAGACTCCTTTTGAGTGAACAACTAGAAAATACGAAATTTACTAATTGGTAACTATCACAATAAAAGGTAATGCTATCTAAGCTTAACAAGATTATACGAAATTTACCGTAGAATGATATGGCACAACAAATGTCAAATTTATTTTGAAATAAAAGCACTGACATCTTCTCATTAGTATTAAAAAGCCCATTCCACGTCAATATGATGAGTGGAGTAAGAATGATGGAAAGAGACGTATTATCCCGACAATAACAGTCATCTGAAAAGAGTATAACAGAATCAAAGTACTCACAGTAGCTCTATTGCTATAAATAGCAACCACATTTCTGCATACATATTTTCCAGATACAGAGTTTTAAAAGATAACAGTGACACCAAAAAGAGCAAATGAGTAGGCAGGACATACCCTCTCAGGAACAGGAGTTGCGCTTGCTTCCTCTTCAACCCCATTTACTTTGTCACCGCTCCCACCCTCCATTCCAATACCTATATCTGCCACTACCTCCACTTGATTATAGAGGGGTTCTGCGGCTCCTAAAGCAACAGCTTCAGGAAGAACTTCACAGGGTTCGGGGTCTAAATCTATCAATCTAATGCCGCGGCCTCTACCTGCTGCAGTTGGCCTGGTTGGTACTGCCTGTGAAGGCCCTTTTGCTAGAGCTGTGGCATTACCACCACCTCTCCCTCTTCCACCACCAACTCTCCTTCTGGTTCTGTTTTGAGCAGGCTGTAACCAATTGTCTCCTTGATCGATTGGTTGTGGGGTAGGGTAAAGATCATCAACACGCTTTGATCTTCGGGCTCCGCTTCTTAACTCTGGCATCATCACCCCATGCAAATCACTTCCAGTCGATTCACCTAAATCAGAAAATCCCTTCAGATTCTTTATTTTTTAAATCAAGTGGGACTAGATTGGAAAATTTTGGGGCGTAGCCCGCAACTTCATTGGATCTTCTGCAGCCCAATTTCGAAATTAAAATATAAAAGACACGTGATACAACCAGAGTTAAGCAAGCTTATACAAGAAAATCCTTCTCACAACAAAAAATCATCCTTTACTCCTTTTTCAGTAAAATAACCTTGCATTTGAAGAAAAATACAATGATCTAAAAGATTATGTGGCAACAATGATGATATATACAAAAAATATTAGAAGACGCAAAACAAAAGAGTTGGCTAGGTGGCTGCCGTGTAAACGATCAGAGAGTAACAGAGAGTAGCGTACTGGGAAAGAAAAAGATACAGAAGAAATATACTTTTTTCGGCAATAATTATCCCAAAATTTAATTTTCCTGATAACCAAGCAATAACAAAGCAAATGCACCTAAATTCATATGCGAACAAATCTATTCGAACTTGGACATCTACATTAGCACATTAGACCAGTTTTTTTTTTCTTTTTTTTATATATGACAGATGAATAAGGACAGTAAACTACGTCAACAAAATAAATCAAAAAAAAATATTTTTGATCGATGGCGCTAATACAATTCGAGAAAAACTAAAGCGAAAAAAAAGATACACATTTCAAACCAATCCGATCATTCAATCCGTGGAAAATTCACAGATTTTAACGTATTCAAACGGATCATCAAAGCAAGCTGGGCAGTGGAACGGACAATAATCAAAACCAAAAAAGGAAAGAGAAAAGAGCAGACACAGATCGATCCCAAGAAAGAGCAAAACCAGAACGATCGGGACCAAAGGAACGCACCGGACACGAGTCAACAGAAGCCGATCGATCGCGTTGGGATCTTCTTTTTGTTTGTCAGTGAAAACGCACGCACATATTTAGCAGAAGCTGGAACTTTTGTTGAGACGAGAAAAATATAAGGTGGAGGTTTCGGTAGATAGTGGTGTTATGCGATAATAGAGAGAAAGGAAATGTGTATGCAAGTAAAACGGAAGTGGTGATGTTAAAATGGTGATGATGATGGCGGTGGCCTTTGGGTTGGGTTGGGTTGGGTTTGTGTGTGTGTGTGTGTTGTCTTTTCTCTTATTTTCCTCTCTCCTGTCCTTCCTCACTCTCTCTTTTATCTCTGTGGTTATGGCTATAACTATGGCTTGTATTATATGAAATATCAATGTACAGCGGTGTGCTGTCTCATAGACACAACTTCATGCAATTGTGGCCTTGTAATAACCAATAGGATATTTATTTTAATTTAATTTAATTTTTTTAAGACAATTTGTGGCGTAGTATTATTATTATTATTATTATTATTATCTCCTTTTTTTTCTTTTTTAACAAGAAGAAATTATCGTTTTGTTATTATAATAATAAATACAGTATCTCAGATAGCTTTGGGTTTGTGTTTTCACCTATATAATTCAAATTAATTACAGCAGAAGATTTGTCGGATACCTAAAAAAAAAATAAAAAAATAAAAAAATAGTGCAATAGGCTGTGTGGTCGTGGGTCTTCCAAGTTTTATTTCATTCTTGGGCCAACTTCTTTACTAATTTTTCGAATGCCATCTTTGTGCAAGAGTTTGAATTGAATGTGACCCTTTACTGTCTTCGAAAGATGGGCAATGATGCATGGCTTGGGTGCTTTTTCGGCCTTCGTCAAAATCAACAATAACTTCATACTTGTCTCATATACTGCGTGTTTTACTACAATTGGTTTGGATTTTGTAGTTTTAAGCAAGCTAAATGGTTAACTTGTGAAACAAAATTAGCTCTGGGTTTTTTTGTTATTCGATCGGGCATCAGATTGATAATAGCAGTGTTTGACTGTAAATTCATAACAAATCTTGCATACCACAACAAAAACATTATATAAATTCTTTCTTCTAATTTTATTACAGATATTGATGTGATTGTATCTTTAGTGTACCACAACAAGAGAAATCTTGGATTTACAAAGACTCATCAAATTTTTTTTAATTTAATGTAACATATAATTTACATTATAACCATTACTTTATAAAATTTATTCAAAATCTTCAAAAGCCTTGTCGTCACACCAATCACTGAAACTTTTTCATTATAAGTAATCCTACATTTAAACCTCGTTATCATTAGGCCTGGGCTGAAAAATCACAAAAACGACCCACCCGAATGAACCGACCCGACCCGTTCGATAAATACGGGTGAAAAGTATTTTCGGGTCAAACCCGTAAAACACCGGTTTCAACGTGCCTAAAATCACGCAAATCACACACTAGCTCTCTCATTACCTCTATCGACTCTTCCCAACCCAATCCACCATCTTCACCTCTCGCTTTCTCTCATTTTTCTCAACTTTTATCTGTTTAAGGATTGAGGCAGCCGAGGACACTCCGTTCAACGAGTTCACTGCTTATGAGATTGAGGCCACCGACATCCTGCTCCATCTCCCTCAACTATTCTTTGAGTTCGAGAGTTACTACAAATTTCCTTCATGGGGTGCCACAAGAAAGAGATCTCTGGGTCTCCAATTTATCTGACAGTGCAAGCAACTGCATGAGCCCAAGACGTGAGATGCTCTTTCCTGGCCAGATTGTCGCTGAATGAAGGCAGTATGTTTGGATGTTGATCTTTGAACATTGGATACTGACATGTTTCCTCAAACATCTTGGACTCGGAAACCTCATTCAAATCAAAACCCGAATCAAGCTCTCCTAGAGTCTTTCTCCTTCGATTCTTGCTCCTCTTCCATCTTCTCCTTGTCCTCCTTCTCTCTTGCTTCTCTATAGGCCTCTGGGACTCCAGAAACTCCATTTCAACTAGCTCGACAATCTTGGGTTTGACAATTTCAGCAACAAACTCACCACATTTGGGGCACATGAATGCGATCACCGAAGTCTCAACACTCAATAATATTTTGGAAGGAGATTCGTGTTTTTCGCTTTAGATCGGTTTGATATAATTTTCTTTTCCCCTTTTGTTTTTTTAAAGAAAAAATAACAACATGTTAACCCAATATCGGGTCGGGTCGGATTGAGATTTATCCATATTCGCGCGGGTAGGGTCGAGTCGATCCCATATATCAAACGGTTTGGTCGAGTTGCAACCTTAGTTATCATATTTATTTGGCATGCGAATCATAGACACATATTTAAAAAAATAAAAATAAAAAATTGTTTTCCCTATTCCAGTATACTTTAAAACTTTATATTAACGTCGTGTTTGGTACACCTTTGGGTCAGGTTCCATTAATTCAGGTCTTCATAATTGGGTCTACAAAAGTAAAGAAGAAGGCAACTAGGAGATGGAGGTCTTGGGGCCGGGGAGTTTCCGATGCCAAAGTTAGTAAAGACTCTTGGAAGTTTGTAAATAATGAGAGAGTCTAGGGAATATAAAGTTTTTCTTGTACCTGAAAGTTGCTATTTATACCGGGAGCCTAGGGGACGGATCGTGTCTGCCGCCATAGAGTCTATGTCCTTTTCACTGTTTCTTTTATCAGAGTTATTTAATGCGACGTGCATCTGCAACAATGTCATTAATATGGTGTGGTTCACCGATTTGCTTTATTTTGTTGTGTCTTCGGTTGTCCGTCGATATTCCCATGTCAGAAGATCAAAGGCTCTCTGTCTTTCTCATTCTGCCCTGTACGGCCGAGCGACGTTAGGCATGTTTGTCTCATCAGCCATCATTGTTTACTTTTCTTTATAGACGACTTACTTCATGGGCAAGTTTGGGCCCTGGGGCCGGGTGTTGGGTCGAAGCCTAGTAGGCTTGTGAGGTGGGGGGGGGGGGGGGGGGATCCCCTTACAGTTACCCCGCCAATTCCTCTCGTTTGAGATGAATTCTGTCTTTCCTTCCTTAGTTAATCAACTTTTGCAACTATGATTATGTAACCTTTTCCTTTCTTAGAATGGGGTTGTGGACTTCTTGGCGCTCACGTGTTGCACTTCTACTCCCCAACTATATCCTAGTGGCCTTTTCGTCTTTACGCAATATCTGGCAACGGTTCCCCTTCAACTTCCATGGCTGTACTTTAACGGTTTCGTTCCGCATTAAATGGTGCCCCTTTAGTCTCTTCATCATTACTCACGTCAGGCGGTTACTTGTTTCCTATGTCGCATCACTAGATACGCTCTGCTAGAATCACGGCGATCATGAGATTCTGGTACTCCGTGGGGCGCGTGGGTGCCTACTGCCTTGATAAGCAATATTTTAAATTTTGTACTGTACTAGCCGGTACGGCCAAAATATACCGTTTCTATGGTGTAGATGGTACATGGAAGCCTATTGTTTCGTACCGGTCAGAATTTCGGCCGTTTTGGCCCTTACCGACCGATATTTCAGCCCGTATTAGCCAATATTTTGGCTTTTACTTTTTCTTTTTCTTTTTTCATTTTTTGACCCCCAAATTCATACCAGACTATTTATAATTTATTCATATATAGACTATTATTTTAGAATATAATTTTTATATATAATTTATTCATATATAAACTATTCTGAAATGGTACCGGTACTGAAATATCTCATTTCAATGTCTTGACCGAAACGGTCATCGGTATAGTATTCAAAACATTGATATAAAGTCTCATTCATTCTCAGCAACAAGTTACTTTGTCTATTTTCTCTTATGTTGTGTATCATGTGTTCCTCTTTATCTTTCAAGTTCTTCCCCTTACGTTGTTCTATCTGATTCCTCTTCTTCCTTCAAACACTTATCTTTGTTTGCAAATGGTCCCCAAGAAGTCATCGCATCCTTCTGGGTTGGCCAGGCCTTCCGACGCTGCTCGTGCTGTAGATGGACAGGGTGACACTACTCCAAAAGAGTTTGCTGGTTTCTCGTGGCGTTCGGAAGTGACTCCCGTTGAGTTGGAGTCGTTGAGGGAGACCTATAGGAATCCTCAAACTATGGAACTTGGAACTCGAGGTACCTCTTCCTACCGAATGGGCAATAGATTCAGAGGGTTACACCTCTAAAGTGGCGGTGTACCCCACCATGTTCTCTTATAGCCTCAGGCCGCCCTTCTATCTTCGAGTGCGAGAAGTGCTGGATTTTTTCAAGTTGGAGCCTGCTCAGCTCCCTCCTAGTGTGTGGAAGATCCTTCTGTTGTGTTGCGTCATATGACGTCGCGCTTTGGAAGAGGTTGAGGCTGACTACCCGGATCTCAAAGCGCGTGAGTTCTTCCTCACCCACAATCTTTTGAGGAGAGGCCGTCACACTTACGGCAAGGGGTGGGAGTTCCCTATTGGCCAGGCCAATCGGCGCGCATTCCCTGTTTGCGCCATATGGGGGGTTGTGGGCGATGACAAGGGTCATCGTCCTACCGCACTCCTGGATGAGATACTCATGATCGAGATCATCCATGCTTGGGCGAAGGCCCATCCGAAATAAGTTCTTTCGAAGGTTCTGCTAGTCGAGGATAGCCTTCGTAGGTGTCTCCCTTGCCCCGGCGACCAATTTGCTCTCCGACGTAGCATTCCCGCTAAGGGAGGTCACGTCCCAGGTCCGCAGCTGCTCTCCCAGCCCGCCGATCGAAGGGAAAGGAAAAAAGCCCCGGAGGATTTCCCTCATCGGAGCTGACTCTAACGACCTTCCCGTTCCTCCCGAAGGTCCTTCTGTGGAGGTACTCGTTATTCGGCCCGAGCCGCCGTTGCCCAAGAAAGCGATGACGATCGTGAACGTTCCTCGTGCCGTGCTATTGTCTCGAAGAGTTGTCGTGAATGTTCAACCTGAGTCGCCGGTCCCCAGGTCTGCCGCTAAAACCGTTCATGCGACCTCGCAGGGCCATTTGGTTGTGAGGGGGCCTTCAGCAATCCCCTCGCCCCTCGACACGACCTTTGAGAGGGTTCTTTGCCCTTTCCTGCGTAGCTTTTTGCCGAGGACGGGAGGTCCCCTGAGCGGGTTTCCATCCCAGAGTCCCCTTTACTACACTCTCCCAAAATCGAGGTCACCTTAGCTGGTGATGAAGTGGCAGGGGCCGTTTCTGGGGACGAGAATGTGATGGCGGGCGTTCCTTTGGCTGAGGTAGCTATGGCACCTGCAATCCTTGCCGCGGATGAGGAGGCTGTTGAGGAGGTCCCGACGGACTTTCGATCGACAACTGCGGAGAGTTGTGTCGATCGTATCCGCAAGGCAGATAGCATGCTCAAGAGGCTTTTCACTGGGGGTAAGATATTTAATTGTAAGCTCTATGTGCCTTTTGTTTGTTTCATTCTTGGATTTTGACCCGGACTTCTGTTGCAGGGCTTGGAGCGTCTGGCGGCGTTCATCGTGGACAGCCGAGAGGAGGTGGCGAGTGAGAATAGAGCACTTTGTTTGCTCGTACCGCTGGCAGACGCTCAAGGAGGTCCCAGCGGACTTTCGATCAACAACTGCGGAGAGTTGTGTCGATCGTATCCGCAAGGCATATAGCATGCTCAAGAGGCTTTTCACTGGGGGTAAGATATTTACTTGTAAGCTCTCTGTGCCTTTTGTTTGTTTCATTCTTGGATTTTGACCCGGACTTCTGTTGCAGGGCTTGGAGCGTCTGGCGACGTTCATCGTGGACAGCCGAGAGGAGGTGGCGAGTGAGAATAGAGCACTTCGTTTGCTCGTACCGCTGGCTTTGCGCTGTGCAGCGGAGGAGCATAAGAAGAAAGAAGAGGTTGATGATCGTTGACTTGTCAAAGTCCCGGGATGGGGTTGGCCTTCTTCGTCTTGAGGTGACATTTGCGTCTGAGTCAAGGGAGGGGCTACAAAAGTCTCTCGACGACTATCAGCAGGAGCTTGAGCAGCCGTGGGCCAAAAATTCAAACCTGCGCAAGCAGCAAGACTCCAACAGTCGGTTGTACAGGTGGCTGACAGAGCAGTTCGAGAAGGCTTCCCAGTCTCTGACGGACAAGAGAAAAGCCCTCGAAGACAAAAGGAAATGGAGAAGGGATTTGGAGACTGACCAGGCCGAGGCAAAGCACGCTTTGGAGGCTCGAGATACTACTATCTGAGGTCTGCAGAAGGAGTTGTCATATGTCTGTGGTGTCCGCGATGATGCCTGACATTTTGGTTACACTGACTGCTCAAAAAGGATGACGACCCATATCCTTCGAAATCCCCGATGCATTCTGAGAGCTCTAAGTGTGCGAGAGCTTCCTGTGGATGACGTGTCCGTGGAACGGGCTGCTCTCCTCGAGGCATAATCCCGCCCACTGATGGTTTATTCTCCTTGGCAGTATCCCGACTGGCTCTTCTTACAGGTCTTGCTATTCTCTGCTGTTCGCTCAAGGTTTTGGTTTCAAACCCCCTCTTCCACAGCTCAACCTTGCTTTCAGCCTTCATTTTCACACACTTCAGCACATAACGCCTTTTCTCCCACCCCAAGGTTACCCTCTTATCGTCATCTCGCCCTCCCGTCTTCACCTCCTCTAACAGTTTTTCGCACCCTTCCTCGGCAGGCGGGCGGGGCTCTTGACGGCATCTTTGCGGTTGTTGTCACCGTACGACTCAATTAGTTGTCTCATTACATCCTTATAGACGACTTGCTTCATGTGCAAGTTTGGGCCCTAGGGCCGGGTATTAGATCGAAATCCAGTGGGCTTATGAAGTGGAGGAAAATCCCTTTACAGTTTAGTTAGTTTTGATTTAATATTCTTCTATCTTTTTTAATTTACAAAACAATCATTGTGTGTATATAATACGGAGTAGCTAACTTCGTATTATATAATACAAGTTTAGAGGTTCAAATTTGGCGTAATTTCTTTAAAAGATAGAGACTCTTTAAAAAATAGATTTTTCAATCAATCTCATTTTTTTCTAAATAGCTTGCATGAAACTTGTACAGCAAATCATTTTCATTTTTAATATTATTCAATCGCTAGGGATGAGGATCATATCTCAGCAAGCGAAGTCACTTGAAAACCGATTGGAAGATCGTTTCTCTAATTAGTGATTAAAGACATAACAATGGGCCATAAAGAACTTCGTAGGGTCCTACGTTTACCAAGGAAGCTGTCACGTTGATGGGTATCACGGGCTGCGCTCTCTCTTTTTGCCGAAAACAAGAAACTCGATAGATCCGGATTGAGGGGTGGGAGCTTCGGCTCCCTTCCCCTCCCTTCTTCCTCCTCCTCCTCCTTCCCTTCTCTTCTACGTAGTTTTTGTTTTGTGTTTTTGTGTTTTTTCAGGGGAAATAAGTGTGAATCGCCGATCTGGGTCTTCCCGCCGCCACAAGCCAGCACGCGCCCCGCCATGGTGTTGCCCTGCCGCCGATCTTAAAGACCACCGAATACGGCACCGAACGGAGCGGCGAGTAGCCCGCACGCGCGTCTCGAAGCTTCGGCGTCGTTCGGTGCGTGGCCTCCACGCACCACCCGGGAGCCCTCTGTCAACACCACGTGCGGCGTTTCTGGAGTCTGTGAGTCCGGGACCTCCAAGGTCGACTGATGGTTCCCTCCCCAGACACGCGCCACAGCAGCCCCTGTGTTCTGTTTTGTTGTAGTGTTTTTTCTTTGTAGTTTTCTTTGTGTTATGTAGTCTCTAGGTTAAATAAAAATCCAAAAAAATTAGTACATTCGGACTTTGGTCCGAATGGAGTATTAGTCCCCCCTCCGCGTTGACGGAGTTGTTGGGGTTTGGGATACCCTACCCTGCTTAGTCAGGGTATGGGGCTTTGTAATCTCTGTCGTGGACAGAGAGGGCATTTTCTCTGAAGATTTAGGTCTTTAGAGATTTATTGTCTGGACTAGACCATGTCAGTCACGAAAGTGTACTGGGGAGTTATTAACGTTTGTAAGTGATTTGTTTTTCAAATCAACTTTGTAAGTCCTCTCTTAATGTAGGTTGGCACCTGTTTACTCAAAAAAAAAAACAATGGGCCTTAAAAGCATTTACCTTCTATCACAAAAAAATAAAAATAAAAACATTTATCTTCTAGATAATACAAAATTACCAACTATGTAACACGCAATCTTAAACCCCGGAGGAGTACGACCTTTGGAAGATTGGGAGCTCGCCTCCTCCGAGACTCTTACGTCCTTTTGGTTTTATAAAGTTTCAACTCATCTCATATAAATATTTAAAGATTATTTAAATATAAATATTATTTAATTTTTAAAATTTTTCATCTAATTACTATAATTTTCTTAAATTTTTAAACAAAACACATAAAATAATTCAATTTTTTTAAATTTCAAAACAAAAATAAAATTCAAAAATTATATTCAAATAATATTTTAACTTTATAATAATTATATTTAACTTTTTTCTCTTATTTTTCAAAACTCCATAAAATATATTAATTCAAATCGTTTCATTGCTATTCATAAATTATCTCACTATTATTTACAGATTTTTCATCTCATTTATGTAAACCAAACGAAGCGGGTAGGTTTGAGAAGTGAGATGATAATTTTTTATTTTAGATGAAAGTTTAAAATATTATTTTTTAATATTATTATTATTTTAGAATTTGAAAAAATTGAATTGTTTATTATATTTTGTGTGATAATTTGAAAAAGCTGTAATGATAAGATGAGATGAAATTTTTTTATCTCATCCCACTTGTCAAACTTGCCGGATTTGATGTTGAGATGAGATAACAAATTTATAAATAGTAGTGAAATAATTTGAATTTAGATATTTTGATAAAAAAAGTGAAAAATTAAATAATAATATTAGAAAATAAAAATATTATTAGAATATAAGGTTTTAATATTATTTTTATTTTAAAATTTAAAAAAAATGAATTGTTTTTTAAATTTAGACGTGGTCACGTGATGAGACGAACGTCCAAGACTCCAAACGTTTGGGCTATTTAGGTTAGGTCTTTCTTTCCCTCGTTTTCTCCCTGAAATTACACACAAATCTCTCTCTCTCTCTCTCTCTCTCTCTCTCTCTCTCTCTCTCTCTCTCTCTCTCTCTCTCTCTCTCTCTCTCTCTCAATATATATATATATATATATATATATATATATATCGTCACTTGATCCGACCATGGCTACCGTTGCCCCACCGTCCGATCGTATCCTTAGTACTTACTCTCAGCTGGGTATGCTTTCTCGCCCACACAACCCACACGCGCAAGTTGCTTGGTTTTCCATAAGGCAGATCCTTAAAGTGTGTGTATGTGTTTTGGGCTTAATTAGGGGTTTTTTTATAAGCTTAAGTCGTGTATGCAGCCTTTGATTTGTTCTTTCATTTAATTTTGATATGTCCCGTATACCTGGGCTTTTGCTTCTTATGATCGATAAAATTTTCATTTAATTAGTTAATGACATTTCTATGGCTGTGGTGTGTATGAATTTGATAACCTTTTGGGTGCGAAGTTCCCCAGGCTTTCCTGGTTCTAATTGTCTTCAAACTCTGCATCTAGCTTCAACTATTTAGTGTATGGTTATATTAGGCTGTGACTTGATGACTCTTTGGTTTGTTCAAGGTTGTTTGTG
Organism: Juglans mandshurica; assembly: GCA_022457165.1. Lineage (NCBI taxonomy): Eukaryota > Viridiplantae > Streptophyta > Magnoliopsida > Fagales > Juglandaceae > Juglans > Juglans mandshurica. Next base: position 34,009,061 of record CM039626.1, read on the forward strand.
TATGTGTTTGTGGTTGTTTAATTTGTGCGCTTGTCAATGGGTTTATTCCCCCTTTACTCCTGCTATCACAGAAACTACAGATTTACTGCAGAATTTGTCATTAGACTCTCAATCTGACGCCCTTGAAGTTACTAATCCTGCAAAGATGGTTGGTTCACCAGTTTTTTATTGGTTGGTTTATCAGTTTATTGGGAATTCAAATCTTTGTTTTTGGACATACATGTAGTATGTTCAGTAATATGATGTACTGATCGGTTGTGAATAACCTTCTGCAATGTAGTATGGGCTGGTGGATTCGAGTAACCACACTAAGGGAATGACCAAGCCATTGAACCCAAATGCAAGCAACTTTCCTAATGGGTATCAGTCATCTGCTTACTATTATGTAGGTAAGGTAAGCTTTTAATACCAGGCAAATGCCATGTTAGGCCTCTTTGAGATATTTATTTCACAAATTCCTTTTCTGGTTGAAATTTACAAAATGTTATGATTTGATGTTTATTCTTTCGCATGCAATATAACATCTTGGAGTGAAATGTCTCCTCAGGTTATGATAGGCAAGGTAATGAGTGGAATGACTACTCTAAATATGTGAATCCTGATGGTGGAATAGCTCATGTAAGTTCTATATGTTACTCTATCTGTTTGTGTTCCTGATAAGTATGTTTATATTCATTGGTGGTATTGTGGATGTACCTGGTGATCTTTTGAATTTTTTTCTGCATCACAATGTCATCTTTTCAGTTCTTGGCCTTGGTTCACTGAGTTATTGTTAGGGACAATTGTTACTGTAAATTTTCATCTGAATTAATGTGAGGAGATTCATCAAAGACTTAGTATGTTATGGGAAATCAATTCCTTTCAACTATGTGAGTCGGGATATAACCAATGGTTTGATTGGCGTATTTTTCCATGATCTGTATTTTTTATGGGTTTCATACCTTTTCTTTTCAGGTTTTTTTGTGGGTTTTGTTTCTACATTTGATTTATTACTTATAATTCTTAGTTAAAAAGAAGTTGAAGAAATTTGAGCAACCTTTTGAGTATTGCCCTCAATTAATTTTTATTTTTTTTGTGAATAATTGCCTTTTGTTTTGGTTGACTCAGAGTCTTTATGGTGATAATGGCTCTTTCATGTATCACCAAGGTTATGGTTACTCACCATATGGACCATATCCCTCTTCCGGTTCACCCACTCCAACCATGGGGCAGGATGGTCAGTTGTGTGGGGCTCAACATTACCAGTACCCTATTCCTTATCATGAAGTGTCTACCTGGACTACTCAACCTTATGCAGCCAACCAAGTTAGAGTGCCTCAGGGAGAAATATTAACTTCAGCTGCAACTGATCAATTACCCCCATTGGTTGCAAGTGGAGGAAACCCCAATAAGATAGCAATCGGTGGACATGTAAATGAAAAGAATAGCTTGAAGCCTTGTGTCCAGAACTCATCTTTGAATGCATATGGTTCTTATGGAAGGGGAGGCTCTCCGGTGGGCATTCCTTCATTCCCTAATCCGGATCCAAGATTTGGCTTTGATGAAATTATGCTGCCAATCCCTTCCTTCAATGCCCCGCTGATTCCAGATGGTCAGTCAATGTGTGGGGCAAGTGCTTGTTCCTCTTCACCATTCATGCATGCGAACAACCTCTCATCGCGAAGGAATCAAAATCTTTGTCGTCTTCCCCATTTCATGGTATGAAGTTGCATTACTACTAGATTTTCATTCTCTTGATATTGTCGGTGGAGGCTGGGGCATAAAAAGTATGGGTGTAGGGAAAGCACTTGAAGTATCTGAAATGGATTATAATCAATTGACTGATGATTAGTTATAAACAAATAAATAGTTCATGGCAATTCTTTTTCTTGAAATTTCCCAAGCAGGATCATATCAGGTTTTATACCTAACTAATAGTGAAGAAGTCATTTAGGAATATTATCCTCCAATTTCCTGTCATGATTTTTATGTTTATTGGATTGTCAATGTGGAAAGATGTGTCGACTTGATGCGTTGTTGTAATTACATTAATTACATAATATATGCCCAACTTTTTTGTACCTATTCCATCAATAGGTTGTATGTTTCAGCTATTCATTCTGTGGGTTTGTGCCAATCATATGTAAAAGTAAACTCTGTCTTAATAATCAATGATATGATGATGTTTTTTTATCAGTAATGATCTGATGATATTGAGAATTAGATATATTTATTTCATCACAGAATTGGCACAATGCAAGACCAACATCTGGCTTGGGCATGGCTCCTGGAATCACAAACCAACTGTACCCAAGCAATGCAGTGTATGGTCGATATGGAAACACATTCAGAGCTGGTTCTGGTTTTGGCTCTTTTGGCTTTGTTTCAAAGACGAGTGGGCGTGGGCTAGCCATTGATAATAAGTATAAAAAATGGGGTTGTGGACCTATAGCATATGGCAATGAGAATTTGGATAGATCAAATGAGTTGAGTAAGGGACCTAGAGCCAAGGGTTTTGATTTTAGGAACCAGAAGGGGTGTGGACATATCACCTTAGCAATTAAAGGAAAGAACCTCCCGTTGATTGAGAACGATAAAGAGGCTAACTTTCCTATAATTCCAAATAAGGAAGAGTACAACAGAGAAGATTCTCCTGAGGACTGCTTGGATGCAAAATTCTTTGTTCTTAAATCTTATAGTGAGGATGATGTCCATAATAGTATTAAATATAGTGTGTGGGCCAGCACCTCTAATGGCAATAAGAAGCTGGATGCAGCGTATCAGGAAGCTAAGGAGAAGCCCGGTGGCTGTCCTGTATTTCTGTTATTCTCTGTGAGTATGAGTAGTTTGGTGCCTTCTATTAAGTTCGCTATTGCATATTGTTTCTTTTTTTTTTTTTTGAAAACATTGCATATTGTTTCTTGGTTTTACTTTGTCCTGACACTTTTTGCTTCTTTGCGTTAACTGGTTATTATAGGTCAATGGTAGTGGGCAATTTGTGGGTTTAGCAGAGATGATTGGCCCTGTCAATTTTGAGAAAACCTTGGAATGTTGGCAGCAGGACAAGTGGAATGGTAGCTTCTCTGTGAAGTGGCATATCATAAAGGATCTTCCTAATAGTTTGTTAAGGCACATAACACTAGAAAACAATGAGAATAAGCCTGTCACTAATAGCAGGGATACACAAGAGGTGAGAGTGTGGGTGCCAGTGTGCATGCACGGGCTTGCTCTCCTTTTTTAGTTTTCTCCATCATATCTTCTTGGTGTTTCTACTTTTTATATTGTTATTTTAAAATTGAACTGTTGCTTTCCGCTGCAGGTTAAGTTTGATCAGGGTATTCAAATTCTTAAAATCTTCAAGGGTCATTCTAGCAAGACATGCATTCTGGATGATTTTGGATTTTATGAGGCTCGCCAGAGGACAATGTTGGAAAAAAAATCTAAGCAACAGGAGCCTCAAATGCAGGCAGGAGATATCTTCTTTCCTGTTTTTTTCCACCCCACTTTTGTTATTTATGCGAGCATGCTTTCATTAAATTTTCTCATATATGAAAACTTCAGTGCTGGGCACTTCCCTACTTAAATTTTAATACAATTGCGTTCTAATGAGAGTACGATGAAGTAAAATATGATACCGAATACTTTCAGAGAGAACTTTCATATATGCATCTTTCAGTGTAGGCGGCACAAGCACATACTTATCTTTAGTAAGCAGCTTGCAATGATTTGGGCAGGCATCTAATGCATTTTTGTCGTATCAGGTTGGGAAGCCGAGTGATGCTGCAACAGATATAGTGAAAGAGAAATTGCCAAAAGCTTCTTCAGATAGAAGTTTGATAAAGGAATCGGTGGTTGCAGAAGCCGCAGCACTAGAGAAGGCAGATGGAGATGAAGCCCTTTCAGAAGGAGAAGGAAAGGGATCGGGTGTTGCTCTTGCAGATGGCCCGGGAGGTGCCAAACCATTTGTAGCGTCAGAAAGAAAAGGCGTTTCAAATGGAGTTGCTAGTTCTTGAAAAACCTTTTCCCCCGTGGACGGCGGGGGGGGGGGGGGTAGTTGGTGGATGATATGGAATTGTTGGTGCACGATTACTGATATTAGCAAGCACGTAAACGCTGGCCTATTTATTACTCGGGTCAGGGTTGCTATTTTGGAAATGTGAAAAATAAAATAAAAATTGGTTAAAAGGGATTAGAGCCATCGCAGCTTTCTTTCTTTCTTTGAACTGGTTCTCGGTTCCACCTATTGCTTTTGGATCTTTTGCTGCTTCATTTTTTTTAGCGCTGCCCACACTATGTAAATCAGAGATTTTTCCCCGCTCAGTTTAGCGTTAGAACGTTTGAAACTGGAGAGGGGCAGGGAAAAGGAAAACGGTAATCAATGGCGGAGGACGAAGAAAAGGGAGCCAGATTTTTGACATGATTTGTTTTTAATGCAAAGATTTTATAAAAGGGAAATAATTTGGGTCCCGAACTCGGGACTCGGAGCCAAAGTGTGTTCCGAATGTATTTTTATTTTTATTTTTATTTTTTTTACTGAATGATTAAAAAAATATTTTTTAATGATGTTATGATTTTTTTATTTTTTTAAAAAATATTTATAATAATTAAAAAAATACATAAAAAAAAATAAAAAATCTATTCGAGACACAAAATGGATCTCAAATTTGGGACCATATCAGTGTCCTTTATTAAAAGTGAAGTTTTCAAAGATTTTTAGTGATGTGAGTCTCTATTTATTTTATTTTTTTTCTTGAGTAGGTGTGTAATATAGCGTTTTGATTACAAGTAAGATATTTTATTAGAATAACTCATTTTAAAATATCTCACAAGTAAGATATTTGTATATTTAATAAATTACTCCCTTGTAATTGAATATTTGTATATTTAATCCCTTAAATAAGATCAATTAGATGATAAAATCTAAATACCCACAACTTTTAAAGGAGCACGTTGTCCACTTAAAACAGATATTTATTTTTCATTTTACAGTCTAAACTATTAAAAAAATACTTAATTTTATAAGAATGATCTCTATTTACGAAAGATCAATTTATATATATATATAAATAAAAAATTATTTCATCTTTCTCACTTTCCTTTACAAAATAAAATGCTCGGCGTCACCGAGTGGTATAGACTATAGGGAAATGTTTGTTGAACCGATGGTTTACCAAGGTTTGACCGATGGTTTTTTATTTTTTATTTTTATTTAATGATTAAGAAAATAAATATTATTTAATTTATCTATAAAAAAAATAGTATTTAAAAATGTAAAAGAAATACTTGAAAGAAATGAAAAAAATTTTAAAACTTTAAAAATACACTGCATCGGTTCAGCATCGGTTGGGACCATCGGTCCCAGTAGCACTATTAGACTATAATAGTAGTATCGGCCGTACCCGTATACTGCTATAGCTATAGGGTTGCAGGGCTTTCTGGATTTGAATTGTGCTTTTTTATTTTTATAAAAAATTTTCCTTCGTAGTTATAAAAGGCGTGCGGGTGAGAAAAGACGCATTTCTGCCTTGGTTAGGGTTTCGATCTGCGAGATAATGGGTTTCCAAATGCAGCCATATGGGATGCAAACAATGCTTAAAGAGGGCCACAAACACCTCTCTGGTCTCGACGAAGCTGTCCTCAAGAACATTGATGCATGCAAGCAGCTGTCCGCTATCACTCGCACCTCTCTTGGTCCCAATGGTTTAGTATATATTATCTCGAGTCAAAAACTTGTCTTTTGATTGTAGTTTATGTTCTGATTTCATTATGTCTGAGTGAAACCCCTTTTATCTAGATTGATTGGAAGACTTCAAATATTTATTTTCCATTATTTATTTCCCATAAGACTTCAAATATACGGACTAATTGGCATGAGTTAGTGTGACGCTGACGTATTTTTTTTACCAGTTTTTAGTTGATGTATTTGCAAAAATATTCACCGTTTGAAGGAAAATATCAATCCGGAATCATTGAGCATGAAATGGTGTCCCGTGTACATGGGTTATCCCTATGTTTTCATCAATAAAATCTGAATTTCTTGTGGAAAAAAAAAGGTGTTGGGACTTTGGACAGATTTTAACCGAGTGCTTTGCCTCAATCGACAGCAGCATTGCAGTTACAGACAATTGTAGTAATTTGAAGTCATAAAAGTCATAGATTGTTTTCTTGGTAAGTGTGACATTCATGGATTTGGAATGTGGACAATTGCCCCGGGAAATACGGAGATCGATTCTGTATGTCTGTTGTGGGATCAGAGAATTGGATGCCATCATATTTGTTTCATCTCTGCAGAACAAGACTAATGTCGCACTAGTTTTCTCTTCTTTTTCTTCTTCTTCTTCTTCTTTTTAATTCTTAATCTTCTTCTACTCAGGTATGAACAAGATGGTTATCAATCACCTAGATAAGCTCTTTGTCACGAATGATGCAGCCACTATTGTGAATGAACTCGAGGTTCAGCATCCTGCTGCCAAGATTCTTGTCTTAGCCAGCAAAGCCCAGCAAGAGGAAATTGGAGATGGAGCTAATTTGACGATTTCTTTTGCTGGGGAACTCCTCCAGAATGCAGAGGAACTTATCAGGATGGGCCTGCACCCAAGTGAGATCATCAGTGGATACACTAAAGCGATTAATAAGGTTTGCTGATGCTGTCCGACCTGGGTGGACTGGTGTTTTTTGTAGAGGTATAGCTGAATATTGTCTCCTGATTCAGTTTTTATGGTTTCAAATTGTCAGACAGTTGAAATCTTAGAACAACTGGTTGAGAAAGATTCTGAGAATATGGATGTGCGAAATAAGGATCAAGTCATTCGTCGAATGAAAGCTGCTGTTGCTAGCAAGCAATTTGGTCAAGAAGATATTTTGTGCTCCCTTGTTGCTGATGTAATTATATCCTTCCTATTACTTTTTGTTGTTGTCCATTTATCTATTTAGCATTCTGTTGCTGACTGTACCTTTTTTTGGATGGGGGGGGGGGGATGTGTTTGTAAATATAGGCATGCATCCAAGTGTGCCCCAAGAACCCTGCAAACTTTAATGTGGATAATGTCCGTGTTGTTAAACTCTTGGGAGGGGGCTTGCATAATTCTGCAGTAGTTCGGGGTATGGTTTTGAAAAGCGATGCGGTGGGGAGTATAAAGCGAGTGGAGAAGGCAAAGGTTAGAATTGATATGCACTTGCAAAAGGAAAGTGATATTTTTTCATGATTTGTTATTTAGTTTCTTGGTTATTTGTTTCCCTTTTTTATAATGCATTGGCCGTCATTTTTTAACACTTCCATTCTCCCGCAATTGGTTTGTTCTAGGTGTATTATGTTTAATTTTTGTTTAAAAGGACGAATTTCATGTTTGCTCTGGTCATGTTCCGTAATATCTCATTTTGCTCGCATGTCTCACATTTAGTTACTGGCAGCAAGAGTTCTTTTTTATTTATTTATCCTTTAGAAAACTTGATGTAGGGATGAAAAATTCTGTGACTATCTCAGGACAATGAGCACAATCCTCCTGTTTTTATTTTCCTTTAATATGATCTATTTTTTTGCACTTGAAAAGAATAGTTTTGATTTTGAGGGATGGGGGTGTTTGTCTTCATTTATCAGCTGACTGAAATTAGGGATGCTAACTTTGTCGACTTCCTGGTATTGTGTTTTCTTTTTGACAATATTGACTGCTTTTATATGTTTTTAATTTGATGGGGAAAGTACTTTAATTCATGGTGTCAAAATTTAATTTTCTTTTAATGTTTTCCCTTTAGGTTGCTGTGTTTGCTAGTGGTGTTGATACATCTGCAACTGAAACAAAAGGAACTGTCTTAATCCATAGTGCGGAGCAGGTAATCTTGGGGGCATCTCCTATGGTCCAGAGTAATTAACTTCTTTATAGTTGTTTCATTTGTCTAATCTACTCTCTCTGTCTCTCGCTCTACCCTTCCCATTTTAATGTTTTTATTTCTTTAGACGTTTAATTTATATCAAACTTGGCTCTTTTATGGTTGCTATTTGCAATACTCTGCAAAACATCATTATTGTTGTTTCCTACAGCTGGGTCAATGACGTTTCATTTCCAAATCAGAACAAGTTTAGCTGGGATCCTTCTCCTTTCCTGACCCCCTTATTAGTAGCTCAAATCGATGCTTCTTCATATCTTAATAAAGGAAATGGAAAGTAGAACTGATTGCATTGGATGTATGTAACCACTTGACACTTAGTGGGGATTGATTGTTCCTACTGGTATACTATGGTTGGAGTTTTTCCATACTTGTTTTCACAATTTTATCCTTGTCTGTAGCAAGCAGCATATCTGACTTTGGTTGCTGTACTTGTTCCACACTGAGATTTCTGCACAATTATCTTCCTTTCTTTATGGAATTGTGTAACTTAGGTGGAAACCTTTTTCTTTGGGTATTCTTGGCATCTTATAGCTAGAAAACTATTCAAAAACGGAAGAAGCAAAAGTCGAGGAACTTATCAAAGCAGTAGCAGATTCAGGTGCCAAAGTAATTGTCAGTGGAGCAGCAATTGGAGAGATGGCATTGCACTTCTGTGAGCGTTACAAGTATGCCAAGTTTTTATTGTCTCCATAATTTTCAGTTGTGCAAGTATGCATATGCATTAAGATCTTACTCATTCATGAATTGAGTCCTGATGAATATATATGGTCTGACAATATTCATTATAGCTTTTAATATTCTATGCTTGGGATCATGCTTACTGATAAAAAAATTATTCTATGCTAAAGACTCTGTAAGAGATATAGTGTTTCTAATGTTATTGTGACTTGCATGCAGGCTCATGGTTCTGAAAATCAGTTCAAAATTCGAACTGCGTCGATTTTGTCGTACAACTGGTTCTGTTGCCATGGTAATATAATAGGACTTAATTTATGGACCCTTCTTCTTGTTGCTTCATAATGATTTTTCATATTCTTGCATCAGCTGAAGCTCAGCCAGCCTAATCCAGATGATTTGGGACATGTCGATTCTATTGCAGTTGAGGAAATTGGTGGTGTGAGGGTATGTTGAGAATGTGACCTCAAGATACTTTATTTTTTCTTTTCTTTTCTGAGTTTTGTTTCTTTACTTATTATTGTCTGTTTGCATGATGTTTTTTTTCCTCTCTCTCTAAATAAATGTATTTAGGTTACCATTGCCAAGAATGAAGAAGGTGGGAACTCTGTTGCCACTGTGGTTTTACGGGGAAGTACTGATAGCATATTAGATGACCTTGAAAGAGCAATTGATGATGGAGTCAACACCTATAAGGTAACTTTTCTGAAGACTGGTAATTTTTTATAGGTGTTCGTGCTTTGCCTTTATAAATATGGTTGGATTAGACACACAATGTGACTTCTGTAGTAGTTATTTGCATCACCTCTTTTTTTTTAAGGCTATGTGTCGGGACAGCCGTATTGTACCGGGAGCTGCAGCTACTGAGATTGAGTTAGCTAGAAGAGTGAAGGAATTCTCTTATAAAGAAACAGGGTATTTTATTTGCATCTTTCTCTTTTATCCTCTCTAGTTTTTCAAAGCTGCCCGTTTGCTCATTAGTTTTGAAATTATTGAGGAAAATTGGTCTGTGTTTTTGTGCACTCAAATTGGATATGCAGATTGGATCAGTATGCTATAGCAAAATTTGCTGAAAGTTTTGAGATGGTGCCTAGAACATTGGCTGAGAATGCTGGGCTTAACGAAATGGAGATCATATCTTCTCTATATGCTGAACATGCATCTGGAAATGGAAAAGTGGGTATTGACTTGGAGGAAGGTGTTTGCAAGGATATCTCAATCCTGGATGTCTGGGACCTCTACATTACTAAGTAAGCTGGTTTTCATGCATTATTCATAAACTTGTGGTACGTGTTGGTTACTTTTGATGTGTGATACAGTGCAGGATCTAAAGGCTTATCTCAATAGTTTAGAGTGTGGCTGTAATTGTTTATAGGAGGAACACTCAGTGCCTTTGCCTTGGGGTGGTGCCTCTTTGTTCTTCTGTTTTTTTTTTTTTTTTTTTTGTAATGAAGTAGAACTCCAGCAAGGTAGGGCCCTTCGGATTCACTCCTGGGAGCAAATCCTGGATAAATGATCCTAGCCACGAGAAAGTTCTTATATTTCTTCAATTATCAGTTTGGTCTGACTGAATTTGATGTGCTTCAGCTTTGTGCTGGCTCTCAGCAGAGTCCCTGACTTAGCATCATTAGATATGTAGCTATCATCTTGGTATGAGATTCATGAATAGTGATTAAGATTATAGATTGCAAAATTGGCATTTATTTGATGTGGATTCTGTACCAAAACTTTTATGACTTGCCTATGCTTTGGGTCTAGATACGTCCATATGATAGTTATTACTGAAGACTTTTTCAATTCAACTTTGTACAGGTTCTTTGCTCTCAAATATGCTGTTGATGCTGCGTGCACTGTTCTTCGTGTAGACCAGGTAATTGACTCCCTTTTAGATTGCTGTATGTATTGAACTTATCAAAAAAAAGACTGCTGTATGTATTTACGATGAATGCACTTTTATTGAACAAATCACCAGAATGCCTTTGTTTATGGCTAAGCCATATTTGCTCTGTAATTAAGAAAAGTTATTCCTTGGCATAAGATATGTTTTTTTTCCACTTATAAAAAAAAATATATGTTTTAAAGTTGGGTAGTCACCCCCTAAACTACGGGATTAGTTGCATTGTTCCCAATGTTAAAAGTTCTCAATTTTGGTCAAAATCCTCATTATAAGTCTGAAATGAATTTCATATGGAATAATTCAGTGCCTTATATTGTTAATTATAAATAGGTTAAGATCCTGTAATTAATTATAAAACATTCTAAGCAGAATCTTAGTTTTTTTTAAATCTTCTTTCCAAGCAAGTTTTATTGATGATGCTTTGCCTCATGTCTCAGATTATAATGGCAAAACCAGCCGGTGGCCCAAAGAGAGATAAGCCTGCAGGGATGGATGAGGATTAGTTTCATCTGGCCATCACTATATTGGTTTTTACTAGTATCGCAAGGCAGGTTGCTGAACTGGTTAGGCATCTGTTGATTTAATTCAGATGCGAAAGGCTTTAGTTTGAAAGATTTTGTTTGATGTAGGAAAAATGTCTTAAAATTTGTGCGTTATATATGTCAGTCAGCCCTTAGCCGTGTTATGGTTGGGAATGCTGGTGGTTTTCCAATGTAAAATCCTGTTTACACTGACTGTGCTTGATCTTGAACCATAACACCCCACCCCCGCCCCCAACACACACAAAAACTCTTGAGGAATGACCGTTCACTATCTTGCTAGGGAAAATTATACTTTGGCCTTGAGCGCAAAGAAGGTACGAGTACTGCAAGTTAAATCCATATTGTTGGCTGACTTGGGTTGTAAGTACAGATGCAGACATGAACATTGGATGTACTAGTTACGAACAGCCCTATAATGATGGAGGTTGGATGTATGTGGTCGTGGTTAAAATGGTACAACAAGCGGCGCCGGTGCCTTGTGTGCCTTTTATCCGCATGTTAGGGGGGAGGTGGGGGTGGGGTGATGCGATGTACTTCTGGTACATGTTTTAACAATACCAACACTCAATGACTCGACTATAATTATTTTCTTACGCGGAAAAGAAATGCAAGTGTATGATCATCTAATAAATGGCTAGAAGATAGTTTGCACTCTAGAAGACGGATGAAACCAAATACTGCTTAAAGATGCAGGATATGTAGGAGAAGGGCATTGAAGCAGTTCAAATGTTCAAACAAAAAATGGAAATTAATGTATTAACTTCAATTAAACACGAATTTAACTCTTGCGGATAGCGAGATTTACTATTGATTTTCGTATTTGTAAGAACATTCTCATTGGCTTGATCGAGAAGATTGGCTAAAATTTACATAATTGATATAAAAACATCCTACATTGAATTGGACAAATCTAAAATGATTTAGATTCTTGTTACAGTGGTTGGCTAAAGATGGAGAATTACAATTGATTCACTAAATATTAAAATTCTAATTTATCACTCTAAGCCAATGAGATAAATTGTTAAATTATTTTATTGTATTATTATATAGAGTGAATGGATAATTCAATATAGAGATTAAATTTAAATAGAATAATCAAATACAAAAAAGAATAATATTGGTTAAATTTTATAGATGAATTTGGTCAAATCAATGAAAATACTTAACAGCCCATCTGAGCGCTCCATATACAAGAACCATTTGTTTGGGTGGACAACAGGAGGCGTCAAGCATGTGAATGTCGCGAATGTGCGAGCACCGTTGCGATTGGTGGGCTTGGAATGATGCTCCTCAGTTTCAAGTCTAGCGGCGTTTAGAATTCAACCAGAAAATAAGAGTATTATCAGGAAGGAAAATGCTAGTTTGTCCTTAGATTTGAGTCGGTTTAACAGTTAGTATATATTTAAACAAGGTACTGCTAATATATTTGTATTTTTTTTTATTTAAAGATATTTAAAAAATGTTTGAAAGAAAAAAAAAAAAAGGTGCATTTGCAGAGTGTCCAACAATACAGGCTAGACAGCAGAGTGAATAGCAAGATCTTTTGAAAAAGAAAAAAACAATCTCTTTCAAAGAGAAATCTTAAAAAAATGGCTCTGAAACAGCCAAAACTAAGATTGAAGTGATTGAATACTAAATACAGTTACAGGACTACATAGAAATCCTCCAATAAAACCCATATTTTTGTTAAAGGCTTCCTTTCAACAATTATCCTAACACTGATTTACTATGATATATCATTATGAGCCACATCAAGTCGGAACGAGATAGTAGCCTTCATCCTGAACATTGATCCAAAGTAGCGGAGTAAACAGTGCAAGTGAAGCAAAAACAAGCCCACATACGAATTTTAAAGCAGTCTTCTGACGAGCCTTTGGAACACCAGCCCTTTGAATACCAGTTTTATTGTCGGTAACAGCTTCCTGGGACACTCGCAAATCAGCATCAGTGATAACATCATCAGTTGATGAAACTGATTCAGGACCTCCATTTTCTTTGCCATTATAGTTCAGCTCATCTGAAAAACAATTTTGGTCATATTTGGCAGATGGGCTCCACTGAATATTGCTCGAGGATAGACTTCTGAACCTTCTGCCTTGTTTTTTAAAAAATTCCGAGTTACCATCATTTGGATCCTGAAGAGAGCAAATGAGTTTCCTTGGAGTCTTGAAGATCTTTATGTTGTCAACATCGATACGAGTGCGAGACCTCTGAAGCACAAGAAAGAGTGCCAAGATTTAATCGTCAAATCAAGCACCACAAAAGAACAAAGAATCAAAACTGTGATGAGAGCTTCTATAAACACGAGAAGAACTGCCAAATCTTGTCAAGTGTGTTTGGTGGTTGAAAATCCTCTAATTAATCTTAAATTAATTATCGATGGAATGACTAATTTTTCAACTTTTAATAATAAATTAAACTCATTTCAATCTACATCGTACATTTAAACGCATATCTCAATTTTTTTACATTTAAATTTTATTTGAATATTAAGATAAATTAAATTCTTTATAAATAATAATCAGTTAAAATAATGAAATAAGTTTTGTAAAATTTACCAAAAATGAATTTAAATATATTTATAGAAAGTTAAAAAAATTATAAATCTCACATATAAAATAGTGTTTAGTTAAAAACGATTGTAGATTACATGTGTAAAGAGATTTTAAATTAAAATAAATTTAATAATTTAAAATTTGGATATTTAAATTTAAAATTTAATTTAATAATTTAAAATTTGGATATTTAAATTTAAAATTTAATTTAAAATTATACTAAACTAAGTCAAACTACGATTTCTATTATATTATTTTAAAATCCCGTTTAAATGTTGAATTGAATTAAAATTAATTAAATTTTTTATAAATAATAGTAAGTTAATATAATAAAGTAAATTTTGTAAAATTCACTTAAAATATATTTAGATATTAAGATAAATTTAAATATATTTATAAAAAAATTGAAAAAAATTCTAAAACACACATGTAAAAAAATGTTAAGTTAAAAAAAATTATAAATCTCAGGTATAAAGAGATTTTTAGTTAAAATAAATTTAATAATTAAAAAATTAAATATTTAGATGTTAAATCAACTTAAAATTAAACTAAACTGAAATTGATACCAATTACAAATCGGATACCCCTGTTCTCATCACTCTTTTTCAGTTTTGACTTTTAAACTATACGTAAAAGGCCTCGGATGGAAGCTCCATAAAGGTCAATATGACTTTTTTAAAAAGAAGAAAAACAACCGGCTACACGTTTATTCAAAATGGAAAAACACAAAAAATGATAATATGATCAAGTACCTGGGGACTACTTGTAGTGCTTCTCGAAATTCCACTTCTAGGATTTCTGGGCAAGAACCCGGAAAATTCCTCTGCATGGTATTCACCATTATAAGCATATTCATCATTCAACGAGTGCGTATTAGACATGGGACTTCCCTGAACAATCTCTGAGAACAAACCATCCTTAAGAGACACATCAACCCCTCCATTCTCATAACTCCAAAGCTTCCGGTTTACACTCCTACGATCATAATCAGAATTCCGAGGAACCTGTCTCATTGAAATGGGCGTCTCACCCAATGAATCATATGCAATAAAGGAGTCAAGAGTCTGTGATTCAGGCGATGCAGATGAAGGAGATCTATCACCAGCACTACACAAATTCCTCCTATGCTCTCTCCTACTAAAACTTGACCCGGTGATTGAACCCGGACCATTCTCAAAATTCAAACCCTTCATGGCAGATATTTTTCTTGCAGTTTGCAAAGCTTCAAAAGCAGCACCTCTGACATACGCCATTCTATCAGATTGACACTTCTCCATCTCCTCAATTATCAACTCAAGCTCAGAGAATATGCTCCTGGGATCCAAGCTCTTCATCAAGAAATTCACCATTTGAATTGCCAACAAACGTTTCTGGGAATTTCCCTCTGCAACCCCAGAACTCAATATCTGCAATCCAGATTGTGTTAACAGCCTTGCATATGCTTCCACAATCAAACCATTACGCTTTGCTAGAACCATCACGAGACCCATATGTGAATTGGTCTGAGTGGATTTCTCTTCCAAAGCACCAGCAACGTTTTGACAGACCTTATTAACCATCTCATCTGAAGCAAATCTCCAATTATCAGAATCTACAAGAGCCTTTAAGCAAAGGGCAGCCCCTGAAGTCAGGCACTCTTGCGAACCCAAGAGAGCATCAGAAAGAGGCTTACAAAGCGAATGGATTATATGTCTCTTCTTGTCTTCGGTGGTAGTTGGGTCAATCCCATATCGTGCAATGGCCGGAACCACTTTCGAACAAGCCTGTTGAAGAGGAAAAGACCCAGCACTTGAAGCTAAGGTCGAGATTATGCATGTCATGATACTGTCTATCAAAGGAACAATTTTGACACCATGAACACGAGCAAGAACTTCATAGAGTGAAATTGTGCACTCCCCAGACAAAGAACCAGTTCCCTTATTTTCAGAAACTTGGGCAAGAAAAAGTGGAATTGTCTTGGAGTCTAAGTCTTTCACATAAGACTTCAGCGCTTTCATTGCCGATTTACGACTGTCAGCATCTTTATCAAGATTTGCCAACTCTTGCCGTAGTATTGGGCTAAGATTCCGACCCATTGCTGACCTACAACAACCGAAGGAAGTGTCATTGAAACTACGTAAATGAAAGCACAACCATTTGGGATGATGTGCTTTCAGCAGAACATGTTTTCACCACATTCTTCTAAGCCTTCTTCCAAGACTAACATCTACAAAACACTAATATATATATGTAAGGGACGTTTTCTAATGACATAGGTCATGGTTTCTGCCTCGGGTCCATTTGTGCTATTGTTTAGATTTGTTGGAAGAAAATGTGCAACTGGGTACCACAGATTTTGAAAGTTGAATGTTTTCCTGGGCGGAAACAGAACAAAAATCTAAACTTTGAAGCTACAGTTTTGGTTTATCTGCATCCAAATATTTCAGTAACCAAAAAGAAAGATATTCTTTGTAGCAGGGAATGAAAAGTTTTATCATTTTCATTTTTATACGCTTGAGCATAACGAGAACAAAAATAGGGCAGCTCAAGTGTCAAATAAGATAACGCGTAGGAATAAAAAAGAGTAACAAGTAATCCTAAAATGAAGGATCTAAAAAACGGCGTACCTATGGAGAGAAAATCTTGATGTATTTCTCTTACTTGTGCTTATGCGTGTTCTTCGTATTAGTGGGTGTGGGTTTTTAACGCTCTAAGATCTCTGTTATTGGGGGGGGGGGGGAGAAAGAGAGATTTCTCTGAGGAAGAAATAAGGAAAGATACGATCAATTTCGAGTGGGGAAATTCGAGAAAAATGGGGAATCCAAAACCAACAAAGAAAGGAGAAGAAAAGAAAAGAGTAGGGACTTGGGAGAGAGAGGGTGATTGGGGGAGTAGGGTTTGAGTGAATGGCGGTGGATTGTAAGGAATTATTGGGAGTTGGAAATGTCCGATTAAAGTTTGAATTTCCCTCTTCTTGCTTTTCCCTCTTTCTTTTTAAGTTAATGTTTCCTTTTCCTTTTTCTTTTCAAAATGTTTCCCAGAAATTCCACCGCTATCCCCTCCTCCTCTGCATGTATGGTAGTACTTTCCACTTTCTAATACCCCTCGCCCGAATTTTACGAGATGACATATACCGGTCAGTATGCATTTTTTGTCTTGACTGGGCGGTGGTCCCGTGATACCTTTTTATTGACCATTACTCAATTGAAGAGACATTTATTAATCCTTTTCAATTTCTATTTTTCTTTGTTCTTTTACAAATAGATTTATATGGTAAAAATAAGAACAATTCAAATTTCTATTTTGCCTCTTCCAAACACAGTATTGAGTCAGAATCCGCAATGAATAATTTTATTTTAGTACATAAGAAACAAACAAGGAAAATGAGATGAAAAGAAAAAATCTACCATCAGCTAACAATTTCTTTACTACTACCATGATTGACTGTATCATACATACTTAAAGCTTTGTTTGGTTAGGTTAGTATTTACCATTCACACTATTTCACAAACTATTTATCACTTGTTTATTATTATTCATTATTATTTTTTATTATTATTCACGTATCATCTGAGATCACCTCACTATTCAAACCTCACTCAAACACAAATATTTTTTTTTTATTTTTTTATTTAATCATTACAACTTTCCAAAACTTATGAACAAAACACAAAAATAATTCAACTTTTTCAAATCTCAAAATAAAAATTATATTCTAACAATATTTTAAATTTATATATTCAATATTTTTTTTTCATTTTCTAAAATTTCATAAAATATTTTAACTCAAATAATTTTATTATTATCTATAAATTTTTTATTTTATTTTATTTCATCTCAATATCGAAACAAATGAGATCTAAGAGCATTCTCAATAAGTTTTGTAAAACTAATTTTTATGTAAAATTTGAAGGAGTAACCCAAAAGTGCATCCAAGGGAAGGGATGATGCATTTCATATTTATTTTCAATTTTGCTGTAGTGTTGCTGCTGCATATAATGTGGACCTTGCAAAAATGTAAAATATTCTTTATTTATTTTCTCTCTTTTCTTATACTTTTTCTCTCACGAAATATTAAAGAATATAATATTTAAGTGATATATAAGAAAAATAGATAAACTAATTTACAGTGTATTATTGTAAAAGTTAATATATAAAATGAAAAAAGTGAATTTTAATAATATATTTTAAAAGATAAAATAAAAAATTTATTGTGAATGCTCTAATAACTGCTACGCCTACTTGTTAACTCATATACTCGGCATGGTATAAACTAAAACTACCTCCGCGCCAACATTTCCCGCCCTTTGGATTTGAGCAAATTTTTAATTTTTATCAAAATGAAATACAGACTCGCAGAGGGAGTGAGGGAATGTAAATAAAGTTAAAATGAAGATTCCCTCACTGTATTTCAAACACATCATTCTCTCTGTGTAATTAAAATGAAATCTTCAATATCGAATAACATAAAACAATGATTCATACTCAATAAAAATCTATTTTGAGAGAATTTGATAATGAGTTCAAATGTGATAAAAGTTTAAATTTGAATAAAATATTATTATAATATTATTTTTATTTTAGAATTTTGTAAAAGTTGAATTATTTATTATTATTTATTTATGAATTTGAAAAAGTTGTAATGATTAGATGAGATGAAATGAGTTGAGTTCTGAATACAAACAAAGCCTTAGATCCCAAATCTTGATTCTATAACTATGGCTGCATTTAGATGCAGAGATGAACTCAGATGATTTGAATAGTAGTATTTTGTGAATCTCGTTAATATATGTTTGAATGTAAATAAGTTAAATTATATACGTTTGAATTCATGAAATAAGTTTAGATGAATTTAAGTTTTTTATAAGAAATTTAAAAAGTAATGAATTCCATCAATTAATTAGAGATAAGTTGAAATGATTTCATCTTTCAAATACAATATACATCATGGGCTCGCTGTTTCAAAATGCTGACAGCTCATCCAAATTTCCATTATTCTAAAAAGACTTCATTATATTAATTAATGGAGACTAATACCTAATAAATACCATAATCACTCCCAACCCCCGAATCTAGTGAAATCTGATTGGATCCTACTTCTTTCATTTTTTATGCATGGCGAGTCAATTTTACATATCATAAAAACATTAATGTGACAAAGTTTGATTGGAGGGTGCAAAAGGACAACATCCTATTTTAAGATTGAGGAGTGCTAGAGTCACAAATAGATTATACAAAAATATTTATATAAATTGAAGTGATTTTATTTATTCGTTAGATTTATTTTATAATAAAAATAATATTCTAATTTAAAAAGTCACATCAGAATACATCAACTTGTGAAATTATTTTTATAATCTCTTTATAGTTAGAGTATTTTCCTTTAAATATTTCATTTTGGATATTTCCTTCCAACTAAAGATTAAATCACCATGCGCCATTTTAAAAGGCATATTTTTTTAATGATATCAATTGCGTTACACGCATAGGGCTTGTTTGGGAAACTCATATACTTGTTTAGTTTCGAATTTTCAAATTTTATTCTCAAACATCATACAAACACATACATTTTTTTATTTCAAAATTTTAAATTTTTCATTTAATCGTTACCTAATCATTATAATTTTATCAAACTTACAAACAAAACACAAAATATAATACTACATTTTCAAATTTCAAAATAAAAATTATATTATAACAATATTTTTATTTTATAATATTTTTATTTAATTTTTTCTCTCATTTCCCAAAACACAATAAAAATTTTAATTCAATCATTTCATTACTATTTACAAATTATCTCCCTACTATTCACATAATTCTCATCTCGTTTTATTCTCCAAGCATCTCCTTAGACCCTGTTTAAATGTTGAGTTGGTCTCATCACATCTCAACATCCAAACACCACTCATAAATAATTTTCAATTTCAAATATTAGCTTTTCCATCTAATAATTTCAGAATCAATAAACTTTCCTAAACTTCTAAACAAAATATAAAAAGCAATTCAAACTTTTCAAATCTCAAAACAAAAATAATTTTTTTATTTTTTTATTCTTTTATTTTTTTATTCAATTTTTTTTCTTTTCTCTCACATTTTCCAAAACTCCTTAAAACATGTTAACTCAAATCATTTTACTACTATTCACATATTTATCATCTCATATCAACATTTAAACAAGGTCTTACTCTACCATAACCACGTTTGAGAACACAACTGTTCTCCAACTATTTCACTATTATTCTCATACAATTTTACCATCATTCACAAACTACTTCACTACTATTTACAAATATTATGAGATATTACTTTCTAATCTCACACCTTTGATTCTATTTATAACACAAAAAAATCTCTAATGCAATTGGCAATTTATATGATTGGAGTTTTATAATTTTCTCCAAAATTGTTTGAAGGAAATATTTGCTCATGAACTATATAAGACCTCATCTACTTTTTTTCTATTTTTCTTGAGGCGTAGGAAGAATCGACGGGATATTTGTGGGCATTTAGTGCACCAAAACTTTGTTAGTAACAAGACATATTAATCATATTATAGTTAAAATGCACTTTTCCTCCCACTTTTCCCCAAATCCCCAAGCAGCTTCAATCGTGCAAATATTATTGACATTCGGGCAACAGTTTGCAGGTTGGACAATACCATTTTCCTTTGAATCTTGTCTCCGGTGTCAGCCCCACACAGGAGTAATGGAACCATTCACCTCCTTGGCACTGCCAACTTATAAAGGGTTAGCTAATCCACACAAGTGTATAGAGTAAAATAATGATAACATACAAACTATGAACTGTTAAAATTGCCTGCAATCATTGTCAATCTGTAAGAAACTTGACTAATGCAGGATCTCGCGACAGAAAGGTGAACTTGTACTCTCAGTCTCTCAGAAGAGAAATTTTCAAAATATACATTATACACTGATGGATCCCGAGTCCTTGACATTGTTTGTTTATATGGAATCATGGATATATAGGAAGTGCCGGCAACAATCCTCATGCAGAGAAAGCAATCCACAAACTATAAGGTGCCAGTTTTAAGATATCTCAAGTTCCTTTCATTTTACACTGAAGCCACTAGTGGGGGGAATAAAAGATAAAATCTAAAGAGAGAACTGATTTAGTAGTGGCTAATCCATAATTGAATGCATTCAATTCATGCGGTCTTTACTAATGCAGTTATTGTATAGTTTTTAAGATCTCCCACAATGAACTAGAACAAATTAAGGCCTTATTTGTTTTTCCAGATGAGATGAGTTAATATTAAAGTTAAAAGTTGAATAAAATATTGTTAGAATATATTTTTTTAATATTATTTTTGTTTTGAGATTTGAAAAAGTTGAATTATTTATTTTATTTTGTGTGGGAATTTGAAAAAGTTGTAATGATTATATAAGATGAGATGAGATCAGTTGAGAGGAGTTGTGAAAACAAACGAGGCCTAAATATGGAGTGTGGACCCACACAAGCATTTCTGCAAATTTTTTCAAGTGGCTACAGCTGAGACTTGTTATTGGTTAATTAAACTTTCGTATCTAATGCATTGTTGCCATCTAAGTAAAAAGAAGCCGCAAGTAATATTATAACTAGATAACAAGAGGAAGATAAAAACAAGGCTCAGAAAATGATACTCACGTTTTCATTGTCACAAGCAATCATATCTCCAAATGACACCTAAAAGACCAAGATAATTATAGTACATTAGTAAACGAATAAAAGCAGTTGGAAAAAAAATATCCTGATAAATTCTCCAAAAAAGCTTCAAATTGAATATGACCAAACAAAACTGAAACAGAAGTCAGGACCTGATGACAGACACAGTAGGTGGGTTCGTTTGGATCAATAGGTTGATCAACATCCACTGGGGCAGCAAATTCCTTTCTATGGCTTCCTGGAGGAGGCATGAGTTCAAAATCCCTATCACGCTCCCGATCCCAATCCCTATCCCTGTAATCCAGCCTTTTTGCTTGAGGTGTTCCATAGAATGACTTGCGTTTCTCACTTTTAGGGGCTATAGGTAGCGGGGGTAGAATTACCCGTTCATCTGGAGCTAGTTTTCCCTCTGAAGAAAATTGGAAAATATGAAAAGAAAACAAAACATGAGATAGGTAATAAACTTTTCCACTTTCAAAGCAGATTAATTCTTTGGTGTCTTCTATGTGTTTTCGGTCAAAAAAGCTTCTAATAGTTTGATATACTGGAATTGAACTTCTTTCAAAATCATTGAAGACATGATACAATATAACATAGAAATTTAGCTACCTTGCTTTAGATCTTCGGCAAAATTGTTCAGGTCCTCATCAAGTCTTTTTACATGGCTATCTATCTGAAGCAAATGCAAATTACAAGAACTTAAGGTCTCTAGTGATAGAAGAGGATGCTCAAAACCCACAATATATGAAGCTGTAGGTTACTAATCTAAGGGGAAAAAACTGCAGGTTAAAAAAGAATCCACAAAACAGGCTCTAAGGTCATGCAATATAGTAAAGAACCCACCACTGGTTGAGTGAATTATCATATGCGATAATCCCAAACTGAAGAAACTTTAAAAACCAACTATGAAGAAACAGATACATAAATGTAGGTATTGAAAATTGCGAGACATTTATTCACGGTTGTTCTATGTGCAACAGGCAGACTTACAATTAACAAAAGTGGAGTTAGATATTCTTTAGGGTAGAGAAACAAATTCTATTTCCACAAAATAATCCCATGCTTACATATCACTACCAATGCTGATATGCCAAGGATGCTCGTGCTACAATGTCAATGTGTCCCTCGAGTGATCTCAGTGTTGTGTTCAAGTTAATGACATCCATATGATGCCAAAAATATCAGCTTTGATCACCGGTAATTTATCTGTTTATACATTCTATCGAACAGATCCAGTGAGTTTATTCACAAAAAATTAGGGGAAGATGGGGGAGACATACAAGTCTAAGCTAATTGCATAGCATCCTTATAATGCTAAGAGTCGCATAAAATTCTAAACACCTCTAAAAACTATATAATACATGGAGGAAAAAAAACTATGGAGAGCCATCATAGAGAGGACTGACTGAATTTCATTGGAAGCTTATATTCAAGCTCTGTTTGACAAGTATTTGACGTGTAGAACGTGCACTTCAAATAAATTAGTAATTAATTAAGCATTCAAATCACAAGTATGTGTGCACATATAAATCCAATTTGATATATGAGAAACATTAGCCTAATAGAATAAAACGATTACCAAGTTGTAATGATATGATGAACCTTGACTTGAATAACACTCCAGAGAAACTTTTCCAATAAAAAAAATTGCTTAAATAAAGTTAAACACAACAATCCTATAGTCAGATATGCACTTTGAGAGCTCAAAAAGTGCAGCTTATTCAATCTGGTTGTGGTCTTTTGTGAGATCATTCTGGTCAGCTAATATTTGGTTTTTCTTGGTTTTTGGGACAAGGAACTAACATTATTGCTGAATTATCAACTTTGCACAGCCCTTTTATGTTGTTTGCACTTTGACATCTCTACAGTCACTATTGAAACTGATTCAGCTTTTTGGTAGCTCACTCGACGTTCATCCTCCCTACCATGGTAATATGTTTATGGCAGGATATCCTGATTTTGAGCTCTTCCATGCATGTTAAATTTCAGCACAACACTTGTCAAATTTTACTCCCTGTTAGTTGATTGTAATTGTGTGGTTTCTTAGATTTCAAATCCTTGCTTTTGAGAATTTTGTAACTGCAAGCTTTCCCTTTTTTTTTTTTTTGACAAGTGTAACATGGTATTCCTCAGTGGGGGCTCTAAGCCTCTAAATAAAATTTGGTGTTTTATCCTGTTTCTGAAAAAAACAAAAAAAAAACAAAAAAAAACAACAACAACAACAACAACCACACAGTAATTTTAGAACGCTTTAGCCCCAAAAATGTATTGTCCAATTTGGATTCCTCTTACAACTACAAATACCATATATCGAACAAAACCAACTAGTAGAGCAAATCAGTCACACTATCGTGAACTAGGGCCATTCTAAGCATGTCGAGAAAAGCACAAAACCTTCAGCCATCAAAACCTACAGCGACCATAACAGATGGCCTCACCAATTACAGAAGAGAATAATAAAATTTAGGAAAACCCCAATAAATCCATTAATAATAAAAAGGAGCCTACCAGGTCATAAGCTTGTCGTGCTAACAAAACTTTTTCGGTGCATAAACTCAATGCACTGTCCTGATTCGACTCGACATCCTTCCGAATTTTCTCAATTGCCACCTCGTCGTCCTGATTATTATAATTGGTATTATAATAGTAGTTATTATTGGTATTACTATTGTAGTTCCCTTTCTTTAAGCTCTGTGAAGCCAGTCCCAAGCAGTACTTCGTCTGCTGCCTCGTCTGGTTTATCATCGCTTTCACCCAAAATATAATGACAAAAAACAAAACAAAACAAAAAATCACGAGCAGACACACACAAAATAGATATGCGAAATAAAATTATAACTAACTGAAATATTGAAGAACTTGGGGAATTACATTGGGACCGCTCATCGAGTTCTCGGATGGTATTAAGAAGCCTCTGAAGCTCAGCGGGTAATGTGCTTGCATCTGTAGAAATTTCAGATTTTAGGTTTTTAACAGAATAAATTAGGAGAGAGTTTTGGAGAAAAATTAGAGGGGCTTTGGGGATGATTACACTCTAAATAGTCGTCGACATACACTCCAGTTCGTGCAATTGCCATTTCCCCTTCGTCTTCGTCTCCTTCTTCTTCTTCTAGAGTTTCTGTGCAGGGTCACGAAGATTATTTTCTTTGGACATAAAACGACGTCTATTGAATATATTATTATATACGAATATTAAGAGAAAAAAAAATGAGGCACCGTATAAAGATTCAAAAAATAGTATTACTATTTTATATATAATATAGTATTACCATAATATACTATTAGTCTATTACTATATCTTATAGTATAATTATTAATACTATAGTATCATACTATTAATATGTTAGTGATTTAATATTATATATATAAGTAAATACTATAAGTTATAAGTTATATATCACTATAACTTATAACTTAATATAACTACTAGATCTCTAATCTATTATACTTGATATATATATTAATATATATAAATATTAGAAATACACTAATAGTATTAGTATATTAGTATTAATATTAGTTATACTAGTAGTGATATTAGTTATATTAATAGTTATATTAGTATTAGTTATTATTAATACTATATATTAGACTAATAGTGATATTAATACTATATATAGTTATAGTGATTAGTATAACTACATTAGTATTAGTTATAGTGATTTAGCATAACTATACAAGTATAAGTTATAGTGATTTAGTATAACCATATAATATATTAGTATAAGTTATAGTGATTTAGTATAGGTATAATACTATAAGTTATAACTATAGTCTATATTAGTATTAGTATTAGTTATAGTGATTAGTATAACTATATATTAGTATTTGCTATAGTGATTTTAATTTAGTATAACTATATAATACTATTAGTATAAATCACTATATTAACTATATCACTGATAGTATTAGTATACTAATACTAGTATATCACTATAGTTAATAGTATCATATAGTAATATAGTATTAGTAATTAATACTATAGTGATTTATATAGTAATTTATATATAGACTTAAAGTGGATTACTAATAGTATTAGTATTAGACCATAAATCTAACTAATATACTGTATTACTAATATATTTATCAAAATGAATATGTTGAGAATTTATTAAGTCAAAAAATATAATTAATACAAGATATTGTTATATAAAATTTATATGAATAATACTTTAGTTATTATACATTAGTATTATATGTTATTATAAATTTATAGATTAGTGTTTATCTATTGGTATTACATATTGATGTTATTATGCATCTTAGTGTTTATAGTATATTATATATACATTAGTATTACATGTTATTATATTTATACATTAGTAATTTAGTGTTACAACTTACATGTAACATGGTAGTAATATTGTAAATTTGTAATAGTATGATATTTACATATAGTCATATACTAAACCATTATTATTTATTAGTCAATTTAGTCTATATATTATAGTATAAATATATTATTTAACTAGTATATTATTGAGTTTAACTAACTATATAAGATATAGTTGTATAAAATTTAAATGATTAATATATAGAAAAACACATATATTTTTATAAAATATGTATAAAATCGGAGGCGGAGGCGGAGACTGAGTCGGAGGGCCAAGTCGGAGTCGGAGTCAGTTAGTCAATGACTCCGACTCCGATTTCCAATAGGGAAAAAGCTCCGACTCCGACTCTGACTTATCCGACTCGGAGCGGACTCGGAGGGGAGCCAGAGCGGAGTTGGATTCAAAGTCAGATTGTCGGATTGTCGGATTTTTGCTCAGCCTTAATTATCCCCTTTCGTAACATTCACCTCACCCACCACGACTGAGCTCCCTCCCGTAACATTCATGACCAACCACGACTAAGCCCCCTCCCAGTGATGCATGAAGCCACTGTGAAGCGTCTCCTCATCGATGACAGCCACAAAAACCCTCGATGACAGCAATTGTTGTTAATTTTTGTGGTTTATTATCTCTTCTCCTAACTCTCTCATAATTTCGACCATTGTTTGCTTTATTGTTGTGATTTGTAAAATTTCTCTTTAGCATGGTTATTGTTGTGATTTGGAAAAAAATTTCTTTACTATTGAGCAAGGTTTTTTTTATTTATTATTTTTTTAGTTTTTTTCCATATTTGAGATCGATCAATACTTTAATTTACATGCAATTGTAAGTTGGTAAACGTTAGGGGCCACAATAGGTTTCTTTCCATATCTGTGCTTTAATTTCCATATCGATCAATACTTTAATTTACATGTAATTTACATATAATTGTAAGTTTCTTTCCATATCTGAGATCAATTGGTACCCTGTTTGTGTGTGTGTGATACGAATGGAATATTGTGCTGGTGTAGGATAGGGGCCACATTAACTAGTTTGGGAGACCCTGTGTTGGAATTGTCTCACAATTATTTTTTAGAATTCTCACAATTAAGCTTAAGACCTTCTTTAAAAATTCAAGTCTCACAATTAAGACCTCATAAAGGATAAAGCCATGACTGGAACTTGAAACTCGGATTAAGACCTGAGGTCTTAACGTGTATAGCTCGGATTAGAAGCCTCTAGCTACAAGTTTAAGGAAATACCAACCAAACAAAGCTGGTCTGCTCCATTGCTCTACAATGAAACTACTTTGCTTCAGTTATATGTCCTATTTGCATTATACATGGTTGAAAGCTAAGGATGAAATCAACTTATAATAGAACCTGTTTCGCTAATTAGAAGCCTTTGGCAATGATTTAGTGTTTTAGGGCTCGTTTGGATACAAAAATTATCTCATCTCATCATTACAAAATTTTCAAATTCTCACTCAAAATATAATAAATAATTCAACTTTTTCAATTCTCAAAGTAATAATAATATTAAAAAATAATACTCTAATAATATTTTATTCATCTCATCTCATTTCACTATCCAAACAAGTCATGTTTTTAAAAATTCTCTTATAAGATAACCTGTTTCACTAATTAGAAGCATTTGGCAAAGACCTCATAAAGTTTCATAATTATCTTCTGCAACACTATTTCACATTCCTAGCATATGAAATTGAATTTAAAAACTACACAATCAGTATCAAGCACAAATAGATGTAAAAAAAAAAAAAAAATTACAAGTTTTAGTATTGAAGTTGAAAGAGATAACAAATCTTCTGGATACTAATATTAAAGCATGATCTGCTTGATGTAGTGGCTACAAAAAATCATGCTCTATTGAAATTTTCAAATAAAATTTGTCATGGCATAAACTATAATTCAAGCATACAGCATCACAAAGTGGAACTGTTGTCATGTATAGTACTTTTCTGCTTTTATGTTTTATGGTTCTATTAATATGCTATTGAAAGTAATGTCTTTTATGGGGTTTGTGACTTTATTGCTTGCTTACTGTTTTATGAATTGGATTCACAAATATTGGACGATCCCTTTTTCACCACACTCTATCAAAGTGGTGGAAAATGTATTAATAACCCTCATGGCTAGTATAATGCATGATAATGTTGAGGTCGAGGTTGAAATTACGCAACTCGAAAGGGAAGAAATGACACAAACTAAAAAATTCCAACGGGGCGTGTCCTTCACGTGGAGGAAGACAACCTCCTTATATCAGGGTGACTCAACATTAGCATAGACGCTATTAGGGGGACTGACCAAAAGTCCATCCAATTATGGATAAGAATCCATGATTACTTCAATACTTTTAAAAAACCTAATTGGCCTGAACGTTATGTGGGTTCATTGACTAATCGATGGTCAATCATCCAAAAAGTCACAAACAAGTCTTGTGGTTGCTTGGCCCAAGTTGAATAAATGCATCCAAGCAGTACTAATGAACATACAATGTATGTTTCTAATTATTATAAATTTTCATTGAAATATGTATTAAGATTTTTATGATTGTTGTTAGGGGTGTAAAAAAAAAGGGGACTGGATCGGACCGAATTGGTGGGTTTGGTCCAGTACCGAGTTTGGTTCGGTCTGATACCGATTTTATTTCTCTTAAAACCTGTCAAAATCGGTTTGGTTTTTATTTTTTTTTTCTAAAACCGGATCGGATTGAACCAAACCGGTTCATATATAGATTATAATTTTTTATCTTGTATGTAATTTTATATATAATATATAATTATATATAAAATAGTTTTGTATTATATGATAAATTACTAATTAATATAATATTAAATTTTAAAATCTAATATCATTATAGTCTATAATACAATATATTATTACTATAGTATTATATATTATTATATAATATAGTATATTAAAACCGAAAAACCGGACCGAATTAGACTAGAATCGGTAAAACCAAAAGTACTAGTTTAGGGGGATAACAAGTGCGGAATCGGTTCTTAAAAATGTAAAATCGGTGCATACTGGTTCGGTCTTAAATTTTATCCAAAACTAGACTGGTTACACCCTAATTATTGTTTAGATTGAGAAGGCAAATGTAATGTACCGATCAATACAAAATGCCACTTATAATTTGAACCATTGTTGGAACTTGTTAAGGCACCAACCAAAGTGGCAAGTGCATGTGGGTAATTTGCCAACAAAGATAAAGAAAGGTTGCTCTACCGTTCCAGTTGCCAATGCCACGAATGTAGACATTTGTGAGAGCATGCCTGTTAATGTGGAGAGGCCGCTAGGCAAGAAAGCTGAAAAACAGAGGGAAAGAAAAAAGAAACGCAAAGAATCTTTACCTACTAAGTTTGATGAAATGTTAAGTCACATGAAAAGTGATAGGAAGATAATGATGATTGAGCGATGGGAAGCGGTAAACCTGGCTGATAAGGATAGTACTGAGATGATAGAACTTAAGAAGAAGAAGATGGAGATGGAAATCATGAATTTGAATGTTGATAACATGAATGTGGTGCAACAAGAATACTTCAGGTCACTTCAAATGGAAATTGTAGAGAAACATAGGAATAGATCACTTCAAATGTAGTAGCTGGAGGAGGGAGAAGTGTACTAAAGAGTATCATAACTGGCAGAACCTGGTAATCCCTTGATTCTTTTCTGTTATTTGTGTAATCTACACGCTAAAACAACATTTGTTACAAATTGGTAAAAACAAAATCGACACTGTATGTAGGTGCAGAGTTTGAAACTGCTGTTTTTGGTTAATATATAGCACAATTTTGTAATTATGTTTTTGGTCAACACTATATTGCACAATTTTATAATAAAGCTCAATATTGCAAAGTTTATATATGTGGCTATAAACAAATTAATAGTAGAAAACTATTAAAGTCTGCCTCATTTAGTTTATCTTGTTTATCTTATTAAAGTATACATCAATTTCTACTGTGCCAACATTTATGGATGACTGTGTTTTTGCAGGTATTACTCATAATAGTTTTTTGTTGCTGAAGCTCTTTGAATACTCAAAACACTTATGTTGATGGTTTTTGTAACTTAATATGATAGATTTTCTGGGTTTTTTTGGTTTAGCATAGAAGATGTGTGTAACAAGTCATGTGGATGTCTTTGATTTTTTGTAACTGCTGTTATGTGTTGTAATCTGAGCGTTTCTTTTTGTGCTACTGTTAGACATTGTATGTTGCTAGACATGGTAATTAAGAAGGTGTTGAAAGTGTAGACATGGTAATTTATGTAGGTGCAGATGTTTTTTGTAATTAATAAGGTGTATGTGCAGATTTATGTAGGTGTTGGAAGTGCAGATATGGTAATTTCCTGTATGTGTTTATAACTTTATATAGGTGCAGATTTCTTATTGATATGAACATAAGTATGTTGCTAGATATTTGGTTGGTAATTAAGAAATTTATATAGAATTTCATATGAGTTTAATCAAATATTTTTGGTTATTAGCATTAAATACCTTTTGAAAATATGATTTTTTCATATTAATTAATTAGAATATAATTATTATTAACATTTAATTGGAAGAACTACAAAATGTGATAAAAATAAATTAAAAAAAATTATTAAATTAATAATATTTTATTTTTATATAAAAATAAATGGATAATCCAATATAAAAAATGTGAGGATTGAATTTAATGGAACAAGCAAATGAAAATTCATGTGATATTATCGAAATTTTGAAAATGCATTTAGTCAAGCCAACGAGGATGCTTTAATAACCATTGTTCAAGCGCCTTCAGAAACCCAATTCTTTTTAAACAAAAAGTTAAATGAATCTGAAATCTAGCAGTTGAGGACAAAAAAAAAAAAAAAAAGAGCTAAAGCAAATCTAGCAGTTGGGGACAATATGAAATCTAGCAGAAATTGTAGGAACAAAAAAAAAAAAAAAACTCGAATGTTTTCTTAAGCTAAAGCAAACATTATACATATATTGAGTTTGGTGTAGATATAATTTATGTAATTTAATTAAATTTTGACCAAGATTTGACTATAGCTAGGCTATTACTAGTGCTTTAATGTTAGATAATATAATTGTGGATTAGGTAAATGTTGTGTATTTTTTTTTTAAATAATGAAATTTATTATTAAAAAATTAATTTATTATCTAAATTTTATATTTATTATGTTTTTTAAAAATAGTCTCAGACACTTGCACATTGTTATCATTTCTATCTATTCACTGTATTAACCCGAACTGGATCCAATTGATCAAAAAATGGAGCAAACACATCGAACCGACAAAAAATAGTCCATTTCACTTGCAATATAATTTTTTTTCCATAGAGCACTTAAAATATAATTGGATTGAAGTAATAAACAAAAATGACAAAGACAATACCAAGGCTATTAAGAAAGACGATTCATACGCTAGTCTTGCTATCTGTGATTCTGTATGCGTGAAAAATGCGCTACCCTTTACATGCGGACGTGGCAGTGACAGGTGTTGTTGTCACGTCATTTTTTATTTCTTTAAAAAACCTAAAACTAAAACTAAGGTGTGATTTTTTTTTTTTTTTTGATGGAAATAGTCTCATTTCATTAATGAAAACGAAGTTAAAAATGTGACTTAATACATGGACAAATCCAAACTATAAGCCAACTACGCCTAAGCTCTAAGGCTTCCCCACACACAAATTTCTTTGTAGCGGACATTGTCTTAACTTCTCAATAAACTCTCTCCAAATAGAGAAAGTGTTCTGTAAACAGAACTAGAAGGCCCATCTATCCTCCTAGGGAGGAAATGTACAGGACACTGCTATGGATACTAAATCCAATAGCCTATTTCTATTTTATTAAAACCTAAAAACAACAAAAAACAAAATAAAGCACATTAACTAACAACTACTAACTAACAACTAAACTTTAAAGCCACAAGCCTCGGTGTGACCCGGACGACACGCCCACCGCAAGCATCGGCATCTCGAGTCCTGATGGCACGCGCACCCAACTCACGCACGGACACAACAGCCTCCACTACGCAGTTAGCACCTATGCGCGAACACTGGTCGTACGATATCATTAGCCATGACATCGCCCCCCACTCTCGAATAGCTCTTGCCCCAGATTGCGTACGATCCAAAGGCACAACACCTCACTTGGGTCAACAAAAGAACACAAGAAAACAAAAACAGATGCTACACAATACTGGACTAGAACAAAAACAGAGAACCAAATCGAATGAACAGTGCACGATGCGACGGCAGTGGCGCGTGCAGGGTGCTAGTCACTCTGGGAGGAAAACTGCCGGTCACTCATGGAAGCCCCGGAGTCAAGGAGGCCAGAGAAGCCGAGCGTGGCATTGGCAGAGGGCTCCGCGGTGGCGCGTGGTGAGCACGTGTCAACGAGATCCGGAACTTCGTCCCACGCGTGCGGGCTACGCTCCACTCCGATGAACACTGTATTTGGTGGACCTAAAGATCGGCGGCTGGGCTTCATCCCGGTGGGGCGCGTGTAGGAGGTAGACAGCTGCAAAGACCCGAACGACGATCCTCCCTTATTCGGCCTGAAAATAAAAACAAAATAGAAACACTACACAGAGATAAAACTAGACAGACGAAAAGAGGTAAGGGAAGGAGAAAGAGGGGGGAGGAGCCGAAGCTCCCACCCCCTTTCGATACAATCTGGAGCTTTAGGGTTTAGAGAGAAGGAAGAGGTTTTTTTTTTTTAGAGAGAAGCCCACTAAGGTGTGATTTGGTTTGATAGTAATCTTGTCTCATTTATTTATTATAATTTTTTTAAATTTTTATATAAATTATAATAAATAATTTAATTTTTTTAAATTTAAAAATAAAAATTATATTATAATAATATTTTATTTAACTTTCAACTTTCATAATCTCAACTCACCACGTTAGAACTCTAAAACTCGACACAGAACCCTACCGTCCTGAAAATTTTCTCTTTTGTTTCGACATTTTAACCCCTTCCTCTATCAGCTCGTTCTCGGTGATCTGATGCTCCCTGTTTTTGTGCTCTCAATTTCGGTGCTTTTTGGTGCTCTATGTTTCAGATTCTTCATTTGTTCTTGGTTTTCTTTGTTTCATGTTTCCAACCGTCATGGTCTGCTCATAATATTATTATTCCTTCTAAAAATGTGTAGCCTCGAAACTCCTTTACAGGAGAAGGATGGAAGAAGACGGTAAGAGAAAAATGTTGGAAAGAGAAATGGGAGAATAGAAAGGAGGGCTAGAGTGCATAAATGAAGGAAAAGTAGAAGACAGAGAAAAAGACTTTTGACGGAAAAAAGCACTGGTTTGCTTTATCGTTTTTATTTTTTATTTTTTTTCTAAGTTAGAGGCCGACAAGGTAGTGCCACAAAGTACGCCACGACAGTATGTAACTGGACATATATATTTTTTTAAGTAGAAATAGCATCTCTTCCTACGTTGTACCGAAAATGTAAATAACATTTTTTTTCAAATATTTTTTAAATCCCTTTAAATATTTAAAAAAATTCACAAACTCAATTAAAAAATATTTTATTAATCTAAGGCTTCGTTTAGATAGTGAGATGATATGATATAATCTATAAATGATAGTGAAATAATATGTGAATAATAATAAAATTATTTAAGTTAAGATAGACCCAATACATGAACTGGGTCTGATTATCAATTGTATCCAATCAGTCATTGAGTTGATCGACAATAGTGCAAGATTTAATGGCCAGTTGCTTCGTTGCCATATTATGACCACAACAGGGCATTGAACGAATAGATGAAGTAATGTTTCTTCTTCCTCATTGAACAATGGATAGTTTTCATGTTGAATATTTGGGATGATATTGCTTAGTCTTGTCCTCGTAGGTAGCATATCTTGAGTTATTTCCCATAGTAGCAGCTTGTGGCGATCATTGATTTTGAATCTCCATAATTTTTTGAAATTGGAGATTCGAGAATTTTGAAGAGGGGTGGTACCTGGGTCACTAGTCGCTAAGTGGTAAGTGGTTTTGACTGAGAATCTGTCATTCTGATTTGAGAGACATATCACCGAATCATTTCTTTGACTGCTTTGAGGGAGATGGATTTTTTGGATTTGTGCAATATTATCTTGTTCAATCAGTGTTAGCATTATATATTCCAAGAGCGAGGATTATTAGTAATGATGCAAGAAACTTTCAACAGTGGGTGACAGGGTGTACCTCATTCATTTGCTGAATCGGCTTTGTTTTGAATGAATCCATAGTTGGGATCCATGGTTTTATCCAGCAAACACGTTTGCTGATAATCCATTGAAGATTTGATAACATTTGCTTTTTAACATCAATTATCTTGTCTTTAGGATTCTCTTCCATAGCCACGAGTTAGATGATTTTTGAGTTATACTCGAAAAGTCAGTTGAGCTAAGGTATTTGTTCAACGGATTTTGGTTAGTATCAATATTTTATGAGGATTGTTATAACCACAAATAATTGACGTGATTTCATGTGATTCGTTAAATCTAATTTACAATAAAAATAATTTTTTAATCTGAAAAATCATATGAAGTTACATTAGTTTATGAGATTATTTTTATGTAATCTATTTGTGGCTAAAACATTTATCATATATGTATAATTGTTTTAAAACCATTTTTATAAGGGGATGTTACATGTTACACTTTTATCCTATTTCTTTAGCACTATAACTCTTTATTTAATAAAATAGCGAATTCAAATATTAATGGTCGATACCACATTACTATAGTATGGTATAAATTGGATAGGAGTATACTAAGTATTTTAAAATAATTATATTTAAATTAAAAATTATTCTATTTTTAAGTCGATATGAAAAACACACAATTTAAACGGTAATATTTGATTTGTAAGAGTCAAATTTTAAAATTTATCTTTTAAATCAAATTATATCACATAAACCGAGTGTGATGTAGATGTTTTAGAATAGCAGTATTATTAAATTTGAGGATAGTTATAAAAATCTTGAAATTTAAACAAAAAGAAAAACTCAAAATTAGAAAAACTGTAATAAATAAATTTATAATAAAAAAATATATTTTTTATAAAATGATAGTATCATCTAAGGTGTGATATGGATAGTGAGATGAGATGATTTTAGATGAAAATTTAATAAAATATTATTAGAATATTATTTTTTAATATTATTATTGTTTTAAGATTTGAAAAAAGTTGAATTGTTTATTATATTTTGTGTGAGAATTTAAAAAAATTGTAATGATAAGATAAAATAAGATGAGATAAAACACTTTTACTATCTAAATAGAATCTAAAAAAATTGTATAATGAATTATAAAATAATATTTATACTATTATTAATATTCTCACAGCGCATAATAGAAAAAAGGGTGACTATGTCTATTCACCAATATTATCGCGGAAGATATTCGGAGTGGCTCTGAGGGAATAATTTGAAAATATGTGGCAATGGTTTTTTCCCTGTGGAGCGCCTGATTTTTTCTCTTCTTCTCTCTTACTTGCTTCCTCAAAAAACATTCTCTTCTTCAGTTTGAGCTACGATCGTTTATCTTCCAATTGTACAACACTTGTTGTACGTAACCGAACATTCGACACTAGAATCAAAGACTAAAGAAAAGCCCCCTTTTCATCAATCATCACCCAAATACACGATAAATTGTAGTTTTGGTGAATGGCACAGTTCATAACACAGGGACGCTTGAAGTTGCTCTTCATTGGCGACGGGATTTCACTTGGGTTCGAACCCAGAGACCCATTTCACTGTAAGCTCAGATCGGTTCCAGCCCACATGCACAGATTCAGGTTTCTTAGTTCTACAAGTAGATTTTTCTCTTCTTCTTCTTCTTCTTCCTCTTCATCCGTGAATAACAAACTTGGCCATTTCAATGCGGATGCGCGTCTTGGTGATGACGAGGCTGTGCATGATGATGATGGTTATATTCATCATGATGATGATTTTGAGAGAGATGATTTGGCTGGTTTTAGAGGGCTGGTCTTGGATATCTCCTACAGGTCAGCTACTATTATGGCCCGCCCTGTAGCTGATTATTTTCTGTTTTAACAATTTTGTTAGTGTCTGTCTAGCAGTTTTTTTTTTTAATTATGAGCTGGTACTTTTTTAAGCACTATGAATTTAACTATTTCGTTGATCTCTGCTAAAAATTTCATCAATCTGCATTTGGGTTGTTGCTGGTCTGTTAGGCTCTGATAGCTCTAGGTAGAACCTAAGCCAACACATACGTGATGTTGAGGATGTTGGATCATATTTTTAGCTTAGAAAAATATATTTGCCTTTTGTTGGTAACTATCTGTACCAAAAAGCTATGATCTTTAAGTGGGCCTTGCAATTTTACACTAATTTAAAGGTGGGTCATTACTGCTCTCAAATGAAAGGAAGGAATCATGGTCGTAATTTTAGTATGAGCTGGAAATATTCTAGTTTCGTTCCTATGGCACCGATCATCAACTTACTTGGCAGCAGCATGAACGTGAGTCCGATGTTTTTAATAAGCTAGTTAAACTGCATCGTGTTCAAAATCAAATAATTGTTCCTGACTAGAAATTAACTACATATAGATGCTTGCATTGCTTGGGAAATGAGATGAGATGAGAAGTATGTGAATAGTAATGAAATGGTTTGAGTTATTATCTTTTATTGAGTTTTGGGAAAGGAGAGAGAAAAAGTTGAATAGAAATATTATAAAGTTAAAATATTGTTAGAATATTATTTTTGTTTTGGGATTTGAAAAAGTTGAATTGTTTTTTGTATTTTGTTTGGAAGTTTGAGAAAGTTGTAATGATTAGATGAAAAATTTGAATATTTGAAATTGAAAAGTGTTTGTGTTTGAGTGATGTTTGGGAATGCGATGAGATGAAATCTCTTCCAATCAACCCCTAAGTCTTGAAAATTTCATAAGAATTACGTGTTGATGCATTTTACAAATATGAAGAAATTGGATGCTATCAGCCATAACCACGGAAAGTACAGTTTCAGTCAGTTAATTATCACAGAGAAGCCCAATAGTTATAGACATCTAAGTTAATGGAAAATATCAGGCAAGCACCATATAAGAGAATGCAAGATCCTGTCAGCATGTTGCATTGAAGAACACAAGTAGAGATAGTATATAATTTTTTATTTTATTTTTTGTAAATTTACAAAGAAAGAAGTCTAGTGATAGGACTACAGATCAAATACACAGGGAAAGAAATTGACACAAACTCAGTAATTAATGAAAAAATAGTTCCTAGTTTATCATTTTTAATGTTGAAGATATGATCAAGATAATGATAATTTTTTCACACAGAATATCCTGACCTTAATCCAGCAGGCTATAACCTTGTTAGCTTCTTTAAGCAGTTTAATTTACCTCTTCTGTTGATTTCTATCTGTAAATATTGGGCGTTCAATACTTTATTTGCACTTGGTCATATCTGTGCCTTTTTCTTCAAATTATTGTCTTGAGAAAGGCAGAGGGAAAGAGCCATGAGAATTTAAGCTTGAGTTAATTTCCTGCTGTTCATATGGCTGCAAATATGTAAGCATCTATTGTTGGGTGCTTAAGTACTTGAGTTAATTCTTCTTTCTCTCTTTCCTTTCTACCATTCTAGATGGAATTGCATGGTTGTTCGCTTATGGTTCTTATCACTGTTTTCCTGTGCCAGGCCAGTGAATGTTGTCTGCTGGAAGCGTGCTATTTGTTTGGAGTTCATGGAGAAGGTTTGATTGCTGTGATCACTTATTCATGTTGGATGTTTGGACATTTTCTAGCAGTAGCTCTCCATGCAATTACTTACCTCCATGTATACTCTTTTTTTTTTTTTAATCAAAAGAAGATGAAATCTTGGCTATCATTAAAATATAAGAATCTTTTGGATCACCGAACATCATGTCTAGTCTATCAAAATGGATGACTAATACTGTTCATTTCCACATGATGCTAGGTTGATGTGTTGCATATCTTATACGCTACTACTTTGCATATGTGATCACCACATTCAAGTGTTCTCTACAACAATATATGGGTTTGACTGTTTGAGTATAGGAGGGTGATGAATGGTTCCAAAGGATTCCAATTGTAACCTGGCCTTTCTTTTGTTTTTTTTTTCATTTTGTGTTTTTTACAAATGACAGAAGAGTCAAATACTCAACAAGTAGCATGCCATAGAGTGAAATTCTTCTATAAATAACAGTTATCTTTGAAAAGTATCACATTTCACATGCACCATGTGTAAATATTCATGCTTTTCAAAGATAAAGGATCACAATTCCATATGTGTGGCCACAAGTGGAGTTGTTACGCATTATAAAACATTTTTCTTTAAAACTTTTGGGTGGCCTTTGCACATTTATGCCTTGTGTCAAGGTTTGTGATTGCAAGGATCCCAACTTCGTTCTTGTGGTGTCACATGTAAGGTATGGCAACACTTGATAAACAATGGTGCATTCGAGTAGGTCAATCTACACAGACCATACACTGATGGTTTTTGCTCCCGTACCATCACCTCAGCATACAGCCAAAACATTTTCAAAACATTCATGCATCACCATTCATTCTTTTCAGTATTTCCTTTATTATAACTTTCATTACATGAGCATATCTATATCATAAAAATAATAGATGCATGCATCATAAAACATTGAAATGAACTTGCAATTGATAACATATCATGTATGATACATAAAACAGAGTTTCCAAAGAAAAAGCTATAGCATATACATAACTTCAAAACGTTTTTGGAAAAATCATACAAAACTATTTAATCAAAATAATTATGCAATGTCCTAATCATGATCCTTATGCAAAACTTGAGATTTAACAATGCTAAAACATGTGGATAGATTATAAATTTTTTTTCCTACATTTTCAGGTCTGTTTCAACTCACAATTAGGCATGCGACACTTCAAATCATTGTTAAACTTTCATGCAGCATAAAATCAAATATACAAGAAATAATCATTCTGCTTAAAGGATAAATCAGAGTCTAATCCTATTGGTGGCAGATTTCTTGATAATTTACTGTGAAAGATTGGGTCTTGCATTGATTTTCATGGCAAAAACCATTCAAGAAAGATGTAGAAACCCATTAGTAAGTAATTTGAAATCTAAACCTTAATCTTGATGAAAATATAAAACTCATTTAAATCACCAAATGTGGGGCCAGCTAGGTGTAATCTTAAGAAAGGAGAAGCGCTATGATTTTTATGAAATATTTCATTTTGGGCTGAAAGGGGGCATTAGCATCTTGAGTAACGGCTGAGTTTTGTTGAAAAACACAACTAAAATCCATGCACAGCCAGTTTCGATCTAGTTTTGTTGAAAAAAAAGATTCTTGACAGCTTTAACCTTCCTTTAGGAAGCCTTCAGTCCCTTTTAAACCAAACCGTTTTCCTCCATTTTCTAACAAAAAAAAAAAAAACAATATTTTGACTTGTATACTCAAAAGAAGAGTGGAATGACCAACAGGGTATCTTTTGACATCCATATAAAAAATGTCCTTTCTAAACAAGACTTAGATTTAAAGAAAGTCCTAGTTTCCTAAAATAAAAACCCCAGAATTTCGGGTGTGACATCTGTTTGAGGTTCTTTTTGTCAAAATTGTTGTTGGCAGTTGGAACATAATCTGCTTTTTCTTTCTCATTGTCTTTATATAGGCGTACTTTCAGGCAGATTTTTTTTTTTTCTCTTTTGGTAAATTCACAGCTACAAACATATGCATATGAGATGAGCCTGTTTTAACATTTTAGTATCAAAACTTGTTTTTATCCAGGCTGATGTGCTAGAATATTATGATCAGACAGTAAATTCCCCCAGTGGATCCTTCTACATACCAGCTGTCTTGAGGGTATGCAATCAAGTTGTACTTTTGGTTAGTAATTTGTTTCGTATTTTATTTTTCCTCAGATGGCAGTATTGCCGATGGTTCTTATGAGACCTTTTCTTTTGTTTTGAAATTTTATCTTCTGCAGGATTTCCTCTCTTTTATTTCCCAAGTCCTCCAGTCTGCTCAAACTGATCATATCTTGCTTTGCTTCCAGGTTCCCCATTTACTGCAGGTTATAAAGAGAAGAAGAATCAAGAGCAATCTTAGTCGTAAAAACATACTATATCGGGACAATTACACTTGTCAGTAAGTAATTTGCTCATGTACCCTTTTGCTCAAGTTAAATGAATTTAATTCAGCAAGTTAACACTAGTTT
Organism: Juglans mandshurica; assembly: GCA_022457165.1. Classification (NCBI taxonomy): domain Eukaryota; kingdom Viridiplantae; phylum Streptophyta; class Magnoliopsida; order Fagales; family Juglandaceae; genus Juglans; species Juglans mandshurica. Next base: position 34,048,757 of record CM039626.1, read on the forward strand.
GCAGAACAAACACATTGTTATGTCCATTCTTGGCCTCAAAAAGGTCTCAGGCAATCCCATGCAGATTTAGGGTTATTTCTCTCCCTCCCTTTCTCTTTCTTACCAGTGGGTTCTCTATGATAATCTGTTCTCTGCTGCTGTAACGTTACATTTCCTTTTGTGATTAAAAACCCGCTTCAGAATAACCAGTGCTAAAGATAATTAAAGTATATTTTATTGCTTATATATGAATACAGACCTAAACCTGGGAAGTTATAGGCTAAATCCAAACTTGGTGGTGCATCAAAAAGCATCAGAATTTCTTTGCGCTGAAATAATTTGTTTCTTTCCAATAATGATTTTCAATGTATGGTTATTTGAGCTTTGCAATCTGATGGTAATTTGTTGATGTTTAATTTGCTATGTCATTTAAATTGTATTACTAAGTAGCATCCCTTTCTCAACAGGTATTGTTCTTCACATGAAAATTTAACCATTGACCATGTTTTGCCGGCTGCACGTGGTGGACAATGGAAATGGGAAAATCTGGTAAGATCATATATGACATGTTTTTTACAAAACATTGCCTCAACTCTCATTTGGATCATTCTTCTAAAAGTCCGAGGTGGTGCTGTAGTCAGACTGTTTTAGTGCAGTATTTATAGCTATAATCTATAGGGAAACAAAATTTTTAGGAGCTTGTGCAATGGACGGGAGGAGGTTTTTCTGAGAACTTGAAAAGCAAAAGAGCTTATAATTGAAAACAGCACTGCAGAAGCCACACTGAAATGGTGTTGAGTCTCCAACAAAATATGCTTAGCAGACCATTGCACCCTTATATTTTCCAACTGAAGAATTCCATGACATATTTAACAAGGGTGCTTACATTTCACTAGGTCCTATAAGAAATAGCCTTGACTCGGATAATTTCGTTTTCAATTAGTTGTCAGCTTCTTCCCTACACTCTCAAATATTTACTTCAGCAAGGAGATATTTATTCTCTCATGTTACTCTGTATAGATTAATAGTGTGCCGGTATACCCCTTGCTTTATAAAACCGACAAACTTATCATCGAGGACAATTCTAAGGTGGAGAACATTGAGATAGATTTGGTAATAATTGACTGTATTGTAACTATGGTTGACCAGATTGACAAAAGGTTCTAGACTAGGTGGAGGAACCCTGGACGACATTGTCAAATTTTTTGGCTTTTGATATTTGATTGAAGAAAGCTGGCTTATGAATGTATATACAGAATATTGAAGTGAGTGTTTGCATTCTGGTAAGTTTCCTATTTTAGTAGCCTTTTACCTCTTAAGTTCGTGGCAGATTAAGTGATAAAACAATGTATCTTGGACCTTAATATGAGGATACTCCTCTCGGTCAATTGTATAACCATTTCACCTTAATATGTATGAATCAGAAGAACATCTTCTGGGTACTATTTTTCATTTCTCTTAATTGATATTGTGAAAAAGAATGAATATGGAGTTGACTGAAAACACTAATGAAGAACTATGCTGAAAGAGAGTAAGAAAAGTAGTTCTAAAATGATTAAAGAAATCTTCGATAGGAACTAACATAGCCTTCAAAGAATATGGGAACAAACATGTACCGGAAATCACGTTAAAAAGCTATTGGTGATAGAAAATGGGTAATGAAACATGACATTTCACCGTGATGGAAACATCAAGGAGAAGTCTCTTTCTCTAAATGTTGGAGGTGGGAGAAGGAAACTGGGTCAAAGAAAGAGAGTTTCTGGTAATTATGGTTTACATGGACAACAGCTACCATCTACAAACTAACTTTGTGGTTTGTGGTTCTTTTCAATAATAGGTTACTGCTTGTGCCAAATGCAACTCAAAGAAGGGTCAAAAGACTTTAGAGGAAGCAAATATGAAGCTGATCAACATTCCAAAGGTACTAATCCTTCTCTGTGTTAGTATTTGTAGAGAATAGTTAATTGCAAGCCTTCATGTTTTGTTGAAAATCATTTCCCTTGAAAGGGACGCTATGTGAGAGTCTGGCTACAAATACACAGCACTGCATTTATTTTTATTTGGGGGAAATTATGCTTTTTACAGCTAACACCTTGAAAAGACACGCAATACGATGACACCTAGTATCCCCATGACCTGCAAGGCTCATTAAACATTTAAAATTAATGATGCTCGCAAAATGACACAAGCAAGTGAGGACACTGTAGATAAAAATGTTGGAAAAAGAGGGTCTACGTCTTCTTCATCTACTCCTCCTTCATTTTGTGAATACCAAAGAGAGAAAAACGAAGGTTGTAATACTATTAGTAAATAGGGAGACACCATTATAGAGAGCTTGAGGTCTGCATCTTATAATCTCCATATTTTGTAGTGGATTTACCCTCTCCGATTGCCTGTGAACAGAAGCCTTTGTACCAAACCATTTAAATATTGTCTTTTTTATTTCCTATTATTTATGCCACTATTTATTATGCAAATCCTGATCTCCTGCCACCATCTGGCCACCGTTGATTGTCACATCCAAAAATGGCCATAACGAAAGAATTTGCTAATTGAAACATTATATATTCCAAGTTATAGTTCTTTCCTTTTACTGTAACAAGACTCCATGCCCTGGATCTTTCAGGTGCCAAAAGACTATGACATACTTGCCATACCACTAACAAGCGCAGCGATAAAGATGCTGAAAATGAGAAAGGGGACGCCTGAAGAATGGCGTCAATATCTGTCACAGCCGTCTTCAGAGCCATGAGGTTATCCGTGGTGGCCGCTGTATATTCCGGTGTTATGTACATATTATTGACTCGTTCTCATTTTTAATGCTCAAGTCACCTAAAAGAACGTAAAATGTTTTTGTATTGCATTGTGGTGTGAGCATTTTACTTCATTTTCCTCAGGAATTGTAAAAAAGCTTTGTACTCTGTCTAACATGGTTTTGAGTATCTTGCTTTCACCTAATTTTTCCCAAGTTTTTAAAACTCAGATACTGGGTCTACACTCTCAACTAGTTTCACCTTTTGTTCTGTGTTGATTCTCATGATGCTTGATACAGAATTTGGTCCTCAAGAGGTCTATTGTATTCAGAATTATATGATATTTTTTTTAATGTAAGTTTTCTTTCTTCAACCTACAGGCATTTTTTTCAACTCAAAATATGTTTCATCTGGCATGATAGTTATGCGATCAAGGCTGGTGAGATAGGATATATCCATCAAATGCTTACGTTTGAGGTTAAATTGCTTTGAATGAGGCCTGATGATTAACAGTTGATATGGATATTTTTGGAGCAGTGAGAATTTAGTCTCTGCTTCTTAGAAGAATATCATTGAAAAGGATTTGTCTACCCGTTGAATGAGAGGGCTTGGGAATTCGTAACTTGCATGCATGTCCTTGATGCTTTACATTGTAAACTGGCCCGGAGAGCATTGACTTCAATCTCTCGATGGTCAGTTGTTTTTACAACAGAAATACATGAGAAATTCCGCTTTACTTTTATGGAAATCTATTGACCATTTGTTGCCTATCATTCAACAAGAAAGCTAATGGGAAGATCAAAAAAAGGGTGCACTGAATTTTTCGTATGACAATGGAAATGGCTTCTTGGCTTAGAGAGGGAGAGGGTGGGAGGGGACCTGTGAGCTTTCAGCCTATGGGCGATCCTTATTTAATCCACATTAAACTGCGCGCTGGTTCTGACTCTCGGGTGGGGTTGGAAACATGCTAAAGACGGCTCATTCACCACACAACCAGGCCGGAACTTGTTGAGAGATAAATCTCCCTGTTTTCCTTCCTTTTCAATCTTTCATTTGTAATGCTATTATACCTATTAGAATTGCTGTTTTTGTGTGGAAGTTGCGGAACAATGGTATTCCATTGGAGAGCAATGTGGAATGTCCTTAGCCTCGATTTGTGCCTGCTATTTAAGTTGGTCTGAAACAGACCCTCGTGTTTTTAGAGAATTGTTTGAAAAAGAGTGTTTGGCTCACTTGGGCATTGTTTCTCCTCACTTTTGGCTGCTCTCACATAATTTATAGTAGTTGGAAGAACAAGGCCACCTCATGTTGGATCTTCTTTCATCAAAGGTTGGCTAGGAATGCAGCAAAAATCTGAAAATGGTTTAAGAGAACTCAATTCTCTTGGTAAGCCATCTTTTCTTACCAATAAGCGAAACACCCTTGTTCTTGGCTCTCTTCACACTCCTCTAACAAAAGCAATGATATATATAAATAAAGAAAATTAGGGTCTCGTCTTGGTGCTTCTTTGAATTCAATTTATTATCAAATAAATACTCAACCAACAAGTGACCCAGGCACACAATTTTTACAAGTTTGGGAATTAAAAGTTTTATCCACTGATATTTTATGTTTTTTTCAGCCCTAGCCTCCCCCACATCTATTTACATTTGAAGAAACATCACTTTATTACAATAGCAGGTTTGTTTATCAATGAATTGGAACCTCAAAGAAAGGGTCTTTTTTATAAGGGAACACTGGAGCAATTTTTTTTTAAAATTATTTTTAATCAGAGTGATTGAAAGCGACGAAATTTCCATTAAGACAGATAGGTTTGGCAAGTGAGATGAGACACAAAATTCTCATTTTATCTTATCTCATTTTATTATTATAATTTTTTCAAATTTTCACGTAAAATATAATAAATAATTTAACTTTTTCAAATCTAAAACAATAATAATATTAAAAAATAATATTTGAAATTTTCATCTCAAATAAAAAATTCTCATCTCACTATCTAAAAATTCTCGCTGACTAAAAATGTGAATATTTACTAGTATCTGTTAGCATAAAACATAGTTGATCGTTTCCTTTAAATGAAAGGATGCTAGTCATTAAACCTGCACATAATCCATCTCCACTTCCCCCTTTCCTGGACCAATTAAGCCGACCTGGTCAAATTCGTTTGAAATTTTCAAAGAATCCAGCACCCTGTAGTACACTGCTATTCAGCTAAGACCAAATCCGAGACCATCACAATGTATCTTTTGGAAGAAAGGGAGAGAGTTGCAGGCATCACTTATCACCTAATTTCTGAGCTGCCCTGCCTATGATAATAACTTCTGCAAAGCTGCACTCGTAATTCAGAAAGAAAGCCCCTATTTTCTTAGGACCCTGCTACAGGGATCGGACTGATAGTGTATTTTATCTTTTTTTATATATATATATAATAATTAATAAAAAGGCATAATGCATCGGTCATTTTCCAATTCCTTATCCTGTACCTGAATAAACGAAGGTCTAAAAAATAGGAACGGAAAAGGAACAAATAAAAACATGTAAGAGCTTTCATTTTTTAACAACAATAAGCTCTAATATGCTACTTCTCCTTTTCTTTCCTTATAACTTGAGAAATAAAACATTACAGAAAATATGTTTTGTTGATAAAACCAAGAAAAAGCGAGGCAAGGGAAAGAGGACATGGATAGATGGTATGTAAAACAGAATAAAGCCGTGGTAAACAGGTCCTTATTAGATAGTTGCAGAGAGAGGTGGGGATGTGCCGATGTGGGCTTGCTCTCTTGATTGTAAATTTGATTTGTTTCTTTAGCTTTATCTGCCGACAAAAAAAAAAAAAAAAAAAAAAAGGAGGCCATAAAGAGGGCACTGAGACAGCTTAGAAAGACTACATTTTTCTTCTCCTGTTTTTCTTTTTTCTTTCTTTCTTTCTTTCTCTTGGATTTCTTAAGAGTATTTGCATTGTGGCTATGGATTTCTACCGGAATGTGACAGTTGCCGGTGATTACCAGCCAGAGCAGGTCCTTTCCCCTCACTCCAAGCTTGGTGGCCTCACTTCCAGTCTTGACGAACTCTTCTCTGCTCAGAACACGGTTCGTCCTTTCCTTTATTGGTGTTCCTATTCATAGTTTTTCTTTGTACTTCTCTCTCTCTCTGAGCGGAGTTGTGGTTGTGCTTTCGCAAATTTCTTTTGCTCGCTTGTACTTTTGAAGTTTTGCAACTTTGGTTTCTTAAATTGCTTTCCTGTTTCAACTACTTGGTTCTCCATTTTTTATTTTTCTGTTCCTTCTCGTGCTTGTTAGGTTTTATCCTTAATTTTATTTCTAATCTCCTTCTGTGTTGTGTCCCTTCACACACTATTTTGGTCAGGTTTTTCACACCTATATTAGGTATGAGATATCACATTTCACCAATACGTAGTACATGCTCTCATGGGTCTTACTAATTCTGGGTTTCTTTGTGACCAAACGTGCAGGAAGTGGATGTTAGCTTAGAATGGCTTTCAGTATTTGTGGAAGACTGTCTATCCAGCACTGGAAACTGCCTCCCAGTACCCACTGGTGTTCAAGCCACAAGTACAACCCCAAAGCCCTCAAGACCCTTGCAGAAGACCGAACAGAACCCAGCTTCCCTGCAAACTTTTGTAGTGCCAGGCAAGGCTAGAAGCAAAAGAAAAAGGGCTACAACTCTCAAAACCAAGAACCCTTTAACTTTAAGAAGCACCTGGTCACATCACTTAAACCCAAAAATCCATGCCCTCAACGTAATCAGCTCGGACCCCCCTTTGCTCCAACAGGCTTACTGGTTGGCTGACAGTGAACTTATTGTTCCCAAAAATGAGGAAAACATTAACATACTAAGAGATGGTGAGCAGGAAGAAACAAGGGAAGAAGAGGAAGGACAGGACGAGAAGGGGATGGTGCGGAAGGGAAGCTTGGAGGGTAGCAATGAACAGCAGCCAATGCCAAGGAGGTGCACCCATTGCCTAGCACAACGGACCCCACAGTGGAGGGCTGGACCATTGGGTCCGAAAACACTGTGCAATGCATGTGGGGTAAGGTACAAGTCGGGTAGGTTGCTGCCAGAGTATAGGCCAGCAAAGAGTCCTACTTTTGTGAGCTATTTGCACTCAAACTCTCACAAGAAAGTCATGGAGATGAGAATGGCTTTTCCTCCTTCCATTCCCTAGTGGGCAGTGGCATGGGTTTTCCCTTGAAAAACAAAGTTTAGACAGAACAATTCCTTGAAATTAAACTATTAGTGTAGTAACACCGAATTTGCTGTTGGCAGATGATCCCTTGTAATTTAATATCATGTAGTCCTCTTTTTTTTTTCCTTCTTCCTCTCTCTTTTTTGGTTCCCGAAGTACACCTGCAAGTAGATTTTGAAGTGTTCTTCATATGTTCATTCCCCGATCACATCGATGTTCATTATTATTTTTTTCTTAAATGTTGGAGCCCAAGAAAAATAGTAGTGTTAAGGGCATTCTCATGGCTGAATTCTGAACATACGAAAAATTATTTGTTTATATTTTTGGAAAGCTCTGCACGTTAGGATACAAAAGCAATGAAAACAACAAGTTACAAGACTTTAATGCGTTTGCGACTTTGTGCACAACTGGTTTTCCTATGTTTGTAATGTCGCGAAGTCTTTTTTTTTTCAATAAAAAAAATAGAATGCAAGTATTAGTGTTGTCGTATATATTATTCAAGTTTTGCTATATATATAGCGCTACTGCCTCGTAGGAGATAAGATAATGGATTCCAAGAAGGGCATGCACGTGAGTTTTCATTGTTCATGTTTTATCGCGTGATTTGGTGGTTCTCAAGAAAATTTGGAACAAACAAACACGGAATATTGCTTTTGCAATATATACTGCTCAGGTGAGAGGGTTGGTAACTTGGTATGAACCCTGAGAAAAAAATGCTGTGTCTAATCAGTCCTCTTGATCAGAAAATATCCCTCAAATCCTTGTTTCCATGCATGACCCTTCTGGCTACCTCCACCTCCATGCTTGCTTCCCAAATATATTCACCAAGTTCTTTCTATCCGTTCATCATTCTCAAAGTCAAAACATTAGATTATGATTGCCGACAAACCGTTATTTGCATGCGTGCTTTTGTCATCAGAAAAGTGATTTTCTTTTTATTACTATCATTATTTTTCGTGAGTGTGAAATCTAAATATTGATATATATATTAGTGATACCTGTTTAATTAATGTGTTAAAATTAAATTGTGTCAACAAATCAAGAAGAATGACAATGGTAATATTGGCCGGGGGTGACACGAAAACACACAACACAGCCTAGGAGTCTATGTAAACTAATCACCACTTCCAACTTCCTCCCAATCCCAAAAATAAAAACATGAACATATGACATACGTTTTGAATTTGAAATCAAAGATCACAATTGCAGCTAAATGAACTGTTTTTTTTTTTTTTCCAAATAAAGTACCGACATTTGAAAAGATGGAATATGGATGATGATGATGATGGATTAACACTCATCACATCCATGACCATATTCATAAGAGAGCTGGACTGAGGAGCACAAGTGCCATGTTGTGTTGTTGGGGGGTTTTAGGGTGCATAATTGAGATGCTCATTTTCAAATGTTTGTTTGTGTGGACGGTGAAAAACTGGCCCCACCGGCCACCATTAACAAGAGCTCCATCAACCCTTTTGTGAGCTTGAAAAGGGAGAGATTTCTATTTGGTCAGCCTAATGCAACAGCCCAGCAGCTTATTAAAGCTGGGCTAGATATTAACAAGAGGCCCGCGCCCAAAGGAATCAATCTCCTATCCATTGGTGATTGGAGCAAAGGATCAAAACACTTATCGACTCTCGGATCAAACACTTCGGGGCTTAAAAATTGCCATGAAATTGAAATAGAGAAATATTTGATACGAATAACATTTTTTTTTTAAAATTATAAAATAATAGATCTAATAATTCCTCTATATCATATCAAACCAAATTATTAAAAATGATTATAACCAGTGACTTTGATTCTACCTAGGCCTTGGCCGGACGAATTGTCAACTGATTCTCTTTCAATTCAAAAATCTATCTCTCCCTTTATTTTCCGTTTTTTGTGCATAAAGGAAGATGTAGATGTCCAGTCTCCTTTTGTCTTCCAACTACCAACACGTTACACCCACATGCTGCTGCTGCGCGATTGCCTTCTGCATGACCCGCCCGCGATCTACCGCCCCATCGAAAAATAAAAAATAAAGGCAAAGTCGGATGAGTGAGTTCCATTCTGTATTGTCACGAATCTCATCCCACAGGCCAACAAATCAATTAGATGCCTTATAAGCCATAGGATTTATGGTTCCTGTGGACTTTTTATTTATTTTTTTATTAACTAATTTTTATTGAACCAATCTATGAAGTAAAAATATCCCCAAAGAGTTGTAACGTACAAAGAAAGTACCAAAAAATAAATCATCTATTGCAACAGAAACAGGAATAGAGTTACAAACACTGCAGTCACCGTTGAGCACCCCCCAGAAGAAGATGCAACTATCTGAATGGGAAAATTACAGTTCCCTTGCGAGATATTCTGTGTAGTCACCATGGCCAAACCTTGAAAATTGCAAGCCAATGGGTTCTGATTCTGTACCTGGAAATACATATTAAATGCATAAGACGCATTCCCATTAGCATCCAAGCTGTTACAGGAGGAACCATATCCGAGTGATGTGCAATCTGCGAAGGTGCAAGCAAAGTTTATGTTATCTGCAAGCTTGCTCAGATCCTTGGCATTGGGGTTAAACATACACCATTTGTTAGGGAGATATTCCACATTTTGTGCAGGCACAAGAAGTTTATTTTGATTCTGACCAGAAAGATCCATCGTAAATTTGGGCTGCCCATCATACCTATAAACTCCCCAGTGGCGCTCAAAATTTCCCGGAGCAATGCTCTTGGCATCCTCATCTATAAGACCAAACAAGTAAACTTCTATATATCCAGGCCGTAATGGGGTGCCCTTACCGGCTGCAAGTCTCGGTAAAAGCCCGTTATAAAATCTATAAGCATTGCCGATATTGGCGTTCTTGTCCCCCTCTGTAGGCCACCCCACCTCGCCTACAATAATGGTCGTGTTCTCATATCCAACAGCTTTAAGAGCAGACGCCAAGGTGTCAAAGTTGGCATCAAAAACATTTGTGTACTGAATCCCATTACTATCAACGACGGGCTGGCTTACCCCGTCAAAGAAGGCATAGTCAACAGGGAAGTCGTCATTGCCATAAAGACTTAGGAAAGGGTAAATGTTTACTGTGAAAGGTGCATTGTTCTTGCTTAGAAACTGGACAATCTGGGTCATTAAGTCACTAATATCACTCCGGAACCTCCCGGCAGATGGATAGGGACTGGTCTCTGGTGAATTGTACACATCGGCATTTAAAGGAACAGTGGCCTTTATGGAGTCTCCGACACCAGCTTCATTAAGGGCATTCTGAATGTTCTGAAGTGCTGGGAGGGTGACATTCAAGAATGAGCCATTGTAGGATGTCAGGAAAGGCTCATTGCCAACTGCTGCATATCTGTGCAAGTAGGTAGTAATAATCTGATAAGAAAGAGGAGCTAACTTGGAAGCTACAGCGTCTCAAATCTACAATGCCAAACGTATAAAGAGAATAGCAATAAAGACAAATCAAAATTGTATATCAAATAACAGAAGGAAGCTTCACAACCAGTTTTTACTTGAGAGTAAGAAGACCGGTTGAAATGTGATAAAATTATTCCTTACATTTATAAACTACTATGAGGTGTTTGGTTTAAGGAATCTGATATTTCCTTTGGCATCCACCGTTCTAGGAATGTGATGCCAGAATCTGGATTACCAATCTATTCTTTCAAAAAAATTTCTTTATTTTTCTCCTAAAGTGCATAAAACTGTTTGCTACAAAATATATTTTTTTGATCGGAAACTCCATGGCTGTGTTTCAGATTTAGAAATGAAATAAACAATGACGGGGAGTAGAGGAACATGTAACCATCGTTTCATTTCATTTCCCAAATAAACTTGTTCATAGAATAAAATAATTCCTCACTTTTTATACAAATTTTGCAAACGGTCACAATGAAACAAAATATAATTATTATTAAAAGATAACCCAGACAAAATTCGACATAGAGACGCAAATTTTCTTGTACAAATTTAACAATATTTCATAGAAGAAAATAGTTGCATAAAGCCACATTATTTTGAACAATTACAAAATATAACGAAAAAAAAAAAAAAACATGTAAGTGTATCAAAAGGGACAGACGCAAAATATAAAACAAGGAAAATTTTGTCCATATGATATAAATGAATATTCTTAGGATGATGGCACTACAAAGGAATCAACATTCCCATCTAAAGATGGTTGGGTGGAATCAAGATTCCCATAAGCATCTGGATTCAACTTCACTTATATGCATTTAAACAGATTATTAAATCTCAAAAGAATATCCTCATTTAAACACCCCACTAATGTAAAAGGTTTATCTAATTGGTAAAGAGAAGTCCAAATTGTAAATCTGATAACCATCAATTCCTTTAAACTTTTCAATAAGCAAGCAACATTACAAAATTGAGATCCAACAGAGATAATGACGTAACAAGTTTATTAAATAACTTTGACAAATCTATTTCTTTCTCATTTATATTTTGCTTACTAGTCTTATAGTCTGTTTCTAACAATAGATTTAGTGTCCATATTCCAATAAACTTTCCAGAGAGATAAATTTTCCTCCTGGATCTTGCTACTCATTCTTTTATATTTCCCATGCGAAATCCCCACAAAAAAGAACTGTACAGTACAAAGAATCCAATGCTCCAAATGATCGCCAAGTAAATGTTGAAAATAAAAACAGCAAACAACTTCCCTTTTCTAGGTAAACAAAAATTTTAATCGAATGAGACGAAACTGGATCAAAAAATTAGTAAACAAGAGAATCCCAAAAATATGCAAGAAGTTGCAGTTAAGTTGGTAAGATACTAAGGCCCAAAGCTCGTATTTCCTTGTCTTACAACTTCTCAGTAATTAATTAAGGCACATTAAGTAGAAACAACGTTGAGGAAAGCATGTGGCATATTTTATAAAATATAAAGAAAATTTAATAGCAAATTAAATCAGGGCGTGCCAATGACCACAGCTGATTGGATTTCTAAAACACTATAGAACAGAAAATTCAAAGGCAAGGCATTGAATGCCACACGATAATGTGGAATCGAACATGTCCTAACTGCCCATGGCAGAGTCAAGAACCAACTCAAGTTATTCAACCAATGAACATCCCAAAATAGCATAAGTTGCCCAATACTTCATATCAATGTGATCAGAAAAGATCTTAAATTTTCAAATAAATGAAACAAAGAATATCCCAATAAATTTTCAAGTTAAAGCAAAAGATTATCAATAATTTTCAGTATAAATAACATCAGTTTATGCACTCAAGGTAATAACACACACATACATATACATATGAATATATATAAGGAGAATGACCATAGTTAATAAAATTGAGAATCCCATGGAAGTTGATAATAATAAATCAATCGGAAAAGGAATAATTAAACAAAAAGAAAAGAAAATTTGATGTACTTGATGTTAACTCCTCCATTGAACAGATAGCGGGTGACGTTTCTCTGGACCCATTGCTTAGCACGATTATAGCTGTTCATCACCGCCAGCTGATCGTTGGGAATTGCGACCATGACCTCGATATCAGACCCAGCCAGAGCGCTCATTGTAGACTGCTCTGCATCAAACAGCTTCACCTTCTTAATCCCATTATCTTTCAACATCTTAACCACTGTGTCTGGAGGCAACTTGTGGGTTGCCATGGTACCCCAATTCACACCAAGACCTTCAACACAAACACAACCGAGGAGCCACACAACAAAAACCCAGTTAAGAAACCACAGCCTCTCCATGATCCCACCCTTTCCTAGGGGGAAAATCGCCACGAAAATTATGGGTTTTAGAGGGCAAAGAGGGAGGGAGAAAGTCTTTTTTTTTTTTTTAAGTACAAAAGCAATTGTTCGTTTTTCTTCACAGAGATTTAGGGGGAAAAGCAACGGTTTTTTGCAGATGTGTTCGAGGAATCAGAGAAAATGTAGCGATTTTCCAGCAAGTGAGAGAAAAGGAAGCCAATATGTATCAAGAGCAGCACAAATATATTTCACAAAGAAAATAATTAAAATATCGAATAAAATTAAGGTTTTGCCAAAAGCATGAATGGGGCAAAGGTTTATCGGAAACCGAGTGAATACAGAAAAGTGGGCTTTGACGTTATTCTTTGCTTTCTCTTATGTGCTGCTTTCTAATATCAGAGAGAGATTCGAGTGTTATTGCTGTTTTCGAAGAAGCATAAAATTTGGGTTAAATACAACAAAATTTTTTTTTTTACTATTACTTTTTAAAAAAGATAAAGAGTGAGACTATTATGCCGCTCCACTCTTATCGCTGGATGGTAGTTTTTTTATTTTTTTCATATTTTTTTAATATATTCAAATATTTTTAAAAAATAAAAATAATACACCAATACGTAGGAGAGGTTTGGATTCAAAACCCACCTCAACCCATCTCATCTCATCATTATAATTTTTTTAAATTTCTATATAAAATATAATAAACAATTCAATTTTTTTAAATCCCAAAATAACTTTTTCAAACTCCCACACAAAATATAATAAATAATTCAACTTTTATTCTACTATTTACAAACTATTTTAACTCATCTCTCAATCTAAATCTCTCCTTAAAATCACTTCTTTAATTACTAAATAAAAAAAAAAATTTGACCAACAGTTAAATGTAGCGGTTAAAGTGGGACGGCAGAATAGTTTTTCACAAAAATAAATTCAGACTTTCAATTTTATTATTTTGCTTCTTAATTTTATAGCTTTTCAACAGTTATCCTCCATTTGATCTTTATCAGGTCATGACTAATAGACTTACGTGTATAAAAATCATTTAAGAATAAGGTAAGACCTAGGAAGTTAAATCTCAAAAAGTGGATGTAAAAACCAGGCAAAACTTTGAAAAAGAGAAGAAAAATTCTTACATAAACAAAAAATAGCTAGGGACAGCAACCCCTGACTGGGGTGGTACAATTCATTTACTGGGGAGAAATACTTCAGACGAAAATTTTCTAATTTAAACTTATAAATTAATATGATTTAATATAAAATTATAATTATTAGAAAGTAAATTTAATGTATAAAATTTAGTCGTGTGAATTTGTGAGTTAACTTATAGGATCTGTCTGTGGTTGTAATATTTATTTTTATTAAGAACAATAATTTTTTTTTTCGGTTTTATATTTGTTTATATATTAAATCTAACTCTGGTTTATTTTTGTTTGTTTTATTTATTTGAATTATTCGTATGTAAATAGTGAAAGAGTCCCCCGTGTGTTTTTATCCACTAAATAATTAAAAAAAAAATTATACAATTTCTTATTATTCACATAATTTAAAAAAAAAATAAAATTAAAGAAAAGGACGATTTGACAGGAGCAGTGGCACAGTACGTTTGATACCCCAAAGGCCAAAACGCGTAAAAGAAATTATAAATCTATAAGAAAAATGATAAACCGACATTTTATACAACATTTGCTCCATGTTTTGTTTTTCTTGAAAATCATACCGTTGCATGCTTTTCTTTGACTTTGTTAAATGTTTCTCTTAAGATTCTGCATATGACAAGTAAGTATCTTCACTTTCTGAAAAGGAAGAGGTAGGGAGAGACAGCTTGATGGTGTGAAGGAAAGAGACTGCAAAGGAGTAAAAATATCGTGGGGGTTGTATTGTAAATTGCAATTGTACCTGGGCTTTTGGGCAAACGTGCAGTGTCAGAAGCCGGAACGACATGCATTAGTGGGCCACGTCATCACCGCACCAATCTTTGTGTCCTCTCTGCAGTGAACCGACCATAAAAAAATAAAAGAAAATTACATTATTATTGGACGACCAACCAGGCCCCCCCCCCCCCCCCCCCGAGCCACAACTCCCAAGGAAGCTCATGAATAAACAGTGATTTACTTTTTTTTTTTTTTAATATAAAAAATTAATATTTATAATTTTAAGATGTAAAATCTCGTACATTATTAATGGATTTGTGATAAGTACTGTATTATTTGTTGCTGCTGTTGTTTTCCAACTCAGCGCGCTCCTCTCCACTCGACTCATATCTCCTTCCATTATAGCCGTTTGAATGGAGAGAGACCAGTCGGTCACTCTTCAGATCCTCGGTTTAGTGACTAAAACAGAAAATCCATTTCTTTTGTCCCTTTCTTCTGAGGCTTTGTCCCTTGACGATCGCTTGGTTCCCAGAAAGCTTTTGTTTGGGAGCGAGATACTTCAATAACCAATTTTCAACCTTTTGTAAAATTTTGAAGATTCAAACTTGTTTTAATCATTTATCTTAACGTCAAAAATCGCACAAAAGATTGAAATGGAAAAAAGAGTCATTCACGGTTTACTAAGATAGTCCAATACTAGATGAGACTGTTCGAAACCCATGATGGCGGTCTAAAGCGGTAATACAGTACCAGTACGTACATTTATAACAGTGAATAAAAATTTAATATAATAAATATAAATAGAGATGAAGATACAAAAAATTACGTAATTTGGTACAGGGCCTATGTATACGAGTTGTTTGGAGGATAAATCTATTATAATATGATTATTTTATAGTCTCTCATGATCTTCCATTTCTCTATGTACAATAAAACCTACTTCTGGAAAATATAATATTCTGGAGCTCTCGTTCGTAGGTTGAAGATGACCTTTGTCTCCTCATCCTCCTTCTCCCTTTAGCCGTCTAGAAGAATTCCTTTCTATTCTGGCCCTTGCTAGTAGTAGGTGAGGCAGTTAGCTTTATCATACTCCTTTCTCATTTTTTTTCTTTTTCTCGTCACCTCATTCTTCTCCCTCTGACACTTACTTTTTCTTGTCCCTTCCTTGTATTTTTCTTCTTGCTTATTGATGGTCGCCCATTGGGCTAGGCCTGGGATGTATTTTGGGCCAAGAGAATTTTACCTCCTAACGGATGCCTGTGATTCTTAAGGCCAGTTTGCTTAATAAGAATGTCTTGAGAATCTTTAAGTTAAATTGCGACAGAGATAGCCTGCGAAAATCTGTAGAAAAATAAATTCCGGAACTAGGTCCCCGGTTTTCTGTTTTGTTTGTGTTAAGTGATGAAGATTCCCGAGTGTGAAGCTAGGCGAGAGATGAACTTGACCGTGCTAAGTACGAGCGCGAAGCTTGGTGAGACGGGAGATGTACTCGACCACACTAGGTGCAAGCATGGAGCTCGGCTTGGTGAGGTAGGCAAGAGATGTGCTTGATTGCATTAGTTGCGAGTGCGGAGCTTGGCTTAGGCACGAGGGTCGAGCAAGCAAGGGACTGTCACTGCCTGTAGTTCGGAGTGAGTTTAGGGATCTAGTTTTGCTAAACCTATGGGTGAGGGTTGAAGCAATCAAGAGACTGTCATCGTCGCAAGTCAAGAGACTCAGCTTTGAGTTTGCTTGATAAGTTATCATTAGCAAATAGTGTATACTCTCCCGTCCGTTTTTGTTTTCGATGGCGTTAGTGGATTTTTGCCCCTTGATGTGAATTGTTATCGGTGCTTCCATTTTGGTATTGATGCTAGAGTTTGTGTGTAGTAACCTGCACTAAATGGCCAGGGAGCCTGTCAACCCCTTGGGTTTATCTCAGGCAGTTGCCAAACCCGTTGACTCGTTCCCAAAGGTAACTCGCGTAAGGCGGTTTGTGGAGTTTAGAGGCTCGTTCCCACAGGTAACCCGTTGGCAGCGGTTGCAGCATGAGTGCATACGCTTGGCATTTGTTAGAGAAGATGTTGAGCTGGTGTTGTTCTCCAGGTGCAAGTTTCGCGACTCGGCTTTTATGTGTGTGAGAGAGGTCGGGCAGTTGAAGGACTTGTCCCGCCTGTTGAATGCGTGTGTGAGGTTGGACAGGCGTATGACATGTCCCGCTTGTGGAACACGTGTGTGAGGTCAGGCAAGCATATGACCTGTCCTGCCTGTTGAACGTGTGAGTTAGGGTGGGCAGGTAGGCATATGGCCTGTCCCGCCTGTTGAACGCGTGAGTGACTCGACTTTTGTTGAATGAGATGCTTGATCGCGCTAAAAAAACCAAACCGATTAGTGTAGTTTATCCAAATCACAAATGTGAGATTTGCAAAGCTAAATTGCTTTGGTAGAGCATGGCGAATGTTTGTGGTGTGTCAACAAGGCTTGCGAGCAGCCATGCTTTGAAAATGATGAAGATCCGGGGTGCCCATGATATGGAGCAATTTATTTTGGTGAAGACAAATTAAGATGTCCGTGTGATGCTCGAGAGGGGCCATGTAGCCTATGTTTCGTGCCAGATGCATGAACCAATTTTGTTAGTAAAAATAAATTTATACAAATTTTGAGAGAGAAAAACCGGGGTGATTTAGCCACTGTAGCTAATTTTTACTTCACTGAAATTGTCTACTACTTGTTGCTATTTCTTTTATTTTGAACTGTTTCTTTAATCCATGATTGATGGACTCATTGTGGCTGTGTAAAGCATTGTGGCCAATGAACTCCTGTGGCCGTGTAAAGCACTGTGGCCCATGAACTCATGTGGTCGTGTAAAGCACTATGGCCCATGAACTCCTATGGCCCTGCAGAGTATGTGAAAAAAGAGTTTCTCGATTGTGTGAAAATGTCGTAGGGGTGTAACTAGTCCGATTTTGAACAAATTTTGGGAATGAACCGGTATACACCGGTTTTGCATTTGCAAGAACCGATATCACACCGTTTACCCTCCTAAACTGGTACTTCCGGTTTTACAGGTTTTGGTTCGGTTCGATCTGATTTTCGATTTTAATTAAGTGCCAATTTGTCATTAAAAAAATGTTATAAAAAAAAAAGTTGCTATAAAAAAATTTGTTGTATAAAAAAAAATCAGCTATATAAAAAAATCAGCTATAAGTAAAATCTGTTGTAAAACAAATCTATTGTATAAAAAAAATCCATTGTATAAAAAACCTGTTATAAATAAAATCGCTATAAAAACAGAAAATGAAATTCTAAAATAAAAAAAAAATCTGCTATAAAATAAAATCTGCTATAAAATAAAACAAGTCCGAAAGTCCATATTACAATTTAAAATTTACAAGTTTATATTAGAAGCTACCACACAAGTCCATATTACAAGTCCAAATTACAAGCTGCCACACAAAGTCTAGATTACAAAATAAAACTAAAAATAAAATAGTAAAAATCTCCTCAAGTGTCCACATTACAAAATAAAAAGACTACCAATATTAATTGTTTACGCAATAAGAAAAATACAACCAGAAAAAGAGCTATGCACAAAGCTACCAACTCCAATAGTCCATTCAAACAAACCTTGCAATTGTATAAAAATAAATCAAGCAGTTAATTCCAATTAAAAGTTATTAATTACATTAAATGGAAAAAAAAAACTTGAGGAAAGAAGTGTAAAAAGATGACCTACATTAATCATCTCCAATCAAAGAAATAAGTTTCAAAGAACTTCTAACTTCTTCCATAAGCTCTACACAGGGAAAAAAAAAGTATAATAACTAAAACAATTTCAAAATATGATATACAATATAGAGACAGTAAAAGAAAATGTGAATGAGGCTACATACCTACATGTATCAAAGTTCTCAAAATCCTCAACGTCGTCTATTAAACTGCGAATGCCAATCGAGACAGAAGAAGAATGAAGCCAATTCTGTGCACAAATAAAAGTTTCTACCATAAGTAGAGATAACCTACAATGAAAATGATCAAGTACTAGACTGCTGTGCTAAAAGCCGACTCCGAGGCCACTGTAGATATCGGAACTGCAAGAACATCCTCCGCAACTTTTGAAAGCACGTGGTATCTAATGGAGTTAACCTTCTGCCAAGTCAACAAGTCAAATTTAGCATCATCTTCTTCACATTTTTCAGACAAATACCTCTTAACTTCATATTTACTCTCCAAAGAGTTTTTTTTTTTTTTTTTAACTCCAAACGCTTCTTAAATTGAGCCAATTTAAATGACCTCATATCTTCTACCCGACTAGTTGAACTTGTAGTACTAGTCCCTCATTCGCTTGATTAGCTTATAGTTTGAACTTGTGCCCCAACATCACCTCTGTTATTTTCATAATAACTATTGTATAAACGAGTCAATGTATCTTTAATCCGGACCACCAACATAACAACAATTGGAATATTATCAACATACATTTCTTCAAAACAAAATGCTTGACATTGCATTTTATATCGAGGATTAAGAACCAACCTAACATACAACAAGATATTCATTTTTTCAAAACTTCCCAATACTTCTCAAATTTCGACTTCATATTACATGCCATTGACCTTAAATTATGTTTCCACACATTTCAAATTAATTGCATCTTGAAATGTCATTGGCTCCGGGACAAAAGAATTGCAAGTGACATAATTGGCCCCCAATCATCCTTGGTTGGAGGCCCTAACTTGGATGCCACTCCTTTACTCAACTCATTAATACCATCGTCATCCTCACTATCATCCTCCCCAACACTCTTAACATATCCCGAATCTTCATCCGCTAGCTGTTGAAATGCTTTTTGGAACTTTTTAGCTATATCCAACATCATATAGGGAAAGTTTCAACGAGTCACTACATCTAAGCATACATGACATTTACAAGTAATATCTTTACTAGTACAACATTACTTAAATGTAGTCCACCTTTGTGGAGAATATCTCACATACTTCATAACCTCTCTAATTCTTGCAATTGATTGATCAAATTCTTTCAACCCATCCCGAACAATCAAGTTCAAGATATGAGCACAACATTTCATATGCAAGAACTCATGTTCCAAAATCGTATCTTTTCTACCCTTATCTTTTTTTTTTATATACGAAATTGTCTCATTATTTAAACTTGCATTATCGTGTGTAATTGTAAATATTTTGGGCCTCCCCCATTCAATCAAACACATTTCAATTTTCTTACCTAGTGTCTCACCCTTATGGTTTTCCACCTTACAAAAATTGATAATTCTTTTGTGCATTTTTCAATCTTTATCAATAAAATGTGCGGTGAGACACATGCAGTTAAAATTTTACACGTATGTCTATGTATCCGTGGTTAGACAAATTCGTTGCCCCTAGTAGTTTTCAACATTTATTTCTCTCTAAAATAAATTCTAAAAAATCTTTTGCAATTGTTATACATCATGAAATCTCAATCCATCTAGGTCGCACAACAAACATAAATCTCTTACGAAAAACTCTACGTGCAGTTACTTTTGTGTACTCTTTGTGCACTCTACTATTATGATTGGTTGCATCACTTTTTTTAATATAAAATAACTACTTTGGCCAATCATATCAATGGAGTGTTCAAGGAGTACGTAAAAGTGACTGAAAGCAGTAGGAACAAGTCCTCCATTGGTTTCTCTAGGCTTGAAACCTAATAAATATTAGTTTCTATCCATTTTCCTAATTGGAGACTTCTTACACAGTTTTTCTAAGTATTGCAATATTAATTTTGTGCCATTTATATTAGGTTCACAAGCATAAATAGTCCTGCAAAAGTTACATCCAGCCCTAGGTCTCGACTTATTCTTAGTTTTAATCTTTATAAAATACTCCCAAACTATAGATCTTTTCCTACCACTACCAGTAAATGGATTACTTATATTAGATTTGGGTGAAAGTGAATCATTAGTCGTTGTTGATTCTATGGTCCTTTCCATTGAAGGTTGAACATCGCCTAGTGTTTTTGTTTCATTTGAATGATCCATCTGTAACAACAAAATAAGGAGAGAGGGAGAGGATTAGTTATGAAATCTGTAACATTTCAAAGCACATTAGATGTAAGCGGTCAAACTTAATCCAAGATAATAATCCCACAGAAAAAGTAAGAACTAGAAAAGGACCAGAAAATGAACTAATCCCACGGAAAAATTAAGAACTAGAGAAGGAAAACTACAACATGGTTTTTGTCAACATACTCCTATGGAGTCTCAAATATTTTGAATTTGAAGGTAGTGATATTGGACATGAATCATACATTATCTCTAATGGGCACATGTGAATCCGCATTTTATGCAAAATAAAACAACCAATTCCTTAGATGTTTTTGTCTACTTCATGGTTATTTTTTTTTAAGAATTCCATGTCCTTGGAATCTATGACCCTTCACTCCTCCACTATAGATTTTCATGAAACAAATTGAGAGACCGAAAGGGAACTTGAATGGATACCAAAAGCTCACAGAAGACTAGGGAAAAAAGATTGTCCAATTATAGATTAAGAGGCAATGAATGACTACAAGAGTACTACAGTTTGCTAAGTACTCGGAGTTGGAGATTGCATTAAAATGGAGTAACCAAAAATATAAGATGGGCGTATAGGCTCTCTGATCACTACCCAAAACCCTTTTTAATATCATAATTAGATAGCAAAATTCATCAGGATTCAGGACAATGACTCTTATTAGCAAAATTGACTGAACTGAACTTATATATTAGCAAAATTCATCAGGATTCAAGACAAGTTGACTGAATTGAGCTTATATATACATACTGTCCAAACTATTAGCAAAATTCATGACCGATTCCAGATCCAAACATAAAAGTATGAGTGCTAGAGGCTCAGTTAGATGGGTTTTCTATCGAGCCATCAATGACTTATATCTGATACAGTGAATCGTGATACCCAACATTTCCAATCTCAGTTGTTTCTAATACTTTCTCACCAACCAAACAGACGATAAAAAAAAAAGAATCATTGAAAAAATGAACCAAGCAAACTGTATGAGCAAACATATATGCACAACAACAAAAAAATCATAAAAAAATATAAATACATAAAAAAAATCGTTTCCAAAGCCAAATCATCACAGAGACGAAGTGCGATGGTGCGGGAGAGAAATTTTCTAAATTTAGAGCAGAAATAATCGTCCAAGATGAGGGAGAGAAATGCGGGAGAGAGGATTCAGGAAGATAAAATACTAGAGAGAGAGGGGTTGCGTGGCTGTACCTGCATGTGAGAGGGGCTGTGTGTGACGATATGAGAGGTGAGGGGACTCAGGGAGGGCATCGCCAACATACCTCAACACTTTCCAAGTATTCTCGTTCTATTGGAAATACTCTACGTGCCAAACGCAATGGAGTGACTTAGTGAGGGAGGGACTGCCGACTGGGAGGGCTACGAAGCGTCGAAGGTTGATTTATCCTAAGAATGTTGGAACGACATCGGTTATTGACCTAAAAACGACATCATTTCAACTAGCTGGGTATCTCTTTTGATGACCGATTCACTAAAACGACGTCGTTTAATTTTTGGGTAGCTGGGCTTTTTTATTTCACTGGGCTTTCTGGCCCGCTTGGCTTTTTTTTAATGCATATATAAATATATACATATTTAATACACTTTATATACATACATATATGATATATATTTGCTGTATACATTCTAAAATTTATAGTATATTATACTATGATATTTATACTTGATATATATATATATATATATATATATATATATAAAGATTAGTAATACACTACTATTGGTATAGTACTATGTTAGTGACAATATAGTATTATTACTAATACTATAGTCTATAGTGATAACATATATGCTACTAATAATATATTAAAAGATGGTTAGACACACTTTTTTACATGAGTGTATATGATCAAATGTATAGAAATGTATTTATCAAAATTAATATATATTATAATACTAAATAACTATAGACTATACCAATACTAATAGTAATAGTAATACTAAATACTATATTATAGTGATATTAATATTCTATATAGTTATATTGATATTATCATATTAATACTAACATATTAAGTTAAACTATACTATTATACATATATTATACTATAACTCTTATAATATATTAATATATACTAGTACTATAAATTATACTATTATAGTGTTACTACTAGTACTACATATAGTATATATATTATAGTGATATAGTGATACTAATATTATATGTTATACATTTTGGAATATAATAATACATTGATACTAAATTATTACTAACACTATATACTATACCATTACTAATAGTGATATTAATACTATATATAGTTATAGTGATTAGTATAACTATATCACTGATAGTATTAGTATACTAATACTAATAATATTAGTATTACTATAGTTATATAGTAATTTATATATAGACTTAAAGTGGATTACTAATAGTATTAGTATTAGGCCATAAAATGTAATTAATATACTAATGTATATTAGTATTACAGTATTACTAATGTATTTATCAAAAGGAATATGTTGATAATTTATTAGACCACAAAATATAATTAATATATATATTATATTTAAAACATATTTTCAAATAAATGTTAATGTTTAAAATAAAAATTTTATATTATAAATTATAATATAACATTATTTCAAAACTGGACCACCCAGCCGGTCCGGTCCAGTTCGGGCCGGTTCTCAGCTTAATTTTTACAGCCCTAGAAAATGGGCAAGCATCGTGCTGACAATCGATGATACTACCCCATTGCACATGGAAGCTATAACGAGCCTAGATATACCGCATTACTCTTCCAAGAAAGTTGTTTCCGAAATGCATTTTCCCACATTGTAAAAACGCCTATATTCCATTACGCACGACCATCCAATTGCGAACTGGGACCATTTTGCTTGAGCTGTACATTAATTCAAAAACAAGGATTAGCAATCTTGTTTTTATGTATTGACAAAAGACATGTAAAAGATATCAAAATTCTAGGAGGATGAAAAAATGTCGGTGTAGTTGGAATTAATCTCAATGTCCTCTTTTGGGGTTCTCCCATTCTCTATGAAACCAAACTAAAATCTAATATTGATTTTTCAGAGGTTTGGCTTTCCCATTTCTGTGTTATGGAAATGCTCAGCATGTTTCATTCTCCCATTCCAACACCGGCATGGAACAAGTACTGCAGAAAAGTCCCATGTCTCTTTTTTGATAACGATAACACAGGTTGCATCATTCATCACCTTTGACTTCTTTTCTCTTATACACTGTCTCCCCATCCCCTCCTCTGTACACTCTCGTCAAGCGGCTAAACAATCCCCGGATAAGGAATAAGGCCGACTATAAACTTGTTCACGCTTAAAATTCATTCGTCCATAAGGTACTGGATGGATGAGACCCTTCTACACATCCGCAAGGCCATCAAGGCCATCATCACCACCGTGGATGCCGCATCCTTGACAAAATTTGATAAGTCCCAATTTCAAGCCCAAATTATTATGGAAATGAAAATGCTACTTGTGCAACTCTGTGTCTATTTCTTCTCATCCTTCGATTATTTTTTTAACGGTTTAGACATCCGTGCAATCAAGAGGAAATCGATGCTCCTTTTCAAAAAGAACAAAAAAAGAAAAAAAAAGAAAAAGAAAAGCACAGGAGGTTTTTTCAACCTATCATGTATCTCGCACCTTCACGATTCTCCTTCCTGAACAACCATTGGTCGTCCATTATATTTCCAACGGTCTAAACGAACTTCGAACTAAAAAAGTTCTACTCTGATGCAATTGAGTTCATTGAAATATCCAAATATCGAAACAATAATCAATTCATTAACATGTTTAGTTATTAAAAATCTCCCCTTAATTATCAGGCTGAACCTGCATACGTAAAACATGGAGCCTAGTAACCTGTACCCCATCAAGAACCAGAGCATGATTTATAATATCTTTGCACTTGACAGTTTCCAACCCGCTTACGATCATACCTGCAAGAACAGAAGGCCAAAACCATTTGGTAAAAAATTTCACGCCTCCTGTTCAACTTGAACATGTGAGCCATGTGAGTTCCACCAAATGTATGATAAAACAGAGCAGAGATTTGAAATGCGAGATTAAATTTTGAGAGAAAAGTTGACTTCATAGTTAAAGCAGAAAGAAAACAGATGCGAGAATATTCACCTAACTGTACGCATGGACAAAACAGGCATCGGCTGAAAATTTTAGTATATCATGTAAAAGAAATATTCCATTGCCATCAAGCAGAGTGTCAATTCTCATCAGTCCAACTTCGCAAGACATTTGCCACAATTGAACAAACACTGTCAGGCAAGCGGTGATGTGTTTGTCCATGCCCATATCATTATTATTGGCTATAATAATAAAGGTAACTATCATGATTGCTTCTATATCTTGTGATACAAGTAAAATTTTGCACAGTGTGATTCGGGGTGCATAAAATTCTTGCTGAATCAACACAAAATAAAAATGATCCTGATGTGGTGATGGTTTATGAGCAAGATTCAGTTCACAGGAACAAAATAAGGTACCACCATAACCAATTGAAAGAATCATTTAAAAACTTCTGAAACATGGCTCGCATTATACTGACCTGGAAGTCATAATGACATTTTTTACATTCTTCAGATCCTCTATGCAACAAGTTCATCTTCAAGATAGTTGTACTCAAAAGTGAATTCTGTCTTGATCCTCTGACACCTGAATCGCAACATCCATTTCAAGACACATCATGGAAATTGCAAGCACATTAAGAAAAAAGTGGGGGGAGAAAAAAAGATGAAAAGAAAGTGAAACAGGACGACAATTCAGGGAAGGCTAAAGGAATCGAAAGAAGTGAACCATAAGAATAAGGCAGCCCTAACACCATACAATCAAGCAATGTAAAAATAGAACCACCGACACCATTCATTCGTCTAGGGGCTACACCTTGAATTTAATCCCCACCCTCTCCTTCCTTGCTATTCTATTTTTTCTACACCATCAAACTGTCAAAACAGGAACTGTCCTTACTCGTAGAGACCCTCTGTAAAAAATAAAATTGCATGGAAGAATTTTTTTTTTTTTTTTGATAGGTAAAATAAGATTTTATTCGAAGGAATTGCATAGAAGAAATGAGGGTGCCTGCTTACATTGCTGCTCTCAGAAACATTATTTGGGAACCATAAGATGCCACAATCAAGCTTCAGTGCTTCTACTCATAATGAATTATGATGCATGGCAGACATTCAGCTTAACTCAAAGCTTAGAAAAGTGACTTAAGCCTAGACCCCCCTCCCTTCTTTTCTTCTCTCTTTTCTCTCAACAATATTGTCTTCACGTAAGAAACACTCCCTCCCTTCTTTTCCTCTCTCCTCTCTCAACGATATAGTCTTCACGTAACAAACACTGGAGCAGGATTCCATTTTAAAATCACGCAACTGTACTTGAAAAAGGGATATCTACGAGTATGAAAGAGGGTATTACTTTTGCAGTCCGATAAATTCTTAGTACAGAATTATTAGCCCTCCTCCCCCCCCCAAAGCGGACCGTGCATGGGGAAAAGAAAGCGACTCATACTACCAAATAAAAAGAAAGAAAAGTCTCTCCACTTCTAAAATATTCCACATTTCAGTGAACCTTGGGAAAGCAGTCTATGTTTTCCACGAAATGTGCAAAGTTTGACACATAGAGCACTACAAAAACTGCCTACACATATACATTATATATATATATATATATCCACAAATACAGTGCATCTCTAAAAGAATGGTTACAACTTAACTTAGATATAAATCAACGAGAGATATTGCAAACAAAACATTTCCTTCGGGGAAAAAAATCAAAGTTTACATACCATCCATGCTGCAGGTCATCATTGGCAATATGAAAATCAAAGTATACATATGTCCCCTGTTCAAATTCATCTGTGGCGACTTTTGGCTCCTCGTGCCTTTGAAACCATGTGTTGTATTTTCTGTGGTATCTCCATGATTGCTTCTTCAACTCTTTTGCAGCCAAATATTGTTGATAAGTGTTCTGCAGACAATTATTGACTTAAGACCAGAGCTTAGGTTTGTTGCATCACAGGTAGTACATTGCATGAAAAATGAAAACGTACAGTAAGCTATATACCTGCTGATAGTAAAATGCAAAGAACAGGGTATCAGTGCCATTAACCTCCAGACCGAGTCTTTCCCAGAAGGCAGGATTATTAACAATAGGCGCCTGTACTTGAGGATAGCTAGGAGGAGTAATTGCTGGATGCCTCTTTATAAGGCAAAAAGATGGAAGTTTCAAAATCACAATCAAGTTATAGTCAACAGGATGCAAACAGATGAAGATTAAACATTCATACCGGAGTATAACTTCTTGCACGTTCAGAATCCTTGGGTTGAGGGAGTTTAAAATATGCAGCCTCAAGCATCTTCAAATTGTATGACTGATCATGCATTCCCCCAGAATTCAGAGTTGATCCGCTGAGGTTATCACCAATGGCACCAAGGTCAGAAACACTTCTTCGGCCAATAACACCAAGGCTCCCAGAAGGTTGATTTGATTGTAAAGGTTGCCCAGGAGAGAGATCAATATCTCTAGGGACTAGAACAGGCTCAGTCAAAGAGTCAGATGCACCTGGCTGCAGCATACAGGGATTTAAAATTCAAGAGTAGAGCAATGGCAGAAACAAAGGAACATTGACACCAGCACATCTGGCCTGGATATTCCCAATGAAACAGGCAAAAAAAGTTTAGGATCAGTTATCTCAAGTACCAAAGATGCCATGCTAGATTTTTTATTAAGTAAAAAGAAAACGTGATGGTAATAAAGATACCATGTTAGTTAACTGTGACTCATACAAATCAGCCACTTGTACTCCAGTGATGGAACGGTAACCCCATTATAGCCAAGATAATTCTTATCCAACAACAATTAAAACAAGTCACTCCTTGAACATCCATTCGTATACATATAATAAATTCTTACTTACAAAAAAATAATAATAATATTTTTTTAATTGTAAGAAAAGTCAATGTCCCAAGATAAATGCCATATACATTTGTAACTCTCAAAACATGCATACTTTGTACCCTATATTTTTGCATCTATGTTAACCAAGATTCAAGCCAAGGCCTCCCCACAATCCACCCCTTTAGTGTTTGATACAGTCACTGACACTTGCAAGTACCACCTTGACAATGTCCAATGTCCTCAGGAGGAGAGATTTTTTTTTTTACAAGGAGGAGAGATATTTAACTAGGTCAGCTCCCAACATAGAATCTATACCCATGATCCCCATTGCTTCTCACTCAACCGATTCTTTTTTTTTTCCCGCTTGCTAATTCTGTTTTTTTATTGGCATCGGGTGTCCAGGATTAAGTCCCGACTACGCCACCCCAGGAATTCCGCAAAAGCACCCCAGGAATTCAAAGGAAAATTTCCCCCAATGACCCTAGGAGTGAATGTGGAGCTTCGAACCGAGGACAATATACAGCTCGCCCCAGGACCACTACGCCACCCCTTGAGATTAGTATTGCCTTTCAGTCAGCATCATCTGGCTGGAAAACAAAAATGTCTGTAACTAGACCAAGCAAGACATCTCTCCAGCAATAGACCAACGGACGACTTCAAACCAAGAACCGTTCTTTTATGCAATACACATATTGCATGCATCCATATATACTAACGTTTTGCCAACCACTAATCCCTCAAACCACTGGTGACATATAACAAGCAACTCTGTAAGGCCTTTCCCCAACTAATGCAATAACCAGCCAACCAAAAAACCATCACAATTTTCTTCTGTAGATTAATTTTACCATAAAAGAAGATAGACAATCAGAAAATACATGGAAACAATGTTAAACAAAATATTGAAGCATCATACACAAAACTTAGATATGTTTCAACATACAGGAGTATCTAACGCATACGAGGCTTTCAAATCATCCTCATTCATGAGATTCTTTCCAAGCCCAGAACCAGTGGTAGTGTCAATAGTTGAATCATCAGGTAAATTCTGTTGCTGCTGCTGCTGCTCCTCAACTTTTGCATGACCAACATCTGCATCATATATGATCGAGCATTAATCTAATCTAGTGTTATTGGATAGTGGTGATAATTAAAGTCTTGCTGCAATACCCTGCAGTGCTTTACAATGTTGAAGTCTTTATACCATTCATATATTTTTTTACAAGTAAAAACCAGGTGAGCAATCCTAGTGCACTGAAATGTAAGGAAGAGACAGCTTTACCATTCATATCTTATTTTATTTTCATAAGATAAAATAAAAAAGATCCAAAAAACATAAAAAGAAAACAGAAACAACTTGATGCACCGTCAACTCAAAAAGCAACAAAGGAATATGGCCGTCAATGTAAAGCTAAATAAAATAAAAATTTCTAACCTTCCTTTCTCTCTTTCTTTTATTTATTTATTTTGCCATAAGGAAAAAACTTTAGAACAGCGGTAGCAGTTGCAATAGGAGCTGAATATGCTACCCAAGTTCTCAAGCAATAGCAAAATAAAGAAGGTGGTCAAATGTCTCAACAATAGTTTTATACACAGAATATGAAAGACTTGGGGGTTGTTTGGGAAACATATCCCATCTCATCTCAAAATTTCCTTTCCAAACATCACTCAAACACAAATACTTTTATATTTCAAATCTTCAACTTACCTCATCATTACAACTTTCCCAAACTTCCAAACAAAACATAAAAAACAATTCAACTTTTTTAAGTCCCAAAACAAAAATAATATTCTAACAATATTTTAACTTTACAATGTTTTTATTCAGTTTTTTCTCTCATTTCCCAAAACCCAATAAAACATCTTAACTCAAACAATGTCACTACTATTCACAAACCACCTCACTACTATTCACATATATATTCTAAGTGTCCAAACGAGCCCTATGTTTATGTCTTTTGTTTAGAGTGTGATGTGCTCTGCATTAAAGATGATGACTTTCACAACTCATCAAGGTGCGAACTTCAAGACAATGGCTTCAAACTTCAATGGCATTCTTGAGTTTCAAAGATGATAAGTGACTTTACATAAATGGCCATAGGAGGTTTGAACGGAGAACACATAACCCAAGGTTATTCATAGGAGTCCTGCTACAGTCAAAATGCTCCTTACCAAAAGAGAGTTGCATTTACAAAAGTGAGCTTTTGTAATTTTTTTTTGAGGAATATAAAATATCAATTCAAAAATTAGAAAATGATGTCGGCAAATATTCTCAAGTATCAGTTAATATCGCAGATCATTTACGTACCATGGTGCCACATGCAATATATATGCTTAGAACCCAATATAATAGTCCAAGTTGGCTTTCTAGATGAATTTATTGCTTGTGTCAACTAAGTGATTTCATGTCAATTTGGTTTGCTTCTTCTACTTAGTTGGGTTGCCTTCTCTTGTACATACCATATGTTCTTGGGTTGCACCCGTCAGCGCTTTTAATAAAATCAATTTTCTTATTAGAAAAAACCCGTTTAAGTCCAAATAGATTTGGTTGACTGGGAACTTAGGTTTCAAAAAACTTTTGACTTTCTATGTCCAAAACCTATCTTACCCATGACTATGAATAGAGAAATGTTTTAGACAAGAAGAGATCTCACAAAAGTAAACACACAAATTGGCATGCCTTCGTATGATACATTAGATCTACTTTACAATAAAAGTAGCTTTACAATCTATTGTACCATATCAAGCCATGTCAGGTTGTGGGTTTACTTTAGTGGGATCTCTTTGTACGTAAAACATTTCTCTATTCGTAGTCATGGGAAATATAGGTTTTGGACATAGAAAGTCAAAAGTTTCAAAAAACCTAAGTTTCGAGTCAACCAGATGTATTGGCACTTAACAGATTTTTTTTAATAAGTAAATTGATTTTATTAAAAGCATTGACGGGTGCAACCCAAGAACATATGGTGTGTACAAGAGAAGCATCCCGACTAAGTGGAAGAAGCAAAACAAATTGGCATGAAATCACCTGGGCTTGTTTGTTTTCGGAGATGAGATGAGATGAAATGAGTTAAGATTAAAGTTAAAAAGTTGAATAAAATATTGTTAGAATATATTTTTATTTTGGAATTTGAAAAAGTTAAATTATTTATTTTATTTTGTATTGGAAGTTGAAAAAGTTGTAATGATTAGATGAAATGAGATGAGATGTTTTCTGAAAACAAACGAGGCCTTAAAGGCTCGTTTGATTTCGGAGATGAGATGAGATGAGATGAGAAAAGATGAGTTGAGATGAGATAAGATGAGTTGAGATTAAAGTTAAAAAGTTGAATAAAATATTGTTAGAATATATTTTTTAATATTATTTTTGTTTTGGAATTTGAAAAAGTTAAATTGTTTATTTTATTTTGTATTGAAAGTTGGAAAAGTTGTAATGATTAGATGAGATGTTTTCTGAAAACAAACGAGGCTAAGTCTCACGAGTGTGCAAATCCAAAAAAAGATTGTTATATGTTTCCACACCATAGATTGAACGCTTGGAGTTATCCTGCAAGTCACTGAATTTAATTCATCTATACAAGTGGTGAGAGTCTGAATCATGCAAATTCCAAAGGCACAATCTCAGAGCATGAAGTTTATGTTGCAAAGAGTTGTGCAAACGTCGATAAACGAAAAAGGAACTCGTGAAGGTATTGATTGTTGA
This sequence comes from Juglans mandshurica, assembly GCA_022457165.1. NCBI lineage: Eukaryota > Viridiplantae > Streptophyta > Magnoliopsida > Fagales > Juglandaceae > Juglans > Juglans mandshurica. The sequence continues at coordinate 34,079,959 of CM039626.1, forward strand.
ACAATACATTAAGACCCTTGAAGGGAGTCTAGTCGGTCTATAAGTCTATATGAAGTACTGTAATTCTTGTGTCAGTATTTTCTCTCGTGGCTGCACCTTTTTCGTTGGACCATGTCTTGGGGGATTTTTGTAGAGCTGAAGTTTTCCTCAATATCAATCTCAAGATTTTGTGATGATACTTTGCATACTATTTTAGGCCGTCATTATCATGTTGAATTCTGATTTGCAAACTTGGTGTTTCAACACACCACTACTTTGAGAACCATTATAGCTATGAAAAAGTTAAAATACCAATACTTTTCATCATAGTGAAACCTGCTTCAGTGGTGTGTTGAGGGTGTTAAAAAATAGGCTTGCAAATAGGTTTTTTTTTTATCATGTTATCCGAGTATAGATATATGATTTAGTTGTCTTGATAATTTTTTATGACATGGAACCTCACCAAGGCATGACCCCTTGAACCCACCCCAAGGGAATAACCCTGGATACACGACCTTATTCGTCAGAACTGTGTATCAGGGGAAACCCATAATGCATAATCAAACCCAGAATGTCTAAGACCATAGCTAATAGCAAATTCACCCTTTGACCACCAGGCTGCACCCTAAAGGATATTTTCTTAATGATCACACTGTTGTAGCTATCATAAGGTTGAAAATGAAAAAAGGCACTACAGATATTTTGGCTAAGATAGGTGTGAATCTTTAATCAGTAGATTTAATTCTGTGAGACCTATTCACCTCCCTTTTGGGTTTAGATTTCCTTAGGTTTGTAACTTTCCATTACTTTGATACGTAATGATAATTTTATTGATAAAAGAAAGGTATAGCCCAAGTACAAGGGTTGTATACAAGAGTAACACCTGGCTAGAATTAGAAACTGATAGATTAGTGACTTTCCATGAATCAACAATATAAATATTTTACTGCTTTTAAAAATAAATCAGTCCTTTGGAGCATTCCCCAAGCTGCTGTTCGAGGGGGATAAAACCACTTATATAATTCACTCCAATTTCAGCCGTTTTTAAATGCCAAAAACATCTTAAAATCATTTAAAAAGAGGTGGGTACATCCCCAGTACAACTAAGTAAGAAGGGTTAGCCTATCTGAATTGTAAGAATGAAAAATCCATGGGAGATTGAGATTAAGAAATTACTAAAAATAATCAGCATGTAACAGATCTGTTTACAACCTAAGACTATCACCTTTGAGAAAATTAATTGAGCACATGCCAAACTTTCCAGATTCTAACTATAATTCACGGGGTGGTAATTAACACTAATCCATCCACCCAACCCCCTCTCCCCCACGCCACCATAACAATTAAAATGAAAGATGAGGAAAATGAAGGTTACCAGCATCTTTTGGACCACCTGACATCAATGGTTGTTGATTAGACTGTTGAAGGATGGAATTTGGCTGCTGCTGTAAGGCAGCAGATGTAACATTATTGAGACCCGGTGCCTGGACTCCAAGTCCCAGACCAGCTTGAGAAGAGACAGATGTGCTTTGAGAATTAAGCTGGGCAAATGATGCGGTGTCAAACATTATACTAATCATGCCAAAAAAATAAAAATATACAGCACAAAGAACATTTAAATTCAACAAATTCAAAAAAAAAATAAATAAATTCAACAAATTCTCATACTACTATACAAAAAGAATAGGGAGAATCATAGGAAAATGGAGTGAAAAGAAGATTATATAGAGAGAAGAAACAATAGCAATCACCATACACAGAAAGACCATTTTTATACAAAATTAATTCGATAAAGATGGTTACCCACTATTTTTTTTCCTTTGATCCACCCTTGATATGAAGGAAGGAGTTGCCATTTTTATCTGAATACCATAAAAGACAGTAATCCACCTTTAAATGTTAATATCAACCTTACTTATATGGGAATGTGGATTCCCTCAAAGAAGATGGGTATCAACATCTTAGGGGCAGGGAAAGTTCCATATTTTTTAGATAAGGGAAAGTTCTATTTCAGGATACTTTTACAGAGATGCGTTCTATATCTAGATAGTATAGCAGATAAATAGATAACGTGTACAGTAAATAGACTCTTCGTGTACAGTAAATAGACTTAACGTGTAGATAGCAGCTAACGTGTATAGTAAGACTAGTAGCAATTAAGCGCTAGAATCAGTGCTCGGTTGTAACCCTTTTCTATATAAATGAAGGAAAACAATGGAAAGAGGTATTCAGACCAATTTGACATGGTATCAGAGCCCCTATTCTGCTATTCATCTATGTGGTTTTAATCACTCGTGTGTGACAGGAATAAATTTTTTTCTCTTCTTGCTCTTGGTGTGTCCGCACTTTCTGTGGTTACCAACTTCGTGGGTTTCTTGTTTTGTGGCTGTCGACGTACTGTTCTGGGTGCAGCGTACGCCTCTGAGTTGTGCATCCTTTTTCTTTTGGTGTTTTTCTCATCATGGCTGGGTAGTAGGGTGTCCATCGGCTTCCTCTGTGGCAATCGACCTTCTCTGTGGTGGTGTTCGGCCCCCTCTGTGGTGGTTGAGTGGTGTTCGACCCTCTCTATGGTGGTCGTTGCTCTGTTTCTGGGCAGTTATTCTCTCTTTCGGTGCTTACTTTGTGGTGGTTGGGTTGTTGTGGGCACGTCGGCTCTCTCTGTGGCAAACGGGAGGTTCTGTGGTGGTTGCGAGGTGGTCCGCAACTTCTGTCGACGTCAGTGCTTGGTGCACATTCGTCTCTGTGTGAACTCAGCATTTTTGTTTGCCGATTATTTTGAGCTGGGCAAGTATCATTTTTGGGCCCTCTTATTGTGTTACTTGGGCCTAATCAATCTGTGTCCGTGAGCTTCTATTATTTGCATTGCATGTTTGGGCCTCTTTTTCACTTGGACTTGGAACTGATTTGCTTTGGGCTTGCTATTATTTTTCTTTACTGCTTGGGCTGATTTTGTTTTACGTAACTTTAATCATGTCTATGGAAAATACTATTGTTCGTTTTACTGGAAAGAATTTTCTTAGGTGGGAATTTCAATTTAAAATGTTCTTGAAAGGGAAAGAATTATCAAATCATATTAATAGTTATGTTTGAGTTCCCACTGATGAAAAGGAATTTGCCCAATGGGAGGTCAAGGATATTACACTCAAGGTAATTTGCCATTGAGCAATTTTATTTTGGTTTTATTAATATTTGGAGCGAGTATTCTGCTATTGTTCATGCTAAGGTTCCCACTGCAGCCCTCGCGACTCTTCAAGCGGTTCATGCTGAGTCAATGCGATCAATTTTTGATAAAGTTTCAACCTGAATTTGAGCCTATTCGAGCCAGTTTATTAAACCGTAATCCGGTTCCTTCCTTGGATATTTGCTTGAGAGAATTATTGCGTGAAGAATAGCAATTATCCACTCAGATAGGTATGACTTCTGAGAAGGTCTTTTCTGAGGCTGTGAATGTCGCCTATGCAACACAAGGGAGAGGGAGGAACAAGTTGCAGTGTTTCAGTTGCAAGGAGTTCAGTCACATTGCTCTCAACTGTCCGAAGAAAGTTTGTAACTGTTGCAAGAAAGAGGGACATCTCATCAAAGACTGTCGCGTGCGGACCCAGAATCACCAATCCCAAGCTTTTTAGGCTGCTGTACAGTCTTCTTCTTCATCTTCTACGCCGCCTACTGTAAGCCCTGATTCATCTATTCTCACACCAGCAATGATCCAACAGATGATTGTCTGCTTTTATGGCATTAGGCCTGCAAGGTACGGGTACTAACTCAACTTCTTGGATTGTTGATTTGGAAGCTTCTAATCATATGATTGGTAATAGGACGGGTCTCCATGGTGTTCGTAAGTATAGAGGCATGCAAAATATTCAGATCGCTGATGGCAATACTCTTCCTATTACTGCTATTGGTATTTTGGGCACTTCATTTCACGATGTTTTTCTCTCCTGGATTATCTACCAATTTGATTTCTGTTAGACAATTGGTAGATAATAATTGTGATGTTCACTTTTCTCGTGGTGGTTGTCTTGTGCAGGATCAGGTGTCGGGGACGGTGATCGCGAATTGGCCTAAAATAGGACGTTTATTTCCCTTACAGTTTTCTATTCCTCATGTTGTTTATCTTGCTTGTACGGCTACTGCCAATACTAATGAAGTCTGACATAAGAAATTAGGTCATCCTAATTCTGTTGTCTTGACTCATCTTATGAAACATGGTTTTTTGGGCAATAAAGATTCCTTTTCTTCTTCTCTTGTATCTTTTGATTGTGCTACTTGTCGTCTTGGTAAAAGTAAAACTTTACCTTTTCCTGCGCATGGTAGTCGTGCTTCTAACTGTTTTGAGATCGTGCATACTGACATTTGGGATGTGAGTACTGTTATTTCTCATGGTCAATATCATTATTTTTTTTAGAAGTAAAATAAGTATTATTAATAAGGATGGGCAACAACTGCCAATTACAAAGTAGTATGCCCTATCTACGAATGCACATTAGCAACTAAGAAATCATGAAGATCCATACCATTAAAGTCCACAGCAATGGCCCAAGTACAAAGAGTCCTAAAAAAGAAAACTTTTAGCTCCGCCATAGATCTCTCCTTGTCTTCAAACGTCCTGTCATTTCGCTCCTGCCACAAGCACCACATAATACAAATAGGAATCATTTTCCAAACCACTTTGATCTGATGCCCACCTCGGATAGAGGTCCAACACGCCAATATATCCACCACAGATTCCGGCATAACCCATGCTAAATCCAACCATTTAAACACCTCATTCCAGAGAGTCCTGGCTACCTCACAATGCAAAAGTAGATGGTTCACTAACTCACCCCCTCCTTTACACATACAACACCAGTCTGCAATGATTATCCTTCTCTTTCTCAGATTATCTGTAGTAAGGATCTTGCCTAGTGACGCTGTCCACACAAAGAAAGAAGCTTTGGGAGGAGCCTTGTGTCGCCAGAGCCTTTTCCAGGAAAACTGTATCTCCGACACTTGTGTAAGGACCTTGACGAACAGTGAAAACCCCTCTCCCTGTAGGAATCCACCACAGACCATCTTCATGCTGGATATTTGGACGACAAAAATACAGGAGACTATAAAAATCTGCAAAAATCTCTATCTTCCAATCCTGTGCCGCCCGGTTGAAATTAATATTCCAGTGAATAACCCCTCCTGAGATTTCCATAACCTCCGCCACTATGACATCTTTGGCACTTGCCATCAGGAAAAGTATAGGAAACAAATCTTGGAGAGCACTGTTGCCACACCAAGCATCCTTCCAAAATCTGATTCTGGCACTTGTACCCAACTGAAACCTAGTGTGCCGATGAAAAACCTCCCACTCTTTTCTAATATGCTTCCATAGCCCCATTCCATGGGCCTCTCTAACTTCTCTAGTGCACCAACCCTCCCCTAAACCACCATATTTATTTACGATCACAGTTTTCCATAGGGCTTTTGGTTCCTTGATATATCGCCATAGCCATTTGCCAAGTAACGCCCGATTAAACAACCGTAAATTTCTAATGCCCAAACTGCCACTAGAGATAGGACGGCACACCTTCTCCCACTTGACTAGATGAAATTTAAACTCTTATCCTAATCCACCCCACAAAAACTCTTTGTAGCTTCTCGAGACGACCCACCACACCTGCCGGTATAGGAAATAAGGATAAGAAATAAGTGGGTAGATTAGAAAATGTACTTTTAATCAAAGTAATCTGACCCCCTTTCGACAAGTACATTATCTTCCACCCTGCCAGTCTCCTTTCCATTTTTTCAATCACTATATCCCAGATCGAGCGTGCTCTCGAGGCTATACCCAATAGTCCCAGGTAAGTCATCGGAAGAGGCTATCTTGCACCCCAACGTGTCAGCCAACTCCCTAATATTTTGAACCTCTCCAATTGACACCAACTCGGATTTATCATAGTTCACTTTTAGACCAAACACTACTTCAAAACAAAGCAAACATGCCTTCACAACCCACAACTGGTCTCGATCAGCTTCGCACATAATAAGCGTATCATCTGCGAACAACAAATGAGAGATAGTGGTAATACCCCTGCTCGAAGCTCCAACTTGGAAGCCACTAATAAACCCATTATCCAACAAAGCTGGGATCATCCTGCTTAGTGCCTCCATAACAATAACAAAAAGTAGAGGAGATAACGGATTCCCTTGTCTCAAACCACGAGAACTCTGAAAGAAGCCCTCTGGGCTGCCATTGATCAACATAGAGAAACGTACCGTAGATATACACCACCTAATCCAAGACCTCCACCTTTCACCAAAACCACACCTACCTAGTAGATATAGAAGGAAGTCTCAATTAATATGGTTATACGCATTTTCCATATCCAACTTACACAAAATTCCTGGGTTGCCAGCCTTCAATCTACTATCTAAGCATTCATTGGCAATTAGAACCGCATTAAGGATTTGTCTACCCTTAACAAAAGCATTTTGAGGCTTAGTCACAATCTTTCCCAACACCTCACTTAAGCGATTAGCAATCACTTTTGAGATAATCTTGTATACTCCATTCACTAAGCTAATAGGTCGAAAATGTGACCTCAATAGCCCCGCCTTTTTAGGTATTAAGGCAAGGCAAGTGGAGTTAAGACTTTTCGCAACTTTTCGCAACTTTCTCTAATCACCTCCCAGCATTCTTGAAAGAAGCCCATAGAGAAACCATCAGGTCCGGGAGCCTTGTCTTTTACCATTTTCCATAATATATCAAACACCTCTTCCTCCTTGAAAGCCCTCTCCATCCTGGCAACATCCCCTGGTTCAATAATGTTAAACACCAACCCATCACGAATAGGCCTCCACTCCACCTGCTCAGTAAGGATCTTCTCAAAGAAATCAACCACATGATCTTTGATAGCCTCTTCTTCTCTACACTCCACCCCCTCAATTTTCAACACCTCAATGTTATTATTTCTTCTACGAGAGTTTGCAATACTATAGAAAAACCTCGTGCTCTGATCCCCTTCCTTTAATCATAATGCTCTTGACTTCTGGCACCAAGACATTTCCTCTTGCAAGATTATCCTCACAAGATTTGCGACCAACAAAGTTTTTTGTGCTTGCTCTTCCTCAGTAAGAGGTCTCCCCTCTTGTAGTCTTTCTAACACCTGTATTTCCATCCCTTGGCATTTTTGTTCTCCTCAACATTGCCAAAAGACTATATATTCCATTCTTTTAGGTCTTTTTTTAAAGCTTTCAACTTATTTGCAAAAATAAAACTGGGTGTACCCTCGAACTGATACAAAATCCACCATTGTTTGACCCTTTCCACAAAACCTTCTGATTTCAACCACATATTCTCGAACTTAAAATACCATCTACAACTCTGAATGCCTCCACAATCAAGCAAGATAGGCTAATGATCTGAAGCTAAACGAATCAACCGCTTTTGCCATACGTCCGGAAAATGGCTTTCCCACTCTGGTGAAATTAGGAAACGATCCAAACGAGTCCATGTATGATTATTAGACCATGTGGCAGGGCCCCCTGCTAGTGGTAGGTCTATCAAATTGAAGTCAAAGATACACTTTGAGAACTCCAAGCTTGCTGGCCTCAATCTTATATTTCCAAAACTTTCACTTTGGAATCGAGCAACATTGAAATCACCCCAATACACCAAGGAAGCTCCCACCGACAGTGAATTACTGCTAGCTCATCCCACAATAATCTTCTATCCACGTCTAAATTGGGCCCATAAACACCTGCAAATGCCCACAAGAAACCATCTGACACATCTAAAAGAGCACGCTACCATATATCTCCCTATGTAGTCCTTTACTTTCTCCACCACCCACCTATCCCACGTCACTACAACTCCTCCCGATGCCCCTGACGAAGCCAGGTACACCCAATCTACATAATTATTGCTCCATATACTCACAATCTTCCTATCGATTGACTTCAACTTCGTCTCTTGTAAACAAACGATGTCCGCTTTCCACTCACGAAGCAGGTGCCAGATTCGAAGACACTTCTCCACCTCGTTAAGACCACGGACATTCCAAGACACAATCCTTGGCTTCATTTATGAACAGCCGGCCCCTTCCCTTTTACCCTACTCCTACTGGAGCTATCCTCCAAATTCATCAACCTTTTAAGCTCCCGATTCTTCTTCAAGTCCCCCTTCCTTTTTTGTTGATACCCAGTTTCCATAGCAGTTAACAGTAGTTCAATGGGATAGGATTTCCCATCTTGTTACTCTGAAAGCTCTAAAAATCTTCCCCCACAGAGAACTCCTCCAAACCCATCTGTTCGCACGCCTCCGGGAGGAATAATTCGTCCTCCACAGAGTGCATGAGGTCATCGGACTCCTCATCCCCTTCCTCCAACTCAAAACCCTCAAAGGGGTTGACAGACAGTGCCGCCGGAGCCAAGCCCAGGCCACCCACAGTTGTTGGCAAAATCTGGGTCTCCTTCGGCGAAGAATCATGCGATTCGAACTCCACCAACGCCTTTTGCGCACAATACACCGGTGATGCCTCGTCGACGACCTCCTCTACCTCCGTCGGTGGTGTATGTGCTACCGCCGCCGTCGGTAGGCTCTTCGGCATGAAACAAAGGCTGGGCAGCTCGTTTGTAGACCCCAGGCTAGGGTTCAAGCCGCTGGGCTGGATCTCCGTTGGGTTGAGAAATAGACCCATGCCCACAAGATTGGGCCCTGGGTTGAGACGGCCTAGGCCCTTCTGAATAGAACGAGCCCCTCTGAGTGTTGGGCCTAGTAGGCCCACTAAACAGCCCAACAAACTCCACGATCTCAGCCATACTTCTCTATAGAAGCCGCAGCTGGCCTTGCATCTCCATCAGCAGTCTTCGTACCTTCCACGCCTCCTGACACGCCACGGATTTCGTGCCATGGGGATGGTTCGACGCAGTGTACAGGTTCGAAGTTGCCTCTTGAGCCACCTCCCTTGTCCCCTGTCAGAAATTGTCGCACCTCCATCCCGTTTCCTCACTGCGTTTGGCAACGACGATGAGAGAACCTCCTTATACAACCGTGACTGGTGTCTCATCACCCCCTTCCCGTGACTCGACTGACCCCCACCAGTCGAAACACCCGCGTTAGTGACCTGCTTACCTCTTTCTAACAGTACCTCCTGCAATTTCCTCCAACCCCAACCATTCTCTCCTTCTGGAATGCACAGAACATTCCTCCTCCCCCTAGTTATACTCAGAGATTTGAAGGTATCTCCCTCTACGATTTGCGCAACGTTGCGTTGTAATACTGCAGTAACCTTCTCTAGTTGATGAATACACCTCCTTCTTCCCCCCTCTTAAGCATTCCTCTAACACCTCCCAAGCCAGTGAGTTGAAGATGAACCCAGTAACATTGCATGTTCTGACTTCCAGCTTCTCTCGATGACTCTCAATAATCCACCACCCACTTTTAACAGAATAAAACACTTGGATTTAATCACCCATAATGCTTAAGCAACAGTTAACGCATCAAACATTAACGAGGAGAAACTTTCAGGAAGCAACGAGAAAAAGAAAATATGCATGTGTACGGAGAGAAAAATTTAGGAGAGAAAAATATAGTTAGTAGCATTATTTTGTGACATTTATCGATGATTATAGTCGATTCACCTAGACATATTTTCTCCGTTCTAAAGCAGACGTATTTTCTGTCTTTCAAAAATTTGTTGCGCTTGTTGAGACACAATTCAGTACTTGTATCAAAACTTTATGCTCCAACTCAGGGGGAGAGTATATGTCTCATTCTTTTCAAACTTTTCTTTAGCAAAAGGGGATCATTTCTCAGCGTTCTTGTCCTTATACTCCTCAACAAAATGGAGTCGCTGAGCGTAAAAATCTTCATCTCTTAGATGTCGTTCGTACTTTGTTGATTGATTCTTCTGTACCTTCTAAGTTCTGGGTAGAAGCTTTATCTACTGCTGTCTATTTGATCAATCGTTTGCCTACAACTATAGATTATGATTCTCAATATTTTCGATTATCTGGCATATCTCATGAGTATCAATCCTTTCATACCTTTGGGTGTGTTTGTTTTGTTCATCTGCCACCTGTTGAGCGTCACAAGCTTGCTGCACAATCTGTCACGTGTGCCTTTACGGGATATAGTCCTACTCAGAAAGGATTTGTTTGTTATGATGCTCATGTAAATAAATCTCGAATCTCACGGAATGTGATTTTCTTCAAAAATCAATATTTCTTTCAGTCTCAGGTTATTTCTGATCCTCCTATTACTCTTCTTCCCGCTTTTGATGATGTGTCTTCTTCTATTAAGCGATTTCAACTAGGTATGGTGTATCATCGACGTCTTCCCCCTTCTTCAACACCCCTTCCAAACATTGATCCGTCATCTGATTCTGCGGTTCCTATACCTCGGCAGTCTACCCGAATTACACATCCACCAGATAGGTATGGTTTTCCTAACATCTCACTTACTGTCACTCTCGACACTATTTCTATTCCTCACTCTTATACCCAAGTATCCACCCAAGCGTGTTGGTAGCAGGCCATGCAAGAGGAAATCCAAGCTCTTCAAGACAATCGCACTTGGGACCTTATAATTTGTCCCTCTGATGTCAAACCTATTGGTTGTAAATGGGTGTTACTCAATCAAGTTTCGAGCTGATGGCTCACTAGACAGATATAAGGCCCGTCTCGTGGTTCTTGGGAACCGACAGGAGTATGGATTATGAAGAAACATTTGCACCTGTTGCCAAAATGACTACTGTGCAGACTATCTTGGCACTTGCCGCGTCGTAAGGGTGGTCTCTTCTGCAGATGGATGTGAAGAATGTTTTTCTACATAGGGATTTGAAGGAAGAAATCTATATGTCCCCAACTCCCGGCATGTTTGCTACACCTTCCTCAGAGGTTTGTCGGTTACGCCGATCCTTGTATGGACTGAAACAGGTTCCGCGTACATGGTTTGACAAATTTCGCTCTAACCTGCTTGCTTTTCATTTTACTCAAAGAGTCAGTTTGATTCCTCTCTTTTTCTTCGCAAGACTTTTGCAGGAATCGTATTGCTTCTCTTATATGTCGATGACATTGTGATCACTGGCTCCAATACTGAGTTAATTAAGCAATTACAACAGCATCTCAAGGCCTCTTTTCACATGAAAGATCTTGGTCCCCTGCAGTATTTTCTTGGCCTTGAGGTACAGCATACTCCAACTGATACGTTGTTACACCAGCACAAATACACGCAGGATGTTCTTTCATTGGGTGGTCTCCAATCGGGTAACTCTGTTTTTACTCCCTTGGAGGTAAATCTTGAAGAAGGGGACCTTCTATCAGATCCATCCTTGTATCGGCAACTTGTTGGGAGTTTGAACTACTTGACGAATTACTCGTCCTGACATTTCTTTTGTTGTACTACAAGTTAGTCAATTTATGCAGGCTCTCCGGCATCTTCATTTAACCGTTGTCCATCGCATTATCTGATATCTGAAGGGCACCTCTACACGCAGGTTGTTCTTTCCTAAAGAATCTTCCTTACAGTTGGTGGGGTATTAGTGATGCTGATTGGGCCGAATGTGAAAATATTCGTCGCTCTGTTACTGGCTAGTACATGTTCTTAGGCAATGAACTTATTTCTTGGAAGAGTAAGAAGCAAGACAAAGTTTCCAAATCCTCTACTGAGTTTGAGTATCGTGTTATGTCTTCCGCATGCTCTAAGATCACATTATCGTTGGTTTTCCTCAGCTACATCCCACTCCTCTTCATGCTGATAATACCAGTGCTATTCAGATCACCGCTAATCCTGTCTTCCATGAGCGTACGAAACATATCGAAGTCGATTGTCATTCTATACGTTTATCCTTTGACAAACATGTGATTACACTCCCTCACATTTCCATTGAACGTCAAATTGCAGACATACTCAATAAAACTCTTTCTTGGCACCGGTATCAGTTCTTGGTTGACAAATTGATGCTTCTTGATCCACCAGCATCAATTTGAGAGGGGATGTTACAGAGATACTTTTACAGAGATGCTTTCTATATCTAGATAGTATAGCAGATAAATAGATAACGTATATAGTAAATCGACTCTTTGTGTATAGTAAATAGACTTAACATGTAAATAGCAGCTAACATGTCTAGTAAGACCAGCAACAATTAAGTGCTGGAATCAATTATTACCAAGCGCATGCTAGAAACTAAAATTCTTTTGATCAGTAAGCACAATCAATTATTTCATGTACAAGATAATTTATAAACCAAATATGGGAATATAATAATAGTCACATTTGGTTTGATTAGAAATATAATTCATAATTGCGATGCCTTGAGATCCTCCAATGGTCGATATTGTAGGGAGGAAGAGAAACGTTGAGTTGTAAGGAGAGGCAATAAGATAGAGAGGTGGTTAGAGAAAGATTGAGGCTTGAGTTGTAAGGAGTGGCAAAAGAGGTGAGGCCGAGAGGTTGAAATTGTGAAAGCAAGGTTTAAAAAGAATTATTGTATTAAATATATACTTTATAGTTGATCAAGACAGATGTCGAATATACCAACGCTCTAAACTACATGCCTGATCCAATAATGTCAAGTTCCACTATTCTTTCCCCAATCGACCAATTAGGAGAGAGGAAAAGGCGCCCTTCCCCTTAAGGTAAGTCTTTGGATATCTCAAGATGTGGGTGTTAATGAACAAGACTACTCGGCAGGTATCTTGAACTAGACTCCATTAAGCTCAAACTAGGCTCAATTGAATTATTAGATAGGCTGTTTGCAGACAAGAAAGTAGGCTCAATTATCAAATTATGCAAACTTGCTCGACTCAAATAATGTTCAGGAACAAGCTCTCATAGAGATCAGCTGAACAAGTTAGCTTGTTTGTATATATTACCGTATATATACGTGTATATTAATAACATTTTTTTTTATAAGTAAATTGTATATCAATAATATATAAAATCAAGTAATATATGTATATAGTTTATTAAAAATCAAAACACACTTATATGTCTAACCATTTCAATGGTTATTTATATACACACTAATACTCTTTTCTCAAAGCAAGATTTTCCCACGAATAAAAGAAAACCAATAAAAGCAATATTATTGAAAAAATCAAACAAGAAAGAACACCTGCTGCAAGAGTGGGTTTTGCTGTTGTGCAGAAAACTGCTTATGACTTGCTCCAGCAAGGGGCGGCATACTAAGAAGGGTACTGTGACCTTGTTGCTGCACTTGTTGGAGCCGTTGCAAAAATTTCTCCCTCTGATCAGGAGCAATCTCAGTTCTCCCACGAAATTGTCCCTGAAAGGAAGGTAGCTTAGATCCAATTAAACAATAAGCGTAAATCCTATTCTGAACACTGAACTAGAACTATGAACTATGAACTATGAATACAACACTGATCTATGAATTAGAATTTAGTAAATCCTATTCTGAATTCAACTGAACAGAATACATTAAGGCAACAGAGTATACCAAAAACAGACATAAAATTCACCTACTACTAAGCGCATGCTAGAAACTAAAATTCTTTTGTGAAAATCAACAGGCATGAAGACCTTTTTCTTCAGCCACCAAGAATGAATAATGAACTGGCACTAAAAATGTATGTCTATCATGATGAAAAGTTCTACTAAAACAGAACTGGCAATCAGACATGCCTCTCCTGGTTAAACATAGTAAGAAAGTATTATCTGTAAATCAGAGATCGATACATAATGATGATCATATAAATGGCTAAGAAGATCTATTTCAGGATTACAGATATTCACCAAGCTCATTGAGGACAACCCCAATTAGCCTTCCATAAAAAATGAATGCAAAAACAATTACTGTAACACCCCTTCCCCTAGGTCAAGAATGTCACGTACCTTCGTAATATTATGCCCAGTAAAGAGATTCAACCTCAAAAAAATACCTCATTTATTGAATTATGATTAGATTATAGTAATAGTTAACTCCTACAGGTTGGCTCAAGTGGTAAATAGAGGCCTTGGACTTGGGTGTATGCTCCTCCAGGTCTAAGGTTCAAATTCCTTTGGGTGCAAACAATCTCTAGGGGCCATCAGGCTGGAGGATTTTTCCTTTGAATTATCCGAGGTGCACTTACGCGAAACTCCTTGTCAAGGGCTTATGCATCCCCGGGATTAGTCGGGGATGCTGTTCTTAGACACTCGGTACCAATAAAAAAAAAAAAAAAGTTTACAAGAATTTTAGTTGAGCATGAATAAGTCTATTTTATGAACTGAATATTTCCACTGTTATTTATAAATTTAAATAAAATATATTCCCTATTAAATTATAATTTGAAAGTTAAGATATGATATTAGTATTTCAAATAATTATATAATATTAGTATTCATTGATTAAGTACCTAACATAATAATTACTAAATTAATTTCCATAATACATATTTAATTAAGTTGATATTACAACACGTTTTCCAAGAAAATTTAGTGACCTTTAATATTTCGCATAGGTGACAGGCTACAAAGTAAGATTCAGGAAGTAGTGCTATGAGGTAAGTAGCATGATCATAGCCTTCATGTCTACCTATGCTATGTAGCCACTTCAAGGTTAGCCCCTCTTTATGAACCCTCCGATGAATTACGACAATATGCTTATGAATGAAATTATGTATGCTATGATGATTTGGATTGGTTGTTAGAATGGATGTTATGTCATGAAAATCACACGTATGTTATGTAATGCTTATGTTATGTTATGTTATGAAATGCTCATATTTTTTTTTTTTTTGATCGGTAAACAAATTTTTATTGATCAAAAGGGAGACAAAAAGAGCCCAAGTATACAGGACATATACATGAGCACATCTATGTCTAGTTTAGAGATACAAGGAAATCATGAAAAGACCTACCATGAAAATCAATTACAAAATCGACCAATGGAGTAAAGTTTTGAAAAATAAAAATCTAAGTTCTTCCATTGATCTCTCTTGAACAAATGCTCATGTTAATATGCCATGTATAAATTATAATGCTATGCCATGCACACAAGTATGACATGCCATGAAAGTCATGAAGTCAACATGTTCACAGGCATTATGATAAGATAAGTAAGAAGTCATGTGAACGATAAGTAAGCTTTAAAGATTGGCCTTATGTTATGGGTGAATGTGCAAGCCCTAAGCGCAGTCCACCATGTGCTATGCTATGATGTGTGCGGTAACACGGACCTAAACGTGCTCCACCATATGCTATGCTATGATGTATGCGGTGACACGGACCTAAGCGTGCTTCACCATATGTTATGCTATGATGTGTGGTGTCACAGGCCTAAACGTGGTACACCATATGTTATGCTATGATTTATGCGGTCAACGACAATTGAACCGATGCACATATGTTATGATGGTTATTATACAAGTGAAAGACAAGATGAATAAGTCATGCATGAATCATATAAAATGCATAGACTCCATCATTCATTCATCCGTGTGACTTGTATTGCCATGATTATTTCTTGAATTTCGCCTAAGTTACTAATGAATGATTTATATGCTATATGTATGACTATGCATTAAAGTTTTCAAAGTCAAGCCTAATGTTAAGTTAAGTTTACAGTATGATGTGCTATTAGGTCTTCGAATAATTTGTTTGTTTATTTTTATGATATAGGCCCCGTTTGGATACAGAAACGGTTTCATCTCATCTCATCATTACAAGTTTTCTAAATTTCCACCCAAAATATAATAAACAATTCAACTTTTTCAAATCCCAAAATAATAATAATATTAAAAAATAATATTTTATTCAACTTTCAACTTTCATCTAAAATCATCTCATATCATCTCACTATCCAAACGAAGCCTTAAATGTCCCAAATGATGAAGACATAGACACCGAGCAGGAGTGCTAAGAGTAGACTTAGGTTGCGTTTGGATGTTGAGCTGAATTGAGCTCTCTATGAATAGTAATGAATTGAGATGGTAGAGTGAGTTCCGTGGGGACCACCTAAGATGAGTTTAGATGTATTTATGGGAAGTTGAAAAAGGTTGTGGGTCCCACGTATAAAGAGGTGTTGAGTTGAAAAAAATTGTGGGTCCCACGTGTAAAGAGGTTTTGAGTTGAGATGAGTTTAGTGATTTGAGAATTGAGTGTTTGGATATTAGAAGAGGTCTAAATCTGAACCAAACTCAGCTGAGCCGAGTACAGTCAAGGAACCAAACGGGCCCTTAATTTCCATAGACTAGACCTTGAATAAGTGCTATTGCCACATGGGAATAGTTATGCTTACGCATTTGAGTAAGTGTTATTGAATAAGTAGTATTGTTTTTGTGTTTTGTTTGGAATAACTCACAACAAAGAAGATCAAGAGACCTCCCTTTGCTCTCTCTTCCACTCTCTCTAATTTCTCTCTCTTCACAAGTTCTCTTAGTAACTCACAATCTTCACTCCCTCCAACCGCACGCTGAAGACACCAAGCTCAATTACACCTCCAGCTCACATGGAACCTATCGCCAGCAACTCTACATTGCGTCAAACATCCGTCCTATACCAACAAGCCACTTCACGCTGCGTCTGGGCATTGCTCAAGCCGCTTAAGTCGTCATAGTGTCTTCTCAAGGCATTGGACCAACAATAATAGTGGCAAACAAGCATGTTTACTTTCCTTCTTCCTTACATTTTCTCTCCACCACCGATATCTCTTACAAAGAACGATTTTGATCCAGCCATCGCTATCCACCATGGCATCTCGTTCTCAACTTTTATCACATATGCCAAGCAGTACAGCACACTTTCACTATTCCCCAAATTATTAAGAAGCTAGTTTTTACCTATTTTAAAGATGTGTTATGGATTACATGTTTTGAGGTTAATTATGAGAAAGAGAATATGTTTAAGTGTTATGAGTTGATTGTATTATAGGATTGCTGTTTTGATCACAAGGATAGAAAGTTGTTCAGGTTGCTTGGTTTTGAAGTTAAGCCATGGAGAGAAATTTTTCAGGTGTCATGGGTAGTCCATTACATGAAATTCATTCCTTAATTAGACAACAAGGCTTAATACAAAAATTGACGTGGTAATGCGTGTGATTTTATAGGTGAAGTTGGAGCACTCAAAGAGGTAAGTAACCATGATCTCACCCTTATCATTTTCTCATATAAGAAACCATGATAACACTCTTTTTTTTATGATGACTCTCTTTTGCAAAACAAATTGATCATCTTTTTCTAAGTAATATGCTATGTACATGTTTTGATCATAAACTATCATGGCTTGTTCCTAGGTAGCCCATGTTACATGTGCCACACTATTTTTTTATGAGAACCTTGTACGCAAAGGAATTGTAAGTATGGGATGATCATGCCTACTATGCCTCACTATTTTTTTTTAGCATTGGGTATCTAGGAACAAAGTCCAGATAATCTCATGGGCGCACAAGCACTCGGCAAGAAGTTTCCCGCAAATGCACATTGGGTAATTCAAGGGAAAAATCATCCAGTCAAATGGCCCCAAGAGTGTGAATGCACAGTTTCGAACCAGAGGCCCGATTTATATGACTCGCCCCAGGACCACTACACCACCACTTGGGGTTACTAAGCTTCATGCTATGTTATCCACCAATGAAAGACATGAGCATGATATGATAACACAAGACAAGAAAGCAAGTTCATGAGTAAGGGCTTGTTTGGGAAGTGAGATGACCTCATCTCATTTAAAATTTTTTCATAATTTCCTTCCCAAACATTACTCAAGCAAGCACTTTTCAATTTCAAATCTTCAAATTTTTCACCTAATCATTACAATTTTTCCAAACTTCCAAACAGAACACAAGAAATAATATTACTTTTTCAAATTTCAAAACAAAAATAATATTGAAAAATTATATTCTAACAATATTTTAATTTTATAATATTTTTATTTAACTTTTTCTCTCTCCTTTCCCAAAACCCAATAAAACAACTTAACTCAAACTATTTTACTATTATTCACAAACCATTTCATTACTATTTATAGAATTCTCAAACATTGTGTTAACCGTCCCATGTGAAGAAAATTATGCCGACAAAGTTGCAGAACTAGGTGTAGCTCGTGGCGATGAGACTGGATCTTAGAACTTTATGGCTTTTAAGAGATTTTTATGTTTTTCATGAGATTTTGTGAAAAATCACAAAACTTGGAAAATTATTCAATTAGTGCTACTATGACCGACCATTTATTCAATAAATTGTTTTTGTTACATATCAACCCAAAGGGCCCAACCAGGTTCACTCAATAAAAATTTGAAGTGTTTTTGTTTTATGGAATCTTTTCTAGCTGGCCCGTATGGGTGTTACATCCTTAGACTTTATGTTAGGGTAATAATTTACTTTTCTCTCAGCAGTGTTAATCAAGAACCCCTAAACTTTTAGGTCATTGGTTGTGTTCCTGCATCCTCATTTCCAGCCAACCAAAAACAAGAAAGTGAACTCTGGAGATAAATTTCAGCAAGCAATCATACATGTGGGGGGGGGGGGGGGTTGGTGGGGGCGCAGACAGCCACCAAGAAAAGCATGTAAAAGGTACAGTGCAGTGTGACATACCGCTTCGTTCTGATTCTGAAAGGCACTTCCAGGCCTCCACTGCATACTGGGGACAATAGGAGGGGAAAAAACTCTGCCAGCCAAAGTTGTAGGCTCAACAACATTACTAGAATCTATTGCAGCAGTTCCATCATTTGCTTTGGCAACCTGAGGTAAAATCATTCTGTTACTTAGAGGGGAAACCAGAGGCTGGACCATACCACTACCAAGTCTATCATCAGCTCCTAAAACGTTTCTTTTTGCCATTTCAGAGGTTGAAGGGACTGCACCAATAGTTCCATTGCTAGGAACTACATTGCTAGAACTAAGAGAGATGCTAGCTGATGGTTGGCTGGAGAGGCCACCTCTACCAATTCCCCTAACGAGTCCAGTATCAGAAAGTGATGGAGACGATCTACGGCCAGGAACACTATCTTCTTCCTTTGCAGAACTAGACAGACTCAAAGGAGAGGAAAAATGAACAGGACCGATGTTCTCCGGGACAGCTCGCACAGAACCTGAACCTGGAAGGCTAGTTGAAGAACCGGAGACCCCAGACAAAATGTGAGCAGAAACATTCGAGGTTGCAAGACTCCCGACTGGTGTGGCAGCAGACAAACCAATTACACTATTTTTGGGAGGTGGAGTTCTGGGAACAGTATCGGAATTACTATCCTGGGAAACTGTATCTTCAACTTGTTCCTGAACAGTGCTCTGCTGTTGATTAGAAGCAACAGTGACCTGGAAAGCAACACATCACCCTTATTTCAGGACAAAAAGAATCTCGCACAAGGGAAGAAGGGGGACATCAAAAGCCATAAAATAAAACAAAACAAATCTCCTCTTCTGAAAATAGAACTATATGGATGAAGTAGAGAGAATTACACACGACAACAAAAAGGTAGTTATATATCCAATCAAAAAACTTCCTAACATTGCAGTGGAAAGGGAGTGAGGATTTATCTACTAAATGCGCTTAACCCTACAACCATTTAACCCACATTTTGTCATACATCCAAAGGAAAGGAACAGAAAGAAAAGCTCTCTGCATGATATAAAATTTATAAATTGCTCACAAAAAAAAAAAAAATACGACTTTAATGTGCCACACATGAGAACTAGAAGCTCAAGTGTAGTGGTCCAAGTAGAAATTAAAGAAACCTACAACAAAAAGTGTCTCACGTCTTGCTTTTGACCAAACCCTGTAAGCTAAAGTCTTATACAAGAAGAGAAGAAAGCAGGTTTTACCCCAGAGACTGCTATCCTTGAGATGCCAAAAGACCCATCATCAAGGCTGCCTGCAGGAATGCTAAATTACAAATATGCATATCATCTAATTAATTTTATACCATTTGACCATTTGCTACCAGTTACTAATCCAGCCTGTGCAGACCAATATACAACATGGTGATAAAGCACCACGTCTATAACAGAAAAATATATAAAATGAAAAAAGACCTTCCACATCAGAATGCAATTAAAATAAAATTAAATGATAGTCCAAAGCCAGTCGTTCAATATCTTTATTAATAGCTTTCACAGTTTCAGAGCTTAAGTGCTCCACACATTCAGTTATATGGTTCAAGATTGATATCTTTGCCCAAAACTGGTTTTTTATAAGTATATCTTTGTCCAAAACCTTAAAATCACTTACAGGAATTTGAGATGCTGATGCCACCAAAGACGTCTTCAAGCTAAGAACAGGTGCCCCCTGCTGGAACATAATAAAATTAGTTTTACAGGGGTCAGACAAACCTAATAGCGCATCAGTATGGATGAAATCCTCAACCATATGCCTTCAAAGTCTTGATATCCCAAATGCATCATCTCATGTCCTAAAGGTAGCAACACTACCAAATTGAAAGATATTTTGTAAAAGGAGAAAAGAAAAGAAAAAACGGTTGGATACTCAGCAAGAGCTTCAACAAAATACTAACAATAGAGCATGCAAAGAATTCTTTTTTTAGTTAATAAAAAAGTCCTTGACAGAAAAAGCTTAATAGAATCAACCACTTTCAAATCAATTTGCCCACAAATCACCCAAATACTTATTCTAATCTTGCACTTCACAGTTTTGGCAATCAAGAAAAACCTACTCTACTTGGCATCTACTAAAGCCTATGAACATATGACGCAGGACAGCTCTATTACTTAGACAATAAAATTTTCTTTTGGAAAGTTATTGACACATCGAGTGAGTTTTGAATCAACAAACCAACTCTCCACCTTGTTCCTAGAGAGCCATTTGAACTAGTACTCATTGGCTTAGTCAAGATGCTGACTCTAAAAGATGTCTGCTTCTCTAATTCAACATATAAACCCGCCACAGTTGGAAAGAAATCTCACCTAAATTGTTTGTAAAATCACCAATCATCTTTCAAACTTTAACAAATATAAATATCAGAAATACACACCGCATTGCAGAAAGAATTACCTTCACAAGACTGGGAGGACCAATCGTAACCAAATCTTCAAGAGACTCCACCTTGTCTAATGGTAGTGTGTTGTAAAGGTCATCAACATCACTAAATTCATCAAAATCCTCCTACCAAAAAAACAAAAATATATTGAAAAGTTCATAAATCTGATAAAGGTGATCTCAACAGATGGCTTATCAATGGTAGTTTCTGATGGAATGGAATGAGAAGAAAGAAATAAAATGTAAAAGACACTAGAGGTAGATACTGTTAACAATGTATCTTTCATAAAATAGCAAAGCTTACAAGAACAATAAGAAAGTAACAAAATTGAAGAATAAGCACACAGACCTGATTGCGGTCCACATAGTCTTCCAAAAAGTCTCTAACGTCATTAACCTGCTCGGGACTCAGTTCATCATTATCCAGCAGCCTCAAGATCAGTTCCAACTTCATTATATGAGCCTTGTGCCGGGCAATAGAGGTCTCTAAATGTGTCTTCCAAACAAAATAAAAAGATTCAATGACTGCTGAGGCTCAAAACAAAAAACGAAAAGACATTTATAGACGTGATTGTTCTCAGACACTCGGTGCCAATCAAATGAAATAATTTATAGACGTGATTGTCCTACCAGTCTTGGTGGTCTAGTCTTGCCCTTCTTAACAGATAGCCCCTCAATCTCAGCTTCAAAGTTATCGATCTGAGACTCCAACTCCCCAACCTACATAAGAAAAGAACACATCACAAATATATTTGCCAAGATGATGACATTCAGAAATTTTTAAGCATGTCCAAAGACCAATATATACAAGCAACATGGATAAAGAGAAAGAAGCACAAATGTGTAAAGTTATTAAGAAGTCAATAGATTCCACCAGGTGCAGGTTTCAGCCACCAACTTATTTAATGACTTCTTTGGCTTTGCAAACACTACAAGACATGGAGGAGTTGCATACCACTTGCAGTATGCACAAGTTTAAATTACCTTTTTCCAATTTAGCATACCTCTGGATTCCTTTATGCAATGTCCCAAAATGCATGTCTACAAACTTAAAATAGTGTGCAATATTCTATGGCTTCTGTTTTACCCTTACTTTCTAACATAGAAGACAATCAAGTTCCATAAGGAAACCACTTAGTTGGAGAGACCTTTTGAAGCAGAGGAGGTTCTTTGGGTGATTCATGGGATGGCGAAGGATAAAGCCCCGGTCCGGATGGGTTCTTAATGGCCTTTTATCATGATTGTTGGGATGTGGTGGGGGAGGATATTATGCAGGTTTTTCAGGAGTTATACACCTTTGGTAAATTCAATAAAGCATTAATGCGGCTTTTATTGCTCTTATCACTAAGAAAGTTGGGGCAATGGAGGTGAAAGATTTTCGGCCTATTAGTCCCATTAATGGGGTGTATAAGATTATCTCAAAAGTGCTTGCCAATCGCATGAGTAAGGTTACGAGTAGTGTTATATTAAAATCTCAAAACGCGTTTGTGAAGGGGAGACATATCTTGGATTCAGTGTTGATTGCCAATGAATGCATAGATTGTAGAATCAAGGAGGGTACACCCAGGCTCTTGTGCAAGCTAGACATAGAAAAGGCCTATGACCATGTTAATTGGGGATTTCGGTTATTTACTTGGGAGGTGTGGTTTTGGGGATAGATAAATTTCATGGATTAGGCATTGTATCACTACGGTTCGTTATTCAATTTTGGTGAATGGAGCACTAGAAGGATTCTTTAACAGCTCTAGGGGATTAAGACAAGGGGATCCCCTCTCCCCTTTGTTGTTTGTCATTATTATGGAAGCATTGAGTTGTATGTTGAGAGTGGTTATTAATGAGGCTTTATTGCTGGATTTTATGTGGGAAGTTTTACTATATCTCACCTTCTATTTGTTGATGACACACTACTTTTTTGTGAGCCGGACAGTGATCATATGCAGTACTTGAGGGTTGTATTACTTTGCTTTGAAGCGGTTTTAGGCCTAAAGGTAAATCTCTCGAAGTCTAAGACGGTTCCAGTGGGTGGTGTGACCAATATTCAGGGCTTGGCAAATATCTTGGGTTGTAAGGTTACTTCGCTGCCCCTGAAATACCTCGGTCTTCCATTGGGGGCTGCTTTCAAGACAAAATCTATTAGGATAGTGTGTTAGAAAAAATTGAAAGAAGATTGCCTAGGTGGAAACGGATATATTTGTCCAAGGGTGGCAGATTAATTGCACTTTATCTAACCTCCCTACTTATTTTCTATCTTTATTTCCGTTACCTGCAAGTGTGACCTCTCATATTGAGAAAACTTTTCGTAACTTTTTTAGGGGAGGCATTGGGGAGGAAACTAAGTTCCATCTTGCGGGTTGGGATAAAGTTTGCTCACCAATACCATGTGGTGGTTTGGGAGGTGCATAATGTAAGAGTTTTCAACAATGCACTTTTGGGGAAATGGTTGTAGAAATATCATAGGGAAGCAGGGGGCTTATGGAGAGAAGTCTTTTTTTTTTTTTTTTTTTTTTTTTGGGGGGGGGGGGGGGGGGGGAGGCGGTTGGTGCTCTAATGAAGTTAGGGAGACACATGATGTGGGATTGTGGAAAAACATAAGAACTAGATGGGGAAGATTCTCCCAGATTTTCAGATTCGCATTTTTAGAAGAGGTATTAGGGTTTATTTTTTGCATGATGTTTGGTGCAGTGAAAGGGCTCTAAAGCAGGTGTTTCCTATGCTCTACCAAATTTCTTGACAAACAGGCTGCTTTGGCTGATTTATTGGTACTATCTAATGGTGTTGTCCATTGGAATGTGAGTTTTTTTAAAGCGGCTCAAGATTGAGAGTTGGGTATATTTGCTGATTTTTTTGACTCGTTATATGCAATGTCGATTGGAAATAAGATGGAGGATAGGATGATGCAGAACCCGAGTGGAAATAAAAAATTCTCGGTACGCTCCTTTTATAAGGCTCTCTTGGGATTTTCTAACGATCATAGCTTTCCTTGGAATGCTATCTGGAAGTGCAAGGTACCTCGCAAGATTGCTTTCTTTGTATGAATTGCATCTCTTGGGTGGATTATCACCCTAAGTAATATGAGAAAACGTGATCTCATCATTTCAGATTGGTGTTTTATGTGCAAGAGTGATGGGGAATCAGTAAAACATCTTTTGTTACATTGTGAGGTGGCCCGGTGTTTATGGAATGAGATCTTTAATCGGACCGGGGTGGCATGGATTTTGCCTGGGAGAGTTAGGTGTAGTTTGGATAGTGAGTTGAGATGAAAGTTGAATAAATATTACTAGAATATTATTTTTTAATATTATTATTGTATTGAGATTTGAAAAAGTTGAATTATTATATATTAATCATTTATACTTTTATTAAAGAAAATGAAATGCAAGACTAACCCCGCCGTCACCCTTCACCTAAGACACCCCACCACCGCCACAGACAAGGCTGACAGACTCCGGTGTCTCTGCATTTCTCGGAGACGTCGTAGACCATTGTACCTGAGCCTCCCCAATACAGACAAGACCGACGGGCTCCGGCGACTCCTCTAAGGGCACTCCGACGTCGGTCCTCCCTCCAACGACGAGATTCAAAATCACCAAGGAGATTTCTCGGACCGCCGTCTGTCGAATCTGTGCCTCCACCACCATAGACAATACCGTCGGGCTCAGGTGACTACTCTAAGGGAACTCTGGCGTCGATCCTCCCTCCGCGATCGGGTTTTCTCAGGAAACCACTCCTTTGATTTTGCCAGCGCAAACCTACATCAAATCTGCATGTTTTGGAAGATGATGCCCGAGATGACGAAGTGAGAGGAAGCTTGATGTTTTGGGAGATGATTTTGTGATTTGAGACTAGAGGATGATGACGCGCGACACGGATTCGTTTCAAATGGAAGGTGAGAGGTGGTTGAAGGTGGAATAAAAAACTTTCGTTTTTACGAAAGAGGGAGGAAATAGCTTTCGCATCTCTGAACGTAGTAAAAGGATAGCTAAGTTCTTGTGCCTATGTGGGAAGACAGCTTCATGGGTTGGTAAGGGGATAGAGGATTGTTTAGAACTCATCTGTCATGATGGATTCTTCAGGGAGTTAAGGATAGGTAATGGAGTTCTCGTCATTCAATATCATATTAACACAAGGGAAAGTTTCCTGCAACTTTCAGAATTCCGGAATGGGCGGAGGAAAGGTTTGTTGGTGATCTCTAAAGGCGCAAATGGCATCGGATGGAAAGGTTTTCTGAATTCCATTCAAAGTGTCACTGGGTACAAAGCCATTGTTCTGAAGCATGCAAACATAAGGGAGTTCGTTGATGGAAAGACAGTGGGAAGGCCTTCCATGGTCAAAGGTGCTTCGTATGCCTTGATGTTGAGGTCACAAGCAAGTAGTCCGATCGAGAATAGCTTCGCAGCAAAAGGAAAGGGTAAGACACTTGTAGGAGACAAAGGTTGTCGGGTGAAATTGGGAGAAGTGGAGGGTAAGCACCATGTAGTGCACGGTGGAATGGCTGCCTTGGTCGAGTGTTTGAGTGTGGGAGAAGTGGAGGGGGTCTTGTGGACTGTTTAAGCTCAATTGACGGGAGTTATGGAGTATGTGAGAGATCTTATGATTAATGTGGATAAGGGGTTGGACCTGGTCATGGGTTTGGGCAGTGGGTTGAAAACGGAAAAGAGGGGTGGTGGGTAGATCCTACGGGTTTGAAGGCCTCAAGTGTCGCTAGCAAAGGGCACTTCGACGCCATCACAGATAGGGTCGTCGGATGCTAGCATCACTGTTCACACCGGTTTGCCATCTGACTGCCCTCAGTCACCAGTTGCAATTGGGGTTGGTACCTTTTTCTTACAGTTGAAGATGGGGGTCTTTCCAAGGTTTTGATTACTTTGGAAGAAGCAGACGAGCTTCTTTCAGAAGATGAAAATGGGGTAACAGAAGGTAGTGCTCCCCCTACCTGTTCAATGCCTCCTGAGGGAGTAGTACGTCAGACAAAGCGGCACAAAAAGGGTCGTCAGGGGGTGGAGCACCTACAAGCAATGTTCTCGTCTATGGAACGACGACACCTATGCCAGAGGTGAAGGAACCTCTAATGGTGATAGCAACAATGGACAATAATAATATAGCTGTTGAGGAGGAACGTCTAGGGTCGGGAGAGCAGTTGGGAACTATGTATGGGGATAATGTTGTTCCCCTGGTTTCTCTTCCTCCGACAAACAACATAGCGGGTTCACCATCAGATTGGGGTCTTCATAAGGTTAACGAGATTCAGCACATTGTGGGGCTTTCTTACAGAGGATCTGAAGACCAATTTAAAGCACTACTCACTGCGATAGAGACGGGCCACTCGCTTGAAACCAAATCAAATTTTAAGAAAAGTAGAGAGTTAAAGCGTCTTTCTTGGGCAATCAACTACGACACTAAGGGAGGTAGCTCAAGTCGAGGGAAGACGAAAGGGAGGGCATTATGAAGATGTCCTTGTAGAGAGAGTTTCGGGTGGAGTATAAGTCTTAAAGGGGTGGGGATTGGGGAGGTGTGTTGTATTCCAATTCGGGCTTGTTGTATTTTGGATAGATTTCTAATTTTCATGGGCTTTTTGGGTCATTTGAAGCTAGCTAGTATGGGTTAGGTGTTTTCTTGTATACGTGCAATGTACTTGGTCACTCCTATTGATATATATAATATTTTTACTTACAAATAAAAAAAAGTTGAATTATTTAATATAGAATTATTTATTATATTGTGTGAAAATTTAGAAAAATTGTAATGATGAGATGAGATTAAACATTTCTTGTATTCAAACAGAGCCTTGGGGATATTCTAAGCTGCTAGACAAGAATTAGGGGAAATGCCCACATTGCCGCTGCGTGAAGAATGATCCCTCATTACATTATGCGGTGCTTGTGGCTGGAGAGAAACAAGAGGTGCTTTGAAGACATGAAGCGTTCTTTAGATGAGCTGAAGTGCTTTTTTTACAATACTTTACTCTCTTGGGCTTCGGCCATTATTTGTAACACGGACAATCTTCATGATTTGCTTGTATCTCTCATTAGTGCTTAGATGTACTTAGGCATGTTCGTTGTATATTACCGGTGTACTTGGGCAATCCCTCTTATATCAACAAAACTTTACTTTTACCTATAAAAAAAATACAAAACTAAACTAGGAAAATCTGAACTTCATCTAGCATGAAATGCATTCATGCTCTGTTCCCTTGAAAAGATTGACTTACTAAGGACCCAAAAAGGGAACAAAATGACTAAAAGCCAATAATAAACCAAGACATTACCGGGACCTTGTGGAGAAATGTCATAGAATCAAAGTACACTGAAATATGGGGAGGTTGGTGTTCAAATGAGGTAAGTGGGTCATATGACTCATATGCGGTGGGGCTTTGGAAGCACATAAGAAGAGGATGGGATACATACTTTAGAAAAAACCCCTTTGAGTTGGGTGACAGATTCAAAATCAAATTTTGGCATAACATATATAGGCCCCGTTTGGATAGTAAAAGTGTTTCATCTCATCTCATCATTACAATTTTTTCAAATTCCCACACAATATAATAAATAATTCAATTTTTTCAAATCTCAAAACAATAATAATATTAAAAAATAATATTTTAACAATATTTTATTCAATTTTCATCTCTCATCTCAACTCACTATCCAAATGGCACCATAGTGTGGTGACAGGGCACTCAAGGAAGCTTATCCAAAAATCTATGGCATAGTAAGAATGAAAGAAGCCTCGATTGCGAACCTTTTTATTACATCAAATGGTGCTCCTCAATGTAAAGTAACTTTCATTATAAATGAACATGATTGGGAGGTCGACAACATCTGAGTTATAATCTCATATACTTGACTCGCATGAGAGGGGAAGTTGATGACAAGATTTTTTGGCGTCACTCCAAGAAAGGGAAGTTCACCGTCCACTCCATCTATCAAGTCATGAACGTACATACAACAAACCCATTCCCCTAGAAGAGTAAAGTATTTGGAAGACAAAAGCCACCCTTAAAGGCACTCTTTTTTGTATGGACAGCTTCTTTGGGAAAGATACTCACACTTGATAATTTAAGGAAATGTCGATTTATTGTCATGGAGTAGTGTTGCATGTGCAAAAAGAGTGGGGAGTCTATTGATCATTTATTACTTCATTGTGAGATTGCCACGGCCGTATGGAATGATTTCTTCACTCGGGTAGCACTAACTTGGGTGATGTCGAGAAGCGTGATCGATCTCCTAGCTTCTTGGAGAGACCTTCAGGGTAACTCTCATATTGAAGCAATATGGAAAATGGTTCCAATATGTATATGGCGGTGCATTTGGAGGGAAAGGAACGACAGAAGCTTCGAAGATCGAGCGCAATCAATGGAAGAGCTTCGGAACTTGTTTTTCAATACTTTATGTAATTGGTCGGTTGTAATTGATTTTGATGGAATGAGTTTTTATGAATTTCTTGTATTACTAAATTAGCACACTCAGGCGATGCTCTTGTATATGTCCCGAATACTTGGGCTTATGCATATTCTTATGATTAATAAAATTTTGTTTACTAATTAAAAAAAACAAGACACTGATACGCACACAGTATTCATACACATGCAAGATAGCGAATAGACAAGTCATTTAAACGTGTGATGAGATGAACCAAAGAAGATGAATCTCAAATCATACCATTGTACCAAGTTGAAGCCCGTTAGGAAAGAAAAAAAATGGAAATAAGGTAAAAAGCTTATTCATACCACGTTGTTCAACCAATCCCTTGTCTCTGATTTAGCCTTCTCCTTTGGGTCCTTTCACCAAAGAAAAAAGAAGAATGATAATTAAAGTGTTCTGCAATTTATTTTCTGATATATTATAAAGGTACATAAATTTGCCTTTAATGGTTTCTATCTATACATTCACTTCAAGTAAAGTACAAGATGCTTTTTATGCAGGAAACCATTAAGTAATTGCTGAAAAAGAAAGAAACAAACAAGAAAACATAGAGAATCTTCGGAATTTCTTTTTTTGTTCCATGGGCACCAATAATTGCATTAATTGAATATGGCATGATATAATAACCCCAAGCAGAGATGACATGGGTCAGATACATCAAGCTACTTCACTTTGACATCCAAAGAATTTTTGGAATTCTATGGAAGTATCATCACCAGATGGGGAAGAAACAATAAAACTACTAGTTTACCAAAATGGGCCTCAAGTAATATGCTATGTACCAAACCCATATCCCAAAGAAAATCCATGCATGCAACCACTTCTACTTTTCTTCCAAAAAATCTACAAAGATGCTTAATGAGGAGCAAAACTAACCCCCACATACCAGTGTTAGTTAAAGCGTGCTTAAGCGCAAAATGTAAGGCACTAAGGCCGCATGTTGTCATATGTGATGTGTATGCTCAGAACCCAATATAATAGTAGTCGAAGTTGGTTTTTTGTATACGTCATGTGTACTTGGGCTAGGCCTACTTATTGTTCATCAATAAAATTTTTGTTTACCTTAAAAAAAATCCAACTTGGTTTTCCAGAAGGATTGATAGTTTTTTTTTTTTTTTCGGCAAACAAAATTTTATTGATCATAAGAATAGGCAAGAGCCAGTATACAGGACATAAACAAGATTCCAGATGGATTAATATTGGCTCGTTTATGTAGAAGTCAATACCTACAATTTTAGAGCTTTTTTTGGTATATCTTGATTGAACCACGTACATTAATTTGATTGTGGCTATCAAATATTACAGATTGTATATTTAGTAAAGTACAAGAGAATTATATAGTATTTAATGAGTAAATGTTATGTAAAAAGTTGATTACTTGATTTTCATGTTGCATAACACTAATAAATTGAGTTAATAGGCTAGACATATAACCATCTTTGCTTTTTAAACCTTTTTATTTTCTTTTATGGATTTTTTGTTATTATACAACAATTTTAAATACATGCGCTATACTTCAATCAAACACATACTTGCACTTCACGCCTAGGCTCTAGACAACGTGCTTAAGTGCACCCAGCACTTTCACCAACATTGGCACATACATGAGAAAATTCTAAATTATCAGATAGGGCATGCTGCCAATAGTTGGAATGATCAACGCAGCACTAAAAGCAAAACAGCTTCAGGAAAAGCATCATTAACTTGTTTGAACAGTGCCGCCTCATCAACCATTTAACTAACCAAGATTATTTCAGTGGAAAGCAAGTAATGGGTCAACTATCAACGAGAGGAAAGGAGGACACGGGAAAAGATGCACATGTGGTGTGTCATCCTCTAGGAAACAAGGGTAACTGTCATATATTTTATAAAATGTAAGCAATGATAGCAGTCAAAGGTGAATGTTTTTGTCATGCCACAAGATACAGGTAATTGCAGCTTACATATCTGACATCACACTAACTAACCACAAGATGCGGATATGTTTTGTTTTTATTCATCAAAAAGACATATCTGGCATCAAACCAACCACAAAAACGTTTTCAAGCTAGATGGCCGCCTAATGTTTTACAATCAGCACTTCTCCCATTTAATACAATATTCGGTCATGAAGCAAGCATCAAGAAAGATAATGCTTACAGTTTTTGGTTGCTGGCCCAGTCCTTCTTTAGAGAATGCTTTTGTCTTAGTCTCCTTTTCACAGACCTTAAATCTTTCCATTTCACGCTCAATAAGTTTACGAGCATCCACCAGAGCCTGCTCATAAGAGGCACTAACCTACGTCAACATGTGCCAAGAGAAAAGAATTAATTGTCATCTTCAAAATCAAGAAAATCAATTTATCATAGTTTACCATAGAGACAAAAATAATTAAAGAATAAAATTTCAAAATAATTCCAACAAAAAAAGATACTGAGACGGGACAAAAAACAAAACAATGTTGGTCAAAGTTGATTATGGGAAGTAAAAATCACATTATTTCTACTCAAATCTCCCCCATGTTACAAAGATTCATGGCCCCTCCATTACCATACGGCATAAAAAAATGCAAGCTTAATTTTACCCGGCCCCCTTCGCCAACAATTCACTAAGTGCTCTGTGAAAATCAACCACCAGCCTTCTGTGGAATATGGAATTTGGCCTCTTTGGGATGGATTGGTTTATGCCTTATCATGTTGTGGATCTCTTAACATGTTGGAAATCGCTTTTCAGTAGCCATCAGCGAGCATTTCTGTGGAGGGTGACCTTGTCATGCTTATTGTGGTGTCTTTCAAAAAAAATAAAAAATAAAATCATAGTTCGAGGATTGTGAGAAATCAGTGCTGGAGCTCAAGTCTTTCTTTCTTAATACCCTCTTTCAATGGATTGTAGCCCAAAATAATGCTACTTTTATAGTTATACTTTTCAGTAACTTTTAGCACTTTTCCTTTTGCTAGTTAGGTAGATCTCTTTCATATTCCTGTATGCTAGGGTAACACCATTTTTAATCTTAATACATACACCTCGTCAAAAATATAATTACTACACTAGAAACACCTAGACAAGTGGAAACCCATCCGAGCACTCTGGAAAAAGGACTATAGCCACAGATATAAATGAAGAACCTTTGAACCCATTGGCAACCAATACCCAAAATCATAAGAACAATATGCCAATTCTACGATAGGAAAACAATTTTCTATGCATGCCATCAACAACTCTAACGTCTCTCCTTCCAAATACACCAAATCGCCACTAAATAAGATCCATTTCAAATAACAGATACAAAATTACAACTTTAAGGCTATACTTTTTTTTTATTATTATTGGCACAGGGTGTCCAGGGTGTCCGGGAACGGCATCCCAACTAATCCCGGGGTGTTTTGGGCTATACATGTGAACAAATTATTAGAAGAAAGTAAATTTACAACAAAAATAGCAATATATACAACGCTTTGTCTCTCCGAAATGCAAAAACCCGCGCCGTGTTTCGAATTAATTGCAAGCAAACAGATACTGACCTTCTTGTCCTTGATCTCACTGGACTGAATCCAGGTCTTGATTTGGTCCCTGTACCTCTGGAGCTTCTTGATCTCCTTCTTCAAGTCCGCCTCGAACTTCTCTTTCTGATTCGCATTGTCCGTATCATAAACCTGAAAATGGAAAAAGAATGAACAGCATTAATTATTCAACAAAGTTGCCACCAAATTTCAAATTCTGATTTGCTTTGTAAAGGCAAACAAGGCGTAGAGAAAACAATGAGTATCGAAGGAGACGACCTTGTTCCAGATACCGTCGAAAACATCAACGCCTTCTTGGACCTTCTTGAGAACCCGATCGATCTCTCCCTGAAGCTTACGGCTCGCTCCCATTGTGGAATCCAAGCCAACTTATCATTCAAAGGTTGTTATATCAAGGGAGAGAGAGATAGAGTAATTGGATTTTGCAGGTAGATTTTGGTCTTTTTCTTATAATCCTGATTAGGGTTTTCGTGCTTTGCTATGGAGGACAATGACGGAGATGGGACGGGAGAAAAGATGGAATTAGCTAAACTGGCCTGTCCTCTTGACGAATGCGCCACTATCATTATATATTTATAAAAACAAAAATTTAACGCCTCGTCTTAAATAATTTAATTAATTTAAAAATTAAAATAAATAAAAGCAAATGTGATGTATAATATGTAAGAATTATAAATAGAAAAATTCTTTTATTACCACCATCTTGATATCAATATTAAATGATAGATTCATAATTAAAATATAATAAATTATTTTTAATTATTTAATATCACATCATTAAATAATAAATAGCATTGCATATATGAAATATATATAGTAGCGTCGTCTAAATTTGATAGTCAATTATACCACACTCATTTTAATTCAATCATTTTAATCTCCTAATAATTATATAACAAACTTGACCGTATAGAATTAGTTTTTTTAAAAAACAAAAAGTCTCATACTAATTATTTTTAGATGATCACCTAATACTATTTTGACTGTTGCTCTATCATATGGATAAATAATTAAAATAATTATAAAAAAGTAATTCAATCTTTGATCGAGATGTAGTCGACCACCTGCCAGATTGGGGTGGTCCGTCACCACCTAGCATAAGAGGTGGTGACAGACAATCGAGCAATTTTTTAATCTTAATTTGATTATTTGAAATTGAAAATTGATATTGTAAGAAAAATTTTTCCACTTCACAAGATCTACTGAGCCTCATCCCAATACCTAGCTTAGAGGTCAACATGAACATACTTGGGGCAAGGTGTCAATCAGGAAAGGGAGACAAATGACTAACAGGACAAATTGGCCTGACATTGCTCGACCGCATTATGAGTCTGAGAATTTGCGTGGAACACAATGAAAAATGCGGAGGACTCTAGATCCACTGGCATGAGACATCAATGACTCACAGGGGATGAAAGCGCGGCCTGTAAACCACGCCGCATTAATAGCTTCATTACCCAACTACACGCCACATTAATGGAACCGTCGCAGAACCACGTTGCATTAAAATACTCTGACAACAAGAATAATAGGAGGGGCACGAACTTCGTGGAGACAAGCACAATTTGCATCTCCCTAGACCCATGATATAAATAGCAAGCCTGATGTACAAGAAAACTCTCTGATCTCTAGACTCTTTCATTTATTTACAAACTTTCAAGAATATTTACTAATTTTGATATCGGAGACTCATCGGCCCCAAGGCCGCCCTCTCTTAGTTGCCTCCTTCCCTGTATTTTGCAAGCTCGTTTCTAAAAGTCTGAGTTGTCGCTAGCCTAAAGGCGTGCGAAATTAACAACATTAACATATATTTATAAGTTGTTGTATAAGTTACACCATCTATATCGTTGACATATCAATACTTGATTTGTAATAAAAATTTATAATTCAAATCTTTTATAAATTAAATCATGTTATGTCAATAGTGTAAAGAGTGCATTATCCATACTCATTTATAAGTATTAGTAGTCTATGAAATTAATAGGATTTCAATGTATTGTGAGTGAGTCGTTTAGATATTGAGATAAGATAAGACATTTATGAATAATAGTGAAATGATTTGAGTTAAGATATCTTAATAGATTTTGGAAAATGAGAGAAAAAATTGAATAAAAATATTATAAAATTATAATATTGTTATAATATTATTTTTTAATATTATTTTTGTTTTGATATTTGAAAAAATTGAATTATTTTTTATATTTTGTTTTAAAATTTAAAAAAATTATAATGATTAGATAATGATTATGTAAAAAATTAAAAATTTATAATTAAAAAGTACTATTTGTGTTTATGGTATTTTAAACGTTAAAGATATCTTGCAATCTAAACAGGGATAATGCTGAAGCTCCCGCTGGAGCTCTAGCGTATTTTATCATGTGTATTTTTAATTTTTTTTTTTTTATATAGATGCTTTTAATGATTTTAAATATTTTAAAAAAATAAAAAATTTATAATATTATTAAATAATACTTGCTTAATCACGAAGTAAAATATAAAATATTTTTTTATGATTTTTTATTTTACTTCGTGATTAAGGAAATATTTTTTAATAACTTTTTTTTTACTTATTGATTAAGAAAGTATTTTTAATGATGTTCTAAATTTATTTTATTTTTTAAAATATATTAAAAAATATTAAAAAAAATTATATAAAAAACAACTTAAAAAAACACATACAATATATGCCTTCAGCCCCAGCGGGGGCTGTAGCACGATCCATCTAAACAGAGCCTCGAATCTATTTTACCTTCCAATGAAAAAGTTGATGTAAGGGAAGACGTTATGATTGTAGATAAATCTATCGTGAAATGTAAAAGAAATAAGTAATAAATGAATTATAAGAATCTTCAGTAAAATTAGGTGCTCTCTTAACTTATTAATTTTTGGATATTTTTCACGAGAAATTAATTACTTTTTGGTTGTTTAACGTGAGAAGTTTTCAATAATATAAAGCTATTTATTCTTTCGTCTTTTTTTTTTTTTTTCTTGTTGCTATTTTGGATAAAATTTAGTTTCTGATCTTACACCGTTTTTTCTTTTCCATTTTCGGTTTTTGTCGAGTTTTGGCAACATCGACGAGTGTATTCCCGCGAACTAGAAAACTGAAAAACCAGTCCGGACCATACCAGTTTTACCAGTTTTGAACCGGTCTAGAATAGGTTTTTAAAATATAAAAACCAGCCGGTTCCAGTTCTGGGATTTTTTGGCCGGACCAAATCGGACCGGACTGGTTGATTAAAAAAATAAAAAATAATATTTTTGTATATAAGTTTTATACAAAATAGTTTTTATATATTAAATATTAATATATATAAGTTTTATATATAATGTATAATTATAAATTTTTATGTGAAATTTTATATATAATATATATATTCATATATGAAATAACTTCTTATTATAATTTATAAATTATTACATAAAATATTAATACCAAATCACTAAAAGTTTATAACTAATACTAATATATAACTTCTAACTATACCAATAGTCTAATATTAATATTATTATATAGTCTAATATATTAATAAAAGTATAAAACAATTTTTTTTAAATCAAAAATTTTTTTTTTTATAAACAAATTTTTAATAACAAATTTTGAAACTTACATTTAAAAAAAAAAGGGAAACCGGAAGTACCGGTTTAAGAGAGTAATCGGTACGTAATCGATTTTGAAAAGAATAAAATCGGTACATACCGGTTCGGTCCTAGATTTTATCCAAAATCAGACCGGACCGGACCGGTTACATCCCTATCGACGAGCATCAAGAAAGAAATAGATCGGTATTCAATGTACAGCAATTCGAATGAAGTGTTTTCTCCTACAACGCGATGGATCCGGATTTATAAATTGGAAAATGATAGTTGCACATAAAAGTGACTGATCGATTGAATTTTTAATTTTTATTTAATAGTTAATAAAGCGATTATTAGTGAATTAATATTTTATATTTTTAAAAAATGTTTTAAAATTTATAAAAAAAATAATTAAAAGAAAAAAAAAAGTAAGAAAGTGCATTTACAATTATTGGTCGTTTTTCTCGATTAAGATGCAGTTTTGATAGTGAGTTAAGATGAGATGAGTTGAGATAAAAGTTAAAAGTTGAATAAAATATTGTTAGAATATTATTTTTTGATATCATTATTATTTTAGAATTTGAAAAAGTTGAATTGTTTATTATATTTTATATGAAAATTTAAAAAAATTATAATGATGTAATGAGATGAAGAACTTCTTATATTCAAATGGGCCTAAATCTCTTTGTCCGAGTAGCACAGTCCATATAAATTATAGTAGTCTAGGGTTGCAACCTGACCAACCTGAATCATGTCTGGGCCCGATCCGATCCGAACCAAGAACAACCCATCCCAATATGGGTTGACCTGACCCAAGATTGAAACAGGCAAACTATGAATCTAATTCAGAACAATGCAAAACCAAAATCTCTGTTGTTCTCCCATTCCATCTGCCTTTGGTTTCACTTCAAAAACCCAGTTCAAAAACTCAATAACAATGCACATGCAGCGAAAGATGTAAAGAAAACAAATGAAAGAAATAAAGGAAGGAAGGAAAATAGTACTAAAAATCAACGTTTTACATAGGAAATGGTGCACTATCGTTTTCATCATCACTAGTGGAGAAAATGTGAGAAAAATATTAAAGAAGATGAGAAGTAGATCTTAATCCAAAAGAAAAAAAGTCTCGGTCAAGCGAAAATGGCTGCAGCCGCCCAACCACCCCAAACTAGACCATATTCTTCCACTAGACCACTCTAGCTGCCTCCTCCTCCTCCTCCCCTTCATTCCAGGGCTCCACTGCCACTTCCTGCTCACCCTTCGAACTAGTTGATGGTAAAAAGGCATCATTCTCTCTCACTCCCCTTCTTTGTTGAGCTTTGATTTGTTTACCACAGAAAATATCGTGCTGATATATACATACATATATATATATATAATATATATATGTATGGTAAATGAAGAATGATTGTGGAAATTAATTCCTTTTTAAAATGTCAGTAGTCAGTTTCAGTGGGTTCAACCCGCAAGTTGCTTTAACCTGTTTTTTCGATCGAGTCGGATCGATTCATAGAGTTTTCTACACAAGCCTAAATTATAGTGGTGAAGTTTGGAGCATCTTGAACACGAAAGATGAAGGCATGTTGCTTGTAATCGTTGAACTCTCATTCATGTACGAGATATGAAAAGTAAATTTTACAGGAGCTACTAAATTGGCAGTGTAACTTATTCCGATTTCTCCCATTGATTGCTCATGGCAATCTGGCAAGAATAGGAGAGCGGCAAGTATCTTTCTGACCATTCCCTTATGATACAAATATAATGACCTAACCTTGCCTCTTTTACTTATCGCTTGGTTTAATCCCTCTAGCTCTCAGCTCTAGCTGAAACCATTCAAGTCGAATTGCTTGCAACTTCCAGCAGCAGCAGTATCATTCTCATCACGGGCATTAAGGTCCAGTTTGGCTGCAAAGTAAGGCACTCTGTATCCTTGGGAATTTTTCTCATTTTCTGGCTTACTTGATTCTGCCTTCTTGTTGATTCGGTCTAGAAAATTGTCTTCCAAGTCCCTTCCTTTAAATCTTCCTCCTAAACAGTTGTTGTTGCCATTCCCCTTTTCTGCTTGAAGTCCTATTCTCATGGACAAATCATTGGAGCTTCTATCAATAGGGAACATTCTTCTTTCTGCATCTTTAACCATCGAGGAATGAGGCATGCTCTCTTTCAGGTCTTTAGACCACTTGAGTTCTGTCTTTTCTATCACGTGGCCCTCAGACATCTCTTTTTGCTCCAAGAATGCACTTACAGAACAAGGTCTCATCCCCATCCTCATGTTGTGTATTTCTTGATCCTTTTGAGACCCTTCACAGGAAGTTAGACAGCTATCCATTGAACAATCAGTGGGCTGGGTTGCTAGGGCTTGCGGGGGGCACAACCCCTGTAGCTCTTTCAGCTCTGAAAATGCAGAATTTAGACATTGATTGGATACTTTGGACACCAGTTCAGAGAGTTGCATTTTGGCAGCTTCAAGTCCCACGGTACCTATGTTCTGTCTTCCGAGTGTCTCCTGGGCTTTTTCCAACACTGCCTGTAGGTATTTTCCTTGAGCCTCTATCCGAAGCTGCAAGTGTCGCTGCACCTGGTTTAATTCCAAACAGATGATCAGAATTCTGCTAAATAATCCTTAACAAAAAAAAAAAAAAAGCCCATATATATAGAAATTTCTAGTATCATATACCTCAAGCTGCTCGTGTAATCTTCTCTGCACTTCAATTTGCATCTGTAGTGCTTCACTTATATGTAAGTTTCTAGAATTCAAAGTTTTAGTTATTAAGGTGAATTTGAATAGTCAAGCTGATTTAAAGCATTAGATTTATAGATAACTGAACATAAAATGCGTGAGATGCTATTGTGTTCTTACTTGTTTGTATGAGGTCCAATACTTAAATTGTTCGAAGTTGTTCCGTTTGCTTCAGATACTCTGTCACACCCCAGTCCAACCATACCTACATGCAACGAGTCAGATTTTGTTCCACCTCAAATGCTTCGTAGGAAAGATGTTCGTTGTAATTCTAAAATTGCTTGTAAATAAATACTTGAAAGTGTTTAGACAGAATCTTATGAGATCGTCCTCTTACCTGTTTTGTTGGCCCCACTATTAGCCTGTCCATGCAAATTTTTACTGAGCCTGTACTTCTGCTAGCAACAAGGCAGAGTTAGCATTTATTCTTGTCTCGTCACTTTCACAAAATTTCTAATCAAATTATTATAATTTTCTTAAATTCTTATATGAAATATAATATACAATTCAATTTTTTTAAATTTTAAAATAAAAATAATATTAAAAAAATATATTTTAATAATATATTCTTATATGAAATATAATATACAATTTAACTTTTTCAAATCTCAAAATAAAAATAATATTAAAAAAATATATTCTAATAATATGTTATTTAACTTTCAACTTTTATCTCAATTCATCTCATTTCATCTGCGTTTAAAACCCTATCCCTTGACCCTTGGAAACCCCAAATTATAATTGAAGTATTTTGTGTAGATTTCAGGTTTGGCTAATGAGAGTACGTACTCTCAAACACTCTCACTACTATTATTTACTTTATTATTAATTTTCACCTACTTTTATTACTATTCATTATTTTTCACATATTTTTTACTACTATTCAATATTATATTATTAATTTTTTACTACTATTCACAAATGAGAAATGATACTTGCAGTCGTGAGTGTGCAAGCGTCGTGCAGTCGCTTTGAAAAAAATAAATAAATATAGGACCCATATGAAAAAAAAATTAATTTTTTAATAATAGACTCCACTTATTTTCAAAGCGACTATACGGCGTTTGCGCATTTCATGACTATATGTCGTATTACTCTTCACAAATATTCAATACTTTCATTGCACACAATCAAGAAGGACACGTGGACGCCCAAACCTCAATTTTGTATTATAGCATGTTTGGGCGTAAAAAAGGGGAGAAAATGTTCAAGAATCCCCTTTCTATATATATATATATATAGTTGAGATAAAAGTTTATGGGTCTTTTGAAAGTTGCGAGTCCTTGTTTCAAATTTGTTTGGATGGTGGCATATCTATGACCCACCCACCGTAAATATATGACACCTCTCAATGCTCTCATCCAATCTCACAATATTTAAAGATATGAAATAAGTTTTTAAAAACAAAAAGAAATATTAAAAAAAATAAAAAAATAAAATAGACCTAAAATACCACAAAAATGTAAAATAAATCAAAACTAAAAAAATGGAAAAAAACTTAACATGCTAATTTTTATAAACTCAATGGCTAAATAATAATAACAATAATAACCCTATCATTATCGGGAATTAATCCTACATAAACACACACAAAAAAAGTAATTTTTAAGACCCAATATTTTAAAAAAAAATTGAAGAAATATTAAAATATATATAAATTATAAAACAAAAATAAAAATGAAAACTCATCACATCCCATGGTGGCATTCATGGTAGCCACAGTAATAAAACCACCCTGAGTGACTTATAAGGGCTACCTCGTGTGCAGTAGTAACTAATTTCGTTTGGATGTTAAAAATATTTTAAATTATTTGTTAATAGTAATAAAATAATTTATAAATAATTTATTAATAGTAATAAATTGTTTAAAGATAATAGTGAATTATTTATCAATAATAGTGAGGGAGTATGAAAACAATTGAGTTTCCAAAAATTACTGGGTTGATGGAGTGGACGAGGGTGACCCACATTTGGCAAGTCCAACTTGGGTCTCCCAAGGGATGCGGCATTTTTTTTAAGTGTTTTAAATAAGAAAAAATCTATTTATGCTTTAATTCTTATAATCTTCTCATCATTTTCATATTATTTTTTGATGTGGTATTAGAGGATAAGTTTATAAATAAAATATAATAAATAATCTCCAATCATCTACTGTTACATCATGAAATGATGAGGAGATGGTGTGAATTGAAATGATGAATAGAATTACTCTTTAAATAAAAAGAAATACTTTGGGTTCCGAATTCAGGACCTAAAAAATGTCTCAAATGAGTTTTTTTTTTTTTACCAAATGATTAAAAAAATATTTTTTAATGATGTTGTGAATTTTTTTATTTTTTTTAAATATTTATGATGATTAAAAAAATACATAAAAAAAAAATTACATTATTGGAGACATTTTTTGATCCCGAATTCGGGACCGTAGCAGTACTCTTAAATAAATGTTCGGATCTAAAAATGATATTTTGTGTTTTTGAATTTTATTTCAATGATATGGTTGAAGTGTAAGGACAACGTCCATGTGTCAGCTTTTAATTGGCTAACACTTACAATATTCACCGGATGATATCGTCGTGTTAAAATTTTAACGGGAGAAAGATGGGAACTATTGTGAGTTTCTTAAAATCTAAAGATGACATGCGGCGAAAGTAATAACCTGGGAATTATTTTACAAAGCCCTAAAAATATCAGGATTGGTTCTACGATTAATCCTAAATAAAAGATGAGACTAGGAAATTTCTGTTACTGTACTGGAATTCAAGAAAACTTTCATAAGTGACGTTGGCTAGTATTGATATTCACCTGAAGATGACTTTTGAGGTGGTATAAGGTGAGTCCTGGAATCCCCATAAGTTTCATCACTGTTTTTGGAGTAGCCTCTGCATTGAAAGAATGATATGCAAATTAGCTGAAGTTTGATCATCTGTAATTACTCTCTCATTCTCCGTAGGTTGTTATATACACTCACTGTCTGCTCCTCCTAGCTGATTTACTGCTTCTATGAAACGCTCGTGTAGATCTGGGGTCCATTTAAGTCTAGGCTTAGCATCAGTTGAGAGGACAAGTCCAGAATCTCCAGGACTGTTCCCACCTTGCAGGAATAAATGTCTCTCGGGAGGAGTGGACATTCTTGAAGAAGAGTGGATGTTCTTTCCTTGATGTTGGTGATGATGGTACATCTTCTGTCCTTAAAACAAAAACCTGACATAAGTTTATCTTGATGTAGAGGCTCTAACAACCGAAGTGTTGTGCTCAAGATCAGTACTAATTTTACCTTGTGCGTGCTTTCTTTTTTCTTCTCCTGATCCAAAATGATGGCCCTGAATTTTGGAGCTTGATGATACCCTATTCTTCAGGTACAAGACAACGTCTTGATTCTCAGATAAATAGAACTACGCACAATTGCTCTTGCTTGTCTGCCTTCTCCCCACTTCCCACAAACCAAAGGTGTTCTAAGGCGCGGGCTTTATAAAGCAAATTGGCCGGGTGTGGGGGGCCACGGGATGGAGGTTTCGAGGCATAGAATCTTTGTTAGAGCCAATGGAGTACCTGCCCCAATGCAATATTTACAGTGACTTGAAAAGAGATTTTGTCCTTCCTACTTTACTAACTGTGGGTCCTGTCCTCAAGCTCCGCTTTCCATTCTCAGAATTGCTATCTATTTGAATTCTTCTGCAGTATAACTTTCTGTAACACCTCACACGTTGTATTAGGTACCAGAACTGATGCGCCACAAAGTCTTTCTGTTTTGCGTTCGTATTAGTCCGCCCGGCATAGGCAGGAATCTTATTCCAGGCATTAAGAGACGAATTTTATAGCAGCTTGGATTAGGAGAATCCACAATTGCTGTTGTCTTGAGACCTTCAAAGCTCACCCCTCACCCTCTCCTCATGGAAGATTCTTTTAGTTGAGTGTTAAGGGTCCTTTTTGCACTCCGTTGTCGATGTTCATACTAATTGTAAAAAGGTTTTAGTTGAGTGTCATCTGTATTAAAGGA
The DNA here is from genome assembly GCA_022457165.1 of Juglans mandshurica. NCBI lineage: Eukaryota > Viridiplantae > Streptophyta > Magnoliopsida > Fagales > Juglandaceae > Juglans > Juglans mandshurica. Next base: position 34,122,080 of record CM039626.1, read on the forward strand.
TACAGATGGAGACACGAAAGGGAGTTTTATATGGTTATTTGGAGAATGTAGAAGAAGATTCTGTTGACTGGAGCACCTGCAAGCTATGGAATTATATAGTTAAGAAAGAAAAAAATGGTGGAGGTGCTCCTTGGACATTGTTTGGAGGCAAGGAATGGAATAAGGAATACATTCGATCTTGTCTCCTTCAGTAAGTTTGGTACTTATTCAGCCCACGCATATAAAATAGAAGAGGGCCCCAAAACTTTTGCATTCTTCAATTGGCATAAGACAGCCAGTCCCGCACCGACGAATCCTAATCAACTGGGACCCGGTAAAAAGAAAAAAGGAAGAGTTGTACTTTCTTCCATACTTGCATTTGATGATAACCATGACAAGTCATGCCTTGAAGAGGACCACTTTCCTTGCCATCGACTCCTGCCTTAGCTTTGGAGATTCTCTTGTTTGAATCTCTGAACTTTTCTCGCTCTATTTGATTACTGCTTTTCTGTTCCTGCATTAAAGCATTTGTCAATATAAGCTTCTTTTTTTTTTTAGAAAAGTCAATATAAGCTTTTAAACATGTTTAATTTGTAAATGTTCAGTGACTGAAAAAACAAATAGATAAATTTCTGCATATTAAGTATGACATGAGGGATCCCGACAGTGCAATTTTTATTTTTTTAGTTCTTTTGCTTTTTTTTTTCATGTATTTTTTTAACACTTTCAAATATTTTAAAAAAATTTACATCATTATTAAAAAATACTTCATTAATCATTAAGTAAAAAAAAAATATATTTGTCGGGAGCCCCCATGTATGAGTTTAGCATTTCGTATTACATTTTGTTAATACAAATATACACGATTAAATCTACTTCTTCTAATTAATTTAAATTTTTGGAATAAATGTTGACTTCACATAATATCGGTGTAGAGAATCTGAGTTATAACTCTGACTTTACACTATATCTCATTTAATTAAATATTACACGTATTGGACCAATTTAATATTGAAGGGGATGATACAAATATAAATAATGAAATCTAGCTATCTCTTCCTATCCATCAACTTAAACTTTTAGAATAAGTGATAATTTCATACATTTTTGTCTGAATGAGGGACTAAAATGCAGATTTAGATACATACAAAGATTCATATTTACATGACATATATGCATTCACGCATGCTAAAATATGTTCGTCCCATGACGTATCCTTCCTCACTGCATCTTGGTAAAAAAAATTTCTTGCATAGCAAACACTGTCAACGTACGTACGTAATATCGAGCAAAATATAAACTAGGATTGTTCTTTTGGTTTTGCCCCAAGCAAGCTGTGCATGTGTGGCTTTTAGTGCATTATGCTAATGCTGTTTTACCGGATTGAAGGCTCTGGCGGCCCTACGGTGATTGTCAGGGATTATGCTAAATCAATTTAAAATTACAAGAATAATATCCATATGATCAACAGCTAATGCAGAATAAATTCGTATATAAGTTATGGAGACCAAATCTGCCAAATCTCCATCAAATTAAATGCGATACAAAAACAAATTAACTTATTCATGAATGAGGACAGAGCTGATACGAAGATACCTACCTAACGAGCACTCTAGATATGTTTAAAACGAGCATTTGCTAAACTAATTAATGAATTTGTAAGAGGCTAATTAAGAGCTCGATCATTAAAATAAACAAATCAAAAAGAAAATAATTCGTATTCCTTGAATAATATCTGCAGATTACTTCAGACTGACCTTTCATAGAAAGATCGTTGATTCCGATTTGTGAGGATATTTAATGCAGTTTGAGAGAATCTATAAAACCGGCCTTTATGTAAAGCGCTAAAGCAAAATTCCTAATAAATAGTTTGCTGGCATGTGGATAGGAATAAATTAAACAAGAGGCAGGGATTTGGTACCATGCCAGATATAGCTCTAAATTGCTCTCGGTATTTGAACTCATGTCTTACCAACTTGGCGAATTCTCTTGGATTTTGATGATTAGCAACAAGGACCTTCAAAATCCTTGGACGTCATTTATAGCATATTTGAATTAATAATCCATATATATAATATAATGTAAGGTAGCGTAGGAAATATGACAGATTTATGGATCAGAATCATTTAGAGTTGATTGTCCGAATTGTAAGGTAGATTTTGAGAGAGATAAACAAAATATGTGGATTTTATGTTATTCAAGTGGACGTCATTACATGCATGCATGCATGATCATGTCTATTTCTCTATGTATTGGATTTTAATTGGACAAAAAATTCTAGAGAACGGAATCCAAAATGATAGATTTAATTGTGTCCTGCCAAGAGTTAACAAGTATTTCGACTGAATTAAAAGAAAAAGAAAGGGGAAATTAAAAAGAGAAAGAGAGTGGCTAGCTGCAGGAAATGAAAAACGTTCTCGTTTGGAGAGGTTAGGGATCGATGGATGTCTAATTATTAATATGGTTGTGACCAGACGTAAATAGAGTAAACATGTTGCTGCAACTTTCATTTCATGTCTCTCAACAAGGACCCAGTGATCTTTCTGATAATGGTACATGTAAAGTACTTAGCTTTCCTTGATACTGCGGCCTTGCCCAAATGCCCTCACATACTTCAAATCTCTCTTTCTTTCATGCGCTTCTGTTTTGAACAGTATCAGGGAATAGTACTACGCTTTTACTGATCTTGTCAACTAATTGCTATTACCATCGGCCTCTGATCTCTACGATCGATGTAACATTCTCTCCTCTTTGGAACAGAGAAGGATTTTTGTTCTCGAACTTACACTTCCTTTTGTGGATTTTATATCAATATAAATTTACTTTTGAGGACGAGATCAATATAAATTTCATATATATATATATATATATATATATATGTATGTATGAGAATCATGTTATGGACTAGTCAATCATAAGCAAAAACTTTGTTAAGGCGCCTATTGGCTGTGACTTGTTGACCACACATGCTGGCAGTGGCTCAATTAGAAAGTAAGAAATGACCGCGGAATGCTATTCCTTGTGGAGAAAAGTTGGGGGCCGAAAAAACGTCTAAAAGATTCCTATGGAATAGGAATTTTAGAATCCTAACTCAAACTAAAGCCAATAGGTCATATTCTCAAGTCAAGAATTTAGTTATTCTTCTCTACCCAAAGCCACAAAAAATGGGTTCTTAGTTCCCACCCAGCTTTTCCACTTTATAAGCTAGTTTAGTTAGATGCCTTCCAACAACATTCAGGATGAGGCCGCCGGCTGTGACCCTTGTATATATGTAATGTCACTGTACTGATCTAGTAGAATATTTCCATGTTAATTTAGAGAGTACTGCTTGGTTTTACCCATTATCCTTCAGCTGATCGTGAGCTCATACGTACGTACCATATATAGCTCATGACATGCATGTACGTATGTAGCACGGCTAATATATACATCCATTCGATCATGTCTAGTATATATAAATTTGTACTCGAGTTACTGTGGCATGCACTAATACAGTGTGTGTCATTAAAAGGGAAGACAAAAATATAAAAAAAATAAATAAAAGAAGGTGATCGAATATCATACAACTTGCTTTTATAATAAAGTAATTATATTGTTATAAATGGTTATTAAGAACATTATATATATTCATATATATATATATAGGAATATAAGTCTCTTGTCGCCAAATAAATTAATTTGTAAGAGGCGTTTTGTATATGGTGTACCGTCGACCAAATAATTAAACTTGATTAATCGTACGCAAAATGTAAATATTGGAGGTCCGTTACTGGCCGGCCATATGAAGTTAACTTTGGTTCTGGCCTACTTCCTAGCTAGCTAGGACATGCAACAAGGCGGCCTTCTACCAAAATCATCCTGTCCCATGTCTAGTTGTTTCATTCCTAAAATAGTTCATGATAAGTACTGGCGATAATGGTACATATTATACCTTTTTTTTTTTTTTTTATGATTTTGTACAAAACCGATAATGGTACTTTATTCGACAGATTCTTCTTCTATATATACTTTCTTAAAAGGAGCCAGGTGTCTATTTCATGCATATATGCTCTACCATATTCATTCGTTGGATAGTCAAGTTGTTAACATGAGCAATATATGCTAGGTCCAGACTCCAGAGCACTAAACTTTCACTCTGGCCGGACTTCTTTTTCCGAACTGTCCCCTCCATCCATGCTTCTTTTCGATCCATTTGACAAAAGGATGTCGTCCAAATGTTTCCCTTTCGATCGTTGCCGTATTTAACATTAAGAAAAAGTAATATAAACACAGTAGCTAGGTAAGTTATTGAAAATTTAAAAATATTCAAACATTTTACAATATTATATATAAAACTCGAACATAAATTTCCAGATAATCTCAGAGGCAGCGAGTGATATTGGATCGGTTGGGTATTTTTACGTACGTACGTGGATAATATTTGTCACTGAAGCGATCGAAGGACCCTTTATTTATTTATTAAATCTAATTAATTGTAGTTTTGGGCGCTGAGTTAATATTGAATAAAAGAGATATGATGTCATTCTGATGCATGGGGAGCATAAGGTGGGAACAACTTTTTGGTCCAATTAAACTGGCTCGTACTGCATGCAGTAGTATTTGGAATATGTTATGTGTATTAAAAGTTAAAACCAAAAGAAAGAGGCTGTTCTATACTGCATCAATTATTCAGGGCTGGGAAGAGTGAATGTGATGCGACGAATTGTTTAATGGTTTGGATGCTTGGATTACACTTTTTACAGGAAGAGCCACACGTTTGAAGGTCACTACGTACTTTGTGTGACCCTGGTCGTTATTCTTTCATAATTTAATTACACACACACACACATATATATATATATATATTATGCTTCAGAATTTTCGGACCTGAATAAACAAATAGATTTTGGGATTCCAACTGTACGTATACGCCATCCAGCCCCCATAGGGAAGGGAAGGACTGGTAAAATTTTGAAAAACAAAAGGAATGTTTTGTTTTAAATCACTGATCACTCACGTCCTTGTATATTTGTCAAATAGATTGCTAATTATGATGTTTTTCTTTTTCCTTTCGCGTCCGCTCAATTGTTTGTTTCTCTAATGTCCATTTGATATTACAACTGTTTTTTCTAAAATATTTCATTTTCAAACTTCACTAAAATATAAAACACTTTTAATTTCAAGTCTTCAAATTTGTTATCTAATCATTACAACTTTCTCAAATTCATAAACAAATACAAAAAACAATACTACTTTTTCAAATTTAAAAATAAAAGTAATATTAAAAATTATAATTAAACAATTTTTTAACTTTATAATATTTTTATTCAATTTTTTCTCACATTTTTCAAAATTCAATAAAACATCTTAAATCAAACCATTTAATTATTATTCACAGGAGATAGTTTAAAGTATCCAAACCGTCCATTCATTTTCCTCCATATTTCTTTATTCAAATAAACCAAATAAGAGGATTTCAATGGAAATGGTAATAACAATAACAATAACAACAACAACAACAACAATAATAATATGCTAATAATTATGTGGGCCCTTCTCATGGGCCGCCTTCACCCTCTAGCAAATTAGTAATAACTGCCCCATTTGGTTGTTAGACTGTACTGAGATCAACTCAATTCAGTCTAATTTTAAGTTGAGTCTAACATTTAAATACCAAATTCTCAAACTACTAAACTCATCTCAATTCAAAACTTCTTTACACGTGAGACCTACTACATTTTTCAATTCAATACATTTTTACATACGAGACCCACAACATTTTTCAAATTCCCATAAATGTATATTGTAACAATCCGATCCTAAGATTAAGTCATAAGATAAGTTTTATGTATTTTTTTCATATAACTATAAATATTCTATTATTATTATTATTATTATTATTATTTTATTAGATTTTACATTCGTTAATTTTAATAAGATTGTTATTGGTATTTTATATGTATGACCCTTCAGATTTTTCAATAGCCACTAGAGTTCTTTTGTTTCTTTAAGCTTTGTTTCTTCCTATCTCCACCCCCTCATCCTTATCTCCTAATTGATCGTATCTCCTAATTGATCATCCTAATGGAAAACAAACTCATAAATCTTATAATCAATCCTCCCTTCTCCCTTTATAAAATCTCATGAAGCCTCTGTATTAAATACAACACAAAATAACATACCTTCCCCATGCACATCTTAGCCCTTACTTCACAACAACCACCTCCTCCGGAAGCAAAACAATCCCCCACGTTAAAGTCATCTACATTGCACCCACCAGTAGTGTCGTCAACCTCGTTAGGCCAAGATGAAAGTCGTCGTCGCATGGAACAGAGCACCATCAGCAGCAACTAAAAAAGGACTGCAACTCGACGACGAAACTACCGCGCAACTCCACTGCCTAGACCATGCAAGACCGTGAAGACCACCAAGGCACGCCGCCAGGCACCACAAAAACATTGGAGCACTATCACGGCTGCCCAGAAAACGCCGACGAGCCCACTCTGTCGTTTTCTCTCTCCCTCTTCATTGGTAGTGGCTCTTTGGCTGTATACTTGTGATGCCGTTGCCAACCACCTCAAGGGACGTCGAATCACCTCTCGGCGACCACAAAAGAGCCGACCAACCCAACCTCGTCGCACCCACTCCCTCCCGATAAGTACACGACCGTTAGCCACCCAACTCAGCCACGTGCTCCTCCTCCCTCTCGGTAAGCTCTACCGCCAGCTCTCTCTCCCTCTCTCGGTGTTGCACCACCATAAGGACCCTTTAGCTGCACCGCCGTGACCCCCGCCAGCCACCCAGAACCACCACACATCAACCTAGTTGCTTTAGGTTTTGTTTTTAGTTGCTTCATACAAATGTTATGAGTTTTACACAAATACCCTTTAGACTTTAACACCTTGCCTTGTAACTTTCCTATGCACTTCAGTGAAGATTATTTTAGTGATATTACGTTGCTGCCCTTGGGATGTAAGCCATGGCAGGATACTTGGACTTACACACGGCCTTTCCTTCTTTGTTCTGTTCTGTGTGTTCTAAATCTCCAGAGCCTTTGATTCATAACGGGCCCTTGGGCCCTAACCTAAGCCCATACGACCAGTGTTTTTCCTAAGACAAAGAATGCTAGGCTTACTTGGTCTTTTAATTTTAATTAGGCTTGGACTCTTGTGAGATTGAGTATTTTATTTGTTGTTGGGTTGAGCTTAATATTTTAAAGGTGGGTTTTTACTTAAATAAATATATTAGTCAAAGGCTCGAAAGGTGTTGAAAGAATTTGAAATATATTTTAAAGTATACTATTGAGCCTAATATTTTAGTTAATATTTCATTTGTCTATTTAGTAGGATTTTAATAAAATTATTATGTTATACTTTAAATAGAAAAATTAAGGAATATGTTATGAGTTTTGAATAATTATGTTAATAAAAGAACAACCCTTCTAGGGACAGTCGAGAGATGCAGTCGAGGGGGAGTCGTCTAATATATTATGCCACATCAGCCGAGTTATTATAAAAATTAAAAAAAAAAAAAGACAACCAAAATAGAAATAAAAAGAACGCGAAGCAGAGGTTGTCTTCTTCGTCGTCTACGTTAGTGGGTGTCTTCGTTTCCTCGTCGGTAGCAGCAAGATCAACTCTAGGTGGTTGATATCCCCAAGAAGAAGATCTAGGCTGAAACCAAAATACAGAGAAATTTTTATGAAGAAAACTGTGCAAATCTGGGCAAGCGACGTTGATAAATTTATAGAGGAAGAGATTGTGCAAATCTGGACAGTCTTCAAATCTTCTGCTAAGGAAGAACTAGAAACAGATTTTAGTTATTTTTCTTTCTTAAGATCTCACGTTTTTGTTATTTGATGATCTGTTGATTCACTTTGAAAGGACCCGAAAATCACTTCAGGCTTGAGATTGGTTTCATGTCTTAGATCTGCTACTTGGTCAGTCAGATATGAAGTCAAATCTTTGAGCAAATCGTGATTTGAAGCAAAACGGTTTCTTGAAAATAGAATTTGCAGATCCGATGAAAGAGGTTCCAAAAAAACAACCAAAGATTGTTGTGCTTCCTTGAGAACTTTCTGATGAAAGAGGTTCCAATCTAGAATAATTGTTGTGAAACTTGGTTGAATGAAATACATAATGAACTGTCAAATTATCATTACGGTTGCAAAAAAAAAAAAAAAAAGAAGGAAAGGGAAGGGAGATGGGGGAATCGAAGTCTCTGTAATCTGCTGGGAGAAGGGGATGGGGAAATCAAAGATGGAGAGAATGAGGATGAGAACTGAAGATGGGTGAAGGAAGAAGAAGAAAATCAAACTAATAAAATGGTGCATACACAATTTTAAATGAAACAAACCGTTTCATTTAATGCCACGTTCGCACCGACTACGAGGCTGCTCCCCAAGCCGTTTGCACATAGCATTTTTTCATAAAAGAAACATGGACCCGTTCAAGGTGATGCGGGGGTGGTTTGGGAATTTCGGAATCCGTGAGATGGGCAAGTTTGGGAACATCGGGGGGTATAAAATGAAAGAGCTGAAACCCTAGAAGAGAAATCATCAACTACTTGATCTTATCTGAGCAGGGTGTGAGAGCAAGGACTGGGTGGTATGCGGGGGTCTCAAATCGAAAAGTCCCCTTCTTGGAAGTCTTTGAATATCGGTCTGAAGCTACCCTCTCCCCGGAATTTTGTAACGAAGATCATGGGGGGCTGCTGGCGGCTCAACCATAGAAAGATATGCGGGCTTTTCTTTGACTCCATTTGCCATAAAGTCTTTAAATTTCACCCTTTTGCGATGAAGACTGCCTGCGCGCTGAGCCCTTTTCTTTACTTTAAATCGAACGGGCAGTGATGGCCTTGCGGGCTTTCCAGTTCCGAATTTGTTTCTTTGTCTATTACTTATTTGTTGAACTGAATGGTTTTGTTTTTGTTTTTGTTTTCTTCATATATTTACGTGTCTCTATGAATGCGTGTGTATTTGTATGTATGTAGAATGCCCGTTTCTCAAGCAGAGTGGTGCTTGTTAGCTGCTGGTAATTCTTTTTATTTTTTGCAATTGATGGTGAAGGGGTAGGTATTGGACGATTTAATGTTAAATACAATCTTATTCACACAATAAATAATGTTAACGACAATCTTGACATGGTTAATGTTTCATTGTTTCTTTATTATGAGAAGGCAGGAATGAAGATAGACAGAAGGGGTGCGGGGGTCAAGATGAGAACGCAGACGATGCTTCCTTCTACAATGGAGTGTGTTGGGGTACAATTTATGCATTGCTGCTCTGTTTCTCGAGTGGGAACCTATTTTTGCCTGTATTCCCTCCTCCCTCGGCATCTGGCTTGTGTTCGAAAAATATTTCCACCACTAGTTTATTTTTTTATGATGTAAAAATGTGGCATTTTCCTTCTTATGTGTATATTAACTTGAATAATGCTAGAGAGAAGTCACTATAGCAAGTACTGTATGGTTAATTCTAGTTGATTATTCTCAACACTCACTTGGGGAGATGTGTGGTCTATATGATGTCACATCATGTGTGTAAAATGGATGTTCTCAATAGTGATTTCTATCTATATTTATTCTATTAACTTTCTACATTGAGTTATATAAGATTTTGTTCCGAGTAACTGTACATACAGGCTTGCTCAAATGTCACGCAATTTTTTTATAGAAAAAGTGAGGTTTATTATTAAAATATTAGTATTTTTTCATGTGTATTTTTTATTAATTCATTTTTTAAAAAGAGATTGTACGACTGTTACGTATTTCACAATTATAAATATCATTTATTTTTTATTCTACATCTGTTATGAAGTATTGGTTGGGAATAAGAAAAGAAAAGAAAAAAAAAAAGGAATGGAATTGTATTATGAGTTGAACCATTATACACGTAAGCTTTCTTTAGAGCATCTCATTGGATAATGTAAATGTGAATGTAAAATTTATATAAGAAAAATTCTAGATATAAGCTCCACACCCAACACACTCACTTAAAAATATGTGATTTTACATTTTTATCCATATAATGAAAATGATTCCAGACATGTTTGTAAGTAAAATAGGATAAAATGGTAAAATGACATGTTTTAAAATGGGTGTGCAGGGTGTGAGGTTTATGTGTAGCACTGCTCGTCAAAATAATAATAAAATATTATCAATTTAATAATTATTTTTTTTCAAATTTTTTCTATTAATTTTTTTTTCTAAATTAAGAGTTACATAGAAATATTAATGTTATACGTAAAAAACCTGGATAAAGAGAAGAAATTAATAAACTTCGAGTATACATCATAACTTGAGAAATTGGAAACTCGTGTCTGCAAACATTCATGATACAACTATTAATTGGAAAAAACACATATAACCTACACCAATTCCACAAAACCAATTCTGTGACATTCCACAATTTCAAATCTACTTGAGTAATTGGAAACAAACATTAATTGAAAAAAACCAATTGTGGGACATTTCACAATTCCAAATATGGTAAAAAACTATCGTCACAAAATCAATTCCACATCACAAAACTATTATCACTAATGTTCAGCACATTTGGTTTTACATAATCAACACATATGGTGATACATTTTCACCACAAAATCAAACTAAACTCTGGGCAATTACAAAATGTTATATTTTGTTCATAACATTTTAGCCCATCACAAAAAAATAAAGACAATGTCCAATCATAAAATTAAAAGTGGGATAACCACATTTGGTCACATAGTTACTGTCCAGCCACATTTATTTTCATCACATGTGGCTGGACGACTACTAAAATTAGACAAAATATACGTTAAACATATATTACAGTTAATTACAACGTTGAAATAGGCTAGACAAATACTTACACACCTCCAAAAGTTGTGGATGGGTTCTCAGATGTAGATGTGATTGTAGACTTATTCTTTAAAGTTTTGTAAATTTCATCCTAAATACGTTGGAAATAATCTTGCTGCTTTGCATTCATGCTAACAAGGTCTAATTGTATTATTTTAACTTCGAACTTCTTTTTCTCAAGTGCAAGTTGTTCACTTCTATCTCGCTCTGCCTTGCTGACCGCTTCTCTTCTCTCTACCATGCATATATTTCTGTTATTTGTCTTGTGAGCTAAGGCATGGTTAAACTTAGCATCGAATACTTTTCTAAACTTCCTCTTTCTTTCATTTTCTTTCTTAGCCTTCTTGCCTGGTGGTCTCTCATGGATGATCTCGACGTTGTCATCTAAAATATCGTCTCCATCTGGAGTTAAGCTAGCACTGGTCGGATGTTTTCAAAGTGGTTTTCTCCTCATTGAAAATGTTGACTGATGTTGTTGTCATTTTGGTTGGCGTCTTAATAGACACCAACAATGCTCCATGATAAAACTTACTTTCTCAACCTCTTTGTATATAATTTTCGCATTATCAATCTTAAATGAACAAAGTAATAAAGTTAGTATATAAATAAGCCCAAGCATATAAAAAAACTAAGGAGAAATAAAATTAAAATCTTATCCAGCTTTGTGGTACCACTCGGATACAAAGACTCTACTTGTGCTACAGTAAACACAAAACTTGTTTGTGCACTTTTGGATGGATTGCCATCGATTGGTCAATGACGCAATTGAACGTTCAGTAGTGTTTGGTTTTTTTATACTCATTATAGTATTAATAAATTCTTACCCACCTTTGTGTGGATTTGGATTTTTGGTCAGTCCCCCGTATAACATCAATGCTAATATTTAGCCAAGCTGAAATAAGGAAATTATCCTCATCTGTAGTGAAAGACACATCTCGTTGAGATTTTTTAGTGTGTGGCTTTTATTCACCTTCAACTTGTGATGGTTGGACCACCACATTATCATGTATGCTATTGAATGGGGGTGCTACCTTCTCCCAACCACTTTGCAAGAGAGTGGTGAAGAAGAGATTTACATCAAATGAAGGCTCCATTCTTAAATAATTTAAAGTTTATTATAAAACTTGAATACAAATTTTAAACAACACCAATACAAACTTGAATGCAGATGTAGAAATGATATTTTAGATTCTGAAGTACCCAAATAATTTAGAAATGCCATCATCTATTAAGAAATTATATTTATTTTCAGTTCTACTGACAATTGACAAAGTCATCATGGCGACACCAAAGGAGAAGTCATAAGCCTCTTCCAGATTGTTTTGAATTCAGAATCAAGATAAATTAATCATGCCCATATACAAGCTATTTTACTAATACAAGAGTGTTCAAATCAAATTCAGAGACATCACAGAATTTTCATGATTCAAGAAAATCTATGCTGCTATGTTTGATGACCATCTAGGATTCAAGTCTCATTATCTCAAAGAAAGTGAAAAGATGACCAAATTAAAGGAGGAAGGCAGTTATAATCTGCAAGCAATAATGATTGAAAAAATATAGCCATGCCAAAAACTCTCAATCCAAAACTGTACAAGAAAATTCCAAATAACAAAACTCTAAACCCTCAATTCATAACAAAATCATCACACTACTTCTAAATCAACATCACAATAAAAAAATTTCAAACATACTTACTTATTTCTTGTAACTCACGGCAAGATGTGTTGGTGCTGGTGCTGGTGCTGCTGCAAGTGGTGCTGCTGAAAGCGAAGTGCCTCGACTGGTGTTGCTGTGACGAACTGGTGTTGTTGCGAGGGACTGGTGGTGCTGCGAGGGACTGGTGCTATTGCGACAGACAGAACCTGCTGCGACGAAACACAAGGTCCTGGACGAAGGTCTGTGTAGGAGGGGGATCGAAAAAAAAAAAGTGATTTCACAGACACCAGGTGGGGATCAAAAAGCTGTGATATTACAAAGATGGAGAAATGGAAGAAACCCTATCAGAAAGGAAGAAAGAAAGAAATGAGAAATGAAGGGGAAATAATGCGGGAGGAAGACATGAGAAATGAGTTCGGGAGAGGGAATTGAGGGAGAGTGTTTACAGATAGTATTTTTTATCCACTTTGGTCTAGCTACAATAAAAACAAATATAACCTCCATTCCCAAATTGCTGTAGCAAAAAGCCATCTTTTGAAGTTACATAATCTAATGCAGACTATTTTTGGACTCTATTAGCCAAACTGCTCATTGAATTTGGATTTGCATAATTCAATGAGGATACTCTAACTCATAAATTAGGTGGGTTTGTTATTAAAAAAAAAAAAAAATTAACTCGTAAGCTTACTTTACTTTACACCATCCAATGGAACATTACATCCAAGCTTCCCACTATTATGAGAAAAAAATGAGTTGCACTGAATCAATTCCTAATTTCAAATAAATTCCATTCTGAGAGATATTTTCCAATTGAGAAATGATATTTTCAGTAGTATAGTGTGCAAGCGTCGCATAATTTATTTAAAAAAAAAGAAATTATATTTGCAATCTCCAAATAGGGACTGCATGTGCAAACCCTTCATTAAATGGAAAAAAAATTACTATTTTGATAAGGATATTATTGTAATTTTAAAAAATTACAAGACAAAATTGATTAGGCTTGCACATACAATCTCCATTTGGGGATTGTACGTAACATTGCTCATTTAAAAAATGTGAGCAAATATGAGACTCATATGAAAAAAAAAATTAGTTCTTTAATAGTAAGCCTCACTCTTTTTCAAAAAAATTATACGGTATTTGCGTAGTCACGATTGTATCTAGCATTATCATTTTTTTTTTATCGAAACTTTGCCAACGCCAGACAAGAAGAACTTTAAAGATGTACTCCAACAAAATGAGTCATGGGAAAATATTGTAAAGTGTTGTAAAATAATATATACTGTCAATTAATCATGTGATAATTTATGTCATTATATGTAAATAGACAATAGTAATGAAGAAATATTAGTTCCATAAAATATTTTTCCTAAATTTTAGGCCAAGTTTAGATAGTGAAAGTATTTCATCTCATCTCATCATTAAAATTTTTCTAAATTTTCACACAAAATATAATAAACAATTCAACTTTTTTAAATTTTAAAACAATAATAATATTAAAAAATAATATTTTATTCAGTTTTCAACCTTCATCTCATCTCAACTCACAATCCAAACATCACTTTAATTATTCACTTCTAATTTTTATTTTCTTCGCGTAGTGCTCCCATAGGGACCTTCAATTATATTTCTCTCCCTTTCTCCCTCATTTTCTCTTCTTCTTGGCTCGAGTGATATGTCGAGTGGAGCTCAAGCGAACATTAGTGTTAGTGATTCGCTCGAGTGGTATGTCGAGCGCCTATCGAGCGTACTCATGGGTTGATCTTCGCTCGAGCAGAAGTCGAGCGAACTCACGGGTTGCTATGAACGTTTAGAGTGAAGTAGATCCTATGGACCGAACAGACTTGAAATGAACGGACTGAAGGGATTCGGTTCCGTCCAAAAAATAGTTTTCGGATCGGACCAAATTCACCCCTACTACTGTTCCCTTCCTGATGTTTATACCATAAACAGAGCATCAATGACGACCTTGAGGGAGGGAGAGAGAGACTTGGGGAGAGAGAGCCTTTCGGGCTTTTTCAACTTAAACCGATTCTATATCATATAGATTATGTATCTCTCTCTTATTGGAGGGTGTAAATTTGAATTTATCACTGCATCCAATCTGAAGTTTTTCTCTAACTTTAGTCATCGAATTATATAAGATTTTGTTTCACATTGATTATGAAGTGTTGGCAGAGAATAAGAAAAGGAAAAAAAATAGTAACGGAATTGTATAATGCTAGATATAATTTAAGTGAGTTTGTTATTAAAAAATTAATTTTTTAAATTTTAGATTTATTCAAATTTTCTTAAAGGAGTGCCTGAGTTTGAAATTGGGCTCGAATATCATTTCGCATACTGCATTAACAAAGGGAAATCTAACAACCATTCCCGGACACATCCAATACAAAAGCAGGGAAATAACGGCAGATACGATCGAAAGGCCCACTGGACTTAAACAAGATAAAGTCAATGGGCGAACTAACTATTAGAACTACTCAGCTGAACTAGAAGGGAGTGGCACTTACTTTACGGCTGGAATTACTTGCTTCCTCCTCCGTGAAGTATCCATTATAATAATAATTTAAAATTTTAAAATAAAACCTTATCAAATTAGCGAGACGAAGAGTACATTGACACAGCTTATAAGAAGTATACTTTTATTTTTATTTTTAAGTAATTCTTCAGCTTTTACACCCATCAGCCGGCCGAAAAACACGCGTGCCCATGCACAAAAAGCCACAACCAACGGAGGGTTTCGAATTCTGTAACTAGCGAACTTCATATGCCAATGCAAAGAGTCAGTCAGGAGCATACACCCGCTACCTAAATAGAACGAAAGCTTATTTTTTAGCAATCATGTCCGTTTACTACGGACCACAAAAGATTTACCAAAGAAAGCGGCATCGAAAAGAAGACATTTTTAACGGAATGAAAGGATGGGCATTTTTTTTACAATCTTAAAAAGGGATTTATCATTTCCCTCCAACATAAAGCAGCACCAACAAAGATGCTTGGGATTTAAACTCACCAGCAAACCACCAGGCTAGGATCCTAAAAATTAAATCCGACGGCCTGCGACTCCCTAAGCAAACACGCGTACAGTATGACTTCATCTTCACTAATATGTTCAGTAATCACATGGATATTACATAAAAACGGTTCTGTACAAAGAGAATAGGGCCGTTAAAGACCGACTACATCACCTCCCAGCAGAGACTAACGGCTTCTTCTTGGAGTCCTGAGCAGACGTTGAGCGTGTTGAAGGAAGAGTAAAAGGTTCTGAGCTTAAATGAGATGGTGATGTTTCTGCGATCACCTGTTCGAGTGCAGGGGCAGTAACTGGTTGAACTGGTTGAACTGGTTGAACTGGTTTTGGCATGTAGTTGAAAGACAGATCCTTGTTGGTGGACAGTGCAATGAGCTCTTTCTCCTCCAGCCCTTTTGCAGGCCCAAGACTACAACGATCTGGGGCGTGCTTGGCCAATGCGTCTTTAAATTTTTTTACCTGATTTGTTTATGCCATTATTTAAATCTTTTAATTCCCGAAAAAAACAATAGGATGCAAAGTCTGATTCAAATTCATTAGTGGATGGATAAAACAACTGGCCAGGCTGTGAGGAGTAATGATGTAACAAAGGAACATCACGAGTGGCTTCATAAGAAACCGAGCAAACTTCCAAGTTTTCAAATAAGTTCATGGGTGAAAGCACACAAAATTTAGATACAAATTCATTTGTGGATAAACAAGACTACTGAGTTTGAATGGAGTAAGTGCGTAACTCCAAAAGAAACATAAGATGAAAAAGTTTGAAAATCCAACCTAATCTGCGTGGAAAACACAATTTTTTAAAATCCAGCATTGAAAATGAACCAGCCAACCAAGATAATTAGCACAGTTGGTACAAACATATAAAATTTATCATCTATTGGCAAGCAAACTTGGAAAATTATGAACACTGACCGTGGCGTTAGTACAGCTAAAGCTGCATAGACGACCATGAGCGCCTCTGTAGAAACGAAAGAAAGGCAGGACATGGACATTAAGGCTATAACACATCGACTTGTGCTCCTCATAGTTTACCTGAAGGAACTGCACATCTGGGTGCATATCGGCCAATTGACAGATCTGACACAGAGAACAATTAAAAATCATGTCAATAGCTGTGGGTTTTAAATGTAAGTGAAAAGATAAAAAATAATAACGATACGGGTCGAGAGACGTGGGCCAATACTACCTTGGGGTGGAGCGCTTTGCAGCCACCACAGCCAGGGGAGAAGAAATCGACAACAACCAGATTATCCCCGGCGTTCAATAGGGAGTCCACGAGGTCTTGTGCGGAAGTAACCTCTTTCATGTTTGGTTGAAGCCCCTTTTCCCACCATTTCTGAGCCTTCCCAATCCGAAGGCTAGTCTGCAAATTCCGTCGGAAAAAGCTTACAACATTAAAAGCCAATGGTGATATACGCGATAAATGTAAAAAAAATGAAAAAAATGAAAAAAATATTGAATTACTACTAACAGTGTTCCCAGTTTCAAAGACAAACAAAGGAAAATAAACAGGAATGTGACCTAGAAAAGACGAATCAAAGAACCCTTTACTGAAAATTTCCCAAAACCTGACCAAACTGGAATGAAAAAGAAGGCTTGGGGAGAGGATGCGACTAAAAAATTAGCAACCTGAGCTTTAATTGAAGGCTGGAATCGGTGATTCCCTTTCCTGGGGATGGCTTCGTTTCCATGAAGAAAAACTCTTCTGCCATGATAATCACTGCTCGATGAAGAAGACAATCTGAGCGCCTGTGATTTCAGTTTCAGAGGCTGAAACCAACTCACAGAAGATGATTTGTAATTCCAGCTCTTCTTTGGGAAAGAAAAAGAAAACCCATCGCGTTGACTATGACGACGCGATGAAAACAGATTCGTTTTGCTAAGTAGATCCGCCATGGGGTTCCAATCCCCCTTAAACAAAATCCCTTCTTTCGATTGGCAGGAAACCCACACAACGGAATTGAAGCCCCACAATTCAGACAATTGAAAGAGAGAAATTTATTTTCTCTTGAAGTTGAAGCGAAGGTGAGGGAGAGAGTTTCAAAGAGATGATGGAATCAGGAGATAAAGAAAGCACGTGAACAATGGGTAGTGATTCTTCCAGAATAATGCACACGATGTATGTACCGTGGATGATGTGAATCCAACGGTTGACATATGATTATAATACGATACGAATAATGCAAACTGATATTTCATTGGATAATGTTTGTTTATCGCTTTATATTCTTTTTTCTAATTTGCCTAGTTTATTGCCTCAAAAAAAAAAAAAAAATTGTAAAGTTTATGGTTGGCGAGTGGTGCACGTGAACTACTCACTTTTTGCCACATGTTACCATCGCGAAACTCAACAGATCTTATGAAATTTTGTTTTTAAAAGAGAAATAATATTTGGAAGATTAATTTGATATGAGATTTGCAAGACGACTCATTAAAAATATTATATCTATTTTTAATTGATATGATATTTTTAATAAAAATATAATATTTATAGTTATAGAATGTGTTACATATTTTTAAAAAAAATATTTGAGATTTATATAAAAAATTATTCTTTTAATAATAAATCTTACTTTAAAAAAAAATATATATGACGTTTGTATATATCCAACCTTACTTTTCTAATAATATTTGGATGGAAATGCGCTGTGAGCAAAGAATTTAAATTTTTAATTTAAAAATCCATGTGAAACAGTATTAAATAATTTTCAAGTAATGTGAAAGAGACTGTTCTTGTCTGTTCTTATAGGCTATCACATGACATGTCATGTTAGCCTATCACTATTGTTTTTTTTTTTCAATGACCGGAGATAACTTGTGGTCTTTCTTCCTTTGTAGTAATAAATATGAGGGTAAGACTGTAGATTTTAACTTCAACAGATGGTTTTCTCGTTGTATAAATAAAAAGAAAGATAAAAATCGCCAAGCTAATTGTCACAAATAAATTTGTCAATCTAATCGTTACTCATGATATGTGTACTTTAAAGATATGCAAAATACTAAGAATAAAAAAAATCTACGTTTTGATATGTTATCATAAAATTATAACTGCCATGTAACAAATTTAAAAAATAAAATAAATAATACTGATAAAATGTGATAGTTTTTTTTGACACATATTAGTTAAAATTTAATTATCATTTGACTTTAGTCATGCTAATGAGAATACTCTTACGACGGATTGTTTGAGACTTTACGACTTCAATGGCTTTTTCTACCCTCATCTTGGGTACTCTGGAGGGATTGTCATTTTCCTCAACCTCTATTGTACTATCTATATTGTGTTAGAGATAACTAAGAGCACTGACAGCGCGGATTCGGTAAATGGAGAAAAGTACAAAAGTATAAAAACCTGGCTTTGGATCGGTTAAAATTCAAAACTCAAGCTTTGAACTGCAAGAAATTTAATTTCATCTTCGTATTTAAAGACTTACTATTCATAAGTCTATCCTATTATTTTATTATAAAATATAGGAGATTATTAATTTGGATTTAAAAATTAGTTTATGAAATGTGTTTGTTAGTTAATTAGGTTGAGAAAAAAAATATTTGAAAAATAATAATTTAAATATCAAATTAAATTATTAATGTATATATGGTTAGTGTAATTGTAAAATATGAAAATAAAATAAAATTATTATTATTAAAAAAAAATATTATATTATATTTTGATGAATCTAATGACTAATCCAATGTGAGATTATGGATAGTGAGGTTTTGAATTTATGAAAAACATGTACTTTTCATCAAATTTTGAAGATGATTTTGATGAAACCAATACTAATGCTCTAAGATCATTAAAAATTGTGCAAATCATCAAATATAATGAATTTATCCTCCAAACATCGCGTGGACATAATTATTGTGCCAAACTACATAAATCTTATGCCTCTCTTTGATTTACATTTTATTTGTTATTTATTGCCATCGATGAATGCAATGCCTCCGAACTTACGCTCAACCCACTATCGTGAGTTGAAGATAGCTCCTCATTCATTTTGGCTTATAATAAAAAAAATAATACTAGATACAATTATGAGTTATGTAATTGTCGTGTACTTCTTTTAATAAAGAGTGAGCTCTATCATTAAAAATTAATTTTGTTTTATGTGAGTCATATTTACTTTCTTTTTAAAAAGAAATACGTGCTACTTACACACTCTATGACTATAAATATTATTTATCTATATAAACTATGGAAGCCATGTGTAATGTCATTCAATTTAAATAATTGGTAAACATTCAATGCATAAGGTTAATCGGCAACGTGTAATGCGTGGAATTTAAATCGACCTGTGATCATTGACGTGGTTAGCCAAATTCAATGCATGTAGGCAAAAACTTGAATCAAGAAGGCAGAGAGAAGAATGAAAATTCTCTTACTTGGCTTGCCGATTCTCCGACTAGCTTTAAATTAGGGTTACTAAAGCCAGAAATATTCCTCGTTTTTTTTTTCTTAAAAATTATTTTATTATCAAATAGACGTATAAATTATACTATGCACATTATTTAAATAATAATATTTTATTTATAAAATCCAAATTTCAAAATTATCTTTTAAATTAAATTATGTAACGTAAACAGTGGTCCACCTCGTCCAGTTGAAAGACGAACCCAAGGACCAAGAACTAATTTGGAATCTGAAAAAGTACAAACAAATGAGAAGTGTTACATACATAAAAAGATGATAAAAAAATAAACTCACAAAATAACGTAATTTCTATGTGATCTATTAAATTTACTTTACAATAA
This sequence comes from Juglans mandshurica, assembly GCA_022457165.1. Lineage (NCBI taxonomy): Eukaryota > Viridiplantae > Streptophyta > Magnoliopsida > Fagales > Juglandaceae > Juglans > Juglans mandshurica. The sequence continues at coordinate 34,142,325 of CM039626.1, forward strand.
GAATAACTTTATAATATGAAGTAATACATTAAGTTATGCCATTTTATAAACCTACTTTTATATAACACAAATAAAAATAAATAAGTAAATATTTGATTAAAGTGGGCTTTTCAATTTCCAGGGATTCTGGCCACATCACGAAGTGACCCATCAAGGGTGTAAAAAAAATCGAAAAACCAATCCAGACTTGCCCGAACTAGTCAAATCGGTTTCCAGAATTGAAAAACCTGCCAGAACCAGTCCAGTTTCGGTTCCGGTCATTTTTGGCCCAAACTGAACCGATTCTATTTAATATATATTTTAAATTATTTTTTAAATATTATATAATATGTTTTATATTATATATAATTTTTACAAAAATGCTACTCACAACCGCGTAGGGGAACCCTCGCGGAATCGGGTCCGACGTGGCAATTAATGGAACGGCGTCGTTGCTCAGCGGCTTTTGAAAACGGTGACTATTTTCAAATTAGATGTGCTAAACGGCTTCGTTTAGCTCACAGACCTCGAATACAGAAGGGGTCACTTCACCTTCTTTCCCATTTCGTCCATCCCCACGAGACCCAACCCTTCACTCTGTCTTCTTCTTCCTCTTCTCCGTGAAGCCCCATCGTCCTCCACGAAGCCCTATACTCCTCCACGAACTGGCCACCCCATGAAGCCACCACATACAAAGTCTTCGCCTTCTCCACAGTCATTCTTCGTGGTCTCTTTCGAGCCCACAAACCCTTAGAAGGCCACGAACCAGCGAAGTCACTGTCTTCCAAGTCTCCTTCTATGAAATCTTCTCCACGAAGACACAGACCCACATCCCCTTTGTCTTCTCTGTCTTCTTTTTCGTCTTCTCCACGAACCCTCCTTCCCAGAAACCCAAATCTGAAATCCCCTTCCCCCGAAACCCTAACCCTAAAATTAACCCTAACCCTAATACCTACCCCTAACCCTAACCAAACACCCTAAATTTTTTTGGTCCGAAACCCTAATCCTAACCCTAACCCCAACAAAATTTGTTCTAATCATCGATCGGGTCGAGTTTCAAAGTATCCTCACTACAAAAAAAAATGTCGTTAGTTTTCTCCTTTTTTTGTGCTTTGCTTTTACTTTCCAAATGTTTGGAAGTCAATAATTATTTATCATACATTGTACATTTAGAATTGTAATACATTGCTTATGATGTATAATTCTTGCATTAACTATTTAGTCATGTAATTATTCAATTCACATACCGTATCATCTTGTTAAGTTACCAATTTATAAATTCGACATGTATGACAATAGTAGAATCATATGGAATGCATAAAATAATATTTGAGCAGGGTATTTCAACAAATTTTATTTTATTAAGCTGTTTATGTAAAATGTTAGTGGGATGTTTTACTCTTGTCATAAAACTCTTGTGTATTAAACTGTTACTGTTAGTCGTGTATTTACTCTTGTGTATTTAGTACTCGTGTATTAAACTGTTACTCTTGTGTATTTAATACTCTTGTGGATGAAACTGTTACTTTTACTCTTGTGTATTTATACTCTTGTGTATTTACTACTCTTGTGTATTTAGTACTCTTGTGTATTAAATTGTTACTCTTGTGTATTTAATACTCTTGTGGATGAAACTGTTACTATTACTCTTGTGTATTTAGTACTCGTGTATTAAACTGTTACTCTTGTGTATTTAATACTCTTGTGGATGAAACTGTTACTATTACTCTTGTGTATTTAGTACTCGTGTATTAAACTGTTACTCTTGTGTATTTAATACTCTTGTGTATGAAACTGTTACTATTACTCTTGTGTATTTAGTACTCTTGTGTATTAAATTGTTGCTGTTACTCTTGTGTATTTACTCTTGTGTATTAAACTGTTACTCTTGTGCATTAAACTGTTACTCTTGTGTATTTAGTACTCTTGTTTATTAAATTGTTACTGTTACTCTTGTGTATTTAGTACTCTTGTTTATTAAATTGTCACTGTTAGTCGTGTATTTACTCGTGTATTAAACTGTTACTGTTAGTCTTGTATTTACTCGTGTATTTAGTACTCTTGTTTATTAAATTGTTACTGTTAGTCGTGTATTTACTCGTGTATTAAACTGTTATAGTTAGTCTTGTATTTACTCTTGTGTATTTAGTACTCTTGTGTATTAAACTGTTACTCTTGTGTATTTAATACTCTTGTGTATGAAACTGTTACTATTACTTTTGTGTATTTAGTACTCTTGTGTATTAAATTGTTACTGTTACTCATGTATATTTGTATTTAAAAGGGTGTATGTACTGTTATTAATATACATCATCATCATCATCATTATTATTATTATTATTATTATTATTAATATTGTTATTATTATTATTAATGTAATTTTGATATACACTTGGCATGATATACTGTTTTTAGAACTGAATAAGCAGGGCTTAGTTCTCAATTTCTCACTTGAGTTTTATTAGACTATCAACTATTTTTAAAATGAGGCACCCTATCAATTGTCATAGCATTCTTTAAACTTCACAGAACATCACTAACTGTTATTGGGAATCTTACTTCCACATTAAAACTGTTAATGTGCTAGCTACTGCTACTGTTACTGTTATTGTTATTGGGATGATTACTTCCATATTAAAATGTTTAAGTGTATCTGAATAATTCAACTAATTCCATCCCGACAGTTGAATTTTCTGTACTATTGAAATTACTGCCATATTGAGATGTCATCATCAATATCTTCATCTTCCTTTGGTAAACGTGCTTTGGGCATACCATTCTGTTTTTGTGAGGAGCTAGCCACACTAAGACTGGCTCGTACTGTAAAGAATCCAGGACGACCCTTCTTAGGGTGTCCAAAGTACAACACTAAGATAACTACATAATTTGTACATAAAACTTATTCATGTAATCATTAATATTAAAGCATCTAACATTTGTTATATAATGATTAATATTAAAATATCTAACATTTTGTTATATATCTTCTTAATTTGCAGGGATTACCATACTGTAGGTTTTTCAAGTGGGCAGATATTAATGAAGAGAATGAGCTCCATCTTCAAGAAAGCACCAATGAATTTGTAATGAAGGAGAAAGAGCTAGAGAAGAAAATCGAGGATGTCCACAAGAGGGAGATTGAGGTTATAAAGAAGGAGTTGGTGCTTCGGGAACAAAATGCTGAATTAAGGCGTTCACGCAAACTACTTCGGGCTTATTGGGCTTTTGCATTTGTAGTTGCATTTTTGTGGTTTGTTGGTAGTGTCTAAGTAATTCCTAGATAGTGTTAGTAGTTCCAGAAATTGTATTGGGGTTTTGGTATTTACTTTTGGACTATGTAGTTGATGTATGGATATTGAGTAGCTTGTAAAACTGCTATTATGTACAGTTTGAGCTTGAGCAGATTGTAAAACTGCTATTATGTACAGTTTGAGATTGAGCAGATTGTATGGAACTTGAATTAGTTTGTAAAACAGTTTGTATGGATATAACTTTGTTGTGAAGCAGTTTGTAATGGAAACTTTGTACGCAGTTTGTAAAACAATTTTCTGTTTGTATGGATATTGGTTGATAAGCAGTTTGTAAAACAGTTTAGGTTGGATTTGAGCAGATTGTGAAACAGTTTGTGAAACTGTTTGTATTGGACAGTTTGTAAAACTGTTTTGTGTATGTCTTTATATTGGTTGTTGATAAGCAGTTTGTAAAACAGAAAACTCTGGTTCAGCATTTTAGCAGATTGTAATGCAGTTTGTGAACAGTATATTGAGCAGTTTGTGAACAGATTGGTATGGATGATGTATTCAAGTAGCGGTTTCTTAATAGCAGTTTGTAAAACATGTAAGCAGTTTGTAATATGGGATGTAATGCAGTTTCTGAGTTTGTAAAGCAGTTTGTGAACAATATCAAATTGGTCAAGTTTGTAAAGCAGTTTGTGAACAGTTACTATTGTGCAGTTTGTGAACATATTGGTATGGATGATGTATTCAAGTAGCAGTTTCTTAATAGCAGTGTGTAAAACATGTAAGCATTTTGTAATATTGGGATGTAATGCAGTTTCTGAGTTTGTAAAGCAGTTTGTGAACAATATCAAATTGGTCAAGTTTGTAAAGCAGTTTGTGAACAGTTACTATTGTGCAGTTTGTGAACATATTGGTATGGATGATGTATTCAAGTAGCAGTTTCTTAATAGCAGTGTGTAAAACATGTAAGCAGTTTGTAATATTGGGATGTAATGCAGTTTCTGAGTTTGTAAAGCAGTTTGTGAACAATATCAAATTGGTCAAGTTTGTAAAGCAGTTTGTGAACAGTTACTATTGTGCAGTGTGTAAAACATGTAAGCAGTTTGTACTAAAACAGAACAGTTTCAGACACAAAATGGTGACACAAAATGCCATTAACTGAACTGTATTACACAAAATGTAGTTTTAAAAAGATCATTACATGATGTACACTCTTCATGTACTTTAGTAAACTGTTATGAACATACAACATAGATCATGGTAGATAACAAACTGCCAAAGCTCCAAAAAATAACAGTTTCCAAAGCTCCACAAAAAATAACAGTTTCTATCATCTCAAAGCTCCACAAAATGTCGTCACAAGTCTTGGAGCCCTACAAAACATACAATATAAATCATGTCAGTTTCGAAAATGTCAACTAATAATATCAATTGTAACAACATGTTAGCATTATTAATAACATACTCAATATATCAAATCATTGCATCGGTTGTGATTCACTCAACCCAAATTCTCCCGATTGCGATCCATCTAACCCAAATTGCATCTGTAAATAGTAAACACCAACTGTTATGGCGTTGTGATATGAATAATACTATTAAAATTGAGACAACACAAGAGACCCGCTTACACTTTCTTGACTACCAATCACCGTTTCTCGGGCCTAGACTTGTTCAACATTGGGAGTATCCATCTCTGAAGGGCCAAATAACCTCCTGCAAGTGTCCACGACTGCTATATCTCCTCCATCTCGCTAATTAACAAGTCACAAATATCATTTAGCATATTTTTCATATTTGCATTAAATGGTATCTAAAATTTAAAATATTTTACAATATGCACCTGTTTGCGTTTCCTCTTAACTGGTACTCTCTTCGTCTTTGCTTTAACTTTCCTCATGTCTTTCTCCATCCTTGATGCTCTCCTTAGAGATGGGGGTCTGCCTTTTCCTCTCACAACTTTCGGACTTAGTACTTGCTTTGAACTCTCAACTGTAGTTGTATCAGCAGTCGTACAGCCAACATTCGCACCAGGGAGGGTTATCGATGGGGGTTCTTGGTTGGCACGATATAACTCAATCATTGCATACAATTTTGTAGTTGCATCCTCAGTGTGCCGACTTGAACTCGCAGCATGAGTAATCATCTGATAACAGATATTCAACAGACTTGAATATCTATTAGCATCTGCCCGATGATCCCCTACGTCATAGCTGCTATGGATCAATGTGTACCTCCTTTTGATGTCTTTCCGCCATCAATCTAAAATGTATGTATCCGGCACAGACTTAATCCCATTACATTTGAATATTGCCAAAATGTGCCTACACAATATCCCCCTCATTTGAAACAATCCACATGAACACTTTGCAGTTGAATCTTCCTCACTAAAGTCCACATAGTGTGTAATCGGCTTTGTGAACTCTTCCACATGAACTTCATCCTCTACATGATATGTCTTTATTGTACCATCATGCTTAAATAACTTTGGATCCATATCAATAATACCGGTAATTTGTTGTTAAAGTTCCCTGAATTTAGCATTCGTATACAGCTCTTGAAATTTCTTCTCAATTGGGGATCGAGATATACAGGGAATGAAGACACTAAATGAATGGAAGTTTGCAACAGTTTCATTCTCAATTTTCTTTTTCAGAGCATTATCAAATTGGTCGACAAATTCTTTCAAGTTTGTCTTGGCATGAACATAACCGTCAAAAAATGCATTCATGCTCTCGCTCCGCTGCGTAATACTCATTCCAGCCCAAAATACGTCCCTCAAGAATGTCGGTACCCAATGCTCACGCTCATCATATAAACTTTGTAGCCAGACATTTTCATGCAAGTTGTACGTGGTGATTAGCTGCTCCCAACATTTTTCAAACTCTTCAACACTTTGAGTGTTATACACACAATTCATCAAAGCAGTTTTCATGCCACTTTTGTACGCACTATGAGAGCCAAGCTTTTCGGGGACTTTCTTCAGTATATGCCACAAACATAATCGATGTCGGCTTTCTGGGAATACAATGGCAATGACATTTTTCATCGCTCTGTCTTGATCTGTGATTATGGCTCTTGGAGTTATACCATCCATACATTTCAACCATGTCTGGAATAACCATACAAATGTCTCGGTATCCTCACTGGATATCAATCCTGCTCCCAACAAAATTGACTGGCCATGGTAGTTTACACCAACAAATGGTGAGAAGGGCATACCGTATCTATTGGTCAGATACGTAGTGTCAAATGTCACCACATCACCGAAATACTGATATGCTGCCCTACTACGGGGGTCCGCCCAGAAGACATTCTTCAATCTCCCCTCATCATCTAAGTCCATCAACGCAAAGAACCTGGGATTTTTGTACAGCATCCTTAAAAAATAATCTTGAAGCGCTCCAGCGCCACCTTTCCCAAGTCGCAGATGTCTTGCCTTGTCCATATAATTACGACAATCCTTTTCCAAAAACGGGAGATTCTCGAATCCATCGGCGCCAACGACAAGACTGCCAAAGCTCTTATTCATTCGAATCCCAGCCAGGTCATTTGTATCTAGAACTCTTTTTACAGTCTCGCTAACTTCTCTATTACAACGAAAGAAGCGGAATTTCTGTGGACTGAGGCCGTGATTATGTATATTATGACATGTTGTCAACCGTACCTTTCCCTCAACTTTTAAGGCATTAATCTTTGCCTTACATTCCGTCTTTCCTGTCGGACGTGGTTTGACGACATTCAAAGTTCTATTTCGGGTTTTCCCACCGCGGGCACAAGCTAGGGTGACATATCTAATAGTCCCATCCTCGGCCTTTTCACTCCTTTTTGTCATCACCCCAAAGCCGTTTTTCTTACCATATTGCTAGGGGTGTAACCGGTCCGGTCCGGTCCGGTTTTGGACAAAATTTAGGACCGAACCGGTATGTACCGGTTTTGTATTTTTCAAAACCGATTACGCACCGGTTACCCTCCTAAACCGGTACTTCCGGTTTTACCGGTTTCCGGTCCGGTCCGGTCTGGTTTTTCGGTTTTTTTAAAATGTAAATTTCACAATTTATAATCATAAATTTGTTTATAAAAAAAAAAAACTAATTTAAAAAATATTGTTTTATACTTTTATTATAAGTTATATATTAGTATTAGTTATAAACTATATATTTAATATTAGTACTAGTTATAAACTTTTAGTGATTTAGTATTAACATTTTATGTAATAATTTATAAATTATAATAAGAAATTATTTCATATATAAATATATATAATTATATATAAAACTTTCACATAAAAAATTATAATTATACATAAAATAAAAAACTTATATATATTAATATATATATATATATAATAATTTGTATAAAACTTATATATACAATAATATAAGTATTTTTTTATATATTTTTTTATCAACCGGTCCGGTCCGGTTCGGTCCGGTCCGAAAAATCTTAAAACCGGAACCGGACCGGAACCGGCCGGTTTTCACTTTCTAAGAACCGGTCCCGGACCGGACCGGTTCAAAACCGGTTCAAAACCGGTAAAACCGGTAAAACCGGTCCGGTCCGGTTCGGACCGGTTTTCCGGTTTACCGGTTTCAACTTACACCCCTACATATTGCTTATAATAGGTCAATAACTCTTCAAAAGAATTGAATTCCATTCCTGACTTTGGCTCCTCAATCGTATCACCACCATCCATTTGGACAAACTCAGATGTCCCGGCACTGCCATCCTCGGTATCCCGTGAAACAAAGGTATCCTCTTTACTCTCCTCGTTAAGTCTAGAGGATGTATCAGATTTTTCAGTTTCCTTACAATTGGGTGGATCCTCTGTATGAACTCTTGAGCTCGTTGCGGAGCTAGTAGTGATGAGAGGAATGGGAGGTCCCATCCCATATTGAAATTTGTAACCAGTATTCTGCATAAATCACAAAAATTAACACAATTAAACTTTATGATTAATAAACATATTTATTAAAAAAAATACTAGCAAAGTTGCATCACCACCTGAATGTTGATTAGATATTGGTTGCCATCTGGATATGGCATAAAGGCTGGTGACCATGCAGGCATTGGTCCATGCCAAACGTGCATATAATTTGATAGGCTTGGAGCAGTTGTTGGGATGTCCTAACATAAAAAATAATAATGAGAGTCGCAACCAATAAACATCAATGTAAGCACATTCCAATAAATCTTTAAAATAATATCACATACCGTGCTTAGAGAATTTGAGCTACTTGGTGTTAGCCCAACTGAGTGGTCTTCTCCCTTTTCCATGCTAACAATTCCAATAAAAACTATACCTCCTGAAGAAAGAACAAGAAGAAAATCACTAAATTATGTTGATCATTCTTATGAAAACAAAGGTTAGAGGCATTAGTGTAAATGATCCAAACAAGTTAATAATTTTTTTTTTTAACAATTACACATGAATTAAATTTATTAGCAAAAGAAATTGATTTGTTTAAAAACAATTGAAGAATGGACTCTATCATTTGAAAACTTCATAATAATTTAACTATTAAATGGTTTTGATTGAACAACATAGTCTCTAAACCCCAAAATCAGCTTACTAATGCATTTTGCAAAAAATTTATAAAGCATTATGCAAAAAATCGTCTATAGTAATAAACTATGATATAGATAGATGAACAGCTAGCTAGCATCCATTGACCCCCCCGTGGTAACATATACAAGTAACCCAAAATGTAAGCAAAACATGATTAAATGAAGTCACAGATGATATAGAACACCATTTATAAAAAGGAAAAAACCCTCTCAATTCAGCTTTTAGGTATGAGAGATGGCATAGGGCTTGTCAAAGTTGTTGCCCAGTCATGGGGTCTTTCTCAGTTGCCATATATTCATGACTTTTGAGTCTTTACTGCGAGAGTTGATCTTGAGGATCGTTTTGTGCTTTTTATTTTGCACACTTATGGTTTTGGACATTTACATTCAAATGAATACATCTTTCTTAGATTTTCTTGAATTAGTAATTACCATTCATGTCATGCTGGCTGTGGCAAATGTGCCATTATCTACACAAGAAGCCAACAAAAACACAGAATGCCAACTAAGAAGCCAACAAAACCAGACCCTTTGCACTACCACATTATCTACACAACAAGTAGCAAAATGAAATACTAACATCTATAAAATGCAAACAATGTGGCAAAATTAAATTAATAGAGATAACCAGTGCAAATAAATTTATTTCCTACTTCCTACACTTTTTGGCCGACCTCGAAGAACACTCTGGCTTTGGAGCCTTCCTCGTTAACAACTAAAAATGCTTATTGATGTTTCTAACCACCAAAATGACAACAAAAATAGCACATACAAAGAAATGAAGTCACAAATATAGGAAGCTTGCGTTGTGGGATGTCTTACCTGAAGCTAGCGACGGAGACACGAAGCCGAATAACAGAGATGGAAGAGATCTCACAGCTGTTCACGTGAACACGAACGAAGAGATCTGCGGTTCTTCTAGACCCAAAAATCGACTGCTTCAAGCTCAATATTTTCTCTTCCACGATTTTTCGCAACTTTTGTGAAATTTTTTTCTGTTTCTGAAACATAAAAGGTCTGAAATGGGTAAATTCCCTCCTTTTCTGTCCGTCTTCGTGTTTTGTTTTTTGTTTTTTTTAATTAAACCGGCTGACGTGGCATAATTGCCACGTGAGCCGGTTACGCAGCAGTTTGCTACAGACGGTTGTCTGTAGCAGTATTGTAATTTTTATATATACAATTATAAAAAAACGTATATATAATATATATAATAATATAAATTATAATTATATATAAGATAATGTTATTATAATTTATAAAATTAAAGCCTAATCTTAAATATGAAAACTTAATTGATCATATGCTTTAAACATAAAATATAATATTTAAATTATTAATAACATTTTATCATAAGAAGTAAGAACCAAAAAAGAAAGAAAATCACTCAAATATTATTACTAAATTTTGATGGCCTAATAAATTCTCAATATTTGTTTTTTGATAAGTACATAAGACATTAGTAGATTAGTAATACTAATATATATTAGTATATAATTTATATTAATTACAATTTACATTTTATGACCTAATACTAATAGTCTAATACTATATTACTATTAGTAATATACTTTATATTACTAATAGTCTAATATATTAGTAATAGTCTATGTATAAATTAGTATATAAATCACTATACTAAATAATCACATATAAAATAATGATATAGTAATAATAATACTAAATTACTATACTAATGCTATCACTATAATACTATCAATAATATAGTTATAATAAATTAAACTCACTATAACAATTAAAAAATACTAATATATAGTTATTCTAATTACTATAACTAATACTAATATTTATAATAATACTATAGTCTAATACTATATTACTATTAGTAATAAACTTTAAGTCTATCTATAAATTAGTATATAAACCACTATACTAAATAATCACATATAAATAATGATATAGTAATACTAATACTAAATTACTATACTAATGCTATCACTATAATACTATCAATAATATAGTTATAATAAATTAAACTCACTATAACAATTAAAAAATACTAATATATTGTCTAAATCACTATAACTAATACTAATATATAGCTATGCTAATAGCCTAATATTAATACTATTATATAGCTATAACTAATACTAATAGTCTAATATTGACTATAGTTATATTTATACTAATATAGTTATACTAAATCACTATAACTAATACTAATATATAGCTATACTAATAGTCTAATATTAATACTATTATATAGTTATACAGTATACTAATCACTATAACTAAATCATTGTAGTCTATAACTATATATATTATCAATGTATTATTATAGTGATTACTAATCACTATAACTAAATCACTATAGTCTATAACTATGTATTAAATGTATTACAAATATATATAAATTATAATTATCAATTTCCCAAACCATCAAAATTTTTTTTTAATGCTCATTCTAAAAAAATGAACCAAACCAATAGGAAATAGCGTTGTTCCTCTCCAAGGACCAAGACTCCAAGTCTCCAGTTTATAAGAAATTCGAATAAACCCTAAAACAAGAAGTTAAGAACAAACGACGCCCATCTCTCAAGTTCTCTCCACCTCTCTGCTTCTCAGTCTCTGCCTTCTTGTCTTTTTGCCTCACTCTCTGAGTCTCTGCACCTCCCCTCATGGCCATCGCACATCTTGTCGTCAGCCCCTCTCTCAAGTTCTCAACACTGCACTGCCCCTTTCTCAAGTCAGTGTGCCTATAAGAACTTATATTCCAAAGGATCGAGTAATGTTCAATTGTTGAAGAGGATTTATTACCGATTGCACTACATGTCATCTTTATGCTTCTTTATTTTTAATCTTCTTCTCAAATGAATTTGGATATAATATTTTTCTGATTATTTGGTCTGAATATTTTTTCCAAATGACTGGGGCATGCTCGATCTTTTCTGATTGTTTGGCTTGATTATTGGTGCAAATTATATTTTTTGCATATCTTTGTCAAGAGATCAATATAGATTGGCTTAATGCACATGCTAGCCTAGCATGTAGTGTTCGGTTCTTGATGTTTTGATCGAAGTATCAGTTGCCTATATATGGGAAACCATCGGGTTGGATTGAGATCCTTTATTGATTTTTTTTTTATTGAAATAATTTGAGGTCCTGGTTAGGTTTCGATTGAAGTATAAGTAGTTAGTAGCCTACGATTTCAGTGCAACAAACATTATTGCAGACTGCAGTTATATCCTTTGTTTAAATTGGGCTAAGGCCTAAATCCAATTAAGATTTTCATTTGATAAAACTTACCCCCATTGGACTTGTAATTTAGAGTTTTGGTATTTGGAGTTGTAATTTTTTGGACTTTTGGACTTGTAATTTAGATTTTTGGAATTTAGACTTGTAAATTGTTGGACTTTTGGACTTATTTTATTCCATAGCAAATTTTTTTTATTGCAGATTTTGTTTTTCAGTTTTTGTAATAGTTATATTTATAGGCTTATAGCAGATTTTTTTTTAATAAAACAGATTTTTGTAAATCAGTTTTTAGTAAAGCAAATTTTAGTAAATCATATTTTTTTTAGTAAAGCATATTTTTGTAATAGTGATGGAGTTTGGAATAAAAGTATAAAATAGATTTTTTTACAGCATTTTTTATTTTTATTTTTATAAACAATTTTTTTTCTTTTTACAAATTTGCATTTTATTAAAACTAAAAAATAGACCGGATTGGAACCAGTAGAAATCGGATGTACTGGTTTAGGGGGTAACTGGTGCATAATCAGTTTTTGAAAATGCAAAACTGGTACATACCGATTCGATCCTAAATTTTATCCAAAACCGGATCGTTTACACCCTTATGACCCATTAAAGATGAGTCCCCATCAAACCAGATGCGGTGATTAGAGGCTATTTACACCAACCAATGTGACACTGACATGTCAGCCTTTTATTGATTTTAGAGTGAATTGAAATGTAGTGGATTGTAGCCAGGTCCAAACATTTTTTCAGCTCTCCTTAATCAATCCTCCCTTTCAGTATCTCAACATATGTTTCACCTCAGGATTGTTAATTATTTTAATGTAAATATTAATATTTGTAATTTTGATTTTCTATCATCCCAATAATAAATAATAATAGTTAAAAGATGTAGCTTTCTCCATCTCAGTTTGATGGAGAATTTGACCGGATTATGAGAGAATGATCATCCTATTAACTTCACCTCCAAGTATTTCCCGATGGCTAGAAGCACAATAATGTTATAGATGAGAACTCTTAACCCCTTAGTGCTATAAATAAGCTTATGGCCATAATGAAATCTAGCGGTATTCGTGACTCACTATGATTAATTAATTAAGCGACAATATTTAAACTAGTCTAAATCCATTAGGATATTGATGTATGAGACATAGAGTTTTAATAAAACTCTTACAATTCTCAGTGATAATTTGGTCTTTGCCATTTTCATCACCTTCCTTTGGTTAAGCCGATCTCTATGTCCCCCATTTTTGTCAGTCCTACCACAACCACCATCTTTGGGTATGACCACACTCTCTCTCTCTCTCCAACTATTGTCCTCTATTGCAAGAACCATTCTCCCCTTGTTTCACTGCCACCACGAACAAAGTAGCTCTAGGTGGTGAGCAGGGCTGGCCCAATGGTAAGGCCGTTTAGGCCATTGCTTAAGCCCCCATCCTATGTAAGGCCCTCAAAAATAAAAATGAGGTGTTTTTTTTTTTTTTTTTATAAAAACTAAAAAATAAAACCATTTCATTAAATAAAATTTTAAATAATTTTTATATTTTTTAATGTATGCAAGACCTCCATAATACTAAATTTAATATGTTAAATTTAATATAATGAATCATTTATATTTTTAAATAACTTTTTTAAGATCTTGCTAAATTGAGGTACAAAATTTGCATTGATGCCTCATTTTAAGTTGTTGCATTAAATATAAATTAAAAAAAATATTTAAATATTTTGATTAAAATCTCCTTTTTTATTTTTTGAAAATTTTGAAAATAGTCAATATAATAATTTATAATTTATTGTATTATAATTATGAATGACTCACATAAATTGAGGCTTAAAAATTTCACCTTAAGCCTTAATTTCTATCGAGCGGCCCTGGTGGTGAGGCATTTCATCTTTTTCATTTTCGACAACATTTACTTACTGTTTTGTGATATTTTGTCTGAAACGATCTATGTGTTTTATGGGTTGTATCTATTTTTTTAGCAAAATGCCATTAGAAGCATTGTTGTGTAACAAATACAAAAATTTGAGTCTTACGACCAATCTGTTGCTTATCGGCCTCTTACGACCGCCACGCACCCCCACCACTAGATTCTCCAGCGATTCAACCCATCTTCTGGTTGCTATTTTCCTATGTGCCTGTTTTTCCTAACCAAAGATTAATGAGAGGTTTGGGGGGTGAGATGAGAATTTTGTGTTTTGTTTTGAAGTTTAAAATATTACGTTTTAATATTATTATTATTTTGGGATTTGAAAAAGGTGTATTGGGATTTAAAAAAGTTGAATTGTTTATTATATTTTGTCTGCGAATTTGAAAAAGGTGTAATGATGAGATGAGATGAGAATTTTATGTTTTGTCTTGTGCCCCAAACCTGCCCTAAGATAAAGTGGTAGTAAAAATCTCTTTCAGCCAACCCAGACCAGCAAATTGCAGCACACAACAATCTACTACGGTTTCCAATCTTAGTTTTACAGTTTGTTTATCATACTGTGTCAAAATCGCTACAAGCGACTCCCTTTTGTGGGAAATGAGTGGGAGCCAAGTCATTGGCTTCAGATTCCTCTTTGTTTTATGTTTCTTGTGTTGTAATTGCTGGTTTGGGATGATTGTTGGGGGCTCCCACCCTACTGAATCTTGTATCTTCAGTGGCAGACCTACATTTCTCTAAGGGGGGCCATGGGCGTCTCAAAATGTTTTGAAAAATCAAAATATACCCAAAATTTTAATCATGCTTTTATAAATATAGAAAACGACCTCCCAAAAAAATTTATAGTCTACATATGCTCTGCAAAATTTTATAAAATTCCAGTATACTTAGAAATGTCTCTCCAATTTTTTTCCTATAGGTCTAGAATTTTGTATAATATTTATATATATTTTTATTTTCAAGAGTGTGGTCTCGCCAAAATTAAATAAAAAATAAGTTTAGAAGAAATAATAAACTTATTAATATGGATCCCAAAGTTTTTTGTTATACAATATTAAGCTTCTTAATAGGAAATCTAAAGTAAAAATACAAGAAAAATCATTTAAGTCTGGTTATCTATATGGAAATAGTTGAGATGTTTTTATCTTCTAGACTTTATTGAGCAAGTAAATACTTATTTAAGGTCTCTATTATGGTATTATATGTTTAATGTGACACAAAAGCATCTAGAGTTCACATGAAAGTTAATAAACTAACTTAGATACTAGAATGAAAATGACATTCTAACAAATCACTTGATAGTTTCTATGAAGCAAATAAATTTTAAATATTTCTTTACAAAAATAATAACGGATGAATATTATTTTATGAAACATTATAGTCAAGAATCTAAAATATATTGGAGGGGATAAAATATCCCAAGCTCATAATAGGTCTCCAAGCCCATCACATGGTAGGGGATCTCATCAGGAGAGAAGAAAGGGAGAACGAAGGAGGGAACGAAAGGCTGGGGAAAGAAAATGTGTCAGGAGGGAAAAGAGGAGATGTGACATAAAAGAAAAGAGATGTGACGTAAAGAAGGCAAGAGGCAAAGGATAAAGGAAAGAGACCAGACCACTTCAGGGGAGCTTCTTCTAGATGACTTTTGGGTCAGACTACGACTTTAGTTTCTTCAATCTGCGACAAGGACTCCAACGATAGTATCTGTCCCAGAAGATAGATCTTCGAACTCCAATATATAGTGAGGATGAGAGACTGTAAAATAAACATATTATAGTGGATTTCCCTTCCCTATACGCCCCGTGGGCGTAGACATTATGCCGAACTACGTAAATTTGAGTGTTTCACACTCATTTATTTTTCCTGCATATATTTTCCATTCACTGCCATGGATGTATGTACGGATACCACACAATTGTATTGGACCACCGCCGAGGGCTCCAAACCACACAGATCAAAGCCCCGAAAGGCCATTATAGGCTAGGAATGACTTTTTCTCCCCTTCCGACCTATTGTGTTATTTTTAGGTATTAACACATATATTAAGACGTTATATTCTTTTTAGAATTTATTTCTACGAATGCATTGCAAATTATCGATATTTAATTTTATATATAGTTATATTTTTATGATTTTTAAATCTCAATATGTCATACACTAGAAAATTTGGCCCCCATTAGAAAAATTGCTGGTTCACCATTGTGTATCTTGTAACTGTTTATTATATCAATGATATGCTTGCTTAGAAAAAAAAGTTTGTTACGTATGTACCAAAAAAATATATAGAAGTTTGAGTCAATGAAAATTCTTAAAAATCAATGAGTATAGCCTGCTGGACAAGCAATGACCCTTTGTTGCTAGAACTAAAAGTTTATAACAAATGATATATAATAATGCACACCTGGCCACTAGAGAAAAAAATAAACTCACAAAAATTAAGACTGTTCATCCGGATTCTAGACCGAGTACTTGGTATACCCGGCCTGGAACTAAGGTGTCAAACCCAGATCGGGTTCCGGTCGGGTTAGCCCAGGTTATGACTCGGGCTAAAACCTAGATGAAACTAAATTTTTGAAACCCAAAAATTCAGGTTCCAGGCTATACCCAAGTTGTTTTTGTTTGTTTGTTTGTTTAACAAAAGCCTATGGTTAAATGTTTTCCAAAAAAAAAAAAAAAAAACTAATTTTATAAAGCATATATATTTATATTTTTTATCTAAAAGCCTATATTTCAAGAAATCATGTTGAAAAAGCATAATAGCATTTAACATTGTCCATAATAATAAAAACATAACAAAACAGAAAATTAAATTTTATGTAAAAAATAAGTAAAGTTAGAAACTAATTACCTTTTTAACTAAATGCATGTAAAAGAAAATATATACAATATTCATCATGTAAAATGCATGCAATACAATTCAATTCACTATAATTACATTATTTGGTATTTATACATTACATTACAAAACATAAAATTATAATATATGAATTATAAAACACAACTTTGGAAGAAGAACATCTAACGAAGATTGATGGATCTCTGTCCCCTCTACTTCAAATATCTTCTCGGTATTGTTGTTGTGATTAATTTGCAAGACATTGATGTAGATATTTTGCAATTTTTTGAATCTCATAAAATCACGTAAAATCACAAAACCATATTACTTAGCAAGGAAAATGAAAAAATATTTTGCAAGTGCATATTCACAAGAAAAATGAAATGAAGAAGTGAAAGTTAACCACAAATGAACTCATTGGTAAGATCATAATCCATTGTTGACCAATGAATCATCATCAAGATGGTTTTGTTCAAAGGAGAAGAGAAAATACTATATTTGAAAGCTCAAGAAAGCCTTAGCTCAAAATGTTGAAAGGAACCTTAAAACTTGGTCCTCACTCGGCTAAACTAGTAAAAGAACACAGATAAAATATGTACTATGCTGCTTCTATAACTAGGAATAAATAACTACGAATATAAAGAAGTCTACCAACCACGATTATACTTCACTTAACCTTACTGAAAACAAAATCCCATGATTCAGACAATTCCAATAAACCACCCACCCCTGCATTAGAAATGAGCATTAAGCCAAGGCCAAGCACACATATGGCTGCACCAAATAACTGCCATAGAGAGAAGCATATACTTCTCTTGATAAAATAACTAAAATTATCAACAAAATTTCACTACTATTATTGTAAGTGCTACTGGGCCAAGATCCAAGCTTATTCACCAGTGTGGGGCACCAAATCTTGGAGAAATGCATATACAACAAGCTACAGATCTCCGAGAGTCAAAAAACAGATTGCAGACTATAGATCTATAGATCTCCATGAGTCAAGAAACAGAATGTCATGCTAGATGATGCATCCAAATCTACAGATCTCCATGAGCCAAAAGCTACAAAACCCAAAAAGAAAAAACAATCCATATTTTAAAAAAAGAGTAGATCGAGCAAAATTTTAATTTATTTCATAAGTGTCAAAAGTTTTATTTTTTGTTTCTCTTCTGCATACAAACATCACTGCATCAGACTTAGATTCACAAACACATGCAGTTACAGACAGCAACCAACTACAACAGCGCATTTGAAACACAATGTTTTCTCACAACCCAAATCGAAATAATAGTACCAACATAAAGAAAGTGTGTGTGAAATGGAGTAACCTTGGGTTGCAAAAGTTGACGTCGGAGCGAAAAAGTAGAAGACGATGGTCACGAGGAACAGATCTTTGATCGGCAGATGAAGAGTGATAGGAGGCTAGGGTTTTGGCACGAGAGAGAGAGAGAGAGAGAGAGAGAGAGAGAGAGAGAGAGAGAGAGAGAGAGAGAGAGAGAGAGAGAGAGAGAGAGAGAGAGAGAGAGAGAGAGAGAGAGAGAGAGAGAGAGAGAGAGAGAGAGATTTTAACCCTAGCATCAAACGACCCGGGCGAAGGGGGGTCGTTTTGATCGTGGATCAGTGTTTTTAAACAAGACTTGGGTACCGAGTTTAAATTCGATACTCGGGTTACCAAACCGTACCCGAATCGGGCAGGTCGGGTCTGAACCTGGTTTGATTTGGATTGATCCAGAGAAAAACCTAGCCCGAATAAGCAGTTCTAACAAAAATCACTTTGAGCGATGGAGAATAGGCTTAGTAGCCAAGAATCGAGGAAAAAACTCATAAAAGAGTGATGGGTTGAGCGAAGACGAAATGAAAGGGACAACTGTTTGAAATTTTGATATTAAAGTCTATTCATCATTCCCGCATATCATACACCATACTTATTTTTGTTTATTTTTATTATTCCTAACCTAATTGAATTCTTCTAGTCATCATCCATACACTACAAATTTGGTAAGATAAAAGAAATAAAAAATAAAAAATAAAAAATTATGTGTGGTGTGTGATGTAGAGATAATGATTAGAATTCTTCTAAAGTGAGACTCATGTTGTGTTTGGGTGATCTCAAATATTCTGTGAATAATAGTGAAAAAGTAATGAAAAAGTAAGGATAAAATATTGAATAATAATAAATAATAGTGAAAAGTAAGTTAAAAGTAATAATAAAATAATAATGTATTACTACCCAAACTAGATTGAGTGTATATGAGGTCTAAAGTGTGAATAAATTGACGGGTGTAAACTTAGGATGCGTTTGGATGTTGAGCTGAACTCAGTTATTTATGAATAATAATGAGTTGAGTAGTGAATGAAGTTATGTGTGGCCTATCAAAACTGAGTTTAAAGTGTGTTTGGATGTTAAGATGAATTTAATACTTTTTATGAGAAGTTGAAAAATATTGTGAGTTCCACGTATAAAGATGTGTTAAGTTAAAAAAAGTTATGGGTCCCACGTGTAAGAAGGTTTTGATTTGAGATGAGTTTAATAATTTGAGAGTTGAATGTTTAGATGTTAGACTTAACTTAAAATTAGACTGAACTCAGCTGAATCTTACAACCAAATGCAGCTTTACACCACGTCCGAGAGATGTAGCCCGAGAACCCACCGAAAAGGTAAAAAATGTTTTTTTATTTTATGTATTTTTTTTAATCATCATAAATATTTAAAAGAAAAATAAAAAATTCACAATACCATTAAAAAATACTTTCTTAATCACTAAATAAAAAAAAAAAAAAAACATTCCGGATACAAATTCGGATTTCATAGCATTTCTCTCTCTCTCCTTAAAGAATATTCTGACGAATCTGACTCCCCTCCAATAAATTCGTGGACCTTTCTGCCCCACCCAGCAGTATCCGCAGGAGAACCACATTGTAAAAGATTCTACTGCCCACAAAGATATGTTTCTCCTTGATCTTCCCCACCGTTTCAAACCTACAAACTCAGTCGCACATCCGAGATCCAACCACGCCGCCCATTTTCATTTTCATAGCACACAGCATCCTGCGCCACCACCCAATCACAGGCCTATTCTTGTCCCCATCAGTCCCGTATTCAATCCCAGAACCCACAATTTCAGCCGCATCGCAAGGTGCACAACTTGCAATGGCCTGGCACGTCCTGCCATTCCCGTTAACAATGATGCAAAATCGGATGCTGATAACCTCACTGAGCATCACAAATCTCAAGGGGTTCAAGAAGGTACTGATGAAAAGAACTTCTGGGGTGCCGTAAGTTTGATCATCGGCACTGCCGTAGGGCCTGGAATGCTGGGTTTGCCGGCTGCCACCATCGGTTCGGGTCCATTTCCCTCGACCATTGTCATCCTTCTTTCGTGGGTCTATGTCGTCTCCTCGATTATTCTTGTTGCGGAGCTCAGTTTTGCAGCCATGGAAGAAGACGGGGTGGAAGAGGTGAGCTTTACTGGCCTTGCGGCAAAGGCTGTAGGAAGTCGTTTTGGTGCTTTTGTTGCACTCGTCTATGTCTCCTTGTGTTTTTCGTTGTTAGTGGCATGCGTTTCGGGCATCGGTTCGCTTGTCTCTCAGTGGTTCCCATGGATGAATCTTGTTATGGCCCATGCCTTGTTTCCTCTAACCGTCGGAATTGTGATTCTTTTCTTTCCGTTTAAGGCTATTGATGCTGCGAATCGTGTTTTATGCCTCGCCATGCTTTTATCCATTGCTGCACTTGTGGTTGTTGGTTTATCTGTGGCCAAAACAAAAATATTAGGCTCCTTTGCTTATGCTTCTTGGGGCTTTTCGTCCATTTTGCCTGCTATACCGGTTACTGTCCTCACATTGGGGTTTCACGTTATCACCCCCTTCATATGTAAGATTGCAGGGAACACGGTGCACGAGGCTCGAAGGGCAATCCTGGTTGGTGGGGTTGTTCCATTGATCATGGTTTTGTCGTGGAATTTGATTGTTTTGGGGCTTGCTGGCGTCAATAGAGCCGCTTCCAGAACAAATCCTATATCCCTTTTGCTTTCCGTCAACCCCTCTGCTTCACCTGCAATTCAATGCTTTGCCTTTTCTGCCTTGGCAACTAGCCTGATTGGATATGCCGTAAGCTTCCCGAAGCAGCTTCTAGATACGCTGGATCTGATGTTTGGTAACATTAGTTCGGCAAAGCAGATTTCCGCTCGTTCACAAATGGGTTCTAGTGCGGAAGGAATCGGGAGAGTTGGTTTTGTTGTTTATTCGGGAAGGCCTAATATTGGAAATGCGGGGGAGGTTTTTTATACAGACTCGAGGAGTAGAGCTGCCTCAAAAGCTACTTTGAAATCAGCCATAGATGGGTCTCATTCACTCAAGATCTTTCTAATGACGATCATACTCGGTGCTCCAGTTCTCATAGCATCTTTCTTCCGCTCCACTTTTTCAAGAGCTATCGATTTTGCTGGGGTTTACGCAAATTGCTTTTTGTTTGGCATCCTTCCTCCTGCAATGGCTTACATATACCAATCTAGGAAAAAAATCAGGTATCATGACCAAACTGCTTTTACACTCTTAAGCTATTTGTTACGCAACATCTAGACAAAGCAAACAAAAGACAAAATTCAAATGAACTGCCTTGGTGACCTTTGGCTCACGGGGACACTGTCAGCAGGGTTTGTTTGGAAATAGATGTAATCCCAAAATTATCAAATCATTTCATCTTATTTTTAAACATAATTCAAATATAAAATTTTTAAACTAATAATTACAATCTTTTCAGACTAATTATTACAATTTTTTCACTTTCAAACAAAAAATAAAAAATAATTAACTTTTTCTAATCCGCAAATAAAAATAATATTATAAAACTATATTATAACAATATTTCAACTTTATAATATTTTTTTATTCATTTTTATCTCTCTCATTTTTTCTAAAAGTTCAAAATCCAAAAAATATTCCGCTTAAAATATCTCACTACTATTCATAAACGATTTTATTACTATTTACGAAATTTTCATCTCATCTCATCTAATTCCCTAAAAGAGACAGGACAGGTTTGGAAAAAAAAAACACAAAATTCTCATTTCATTTCATCTCATCATTACAACCTTTTCAAATTCCAACACAAAATATAATAAATAATTTAAATTTTTTAAATTTTAAAATAATAATAATATTAAAAAATAATATTTTAAACTTTCATTTAAAACTCAAAACTATTCAACTTTTATAATTCTACTATCTCTAGCTGATTCTCACCGTGGATTGCCCATGTTGACAAATTTAATTCACAAAACACCTCTCCCAAGTTTCTCCAAAATGATTCTAGCGTTAGGTTCTGGATAAACTGCAGTCACATTATGTTGTGAAAACGATGCGGAAAAAATAAAATAGAACAAGAAAATAATTACATGATATAAAAATTTACGTGAAAAAATAAAATAGAACATGAAAACAATTACATGATATAAAAATTTACGTGATTTGGCAACGTATTTACGTTCACGAAACTATAGAAGATTTTATCATCTTAAAGAATGTCAAAATACACTTTGGAGCAAAAATACACCATTCTAAACTAGTTATATTGTTCATTAAGTACATATTTATAGGGTTGTACGGTGGAAATCTTAATTTTACAATTTCTGAATTATTCGCTCAAGCGAACTCTGAGAAAAGTTCACTCGTTTGATGATTCGTTAATCATAAACAGGGTCATAAATTTTTTCCTAAAAGTTTTTTATTCATTTTTTCTCTCTCACTCTCTCTTTCTTTATTTCCATCTTTTTATCTGTTATTATTATTTTTTTACTCTCCTATAGTGGCATCCTTGCATCATTGTTTAAAAAGCCAAATGTGTGAAAAAACTGACACTCATTTTGTTTTTATTTTCTGATTTTTAATTTTTAATTTAGGTTATTTTTATCATTTAGAGTGTGGATAGACGTCATTACAATTATAAGTTCCACATTCCATGTTTGTCCCATATAGTTCATTTTCAAGCCATCTGGAGAATACTCGGACAACAACATTTTCTTAGTTAACTTTCGGTTGCCTTATTACCGTGCTTGGAATTTGCAGGTCATCTATCCTGCCGGGGGGAGATGTTACCCTTCTTTTGCTCCTGTGTATTGCTGTTATTTTGGGGATTTGGCATTAGAAGACCGGCAGGTAGATTTATTTAACAGCAATATGGTGCTTTCCCAACAGGCTAAAGCCAAGTTCCAACAAGGGGACGAAGACGTTTTTATTTATAATGTTTAAGAGACTCATTGTACTCATTTCTAGGGACGAGTATTGCACTCTTCAATTATCTAAAAGCACTTTCAATGGCTAATGTATTTTACATATATATCTAAACTTTCTAAACATTTGTCTAAAAGAGAGCTCCAATGGATTATCTACTTTATCTTCATTTTAAATTTTGCTACAGTAACTCTTCTACATTTAGCTTGCACTGTTCATCTATCTATATATATCTTATTTATTTCTCTTTCTTTCGGGGCTGAATGAGATTGAGGTCGAGAAAAAAAGTCCTGGACTGCATTGACACTACAAGAATTATGGCCTTTTGCCATGAGGGGGTGCGGTCGAAATAAGTGCATCTTTCGTAGGAAACAAACTATTTCCCACCAATTTTTCTTGTGGGAGACTCGTGGAATTAAACGGGTGGGGAAAGATCCTTTTTCCACCAAATTTGGATCTCATGGGTAAAATATCACTTTTTTCCACCACAAGAACGGTGGATAAAAGCATTTTAACTTCGTCCCAACTAAGTTCCCAAAAATCAACTCGTGGTCAGTAATAGCGTCATTACCCATGACAGTAGGTCCTGGAAAATCTCCTATATCCATAAAGATTCTTCGTGGCAAAAGTCGTTTATATAAGTTTTACCCACCAATTTATTCATGGGAACAAATTAGTCCCGATGGTAACTTTTGGTGGAAATATGGTATTCGCCCCACAATCAATTGGTGGGAAAAGATCACTTCCTATAAACGAATGTAATTGTAAATAGTTTTTCCTGGTTAAGCTTATTTCGTAGGAAAAGTGGTCTTGCCTATATCCCACGGGTACTGGTCCATGGCAAAATAGTTTTTCTCATTACAATTATTGGTGGAAATATTACTTTTTACTCAGTTTTGTGATATACTTGCCATCAATGTCATAAGTCGAAAACCTTTATTACCCATGAATAATAGTCGTGGGAAATATAATTCTTGCATTACACCTGTTTTCCCACCAAATCAAGCCCTCGTAAATAGCAGTTTTCGCTGTTAATATCTGCCACTATGAAAAAAATCGATTTCCTGCCAATTAATCCCATAGACAATCCAACAAAAAATATAGGCACTTTCTACATTTATCCCACAAATAGGCCTGTATGGAACCTCTCTCAACACAATATAATCCATCAACAAATGTAACCAACACCCAAAAAATCATTCCAACCAAACCACCAAAGTTGGTAACATATATTATACATAATTAATATTGTACTTTACAATTCTGTCCACTGGGTTAACCAGTCAATTAAGGCCATCAAAATACAATGAATAGAGCAAATATAATTGCTGGTACAACCCAACAACATGGATGATATGCAACCTTGGGACTAAAAGATATAGACTTTTGTAAACATCTCTTGTGACAGTAATGCTGATTCACTGAGACAATCTTCATTCTTGAAAACATCATTAATATTCCCCTCTTGATCCACAAAGCATGGTGTCCTAAAATCCACCCGAATTTTAGTTGTCGTCCATGCTTAACTGTATTAGCCAATAGAAAACGTTTTTTAGGCAAAGGTAGTAGCTAGAAAATATAAATAGCCATTACCAAGGCAAATTACAGGAAAATAGTGCACAATTATATTAAAGAAGTGGCCAAATTCAAGCTGACGTCTTTCTTTTGAATCCCCTTCATTCCTAAGTTTGGCCATTCATGTTGGGTATTGATGGAAAATGTTTCTGATGAGAACTATGTCCATTGATATTAATACTTATATGGCCAAGGAAGTGAGATGAGCCGGGAAGCTTACTAATGATATCAAGAGTTGAATCACAAATAATGAGGCTTAATAAAACATATAAGTTGTGTTGTAACATGATAATTGTTGTAACATGTCATACACAGATTTACTTATTTTCATAGTGCATTAATCCCAAATAATGATTGGCTTTCCAAAATAAACCCACCTAGGGTCATGCATGGAAAATGCCAAATGTCCTAGGAGTTGAATCTCAAATTAATTTCGACCAAGTTGGTTGATATAATTAATTAGTAGAAATAATCAGCATTGACATCCTTGGCCAAGTTCTTTACACAGAACACCAATGCAGGATTCCCGGGTGTATGGTTCTAACAAAATCCAAAGAGCTTGGTATTAAATATTCAACAAGTAAAAAATTGCATCTAACATACTTTAATCTATTCATACGGACTTCATTAAAAATATAAGTTAGTGCATGCTTAACGTGCAGTCCTTACTTCGATATCTGAAATCATTCAAAAAACATTAATATGTTCCTAGGTGCAATAGCAGGTGATATTTTTTTATTAGACATATATACCCTCTCATATTATATTATCTAATTATTATAATTTTTCCAAACTCTCACACAAAATACAATAAACAATTCAACTTTTTCAAATTTCAAAACAAAAATAATATTAAAAAATTATATTCTAATAATATTTTATTTAATTTTTAACATCTCATCTCATCTCATCTCATCTCATCTGTGTAACCAAACGAGTCCTTTAGTACTTAATTTGTCTTTACTTTTAATAATATTCAGATACATTCGAAGTATTATATTCCATCCAGTGGAGGGTAAGCATACTTGGAACTAAAGCTTTATTAAAATAGACATAAACCAATCCAAAACTTCCGTGTTATCCCATTTATCGAAAAAGATTATTAAGAGCCCCTTTATCTACTTAAATATCTTAATATATTTATGTGTAATAGTGAAATGATTTGAGTTAAAATATTTTATTATGTTTTAAAAAAGGAGAGAAAAAAATTTGAATAAAAATATTATAATGTTAAAGAATTGTTTGAATATAATTTTTTAATATATTTTTTGAACATTTAAAAAATAGTATCATTGTTTGTGTTTTGTTCAGAGGTTTGAAAAAATTTTAATGATTAAATAATGATTAGATAGAAAAGTAGAAAATTTAAAATTGAAAAGTGTTTTATGTTTGAGAAAGAAATATCTTTAGGTCTTGGGATAACCATTATTATATTCATGAATAATGAGCCATTTTAGTATTGCCTCATTTAGTTTTATTTATGTCACGTTTGGAAGTTGAGATGAGATGATAAATTTGTGAATATTAGTTAAATAATTTGTGAATAGTAGTAAAATAATTTGAGTTAAGATATTTTATGGAATTTAAAAAAAAAAGAGAGAGAAAAATTGAATAAGAATATTATAAAGTAAAAATCTTGTTAGAATATAATTTTTTAGTATAATTTTTATTTTAGAATTTGAAAAAGTTGAATTATTTTTTGTGTTATTTAGAAGTTTGGAAAAATTGTAATGATTAGATGAAAAAAATTGAATATTTGAAATTAAAAAATGTTAATGTTTGTGATGTTTCGATATTGAGATGAGATGAAATGAGACGAGACTATCTTACAATCCAAACGAGCCTTAGTTGAAGTGATGACAAACTAACTTTGCCTATGGATCCGAAATTTCACCTAGATCTCGCATGTAAAGTCCACAAAAAATATAATTTGTGCCCTTAATGTTGAAAATTTAAGGAGTGCTCAAACGAGAGATATGAAGGAGCTCTAATGGTAGGGCGGCCAGTACAAAATATACATGATTATATATCAAAGTTGTATAAAAGAAACAAGGGGAGCTTTCAACAAGTGAAATGGAATTTGTACTCAAGTTGAGGAGGAAAAGGTTGGTCGACACCAAGCCTTGGGGCAATGGTTCACCAGTAGGCGTAAGAAAAATTATTTTAAGAAAAATTATTTGTATCAGCCTGTAGCCGCAGCACACTCAATGTATTGAGTTTATAAAAAAAAAAAAAACATCATGTGAGGTGTGCTGCGGCTACAGGTTGATGCATAGCCATTCTCGTAGGCGTAAACCCTGAAATGGAATGTTGTGTAGCATCCTTTACCATGGATGTATATGTGGAATAAGCATTGACATTGGCATGCCAGTGAAATCCTTAATATGCCTAATATCACTTAAAATGGGTCTGCAATGGATTAGGCATCATAGAGTTTGGATGACTTTGAGGTACAGTAACTAGGGGTGCTACCTGCCCCTACGAATCCGCTTCGCCTTCGTCTACTTAAAAAAAAAATACTACATTTTACTTAGTTTAAAAATTATTTTTAAGTTAAAAGTAGTTAAAAATACATTTTTAGACCCAAATTATAAATTTAAATTTTGTAAATATGACTATAATTTAAATTTGCTAGTGCATATTTTGTGTAAATTGTAGTGTATTAGTTTTTGAACTATATAGTTTTTAAATTTGTCAGTGCATATTTTGTGAACAAGTCTAACAAATTGTAATATATATTTATATATACACAATTTGTAAAATATAAATATATATTTATGTTTACATATATATATATATATAAAATTATAAGCGGGGGCAGGGTTGGGCCCTCCCCGCCACCCGCCCCCGCATGGGCAGAGCTGGGTTGCCCGCCCCGCTATGTGAGGGCGGGGCGGGACAGATGGGGGCAGGGTAGCGGGGGCTGCCCACCCCTAACAGTAACTGCTTCCCAAGAGTCATATTAGGCTGACACCATAGCAAGATCATCCTACTTATTATTATTATTATTTCTTCCCGTCCAACACTCTCTCTTCTCTTTCCCTTAGATTCATTTTCTGTACCATGCAATTTCCTTTCTGCAAGTCTCCCCTTGCACGTCCCTTCCCCTTCCTCTCTAGAGAAGCTGGCGATTCCTTTGAAGATCGCTAATATGAAGGGCCTCTTCAAGTCCAAGCCTCGCACCCCTCCCGATGTTGTCCACCAAACCCGCGATCTCCTCCTCTATGCCCAGTGTAGCATCAATAACTCCAATGCCTGCGAGAGCAAGTGCTAGGAGAAGATTCGTCTTTTGCTTCCCTTTATGTCTCTTTTCCTCTCCATTTGGATCTTTCACCATCGATTTAGTCTGCTTTGATCTGCAGCGGATAGGGATGATTATGAAATTTAGGGGAGATTTGGTTTATGATAGAAACAAAAAGGTGACCTTAATTAAGGTAAATAGTGGCATCCAATGTGGGATTGAGTTTTGAGGCGATAGACAAAAGGCAAAAAGTATGACATAGCATTAGTAGTGAGATGGCTATAGTCAAAATTTGGCTAAAATTTGACTAAGTTGCATAAATTCTATCTATACCAAACTCAATAAGTCTACAGTGTTTTTAACCAACACCAAAGTCACTAGCCAAACTTGGCTAGCCCAAGTTGCTGGCCAAATTATATTTTAGATATAAAATATTCATTTCATGTAAATCTTCATCGCGAGGCAAACAAAAACTGCATAAAAATCCACACCATTATGAAAAAACGTCAACTTCTCCCATACAAGTGTTCCCACTGTAGGGTGTAAAAATCCACACCATTCCGGAAAAATCCACAAACAAGTGTTCACACAATAGGGTGTAAAAATTTACAGGTGAATATAATAAGAATCAAGCAAGGTAAATATATCCTAGTGAAAACTGTAGAGTGAAAACTGTAGAGTGAAAACTGTAGAGTTTGTTATTTTAATAGAATAACAATTACAATTAAAATTAAAATAAATTAAAATGTCAAAATCATTATTTTAATACAATAGTGATAGATTTGGAGAGTTTGTTATTTGGTGTTGTTGAAAAGTGACTAGCTAAATTTATAAAAGGTTAATTACACTTTGCCCCCTCGAACTTTTACTCAATTCATAATGTACCCTACAATTAATAATTGTATCAAAGTGGACCCGCTTACTTTCAAAAAGTACCAATCCCCTATTCCGTCTACCAGCAGAGTGAAATGGAATGAAAATTTCTAACTACCACTGCAAATACAAAGCCACCCCTGACTTCATCGAGACCAAAGTGAAGGAGAAATTCGAAAATCGTAACTTTTTTTTTCTCTCCAGACCAGACCAGACCCATTACTTCATCGACCCCAAACTCTTGGAGAACTGGTTTTTCATGGTAAACACACCAATCTGAGTGGTTTCAAACATTTTGGGTGGTCTTCATGAAATTTCTCTTTATCTTCTTCGCGTAGTGGGTGTCGTAGAGGTGAGTCAATCTCTAATTTCTCTTTGTCTTCTTTGCGGGCTTATTTATTGTTCCATCTGTGCGTATCTTCAATATTTGTGTTCAATTCGTTATATGTGAATTTTGCATGGCCAATGTTTTGGTTTTGAGGATGTCTGTATCCAATGTTTCGGTTTTGAGGATGTCTGTGTCCAATGTTGTGGTTTTGAGGATGTCTGTGTCTAATGTTGCATGTGGGTGGGTCCAATGTTGTATGCTGGATGTGTGGCTGAGTGGTTTTTAGTGGTCCCAGTTTGAGAACAACTATCCGAGGTGTTATAGTATGCTGTTGTTTTCTATTGTCTAGTTGTGACAGAGGTGATCCCTTGCATAAGAAAATGGACAAATTTATCTGTTTGGTCCAATAGATCCCTTTGTTTACTTTATATTTGGTGCTTGGTTTGACTACTTTTAATTGAATATGTGGTCAAATACTAATTTAATTGATAATATTATGTAGGATGGTTAAGAAGAAGTTACTTTTTGAAGTCCATCATAGTGAGGTAATTGATAGGCATCACAATAGAAAATATGTTAGGGGTAAGACTGATGTATATCATGAACCTTATGATGAGGATGAGTTGTCCTGGATTGAGATACAGACGATTGTGACCAAGTGAGGTTACATTCTAGGTGACCTAGTCTACTATCGACAGAGTGGTTTGGGGATGCACAATGGTCATCACTTGCTTACATTTGACCATGATGTGTTGTCTATGGTGGCTGCGTATGAGGGTCAATAAGTAATTAATTTATACCTTGTGTCTCATTCAAGAACTACAGTGCACCAGTCTGATTTGGATGATCATCACATCGAGGAGGATGTGAGTGAGGATGAGGAGGATGAAGACGAAGCAGAAGCACGTTGCCTTGGACTTAATGACGCATTTTGGAAAGCAATGTTGAATAGTGAGGATGAGCTGTATGACATTGATGTTAGCACAGTGGAAACATCGAGGTTGAGGTCTGCAACCAGTGTTCATTGGTTTTGATGATGAAGTGGCACTTGATGATAAAGAGCCACAATCTCCCTTAGCTGTTGAGGATGAGGGGATGAAGAGAGTTATCTGCCACCTGGA
This sequence comes from Juglans mandshurica, assembly GCA_022457165.1. Lineage (NCBI taxonomy): Eukaryota > Viridiplantae > Streptophyta > Magnoliopsida > Fagales > Juglandaceae > Juglans > Juglans mandshurica. The sequence goes on from CM039626.1 coordinate 34,172,460, forward strand.
ACAAGCCAGGACAGAAGTGGTCCAAGTAGTGATCCATTTCCAAGGTGGCCAGAGGAGGATGAAAATGGTATAAAATACTCTATTTTTTGGTTTATGATTTTAGTGTTCATTTCTCTAAAGTTGCTAAGCAGTGCTTGGTTTGACAATTAACAAGTAACTTATCTGGTATGGCACCAAGTGATGTCCTCAATCTCCCGTTGAAAGTGGCGATGAAGGACATTGTGATTTTAACTACCCTAAGTTTCAACATGTTGACTTGGAGAATCCAAAAATATCTGTTGGAATGAAGTTTAGATCTACAACACAGCTTAGAGAGACAGTACTGAGGTTGAACCTAAATATTGGTAAATCTATAAAATTTATAAAGAATGATGGGAATAAGGTTACTATTGTCTGCAAGACCCCTAAATGTCCTTATCGGGTTTATGGGTCTTGGATTAGAGGGCAACAGACTTTCCAGATAAAGTATATGGATCCAAGACATGAGTGCAGTAGAAGTTATAAGAACTCCATTGTCACATCATCCTAGATTGCAGATAAGCTGATGCCACTGTTTATGAGCCAACCTAATATGCCTATTCATGCACTTACTGATAAGATTAAGAGAAAGTGAGGAGTGAAAGCTTGTAAAATGAAGTTGTATCATGCTCGAGCAAAGGCTCAGTTTAAGATATTTGGCAGCCATTGGGAACAATATGTCAAAGTATGAGACTATTGTGAGATCCTGAAACAAAGGAACCAAGATAGTTGTTTATTAGTTAGGGTGGAACAAATAGCTCCTGAGTTACCTCCTACTTTTCAAAGGATGTACGTAGGTTTGACAGCCTGTAGAGAGGGTTTTAAGGCTAGTTGTAGACCATTGATTGGTTTGGAAGGTTGTTTCCTAAAAGATCCATTTAAGGGCAGCTCCTATGTGCTGTTAGTAGGGATGCAAATGAAAACATGTACCCCATTGCTGTGGCCATTGTGGAGGCAGAGTTGAATGATAGTTGGGGATGGTTTATTGAGACACTTATATCCGATCTTGGACAGCAACCTGAAGGTGGGTGTACATTTATCAGTGACAGACAAAAGGTAATTTTGTGTGACTCTCAATATATTCTGTTAAGTCAACCAATTAAATGAGCCACTCATACAATATTTCTTGTAGAGTTTAAAGCCAGCAATGGAGGAGTTGGTGCCTTACAATGACAACCGTATTTGTGCGAGGCATTTATATGCCAATTTTCAAGATGCTAGCCATAGGGGTGTGGCACTGAAGGAGAAATCTTGGAAGGCAGCCACAACATACATAAAGAGAAACTTTGAGAGAGCTAAGGAGGAACTAAAACCCCTCAGTGAGCCTGCATATGACTACCTGAAGGTTATAGACCCATCATAATGGTTTAGAGCATGGTTTAACACATATTGTAAGTCTGACCTAGTAGTGGATAATCTCAGTAAATGTTTCAACACGTATATTCTGCAAGCACGGGATAAGCTAATTGTGACTATGGTAGAGACTATACGAAAGAAACTGATGAGGCGACATCAGTTGAAAATGGAAGGAATTGGTAAATGGGAGAACAAAATAACACTTCGGATAATTAGGAAGCTTGAACTTGTGTATGACCTATCCATCTATTGTACTCCAACTTACGCATGAGGTGGTCGGTTTGAGGTTAACAATGCTGGTAGACAATATGTGGTTGATTTGGACAAGAGGACATGCTCATGTTTGAGATGGGACATGATAGGTATTCGATGCCCTCATACATACACATGTATTGTGTATTTTGACCAAGACCCAAAAGAATATGTGCACCATTACTATAGTATGGAAATGTGGAGGGTAGCATACGAGTCTTTAATTTACCCTATGCCTAGTGAGGATCAGTGACTTACTACCACATACGAGAAGCCCATTGCTCCTAAGGTTAGGAAACAACCTGGGAGGCCAAAGAAACATCGAAGAAGAAATGAGGACGATCAACAAGGAGCAAACAAATTGAGGAAAACTGGTGTGACTCTATTTTAGGTGTAAGCAAGCTGGTCACAACAGAAGAAAATGTCCGCGTTAGAACACAAGCACGCCCTCCTTTACTTCTGTAGCATAATTTCAAGTTGCTTCATTTCCAGATGAACTGGTTAGTGGCTACGTCTTTCTTATTTACTATACAGTATTAATTTGCATATATGTTGAGAATGTCTTTTCATTTTTATTTTTATTTTATTTTTAAGAAGAGTCGGTAGCCACACATATAGTGGCCTCGTCCCAAGTTTATTAATAAGCCCTCACTTATGATGGAGGAAAACCGTGGTAACATCTTTACACTTGGGGGCGTACATGATAAAACACTATAAACTAACCCAAAACCAAGTGTCAAAATAAACCAAAACCAAAACAAATTCTAACAAGCCTAAGCCAAACGTGTAATCAACGTGACGTAAATCATCGTGAATGCAAACGCAGTTGACCAAAGTGAATGCAACGTGGATGCAAATCAGCGTAGACGCAACTTATTCTGAAGACCTAAGACCTCAAAGAGGGAAGACCTAATCTACCCACCTGTAAAATACCTTTGAGCTTCCATGGAACATCATCAAAATTTATCCACGTACCAGACTGATGATTTGAAGCCATACGAGCAAGAAAACCAGCTCCTGAATTTCCTTCTCTATAAACATGGTTGATCTTGGCTTGCAAACTCGACAAGACCTCTTGGATTTCATCCCAATAGTCTTCAAGATACCACATGCCACATCTCCCTTTTGGCAACCAGTTAACAAAATAACTAGAGTCAAGCTCAATCTCAATTCTTTGCAAACCCAACTCTTTGCAGTGTTTCAACCTATAATAAAGAGCTAATAGTTCCGCTTCGTTATTAGAGCCATGAGCTAACTCCTTAGCAAAAGCCAACCTCAAATAGCCCCGATCATCCCGAATAAGGCCCCCCACCCCTGTGCAACCTGGATTGCCTAACCAACTCCCATCAACATTCAACTTAAACCATCCCCTATTTGGCTTACACCACTTTACCAAACAAACCGGCTTACGTAAAGGAGCTTTAACCGGAATTGAGAAGGCCTCCAATATTCTAGCGTCACCATTATCCAAGTTTTTACTCGCCCTCAGACGTAATCCTACCCATGCAATTGCCGCTTCGATCGCACTCCACAACGATTGCACAGAACCATGTTTCCCTTCCATACGAGCCTTACACCACCACACCCAAAGAGACCACGTTAAACTAATGGGAATCAAACCAAGCAACGTACTTTTTTGGGATGAATGTAAGGCCTGTCAAAACCAAAGCTCCATACAAGGCCTGGATTTTGCTGCTAAAGTACTGTGGCCAGGACATGATCCTAATTTTCCAGACAACTCCGTACACAACATTCACATTTAGAAACCACTGGAATGCCCAACTCTTTAATACGCGCATCCACACTTACGCAAAAATTCAAAGCCTTCTACATTGTAACTGAATACTCCTTTGGTAGCGCAGAATGCCAAATCCAACGAGCCCATTCTGTTTTTGGGGCCCTAACACGAATACATTCCCAAGCCAACTTCGAGGAAAAAATACCATCCAAACTCGGCTTCCAAATCAGAATATCTGCCCCATCTTTATGCTCACCTAAAGATGTCAAGATTTCCTCAAGTTTGGATTCCCCCACCAGTTTTTTGAGAAGGTCCACATCCCACCCATTATGAATGCGACACTCCCTTATTGTGAGAAGAGGAAGATCCAAGATCTCACAAGAGTCTATAATAGCACCTGATGACAACCAGTTATCCTTCCAAAAAGAGACATGACCATCCCTTACCTTCCAGACGGCATTACTCAACACTTAGGTAACATCGCTACTATTCGCTTCCAGAATAACGATCCCTTACTAGCCTCAATCAAAGATATATGCCTCTCTTTGACATATTTTGCCTTAAAGAAATTAACCCAAATGGACTTTTGAGTTAGAAGCTTCCAAGCAAACTTCATAAAGAGCGACACCTGCACATCTTCAAAATTTTGAGGACCCATACCCCTTTCAAGAATTGGAGTACACACTCTAGCCCAAGAAACCCACTTCTTTTTTGATTTACCATTGTAGGAGCCCAAAAAAAAAAAAACTCATGAGCCGATTAAGACTTGCCACCACAGCCTTAGGCACATACAAAACAGAAAAGAGGTGTATTGGTAAACTTGCCACAATATGCCTCAACAACAAGATGCGAGCACCAGACGATAGGAACTTCGTTTGCCATCCTTCAAGTTGGCTCCGGTTCCGGTGCATTAGCCCATCAAAATTAATCACTTTCAACCTTCCTGAAACCAATGGCGCGCCTAAATATTTCATCGGAAAGGAGTCCTTTGAGAAAGATGTAATTCTCAAGGCACTCCTTTTTTGAGCACTAGTAAAATGTTTAGGGAAGAAAATAGAAGATTTCTCTTTACTCACCACCTGATCAGACCAATCTTCATATGGAGCAAAGACAACCCTGATAGCATGGAGCGATGACTTTCTACCATTAGCAAACATAACAATGTCATCAGCATACAATAAATGTGATATAAGAGGAGCACCTCGAGGGTGAGAAAATGGAATAATCCTCCTATTGCCAAAATTATGCTTTAACAATCTGGATAATAATTCTTTCACAAGAATAAACAAATAGGGAGATAAAGGATCCCCCTGCCTCAAACCACGCCCACTGGGAAAGAATCCTTTTATTGTGCCATTCATAGCCACAGAGAACCATGGAGTAGAAATACACTGTTTGATCAACTCACAAAATCGAGGGCCAAAACCAAAAGAAGACATGACCTGTAATAAGAAATCCTAGTCAACACTATCATACGCCTTAGCCATATCCCCTTTAATTACGACATTACCACCACAGGCCTGCTTATTCAATAAATGAATCATCTCTTGAGCCAACGTAATATTCTCAAAGATGTTTCGTCCAGGTAAGAAGGCCCCCTGCTCTGGAGAAATAATCTTATTTAAAATAGGTGACAATCTACGAACTAGAATTTTGGAGCATACCTTGTAAACCATAGAACACAGACTGATGGGTCTAAATTTGTCAAACCCAGTAGGGTTTGGCACCTTTGGAAGGAGCACAATGTAAGATGCCGAGTAGAATCTGGGTAGAGCGGCACCACTAAAGAACTCCCGAACTGCTGCCACTGCATCAGACTCCACAATATCCCAACACGAACAATAGAATCCAGACCCAAACCCGTCTGGGCTTGGACTAATATCCACCGGAATAGAAAACATAGCCTCTTTAACCTCTTGGATTGAAGGGAGCTGAAGAAGAGTATTGTTTTCCTCTTCTGTAATGACAAATGGCACAAGCAAGGATAAATCCGAGGTAGCCCTCCTTGGTCTTGCCTTCAGAAAATCACTCAGGAATTCCATAACCCCAGCTTGAATAGCCTCTGGGGATGATAAACAAGAACCATCATGTAGTCGCATTTCCTGCACCATCGGCTTATTAATAGAAGCAAAAGTTTTAAAAAATTGAGCGGAGGCCTCGCCCTTCTCCATCCACCTAATTTTGGCCTGTTGAGATAACCGAGTCTCCTCTCTAAGAAGCCACACTGCAAGCTCTTCCTTGGCAATTAGTGATTCTGACTCAACCTCTTCAGAAAAGTTAGCCTGCAATTGACCCTCAATTCTTTCTATCTGCTTCTCCAACTCACAAAAATTTTTTTCCTTATGCCCAAATACTCTACGACTCCAATCGTTCAAAACCATTTTCAACTTTTTTAATTTAGCACCAAGACGAGATAGCCCCACATCAGCAATTGGAGCCTGCCAAGCGCCTTGCACAACCTCTCTAAAATTTGCATGAGACACCCACATTTGTTGGAACTTAAAAGATAATGGACCATATCTACATGCCTGAGACTTTAAAACAAAGAGCATAGGAGCATGATCCGACGTTGAGCGAGGCAAATAATTATACAAAGCATCTGGTAAGAAATCACAGCCAGAGGATTTAGGAGACATCTGTCCAATTTTGACTAGCTTCTAGCCAAACCTCTTTACCCATTACACTAAGAAAACTTGGCCCCATTGACTTCATTTCCGTTAACCCACATGCCTCAATAAAATCATTAAATTCATCCATTGCCATTCTCGACCGGGGTCTACCACCCCTACGTTCTTCATCCCCACGAATACTATTGAAATCACCAAGACAAAACCAGGGAATATCTTGAACGACATCCAACTGTAACAACCTCCAGAGATCACGCCTCTCCATATGGTTACATCTTGCATAAACCACAAAAACCATAACAAAATGAGAGGCATCCTTCAGCAAGACAGACACATACTGAGCACTAAATTGACTAACTGAAACCTCTAACTCATCTTTCCATAACAACCATAATTTTCTACCAACACTTTAATAAGAAAAACCATAATCAAAATTCAACCAATTTTTTAAAACATTCAACTAACTTTCATCAACAAAAGGCTCAGCTAACATAATAAAATTAACTTGAAACTTCCTTACCAACTTACATAGACGTCTCCACGATGTTTGAATACCACGGATATTCCAAAAAAGAGGTGTACAGATAATAAATTCATCCGAGCGGGCTTGCTAGGAACCCGAGATGAGCTTCTGACAGTTCGTCCACCCTTACTTGCATTTTTTTCCGCTATAGCATCCCCATCAAACGGATACTCTTTAATTTTGCATAGGTGCTCTATCCTGTCTTCATTGGGTTCTGAAACGTAATCCTCAACCATTCCATTAGAGGGGTAGTCTTTTTTTTTTACACAGATGTTCTGCTCTTTCTTCATCTGGCTTCAAGGCATAATCTTCAACCACTCCATCCTGTGGTAACTCATCTACTGGGATCACAACAGTCAACGACCCCATCTCATCTATAGGACCATGCAATGCCCCCTCCTCAGCCATTGTCTCAACTAACACATCATGCATCATCATTCCACAAGGTTCCATCACCATCGGATGACACCTTAAAACCACTTCATGGCTTGCATCCACAATACTCGACTCAACCAACTCTGTTTACGATTCCTCACGACCTCCACCACAAATCTGCACATTCGAATTACTAGGAACGTCCATAGTGATATCCACATTTTCAGCCACCAAACCATTCACAACAGATAATTTAGCGTGCAACTCAACATCCTGTAAGTCACTCACTCACACGAGAGCATGACCCTCTTCCATCATGTCCTGACTACCCATCACAGGTAATTCTTTAGCATCGCAAACTTCATTAGAGTCCTGCAATTTAGAGTAACTAGGACCAACCAAGTCTCTATCTACCTCTGCATCCATTCCCACATTAACCACAACAGCTTTCACAAGCAATTCAGGTCGCGAATCCTCTGAAGTTTCACTTGTAATTAAATTTGTGTTTATCAGCACCATATTTTCTTTTGGTTTGTCCTGAGGGCCCTTCCGCACCCATTTCTTTCCACCAATATTTTGATTCAAGATGATTTTCTCCCCTCCTAATTTACAATTCTTCTCATTATGCCCCTGTTTCTTATACTTTGTGTAGAAAGCAGGGAGAATTTCAAAAACTACTTCTTGATACCAGCTAGCAGAGACCCCGGGAGAACCAATCCAGAAAAAGCTCATAGGAGTCTTCGCTGCATCCATCTCCATGCACACATGAGCACCATCTTTTCTGGTTGCGCATCGCGTTGTATTGTCACGACAAATGTATTTTCCAAACGGGGCAGTGAAAATCTTCAGAAAAGAGGAATGATAAAAGTGTGGTGGGAGACCTGGAAGGGAAACCCAAACTGAAACCAGAGACGGTTCCTCATCCTCCTTGAACTCAGGCGACCAACGAAAAACTCGATAATGTACTCCATCCTCCTTAGTTGCTTCCCGGGCCATGGCCTTGTTTAAGTCATCCTTCGATTGAAACCAAATGAACACATTACGGAGCCTGCTCATCGTCGAAGCTACCAGAATGCTAGCAAGCCCCAACGAGTGCGAATGAAAGAATGAATCGCGTCCAGTGACGGTCGGCGCTTGAGGAACTTAAGAACAATAGAGAATCGAAATGATTCTGCAGACCTTTTAATTTCATCCTTTGAGAACAAAAAACAGAGCTCACCTTCAATGACTTTTGGAGCTCTAAACGGTACATCAAATTCCGTAAGTGGTTGCGGGGCCGCTGAAATGAGGTCTACAAACGTCTGAGGGTGGCTTTGCAAAATCGTTGGCCCATCGGCAGTGGCCATAGGGAGGCCGACGCTCCCAAAATGGCAACCCACTGGCGTCAACCTAATCGCCTAAATCGTTTAGGTCGTGGAGAGTAAAAGGGCAAAATCATCCCTGATATCTAATTCATGTATATGTTGAGAATGCTGATTTCATTCATTTACATTTAAATGTGATACTAGGTTTTTTCACAATCTCCACTGTTTTGTTGTCTAATTGTTTTTATAATCTTATTGTCATATGTGCATCTCAAGTCTCAATCCTAATTTTAACCCGAAATTCAAATGATATATTCTCAATGTCGCATCTTGATCCCCATTATCTCATCTTCGTTAGTCAGATTTTAATTTGTTTCTTGTTTATAATTATAATTTATCTTCCTATTCAATTGTTAATGTTTTAGATTTTATAATCTCACGACTCACAACATGCAGCACTAAATTCTATTTTCACTCTTAGCCCAGGCCACCTGCCCCAAATGTCAAAGTCAAAGTTTAACTTCAAAGTTCCCCATTGTCACTTGTAGTCTTTTATCATTTATTTTCAATTGACAATTGTATTTAGATTTTACCTATTCATTTCGTTGTAATGTTGATACAATCACAATGTCCCTTTTTTGTTTGTAATTGTTTTCTTTTAATTTGTATTCTTTTAATAGTTTAGTTATTATAGTTTTATTTTAAATTCTATTATTGTAAATTGTAATAGCTTAGGAGTTAGGACATAGGAGTATTAGTAGTACTTCGTTATTTTTTTTTCTCTTAATTTGTATTTTTTTTTATTTTAAATTCAATTTATTGCTATTTCAAAAATTGAAAATTATACTTTTTTTTGCTGGGCCCAAAATGACCCATAAACACTGAAATGGGCCAAGAATTGGCCCAAAATAGCATATGGGCAATTTTGTCCCAAAAACAGCTTCTGGGCTCATGGCCCATTTGGGGGAACTGGGGGCGGACGAATAGGGTATCCACCCCTACACCCCTGTACCCAGACGGGTTACCCCACTCCTGCACCACGGGGGCAAGTGCCGGGTTGAAAAATCCCACCCCCGTCCCATGCAGGTGGGGGTGGGGAGGGGGTGCCCCCACACCGTATGGTGCGTGTAGCATCCCTAATCTTACGTTGCATAAGATACGTAAGCTTTCATAAGATCAGTGTAAGATAATATCAGCTTAATAAGGGAGCCATTTAGATGTATAGTACTAATGCGATTCATGGGTGGATGTGCAAGCCACAGACTCAAGCGTGGTCCATCATAGTATACTAGAATACTATCAATGACTTCTCTTGTGGCCACAGGATATGGGGCCGGTGCACAGCCTTGCACACATAGTTAAGTGTGTTGGCCACATAGATAAGTTAGGCCAGTCAGATAATTCAGATAAGTCAAGACAAAACATGTATGTCATAAGCATATATATGTATGAATGATCATGATTTTAAGTTCTCAATATGAACTACTTTATGAAAAATCCTATGATTATCATGTTGACGTTGTAATGAGATTCTTACTGAGTGTTTGACTCATTTTAGTTTTTTTTTTAAATATTTTTCACCACCCAGATGAGGATAATGATGAGTACGAGTAAGCGGGCCAGGCTTAGATGGAGCACTTTGATTTAGTTCTAGGCCTCTTATATTAATTTATTTTATGAAAGACATTTTATTCAGTCATTTAAAGACTTTGATTTATTATTATTTGAGACACGTTCTATTCAATAATTTTTTTTATGAAATAAATATTTATTTTATTAAACTATGCAATCTCTTGCCTGACTTTATTTCTGAAATACGTGACATCTCTAACAGAAGGGGGTGCTACACTATATATGAATATTATGAGTGTTCATATTTTTTACGATGCATGGGTGGAGTTTTGGAACCAGATGTACCATATATTCTACTTGATGGTAAATGACAATAGAGTAGCCTACACAACTACCTCCCCTTTTTCTACAAATGTGAATATTACAAGATGAGATCGAAGTAGCTAGAAACTGTTGTTATTTTCATAGGAAAGTAACGACGACGCGGTGGAGGCTCCTTATTGGTGGGTATACCCCCACACTCATGTTTTAAACATGATATGCCGTTTTATCTTTGCTTCAACATGATATACTGTGGTATTTGTAATTTCTTTCTTTCAAGTCTAAACAAAGAATGGAAATACCTAAACAAAGGTGGTTAGCTTTCCCACAAGTATGTACCGTCATTAACCAACGCTTTCCTTTGAATGGAAAGTAACTAGCCTTTAATGAAAACATATGCAGCATTTCGTGACTCATTCACATGATCCTTTATTCTCTTCCAATAACCGATCATACCCTTGGCCCCATAGCCCCGCCAGCTCTCTCTCTCGGATAAAATATAAAATATATATAATAGAATTGAGATAGAGAGAAGATAATATCAGGTAGAAAGATTTTGAGGGTTACATTTTTTTTTTATAATTCTGAATTGTAAATGAATATAAACACATGATATATATTGAGATGAAATAAGATAAAGATATTTAAAAATCAAATCATTTAATTTGATAATTATTGATTTGATATTATCTTCAATATAAACTCTCTCTCATTATATAGTCATGAACATATGAGCTCATTGTTTTAATCAACATCATGTTTAGTTGGCATAGGTGCAATAATACGGTTCCTTTCGTTTAAGAAGAGACTTTTATTTATTAATTATTTTTTTATAACAAGTTTTCTATTAATCAGAACAAACATTACAACTAGTGTTTATCAATCCAAATAACAGAACTTATAAACTCAGAATATCACCCCTCCCACACACTTATACCATCAATATTCCAAGCATGCTTAGCTAGTTTGTGTGCCCCTTCATTTTCCATACGTCCGACATGCTGAATGCAACATTGGTGGAAGTTCTTCATCAACTCTTGAATCTCCTTAATCACATTTCCAAGAATTGAGATGGAATTAGCACCAGTGTTATATAATGTATGTACCATAACTAATTAAAGAATCACTTTCTATCACCAGATTAGGAATCCCCCTATGTAGACATAGTTGCAGGCCTCTTAGAATAGCCAACAACTCAATTTCTATTGCTCATTCACTGCAAACAGAACTTCTCCCTTCTCATCTCTAAGGATTACACCCACCCCCGCTCTTTGTTGATCAAGGAAGATAGCATCATCAACATTTGGCTTCAAAGATCCTTTTTGAGGAGGAGTCCAAGTTCCTTTGCTTTTCTTTTCCACACACTTAACCTGTTTATGATAAGATCCTAAAGATAATGCATTGTGTACTGCTGCAGCAGGGTTAATCTCCTTACTCTCATACATTCTCTGATTTCGTTTATACCAAAACTCCCATGCAATGAGAAAGAATTTCTCCAGTTCCTCTTTACTAACTCTAGCTTGGACTTGTCTAGCCACAAAGGCAGTAAAAAATGTATGGTTTATTTCAAAAAAAAAAAAAAAAAGTCTGACCTGCCGAATAGAGGGGTAAAGAGAGAGAAAGTACAATAAAGAGAGGTATGTTAAGATATTCATAAGATTGAAAAGAGATGTTTGTATTAGAAGTGATAATGTTTTTTTTTGTTTTGTTAAGTGTTCAATTAACTTAAGTTCTCTTGCTTTGTTTGAATCCTATATTTTCTTTGTAACCCTCACCCTATCCTTATATTACAAACTTAATAAAGACCTATTGACCCCTGGTGATAGTTTCTGTTCTACATTAGTAGAAAGTGATTTGAAAAGCAAGCTTATAAAGTTTTTAGAGATCCATTATTTATTTACTTGTTTGCATTAAACTATCCGGGGAGCTAATGATGAAGTGAGAATGATAGGTATGCATGGATGTGAGGATGAATAATGCAGTGGAATTGAGTTTTGAATTAACTTTTGGACTTGATTGATCTTGAATGATTACTTCGAATTATAAATTTTAGACAATCTTTGAGGCAATAAATTTTATGAATCAAACCAATACTTCTTTTAATTGTTTTTCTCTTTTTCTTTGCTCGAGGGCGAGCAAAGTTTTAAGTTTGGGGGTATTTCAACTCAACCCATTTTCTATTAAAGCCCATTTTGAGCATGGTGGATTCAAGAAAAAACCAATTAACTCTATCATAAACTTTGCTCATATCAAGTTTAAGGGATATAAAACCCTCTCTACCTACCCTTTTCTTCCTAAAAAAATGGATAAGTTCATAAGCTATAAGTACATTGTCAGTAATTAGACGACTAGGAACAAAATCACTTTGAGATGTAGAGATAATATGAGGAAGTATACACTTGAGATGTTGGGTTCATTTGCTGAAGAGCTACTCCAACTTCTTCTTCTGTAAAACTCTAAGCGAAGTCCTGGTTCATTGCATATGACACTCTACCTTATAATCCATCCAGAAAATCCAAATTTCCTCTTTGATCAGGGGCAGTGAACAAGCCATGGAAGTAATCCAAGATAATCTGATCCCTTGCCTTCTTTACTTGCCAAAACTCATCCTTATCTTTCACTCCCATAATAAAATTCTTCTTCTTCTTTTGGATGCTTTTCTATGAAAATATTTGGTATTGAGATCCCCTTCCTTAAGCCATAAAGCTTTAGATCTTTGTCTCCACATGATTTCTTCCTTCTCCAACCATTGCTACAATTCCACTCGAGCCTCCTTCTGCATTTCCACATTCTGGACTTGAGGGTCTTTATTATGGAGTTGTTGTAGTTTAAATCATGCCTTCTAGATATTCAAGTGAACTTTGCCAAAAGTATTTTTATTCCACATCTCCAACTTCTCACTGCATCTAGTGTTTTTTCCCGTAATCCATTGCATATTAACTACTTCTGAATCAAACTTTCAAGAGTCAGAAATCACATTTTCACATTCATTATTCTCAACCGACATTGCCTCAAATCTAAATGACCTCTTTCCCCCTCTTGAAAACCCATCTTCATTTAGTTGCAACATTACTGGTATATCATCAGAATAGGTAGCTACTCCATGCTTAACTATTGCTGTTGGGAACATATTAGACCAACCCACATTTGCTAAAAATCTATCAATTCTTTCACTAATTTTGTCTCGTGTCTCTCTCCCATTAAGTGTAGGTATTCATGACTCTATATATGATTGCAATAGTTATAATTCTTTTCTATTTACTCGATTAATTATGCCTGCCAAGAATTCTTCCGTGAATTCAGGTACTACAAGAGAAAGCAGTTTTTGCTGCCAAAACCTGAAGGGGCGACCAAATTTTGGGCGCAACAGACCATATTTTACTGTAGCCGCCTTTTTGTAGCGGCGGCAATGAAGTTCGCCATAATAAATACTTTTTGCTGCGAAAATATATCTTTTGCGGCGACTATGTCTCTTCACAAATAGTATTACAAAGTAAGCTGCAAAACCAGCAACTTATTTCTTAATGCGACGACATGTTTATCACCGCATTAAGTTAGAAGCGTGCATATGTTGGCTTCCTCTGCAAAGATAACTACGGAAACCCATTTTACCCAAACTGATTCTCGCCGATACCGATCTCTGTCCGAAAACCCAATTTTGCTGCAGCCATCGTGAACCTCCAGCACCACTGGAACAGAGCAAAATCGCTCCAACAGTCCATCCCAGCCTTCAGGTTGAACGAGGTCTAAGAAAACAACATCGATTCTTCTCTGTGACAGATCGATTTCCCTGCTGCACGCCGTCGCCTCCTTGCCTAGCCGCGGGTAAATCTCCTCCGTCTCTTTGGGTAGTCGGTTCACCGTCCGTCTCTCTCTCTCTCTCTAACTTTCACTCACTCCCTCTCTTTCTATAGGCTGCCCAATCGTGTCTCACCGTCGCGCACGGCTTCTCCACTCCGTCCCTATTTCAGCAAGGTATCTCATCTCCTTGCAAACTGTGTGGTATTTCTCTCCTTTTCTGTGACTATCTCACTCTGTTTCGCATACATGTATTTAGCTAGTTTTATTTTTGGGCTCATTTGCAAGAGAAGGGTAAAGCCATTTGCATAAAAATATTCAGATGCTAGTTTAAATTGATTGTGAATTTGTTATAAATTGCAGTGACAACTTTTGGAAACAACAATGAGAGAAATTTCTCTGCTATATTGAAGTTTTAGCATATAAGTGTAAATTGATTGAAATTTGTCTATGTTGTTTGGCGAATGTTGTTTTGGGTGATATACTAGTTTAAATTGATTGTGAATCTGTTACGTTAGTGTTTTATCTGGTACTTGACAACTTTTGGAAACAACAGGTCCAGAAATTTCTCTGTTATATTTTAGTTTTAGCATATAAGTGTAAATATATCTTTTCATTCTTTTTTCTTGGACCCCAGTTCAAAGACTACAGAAAAATCTGAAGGTTATGTATCCTTCCATCTACTTACTATCAACAAACTTGGTAATATAATATAAGAGGATAAGGGTCTTTATACATGTATATTTTGGATAGTTTCATTTTCCTATCAGGGTCTAGTTTTATCTCTTCCTGGAAGCTCCTTTCCAATGAATCTAGCCGATCGCTCGTTAATCGCTTCTTCTTCTCCTGGCAGCTGCCATAGTTGTTGTTCTTGTCCATTGTTGGCACCATCCCATGAGCCGAGTCCACCACTGCTTGATGCTTCACCTCCATTCTTGCATAAGTAAAGCAGATTAATTAAGGGGTGTGCAAGGAATTAAGCTTGACAATTAAGCTTCTTTCTTGCCCCTTTTTACTTGCCCTTTCAAACTGTCAATAGATTTCAATAGTGTTTTAAGCCCGATCTTTAGCCTCACATGTCCATCAATACTTGTGACTTCTCCAATGAAGCATATACCAGTGGCTTAGAATTATTTGAAGAAGAAGAGATGAGCAGATGAACATTTATCGAGCAACTCAAAATTTCAAAGTAATTAAAGCAGAAAAATATGGTTTTAACGCTAGTATTCATAGTACTAGTTATCAAGAAGCTAGCTAGATCGAACATAGTCAATAAATAAATAAGTTTGGAAACAAAAAGAGAGTGTATCTCGTTGATCAGCCTTTGAAGCATGGAAAAGTCAAAGGAATACAAGACGATAATTGAGAAAATAGTCAGTGTACTGAGAAACCGAGTACTTTACCTGGAAAATGTCCCCGTTTTTATAGTTGTAGAGGAAGCTTAAAGAAGATTCTGGTCGGGTAACGAAGGGTCTAATTAAACTCCCATTCCAGTCCATATTCGGCAGCTCCACTTTTCTGCAACTCTTCCTCAGATCGACCCAAAGTTTCTATGCAATATGGACCTGGTCATTTGAGTGGCAGGACCACAAAGAGCAGTACTATTAATGGTGTAAGGGATGAAATTGAGTTAGGAAGGCGTGACGCTGAGTGCTGTAAGTTTCTATTCTTCCTGATCTTTTAGGTCGCCAAAAAAGTGAGGTCGTAGAGAGAGAAAGGATGAGGAATTTGAGAAACTGTGAGGTTCTTCTTCCTAGCTAGTTCACTTTTGGGGAGCAACAAAGTTTTGTGTCTAGTTTTTATAGAGAGCGAATGAGGTTTAGTACTAATATCCATATATATATATATATATATATATATATATATATATATATATATATATATATACCTCCATTTAGCCAAAGAAGAACAGGTTTTCTCATGCTTTCTTTGTAGCTTCAAAGAACCAGTAGAAGAGTGCTCTTCATCGAGTTTGATTGACAGTAACATATCCTTGGTATGTTACTGTAGCTACATACGTTTCTTGGCCTGGAAGTCTATGCACTCTTTCTGCTTCTTGTTGGGCCAAGCTTTCATCACGGAGTATAAGCTAGCTCAGACCTTGCTGAAGTTTTTGATGCAAACAGATTAAAATTACAAGCAAATATTTTAAGCAGGAAATTCAGAGAGATTGGAGAGAAAGCCAAAAACCCAACCTCTAATAAGGCGTTATCTTCTCTCTTTCTCTCTCTCTCAAAATTAACACGTAGAAACACACAACGAACATACAGACTGTATGGTTTAAATAGGAAAGGATTGGAAGGCACATATATAAGAATCACATTGGTGATTATATATATATATATATATATATATATATATATATATATAAGGCTGCCAATATCTTTTATATAATACGAAAGATCCATTCCATTCCATGATACATCATGATGACTTTATTCCATATAGCCGTAGAAGCGTTTCGCGGCTAGCTTGGAAGTATGCTTAGGCCAGTATATAGTTGGAATTTTAATTATTCCAGCTTTTTGAAATTATTGCTTCTATTAAAAACAAAGGGACCATTTGACTTCTTGAACTTGAAGCCTTAGTGCCTTTATGTAGAAGGGAGTGATCCTTTTTCTTTTCAATCCACGGCTAGCTTGAGATTTTTTGCTTCAATCAAAAGGACGAGATCTGCGGTCTATCTAGTCAATATATATATATATATATATAATGCTTAATTTGCAGGGTTATTCTTTGAAACTGCATTGCACCAGCTTAATGAATGTTATGAATTAATAATGTACTGATCTGTAGATTATCTTTCAAACACATGCACCATCTTTCAAACTATCATTCTACAATATGACTGCAAACTACCAAAATAGACGTGCTCTAAAACCTGATATTTCTTAAGTTTAAGTAGACAACTATCCAACTCCTCTGTTTTAATCTTACAGTGATTTTGACATGGACAAAAGCTGGATGCGTATTATCGACCGATTTAGGTCCGCAGAATATAGGGAAGGGGTATATCAATTCATTACAATGGCCCAAGCTCATGCAACAACAAACAATATAAGGTGTCCTTGTCGTACCTGTCGTAATAACTTTTTCCATCCTATTGACTTGGTGGAAAGACACTTGTTCACCATAGGAATTGATGAAAACTACCCTGAATGGATCTTTCATGGCGAGGAAGAATCCTGGTATGCTAATGAGTTTGATGATGATGTCAATGAAGTGCAAAGGGACGAGTACGTTGATGACATGGATGAGATGTTAGATGACATTAGACTTGGATCATTTCCAAATGTGGAGCCAATGGAACCTGGTACCAGTGAAGGTCCCACCTATGTAGAGCCTAGACCAAAAAATTTCGATCAATTATTGGAAGATGCCAGACGTCCACTCTATCCAGGATGTGCTAACTTCTCAAAGTTATCATTCATTGTGAAGTTGTTGCATATAAGGACGATTGGAGGGTGGAGTGTTAAATCATTTGACATGCTACTAAAGTTGTTGAAAGATTCGTTCCCGGATGCACTTTTGCCTGACTCATACCGCGAGTCACGACGGATGGAGCGGGCCCTTGGTTTTGGTTATATGAAGATTGATGTATGTCCAAATGATTGTATACTATACTGGAAGGAAAATGCTGACAAGCATGATTGTCCCAAATGTGGTATGTCAAGATGGGAAACACCCACAACTAAACAAAAAAAAATCCCACACAAAGTACTTCGATATTTTCCGTTAAAACCAAGGTTGAAGAGGTTGTTTATGTCGAAAAAAATAGCAGTATCCATGAGGTGGCACAAAGAACATCGCGTTGATGATTCGAATGTGATGAGGCATCCACGTGACTCAGTAGGGTGGAAGGAATTTGATCAAGAGCATATCTCATTTGCGAGTGATGCGAGAAACGTGCGCCTTGGTCTGGCCAGTGATGGATTCAACCCTTTTAATAATATGAGCAAACCTTATAGTGTATGGCCAGTGATACTTGTTCCTTACAACCTACCACCGTGGTTGTGCATGAAAGACCATTTCTTCATGATGTCTCTTTTAATTCCTGGACCAAAGGCGCCGGGCAATGAGATTGATGTGTATTTGCGGCCTCTTATTGATGAATTGGTTGATTTGTGGGAAAATGGTGTTGATACGTATGATGCATCAACAAAACAAATGTTTCAATTACATGCAGCTTTGTTGTGGACGATTAATGACTTTCCTGCATATGGAAATCTATCTGGCTGGAGCACGAAGGGAAAATTGGCATGCCCTACTTGTAATGGTGACACAGACTCTTTGTGGTTGAAATATGGTCGAAAGCATTGTTACATGGGTCATCGTCGTTTCCTATCTCCAGAACATAGTTGGAGGAGGAAAAAGGCTAATTTTAATGGCAATAATGATCACCGTATGCCACCTTGTATCTTATCTGGCCACGATGTCTTGGATCAACTAAATAATGTTGGAGATATTACTTTTGGCAAAGGTGGAAGGAAGAGAAAGCGACGACCTGATGAACTTAATTGGACAAAAACAAGTATCTTTTTCCAATTACCTTACTGGTCAACATTGAAATTTCGACATAATCTTGACGTAATGCATATTGAGAAGAACATCTGTGACAACGTCTTGGGAACTTTGATGAGTATTCCAGGCAAAACAAAAGATTCTGTTAATGCACGCAAGGACTTGATGATTCTTGGTATAAAGAAGGAATTACATTTACAAGAACATGAACAACGTCTTGTTATGCCACCTGCATGTTACACGTTACAAGGAGATGAGAGGAGAAGCTTTTGCGAGTGGTTACAAGCTGTGAAATTCCCAGATGGATTTGCTGGGAATATTGCTCGATGTGTTACATTAAATGGTTGTAAAATATCAGGAATGAAGAGTCATGACTGTCATATTTTCTTACAAAGACTACTTCCTGTTGCTATTGCCGGGTACCTAAGACCTGACATTCGCTTGGCTTTGACTGAGTTAAACACATTTTTCAGACTGTTGTGCACACGCACATTGTCTATAGATGTCTTGAACCGTCTTGAGATTGATATTCCAATCATCCTTTGCAAACTTGAAATGATACTCCCTCCTGCATTTTTTGATGTAATGGTGCACCTAGCTATTCATCTACCACGTGAGGCATTGTATGGAGGGCTTGTACAGTATAGATGGATGTATCCATTTGAAAGGTATTTAGGAAAATTTAAGCGTTATGTCCGAAACAAAGCCCGTGCTGAAGGCTCGATTGCTGAGGCATACATTCACATAGAATGCTTGACATTTTGCTCGATGTATCTCCATGATGTCGAGACTAGATTTGATCGAGAAGAAAGAAATGTAGATGTTTGTGAAGGACGTCAACAATCTGAATTTTCAATATTCACACAAAAGGTACGGCCATTGGGTGCATCAAATCCTACTCGACCAGATAAAAAAGTATTTGCCAAACAATGTTGGTATGTACTCAACAATTGTCCTGAGATTGCCCAATACCTAGAGTAAGTCGTAACAAATTGTCGACTTTTTTCACTTACAATATTTAGCCTAATTTCCATTTTTACCTATTACTTAACACATTTTAAGTTGAATTATGCAGTGAGCATCACAAAAAATTGATGGACGAATGTGTCAATAATATTGAGGATGTGCATGAAAGTCAATTTCCTATATGGTTCAAGGAGCGTGTGAGTATGTTGTTGGTTACTACGGTTGGCCAAATTTAGGTCCCATTTAGTTTATCTTACAACTTGGGTGATTTAAATTGTCTAACATTGGTGTATTATAAACAGATTAGGCAACTACGTAATTCTAGTCCCGAAGAGGTGTCCGATGATCTGTACGCGCTAGCATGTGGACCTGACCCATGGGTTTCATCATATACTGGTTGCATTATGAATGGAACTAGGTTCCACACAACACAGCGTGAAGAACATCGTCTTACACAAAACAGTGGTGTGCTTGTTCCTGGGGACCATCAAGGTAGGCCTATTGAGTACTACGGGGTTCTAATGGACATTATTGTACTTAACTACCTAGGATGGTGCCATGTATATTTGTTCAAATGTGATTGGTTTGATGTATGTGATATGCGAAGAGGAGTTCGTGTTGGTAATCGCTTTACAAGTGTCGACTCAACTAGGAAATCTTACAAGGAAGAGCCTTTTGTACTTGCATGCCAAGCGTCACAAGTATTTTATCTCAAAGATACGAGTTTAGGGAGAAATTGGCTAGTAGTACAGAAGGTAACCACTAGGAATGTTTATGACATTCCCAGCACAACAGTTGGGGATGACGATGAGGATCACTTGATTGAGGATGAAGCGTACCAGGATGAAGAATTTTCTCCACCAGCCCATTTTGTAATGGAAGATGATACATGTCTAGATATGCCTTTGCATCGAATCGACCCGATTTTAGTTGATGATACAGTCATGTTAGACCACCCCGATCCAAGAGTTGAGGAAGATGAGTTTCTTAGTAACGACTCATCGGAGGATGACAGTGATTGGAATAGTGACAACACTGCAGATTCAAGCGGAGAGGATGGTCATAGTGATCATGAAAACTTACTCTAATGATTAAGTAAGCATTTTATTACTATTTATGTTATAATGCACTGGGCAAATTAATTATATGTATAGATTTGTGAATATATCAATCATATAATTATGTTGATAATGACCTTGTCCAATGTTTTTCTAAGTTGATTCATTCATCTTAATTGATAATAATCAACTAGGTATTATTTTTGTTGAGAGTCCTTCAATTAATGGGTTCCTGTTAGGTGTATTTGGAGTTTTCCTCTATAATTGTCTTGGTCAAACGTGTGGTATTTGTTTTTTCACTAATGTGTATATATATATATATATATATATATATATATATATATATATATATATATATGGTGTTGCAGATAAAGAGGGAGATTGCCACCTTGAAGCTCCTCAAACATCCTACGTGGTGAACCACACGAGGTATACATGTGCATCCTCAAACATCCTTTTCTTGCAATAAAAAAAAATTTATGTAGTGGAATATTTGAGAACACATATAATGCATTTCCTGGTATGGTATGGGCTTGGAATATCTTCATCTCTGTCCATTTTTTTTTAATGACTGCATAATGGTCTGTTGATGGAGACTTTATGTGCATAGATAAGGGTTGTGAACCAGAAATAAGCTGTTTATGTGAAAACATATATTATTTTCAGACTCCATTTAATATTGTGAGTTGATTATTTATTTCTACTCTATTTATTTATTTACTCACGCATTGCATCTTTCTTTTACCACAGTTGCTACTTAGCTTATTCTATATAAGCTGAAACTGGAGGGGAGGATAACTGAAGTCCACAATGCTGCCGAGTTTTTGCATTAGTTTAAGCATTAATTGGTAGAAAGCTGATAATTGCATTTTGACATTTCACTTGTAAATTTGTAATGGAATGGTTTGAATATTTGGATGTTGAACCGTCTGGTTAAAGTTACTGGACATCAGATATAACACATGATGTGTAGTCTACTTTTGAAGGTGACCATAGTATGGAAACAACGTAGATGATTGTTTTGTATACGTGTAAGTACTTGTTGGACCATCAGGTTTTGATCTTGATGGATATGTACTTGATCTTGGGATTCTTTATCTATTAAATATTGTGAGAAATAGTAATAGATGCAGGTGATATTCTGAATCTTAGTGCAAAATGTATAAATCATCATGTGAGTTTGGGAAGGTATAGAAATTGTATGCATATGGTGAAGAGGCCTCTATATCCTGAACTAGGCGAGGCTGCATATAAATTAGGGGCTTAATGCTTGATTTCCTTACTAGCAGATATGTATAATTATTTTTGCTTTTTACTCTTGACAATGGGCATTAAGTTTCAATTGAGAGATCGATCGAAAGTGCAATTGTGTAGTCTTTAATTGGCACGATGCATGCTAGTGCTATTTGTTAAGTACTACTGCTGCTCACTTTGATTAATTATGTAGAATTTAATTCAATTAAGTATACCCTCAAAACTTACTAGAATACATGGATGAGCAATGTTGTGATCACCATGATCCTATTTTTGTTCTGGCCCATGCACAATAATGTTGTTATTGTGCATTTTAAGTAGTTTTATAAGTCAACAAATTAAAATGATGAATATATATATATATATATATATATATATATATATATATATATATAAGAACGACGGCGTATCAACTTGTAATACAAGTCTTGTATGACTGAAGATGATAAAATCTGTAATAAAAAACAACATTTCTCAAAACAATTTTCTAGCTAGATCATATAATAAATATTTCTAATTTAGATAAAGATCGAAGATTATTCTTTACATGAATTTGTAGAATAATCTATATTGTTTTAAATTCAGCGGTACTAAGTATATATATATATATATATATATATATATATAATTTCTAAATCAATAATAGATGATAAGTACTAAACTAACTAGCTAGATAGGATCCATCAACAAAATTTTATTGATCAATCATTAATTCGTTTGATCCTGCATATTCTAGCGTACGACGTGAAGAGATATATATCGATGAGATGTTAATTAATTTCATCAGGTAGCTAGCTTGCTCATGAATGGTGTTAAGAAATAAATTGAAGAATAATTTCCGTATATTTTTCATTAATGATCTCATACACATATACATGAGTAGATTATTTATACATGGAAGACACAAGTAATTTAGCTGTACGTACAAAAATTACGTAACTGTCAAATGATCATCTTCTTTTGGTGGGATTGATTTGGTGGGATTGCTGATCATCTACTTTTGTGGGATCTTGGTGACAGCTATACTACATGGCTCGCCCAGTATGGCCAAATCCTTCATGTGTCTTCCATTGCTTTCCCTGCCTTTCTCTGTTGAGATAATATATTAGCCTTAACACATTATTTTATTTAATAGTCGCATTTTGAAAAGAGAGAATAAAATATGAGAATAAAATTATATACTATTAAACACTAGAAAATCTAACGTCCATGTATGTATTTTTTTTATATAAAGCTGCTTTAATGATTTACATTTACATTCAATGCAAATCACACAAAAGGGCCTGACTTAAAAAAAAAAGGGTTATTCTTTATGTTAATGTAATAAACGGGTTGTATGAAGCTTCCTTTTTTTTTTTTTTTTTTTCTTGAGACAAGGGCTGTTAATTGTTAGAGAAGGAAGAATGATTTCCATATCAGTGTGTACATGGGTCCCACTGTCAGGAGGAAATAGTGAAATATCTTTTTGTGATGGGAAGTTGTTATACGCGGGATCGCGAAATATTTAGTAGAAATTGGAGGGAAATAAGCTTTACGTTTTAAAAGTCTTTAGTTGATAAAGTGACTTCAGCCCACTACACAAAAGTAGCGCAGTATAGACAGAAAGTTAAGAGTTATCTCATTGGTGGAAAAGGAGCAAGAGAGCCCTGTATTCAAGCTGACCTTTAAGCACCAAGAGAGCCCTGTATGTATTTTCCTTTTACTCTTTGTTTCATCCATCACACTACTTATTATAATAAGTACATTCTTCTGTATGAAACGATTTACCATTCCCCACAAAAATGGGGCTCCTGAGTTTATTTCCCCACATTGTTGGGGTGAAGCTAAACTAAACTAAGCTTTTCTATTATTCTCAGTTGAGGTGAACTCAGAATATCTTACACAAATTTGCTTAGTTGGTTGTTTGCAAACTAAGCTTATCATCTGGTGAAGAGGCAAGTTTAGAGATGATTGCAAATCATCAACTTATTTCACAAATCTGATATATGGATTTGCACAGTTTAATGATAGAGGTGAAATGACCTCTTAAATAGAGCTCAAATTGGGGTTTAATAAACTGACCTTAGTGCAAAATCTTGGTGAAGGTAAGGAAAATATGAGGAGATAGACGTGGAGTTGCAAGGAAAATCCATATACCCAGTTTTGTTATTTGTGCATGAAGTGATGCTAAGTATATTTATCAACTTGTCTACAACCATAAACCAAAGATGAATTTATTTTTAGAAGTTTTTCTTGTTGCCATTCAGATTTCATGAAAAAAGGTTTCTTTATGGGTGCCTTAATCATATTGGGGTTCGGATGATTGTTTTATTACCCACATCATCCAGCTTTATCATACATGGACATTAGAAAGTAGACTTGATGGGCCTGTAGAAATGTTGCATTTTCACTCAGTTTTGTTATTTGTGCAAACAATGATACTACCAGCATGCCTTAATCATATTGGGGTTCCAAAGATTGTTTTATTACCACATCATCCAGCTTTATCATAGAGGAGGAAAGAAAGTTTCGTTTATGGGCCTGTAGAAATGGGGCATTTTCACAAATTTCTTGTGTAGTGGTTTATATATCTAATTTCACCTGACAGAAAATTTGATGATACAGTTGCATATAGAATTGATTTCCAAGCATTTGATCCAACAATTAGCCATGAGAGGAACAAGAAGAGGACTTGGTGGACATGCCGGAATGACACAAACTCGCACACGCGCTAGTGATGGGTGCACATGGAGTGGTCCAACACCTCAGTCGCAACCGTGTAGGTGGACACGAATGGTTGAGCAAAACTCATCATCGGACGACTCAACACAGCCCCCGGATATGGTTTTGGGTACTGAGTTTCCTGAAATTAGCAATGATCCAAATACAAGGCCTGAGAACAATGGTAATAAGTATTGTTTTGGTGGAAATTGTGCAGAATTTCTTATTAACGGCTTGGTTTGATTTTTGTACAATATTATTGTTTTATGGACTGGCTGGACAATATACAATATTGGTATGCATGCTTGAAGAATCATTGTTAGTTGCATTCAACATACTTATTAACTGGAAGTTTCTCTTTAGGTTGAGTGTTGAATTGGTTTGACTTTTGAAATTCATTCCCTACTCATTTAAGACTTTTGTACAGAAGGTCCATGGAATGAATATAAGAATTTCAAGGATGGTGAAAATCTGGAAACACTAATGATAGAGCATCCTAAATCAACTAATTGATGTACTACTGCTAGGTACACCCAGTACACCACTACACATTGGTGATCAAACATCTGTTAGGTACACCCAGAACACAGTAGCCGAAAATAAATACATTATGAGCATGACAACTACATATCGGAGAACATATAGATGAGCTTGTGAGTGCATTAAACTTAAGCAAAGAAAGAGATAGGAAGAGAGAGAACAATGGTATAAACATTCAAGTTCATTGCCTAATTCAAAGGCAGCATCAATAAATAATTTCCCATAATAATGCCAAAGTGAGTTACACTTTGGTCTCACCTTCATCCTCCCCATATTATAAATAACTTGGTGGGTTCAGTTTGGTTTAATATTGTATTTAGTTTTTTTGCTACTGACTTGTGTAGGTAGAGATATAGTTAGGAGGGGGTAGAGTGGTTCTACTCAAGTTTTTTTGCTACTGACTTGTGTAGGTAGAGATATAGTTAGGAGGGGGTAGAGTGGTTCTACTCAAAAGTTTTGGAGATTTCTCTTTTAGGTAGATCTCATATATGTCTGCTGTTCTTTAGCCATATATGTAAATAACTGGAGAAAATGTGGAACAATTATAAACATTGGGAACTTAGTATGTGGTTTTTCTTTAAAAGAACTAGTTAAGTAGACTTTATGGCTGTAGTAATTTGGTGGTAGTGCCCTACAAAGCAGAAAGAGATGACAAACATATTCTTTACTTCTTTTTTTTCCCTCTAAGAGGTTTTTTTCCTAGTTTAATCATTCATGTAGTGTCTTACAAATCATAATGGGAAGATTCAAATATCTTTACACCCAGTAGCTGTATGTTTATGCAAATCCATACTTAATTTGTTCCAAACGATTACCATCATGTTTACATTTAAGCATTATATCACTAAAGGTTAAATGAGTCTGTAGAAAATAGAATAAAGCTAGTGAAACGTTTGAGATCAATGGTTCTGGACCTTGCGAGTTGCTGTAGTGATTATTTCTGTTGTTAGTCATTGATGTCAACATGTCAATGGCAGGGAGAGTACCAATGCGGAGGTGTCGTGGACCAGCTGGGTGCACTGAGTTTATGAAGCTTCGTAAGCATGGTCTCATTCCTTTGAAGATTAATGATGGTGAGAGGACACCATCATGTGAGAATGCAGTGTTCTTTACAACAAGGGTAACATGGATTATCAAGCATCATGCAACCATGGCTCAAAATACTTGGGATGCTGTAGATACACAAGAAAAAGAGGAGCTGATCAATCGTGTTCGGGTATTGTGCTGCTTGCATTAAACTAAGAAAATAGATTGATATTCTAGTTGAATAAATGAAAGATTAGTTATGTCTATGATCTTAATGTCTATGGACTGATGTCTTTTGGTACGATGTTGCAGGCTGATTTCATTCTAGATTGGAGCAAAAGGAATCATCGCGAGATGGTCGAGAAGAATCTTGGAAAGAAGTTCAATGACTTTCACTACCAGCTTCATAAAATATACATGGGTTGTGCAACCCACGATGAGGCATTACTAAAACCAACCTCGTTGGTGGAACCAGATGTATGGAAAAAGTTATGTGGGAGATGGGGTAGCGACGAATTCAAGATAACAAGTGACGTATAAAAAACAGTTTGACAATAAATTCCAGCTTTACATTTGATGCAATTTCATGGAAAGAGGTATGTGTTGAGTATATTTAACATTACCATTATAAATATTGCAGAAAATATCCAATCAAAATAAGGCCAATAGGAAAAGGCAGCGTGTGAACCACACAGCAGGCAGAAAGTCTTTTGTGAGGTTAATACAAGAGATGGTAAGATTATTGTCATTTTCAATATCTAAGCTGATTGGTTAGTGCTAGTGTGTAAAGAAAAGAACATCCTTAATATTCATGTATGTAATTGAAGGGTCCGAGCTCATCAAACTTGGTAAACTTCTATAAAGAAACTAGATGGTCAAAGAAGAAAGGGGCATTTGTCACTCCCATGACAGAAACACTCTATGTGCGTGCTCTCTAACTTACCAACTTTGCACTATGTTGTTCCATTCATAGATAAGTAAATAAAGAGTAGGATATTTTTCTACAATGGTATAAATGGTAAAATATATATTTTTGCATCAGAATAATATGATTGAGAAGTTAGATGAGATGGAGCCTGAGGAGCGC
Organism: Juglans mandshurica; assembly: GCA_022457165.1. Classification (NCBI taxonomy): domain Eukaryota; kingdom Viridiplantae; phylum Streptophyta; class Magnoliopsida; order Fagales; family Juglandaceae; genus Juglans; species Juglans mandshurica. The sequence continues at coordinate 34,199,496 of CM039626.1, forward strand.
ACAGATGAGGCTGCAAATATTATATTCCGAGATGTGCTAGGACACAGATCTGGTTATGCAAGAGGACTTGGTGGTTCAGTTATACCAGAGCCTAGACCATCATCTATGTTGGCACAATTTCAGCACCTAGCCCAAGAAAATGAGAAACACAAAAATGAGGCAATGATGTACAAGACTGAATTGGATGACTTGAAAAGGGAAGTACGACAATTATTGGTTTGGCAACAATCGTATGACCAGAGGATGAACTCTTTCGAATGTGATTTAGAAAGAGTGTCTAATAGAGACACTCCAGGAAATGTTTAGCTGGATGGCCTTCTAAACTGGGATTTTTTGATATTTTGCTCCATTTGCTGGCAGGCACATATTTTATTTAATAGTTGTCTAGATTTTTGGGTGCAGGACCTGCATGTTAGTTGTACTTGCTGGATGTTCCTTGGTGGAATTATAAAATGTCCTGGGCAACAATATTTTGGTGGGATTAAGCTGTTAAAGGTTTTGAGAAAACATTGTAAGTATGCTTTAAAACCCCTAGAAACTGCATGTATTTTCTGTCAATGGCTAAGAGAGTTGCTGATGCATATTATATAAGATTAGTTATGATGCTAGTGATATTAAAACCTTGAAACTTGAGAGAAGTATACCAGGTACAAAGAAATGTTTGGTAATTTTCTCTGTAATAGACTATAGGTACAGATTTATGTTGAATATACATGTAAAGATTCAGATATTTTATCACATGCTGTTATTTGCATAATTCAGGTACTATTGGAATTTAGAAGCCTTTGCATTATAGTTAGAGATTTGTATAATCAGCTCTAACAATGTTTCTTCACAACAATAGATCATTGGGTCACTCTTTGTGAGTATTTAGGTAAACTTAAAAATAGCCCTGTCTATTTCATGAGATTTATGGTGGGGTGAACTTGGTTTTGTTTTAATTGAAGTAAGGTGGTGCACCTAGTTATTGGGATTTTGTAAAGAATGTTGCATACATTCTTTTTAACCAATTCCATATAATATTTCCGTATATTATATGGAAATCAGTCCTTGCATGCATACATAGTTATAATTTGGCTGGTGAAAACTAACTGCGTAGCACTGTTTTCAATATTTGGTGGGGTGGAAGAAACAAAAATGGCATATAAGATATCCTTTGCTGGAATTTTGGGCTTAGGTGGTAATTTCCACCATTCATTCCCCTGTTTTTTGCATGGCTATATACTTGCATATTTTTAAGCCTCAAATGTAGTGCATATGATATAGTACTTGAATATCATATCATAGGAAAGATATTTGGACAGGTTTGCAAATTTGTGCATTAGGTGTGTGCCATATGATATGTAGTTTTAAGTCACATATATAGGGCTGAAAATTGTATCCACCCTATAACAGTTTTGAGTTGTGACTATTGTTAAATCAAATACATGAGGCCAATTGGTTTAGGGTTTATATGTTCTCCTCCTGCAGCTCATGCCTCAAAACTGTTATGTTTTACATTGATAAACAGAGAAGGGTATTTATTCTTGACCCTAGAGCAGTGAACTGGAAAAAGTTAAGCCATTGCCTGATGCATCTTCTATTTTCCTATGAAATATGGATGATATAACAGATTTTAATGAATTATTGGAGGCTTTTGCTTAGTTTAGTTTGTTCATGTAATGAGTGACATAAGTTTAGTTCCTTGATGACATGATTGGCATGAATTGTTGTCTGCTTTAGTTTGCTGCAATGACTGCATAATTAGTTTAGTTTTTGGTTGATTATTTTTATCTTCCAAGGTAGACATCAGCAATTACTTCAAGCACATGAATAATTGTTTTATTACCATGTATATTTTTCAGGTAGAAAGCAAATGGCATATGTTGATATAAATCACCCAAGCTGGAATTTTTTGATGCAACACTACAAAAGCCTGCTGGATGCTACATATGTGGATTCACTCCCAGGTTTAAATTAATGTATAGGGTTTAAGGTTAATGTATAACCATGTTGACAACAATTGGTTGAGATGCACACATTCTTCATCAAGTGTTTAGTGTCAGTAAATGGAGATAGGAATTTAAGTAATTGCATGACAATTAGAAGGAACCTGCTATAATGTATGATGTAAAAAGTTAATGAAATGTTCACATTCAAGCTTTTTTGATGAAATTTGGATGGCAATGTACATGATAATTATTGGAAAAAGTGTATGGTGTTTGAATTATATTAAATCTAAAACAAAAGTCCTCAAAATCTGGTACTTGGCAGAGTACTAAATGAGAGGAATCTCAAAGATAATTTGCCATTGGTAAAGCTTACATTCTTCCTTGGCTACATACGTTACTACTATTTAGACAAAATCTTCTTGAACTTCTATATTTTTTCTGAGTTAGTGTGGTGTAAAGAATGCTTAATCTAATTAGATCGTGTTACCACAAATTGCAAAGTATAGATATGTAGTATCTAAATTTCTTTAATTCCCCTATTTTTTATAAAGAATAATCTATATGCATTTAAGATGATGATCAGGACGTATGGTTTAAATTTCTAAATTCCCGTGAAGTAGTGGTATATGCTAATATATGCTATTTCCCTAGCTCTTATTATATATAATATTGCTCCAAGGTTGTAGTTTATTTTTGGCATTTTATTCATGAGTCACAGAGTACGTACTGATCAGCTATTGGGATAAATATAAATTAGATGCATCTACACATCTCTATCTAATTTTCTGATCATGATCTTTAAATTAAAGAAGAAGAATTTTTTATGATTGGTCATTATAAATTCATGAAACATATACTGGGGCAAGGAATCAATATAAATAAAATATATTCAATGATTGGTGGAGAATCAATATGCATGCCAAGATGCTATACAGGAATTTATGCGATAGAGGTTGTTTCAATTCAGATTGAGTACATATTGAATGACTTTGCTAACTAACCTGGGTGAAGAACATCAGCTTTAAATAACGTAAAGCAGAAATTGAAGCCAGCGAATCCAAAAACCCATAAATTCCTGCAACGACGTGCTGCATCAGTGAAGCCAAAAACCCATAAATTTGCTCTGATCAACTATTGTTTGAAGCCACCGTTCAGAAAACCCATCAAACTAATAAACCGAGTGGGTTCTTATAATTTATTCACCGCATACCCAAAAACCCATATGTGCCTGCTTTGTTGTAAATTTGTAAGCAAGCTCGCGGTGATATTAATTGGCATTTCCTGCGCGATACATGCTCACCGTATGTAAAATCCATCTGAGATTGCGGCGTGGTAATCTAATTCACCGCATGTAGAATCAAAACCAATGCGGGGATCTCGCTATTTCACCGTATGGATCAGCACCATCTTCTTGCGGCGTCATAATCAAATTCACCGCATGTTGAATAAATGGAATTGCGGGGATCTCGATCTTTCACCGTATGTAAAATCCTTGAATTTGCGGCGTCTATAAATTCACCGCAACCTTGGGAAGAAAGCTTCTTTGCGGCCAGCCCCAAATTCGCCGAAATCTGGATTTTACGGACCCGCAAAATCGCCGTAAATCACCCCAAATTTGCGACGCCTCATCACCGTAATTGCCCTTCTCCCAAATTGGCAAGGCGATTTTGCTGCGAGAGATGAACTGCCGAGTTAGGTGCAGCAATTGCGGCTGCTGATGATTTATCACCGAAAATCAACTGAGCAGACGTTTTACTTTCGACCGATTAGCTGCGAGTAATTATCGCAGTTTCTGAAAATTTGCTGCGAGAAAACAGGGGAAATGCGGGGATTTCGCTCCCCGCGAGAAGGAAAATTTCCTGTAGTGAGGGAGGAATCTACAGCATCGACTCAGGGACTGATCGATTGTTTAATTTAGGGGGAAAAAAAATTTAACCTTTCACGTGGCTCATCATCTAATTAATTGTTTCATCTTAACTAATGTGGTTACCGCGCGCTTACAGTTTACAGCAATTATTTTTTAATACATAGGATTCTGAAGATTAAAGGCCGTTTTGTTAATTAGTCCTATAGTAATTTAATGTAGAGTTACGAATGGGTAATAACATTTAAAAAAGGAGAAAAAGTTTAAGCTTGGGGGCACATTTGGATAGGATGGTAGATCCGTAGATGTGATTCATTTATAACTAAGATAAGTATATTTTTTTTTTTACAAACAAATAAGTTGTTTCCGAATAATATTGAAGGGATAGAAATAATTTATTTGCATTTTTTTTTCTAAGCCATTTAATTATATGCAATTACAACGGTATACTGATTCTTAATTTGGAAGCTTTGGATTATTGAAGTTCGAAAAACTGAAACATGTTGGGGCTCTTATACCGGTACTGTGATCGATGGCTTGTGAGTCTATGAAAGAATTTCTTGAACAAAAGAAAACAAAAGAGAAATCATAAAAATTTATTTTCCTTAAAGAGATCACGAGATTCAAGAAATTGATTAACATGTTATTACTATGTCAATCATATTGGTCTTAATTAGCACAGTATATTATTTTTGGTTTTAGATAAAAGTTAAAATATTATTTTTTAATATTGTTATTGTTTTGAAATTTGAAAAAATTAAATTATTTATTATATTTTATGTGAGAATTTAAAAAAATTATAATGATAAGAAAATTATTAGAGCACTCCCAACAGATGATGTATAATACATTTTTCTTTAAAATTATAAAGAAATGCTCTCAAAACACCCTCCATCAGATCTTGTATTTTAAAGAAATTTTTACATTGAGTTACAGGAAACCGCTAGATGTAGAGGATTCTATTCATCAATGTAAAATTTTTTAATTAATTTCTCACTCCTCCTCATGAGTTTCTCATTTCTTCAACTTATTTCTTCATCAATGTAAATCAACGATGCAAGTGTGTAGAACATCATTTTTAAGACTCATATGGAAATAACTGCAATCATGAAGCAAACAGAAAATTGTTTAGCATGGCAAAACCATGAAGTTTTTCATTTATAAAAAATATGATTTGGATCTGAACAAATGGCATTGGCATGCATCTGAACTAATGAGATCCGTTGGGTGCCTTAATGGCATTGTCGCCCGCACAAGAGATACTTGTTAAAATGTCGGATTGACCAACAGACCAAGCATGAAATGATTTATCGTTTATGGTTTTGGATTTTCTGATACTCTCAATTTCATTCTGTAAAAACAAATCCCATGTTCTGTATGTTGCTCATCAAGATTTGAAATAATCAGAAAAAATAATCTATTCTTTTTATTTTTTGAATTAATTTATATTTTAATTTAGCTTATAAATTTAGATTAATCTAAAATAGAACATAATTATATGGCATTGTATATGGGAAGATATTGCAAATATCAAAATATATGAGAATATTATTGATAGTTAGAGAAAATATTTAAAATGAATAAAAAATATTAAAAAGTATAATATTTAAATGATATGAAGAAAAAATAGATAAGCTGATGTATGACATGTTGTAAAAGTCAGTATGTAAAATAGAAAAAGTGAATTTTGATAATATATTTTAAAGAATAAGATAAAGAAACTATTGTGAGTGCTCTTAGATGAGATAATAATTTTGTATCTCACTCACTTGCCAAACATGTTCCTACCCTATAACTGATGCCCATGCTCCCATTAGTAAAAAGTAAAAACAATTAACCGGCCTGCACATTTAATGCTTATGTAAATATTTTATGCCAAATTAGGAGAGTCGTCTCATGTGTGGACGTATCAAAACCAAACAAGATCTAATATTGGCATGCATCTTGATACGTACATTGATTTATTAAAAAAAACAATAGAGTCTTCGCCATGGGAAGAGAGCAGCGAACAAATACGTACAGAGATTTGTAATAAATATTGACATTATAAAGGAAATTGCATGTGCACAATAAAATGTAGTTCTTCAAGTACAATTATCCATAAAATGGGCAAAATGCACCTTAATTTCTTTATTAGCTTAGCATATATATAGTAAATGATTGATTAACTAGAAGTTGATTAGCATCTCTTCTATATTAATATAGCGTCTCTTCATATTTTATTAGGAAGATGGTTCTACAGAAGATGGCTAATTATTCTCTCAACCGTCTCTCGTAGGCAAGTGAGGTGAAGCGGTTATTCTGCTACTACTCTTGCGGAAGTAGGGAGGAGGAGATTCCGATCACCAGAGTGGTCGGGAGTGGGAGCAAATGGAGGGATTGTCAGAGAGATGTGAGTGATTGAAGCTAAATGAGGAAGAGAAGAGCCCTGTAGTGATTAACTCAGAAGAGGTGGAAGAACTCAAAACGAAAGGAGAAAGAAGTCTGGTGGGGAAGATCTGCTCCGAGAGGATGATAGGAAAGAAACTTGTCAGATCGATGATGGATAAGGTGTGGCGGGTGAGGAAAACGGTAGAATTCCATGAGATTGGAAGAAACTGTTTTGTGATAACCTTTGCAAACAAGAATGATAGAGACAAAGTACTAGAGGGAGGTCCCTGGCTATTTGATAATTCTCTTTTGGTACTGAAGCTGTTTGATGGAACGACGCAATCACATATGCTAGATTTTGATAGTGAAAGTCTCTGGATCTAGATGTTTAATATTCTACTGGGAGGGATGAATCGCAGAATGGGAGAGCAGATTGGCAATTCGATAGGGAGAGTTGTGGAGGTGGATGCAACTGAGAGTAATGTAGCATGGAGAAGATGTCTTTGGGTGAAAGTGGAATGTGATATGAGGAAGCCTATTGCGAGGGGGAGAACAATTAATTTTAATGGCCAGAGCATGTGGATTCCATTTAAATATGAAAAACTACCTAAGATATGCTTTAAATGTGGCTGCATCTCACATGACAAGGAGGGATGTGACAAACAAGAATCTGATGGTGAGGATGGAACTTTTCAATTTGGTTCCTGGTTGAGAGCACAATGGGGTAATCGAAGGAATTTTCAAAGGAAAGGGGAATAAAAAAATCAAACTAGTGAAGAGGAATCAGGAGAAATTCTGAGAGGTGATACAAGTGTGGATGGTAATGGGGATCGCCGGGGAGAGGGAACGAAAATGAAAAATGAGGTGAGGGAGGGTGGTGGTGAGGTTTGCAGGAAGGAGAGTCTAGTTTTGGAGACAGTGCAGGGAGGAGAGGGAAAAGGGGTAGAGGAAGTGAATGAGGGATCAAACTTGTTTTCTATGGCAGTACATGAGGTGGATGATTTAGTGAGGGAGTTGCCTGTAAAACAAACTTGAGCAAAAATCAAAAGGGGGGTAGTTGGAAAAGAAAGGCACGGGGTGTTAATCCTCAAGGTGAGGTTATTGTGTCTACTACTCCTATAAAAAGAAATGTGGAGTGTTTAGGGAAAGGGGGAGATCTGAGGGGTGGAAAGGAGAAAAAGGTTAGGAGGGAGGGGGAAGAGGTGGATGAATGGATGGTAAATTCAATGGTGGAGGCTGTTAAGCAGTCCCGCCAAGAATTATGAGTCTATTAAGTTGGAACTGTCGAAGGTTTGAGAACTCTCAGATAGTTCAAGATCTTAGCCTATTGGTTAAGAAAAAGAAACCCAAGCTTGTATTTCTTATTGAGACTATGAGCAGAGTTAGGAGAATGGAGGCATTGAAGAAAAAGTTGGGCATGGAGGAATGTTTTGCAACTGACCCAATAGGAAGGAGAGGGGGTTTAGCTCTTTTCTGGAAAGATCAAGAGGCAATTGAAATTTAATCCTTCTCTCATTGGCATGTGAGTGCAAAAGTCAGGGAGGATGACAAAAGGGAATGGTTGTTCACAGGATTTTATGGGCACCCCGATACTTCAAAAAGAAGATTCTCTTGGGAGTTGTTGGCAAGATTGAATCCAGGGAGAGGAAGTGCATGGTGTGTTGTTGGTGATTTCAATGAGATCTTGACTCAAAGTGAAAAAGTTGGTGGCAAAAGGAGGGCAGAATACCAAATGGCACAATTTAGAGGAGCCTTGGAGAGTAATGAGTTGTCTGATGTAGGCTGTGTGGGGAATCTTTTCACTTGGAGTAATAGACACTTATATTACACATATACAAAGGAAATGCTGGATCGTTACTTGATGAATGCATAATGGAAGGGTATGTTTAGAGAGGTGGTGGTGGAAGGTTTAGTTGCAAGAAGTTCTGACCATAAGCCAATGTTGCTGTCTTTTGTGGGAGGTGAAAGAAGGCTGAATAAGAGAGGTTATGTCTTTAGGTTCGAAGCTAGCTAGTTGAAAGAGGAGGAGTGCAACAGTATGGTTGAAGGGGCCTGGTCTAAAACGGTGCAGTGCAAAAGTTATTGAGGATATGTGGTGAAGCACTTGGTCGGGAGAAAAAAAGATAGAGAAAGATTGTGGACACAGACCAGATTACTGCGAGAATTAAGGAATTGCAAGAGGAAGAGGGACCTCAGAACAATAGTGAAATTATTAAGCTGCAACATGAGGTAGGCAGACTCTTGGAGCAGGAGGACTTGAAGTGGAGACAAAGGGTCAAGAGAAATTGGTACAACATGGGAGATAAGAACACAAAATTCTTTCATGCTTGTGCCAATCAAAGGAAAAAGAGAAATCATATTTTTTCTGTTGAAGATGGCCAATCAATACTGAGAGAGGATCAAAAGGGTGTTGCTGAAGCTTTTAAGGGTCATTTTGAGGAAGTGTATAAAACTGCAAACCCTCCCAACCTATTAATAGAAGACTATTTAAGGCAGCTTGACTCTCGAGTTACTAGTAGCATGAATAATGCATTGCTGAAACCCTTTGTTAGAGAGAGGTGGAGATAACTTTGAAGCAGATGGGGCCATATAAGTCTCCTGGCCCTGATGGTTACAGTGCCTGCTTTTATCAAGCTTGTTGGAACACAGTAGGAGTTGATGTACGTGAAGCAGCCCTGGATTTCCTGAATAGGGGTAAGATGGTCTCTGAACTAAATTTTACTTATGTAGCTTTAATTCCAAAGTGTGCTGAGCCAAAAAAGGTAGGGTATTATAGGCTCATAAGTCTATGTAACGTGCTTTACAAAATAATGGCCAAAGCTCTTGCAAACAGACTGAAGTTGGTGCTTGATGAGGTTATATAAAAAAATCAAAGTGCGTTCATTCCTGGGAGATTGATTTCATATAACATCATAGCTGCTTATGAGGCCTTGCACTCAATGAGGACTAGAAGCACAGCTGTAAGAGCTTTGTTACACAACCTCCACCACACTCCACACTCCATACTTTTTTAAATTTTTAATATTTTTTTTAAAATTTTTTTTTGAGTTTATTCTTTTTAAATTATTTCAAATTTTTTATTCATTATTCATATAATAAATATTTAATAAAAAAAAATAAAAATAAAAATAATGTGGAGTGTGGAGTGTTAGGAGGTTGTGAAGATTTTTTGTAGCTGTAAAACTGGACATTTCCAAGGCCTATGATAGGGTTGAGTGGCCTTTTCTCAAGGTAGTGATGAAGAAGCTTGGATTTGGTGCTAGATGGGTTGAGATGATAATGACATGCATAAACTCAGTTTCATATGTTGTTCTAGTTAATGGCAACCCTGGAAGTGTGATCAAGCCTACAAGGAGCTTAAGGCAAGGGGACCCTTTATCCCCATATCTCTTTCATTGTGTGCTGAAGGGTTGAACAATCTCATAAACATGGCTGAGATAAGGAGGGAAATAAGGGTGTGGGTGTGGCTGTGGCTAGGGCTGGAATTAGATTGGCACATCTACTTTTTACAGATGATTGCATCATTTTTGGGAGGGCAAACTGGTTTGAATGGCAGAAGATTAGCTCCATCTTGAAATTATATGAACAAGCATCGAGGCAATGCTTGAACAAGCAGAAGACTACAATCCTTTTCAGCAAAAATGGAAGGAAGGAGGAGTGGGACCAGATTTTACAAGACTTGGGAGCAAGGGTGCAGAACAACTATGACAGGTATTTAGGCTTGCATACAATGGTAAGTAGGTCAAAATACAATACCTTTAGAGGTATAAAAGACAGGATATGGTTGAAGATCAGTAATTGGAAGAACCAATTATTATCACTAGGTGGGAAGGAAGTCCGCTTAAAAACTGTTATCCAAGCAATACCGACCTATCATATTAGTGTCTTTGCTCTTCCTAAGAGGCTATGCAAAGAAATAGCTGCTTTAATATCAAGGTTTTGGAGTCATGGGGAAAATGAAAAGAAGATACAACGGAGGAGTTGGAAGAAGATGGGGCTGGCAAAAACTAGTGGTGGGTTGGGCTTTAGAGAGCATGAGAGTTTCAATAGAGCTCTCTTAGCAAAACAATGTTGGAGAATTCTCACAAATCCCAACTCAATTGCAACCAAAGTCTTAAAAGATAAGTACCATAGAAAAATTTAGGTGTTGGAGGCAAGTTTAGGCAGAGGGCCTTCTCTGATCTGGCAAAGTCTGATGGGATCTATGGAGCTGTTAAATGAGGGGCTTGTTTGGCGGGTTGGTAATGGGAAAAATATTCAGATATGGAGAGAGAAGTGGGTACCAAAGTAGTCTTACATGATTCAATCTCCAAGTCTGATTCTGAATAAGGAAGCAAAAGTGGCAAAGTTAATTGATGAAGGCAAAAGGAGATGGAATGAGGATCTGGTTAAAAAAGTCCTTTGTGAAGAAGAAGTAGATTTGGTTTGTAGTATCCCAATCAGCCAATCAGGTTTACCTGACAAACGGATATGGGCTCCATCTAAGAAGGGGCTTTTTAGTGTAAAGTCTGCCTACCACCTGGAACTAAGTAGAAGGAGGAAGTTGGTTGAGAAAACTGCATATGGAACAGAAGGTATAGAGGGATGGAAAACTCTATGGGAGTTAACAGTGCCTTGGGTAGCAAAAGTCATTATGTGGAAAGTTTTGAATAATTGCCTTCCTACAAGTAGGAATCTGTTCCAAAAAAGAGTGCTTCAAAAGCCTTGCTGCCCAATATGTGAGAGGGAAGAAGAAACTATAAGCCATGCAATGTGGTTTTGTCTAGCTGCTACAGATGTGTGGGCTGAGATAGGAAGCCTTGTACAAAAACGGAACTATGGTGAAGAAGACATGGGTTTAGTCTGGATCAAGATGGTGGAAAGACTAAAGAAGGAAGATCTGGAGTTAATTGCAACAGTCATGAGATCTATCTTGCTGAGGAGAAACAAGTTTGTCTTTGATAATGTTTTCCTTAGCCCAGGTAAGGTTTTCAATTAGGCCAAGTCTAGCTTGGAGGAGTTTAGACAAGCACAAACTATCCTACAGGTCTACCCAGCAAGAGAACAATTTGATAGAGGTTGGGTGAGGTGGATTGCACCTAGAAAAGGTGAAGTGAAGATAAATTGGGATGTAGAAAAGAATGGGGGTTGCTGTGATAATTTGAGATGTTGAAGGGGAAGTCCTTGCAGCTTTGAATATGCCAAAATCAAACATCTTCTCCAGGTTTAGTTGAAGTTAATACATTGTGGAGAGCCCTGCAGTTGGATGCTGAGTTAGGAATATAGCAAACTATTTTTGAAGGGGATGCTTTGGAAATAATAAGGCCAGTAAATAGTAAAGATGAGAACTGGGAGTGGAATGGCTAGAAGGTGGGGGACATCAAAACAGTCATAGCAAACATATCTTTTTGGAAGGTCCAACACACTTATAGGAAAGGTAGCTGATTTTTTAGCAAAATTTGCTTATACTGTAAATGAAGAAAATGTTTGGATAGAAGACGACCCTGAGGAACTTTACAGCTTTGTAATACAGGACAAAAGTGTAATGTCTGAGTTTGAATGAAATACAGGTACTGAAGTTTTTTTTTTTTTTTTTTAAAAATAAGTTAGAAGTTGATTAGCATCTTTTCTATATTTCATTATTCTAATCGAGAATCAATTACAATGTTGCAACATCGAAGTACTATCTCATCGAGGTGCCTCCTTCTTTCTCTCTCTCTCTCTCTCGTAAAAAATTAAGGGTTCCAGATCTGATTTTCGTCGAAGGGGGAGGAGGCCTCGACTTTCTCCTCCTCCTCCTCCTCCCTCTCCTTCCTCCATTCACTCACCTTGTCTATCAATGTTTCTTTTGTTTAGTTTTATTTTACTTTCTTCAAGGCCATAAAAGACAGATCTACAGCTTTTTGGCAACTCCTGAGAGACACATGAGGCACAAGCAGATTCACAGGTCAAAAATTGTTCGAAAAAAGTGGTAATTTTGTGAAAATCACCGTGCGTGGTTCTCAAGCGCCGCCCACATTTGCGCGTGGTCCTCACACGTCACCCTTTTCGACAGCTCTTCTCGACACGCGCTAGATCACTAGACTTGCCACCACTAGACCTTTCAGTTCTTATCTTTGTGACTGAAAAGAGACAAGTGCGTTACTTTTATGGGCCGTCATAGATTCCGAAGTATGCAGAAGTTGGTCCAAACTATAATCTATCCTATTTTGCATTTATCTTACTGCTTTCCTTTTTAGTTTCCTTATTGTTAATTAAAATAAAAAGAGTTTTTCTCTCTGACGTTTTTTTGTAGAGGTTGAGTCTTCTCTTTCTATGAAGGGTGAGGTTGAGTCTCTGTACAGACAGAGAATGTTGTCTCTTAGATGTTTGTCTGTAGAGAGTATCAACAATGGTAAAGACCAGATCAATCACAAAAGTAAATAGTGTACTAGTGGAGCTCCAAATGCATTATTTTGGTTTATGATATCATGTTTGATATGGGGATATCCCAGAATGTATCCAATCATGGATGCAAATTTCTCTAATAAATGAATGATACACTTCTCTTAAAAAAAATTAAATAAATTACCATACCAAAGAGTACTAAAAATTTAAAGGAAAAATATTATTGTAAGCGATTCTGCGCACTAATACGCGTATTCATTCAATATGATTGGTCAGAAAGTAAATTTTATTGAAAACAATGCTAATTTAAATTTAGAATATGAAGGCAACAACATTAGTACTCAGATTGGTATGCAAACTTGCTTGTATATAGCAAAACTCAAATTTAAAAGAACGAAAGACAGCTGCAGGGAGTCCCTGGCAAAATCCATATATGTAACGTACAAACCTTGAATCAACAATTCCTATAAGGAAAGAATACACGCGCATATTTGTGTTCTAAAATCTTTAATTGGTACCTTCTATCAATAAAAAGGCAATCCCAAAAGGTTTTAATATCATGAATCTACGGAGTATATGTTTATGTTCAGGAACATTTTTTCTGACCAAATATACCTATATATTGGAAGTGACTGATTGGAAACAATGCCATCCTAAGAATTCCAGAAGCAAGCAGGCGTTGCATATTCTACCTGACAATAAAAATTAAAAAAAATACTTTACAATACGTACCCGTGAGGTTTCATAAATCTTATAAACTAATTATTTTTTGCAATTATCTGTGTCAACCTAAAATTTCTTCGTTCAGTAATCCCACAAGCACTCCA